>CAMRHE010000083.1:3082500-4335272 GCA_947044405.1 Leptodactylus fallax
GGAGGGCAAAAAAGGCAGTCATATACTGTGTGCGGGGCCAGAAAATGAGGGGGTTGTATATCATGTGGGAGTCAAAAGGGGGTGTTTTACTATGTGGGGTACAAATAAGGGGATTTTTAGATCTGCCAATTGGGGGGGGGGGGGGGGGGAGAGGCACCTTTCTATAGTTCGCCTCAAGAGCAGCAGCTAGGTTCACCCTTGCTGTCACTCAACACAAAGCGCAGTACATGCAAATGGTATTACTGAATGTTATAGTGTTAATCCCTGCCTTTTTTGCCTCACCACTAAATTCATTTTGGATGGACATGCAATTTAATGCTGCCTAGTTCACGGAATAACACACATCATAAAAACGCTGCTTAGGAAGCCATGTGTGCTCTGCAGCCATGAAGAGGCAGGATATTTTGTCTAATTCTGGCCTCCAACCCATTCTAGGTCTTCTTAAAATAGGAAAATGGTGAGAAGTAACATGCTGTATGTTAACAGAAGCCTCTACTACTGGCCTCAGCCGGTTTAGGTAACAATGTGGTGTAGAAGCTGATGTAATATTGGAGTGACGTGTGGACTGGGAGGAAAGGGAGGCGTCTCGTGGATGAAATGAATGGGAGGTGGGGCCTTAACCTAGCCAGCACCATGTGCTGGAAAAAGCAGACGGTTGATATGATGCAAACTATACAGCAAGGCTGGGTGGTGCCTGCAGTGTGACATTCCTATTGTGTAACACACACCAGGGTTATACTATAATGCAGGCAAATTCAATTTACCTGGCAAGAGATAAACTAGAAAGTTTGATAACCCAGCAGTTATGTCTGACTTTTGGTAATGCTACTGACCAATATAAACTATCAATCTCCAGCTGAAGTCCGCAGGAATACATTAAGGTTGCTGTCAAACAGTGTAAGCTAGGGAGACATAGTAGCTTTGGCCTCGACTTGTGTCCAAAGATTGCAGCGTCTCCCTGCAACTCCTTCACTAGTGTAAGTGAATGGAGTTGCATTGTGACCCCTGAGGGTGTAGTAACTGTGACTTCGTTACAAAAAAAATAAAAAATCCAGCAGCGCTTGATCTTTTTGCAACTATAAGTGAAGGAGTGCATAGCAGTCTTTGTCTGCGACTCCTGTTGTGCAACCAAAGTCGCTGTGTAGTCCTGGTCGAAAATCTGGGCATGTAATTGCACCTTGAAACAGCCCATGTGTAGAACAATCACAAACATCAGATTCTACCAAATTTAGCTGGATCTGACAAAAGAAAAAGTCCTGCATGCAGTATCCATCATGTTGCTTACATAAGAGAATAGGGTCCCCCACCCCATCTGTGTCCGTGAAACTGCTACAGTTAATATACGTTTCCTGTCATCCTATGATGGATGACAGCAACAGACATTAATAACAGTAGTGTGAACAAAGTCTTACTAAGACAACTAGCTATGTTTGCATTTGATGTTTACCACCCATGTACATCATATTAAGTAGCGATTATGACACATTGTTAGGGGTTAATCTTTCAATCTGGTACATCAATAAAAACAAGGAATAAGTCTATATATATATTTTTTTTTTTTATTTGAAAGTACTTCATGGATTATAAGCATGGGTTGTATTCTATGCCGTTTACTAACTTTTCCATTTCCCCACTTGATATGTTACATTGCCTGTTAAATTGTATCCATAGGATGTGTATAAATTATAATGTGTTAAATTTTATTTACAGGAGGTATATACAGTTCTGTGTTACACTGTATCTGTAAGGCTACACAAGGTTTTTTTTTTTTTTTTTTTTTTTTACAAACTGGATAGTGCACTGACTCATTCTTTTCTATGGCCCCATACACACCACCATGTATCATCATGGGTCCATGTGGGGGACCATGAGCCTAGAGACAAAACTCAGGACAGGTCCTATTCCTGTCTGGTTTGTGGTCCAGACTCAATAGTTCAAATGTATGGTTCGGTGGAGGGCACGAACAGCACACAGATACCACCTATGTGCTGTCCGTGCCATTTTCTCATGTACCTGTACACATTTATATACACAGTGCTATATTACTACATTGTATCTGTAAAAGATTTATATGGTTGTTTGTGCTTTGTTCTATCTATACAAAGTATGTACAGCGCTATGTTACACTGTATTTATAAGTTTATACAGTTCTGCGTTACACTTATTTATAGGTTTATACAGTACTATGTGCTGCATTGTGTCTATAGCAGGTGTATACAGTACTATGTGTTACACTATTTATAGGAAGTGTATAAAGTACTATATGCTGCATTGTATCTATAGGAGGTATATACAGTACTGAGTTACACCTTATCTATAGGAGGTATATACAATACTATGTGTTACACAGTATCTATGGAGGTATATTCACACAATACTGACTTACAATGTATCCATCGCAAGTATATACAGTGTGAACACAGTATTTATAGCAATGCACACAGTACTATGTTTTACACTGTATCTACAGAAGGCGTATACATTACTATGAGTTAAAGTATCTACAGCAGGTGTATGCATTACTATGTATTGCATTGTATCTATGGCAAGTGTACACAGTACTGTGTGTTACATTTGTGTCTAGGCAGTGTGTACGTGACGGGGGCAAACTACTTACAGACACACAGGCATGCCACTAGCTTGGCGGCGTCATCGGGCACCGGACAGGTGGGAAACAACGGCTTGAGCAGGTAAGTGGCGAACACCAGGGCCACGATGTACTGAGATGACGGCCGGATGATGAGCAGCTCCACCCAGAGCTTCAGGAAGGCGGGCAGCGCCCCGTACACCTCCAACACGTAGGCATAGTCTCCCCCGGATTTAGAGATGGTAGTGCCCAGTTCGGCGTAGCACAGAGCGCCCACGATGGAAAAGAGGCCGCACACGGCCCATATTAAGAGCGACAGACCGGGGGACCCCGCCTCCCTCAACACGCCGGTTGGGGTGACAAAGATGCCTGAGCCGATGATGGTGCCCACGATGATGGCCACACCGTTGACCAGTGTGATGGAGCGCTTCAGTTCCACGGCCTCCCCGTCAGGGGCAGCAGCTCCATTCTCCCGGAGCATCTTCTCACTAGCCTCCTCCTCCTGGGGTCCAGAGGACCCCGACTGCCGGCGCTTCACGTTGCCCCCCGACATGTCTTGTCACCTGCGCCTCCTCTGGTGCTGGTCAGTGGTCCTTCAGCAGGTGCACAGTCCGCTCTATTTGGGGATGGACAATTGGTGGGTAGTCTGTATCTCCAGTGCTGGCCGCTCAGCAGGTGCTCGACCCTCAGTCAGTGCCGCAACCCCCCTATAAGTGATGCTGCCCCGGGATCTACAGCTGCCCCCACTATATCTATCTGTTTCTGGAGCTTGGAGGCTGCTGAGTGCCACTAGGTCTAGTGATGTGACTTCAATAGGTGCTGAGTATCGCTCTGTCTGATGTCGGGTCCTCAGTGGGTGCCCCGGTTTCAGCTGTTGGATTCTCAAAGGGTGTCGGGTACCCCCCTATTTACTGCTGAACCCCCAGTGGGTATTGGGTTCCCCTCTGTCTGATGCTGGACCCTCAGTGTGTGTCCTACTATGGGATACTGTCAGTGGGTGCTTGGTACCGCTCTACCTGGTGGACCCTCGCTGGGTGTCCCTATGCCAGTGCTGTGCCCTCGCTGGGTGCTGGTTCCACGTGAGTGGATGCCCTCTTTTCTGCTTCCTCCACGTGGTCCCTTGTTCAGCAGCTCTTCCTGGGTGCTTGCTCCCCAGTGCCCCCCAGTCAGCAGCAGTCCGAGTCTCTGAGCAGCTGTGTGGTGTACGCTACACCCGGTGCTCGTTCTCTGACATCCTCCTCTCCCGCCGCCCCGGTTTTATCCTCGGCTTCTTATAGACGTCACGAGAAGTACACATTAATGGTGATGCAACATAGATGAAGGAGATGGCGAATAGAGGAGAGCTCGCCCTCTCCTGGAAGATGGCAGCATTACACTTACCTTTTCCATCAAGGCTCCATATGCTACAACCAAATAGAAGTGAATGTGAAGGTATACCTATGATGAAGACCTGTCATCTCTCCAGCCATGTCTGATTCATCATCCTATAATATAACAGTTCTGTAACATCTCTTCTTAGAAGGCTGCTTTATGCCATTGCTCTGTTATTCTTCCTGAATATTAATGAATTGACACCTGGGCGTTATTAATCCTGGGTGTTCCCACTAACTGGATATTATCAGATACATCAGCAAGTGGTAACAGAAAGTGGTAACAGAGTTGTTCATTTCTAAGATCGATATTGGCCCATTACTTGTTCAGGTATTTACTTGCAGGTTTAGGCTATATGCAGACGACTGGATAAAAACACCTGTGGAAAACAGAAAATAGGAAAAAGAAGGGTCCATTTTTTCAAGAACATTTTCCTTTCATCTGAGATTCATTTTCATTCTATTGAAGGAATTGTGAAAACGGACAACAATAGGGCACGTTTTATTTTTTCGATGGCCCATTAAAACAGCAGTTACCTGCTGGTAACAGCTGTCAAGGGTTGCAAGTACCGATCAAAGCTATCAGGCTAGGTTCACACATGTGTTGAGAACCTGTCCACTAAAGAAGTGGTTACCCGTGTATCTCTAGACTATAATGAGGTCTGACTGGTTTCCACCTATGGGGACTCCAACATAGATGTGAACCTAGCCTTAACAACTGATGTACAGTGAATTGAGACTGTTGTATCTAGACCATTTTGGCACATGGGCACCTGCATGTTGGATTCGATTAGCACACGGCAACACAGAGTAGGGTGTCAGCCTGACAATATACTTCAGTACAGACGTTTTGCAGTATACACTATGGGTAATAAAACACTCTAAGACTAAGGAACACAGCTAAAAAAAAACATAGCAGGAAAAAGAGCATTGGAAACGCATTGGGTTTTTCCGCAAGTGTTTTTCTCTGTGGCGAGTTTTATTCACTTTGCTGATATCGTAAAAATGCAGCGTTTTGTCCTGTTGCAGCAAAAAGCGCTGTGTTTCTGCAACGTAGGGCCTTAGCCTATGGGTCTAAAAATTAAAGTTTAAAAAAAAAAGTTAAAAAAATATTAAAAATGACAATTTCAAATCATTCCTTATCCGGTTTTACAAATAAAAATATATCATTAAACAAAAAAAAAAAACATAATGGGACAGATTTATTGAGACTGGCATTTCATGCACCACGTTATAGAAACACAGCTTTTTTTGTTGCAGATTTTGTTGTGGTTTTTATTAGCCAAAGTACGGAGTGGATTTAGCAGAAAGTAGAAGAACTTCCTATATATTTTCCACTCTTTTTGTAGCCATTCTTGGCTTTGGCTCAAAAAACTGCAGTAAAATCAACAGAAAAAAACTTGGGGGGCCTCAGTCTTAGCTCCCTTGCACACGACCACATGAATGGTTAGTGTGCTGTCCAGGTTTTTCCCGAATAGCACACTGACCCATTAATTTCTATGGGCTCGTACACATGACCGTGAATTACAGTCTGAGCCACAAAATATGGAACAGGTCCTATTCCTGCCCGATTTTGCAGCCCTGCTTCTGCGGCTCCTATTCACTGAATGAATGGGGGGGGCGGAAGCACAGGTGGCACACAGACGATGAATGATCGTCACGGCCGACTCACCTCACACTGGGTATACACAATGCTTTTCATTAATGAGTAGCACATGTTACTATCCATTTCACCTGTGTGCTAACAGCCAGTATACCAGAGGTTTTCAGTTTATGGCTAAGGCCCAACATAGCGGGTTGCAGCAAAAAAGCAATGTGGGAAAAACCGCGGCGGCAACGCATCGTGGTTTTTCCCACAGCGTTTTCACAGAAAGTCCACAGAGGTATACTTTGTGGACTTTCTGCTTCAATTATACCTATAGGGAAGCCGCTGGCATTTCCGAAGGTATAATTGACATGCTGCGTGTTTGCTGCGCATATTTTTCCGCAAGGTGTGGATGAGATTTGCTAGAATCGCATCCACCTTGTAGTGACTGTAAAACGGTGCAGTTTTTTCCACGGCCTAAGGCCCCATGTTGTACAATGGAGCTAAAAAACGAAGCGAAAACACATTGCAGATTTTCTTCCCTTAATAAAACTACTAGGAAAATGCAAGCTAAGGCCCATTTAGAAGAAATGCAGCAGAAGAAACTGTTTTTTTTTACTGTACCAGAAAAGTGAATAAAATTCTGGGTAATCCTATCCACACATTGTGGAAAAACTGCATTTTTCAAAAATGCAGTACATTTAATAAATGATGAAAAATGCAGTGGAAAAAAAAACACGTTTTTCTTTATGTAGTTTGCTACATGGGGCCTTAGCCTAGTGTTTGTTAGAATACATGTGAGATGCTGAGGGTGCCACGACTTCTAGTCACAAAAAGATAGGACATTGCTTGATTTTGTTTTTTTGCGAGTAGAAGTCGTGGCTTCCTTGCAGTCACATTGAAACTCCATAAACTAAGGGTGGGTTCACACCTGCGTTCCAGTCCGTCCATTGTCAATCCGAGTGAAAATCTCGGCAAACGGGATTGGCATCGGATACAGACCGGTCAGCGATGCATTGGTTAAAAACCCATTCATTTGAATGGGTTTTTAAAGCAATGCGAGGGTGTCCGATTGCACCCTCTGCGCTGCGAATCCTTTTTTTTCCTCGGAAACAAAGTCGGACATGCAGGACTTCGTGTCCGAGGAAAAAAAACGGCCTCGGATTGGCAACGGACAGACTGGAACGCAGGTCTGAACCAACCCTAACATTTGCCAAAATCACTCTGTAGCCCCATGAAAGCATATCTATATTGTAAATAAAGGACCCTAGTATAATATTAATATACTGTATGTGGAAAAATCGAAACTGTGAAACCTACAAAATTTTATTGAATATACAGTTAAAAATACACACTAAGGCCACACAGGAAATCACAGCAGCGAAAAAGCAGTGAAAAAACAAGCTTTTTCGCTGCTTTTCTGCTTGGTTTTGCATTTTTGCCTCCCCTATATAAGCCTATGGGGCAAATGAATCATTTTAACAGATACAAGTAACATGCTGTGTAGTTCTGAAAATGCTGTGTTTTCCACAGTGTTTTTTCTGCAATGTGCAGATGAGATAAAGTCTAAGGCCCCATGTAGCAAGCCACAGCCAAAAAGTGCTGTGGAAAAAAACAACACTTTTCATAGAAAGTCCACAGAGTTTTCCTCTGCAGACTCTCTGTCCCTATTATACCTATATGGAAACACGCCAGTTTTACAAAAATGTGTGAGTTTTTGAAATCACAGCATTTCTGCTGCAGATTTTTTTTTGCAATGTCTGGTTGGGATTAGCCAGAATCCCATCCACTTGTAGGTACTGTAAAACCCAGTCTGGCCAAATCATGGCGTTTACACTACATGGGGCCCCGGTCTAAGACTGAGTCCACACACTGCTTTTTTTGTTGCAGATTTCACTTTGGTTTTTTTTTTAGTGAAAGCCAAGAATAGGTTGGAAAGGAACGGGAAATATAAAGGAAGCTCTTATACTTCCCCCCTTGTGTAACTGGTATGGGAAAGTATGTCACTGGGAAGCAGGGACTCCTAGCAGCACAGATAAATACTATGCTAGGAGTCCCTCTCCCAGCACAATGTTCAGGCCAGTAAATCCAGCCAAGACATGGATCAAGTTTCACGGCTGAAACTCGGTCCTGTGAAAATAACCAGTAGGTAACCTCTAGAATAGAAAAAATATTGATAGGGGATGTTCGAGAACTATTATTTCATGTGGAGTATGATATGTTAGGAGAGCTGACAAGTGCTCTATTAATTATACTTGTATCCAGTATGCCAAGTTCTGCAATATATAGCAAGGCAGGGGTTAATCATCAGGCGTTGGGAGTATATGGCTATTGGATTAAGTCCACACAAAGCCTGAATGATTATACAAGGGACATTGTACAAATAATCATATCTTAATTGCCTGTGATTATGCCAGAAGCTGAGCTTGTAAAGAGTACCAAGTAGTCATTGAAGGAGACAATACCTGCTTGTGGTGCATGGTACAGACCTATAGTGACAGAAGCAAAGATACTACTCTGCAGGAATAACATTTTTTTAATGAAATATGCAATTACTATGCATTTCCTGTTTTCTGGTGTAAAAATGCCAATTTTTGGTGCACAGTGTATTTGTTCTAAAAACTGCATAATTTTTTGCCATGCCCACAATTTATAAAAGGGTGGGCGTAGCTATGCAGGGAGGCAACCCTTCATGGCCCAACTCATTTACTATTGCTTACACTAGAAAACTGGTGCAAGTAACACTTTTCCATCTCTGACATGCTCACAATTTAGTAAAAGGCGTGTGCATCTCAATAAATTTGGCACGTCTCACACCTGTGTGATACAGCTCTTCACTAAGCATAGTATAGTGTACCGTTTAGCTTGGAGTGTTTAGAAAAGGTATAGGGGCCATTCACATTCATTTAACTCTCACATCCATTTTAAACTCTCTGTTTAAAGCGTAACTAAACTCTCGGACAACTTTCAGGTTAAGGCCCCCCATAGCAGGCCACAGCAAAAAAAACGCTGCGGGAAAAACCATGTTGGAAATGCATTGCGGTTTTTCCTGCAGAGCTTTTCACAGAAAGTCAGCAGAGTTTTCCTTTAAAGACTTTCTGCTTCAATTATACCTATACGGAAACCACCGGCATTTCCATAGGTATAATTGACATGCTGCAATTTGAATCACAGCATTTCAGCTGCAGGTATTCTACTGCACTGTGGGGATGGGATTCGAATCCCATCCACTACAGAGGGACTATAAAACACTGTGGTTTTTTTCCACGGTGTTTCCACCATGTAGGGCACCGGCCTAATAGAGGTTTTCTAGCCCCAAATGTAGTTTTTCATACTGATGATCTACACAATAGGTCATCAATAAGTGATCTGACACCTGGATCCCACACAGATCAGCTGTGTCGGTAGCCTCCAGGCACAGGAATAGGTGCAGTCAGCGGGGAGTAAAAATCAATTTGCAGTCAGAAAACATGTATAGCTTTGATGGAAAGAAGGGGTTTTTTAAATGAAAAAACTAAAAACACAAAGTACATGGGGGCACATTCTGAAATTAGCTGGTGGACAGATCAGGACGAATGTCATAAAATATTACTTTACTTAAAGAGTAGTTGAGACTTGGAACAAACTTCCAGCAGATGTATTTGGGAAATCTACAGTAAGTGACTAAGCATGCGTTGGATAAACCAGTGTCTGTCCGAAGATAAAATGGAAATAATAAAAGGTAGGACTGGACGATTATGACCCAAATCTCGATAACCTGGATTAGTTTAGGATACTCCCCTTTATATATGCCACATTCAGATTTATATGCCATGCCATCAGCAATCCTGACTGGATATTGTACAATTGAACCATGTATTTTTTTTTTCCTGCCATCAATCTTCTATTTTTCAGGAGACATGCGGCCTTAGCCTTAAAAAGAGTCTGTCAGCAGGAAAATTGGTAACAAACTAATGACAGTACCTTGTAGAGCGGCTTCTACACTTATCATAGATGTCTCTCTTATTTTGCATTGCAGCTCCATTTTCATGAAAATAGTACATAAATTAAAAATATATATTCTATGTTTTCGGCTGAAGCTCCACATTGCGGAAACGCTGCTTTTTTTGTTGCTGATTTTGCTGCGGTTTTTTGAGCCAAACCTAGGAGTGGCTCAAAAGTAATGGGAAACTTAGAGGAAGCTCTTATACGTCTACCTTCTGCTCAATCCACTCCTGATTTTAGCTCAGGACATTTTAGGGACATTTCTTCTGCTGCCAGGGCTTTGCTCTCCACTGGCCCCAGATCTTCCCCCACTTGCTTGAACAACCTCTCTCCCCATGCGCTCATCATCTGGGTCAGCTATAACAAGTGTAGCACTGATTGTACTATACTTGACGTCAGGTTGCACCCAGAAAAACAGGAGGCCGGCTTCAGATGGAAGCAGCTGCGAAAAAAGTAGAAAATGTCACTCAAACAATTGGGGGTAGGGGGTGCTGGAAGCAGGAAGTAAATCCCAAACAGGAGAAGAAACGCCCCTAAAGTACTTTTCAGCTAATTTGCATAAGAATAGAATGCTGATTTTCATGAAAATGGTATATTTGTAATGCGTACAAGGCACCCTATGTATTTTCATTAGTTTGATACAGATTTTCCTGCTGACAGACTCCCTTTAAGAGGTTTATTTCTATTCCATAAATGTACAGTAGGAAATACTAATATCTCATAGGTGTGGCTCTTTATTCACTCTTATAAGAATTCCGAAAGTAGTCAAGCACAATTCCTCAGCTGATTTTCGAATGCTCATAGAAGTGAACATAAAGGGTAGAACATGCATATCACTTCAGCAGTCATACCGGCATAGAAACAGCTCAGCAGACTGCCATTCTTGAGAAAGGACCCAAATCTATCAGATGTTTATGGCAAATCCTGTGGATATACCATAAATGTTTGAAATAGGAATATCCCTTTAAAGTTTTGTTTTTTTTTTTAAACTTTGAATCAACTATTTGTACAAACTCTGTCTAGAAACGAAGCTGAATGTCATTTCATTTAGCACAGGGATAATGCTGGTCTGTGTCTGTCTCAGAATGTGAGCGACCACTTCAAAGGCCCCAGTGCATGACAGCCCTTGGGAAGTTCCACCCACAGGATTTTCCAATGAAAAGTGTCGAAAGTGTCTCCATAATGTTTAGCAGTGGTCAACTTTGACTACTAGAAGCAACAGGACACAGTAATGCATGGTAGTGGTATGGGGGTCTGGAAATCGTGTGACTGAAATAACGCAGACAACTTTATAATATTTATAAATGTCTAATTTATTTCTGAAGGTTACAAAAAAGGACATGAATACAATATTACTAGGTTATTAACAGCAGGAAATCATTACACGGGGAAGACAATACAGATATAAAAACAGATCAGCAACATAGACTTCTAAAAATACACAAAACACTAAAATTATGTAGTAACAGAGACTTCTAGTAAAAAGATAAAAAGTTCCAGATGACAGAGACAAGGATATATGTGAACAAAGGCAAAATATTACAAAGTTTCAGCAAACTCTTAGGCTGAATTCACTTGGCCGTACTGTTTGTCTGACTGATGGCTATACATGTATTATATAATATAATTTATAAGACTTCTCCCCTTTTCACAGTTAATGCAGCATCAGGCAGTTGCACTATACTGAAGAGAGGCGCTACTAGACAACTAGTTAGTGAATGCACTTCAGATCTGGACTGTTTGTGACATTGTATGTGTTGTATTATTTCAAGTTAGGTAAGACCACTTTATAATGAAAACATTGTAACATGAGGGACCACTTAAAAGACACTAGCTGAGCAAGGGTTACTCATTATGCAGAATACAGAGGAAAGTAATTGCTCCTCATACAACATATTCTTTCCTCCCACTAACAGTCACACAGTTACATTCTGCACTGGTATGCATGGTCGGTGGTCACTGCATAGGATTTGTTTTACAAGTCTGGCAAACTCTCAGAGGCAATAAGAGGCCAAAGCTCCCACATTGGTCACTAGTAACAGGCAGCCTATTTAGGATAATGATATGGGAAACGCTTATCAGTGCTGAATAGCTGAAGGACAGATTATAATCTGCAAAGTTCAGCTGTACAACAGGACACCCTCTACAATGGCCATTGTAACCAAAGAAAAGTATACAAGTTTTCCTCCTATATTAAATAAGACATTAGCATTGGCCAACAGCTACCTAAATTGTATGGGCTGCTTTAGACTAAGGCCACATGTTGAAACTATGATTTTTCAGGTGTTGTGGAAATGCAGACGCACCAGCAAAATAGATGACATTTTGTTTAATCTCATCCACACATTACAGAGAAAGAAAAAAAATGCTGTGGAAATGCTGAGTTTTATAAAAACATGTTAAGGAGGCCCTTTTACCAACTTCACCAATTCTAGATCTTAGCATCAGTTATTAGGTGCTGCTCCATGGATTCCAGCACAGTTGGAACTTTCTTTCTCTAGCCCCCACCATTTCTGAGAAGCAAGCGCAGTTAGTTTTGGTGTCTGTTGTGCTATTTAAGCTCTGTAATATCAGAAGAGCAGTGTCAGGTAGGTTGTTGTGATTCAGAGCTCCAGTCAGAGGCAGTAAGTATCAGAGCTCAGAATCACACCCCTTGTCTGCTCCTGGCTGACACTACAGAGCCTAAATATCATATCAGGCACCAAAACTAACAGCACTTATTGCTTGGTAATGGTGCGGGCTAGAGAAAAAAAAAAGTTCCAACTGCGCCAGAATCAGTGAAGCTGCAGCTATTAAATGACATAAAGAGCTGAACTAGTAGGTGATGAATGGTTCTCTTTAATTTTATCTATGTTTCCACAGGTAAAATTAACATGTTGAATTTTTCAAAGCATTATCCCCATAAACTTATATGGGGAAAGTAAAAATGAAAGATGCAGTGAAAAAAATGCTATTTTTTTGCTGCAGTTTTTACCTGTGTTTCAAAGTTGTTTTTTGCTTTTAATTTTTTTTTCTTGTTGCATTATAAGAGAACTTTTTTTTTTGTTTTTTTTTAAAACTTTTCTATCGATGTGGATGTATCAGGGCCTGTGTTTTGCAGAACAAATTGTATTTTACAAAAGCACAATTTTTCAAATAGATATAATTTATTGATTAGCATCTTTATTTCCTTTGGTTTCTGGTCACATCTGTTGATGGGCATTTTTTGCAATTACTAAGTTGGTCTGCTACTGTCAAATCGCACAGTCAAAGCTTCTGTGCCAGCATGATCACCAAGACATACCTCACACATTATGGGGTTTTAAAGGCTTATCTAAGCATATCCACCCTTCAAGTGTCTAAGAAAGCAGGCTAGAAGGCTCTGCAGCAGCAGCCATAGTGTTTGGTTAGGACAGGGTTACATGGTGACTTTGGCTATTACTCCTCCTGTGTGACCAAATATTGCCATGTTGTCCTGCCAATCCTAAAGCGTCACAGAGGCAAGGTCTGAATGTGTAGAGAATCCCAAAGATGCTCATCATTCTAAATGACACCATCTAAGTAAACAAACCCTGTAATCTCACTGGCTGCACCTGGTCTTCTCCAGTGCCAGTTCTGGATTTAGAATTAGAAGAAAGGGCTTTATTTCTGGTATTTATAATCTGTATTGTACTAACCCTTTGCTTCCCTGAC
Organism: Leptodactylus fallax; assembly: GCA_947044405.1. Taxonomy (NCBI): domain Eukaryota; kingdom Metazoa; phylum Chordata; class Amphibia; order Anura; family Leptodactylidae; genus Leptodactylus; species Leptodactylus fallax. The sequence continues at coordinate 3,095,699 of CAMRHE010000083.1, forward strand.
TGTCTCATCTGTCTATTCACGTAGCAAATATTTACAGCACTAACTGGATTGTAAATGACTAGAACATTTTTAGTTTACACTTTGAAGGATCGACCTATATTCTGTAGCCAAACAGCAGAGATTACTGCGGCGGCCTCCATCTGACGCTCAATAGAGTCCCCTCTAATTATCTCCTCATATGAAGAAAAAGATCCAGTTTCCCACAAAGCCGGAGGAAGCACAGTTAATCCACACAGAGAACACTCAATGGCTGAATTGTTGCAAGAACAAATAGGTTGGATTGTCTCATGTATGAGAATCAGGGCCTGCTCCTTGTGGGATTGTGAGCAGAGAATAAACTTAAAAGGGACAGCTTACTTTGGTCACCTCATGTATTAGGCCTAGCTAGGTGTGCCTGCTCCATATGGTAAGCAAAAAAAAAAAAAAAAAAAAAAGGCACAACACACCCCTTATCTAAAAAAGGAGACAGATTATGAGACTAGCATTAAAAAACAAAATACAGTTCATGATTTTGTGCCTGACCCCCTCCCGCCACAACTACATTATCTTATTTCAAGTCTCCATTATAATAAACTTTATTTAAAGTGAACCCAGTCACCTGCACCCAAAAGATAACCCGTGTAGCTGGTCCCCTGCATATCCTATGCCAACTGTTCTTCTAACTGCCTCTAGAAGTCTGCAACCTGGGGCTCTCCAGTTATAGCAACACTATGGAGTTCTAGAAAAACTGAGCTTAAGCCCAGCCCAAGAAATGCCAATCTGCAGTGCCCCTTGGATGAAGAATTCTAAATAGAAACATTACAAATAATAGTGAACGTGAAATGAGAACCACTTTGGCTATATATGCATCTAGAGGTATGTATGAAAAATCCATTAATTTTTTTTGAATTTTATGTTGTTCACAACATTGAATAACCGTGCAGAAAGCCTGTCCTCTTGCCTGAAATGGCAGGAACAGACAGAAATTCACCCATCTGTCCTACAGTCAGCCTCTCCACAGGCTGAAATATCTTTCAACAGGGAGCAATACTGTGCACCCACATTTCCCTAGACTATCTGTAGAAAAAGCAATAGCATGCACTCACCTGTTCTACAGTCATCTTGGATAACAGGGAGGAATAGCATACATTCACCTGTCCTACAGTTGGAATCCATTCTATTGCTCTCTTACTGTATTGCAAATGCACAGTAAGTAGAGAACACATAGTTCTTGTTCTTTTAAGAGAACAGCTCTCCAAGAAATATATTTATATTCATGAATTACAACAGCCAGCAGAAAACATGCTCTACAGAGTTATATCATTTCCTACAAACATATGTGCAGGAACTAATCCTATAGATAAAGGGCAGAATAGTATTATTATTCAACTAGGACTAAGATCTGTCACTGCACATCAACCTTGATACAATGAAAGCACCTCATAAAAGACACAAGATAGGTGATATTGCAATAGATGTAGGGAATTATACTTCACCCATTACATGTAATATGGAAATCTAACACCACAGTGCTACATGGTCCCAGGATGGATGCTCATGGGACATACCTGTGTAAGAATTTCACTTTGCATATAGTATAAGCACCACTATGGTGTCAGGGTGCAATGTAAAACAGTCCTGCATCCCAACCACTAGGTAGTATTAGTCCTCATATCATATGACTAAACACTGCCCTCTGTTATTCTAAGGTCACTTAAACCAGTTATTTTTCGTTACAAATTACAGAAAAAAAAAATTAAAAAGTGAATGGGTATAATATAAGGCATCAATTTTCAGAAGTGCCTGTAAACAAATAATGGTAACCTAGAGAAAGGCAGAAACGTACAGAAATAATCCCAGTTTGAACATTAGAGGCAGGATCTTTCCTATAGTTATGCAGAAATCGGTCATACACAGCATCACTGTCGTGTAACGTGTGCACACGGGCTGCTGTGGACAGATATGACGTCTGGCTCAGACCACATTTTACCTAGCCTGAATATCAGCCTTTTTGAAGTCAGAAAGTTTTACGGCTGGTTCGAATGAGGAATGGACGGTGCGGTTCATGAGAGGCTGGAGAGGACGGAAGTTGTCCACCATGTTTTTTTCTTCTTCGCCCACAGAAGTGTACAGAAGACTACGAAAAACCGCCAGCTGAAAGAAGGAAGAGAAAAGTACTAACATGAAAGACCAGTCACCCCCTCCTCTGATCACAATTTTATACACAAAATTCATCTACACTAATAGTTGAGGCGCTGTGTACATACATTACTTGTCCTGTACGGTTCTTGAATTACATCCTGTTTTACTCTCCAGAGCTGCATTCACTATTCTGCTGGTGAGTCACTGGCCAAAATTTACTAATAGTAATTAGTGGAAGCTTAGACAGGTGGTCTGACAATACACCAGATTCATCACAGTGGCTGATGCTAGATGATAAATAGGTATATCTTTATACCATCTAGTCACCTTTTAGTTGGTTTACCTTTGACCAGAATTTTTCAACACTATTTTGGCGCATTTTTGTTGCATCGTGGTACATTTAAGCCTCATCCCCTTTTTCTGAGAATTCACACCCATGTCTGGACTGTTCAAACAAGAACAATTTTCATAGCTTAATAGCTCATATAACAAATAGTTTCTCCACATTCCACATAAAATTCCACATTTAAAGACTACTGCGGTTTCCGAAATATTGAACCCCCTGGAATGTAATCCCTTCATAAGGATGCAATGGTTACAGTGCAAAAGCTGCAGCTGATCGTGACCCCGAAATGCAGGATGTGTTATTTCTGTATTATGATGCTATAAAACCACCAGGCACATGTCCACTGTGAATACACAGGGGTTTTTAAACCTGATAACACAAGGTATAGTTTTCAAGCAAAAGAACACCCATGTCACATTTCTTTGGGTTAAAGGTCAGGTCATTGTGTCAACATGGAATTTAACCAGAAATACTGATAGAGACAAATCACCTGACTGTGGTCGACTTCAATCGGTTTCTTCATCATAATCCAAGTCACGGACTCGGTCAGTGGTGGTGTGGTCAGCGAGCCAGAGTATGTCCAGTAATCACTACAGGTTGGTAGAAGGCAGGAGGGATCAAAATAATTAAACTCCGTAAGAGCGTCCTAAAAATAAAAAAAGAAAAATGAATACAGCGCAACAGCAAATTATAAAGAAAATTTATTTATATTACTAAATCACAAGTGAAAAAAAAAAAAAGTTTATATATAATAAATAAATCCTATAAATCAGTGTGAACCAGAAACAATATTATGGAAAGCCCTCCTGGTTGCAGGAGTGGAAAATTACACACCAAAGATAACCAGCTACATACTTTTCTCAATTTTCAAAAATCATTAAAGGGATAAAACGAATCCATTATTGTTTCCATGTAATGATATTTCCAGAATTACTAAAATAGCAGATTGTAATTTGCATCACCTATTTTTATGCATATACATGCATTCTAAAACAACAGAAGTTTTATGGTGCCCCCTTGTGGCCAATCAATAGATTACAGTCAGCAGTAAGCCAATTGTACCCAAAAAAAAGTGTAGATATTTATATTACATAGTATTGCAGTTATATAGCAGACAGACTACAAGAGAGCGACATACCTTATATCGGACAGAAGGCAATATGTCTACAAGCTTCTGCAGCTTCTCATTGTGTCTGCCAATCTGTGGAAACATAGTATATCCGTATCATGTAACAGTCAAAGGGTCACAGTAAGTTTTCCTGTGCAGACAAAGTTATACCTTTAAAAATATGCCAACAACAGCCAAGCCGTTCTCTTCCATGATGGCTTCCTCAAATGTACGGTACTTGGAGCAGTTCCAATGCACAAGGTGTAGCTGAAACAGCAGAGGGTTCAGAAGGCATTACACAAAGAGACATAAGGACCTTGGACCTGCAGTTATTTATGAGGCTTTATGTTAGACTACCATTGAAATAAGAGACACATGAAGGAAGGTTGTCACTACATCATTTATTACTTGGCAAAGTGGAGCAGATGCCTTATAGAAATCACTACTAATATTTCTAATGGAGGTGAGAATAGAAGTGATCTAAGTGACTGTTCACTTTGTGCCTCCTTATGTTTTTATATATGAGGTCTAAGGTGCTCCAGAGCCCACTGTATAGGTTTTATGTCTCATCTTCATGTTGCAATGAACTTTTACCTACAACAGGCAGATAACTATTCCCACTCATAACTTTGTGTAAGTAAACCCATAATTTGGCTGTAACCATTATATTCAGTCTAGAGTTCCATGAGGGTTCCCCCATAGCTATCTGCATCAGATCATTATAAACTGGTCCAGCTACAAAGTCCAGGTAGATGGGTGGATGTGGGACTTCAACAGCGTTTACATTCCTCATCCGCTCAGGACATAGGAACACTGAAATGGCAAGGTCTACAAAACAGATAAAACATCTCAACAATGAGGACTGTGCACACCATGAAAACAGGATCATGGATTGTATTGTCAACCAAGTATTATCTCCTTTATTGTGCCACTGGATGCAATCTATTGTTCCCTCATATTGGCCATTGCAAGCAGAGAAAAATGCATTTTGTGTAAAGTGGAGGAGGAGTAGCTATACAGTATTATAGCATATTGTATAATACAACACAAACCGTGTGACTTAAAGGGGCTTATCCAGTGAACAAAAAGGTCTAGTTTTGTATTCAGGGCCACACCATCCATGAGGTAAAGTGAGCCTCTGGCCTCAGGCGGCACTATCCCAGGAGTGCAGGGGACAGCAGTTCAGCCTACTGTCCTGAACTCATCTGTGTATGTGGGGAAAAGCGTACATAAGATTCATAGCAATCCCCACTTACAATGATATCTGCAGAAGTCTCCTGTCCCCTATCACTTTAATGTGGAACCGTTGAAAAGCACATCAAGGAATTACAGTGGGGAAAAAAGTATTTAGTCAGCCACCAATTGTGCAAATTCTCCCACATAAAAAGATGAGAGGCCTGTAATTGTCATCATAGGTAGACCTCAACTATGAGAGACAAAAGGAGAAAACAAATCCAGAAAATCACATTGTCTGATTTTTAAAGAATTTATTTGCAATTATGGTGGAAAATAAGTATTTGGTCACCTACTAACAAGATTTCTGGCTCTCACAGACCTGTAACTTCTTCTTTAAGAGGCTCCTCTGTCCTCCACTCATTACCTGTAGTAATGGCACCTGTTTGACATTGTTATCAGTATAAAAGACACCTGTCCACAACCTCAGTCACACTCCAAACTCCACTATGGTGAAGACCAAAGAGCTGTGGAAGGACACCAGAAACAAAATTATAGACCTGCACCAGGCTGGGAAGACTGAATCTGCAATAGGCAAGCAGCTTGGTGTGAAGAAATCAACTGTGGGAGCAATAATTAGAAAATGGAAGACATACAAGACCACTGATAATCTCCCTCGATCAAGGGCTCCACGCAAGATCTCACCCCGTGGGGTCAAAATGATCACAAGAACAGTGAGCAAAAATCCCAGAACTACACGGGGGGACCTAGTGAATGACCTGCAGAAAGCTGGGACTAACGTAACAAAGGCTACCGTCAGTAACACACTACACCGCTAGGGACTCAGATCCTGCAGTGCCAGACGTGTCCCCCTGCTTAAGCCAGTACATATCCGGGCCCGTCTGATGTTTGCTAGAGAGCATTTGGATGTTCCAGAAGAGTATTGGGAGAATATCATACGGTCAGATAAACCAAAGTAGAACTGTTTGGTAGAAACACAACGCGTCGTGATTGGAGTAGAGTGAATGCTGAGTTGCATCCATAGAACATCATACCTACTGTGAAGCATGGGGGGTGGCAACATCATGCTTTGGGGCTATTTCTCTGCAATGGGACCAGGATGACTGATCCGTGTACATGAAAGAATGAATGGGGCCATGTATCATGATATTTTGAGTGCAAACCTCCTTCCATCAGCAAGGTCATTGAAGATGAAACGTGGCTGGATCTTTCAGCATGACAATGATCCCAAGCACACCGCCAGGGCAACGAAGAAGTGGCTTTATAAGAAGCATTTCAAGGTCCTGGAGTGGCCTAGCCAGTCTCCAGATCTCAACCCCATAGAAAACCTTTGGAGGGAGTTGAAAGTCCGTGTTGCCCAACAACAGCCCCAAAACATCACTGCTCTAGAGGAGATCTGTATGGAGGAATGGGCCAACATACCAGCAACAGTGTGTGCCAACCTTGTGAAGACTTACAGAAAACGTTTGACCTCTGTCATTGCCAACAAAGGATATATAACAAAGTATTGAGATGAACTTTTGTTATTGACCAAATACTTATTTTCCACCATAATTTGCAAATAAATTCTTAAAAAAAAAAAAAAATCAGACAAAGTGATTTTCTAGATATGTTTTCTCCTTTTGTCTCTCATAGTTGAGGTCTACCTATGATGACAATTACAGGCCTCTCATCTTTTTAAGTGGGAGAACTTGCACAATTGGTGGCTGACTAAATACTTTTTTTCCCCACTGTAGTCCTGCAGTCAAAGGAAGAAAAAGACTCGAGAGAGAAGAAAGGAAGAGCAAGTGTTTATGTGCTAGTGAGTATATGTGAGCCGCATACGGGTGCTTATATATATATATATATATATATATATATACATATATATATATATATACACACACACACACACATGTTATACATGCTGTGTTCAATATAATGTGTGTCTGCACCTTATATAGACAATGCACAGTACTACTTCTCTTGTCCTGTATAGGTTCCGCACAGTATGGCTGTTCTTCTTCTGCTGAGTTTAATTTACATATTTGGTCTTATTATGCATATATGGACGATACACAGTTGACACAGATACACACTTGACTTATATGCTTATGAACAGTATCTGCTCTGATTCCGGTGGGGGGTTGCGCATGGATATTACATGGAGAGCGACCCGGGGAGCCGAACGTTGCCTCCAATCACATGATCCAGGGGTCTTGATGTCGTTGGAACGCTAGATTCACATTAGTGTCACCTCTCAGTTGTTCTGGAGGACCCAAACAACAGATAAGCTGACCGCAAAAATGTGGTTCTTTTAAAAATTGAAACCATGCAAGAATTTTTCCTCTGCCGATTTTCAAATGTGCACAGTGATGTCTCCAACGGAGACTCCTGTGCAGATGTGAACATAGCCTAATTTATTAAGAGGTCTCAAATAAAATAGGTGTGTCTCACTAAGGAGACCAAGATTATTGTGTAAAATGAGAGCAAATTTCCCTCAATGTACTGACATCATCCATAATTACAGAAATCAGAGTATCTCACCTCTGCAGGAAATACTTTGCTGTCCACCGTGTGCTCTGAACCCCAGTCATTATTTGCTCCCCAATGGAAATGGAACTGTTTGAGTCTGAAAGGGTTCTCCAAGGGTCCGCCACTAACCACTGTGATCAAACACAGAAACAAATAGTGACAAGTTAGGAAGATCAGGCTTCATGTACACCTTGCATAGGTCTGTTCAGAGAACATTTAACTGAATGGCACCATGCTGCAGTTCCTGCAACAGCCCTTTGATTCTACGAAACATTGGAGGTTCCACAATAAACTCTAACATTTACTTTTAACAAACCTATAGTTTTAAAATGAATAATAAAAATGGGGCTAAGGTGCCTTTAATTCTATATAAGCTAGCTCCATGGATAGGGTAGATAGGAGTTATCAAGTATTAGTGGTGTGAACACAATCTCTGAGTCTGATAAAAGAAAAAGTTTTTTGGTTTTTTTTACAATGGCTGCAGAGAGATGACATATCAGCACCACAAAGTGCATTACTTCTGCACACACTCCACAGGCTGCAATAAAGGAACACAATCAAAGGTTAGCGCAGTGAGTCACATGGAGCTGGGGGGGTGGGGAGTGTTGTAGCAATTTCATCTATTTACCAGGATACAGAACCAGAAGAAGTCAGAATTATGAGGTTATATAGCTTCTCTAGAACACAACTGGTTAAACAGATAGATGCCTAGGGCCAGAGAACAGTCTCCATAGATTATGTCAGGCACTTGTTCACATGCTTTCCATAGCAGTAGTCAGAAGCAGGACACAGCCTTGTTTGCTGTCCCTTTACTACTTGTGATATGGAGGGTATATTGTGGTCACTAGGGATTGTTTCCCCTATTATATATTGTATCTCTGTATGTGCAGGCATGGATGTCTATCCCTTACAGTAGGTAAAAAGGGCATTTCTATATTTAAGCAGATCTGTTTGCATAAGGGCAGCATATTACAGGTGAATAATACTGGTAGCCAAAATACCCTATTCCTCTCTGCAGAGACTGACGTGCATACAGTACGTGCGTGCAGCCTGTCAAACATTGTCCTAAGGGGCAGACAGCTGTAGAAACAAGCAGGTTGAACTATACTTATGGATACTGCTATAGAGAGCAAAGATGACAAATCTATTTTGCATGGGGAGCTTGAAAGTTTTCCTTTACGAATTTAGAACCTGTCAGGTTTCATGAAATTCCAAATTAAAGGTATCCAAGTACAGCTCATTAGAGATTCTGCTGAGGGCTGATGGAGCAAAACGGAGTGGACAAAAGCCAGAAGTAAAGCTGCTTATTAGAACAAAAATTACACAATAAAAGCTCCCAATTAATCTGGGAGCTGGAAGTAGAAGCCGGATGGACAGCATCAGGGAGGGAGCAGGGGAATTACTGCACAATATGGTTTGGAGCAGTTTGCATACTCAGAATTTACTAAAGTTGTTACGGAGGGCCCTTTCACACAACTGCATTCAGATCAAGAAATACCATCCATGTGTCGGCCGTGATTCCTGGCTCGACCATGCTTCCTGTGAGCTTACAGAATAATACTGATTAAAAGCGGACCTGTCACCAAGTCTAAAAAGCTCAGTGACATATCACAGAGAGCATTTTAGTGTTTTATTTACCAAAATCCATTCAGCCATTCAAAAGATATAAGCCCAGTTAGTGCTGATGCAAGTTATACTAGCCAAGTGGGCAGTAACAGTGTGGTCTGTCTGGGGGCCGGGTACCAGTGTGCTGTAAGTCATGCAGCCTTACTGCCCACTTGGCTAGTATACCCCAATATGCATCAACATTAAGAGTTCATATCTTTGGAATATCTTAATGGATTTGGATAAACAAAACACAGCATGGCATTAGGCTTTTCAGATAGGTAACTACTGTGCTTTTTGTTTTTAACCACTGAAAAGTTGCATAAAGGTGGGTGGGGGTATCAATTATTAGTAGCCATTTGCGGTGTACAGGATACATTATCAACACATTTGTGGATGACTGGCAAATACTGCATGGCTTCCACTTCAGTGTTTTTAAGAGTACAAACTCCTGCTGTCTTGAGGCTTGTGGCACATCTAAAATTGCACCGCTATTTTTCACATTTATTTTTTATGTGTGCAAGCGTCAGCTTGGATATGTTTTAATGGATTTTTGGCATGTTTTAATTTATATATATTTTTTGTACTTGTACTTGTCACAAAGTTACATGAAGATGAACATACTACCAACAATCTGTCAAGACAGCTGAAATCACTAAGTTGTCTGTCTTCAATAAATATATAGGGTTTATTTTCACATTTTTTTTTTATTTGCATTTTCAACGTGTGTAAATTTTATAGGTTGTATATATTTTTATTTATTTTTTACTTTCCATTATAAAAAGATCTTCAATTGTCATTTAACTCACTTAAAGTGGTTGTCCCAGCAGGACAGCCACTCACTATAAACTACTAGGGCATATAAACCTCACAGAAGGGGGTACAGCTGGATAACATATCTGAAATGCTACATTTCCTGTGCAACAGATCTGACTGACTGGCCTGTCAAATTTCCCTTAAAGGGAGTCTACCACCTCCTCCAAACATATTCCACTGTCACAACCATGTTACAGAGCACATTACAGTGATAAACAAAATACCTTTGTTATGCATGTCATTTTTGTAGATTTGGAGAAAAACAACTTTGAAGTCTTTTGCAAATGAGACAGCTGATGTGCTGGGGGCAGGTCTTCAGCTCCCCAAAGCACTGCTCTTAACGCTCAGACCCCTACAGTCTCCATCCTGTGTCACCCTGTGCAGTTACAGTTGATCCTCCTACTGCTATGACATCACCAATCCTACTTCAGCAGCAAGAGACATGCTCCCATGGCTGAAGCCCACCCCCAGCGCATCAACTGCCTCTTTGACAAAAGACTCCTTGAGGGTTCAGGAGCCATACTTGTTGAAGTCATCTGACCACCATAGCAGCTTCTACATTAACGCTGAGACCAGATATTACAGTAAAGCTGTTTTTGTTGCAGATTTTACTGTTTTTGAGCCAAGTCAAGAGTGGCTTCAAAAGGAGTAAAAAATATAAAACCATGCACTTATACTTCTCCCTTCTCGTAAATACACTCCTGGCTATATGTTTAAAAAAATGCAGTAAAATCTGCAACAGAAAAACGCAGCTTTTCCACAACATGTGGCCGCAGCCTAAGACGGGTTTTCTGTGAAGAGACAACTCCTTCAACAATAATTAATGAATAATTTGGGAGCCATGTCTCACCTGACTTGTTTGTGGAGTCATCGTACTCTACCAGAAAGGCGTAACCATTATTCCAGATGTGAAGACATGTATTAGGATCATACTGGGTAGAGATGGGAGCAAGGTTCGGATGGAAAACGCTATCCCGCACCCGAATGTCAATAGGAGACTGGCGGGATCCTCCAGGGATATTTAGAGGCCCTTTCCATAGAGGGTGCACTGCAAAAGTTAGAAAATCAAACTATTGGACCTTTAGAATACATTAAAAAATACTGCATTATAATCTTTTACTATGGTAGATGAAGAATCTTGTCTAGACTGGAGACAATGTAACAAACCCTCAGCTTTGAGAAGCATTAGGTCAGGACAGATTTTCAGTCTCCAAATCTAAAATATCTGATAGCAAGCAGATATACTGAAAATAAAGAGGAATTGAAACACTGTGAAATACAAATACTTACACTTTATTGAAATAAAACCAGAGAACAGATATAGAATTTCAGAGATGCAATTGGGTAGATTAATTTGACAAGAACCCCCCATGCATCACTCATCTTATTTTTTTCCCTATTAAATGTGGAATGGTCACATTGAACCTGGACAAAACTGGGTCTCCAGAAATATTTCCATTATGAAACCATAGCACATAGCCCAGTATAATAAACATCTTGTTTACAAGAGAAGCCGCAAACCCCTATGGATTATCTCAGCACCCATCCCTTGTGTGACATAACTCAGTACAAGATTTTTACAGGATCGCTTAGAGACTGACAAGACTTTGGGCACAAGCACAATCCTGCAATGATTTCTGGTGAATGACCAATGTTTAATGCACGTTCGACTGAGTGAAAACAACAAGGTAAAAGGACAAGCACACAAACATAAGACATCTCAGCAGAGGTGACTATGTAAAATATGTACTAGCCCCTACCAGGCATAAGCCCAAAGCCTTACTACTGTCACCTGGGTCTTCAGTTCTCACGACATGATTTTCACAAAAATGCTTAAGCAATTTCATTCCACATCAATGACCTGCTGCCTCCATTACAAGAATGCAGGCACTATTTATAGCGGGTCTTAGACTTTATTCACACAACAGTGAGCTAGCAGCACTTTTCTCTCCGCATGCGTTGTGCAGAAACCACACGGACCCCATTATAGTCTATGGGGTCCGCAGGTTTCCTTAGGTAAACTGCTTTTCTATGCGTATAGGTTTCAGTTCGAGGGGTCCCCAAGCGGACTCCCTGAACGGAAACCGAATGCAGATGTGAACCGGACCTTACATGGTGTTGTCAGGCAGTAAGTCCTTAATAAACAGATTTCTCTTTATCTAAGAAAACAGGCAAGAACTTCCTTTGTTTCCATTTGCCACTTCAATCTCATTTTTGTAACAATAAATGTGTGTTTCTAGTGTGCTGACAGGGTTAAATACAGTAGTGTGGCCATATCTGAGTGTAGATTACCTGCCACCATAGGGCTGTACTGTATGCTGGTTACGCAATAGAATCCCTTCCAGGAAACATTTACAATGTACAGGTTGTTCTTTGTGGAGTTTTAGTACAAAAACATGTGAGCAGCGGAAGAGTGCGTGTGCACGTATGTGAGTAGCAGGTGAGGGGTGGGGGAAATATTAGGATTTATACTGCAGTAAAATGATTAACTGATGTGTAGGCAGTTCAAAATGTCTCTGTAGATAAAGTAACTTAATGTAGTCCCAAAAATCATATCGTCAGTGAATTAATCTGAGGCATAACAGTATGTTCCAGATGTATGCACTCACTAATTGCCAGGTACCACATCTTCTTGCTATTGCTTTAAACGTGGAAGTGCAGGTACCTCCAGAAGGGTTTGTCTAGAAATTGGACAAATCACCGAGGAGCCGGGGAAGAAGTCCTGCGTCACACTTGACCACTGAGGCCAATCAGTGGTCTCAGCAGCCACAGGAAAAGACCAGGTGACATATGTGAGTGATGTTACCAGGTCCTTTCCAGTCACATGAGGTGCAGGACTTCCGTTGGAGAAGGCACAGCACACACCTGAAAAGGACAACAGCGGCGGACACCAGAGCAACGGGGACAGGCGAGTTTTTTTTTCTTTTTTTTAATGTTACACCTTCCCCAGTCTCCTCAGAGATTTTTCCTTTATAGGGGTTGTCCAGTTTCAGCCAATATATGTTGTTTTTTGTATAATGGAAAATTCAACAGTTTTCCTATACATTTTCTGAATCAATTCCTCTCCTCATGGTTTTCTAACTCTTAGTTGCTGATAGGTATTTGATTATCATGCTGTGGATTTTATGCCTATTTAATAAATCTTGAAGATTTTATCCTCAATTGGGTGCTGAAATGTTTTCATTTAGCAAGAAAACAAGATGTCACAATGGCAGCTGTATTATGACTGAAGAGATTTACACACCCAGATGAGGCAGTAAAAGTGAAGAATACAGGTGAAAGTTCAGTTCAGGGTAATCATGTATTACTTTTAACCCACATAGCGAAACACAACTAAAAAACACTGCAGAAAAAAATGGAGCATTTTTCATTGAGTTTTTGCTGCTTTTTCTTCCCCTACTATATCTATAGGGAAAACACTTGCGACTCTGCTGCAAAAAAACAACATGCTGCGTTTTTCCGCAATGTGTAAATGAGATAAAGCAAAATCTCATCCACTTTGCTGGTACTAGGTGACAGTATGAAAACTCCATTTGGAGCTGGAAACCCCCCTTAAACAAGACGACAGAAAGCTTCTGTCTTTGTTTTCACATTAGAGTGAATGATAACAGATACAAATGTTCTGTCTGCTTCTGTCAATATTTCAATCTGTTCTTCTGATCCTATAATGGATTAGAACAACAGACTAAAAGTAGTAGGATTACTTTTGGCATCAGTTATTGATCGGAAACTCAATATTTACCAGTTCAGATTGGAAATAGAGGACCTTAGGGAAATGACTGGCAACAGGTTACAATTCCATATGCCACAAGTTAACTTTGTAGGTATAGAAAACCACCAATTATCCTTTTTGACTTTATGTATTGACATTGAGCAGTTATCCATAGAAATAACCAAAACTACAGGTTACTGGCAGTTCTCAATCATACTTAAATCTTACGTCCGTGGCCAGGCTATATTACTTCAACCCCACCATTCAATTGTAGACCTGATCGGAAACATGGTTGGTACGACTGAACATTGACAAACCAAAACAAAACCATGCTTTTTATGTTAAAAGGGTCATTCACTTAAGACACTCATGAGTAGAGGTGACACAGAGTATTGCATTTCATGACACCCATTTAGGGCACATTCACATGGTGCAGATGAGCGCAGTTAAGACTGCATCAGAAAAATTTCATGCAGTTTTTTGGTGCAGTTAATGTTGCATAAACCTGTTTCACCAGCAAAATTACACAACTGCATCAATACTACATGCAGATGCAGTTGTAAGTGCATTTCCAACTGCAGCATATGAACTAAGCCTTAGTCAACCAGAGACAATTATCAAATACTCCCGAGCAAACCGATCCAGCCTGTCCCCACCCGGTAGCATTGCCCTGCACACCACTATATGTCAGCTGTCACTTACAGTCCACGTTCCTTAGCTTGTAGGAGCAGGCAGAAATATTACACGCTCTGGAGGGCACCATGCTGGGGATGCTCAGCCTGACGACTCGTCCCATCTGGCCGGGGAACAGCAGAGGTAAGAGGAGCCTCCTGCAGCCTTGCGTCACCATGTCAGCGGTGCTCGGGTCACTAAAGCCTCTGCGCTGCCAACCACCATAAAAAAAAAACAACACCTGAGGACACGCCCTGATCTGCTCATCACAGCTAACGCCCCACCCAGCAACAACCAACCTAGACTTCCTAGCCAATCACAGTGAGGCAGGGGGATGCAACGCATGGAACGCAGACTTCCGGGTTTGCCTCATTGTAGCCAATCAGCTGCTGCGTTTATTCTTCTCCCCACGTGTCACGTGTATAGATGTACGCAGCGTAGACGATCAGGGGGAAGTCAAAAGTTCTAAAGTTTTTTAAGATCTAGTATTTTGCTTGATGTCAGTGAATAGGAAAGTTCTTCCTGATATCCAGCAGTTGAAAATCTCACATGATAAATTTATGCCCAAACAGGTGCACTGCTGGGCTTAAAGTGATTCTATCGTTAAAAAAATCGTTTTAAATCTTTATAAAGGATATTCATCTCTTACCTTTATTTTGCTGGTCTTCGCCGCTGTTTTCAAATTATTAATCTTTTCTTCTTTATGCTAATTATGCTCAGAGCACATCGTCGTCATCAAATCCAACCCCGTCTCTGTCTTGTCTTCCTGACCAGTCCTGTGCGTTTCCCCTCCTCTTCGCTGTGTCGGCAGCCGATGAGCGCTGCTTTGAGATTGAAATCCTGCACATGAGCTGTCAGCTCTGCGACTTCGGGTTCGGGCAGAGCTGACTGTGCATACCCTGTCGGCCATTTTGCGGTGGTGTCTTGTTTAGAACTATGGAGTACTGAGCATATACTCCATAGAACTACATGAGCGTTCCGCCCCCGGTGCTCTCTGAGCATAATTAGCATAAAGAAGAAAAGATGAATAATTTGAAAATGGCGGCGAGGACCAGCAAAATAAGGGAAAGAGATGAATAGCCTTTATAAAGTTTTAAAACGTTTTTTTAAGCCCAGAAGTGCACCTGTTTGGGCAGAAATTTATCATGAGAGATTTTCAACTGCTTGATATCAGGAAGAAGTTTCCTATTCACTGATGTCAAGCAAAATAATACTAGATATTAGAAAACTTCAGAACTTTTCACTTCCCCCTGATCGTCTATGCTGTGTGTTATTAGATTGCTCCCCAAGCAAAAGGTCATTGGTTCAAATCAAGGATCAGCCATGAAGAAGATTTACCAAGAAAAAAAGAGAAACAGCATCATTCAGCTCATCGATAGTGGTCTGCTGGCCAAACAAATTGCCAAACTGCATCATGACAGTTGGAAGAATACGAAGTAAATTCTGTCTATCCATTCAAAAGCCAATAGGTGAAAGTCCAGGCATAATATCAGGGCCAACAAGTCGGCTCATCACAAGGTCTATCAGTTCTAGCGTGACAAACAGCAGTGGAGGTGGCTCGTATGCTTTGTAATAGTGAGATCACAGATGTCCATGCAAGCACCGTGTGACGCACATTACACAAGTTTGGAATGGTTCCCGAAAAAAGGTGAAGCCGCCTCAACTTCAATATAGTCATAAGGAGCATCGGTTCGAGTTTGCAAAAAAGTACTAAAATTGGACAGTAGAAGATTGGAAATGGGTGATTTGGAGCAATGAGACGAAAGTCAATAGACTGGGCTCTGATGGGTGCAAATGGGTCTGGAAGAAGCAGGGGAAACTGGGGCTAACGGATCTAGAAATTGAAGGAACTGTCAAGTTTGGTGGAGGAAGCCTGATATGGGGTTGTTTCACAGCCAAAGGCATTGGATATGTGACCAGGATCGATGGTGGTCTCAATACTGAGCTATTTGTGAGTATCCTACAAGACAAGTTACTTCATAAACTCAAGTACTATGGGTATGAAATGGACTACAGTGTTCCAGCAGGACAATGACCCGAAGCATGCATCGAGATTAGCAAAGAAATGGTTCAATGACAATGAAGTAGAGGTGCTGGATTGGCACTCACTGTCCCCAGACCTCAACCCAATCGAACACTTGTGGGTAGAGTTGAAGAAAAACCTGTATTTGTACCCAAGTGAGTCAACCAGTATGCAACAACATTGGGAACGTGTAGAAGAGACCTGAGATCAGATTTCGTTTCAGACATGCTTCTAATCGAGAGCATGCCCAAAAGGATTCAGGCAGTATTGAAAGCCAAAGGTGGATTTGCAGAATACTAACAAAATAATAAAATTAAAATTTAGATTTTTAGGAGCAAAACACTAACAATGGAATTACATGACAAGAGTCTGCATAACTAATCATATAAATAGTTGCAAGTCAAATTTATGTATAAGATAGCCAAGATGTTTGTCTATAAAATGATGGTAGTCTCACATTCGAAGCTGTAGTGGA
This sequence comes from Leptodactylus fallax, assembly GCA_947044405.1. NCBI lineage: Eukaryota > Metazoa > Chordata > Amphibia > Anura > Leptodactylidae > Leptodactylus > Leptodactylus fallax. The sequence continues at coordinate 3,112,285 of CAMRHE010000083.1, forward strand.
TGGTGACATATGGAGTCTAAAAGTCAAGAGTTCAAAAGACTGGTACCCTTTTGCTAGTCCGTGTATATTCTTTATAGCCCCTTATATAAATGATCTCCCCCATAGTCATACTGCCCCCTAATGTGCCATTTATTCATTCACTTTCCCCTCATGAATAAAATAGCTCTTTACATGAATAAGAAGCTCCAAAGCTGAATAACAGATACATATTTGGAAAGTGTAGACTCACCTCTACAAGGTACTAGGATTAGGTTTAAAACCAGTTTACTGCTGACAGACTCCCTTTAAAAGATGTGGACTTAGTCTAAAGAAGGAGACAAATTAAATAGATTGGCCTTTTCTTCATCTTCCTCCACCATTATACCCAGATTACTTTTAGTTTTTTGAGATTATTATTTATGTAGTTGTTATTACACACTTTTTCACTTTATTACTCTTTAAAGCATGCCTCCAGTTATATACAACTTTTCATAAATGAATAGTGCATTTAAATACAATAAATGTTATAATATATTTGTTTTCTTTCCGCCTTATTAGGCTGCCTTCCTCCTCCTTATCTTCGGACTGTTTGTTTATATAGGATCCCATCCCTGTATCTAGCTCACAGACAGAACTCTATGGAGAGGGAAGAGGAGACTGCTTCCAGATGCTAATTGATTTATTGCCTCATTCTGTGCAGAGCAGTGTCTTATCTGGAAGATACAGCAGTGTCATAAGAGCTCTCTCTCTCACAGTGTAATGGAGTGTATCTGTAGCAATTATTTGTGTGTCTTCTCCAACAGCCTACTCCTCTGATTCCCCTCGTCATAGACTTGTATGTATAAAGTAATCCAGCCTGAAAAGTGGAAGGAAGGAAACATTTAAAGGGGTATTCCCATCCCAAGGATCATATTCAGACTTATAGCGTAAGTAACCAATGTGTTTTACGTAATACATTGCTTTATCTATCTTGCCCAGTTTGTCAGATACAGCTAAATCTCTCTCCTAGGTGTTTACAGCTGGTTATCTGGTTGTAAATCCATAAACAACTGTGCCATTTACAACAAGCAGGAGCACTGTGCTGCTATGAGCTGAAAACTATGAAGTGAAGCAGAGATGAGAAAGGAGGGCATCTGAAAGCCTGAAATGAAAAGAGCCCTTTAATAAAATATATTACAAAGCTTCTTATATTGATCTTTACTACTCATTTATGCAAAGTTAATTATAACTGGAGCTACACATCACTAGTTTTATTAGTGGGTCATTAGGGAGACATCACCATGAGGTATACAGCATTTGTTAGACCATGTCCTGCTAAGAATTCTGGGTAATGAATATTCAAATAAGCCCTCCTTGGTGTCTCTCTAATAAGACATATTGCCCCTTCTCACTCATATTTGATCATGTGGAAAAATAGGGGTCATCCAGATGTGACATAGCACCCATAGCCACTGTATGCATATGCAAATCACACTGAGCTGGAGGAAATTACAAACTCTTAAATATTTACTTATTTTAATATTTATCAGATTTTTTTTTTATTATTTTCATGCACTTTATAATACCACCAGTAGAGGGAAGCATAGCACTGCACCTTTATTTACATAAAATATTTATTACTGACATACATCCTAACAATGAGCTCTCACACACAAATGGTGAAATTCTGTTACTGTGACATTGCACCAGATTATTCAGTAAACAGCGTTAGGCCCTAAACACTAGACACTGTCAAAACTCTGATAGGATGAAAATGCCATTTTCCATAGTAACTTTCATTTTTCCTAAGCATTATAACCAGAGATGAGCGAATCGAAGCTGATGAAGTGGAAATCGATCTGAATTTCAGGAAATCTTCGATTCGCATAGAATCCGGATTTCCTCACGCTTCGTGGTGTCGAATTTTAAACTAAGGACACGTCGGAATAGCCTTTAGAAAGGCTATTCTACTCCTACCTTTGCCATTGCATCACGCCCCCTGTGATGTCCTGGTCCTTCTAGCTCATGTAGTAAAAGAATCAAAATGGCCGCCGGGCATGCGCAGAGCCACTCGATATAGAATCAAGATGGCCACCGGACATGCGCAGAGCCACTCGTGGCGGACATCTTTATCCTATTCCTACACAAGCGCCTCTGCGCATGTCCGGCGACCATCTTGATTCTATTCTGAGCGGCTCTGCACATGTCCAGCGGCCATCTTGATTATATCCCATACAAGACTGTTTCTGCGCATGTCCAGCAGCTATCTTGATTCTATTATAAGTGGCTCTGCGCATCTCCGGCGACCATCTTGATTCTATTCCAAGCGGCTCTGCGCATGCCCGGCGGACTAGGACATCGCAAGGGGCATGATGCAACGGCAAAGGTAGGAGTAGAGTAGTCTTTCTAAAGGCTATTCTGACGTGTCCTTAGTTTAAAATGCATATCCCCAGGCTCTCTGCAGCCAGGAAAATAGCTGTTTAACGATTCGCCGTGAAGTAATTTGGATCGAAGCGAATTGTTTTTGGAAGTTTGGCGAAGCTGCCGAATCGAGTTTTTGAGAAATTCGCTCATCTCTAATTATAACAGGTCATGTAAAGACAACCTCCATTGCGGCGGGTTCCTCTGCTCAGGACCACACTTGATCAGCCAGAAAAGAGAGCAACTACACATGAGCAACTACTGCTCTGGTGGACATCAGCTATCTATGTATTTTATAACATGTACGGCCTATCATCTGTAAGAACTTCTATTTTATTACCACATTTTCCCAGCAGCTGTTATTAGAGTACTCTATATACGGAGCTGTTATTTGCTCACTCTGTGTTGGTAATATTTGAGCAGTGCCTGGGGGTGCATGGTGCCTCATGAAACTCATTATTACTCTACATGGGCTAGTGTCACGTGTGCCAAATAAACGGGACATTATACTCTTGAAATTGAGTGAGAAGTCTTTTTCCTACTGGTGCCACCAAGTGGCACTCATAGATATAAGTACCAGGATAGCAGGTTTAACAGTTGCTTTGGGGCCCGTCAAATCTCTTTATTAATCCATAGTTACTGGCTACACCCCTTGTGGTTCTTTAAATGGAATCTGTCAGCAGGAAAATGCAGTACAATTCCCCTGCTATCTGCCTCCTGGAACTTTACTGCAGGTGTGCAGTGAAAGGTAATCACTAGTGCCTGGCTTCTTCAGATGCTGGGAAGAGTAAGAATTGTTTGTCAACAGTACAGGGGGTAGCATTGTCTGGGTTTAAGAACAGAGAGGCAGGGGTGAAAGCGCTGCCTCAACATATCAGCAAATAGCTCTACTGCAGTTTCAACTAATTAGCATATTGCAAACAAAATTCCTTTTTTTAATGCAAAATGGAGCTATTATTCCACAATTGAAAGGTATGTGGGAGCCTAACATTATACACTACAAATTATTGGGCCATTATACACTACAAAGTATAACACCCTCTTTACTGGCCCCCACAGTGTATTACCCCCTTTATTGACCACCACACAGTATACCACCTCCTTTATTAATCCTCACACAGTAAATTGCCTCTTTTACTAGTCCCCAAACAGTATAATGCCCCCTTTACTCTTCCCCTCACAGTATATTGCCTTCTTTACTGACCCCCACACAGTATATTATCCCCTTCACTGATTCCCACACAGTACTGTATATTGTCTCTTTTTAGGCCCCCACACAGTATACTGCCCCCTTTTTGGTCCCCTCGACCAGAATTTCCCAAAAGTTTAGGGCTTGGGCCAAATCCAAAACTTTTGGGGTTAGTCTCCCATGAAGCACTCTTCAGACCCTAGAGCCGTGATGGCAACCCTATGGCACGTGTGCCAGAGAGGGCATGCAGAGCCCTCTCAGTTGGCACGCGTGCCATCGCCATGATCTTTCACTAACGGGGAATCCGGTACAGGATTCCCTGTTAGTGAGCGATTGCTTCTTTCGGCTGAGCTGTCAGTCCGGACCGCGGCCTACACTGATTGCAGAGTGTAACCTCTGCCCCGACGCAGGCGTGATGACGTAAGTCATCAGCACACGCGATCAGAAGAAGAAGGACGCTCTTTGTGGGACTGCAGCTCTTCGTGGGACTAGGTAAGTAGCATAAACTACTGTGTGGGGGCCCACTGTGAAGCAAATACTACTGTGTGGGGCCCCACTGTGAAGCATATACTACTGTGTGGGGCCCCACCGGGGAGCATATAATACTGTGCGGAAGCCACTGTAGGCATATAATACTGTCTGGGGGCCACTTTGGAGCGAAATGTACTGTCTGGGGGCCACTGTGGAGTGCATTGTACTGTGTGGGGGCCCTTCACTATTTATATTACACAGTATCTGTTTTATAGCAGACGTGTGATATTACAGGCTGTAATAACATTGCACGGTCACTATAAAACAGATCCTGGTTAATTTAAGGTTAAATTGCTGTGTTGGCACTTTGCGACAATTTAGTGGGTTTTTGGGTTGCAGTTTGGGCACTCGGTCTCTAAAAGGTTCACCATCACTGCCCTAGAGTATAATAATGGGAAGCTGTGGGGTAGGGCGAAATAAACAAAAAATGGGATTTGGCCCTGATGGAGGTACCGATTCTGTATAGTTATTTTGACATCAGTATGGCAGTGATATTTAGCTAATGTATGGCATTGTTAATTGGACGCAATGCTGTAAGGCACTTTCTTATATGTATACAATAATAATATATACGTATATACAGTTGTGCTAAAAATTTGACATACCTCGGCAGATTTTTTGGTTATTTGGCCTTTTTTCAGAGAATATGAATGATAACAGAAAAACTTTTTCTCCACTCATGGTTAGTGGTTGATTGAAGCCATTTATTGTCAGACTTCTGTGTTTTCTCTTTTTAAATCATAATGACAACCAAAAACATCAAAATACTTGGGAGTATAATAGCTGTCATTCACTTTGATGGGAGTGCCAAAGATATCGGAAGTACAGTACTCAGCTATTTGCGGCGCTCCTATTATAGAGAATGGGGGCCACGTGGGCTCATCCATCTATCAAGCAGATGATGTGTGAAGTTGTTGTCCTGCTCTTCTCCATCTACACAGCCCCCATTGGGCAAACCATCACTAGATTTGGCTTCCGGTACCATCTTTATGCTGATGACACCCAATTTTATACATCACCCGTGACATCACCCCTGCACTAATACAGAACACCAGTGACTGCCTCTCTGCTGTCTCAAATATCATGTCCTCGCTCTATCTGAAACTGAATCTCTCAAAGACTGAATTACTGCTGTTTCCACCATCTAATAGAGCTGTCCCTGATATCTCCATTGCAGTCTCTGGCCTTACCATAACTCCTAGGCAGTATGCCCGCTGCCTCGGGGTTTTGTTTGACTTAGACCTTTCCTTCACCCCCCATATCCAATCACTGGCATGCTCATGTCATCTCCACCTCAAAAACATCTCCAGAATCTGCTCTTTCCTTACCACAGATACATTAAAGACACCTATTGTTGCTCTGATTCACTCTCACCTTGACTACTGTAACTCCTTACTAATCGGTCTTCCCCTCTACAATCTATTCTGAATGCGGCGGCCAGGCTCATCTATCAGTCTAGACGCTACAGCAATGCCTCTGGTCTGTGCCGGAAACTACATTGGCTGCCTATTCAATACAGAATACAGTATAAACTTATCACCCTCATTCACAAGGCTCTCCATAATGCTGCACCTCCCTACATTTCCTCCCTCATCTCTGTCTATCGCCCAACCCGTACTCTGCGTTCACTCAATGACCTAAGACAAACATCCTCTATTATCAGAACCTCCCACGCTCGTATACAAGACTTCTCCCGAGTTGCACCACTTCTCTGGAATGCTCTATACCGGACTATTAGATTAACCCCCCAAATTCCACAGCTTCAAGCGTAAACTAAAGACATATCTTTTCAGACAGGCCTATCACAACTCCTAATGTAAACCCTTCCGTAGTTAGAATCCCTAAAACGTACCCTACTCTGTTTATGCTCCAATATTATCTCACAGGATATGATGCTGTATCAGACTAACTTTATATGTCCAGGCACCATCTGCACGTTAAAGGACACGACTGGTGATGGCTCATACAGCTTTATATACAGTGCTGGCCAAAAGTATTGGCACCCCTGCAATTCTGTCAGATAATACTCAATTTCTTCCAGAAAATGATTGCAATCACAAATGCTTTGGTAATAATATCTTCATTTATTTTGCTTGCAATGAAAAAACACAAAACAGAATGAAAAAAAAGTCAAATCATTGATCATTTTACACAAAACTCCAAAAATGGGCCGGACAAAAGTATTGGCACCCTCAGCCTAATACTTGGTAGCACAACCTTTAGACAAAATAACTGCGAACAACCGCTTCCGGTAACCATCAATGAGTTTCTTACAATGCTCTGCTGGAATTTTAGACCATTCTTCTTTGGCAAATTTCTCCAGGTCCCTGAGATTTGAAAGGTGCCTTCTCCAAACTGCCATTTTGAGATCTCTCCACAGATGTTCTATGGGATTCAGGTCTGGACTCATTGCTGGCCACTTTAGAAGTCTCCAGTGCTTTCTGTCAAACCATTTTCTTTTTTTATATAACTGTAATTTTATTGAAAAAATTTTCATTAACAAGGAATAAAGAAAAAACAAAAAAACAATAATAATCAAACAAACAGGAAGCATTGAGGTAAATAGAGGCTATCTGCCTCCTCCCCCTTAAGCAATATGCATTTAAATTAAGCAGTGAACAAGGGAGGGGGGAATGGAGGGGTTAAGAAGACAAGGGTAGGACCAAAGGGGAGGGGGGGGAGGGAAGGAGAGGACTAGAGATCAGAGACCCTGTAATGTACAATACATGTCCCAGGGTGCCCAAATAGCCCCAAAGGCTTCCCGTGAATTATGTAGGCCAGCAGTCAGGTATTCAAGACTCCTCACATCCTTCATTCTAGCCACAAGCTCAAGACTAGATGGGGGACTCACCTTCTTCCAGTTTCTAGCTATGAGAGTTTTAGCTGCAGTACAAAGATGCAAGAAAAGCCTGGATGACTTATTGCTCAGGTGTCTGGGGGGAAGGTTCAGGAGATAAAGAAGAGGGTCAAGAGGAACCTCTTGCAAAAAGAGAGCAGTCGTCAGAGTCCTGACCTCCCTCCAAAAACCGAGGATGAGAGGGCACGTCCAAAAGATATGGTGCAGGGTACCCACCGCAGCTCCACAGCGCCAGCACCATGGGGGAACTAATGGGTTTAAAGTATGAAGGAGAGCCGGAGTATGATACCAATGCATCAACAGCTTATACTGCGTTTCCCTAAACGTAATGCACTGAGATGATTTCTGGGCCCGAGACCATACAATCCGCCACTGTTCCTGGGAGATGGGTTTACCCACCGCCTCCTCCCATTTAAGCATATAGCGATGATTAACAGGAGAGCCTGTAGTTTGTGAGTTAAGAAGTTGGTAAATAGAGGATATAAAGCCCCTAGTGGACGTGCCTGCACGGCAAATCTTTTCAAAAGCGGTGGGGAGTGACACCTTAAGAGACCCATGGAGGGAGCGGACAAAGTGAACCACCTGCAAGTAATGGAACCATTCAGTACTTGGCAGGTTTTGATTAGCTGTAAGATAAGCAAAGGACCTGAGTTCCAAGGTTCCAGGGTCAACCATATCAGCAATCCGGTAAAGGCCAGCTTCAGACCACACTTTAGTCATGGCAGAAGTCAGGCTCTCTGGGAGAAGGGGGTTGTATAGTATGGAGACCATAGATGAGCGTGGGGACATCAGGGAGAATCTAGCACAACAGGTAGACCAGATAGATCTAGTAAACCGAATGGGGCCCAACAGGTACGAGGCAGGGGGGGGTGGGGGGGGAGCTGACCCACAGAAGCGCGTTAGGATGCATGGGTGCCAGCCATAGCTTCTCTATCTGCACCCATCTGGTGTATGCTGGCATAGCCGCCCAGAATGGGATATGGCGTAAGTGGGCCGCCCAGTAATAATGTAACAGATGTGGGACAGCAATACCCCCAGACCCCCTATCCGCCAGCATAACAGATCTAGGTATTCGGTGTCGTTTTGCTTTCCAGATAAACTGGAAGATAGCTTTCTGTAGGTTCCGTAATTCTCCCCGAGGTATCGCGACTGGGAGCGTCTCGAAAAAATACAGTAGCTTCGGGAGGAGAGTCATCTTGACCGCAGCAATTCTCCCCAAAAGGGAGATAGGCAAGGGTTGCCATTTGTCCAATAGGGCTCTTAGCTCACAAAACAACCGCGGGTAGTTTGCCGAGTAGAGGGTCGCATAGGAAGTGGATATATGGACTCCCAGGTAGCGGATAGAGGACTCCCGCCACTGGAAATCGTAATTACTGCGGAGGAGAAGGAGAAGGTCCCGTGGGATGTTAAGTGGGAGTGCCTCAGTCTTCGCGGGGTTCACCTTATACCCTGAGAGATCACCATAGGTCTCTAGCGAGCGCAGCAAGTTTGGAAGGGTAGTATGAGGGGAGGTGAGAGTGAGGAGTACATCGTCCGCAAAGAGAGATATCTTAAATTCCTTATCTTGGACCATGATGCCCTTGATATTAGGGTCTCGCCTAATCTTGGCCGCTAGCGGTTCAATGCAGAGGGCAAATATGATGGGTGACAGGGGGCAACCCTGCCTAGTGCCATTTCGAATAGGGAAGAAGGGCGAAGATGCATGGGGAAGCTTAATTGCTGCTGAGGGTAAGGAGTAAAGGGCCTGGATAGCTGTGAGAAACGGTCCCGTAAGCCCGAACGCCTTAAGCGTAGTATGCATAAACGACCAATTTATGCGGTCAAAAGCCTTTTCAGCGTCCAGGCTCAAGAGAAGGGCCGGGGGTAGAATAATGATTGGCCACCTCCACCAAATCCACAGTCCTCCTGGTGTTGTCACCACCCTGACGACAGGGGATGAATCCCACCTGGTCCTTATGGACAAGCAGAGGGAGCCAAGCATTCAGTCTGTTGGCTAAGAGTTTGGTGAAAAGTTTCAGGTCCGTGTTCAGCAAAGCAATCGGTCGGTAGTTAGCACAATCCTGCAAGTCCTTACCCGGTTTAGGGACCAATGTGAGTAGTGAAGAGAGCATAGTCGGGGGTATAGGGGAACCTGAAAGGAAGGAATTGAAGAGGGACAATAGATGAGCAGAGAGTTCACCCTGGAAAACCTTATAATAATTGTAAGTGAACCCATCTGGGCCTGGGGCTTTCCCATTTGGGAGGTCCCTCAGGACCCCTTCTAGTTCCTCCCTGGTGATGGGGGTGTTCAGGGAGGTTAGGGCCTCAGGAGGAAGGCGTGGGAGACAACAATCCTTTAAATAGTCTTCCAGTAGTGTTGAGTCATCCCCAGGGAGTAGTGCTCGTGGGGGGGGTAAGTCATACAGCTTAGAGTAGTAAGAGTGGAACGCCAGCGCCACAGCATCAGGGTGATGTTGAAGAGTACCCGCGGGGTCACGGACAGAGTGTGGTGTGGAAGAGGCCCGATGATCCTTGAGGGTTCCTGCCAGGAGGGTATGAGATTTATTACCTCGTTCAAAAAACCGCTGACGGGTATAAAGGAGAAGTCGTTCCACATGGCGGGTCTCCAAATCACGGAGGTCCGCCCGGGCCAGGACCAAACGGCGAAGAACCCCCAGGGATGGATGCGCTGCCAAAGTCGTCGTAAGGGACCGAATACGTGCTTGGAGGAGCTGTTCCTGGGCCTGTCTGTCCCTTTTAAGCCTAGAAGCCAATGCGATACAGCATCCTCTCATGACCGCCTTATGGGCTTCCCAGAGAATGGCAAGAGAGTCTACCGAGCCTAAGTTGTCCCTAAAATAATCTATCAAGTGTGTGCGCAGGGTCTCGAGGGAGGTCGGCGAATTGAGCAGTGTTTCGTTAAGACGCCAATGACATTGGCGAGTAGGCACTGGAGTCGTAGATAAGGTAACCACGACTGGGGCATGATCAGACCAGGTGAGAGGGCCAATGTTCGTGTCCCTAAGCAAACGAAGAGCGGGAGCATTTCCAAAGAAGTAGTCAATGCGGGTGTGAGTGTTATGAGGGTGAGAAAAGAAGGTGTAGGAGCGCGCCGTAGGATTGTCCACTCGCCAAAGGTCATACAAAGAGTGGGCGCGGATCAGCCTGCGGAACTCCCTTGCAAGTTGGGCCAACCTATGGGGGGTTGGGCCCTGGGGTAACGCCAGACGATCCGCCCGTTCAGAGAAGACCATGTTAAAGTCTCCCCCCACCAGCCAAGCTGATGGTGGGAGAGCGCGCAGACGGGAGAATACCCGGCGCAAGAACGGGATCTGTGCTGAATTGGGGGCCTAGACATTGCATAAAACAATCGGGGCACCATAAAGGAGCCCCTCCAAGATAACAAACCGGCCACCTGGGTCTATGTGGGAAGTCGTCACTGTAATTGGGCAGGATCGAGAAAGAAGGATAGCCACCCCAGCTCTGCGTCGATTGTGGAAGGCTGAAAAAGCTACGGGAAAATAATGCTTAGCGAAGGCAAAAGTACCAGCGCGGTCAAAATGAGTCTCCTGAAGAAACGCCACATCCGCTCGTAAGGAGCGGAGTTCTCTAAGGACATGGCGCCTTTTAATGTTGGAACCCAGGCCCTTGACATTAATTGTCACGCACCTAACCATTGGGACCCAGGATTGGAGGACAGTGGCGGATTGCAATAAGCTCACCCATCTCACATGACGCTGGCAAGTTTCCCTCGGAGAGGCAAAAGGGCAATCCACAAACAGGAACCCAAAGTCGAGGCAGGGTCTCTAGATCAGGGAGGGGGGGGGGAAAGAGAGGGAGGGAGGCAAAAGACATCATAAATGACAAAGTAAAAATAAAAACAGTTAAACAATACTTTGTGGGCGAGGCTAAGTCACTCGCCTGGGGACCAATGAGGGCAGCCAGAGGTCCAATCAGGATCAATGGCCGCACAGTCCAAGTATCCCCTTAGGGGGGAGAGCGTGGACAGGAGATCGGAGGGGAGGCGGTGGATCCCCAACCACCAGTAAAAAGAAGGAAGGAAGGGGAGTCACCGGAACCCCACCCCGCCCCCACTCCGCTAAAACAATCCAATAATAAGCATAATAGATGAGACCCGTAGACCTAAAAAAGAAAAAAAGAGAAGCAAACATAACATTAAGGCATGCAGATTCCAAAGCACCACCGAGAAAAGGGAGAACGTCTCGAGGGGGGGCAGCCTCCTCAGGGATCAGTCTCCAGCCGGGGCCTCCGAGTGGTCACCACCGCGGAGGATGCATGACGTCGTCTGGGCTCCAATCGTTGCCAAACCAGTGGTGGGGGAGGGGGTGGAGAGAATAGCTCCCAGTCTGTTAAATCCGGCAGGGGAACATCCAATAGGTCACAGAAGAGAGGCAAATCCGCAAAGGAGCGAAGCGTAGCGGAGCGACCATCCCTACGAGCAATGAGAGCAAACGGAAATCCCCACCGGTAAGGAATTTGGTGCTCCTGAAGAATCTGGAGGAGGGGGTCGGAGATGGCGGCGTTTCTGGAGGGTGATTAGCGACAGATCCTGATCGAATTTCAGTGGAGCTCCACTGAAACTCGAAGTCTTTGAGTTTGCGCACTTTGCTCATTATAGCCTCTTTAAGGGTGAAGTCGTGGAGGCAGCAGATGACATCACGGGGTGTGGCGGAAGATCCTCTGGGTCGAAGGGCTCGATGTGCCCTATCAAACTTAATTTTGTGGGACGGGGGCTCCTGCAGTATAGTGTTGAAGACAGCCTCCAGCAGAACAGGCAGATCCTCAGATTGGTCAGCCTCTGGGAGTCCCTTGATGCGTATATTGTTGCGCCGGCCCCTGTTGTCAAGATCCTCCAAGTGGCGTTGCATGTCCCGTATAGCTGAACCCTGTTCAGTGGTAGTATCATGCAGTGAGGCAACATAGTCCCTGGTAGTGTCATGGTCATTCTCCAGCGTGTCCATTCGGTTAGCAATGGAGTGTAAATCAGTGCGGAGGGTAGCAATTTCAGATCGGAAGGATGCTGTGATTTCCGCAACCATACTTTTAAGGTCTTGTTTAGTAGGAAGTTGAGGAAGAAGGTCCGCCATGGATGATGGTGCTGAAGATGGGCCTGGAATGCAGCTCTGGGGGTACAGGACTGGAGGGGGGGGAGCCATAATCCTTGGGAGTGTGGAGCGGAGGAGCCCCTACGCCAGCGCCTTCCACCGCGCCATCCCCCCCCCTGAGCTATGGAGGGGAGGGGCGATGGGGGAAGATGGTAGATGGGGGGCCACAGAGACCAGCTCTGTGGCCACAGGCTGCAACTCATCAGCGGTGTAGGAGGGAGCAGAGCCACTGACCTCAGAATTCCTTGAGAAGCTGGAAACATCCGGGGTCCTCTCATGCCGCTCTGCCAGGAGTGCTGGTGAAGCAGAATGTAGTTGCTGGGACATCCCAGGGTGAGGAGACTGTGGGAGCACTCGTGCTGGGGAAACTCTGGGTTGCCCAGGCGCCGACAGGGATCTCTGTTGAAGCGGCGCTCCGCTGGCTGACAGGGGGAGCGCGGGAGGAGAGAAGCTGCGCTGCGACCCCTGTGCCTGGAGAGCGGAGGAAATCCAAGATGGCCGCCCCGCAGCAGCCTGGCCCGGTAGAGAAGGCCGCTGGGCCAGAAAGGCGTCCAGGGTGGCCCCCCCCAGACCTCTCCACGGGCGCTGGGGTGCCCGGGGCCACCTTCCTCGGTAAGCGCTTGCCCATACTGCGCCTGCTGAGGGGTCCACGGGTCTCAGTAGCGAGCGGAGGAGCGGAGAAGGACCTGCGCGCGTGCTACTCCATGCGCGTCCAGGCCACGCCCCCTCAAACCATTTTCTAGTGCTTTTTGAAGTGTGTTTTTTAGGTCATTGTCCTGCTGGAAGACCCATGACCTCTGAGGGAGACCCAGCTTTCTCACACTGGGCCCTACATTATGCTGCAAAATTTGTTGGTAGTCTTCAGACTTCATAATGCCATGCACACGGTCAAGCAGTCCAGTGCCAGAGGCAGCAAAGCAACCCCAGAACATCAGGGAACCTCCGCCATGTTTGACTGTAGGGACCATGTTCTTTTCTTTGAAGGCCTCTTTTTTTTTTCCTGTAAACGCTATGTTGCTGCCTTTTCCCAAAAAGCTCTACTTTTGTCTCATCTGACCAGAGAACATTCTTCCAAAAAGTTTTTGGCTTTCTCAGGTAAGTTTTGGCAAACTCCAGCCTGGCTTTTTTATGTCTCTGGGTCAGAAGTGGGGTCTTCCTGGGTATCCTACCATAGAGTCCATTTTCATTCAGACGCCGACGGATAGTACGGGTTGACACTGTTGTACCCTCGGACTGCAGGGCAGCTAGAACTTGTTTGGATGTTAGTCGAGGTTCTTTAGCCACCATCCGCACAATCTTTCGTTGAAATCTCTCGTCAATTTTTCTTTTCCGTCCACATCTAGGGAGGTTAGCCACAGTGCCATGGGCCTTCAACTTCTTGATGACACTGCGCACGGTAGACACAGGAACATTCAGGTCTTTGGAGATGGACTTGTAGCCTTGAGATTGCTCATGCTTCCTCACAATTTTGCTTCTCAAGTCCTCAGACAGTTCTTTGGTCTTCTTTCTTTTCTCCATGCTCAATGTGGTACACACAAGGACACAGGACAGAGGTTGAGTCAACTTTAATCCATTTCAACTGGCTGCAAGTGTGATTTAGTTATTGCCACCACCTGTTATGTGCCACAGGTAATAGGTGCTGTTAATTACACAAATTAGAGAAGCATCACCTGATTTTTCAAAGGGTGCCAATACTTTTGTCCACCCCCTTTTTTATGTTTGGTGTGGAATTATATCCAATTTGGCTTTTTGACAATTCTTTTTGTGGTTTTCCATTGAAGACAAATTAAATGAAGATATTACCAAAGCATTTGTGATTGCAATCATTTTCTGGAAGAAATTGAGTATCTGACAGAATTGTAGGGGTGCCAATACTTTTGGCCAGCACTGTATGTGTAATGACAGTAACCTCTATTACAAAATTGTCTGACCATTGTACAAGCAATGCTACATCTGTTGCCGCGCCTGCTACCTCCTGTGTCACCCCCTCTACCTCATAGATTGTAAGCTCTTGCGAGCAGGGCCCTCAGTCCCAGTGTGTGAATTGACTATTTCTTTGTAATGTATCTTTTTTGTCAGTACTTGAACCCTACAAATTGTACAGTGCTGCGGAATATGTTGGCGCTATATAAATAAAATTTATTATTATTCATTGTTAATGCCATGTTGTTGATCTCAGATTCTGAAGTAATACAGTAAGAAGAATTCTTAAACAGTTTCATGAGTTTATGTATGTTTATTGTGCGACGATAGCTGCGTGTGAAGCTAGTAGCATGTAAACTCTATTTTATTTTATTTTTTTTTGGGGTGGGGGGGGAGCCTTTCTATAGTTCGCCTCAGGCAGCAAAGAGACTAGGTTCACCACTGTCCATCTGCATGAGATTTTGCAGTCCTGGCGGAATCACAGACTGAGGAATATGACCTGACTGCATGACTAGGTGGACTGTATTCCCACCCACCATGACCAGTCACAGTTCATTTGCATGTGGCGAAAAACATTTATAACTTCCCTTTTCGCATCAATCGAGTAATTTAGGGACATAACAGTAAATGTCATAAAATGATGCTTCACCTACTGGGGCCTGGTAAGGGTACATAAAACACATGACAGATTCCCTTTAAAATAAGTCCCAAAATGTGATGTATCAGTAAGAAGAAAAATGGTATATAACATTTTAGTAACAATAAAACTATTATCTCCTAGCTACTTGTGTATTTCAGAAAAGCAGCTCCCATTCCCCTCCTCTTCCATCCAGTACATGATGTTCATAGTGCCCTGTGAGTTACAGCATAGTAGATGCCAAGAACATCTTGGAACCACACCCAGATCCACATTCTAGCATCGTGCCCAGCGGGGCTGTAGACAAAAAACAATTCTAAATGCAATCTTGCTACAGATGTAAAAAAAAACCTGAGTTTGCGGGCAGGGAGAGGAAACACCGGAGCTGTGTACAGTATATAACAGGAATCATTTTCTTTTACACCGTTGCAGATACTAGCTGTCACTGATCTATTAGGGAAATGCAGAAATATTTATTCACCAATGAATGTCATAGCCAAGTCTATATGCTCTTACCTTTGGGGTGGGGAAACAGTAACAAAACGATGCATTTGATCACCCACAGGGTCAAGTGGCGTAACTAGGAATGGCTGGGCCCCAAGGTGAACATTTGACATGAAAATACATTAAAATTGTGTCAAAGTATTCTGGTTTAAAGTAAGACTTCTAGAAGGTGGTATAAACATAAAATGCACAGTCTAAAGATATGCCAGATTTGTAATCTACCAATTTAGCCACTGGTGAATTTTCAGACTGTATCTAAATTTACACTATTAGTAAATATGGGACTATGTCTGCGAAACACTGACAATTTGAGAGACTTGGAGACTGTGCATGAGTCCATATAGTGCTACATTACATCTTCTTGCTGCTATGGTTCATGCCGTTGTTTGTGCACTCTGCAATTCAAATAGCAAGCAACAGCTCAACCCCAGGGAACAGAGAACAGGTGAACATTCAAGGTCACGCACATGAACTTTTCTGCCAACATTAAGGACCTGATACTTACTTTGTTATGAAGTAGTTTCTACACATACATAATAATATGTAATCGAGGCTTTATGATGATCATAAATTGTTACCATTTATTGTTCAGTTATGATCCTTTCACTTGAGCTGATTTTCTTCCCAAAAAACGTGCTGACTGATGATATAGCAAGTCGATAAGTGCTCTTTTACTGCTATTTACATGCTGCAACTACTACTGAGTGGGGAAGAACAATCATTAATACAGTTGTTCGTCTCCATACACTGTGCATTTGCCAGCCGCGCACTTGCTTTACATAAGATGTGCTACTGACAACTTGATAATGTCTGTTTCAAATGATGGTTCAGTTCCTAATTCATCCACCTTTTGGGAGGCCCATAAGTGTTTTATTAGGGGAAGTTTAATCAAGTGGTGTAGGAGCGTAACTAGCAAAGACTGGGCCCCATAGCAAACTTTTGACTTGGGCCCACCCCCAGACATAGTCCCCCCTTTCCTGGCCCCCACAAGTATAACGCCTCATTTACACACATTATGTCCCAAAGTGGCCTTCTCATAGTGTAATGTCCCATAGCAGCCCCTCCTCACAGTATAATGTCTAAGGCAGGTAGGTTCATGGACACTCACTTCATCAGACCTGATGTTTGATTACATTGAGAAGATCTGTCTTTGCCACAAAATATCCCAAGACTATGTCGATAGCACACACTGTAGTTGAGACACTTTTTTAACTCTCTTCCCCCGCATGCAGACTTTGCTTGTGCGCTTGCCCCCTTTGAAGTGCCTGGACAGGTTACACCTGGTGCACACTCATTGACATACCAACTTATCCCTCCATTAAGTTGTATTCCTCCATTTGAACTGAAGTGGGAAAGGGACTTAAACCTAACAATGACAGATGCACAGCTGGAGAAGATATTAGTGCTAGCCCATAAGTCCTCCTTTAATGGTCACTAACTTTTCAGACAACTTACTCTCATTTCATAGAGCATGTGATTCTGGACCAACATGTAATGAACTTTAAAGGTGTCTCCCTTCTAGTTAATTTGCTATTAACTCCCTGTTAGGAGAGACTCATCTCCATAGATACAAGACAGATCATAGTGTGTGGAGGGGGAGGTGTTTTTCCCTCTTCACACAGTGCATGCAGATGGGAGGGGCTGATTCTTCTCACAGCCTGCAGGCACATCTGCAAACTGCTCTGTGCAAAGGACTGAACATTCTACACATCTCACAGTTTACAATGTAAGACAAAAGTCTTCTATGTACTTGTATTGACTTCTGGCTGGTTGTGTGGTTACAGATAGGATATTATTCACAAACAGCAAGCAGCTTATCTGACTGTGCTAAGAGATTGCTCTTTTCCTGTGTCATGCTAGAATGGAGTGGGTACCTGCATATATCTGCCTTATTTGTGCAGTCCAGTGTTCCTTGAACTCCTGTATGATGGTCATTTGGGCTTTTCTCTGCTATTTGTTTGCTATTGTATAGTTACTTCTGGCAGAACGTCAGAACAATATCAGTAATGGATAGGGGAGGGGGGCACACTGCTCCATACTGTACATGCCCACAGCCTCAAAGACAAATGCAAAATGTGTTGTAGCCATAATATGATTATTAGCAGCAGAAAAGCTGTATTGCAGCCTGCTGGAAGTCCTCTGAGCCCCGATCAATTAACCAATGGTTAGAGAGGGTTAACGAGATTTTGGTAAATGGAATAGCTGATTCACTTAAACTCTACAAAAGAACCCCAATTCCAAAAAACACAGTTCTATTGGCACACAGTTATGCTAAAAAGTTTACATACCCTGGCAGATTTTTTTGTTTTTTGGCCTTTCAGAGAATATGAATGATAACACAAAAACTCTCCACTCATGATTAGTGGTTGGTTGAAGCCATTTATTGTCAAGCTTCTGTGTTTTCACTTTTTAAATCATAATGACAACCAAAAACATCAAAATGACCTAGTTCAAAACTTCACATTGAGGTCAGGAGACTGAGATGGCCACTCCAGAACCTTCACTTTCTTCTGCTGTAGCCAATGACAGGTCGACTTGGCCTTGTGTTTTGGATCGTTGTCGTGTTGGAACGTCCAAGTACGTCCCATGTGCAGCTTCCTGGCTGATGAGTGCAAATTTGCCTCCAGTGTTTGCTGATAACGTGCTGCATTCATCTTTCCTTCAACTTTGACCAAGTTTCCTGTGCCTTTGAAGCTCACACATCCCCACATCATCAGTGATCCACCTCCATGCTTTACAGTAGGAATGGTGTTCCTTTCATCATAGGCCTTGTTGACACCTCTCCAAATGTAACGTTTATGGTTGTGGCCAAAAAGTTCGATTTTTGTCTCATCACTACAAATTACCTTGTTCCAGAAGTTTTGAGGCTTGTCTCTGTGCTGTTTGGCATATTGAAGGCGAGATTCTTTGTGGCATTTGCGCAGTAATGGATTTTTTTCTGGCAACTCGACCATGCATCCCATTTTTCTTCAAGTGCCTCCTTATTGTGTATCTTGAAACAGCCACACCGATAGTTGTTAGAGAGTCCTGTATTTCAGCTGATATGTGCGGGTTTTTCTTTGCATCCCGAACAATTTTCTGGGCAGTTGTGGCCA
Organism: Leptodactylus fallax; assembly: GCA_947044405.1. Taxonomy (NCBI): domain Eukaryota; kingdom Metazoa; phylum Chordata; class Amphibia; order Anura; family Leptodactylidae; genus Leptodactylus; species Leptodactylus fallax. Next base: position 3,130,505 of record CAMRHE010000083.1, read on the forward strand.
AAATTTAGGTTGATCTACCTGACTGACTGTGGTTTGGTTTCTGGGCATGTTATCAGGCCAAAATCACCAGGGTATGTGAACTTTTGAACAGGGTCATTTTGATGTTTTCGGTTGTCATTATGATTTAAAAAGAGAAAAACACAGAAGTTTGACAATAAATGGCTTCAACCAACCAATAACCATGAGTGGAGAATAAGGTTTTGTGTTATCATTCATATTCTCTGAAAAAATCTGCTGGGGTATGTAAACTTTTTAGCACAACTGTAGTTAGATTGCTCCACAGACCCAGTTACTGGCAACCTGCTCACTCAGGGTAGGCATTGCATTGATGTACTTTCAGGAGTATCAGTTCTGCCGCTGATGCTTTAAGGTTTTTGTGCCATCCTGAGAAGTTTCTGCAATGTCAGAGTTCTCTGGTCTTGTCCAGTTACCAGATGAAGAGGCCTATTTAGACTTCCTTCCTTTCACACACCTGCCTGCAGTTTTCCTGTTTGGCTTTGAGACCTGTTTCTCTGTGTACCACGGCTTCAGACTGATCTCCTGGAATACCAACTCATTGGCTTTTTGTTACCATTTACGATTTGTCTACGGATTCTTGTTCTGACGTGATCTCCTGGAATACGACCTTTTGGCTGGTTATCAGATAATTATCGCTTTCTCCTTGCTCCGAAGTCTCTTCTGACAGACCACTACCGGGACTTTCATTATCGTCCTCCTGGTCCAGATATTCCAGTAAGTGAATCGTGGGTTCTGCACTGGCAGAGTTTATAATGAGTCACAAACTTCATGAATTAGGTGTATTCTCTGGCAATCCATGCACCTACATGGAAAGCTATGCCAGCTCATAGCTGGTGTTGATTTTACTCATCAGAACACCGCTCAATTTTTTTGCAATTAGAACTTGCAGTTGCAGCACTCACAGTTCACAGTTCAACTCCATTCACTTTTATAAGTGAAGGAGTTGAAGAGCAACACAGAGATAATTGGTCATGCAACTGAAGTTGCAGTCAACGTCCTAGCCCTAGCCTAAAAGCTGTGTCACTGCTCTCTCATTAGACTACAATATAAATACTATCGTATAGTCTTAACGGAGGGGTGCTTTTATACTGACATTCTTTAAGATACTAAAAGCATTCACATTTTTGGTCTTGATTTTTTTTTTTTTTTTTTTAATGAAAAGGAACATTCAGAAACAGAAATATTCTGTAAACATGATGAATCATAAAACCTACTAAATGAGTCACAGGGCGAGACATTGAAAACTTTCCTGTGAAAGTTCTCTACTGGTTCAGAGATAAAACTAATGCAGAAATTTCAGTGGTTATCCGATGTTTGCATGCATTCAAGATGCAAAGCACCACAGAAACCAATAAGTCTCATGCTCCATATGAAGGTTGGAGAGTGAAGGAAGCATCTTCCTGCTTGTTCAGAGTGATATCACTATTATTATTCACTGTTATGTACAGTACTCTCTCGTATCAGTTTTACACACATGGTTGACCACTGGGTCACGTATAGCCAAGGTATTAATACAGATAACTGAGTGTGATGTATGTGACTGGGAACATCAGAAACATACAAAATAGAAATACAGAATCCAGTGTTTATCAGATACTCTACTATCATGTAGTCCTATGGCAACAACCCAGTGCCATTGCTGCACAGTTAAAATAGGAGAGGTATATTGTGTTTATGTTTGTCTAATGAATTGTGATTAACCCAGGGAGTGGTTCAGACAGGAATGCTGCAGGCAAACTATGAACATCTTAGGCTTCATCCAAAACAATTATAGTAGGGACAGATGTCCTGTGGGGAAGCAGAGACTCTGCATCACAGATGCAGGATGACGGTACAAAAATCTGCAGGTATTTTATATGCAGAGCAAAGTCCTTAGATATAGGGAAGAGCTATAGAATCTCATAAACTCCTGTACAGCCAAACACTGCCTTCACTACTGTTATCAACTATACGCTCATGGTGACAAAGGAGGTAAACTCATGTCGGCACTATTGAAGAAGTCCAAATCCAAAATGCTTCATCACTTCTGTCAAAGACAAGATGGGAACTTCGCATGCAATTACACATGCTGAAAAAGCATTTGACAGGGTAGACTGACAATTTATGAGATCAACAATGTCGGCATTCAACATCCCACACGGTCTTGCCTTTATGCCAGATTGAAAATCAATGGAACTCTTTCCCCTAGCTTTGTAATCCATAATGGATGCCTTTCATCTGCATCTCTTTTTATAATGGTACTAGATACACTTCTACAAGCCTGCATCCCGATGTTAAAGGCTTCCAAATTGGCAAGAATTCCACCGCTTTCGCCGACAATGTCCTCTTCCTAATAGCCAATCTTCAGACTGGCCTCCCGGCAATAACTGATTTACTAACTCTCTATGGTGTAATCTCTGGATACAAGGTGGACTTCACTAAATCAGAAGTATTGAACGTGACCCTTGCTCACCGAGATATTGAGCGGATTCGACTTCTCACTCCCCTCTTATGGATTTCTCATGCAATCAAGTACTTGGGAACTTATTTGACCTCCAATCCAGAAGATCTTTACCAAGAAAACTTCTCCACTATATTGTCAGACATTCGCACTCTGCTAACCTCCTACGACTCACTCCCCTTATCCTGGTTCAGAAGGCTCAACCTCTTGCAAACTTACATCATGCCCAAGATCTAATACCGATTGTGTTTGCTGCATCCTTTCTTCAAATCTATCCGTAGTATTCTCTTCAAGTTCCTATGGCGTGGTAAGAGACCCAGACTACCATTGTCTCCCCTGCTGAAAAAGAAAACCTCTCTGGCCCCTTCACCCTCTCCACTGACGCCAATAAAATTGCCCTTCTGTCTACCAACCTCTCCAAATATACAGATCTGTGGAAAAGATTTGGATCCTACAGTATCTGGGATGCCCTTACTCAGAATGGTCCTACCTTAACTTCTCAAGTGACTTCTCTCTGCAGAGATGTTTCACTATCATTTCTTCATATGAATCACCTAAACCACTGTTTAAATATGCTTCTCCAACTAGACAGCTTCTGAAGACATCGCACTCCCTTTGAGAAAGCTCTCTTCTCCACTAGCCCACTCTTGAGGAAGACTTCCCATATACTAGAGAAGTACATTAGCCCCACGAAATACTCCAAACCAACTTTCATATCCTCATGGGAATCTGAACTAGGCATTGTCCTCTCAAAGGAAGATACAGAAAGTTCTCCTCTCAGCACATGGACACGCTCAGTGTGTACACATTCAAGAGAACCACTGCAAATTGTTGGTACGTTGGTATCGCCCACCCTCCTGGATTTTCCAGCATGCTCATCTTCAAACCTTTGTTAGCACTGCCACTCCCATGAGGAAACGCTCTCACACATCTGGTGGCACTGCCCCGCTCTACAACCATTGTGGATGAAAGTCCAGTCAACTATTCAACAAGCCACTAAATAACCCTTCATCAGAACGCTGGAAATTTTTCTCTCGATACTGACACCCCAGTACACACCTTCAAAAATCGACCTTTGTGACCCATTTACTTGTGGCAGCAAAGACGCTCATCCCACAATTCTGGCTTCTAAATGAAATTCCCACAAAACAACTATGGGTATCCAAAATTAATCAGATTGCCAGCTTCAAAGAACTCTCTAGCTGGCAAAACAGAACACATTACTAATTCAGAAAAACATGGTCACCCTGGCTCGACCGCATTCAGTGAACGAGTTGTCCCCTTCCCCCCTTTATTTCAACTCTCCCTCTCCCTTTTCCTACTCTGCCTAACTCCATCTCTCCCTTTAACACTTCCCTAATAATGTACTCTTCATTGTATTACCTTGTCGCTATAATATATATGTAACACCCCTTTGGGCCGACCTCTGTAGGCAGGGTGTGTTGTAGTTCTCACCTCACTATGGTGCAGTGCCTCCACCCGAATCTTGCTAGGAGCTCTATAGGAATTCAGGAGGGTCTTCCTCTTCTGCTAGGGGTCGACTTGGGAAACCCCCACCTAAGCTCAGTAAACGCTCACAAATGTTGAGGGTAAAACTACTTAACCAGTTTATTATGGGAAGGGTAAACAAGGGCAAACTTAATAAAATGTGAACAGAGAAATGTTTCAGTAATTCACATGACAATGCACAGGTACATCCTATAGTATTAACCCTCTAGTGGTAGGAATGGACTATGTGCCAGGCCTGGCGGGTATAATAAACTATAGGGAATAGCACAGGGTTAAGATAGTGACCCACAGATGATAGTCATCACGCACATGCAACCATGCTGCAGGTACCAGCTTGCACTCCTAAACAACATCACCCAATGCAGAATTACTGCAGCAATAAACATAACAGTCCATCCGTTGGGGCCCAGTTGCCGCAGACAGTGGCACGCATTCAGGAAACATTGGTGCACTATAGACACAGCAAATCCTTTCTACCATAGTTCTCATAAACCTTCTAACAGCAGTACAGCAAATTCCAGCAAAGAATACTCACTAACTCTTGCAGGGAATCTGGTGCCAGCCTGGAGTATCACAGGGTGCTGCAGCATCACAGGGTGCTGCAGCTTTCAGGTGACAAGATAATAAGGGAGTATGAGGCAGGAGTCTTCTTGCGGCCCTAGGTACCTTTTGGGAGTCTGGTCACTCTGGACAGGTGGTGCTGCTGCTGCAGGGATGCTACTTCTTCCCTCAGAGTGAGCTGGTGGGCTGGCAGGACTGTCTCTATGTCCTGGGTTACCCAGTGCCAAGCTATGTGCTCCCTGGCAGTTGCTGGAAGAAGCCCCTTCTGCAGCCCATGTGGCTGCCTGTCTTCTCTTTTGCAGACCTTTCCCATAATTCCCTGCTCAGCCAATCAGTCCCTTTCTCTGATACTCCTCCCCCTGGAGTAAGGGGTGTAGGGAAATGTAATCCATTGTACCTCAGGATAAAATGGCTGATGTCTGCTGTAGTGGGTCCTGGCTTGGCATTAATTGCAGCACCTGCTGTATGCAAAGTGCTCCTTGCAGGGGTTACATATATATTTTACCATTTGTTGTATACTGCTTGCCAAATGGACTTTTCCACCTTACACGTAGGTTATTGGTCTCCCTTTTTTTCCCCTACTCCTTATGACTTGTCTCGCTTGCAGTATAATATTCTTATTTACCAACTTTAAACCATTTACAGAATCTCTGTGTTACTCCATGCATATTATTATTATACATTTTATGTATTTATCTTTTTTTTTTTTTTTTATAAATTCTTTATTTATATCCAAAAAAACAGTCATAGCCAAAGGAAATAAAAGCCATGTCAATCCGACATCCAAACAAACAGGAGTGGGTAAACAAACCAATTGAGGGTCAACAACAAGCAGGAAGACAAGGTGTGAGACATCTGTATTAATACTCTCAAAAAGAGGTAGATGGAAAAGCAGGAGGTAGAGAGGGAAGGTAGCAGGAGAAGACCAACAGCAGAGACAGAAGCAAGGGAAGAATATAGATGAAGGGAAGGTGGGAAAGAGGAAGAAAAAAAAAAAGGCACAGCTTTCGCCCAAGGTCCTTATCTTGTGAGCCCTGGAAAAGGATCCATGGTGTCCAAGCCGAAATGAAGAACTCATGTGTGTGCCAGAGGCACGCAGTGAGATGCTCCATGCTCTGGATCTCCTCCACCTTGCAAACCCAATGAAGGAGTGAGTGGGGGGTGGAAGGCTTCTAGTGCACAGGAATGCAGGCCCTGGCCACGTTAATCAAATGTTTCAGAGACTTGCGGTATGCGCGAAGGGAGTTGTCGGAGAGGTGGAGCAGATAGAAAGCAGGAGTCTGGGGAGGAGACCTGGTATACCTTACATATCACTCGGTGAACCCCGTCCTAAAAGTCCCTCAGCCCAGAACACTCCCAGAAAATATGTAGTAGCGTTCCCTCCTCCAATCCACACCGCCAACACTTCAAAGAGGCTGACAGGAAGATTCTGTGCAGTTTAGAAGGGACATGGTACCCTCTGGTCAAGAGTTTATAACCCGCCTCATGATATTTACTTGCAATGGAACTCTTGTGGTCAAATACAAGAATTGTATGTATTTATCTTATATACACTATTTCTGTACTCTGCTTCAAATATGAAAACTCAATACAACATATGAATTAAAAAAATCAAAATAAAAAAAATCATCCACAGGTATGCGAATGGGAATTCACACAGAACATCCACACCACCTGTTGTGGATTATTGAACATATACAAGTAGGTTTGATGCGGAATTCAGGGCAGATTTTATTGCATTGAAGTCAAATAAAAAATCTGGATGAAATCCGCAATAGATCTGCAACAGAAAATTGACACACTCAAGTCAAAATCGACACAGAAAAATCTGCAATGTGTACATTAGTTTTCAAAATTTCATTGACTTCAAATGGTAATGTAATATGCTATGGATGTTCATGTGGAAATTCTGCATGTAGTACTAAATGTGTGCTTGTAGCCTAATGGTAGCTGCTGGTCATTAATAACTGCAAACATTAGCCTAAGACTACACATACTGTAGATTACGTGAGGATTTTCTGCATGGATTTTAGTGCAGAAAATATGCAGCATAACCTTTATGCATGCATGTGAATTATATCTAGAAGTGACTACGTCACAAGAAAATGGCAAATCCACGCAGATCAATGCTTATATTATATGTACAATGTGATGTTATCACATGTCATACAAAGTATTTTGTGACTAGTTGGTTTGCCGGACAAACTAGTGTTTATCACTGGAACCTAATAGCTTCCAATTTTGTTTGTTCTCTGAAACCTTGTTAATTCTTGATGGATGCTGAGAACATACAGTATTCTATAGAAAGATAGTATACCTTAGACTTCACCTTGAGCATCTATGTATTACATGAATATTTTATGACTTCATTGGTCACTAGGTAGAAATAACAGTTGGTCTCTCAGAAGGACTCCCTCTTGCACATATTTGGACGTGATATTTGTCCATCAATGCAATTATAGGGGATATTTGAAAATATGGAAGGGGGCACCTATATCAAGTCTGTAAAGAAAACATTTAAATAAATATGGCGGAAAGGATTGAGCAACTTATAATCAATTTTAATGAGCTACTAATCACTATATGGATTACTTTATATCTTGTAATAAAGGAACTGACTATAACAAGAATCTATGAATGGCATTTTTCATGACCTCAGTTTAGGCACCTGACTGATCATCAATAGTATCTGCACGGTTACAAGAAACTACACAAATTTACATGAAATAAAGTTGTTACTTTTTTTATATTCCAAAAAGAGTAGAAAAGGATGAAATAGAAACCGGCCATACACTTTAGTCTTTTGTTGGCCCAAATGGTCAATTTCGGCTGATTATTGGCAATGAATTAAACAACAACTGACAGCAGACGTTTGTATGCCAAAAGAAGGTGTGAGATATTTTCATGCGGAGGTTGGGTAAAAATGAAAAGATTGAAGTTATAGATAAAGCGAGCACCACACTATAAAAACAAAATAGAGGTTCATTTCATGTATGGTAAAAATCAGCAGAAAAAAAGCACACAAGAGCACGTTGCATACATATATGAGATGCTCCACCAGATATTTGTAAAAATACTTTTTAGCACATGATGTATAGGTTAAAAACAATTCAAATCAGAAACAACCGAGTCTTGTAGAAATATGTTGTCCACAATACAGAAAAATTATAATATTGAAATAATGTAATACTTTATGCAGAGATTCACATATATGGATATATGTTCAATGATCTAGGTGTACATGCACCAACTATTCCTAATCCTGTTCCTATAATAATAGGTCTAGAACCCAAGTAGAATCCAGCAAATGCTGGGAGATCTGGATGAACAAGACAAGGAAAATTCCACATTGCCCAAAGCAAGGCTGTGAATCTCTTGAAAATGTATTACATTACTTCAATACTATAATTTTTTTCTGGATTTTTTTTTCCTATATTGCAGACTATATATTTCTACAAGACTTACTCGTTTGTGATTTTAATGGTTTTTAACCAATTGAGTGTCAATAACAAGCAGGAAGACAAGGTGTAAGACACCCGCATTAATACTCTCAAAAAGAGGTAGATAGAAAAGTAGGAGGTAGACAGGGAAGGGAGCAGGAGAAGACCAACAGCACAGACAGAAGAAATGGAAGGATAAAGATGAAGGGAAGGGGGGGGGGGGGGGAGAGAGGAAGAAAAAAAAAAAAAAAAAAAAAAAAAAGCGCAGCCTAGCACACAAGGTCCTTATAATCTTGTGAGCCCTGGAAAAGGATCCATGGCGTCCAAGCTGAAATGAAAGACTCATGCATGGTCCGGAGGCACGATGTGAGATTCTCCATGCTTAGTCATTTGTGATTTTAATTGTTTTTAACCTATACAACGTGCTAATAAACATTTTGTATTTTTTCAAATATCGGGTGGAGCATCTCATATATGTATGAAACATGCTCTTTTTCTAAAAATGACAAGATTGGCCAAATGCAGATCCCCTGATCAAGTAGTTTAGTTGTTAATATTGATGGTGGGATTGTTTACATGAGCGATCTCATCATTGACTGAATGTTCATATCCCAGATTTGAAAAATCTAATATGTATGCTAGTTTAGGACAAAATAAATCTTTTAGTATCAATGTACTGTACAACAATGGACTAGATTTGGAAGTGGGAGGAGGGGTAACCTCAAGAAAGTCTCCAGTTGCCCCTAGTCTGAGCTATAATCAGAAATATAAGTCACATTGTTTATTGAAGAGATGTAATAATTCTGATCATTCACTGTCAGGTGGTTGATAAGTATTTAGTCCATGGGCAATTTCGAATCCTGTAGGTGAACATTATACGTTCATGGCCGTCTAGGTAGCAATCAGTAGTTCAATATTATTGCCCTGGTCACCTGATGACATACTCAGTTACTCACAGTTTGCGTCCTTGTGCTGTAGGGAACACGCAGCCAGGCTGCAGTGTCTGACTTGTAGCTTCCTTTGAGGGTGGAGGACACATCTTGCCAGTTGTCTACTTAGTGTTAGGATAGACCTTGTTCTCATCTCTGTGTTCTATGTGGAAGTAGGTATCAGATTCAGGAGGAATTGCCCTGGACAGATGAGTGCTTCTCCTATATGTACCCAGATGCTGAATGTCTGTTTGTTTTGAGCAGCACAGTTAATATTCCACCCAGGTCTCCTCATTGGCTCCAAGTTTCCCTGGGTGTGGACAGAAGCCAGGGTGTCTTTTCTCATTAGCTACTGGGTACAATTCTAAATCAGAATTTAACTCACATCTTCTCTTGTGTAGAGGTTTATACACCTTATATGTATAAGCAATGCATAGGAAAAGCATTAAAGAGCAAACCCATCAATATATGGCATTGCTCCTATATATTCATGTCTATAGAGGGAGTTCTATAGTAGATATACTCTTGTACACAGGAGGCACTTTATAGTAGTTATTATCTTATCTGTTATTATATTCTTTCACATATGGACAGTATTATAGTGCTTATATCCTTCTACATGGAAGTCAGTATTATAGTAGTACTATAATTATTGTAGTTATATTTTTGTACATAGGAAATAGTAGTTACATTTTTGAACATAAGAGCAATATACAGTATTAGTAGTTATAGTCTTGCAGTATAGGGGCAGTATTGCAGTAGCTATATTCTTGTTCATCTGTCATACTTAGCAGTATAAACACCTGAGGTCAGACTTTTAATAGCTATATTCTTATACAGTATAAGAAGTTCGTAGTATAAGAAGTAGTTATATTACTTGTACATAGGGGCAATATTATATTCTTGTACAAAAAGCTGTATTATAATAGTTATATTCTTGTATATACCTGTAGGGGCAGTATTATAGTAAGTATATTTTTATACATAGGGCCAATAGTTTATAGTAGTATTTGTGTACATACAAGCCAGCATAATAGTAGTTATATTATTGGAAATGGGTCAGTATTTAGTGGTTATATTCTTGTACATAGGGACTGTATTATATTATTCAACCCCTTTGCTCCCATTTTTGAAAGTGCAGCTTTTCCTGCTGCTGATTTTTATTCTCTAATGTGTGGATGGGATTAGCCAGAATCCCATCCACTTTGCAGGTACTGTAAAACACAGCTTTTTTTGCAGCAGTGTTTCCGCTGCGGCCAAAACACTGCGTATTTTGCAATGTGGGGCCTTGGCTTAAACAGGCATTTAAAGAGGACCTTTCATGTCCTCCTGCACATGCTGTTTTATATACCGCTAGAAAACCGACAGTGCGCTGAATTCAGTGCACTGTTGGCTTTCCAGTTATGTGCCCTGGGGCTGGAGATATCGGTGCCGTTAGTTTTCTGCCATTCATCAGAAGGGCGTTCCTGACAGTCTAGCTGGGCTGTGAGGAACTCCCTCCCTGACAGTACTCATCCATAGACTTGTACTGGGGTACTGGGGGGGGGGCATTCCTCACAGCTCAGCATCATCGCTGGGCGGTAAGGAACGCCCCCTCTGACAGTACAGGGCTATGGATGAGTACTGGGGGGGGGGGGGGGGCGTTCCTCACAGCCCAGCTAGACTGTCAGGAACGCCCTTCTGACAGTGGGTAGAGATTGATGCCGAAACTAACGGCACAGATATCTCCAGGCCTGGAGCACATAACAGGAAAGCCAACAGTGCATTGAATTCAGCACACTGTTGGCTTTCTAGTGGTATATAAAACCGCATGTATAGGAGGATATGAAAGGTCCTCTTTAATGGCACTTCAGCACAGATTCCAGTGCCTCATTAGTGGTCATGTGCCATTCATTACCCAGTTTCACCTCAATTTTATATGCTGTATTATAGTAGTTTTCTTATTTTACATACAATCAGTGCTATAGTAGTTACATTCTTGTATATACTGTAGTGGCAGTATTATAGTAGTTATATTCTTGTACGCTGGGGCAGTATTATAGGAGTTATATTATTACATATAGGAGAAAATATGAATACATGGAATATTATAGTAGTTATATCCTTATACACAATGACCATTTTCTAGTAGTTAAATTTTGTACACGGGGCAGAAATTATAATTGTGTATTTAGGGGGCAGCATTATAGAAGTTATATTCTTGTACAGAAGTGGCAGTATGATAGTAATTCTCATATCTATAGTGGAAAACAGTGGCGTAACTAGGAATGGCTGGGCCCCAAGGCCCCTCCTGCCCTCCCAAACTCCCTCCTGCCCCCAGACTGTCACCTCCAACCCCCCCCACACACACTATTATGCGACTCCAGAGTATAATGATCGTAGACCCAGGGGAGGTGAGAAACATAAAAAGCAATGTTACTTACCTCTCCCTGGCTCCAGCGCTCTCCCTGCTACTTTCAGCCTTCTTCAATGTTGGACCAGACGTCACGTGAGTATACTATTGGACATTATACTGTATGAAGGAGCCACTATGGGACATTATACTATATGGGGGCCAGTGGTGGAACTACCTGTGACCTTAGGGGGCCTGATGGGACCCCTGCTGCTTTTTTTTTTTTTATTTAAAATAGGCCCCCCCCCAATTTCTTATTCTGCTAAATTGAAATTTTTGCAATATTTGTAATGAACACTGTAGGGGCCACTATGGAACATTATACTGTGTGGAGGGGCTGATATGGGACATTATACTTGGTCAAGGGGCCATTGTGGAGCATTATAGTGGGTAAATAGGGAGTTACACTGTGTTGGGGCCAGGAAAGGGGGCGCTATGCCGTGTGGTGGTGGGGCAAGTCAAAAGTTTGCTATGGGGCCTAGTTTTTGCTAGTTACGCCCCTACTACTATGGGACATTATACTGTGTGGGAGGCCACTATAAGAAATTATACTGTGTGGATGGGCCACTGTGGGACAATATAATGTGCGGAGGGTCACTAGGGCATTTTATGTTGTGTGGGGAGCACTAAAAGACATTATACTGCATGGAGGTCCACTATGAATGGAGGGTCACTAGATATGTAGTTTGTTGCATATTCCCCTTCATTGGCAGTCAGTCAATTTGTTGCTTTTAAATGAGCTTGAGGGTTTACACTGCTATTGACTAACCAAGGCTGTCAGCAATTTATGAAGGAGTTAGAGTTTGAGCAGGAGTTAGAGTCAGGCGGTGGAAAAATAGAGTAGTTGAAGTTGGTGGTTTGGTCTACCAACTCCAAAGCCCTTGTCACTATAGGGCATTATACTGTGTGGAGGCTCACTATGGAACATTTTACTGTGTGGGGAGCGGTAAGGGACTTTATACCCTGTGGAGGGCCATTATGGGACATTATACTGTGTGAAGGGCCACTATGGTCTGTGGCACCTTTGACTGCATATAATTAGTACTGTCATATTTGCTATAAAGTGGGGGGTGGCATATTTCCTAAATAGTCAAGGACCCATAGTACTCTTAATTTGCCTCTGGGTAATGCAGTTATTGCTCATTCATACCAACCATTTAATGGTCCTGTAGTCTTGAAATAATTCTTCCTTAAATATATGTATATTTCCGCTTAAATTAATAATTTGTCCAGTTCTACATTTGAAAGACTTAGGTTTTCATAGATTGGGATAAAAAAAAAAAAATCCCAATTATTCATATCAGAGGCAGACTTAGGCCCCACTTTGTGGAAGTGCAGTTTTTTTGTTGTTGCAGATTTTACAGCGGTTTTTTTTAGCTAAAGCCAGGAGTGGAATGAGCAGAAGGGAAAAGTACTGTATAAGTACTTCCTATATATTTCCCATTCCTTTTGTAGCAATTCTTGACTTTGGCTCAAAAAACCGCAGCTAAATCTGCATATAAAAAAAAAAAAAAGAAAAAAAGCTGCAAATCTGCAACGTGGGGCCTCCACCATACATAGCAAAGGGTCATGGACAATATTCCTACCTGGCACTGATCTCACATAAGTTTCAACACTGGTTCAAAATAGCTTTGAATATTCCAATCATTTAGGGCTGCAACTTAATAACCCAGCACTACTAAACTATCCTGATATCAGTTACCAATCCTCAATGCCAATATACTGCCTTCATAAAATATAGAACTAAATGTGAGGATTGTGTATTCTATGTATACAGTGGGTACGGAAAGTATTCAGACCTTTAAATTTTTCACTCTTTGTTTCATTGCAGCCATTTGCTAAAAGCAAAAAAAGTTCATTTTATTTCTCATTAATGTACACTCAGCACCCCATCTTGACAGAAAAAAACCCCCAGAAATGTAGATATTTTTGCAAATTTATTAAAAAAGAATAACTGAAATATCACATGGTCATAAGTATTCAGACCCTTTGCTGTGACACTCATTTAACTCACATGCTGTCCATTTTCTTCTGATCCTCCTTGAGATGTTTCTACTCCTTCATTGGAGTCCAGCTGTGTTTAATTAAACTGATTGGACTTGATTAGGAAAGGCACACACCTGTCTATATAAGACTTCACAGCTCACAGTGCATGTCAGAGAAAATGAGAATCATGAGGTCAAAGGAACTGCCCAAGGAGCTCAGAGACAGAATTGTGGCAAGGCACAGATCTGGCCAAGGTTGCAAAAGAATTTCTGTAGCACTCAAGGTTCCTACGAGCACAGTGGCCTCCATAATCCTTAATTGGAAGAAGTTTGGGACGACCAGAACTCTTCCTAGACCTGGCCATCCAGCCAAACTCAGCAATCGTAGGAGAAGACCCTTGGTGAGAGAGGTAAAGAAGAACCCAAAGATCACTGTGGCTGAGCTCCAGAGATGCAGTAGGGAGATGGGAGAAAGTTCCACAAAGTCAACTATCAATGCAGCCCTCCACCAGTCGGGGCTTTATGGCAGAGTGGCCCGAAGGAAGCCTCTCTTCAGTGCAAGACATATGAAAGCCCGCATAGAGTTTGCCAAAAAACACATGAAGGACTCCCAGACTATGAGAAATAAGATTCTCTGGTCTGATGAGACAAAGATTGAACTTTTTGGCGTTAATTCTAAGTGGTATGTGTGGAGAAAACCAGGCACTGCTCATCACCTGCCCAATACAATCCCAACAGTGAATCATAGTGGTGGCAGCATCAGCTATGGGGGTGTTTTTCAGCTGCAGGAACAGGACGACTGGTTGCAATTGAAGGAAAGATGAATGCGGCCAAGTACAGAGATATCCTGGAAGAAAACCTCTTCCAGAATGCTCTGGACCTCAGACTGGGCCGAAGATTCACCTTCCAACAAGACAATGACCCTAAGCACACAGCTAAAATAACAAAAGGAGTGGCTTTGGAACAACTCTGTGATCATTCTTGACTGGCCCAGCCAGAGCCCTGACCTCAACCCAATTGAGCATCTCTGGAGAGACCTGAAAATGGCTGTCCACCAACGTTCACCATCCAACCTGACGGAACTGGAGAGGATCTGCAAGGAAGAATGGCAGAGGATCCCCAAATCCAGATGTGAAAAACTTGTTACATCATTCCCAAGACGACTCATAGCTGTACTTGCGCAAAAGGGTGCTTCTACTCAATACTGAGCAAAGGGTCTGAATACTTATGACCATGTGATATTTCACTTTCTTTAATAAATTTGCAAAAATATCTACATTTCTGTTTTTTTTTCTGTCAAGATGGGGTGCTGAGTGTACATTAATGAGAAATAAAATGAACTTTTTGCTTTTAGCAAATGGCTGCAATGAAACAGAGTGAAAAATTTAAAGTGGTCTGAATACTTTCTGTACCCACTGTATTGTAGATGATACGCATCTTTGTAGTCCAGCCTGTACTGTGACTACTGCAAAGAAATCCCCTGTAAAACAGGTGGTGTCAAACTATTATGGAAAATGAAACAAAAGAAATCACCAAAAATTCTTAAAAATTATTTTTAACATGAAAAAACTTGATTAGGTGGCCATAGCTCCAACTGAAAGTGTTGGGTGAATTGACATTTAATCTAATGGATATGTGTCTGTTACTCTAACTTTGACATTCTATCCATGAACCAGTTTAATACTGTAGGAAGGCAAGGGAACATGGAAGAGAATGGATAAAGAGAACAATATCAACCTACTACCACTGAAATCATGGTAAGCGTAGCTCTATAAACATCCGTATTGTGAATTCTGTTTCTCTATTCATCATGGGGCAGACAAATGGAGTTCCAACTGTATTGTATTTGTCACTGACTAGACACCCGATGGACCCCGTTGACCTGTAATGGGGTTAACTAGGTTCCGTCATGTTGTCCAGATGTTATTCTACTTTAAAAAAAAAAAAAAAAAAAAAGCTTTGCACTGCATATGCAAACACAGATTTACACATGAATTTGATGTTTACAAGATAGCAACAGCATTAGCACAAAATGACATTACCACCACACTGTACATTTCACTTTTTTTATATTAATGACATTTTTTGAAGACAAAACCTGGTACTAGTCAAAGGATAGGAACCTATAAATGGTAGGTAGAAGTTTTTTTTTCAATCCACTCCTGGTTTTGGCTTTAAAAACTACGTCAAAACATCTTAACATAGAAACAAACTGACTGTCATATATACAGACAAAAGAGACAGAAACTGAAAATTACACCCAATAAATGGAAAAAGTAGTGATACTGTGTAACATCCATATATGCAGAGCAGATACCGTACTCAGATTTACACCAAGCATACATATAGCAAATGAGTTGGTACTGTGCAGTGACCATATGTATAGAACAAGTAGAGACATTGAACACTACATCCAGTAAATGAAAAATGCAAGTATTACTGCACAGACATACTGGGAATTACACCCAGCATACAGGACAAGAAAAGTGGTACTGTGTAGTGTCAATATATACAGACTAAGGGCATATACTGAGAATTACACCCAGTATACATAACACAACAAGTGGTAATATGCACTGTCCATATATACAGTATACAAGCAGATACTGAGAATTGCTCCCAGCATGCAGGGCTAAGTAGTATTACTGCATAGTGTTTGCCTGTACAGATTAAGGGCAGATAGTGTAAATTACAATCAGTAAACAGAGCAAGAGAAGTGGTACTATGCAGCAGCCATATAGAGCAGATACCTAGCATGCATGACAAGGAAAGTGGCACTGAACAGTGTCCATATATACAGTACAAATGTTGCATTGCTGCTTTACTTTAATCTCCAAATTATGTCTTCAGTACTGGTCTTGGCCCGTCTGTGGGTCTAATGACCCAAACATGCAGCATAATAGACCCCTATGAGGTTGTTAGTTTGAGTGAGGAAATGCCATGTCTGATGAAGAGTCCTAAGCAGTCTTGAAAGCTTGTTATTTGTCATCATCTAGTCTGTTAGCCATTAAAAGTTATCAACTACTGAAGACTCATTTTTTATCTTTTATGACAAAGCATGAATATTTATTTTTTGGATGCCTTCCTGAACATTTTCTTGGATTACAAGATAATTTTACATTTTTCATGCCTATCTAATAATGCAGAAATGTATCTGTTAATCCAGCACGTCAGATGGCATTGATCAAAGAAGTTTTATAAATATAAAATGAGGAGAAAAGGCCACACAAACAGTGATCACAGCGAGTTACTATCCACAGACTAGCTGATGGCTAACTTGTCATCTACAGTACCAGCACAGTGAATGAGATTTAGAGGGAGTCTATCCCTATAACCCAGCCATGCGAATAGATAGGTTATGGTCACTTGAATCAAATGTTTTCCCCTTGTGAATTGGTGCCTCCATTGCTGAGATTTCACCAGTTTTGTCAATATGCAAATAAATTCTTTAGTTGCTGCTGCTGCTTACTTCTTTGGAACCAAGGCAACGCCTTCATTGCTACAGGGAGATCATTTGTTTATTGACCAAAATAAGTGATCTCAGAAACAGATTGCACTGGTTCACAAGACGAAACTATTGTTGGATCTAAGTAGCCCTAATGTATCTGCAGCTCTTGGTCGATATGCTGGGTTCTGGTGACAGACTCTTTTTAAGGCTAAGGCCCCATGTAGCAGAAAAAAGCTGCATTTTACAGTACCAGCAAAGTGAATGAGATTTAATTAACATCTCATCAACACATTGCAGAAAAAGCCAGCAAAAAGTTGCATTTTCAAAAAGACATGCTTTTAAGAATATTGCAGAATGTTAATTTTAGCTGTTGAATCGCAAGCATTTGTTCCTATATATTAAATGGGGAAGAAGAAGTCAGAAAAAAAAAAAAAATAAACAAACTCAGCCTTTTCACAGTATATTTTAGCATGGGGCCTATATTTCATCCACATGCAGCAATTTAATCACATAGCATATCAATTATTGCTCCTGGTTTCACCTGCAGCTTTCATCCTTTGCAGTGTAAAATAAATGGTTAAGCCTTTAGACTACCTCTCAGGGACAGATTGTTCATGGTTTGAAGCATTTGGTTATCTGTGACTGAAACATCCCTGGGTTTGTTTGTCTGCAGTAGAGATAAAGCAAATGGAGGGTTGCACAATTGGAGTTGTAAAATGAAATTATTGATTCCAGGACAAAAAAAAAAAAAAAGTTGCCTGCTTACTAGTGTAACACTGACCTGTTGTGTAGATTTTTATTATACACATGGCCAATATTAACACGAGATCAGCCATGATTAGGTCACCTTGGGGATAACAACATATATTAAATTAAGATTGAAGACTCACAGGGAACATTTGCAGCAGGTTCGCTGCAGCAAAATTGGTGGTGACTAACCTGCTGTGAACTGCAGTAGCATTGTAGTAGATGAGATTTAGGCCTGTTGCAGACGACCGTGGTGTGGGTCAGTGTGCTATCCGTGTATTTCACAGACCCACTCTTTTCTATGGGCCTGTACACATGACCGTGATTTTCATGGTCCAGTGTGCGGGCCGACAGTCCGGACTGCATCAGATAGGACAGGTCCTATTCCTGTCCTATATTGCAGCCCGTGCTTCCATGGCTCCTATTCATTTAATGAAAGGAGCCGCAGTAGCACGTCCCGTGCACAGGCGGCACACGGGAACATCCCCAGGTCCCCTGTGTGCAACGTGTGCTTTTAAATCATGGCAGGCCGATTTCAGCATGGTCGTCTGCAACTGGCCTTAGGCTAAGGCCCCCCCATTGCAGAAAAGCTACTTTTTCTGTTGTACGCTTTGCTGAGTTTCTTTTGAGTCAGAAGAAATAGAAGAAGGACTTAAGTTTCTCCCTTCTGCCCAACTCACTCCTTTCTTTGACTTAAAGAAGCAACATCTGCAACAAAAAAAAAAAAAAAAAAAGCTGCTTTTTCTCCAGTGTGCAGCCTTAGCGAAATCCTATCTATACACTGTAAAATAAAAGTGGCTTGCGCTGAAGGTTTTGAACATGTATCAATTATTGCTGTGCTCAGCCATAGTTTTCATCTATGCCATTTACCTGGGAATTTCAGCTATAAAGCCATGGTGAAGACCAGCAAATTAACTTTTTTGCTGCAGGTTGTCTACAGCAGACCCAACCCTTGTGACCTTGGCCTATAATATTCATGACATCTCTTTAGGTAGGTCATTATGATCACATTGGTGTGGCAGCAACACTGGGCACACCTGTCAATCTGCTGATTGAAGTGGCTGCAGCTGTGATATCAGTTCATCTGTCATTTGACCTGTGGCAGTTCAGTCCCATCCCAGTCAAGTGAATGTGAATGAGCTGCAATACCAAGCACAGCTGCTATACTCTGTATGGTGCTATGCTTGGTATTCAATGAAGAGGCCACAGCATGTCAAACAGCTGATTGAGGAGGGGTGTTGAGTGTTGGGATCTCCAATCTAATATTGATGACATTCTAAGGATTGCGTTTTACAGCCCTATAAAGTGAATGAGATTTTAGTAAATCTCATCCACACATTGCTAAAAAAAAAAATCCACAGCACTAACTGACCTGTGATGTGGATTTAAAGTCTATAGCATGGTCATTTATGCTACAAATTTTCATTGCACTGCAAGGGGTAAAATCTGCAGAGGGAAATCTGTAGAAAATTTCCACAATTTTCTGAGTTAAATCTACAACAATTTGGTGTGATTTTTTCAGATTTACAGCAACTGTGTTCCATTCATGAAACACAGTCCATGTATGGGCCACATTTCCCTGATTGACCATGGGGGTGTGATTGGCATTCACTGCATCAGAGGAATAACATAAAGCTCCTGAGCCCCAGTGCAAAATTTGTAATGGTGCCCCATTCCTGCATTGTGTAGAAATAGTGATATATTTATGTGGCAGTGAGACCTTTGGGGCCCCCCCAGGGATCAGTACCAGTAGTGATTGCTACCACTGCATCCCTTATAGCTAAGCCAGTGGAAATCAGAAAAGAAACCAAAGAAGTTTAATCAGCTTTAGTGTGGTGAGAGTAACCTGTAGCTCCCTTGGTTTATGGGCAGTAAGCTCCCAAATGGCATTATTACTACTGTGCTTAAAGGGGGTTATCTGGGGAGTCAAGATTAGCTTACCTTTATCCGGCGGACTCTTGATGATGGACCCGGTCGTTCCAACCCCTAGGTCACATAGTCGGAACCAGCACTTTGGGGGCTGGCTGACTATAGTAAAGCCAGCTTCCATAGCACAGGTAAGCACAGGGAGGGGGCACAGCAGCGGTTCCAATCAAGTGACCCAGTGGTCAGAACCAGGGTCCATCATCAAGAGTCCACTGGAACAGCTATGCTAATGTTAACTCCGTTTAGTGATCTAAACATTTGTAATGCGCTTTTCTCACACAAGGGACTCACAGATGAAACACGGTCACTGGATAAGCCCTTAAGCTTTGTGCATTATGATAGACTGGTAAGAGTTGTGCCTCTTGAAAGAAATAAAGGACTTGCATTTGTTTATTAGAAATTTGTGTTGCAACTTTTCTATCGGCGAATCCTGCACCTCACCACACCAGAGAGATATATACAGATACTACAAGCTATAGTGTGTAATATGAGAATGATCCTTTAATATGCTTCTGCTCATGTCTCAGTTGCTATCTGCACATAGCTGACACATGGGTGGCTAGTTAATCTTTATCTAGTATATCTCTGCTGGCCTTGTGATTCTGGGGGATAATGGAAGGTGATGTACAGCAGCAAACACATGACTTCCCTGCGTAATAGATGCCCAGGTGGAATTTGACCAAGATAAATAAGCTGGTACATAGCAAGAACACAGCTAACCCCCCAACAAAACAACAGGATTTGAGAACTGACTGCCAGAAAACGGTCAACAGAATAAGATGTGGTATTATTGTCCAATCTACAACTACTGTATGTGACAACTCTGAAACACAGATGACTCCATTACTTATGATCATACATACAGTCATATGAAAAAGTTTGGGCACCCCTATTAATCTTAATCATTTTTAGTTCTAAATATTTGGGTGTTTGCAACAGCCATTTCAATTTGATATATCTAATAACTGATGGATACAGTAATATTTCAGGATTGAAATGAGGTTTATTGTACTAACAGAAAATGTGCAATATGCATTAAACCAAAATTTGACCAGTGCAAAAGTATGGGCACCTCAACAGAAAAGTGACATTAATATTTAGTAGATCCTCCTTTTGCAAAAATAACAGCCTCTAGTCGCTGCCTGTAGCTTTTAATCAATTCCTGGATCCTGGATGAAGGTATTTTTGACCATTCCTCTTTACAAAACAATTCCAGTTCAGTTAAGTTTGATGGTCGCCGAGCATGGACAGCCCACTTCAAATTATCCCACAGATGTTCAATGATATTCAGGTCTGGGGACTGGGATGGCCATTCCAGAACATTGTAATTGTTCCTCTGCATGAATGCCTGAGTAGATTTGGAGCTGTGTTTTGGATCATTGTCTTGCTGAAATATCCATCCCCGGTGTAACTTCAAATTCATCACTGATTCTTGTACATTATTCTCAAGAATCTGCTGATACTGAGTTGAATCCATGCGACCCTCAACTTTAACAAGATTCCCGGTGCCGGCATTGGCCACACAGCCCCAAAGCATGATGGAACCTTCACCAAATTTTACAGTGGGCAGCAAGTGTTTTTCTTGGAATGCTGTGTTTTTTTGACGCCATGCATAACGCCTTTTTGTATGACCAAACAACTCAATCTTTGTTTCATCAGTCCACAGGACCTTCTTCCAAAATGAAGCTGGCTTGTCCAAATGTGCTTTTGCATACCTCAGGCGACTGTTTGTGGCGTTCTTTCAGAAACAGCTTCTTTCGCATCACTCTCCCATACAGCTTCTCCTTGTGCAAAGTGTGCTGTATTGTTGACCGATGCACAGTGACACCATCTGCAGCAAGATGATGCTGCAGCTTTTTGGAGGTGGTCTGAGGATTGTCCTTGACTGTCCTCACCATTCTTCTTCTCTGCCTTTCTGATATTTTTCTTGGCCTGCCACTTCTGGGCTTAACAAGAACTGTCCCTGTGGTCTTCCATTTCCTTACTATGTTCCTCACAGTGGAAACTGACAGGTTAAATCTCTGAGACAACTTTTTGTATCCTTCCCCTGAACAACTATGTTGAACAATCTTTGTTTTCAGATCATTTGAGAGTTGTTTTGAGGAGCCCATGATGCCACTCTTCAGAGGAGATTCAAATAGGAGAACAACTTGCAATTGGCCACCTTAAATACCTTTTCTCATGATTGGATACACCTGGCTATGAAGTTCAAAGCTCAGTGAGGTTACAAAACCAATTTTGTGCTTCAGTAAGTCAGTAAAAAGTAGTTAGGAGTATTCAAATCAATAAAATGATAAGGGTACCCAAATTTTTGCATCGGTCAAATTTTGGTTTAATGCATATTGCACATTTTCTGTTAGTACAATAAACCTCATTCAATCCTGAAATATTACAGTGTCCATCAGTTATTAGATATATCAAATTGAAATGGCTGTTGCAAACACCCAAATATTTAGAACTAAAAATGATTAAGATTAATAGGGGTGCCCAAACTTTTTCATATGACTGTATAAATATAAGTGTCTTCCAGGTAGCAATTGTGAATAAAAGACTAGAGCAATAAAGCAGCCTGGCACATGGTCACATAACATCTCATTTTAGTAAGAAGATGTAGGATTGCACTGTGCCCAACGACATACATAATACAGGTTACCCGGTTAATGCCCCTTCTCCATCAGCTGTTCTAGAAATATGAAAATTATATCCCAGATCTCAGAACGTGTACCCAAGACCATGCCTTTTGCTTCCTCTGCTTTCCTGATGTTTGAGACTAATTGTAGGTAGTTTATTTCACGGGTCAGTACATTTTACACAGCATTTTCTATGTTTTAATACTTTAACAAGTTATATTAAAATATTGTGCAATTTTTCAATTGATTGAGCCCTGTAAGGCCTTATACACACATCCGCATTTTCGCAGACACCATACATATCCATTCATTTCAATGTGTTTATTCAGACATCCATATTTTTGTGGACCTACAGAAGCCCATTATTATTATTATCATTAACTATATTTTTTAATTAGTTTTTAAAGAGTTAAAGGGGTTGTCTGAGATAAACAAAAAAATTTTAAACACTAAGCTATCCCCCCCCCCCTGCTTAACTGCTTAACTTAATTTACTCCCCCCCAAAAAAAAAAAAAAAAATGTTTATTTACCCATCTCCCTGAGGCAGTTACCGCCCCAGGCACATTTTCTGATTTCCCGGTAACCAATATTCTTCTCCCCCCATCCCCATCATACTCACCTATCTTAGTGTCCTCTTCTGCTGGGCGTCACTTCCTTCAGGGGAGCCAGTACCTGCGCAATAGAACACCAGCAGAAGTGAACAGGAGAAGCAGCGGGCCTCCCACACATGCGCAATAGAACGGCACTATTGTCCAGGTATGGGCAGAAGAGGTGCCAGTGGCACAGAAGAAAGTGGTCTCCAGGACAAGAAAACAGTTAAAGGGGTATTCCCACAAACAACCATTTTTAAATTTGTAGATAATTAAAAGTTAAACATTTTTGCAAATATAATTAAACATTTTGCAGAGTCTTAAATATTTTCTCTAAATATCTTGTGGTTACAAGTTGTTGTCTTGATCGGTTGCCAGTGGATACGACCATGAATTCAGGACCTTTCTAAGTTCAGAAAATCAGCCATGATGTCCTTATTGTGGCCGGGATATCTTCTGATATATGTAGTGTCCCTGCCTGATAACCCAGCTACAATAAGAAAATCATTGCTGGGTTTCTGACAAGTCCCAGACCATAGAAAATTTCTGCATTAGTGGTCGTATCCATTGGCAACCAAACAGAAAGTCACCACTTAAACTGTTAGAGAAAACCTTTAAAACTCTGCAGAATTTTTAACTACTTATATTGGCAAAAATGTTTAACTTTTAATTATCTACAAATATAGATGTGATTAATGTTCATGGGAATACCCCTTTAAGTATGATGGGGTGGGGAGGAGGATGGGTGACTGAGTTAGGTAGATAGGGCTAGAAGTCCGTGGGCTAGCTAGGGAAACGGGGGGTGTGAGGGAGGGGAATCTGAGTGAACAGCAATGCATCATGGTAGTTGTAGGCTAAGACAGCAGGAAGCTACCCATGTAAACAAATGCAGAGGATGCGAGGAACTCCCAGAGAAACCCAGAAATCACTCAAAACACTGCCAAAAGATATTTGGGTGTACTTCTTAACCCATTAATAGCACTAACAGACCTTTTTTTTTTATAATAGTTTTTGCCTGGAAAACCCCTTTAACAATATAATAATACCACTTCAAAAGACACAGGAAATAAAAGAAGACTAAACAGATCCTGCCTGGGTTCATAGAAAGATGTAGGATCACAATGCCTGGCATCACAGAAAACAATAAATCACAGTCCAAACTGGGTCCTTCAATTCTTAATTGTGTGAAGGCAGCACACAGGTGGTTGAATAGTTTTCGGGTGCTTGTTCTGTGTAGGGCTGACTACCTCCCTATAGGAGGGTAAATTTCACCCTTCATCAGGCTATAAGATACAAACATACATTGATTGGCATGGTGATACCATCAGAATATAAATTTAAATGGTACAAAATACACAAAACCACCAAAAACATAAAAGCTTCATGGTCTCCATAATATGTTAATGTTATGGAGGACCATGGCCGAGTATCATTTTGTAATCCCACCCTAGTTAATACAGCTATAAATCATTGTAAATTAATACCATAATAATACATGAATTTGGTATAAGGAGCAAATAGAACAAACAAAATCGTTATACATGGGTACCATTATAATACATGAATTCAGTGTAATGAGTAAATAGAACAGACAAAATAATGCATACCACTTAAGTATATAAAAAGGGTCATCTAATGATGTCAGCATGATGTAGTGGAGTTCCAGCGTGGAGCGCATCTTACTATATATCCCTAATGCTGGAATATGGCTGTGCGTTCCAGCGTGGAACACAGCGCCATTTTCTCAGCTAATACCATACCCAATATGGCCGTGCGTTCCAGCGTGGAATGCACGCGTGTAGGCCGCTAGCGTTACCCGAAACATTGCACCAATAAAAAAAATCATTTTTTGAAGCATAACTTCTACTGGAGTGCGGTTCTATTTCTCCTTTGTGTCTACAGGTCCAACCTGGGTGTGATATATGTCTCATAGGGATCAGATATCCTTAAACTTGTCCCTAGTGTTGTGGAGCAGAGCCATTAAGTATTTAATTGAACGAAGGTCTTGCGTCCTTGAATATAAATCCGCCTGGGAAGGCAGAGCTGGATGTTTCCAGAACAAGTCAATAGGATGTTTAGATGCAGCGAGGACTTGACGAAACAGCCTGGTACCCCAATCAAGTACTTAGGGGGAACTCTTAACAGATAAATAACTGGATTTAAAGGAATCCATAGATTAAAGAGGTCAGCACATAGCGACTGAACCATTGTCAAGTAGGGCCCAATGAGAGGGCAGCTCCATAAGATATGGTAAGTCAACGCACATCAGAGTAGGAAGGGCTGAGATTATGGAGAAGGCTAGGAGTATGGTACCAAGTCATCAGCATTTTAAGCTGATTTTCCTTATATAGGATGCAAATAGAACCCTTACGAGCTCGAGCCCATATCACCTTCCACAGCTCATCAGGTAAGTCCCTACCCAGCTAACCCTCCCTCTAGTCTAAGCAAATAGGCATATGCACCACAGCATTTTAGGTAGTTTATTATATTTAACCTAAAATAAATGTTAGAGAAACATTTTTTACGTGTTAATTTTTAACACATATATATTTTTTTTTTACACTTACAGTATATTTATTAAACTTTTTAATAGTCCCTCTAAGTGACACATATATGTGATTAACTTGATCACTTGTATAATACTGAGCCTAACTGACTTCCATACATGGCAGAACTGGAGGCCACGGTCAGGCCTTTGGTTGCCACTGCAACCCCCCAGCATACTGTGATTACCCCTTCCCTCTGTCTAACCACTTAAATGCCACAGTTTATACTGACAGCATGTAAAGGGTTAAACTGTCGGGACTGGAGTTATCCGTCCCCAGTGGTTGTGTCAGCTGGGCTTCTTTCGCTGTTCATGTGAGTACACTGGCAGTGCCTGTGTGATCACCATGACAAATATACTGTATCTGATATGGATTAACATATAAACACTCCACAAGTTTGGTGTTGGGGGTTCTTGCAGGTATATGATTCTTGTAGAGGTAAAACATGGTAAATATGAGCAGCACTTTTAGCAAAGGCTCCCTTATGAGCAGCTCCCACCCTACATCACATGTCAGACATTCAAATAAAAGCACATAGAAAAGTCCCTAATGATTGTTGTCAACGTATTCAACACTGTAGCTAATGTTTTTTGTTGTAAACCAATAAGAGCTCAGTTTAATTTCTTAAATATGACAGCCGCACCATGATTGTTCTGGACAAAAAGACTGCTTCTATTTTAATACTACAGACCTCATTTAGACAAAATTGTGATGCTCTTACTGGCTGGATCACCTTCCCTAGATCTTTCCAGGGGTTGATACCTCTTCCTTACATCTTTTTTGGTGATGACTGCTGTGGTCAGGTATTTGGGAATATGTACTGCAGATGTATGGTCTGAATGGAATTTGGGTATCTAAGGGGACAAACATATTAATCCAGCAAAATACAGATATACTGGTCCTCTAATTTTTCAACAAACTTTTCATAAATCAATAGTACAGATGATAAGAAATTTTGTGTAAAGAGGACAGACAACAGATTATGGACCTATAGTACTAACAGGACCTGGGACATTAGGGGGCCCGGCGGGCCCCTGATGTTTTTCAGACCCCAGAGTATAATGATTGGAGGCCCAGGGGAGGTGAGAAACAAAAAACAGTGTTACTTACCTTTCCTGTGCTCCAACAGTCTTTGGGCCTCTTTGGTGACGTCCCAGACATCACGTTGGTCATGCCGGCATCATTATGCATCGCGACGCCGGCCTGGCTCACGTGACATCTGGTCCAACATTTAAGAGGGCCAAAAGTAGCAGGGAGTGTGCCAGAGCCAGGGAGAGGTAAGTAACATTGTTTTTTTATGTTTGTCACCTCCCCTGGGTCTCCGATCTTTATACTCTGGGGTCTGAAGAGACCCCAGAGTATAATAATTGTTCATTGTTGGTCCACTATGGGGCATAATACTGTGTGCAGGGGCCACTATAGGGCATAATACTGTGTGCAGGAATGTGGTTTGTGCGGGGGGGGGGGGGGGCCCTATGTCAAAATGTTCGCCTTTGGGCCCAGCCATTCATACTTACGCCACTGACTACCAAACTGGTTTGCCATGGGGCCTCCTCTAAGGGTATTATCCCAGCAGACTCCCTAATCTTCATCCTTTAATCCTCTTCTGCTCGCGGTTAAATCACTTTGTGGCACATTCCTCTGTGTTGTCAACTCCGGTCTGGGATTTTGCCAAGTCCATGTCCACCACTAGGAGCTCTGGTGAAGACGTCCTGGCTTTGGTCATACTGGGTGTGTAGCAGTTTCGTTACGTTTTTTTTCTGCTAGTGGTCGTTAGGTTCAGTTCTGCTGCTTCTCTCAATTCTGACTACACTTTACCCTGTACCTGCATCTGAGCTCCTAACAGAATAGCTGTCCCAAACTGAAAGGCTTTCACCTTACCATGAAACACCTCCAGTCCGTGGTGGATCAGATGCAGGGCGTGACTCAGCTTGTACAAGATTTATCCCAAAGAGTACAAGAACAGGAGCAGGCTCGCTCACAAGTTGCTAGCCCTGGACAGTTACCTCTTGAACCTAAGTTTAACCTCACTGATTGTTTTCCTGTCTCCAAAGCACCTTGCATTAACTTTCGTGAAAGTTGTAAACTGTACTTCTGTCTGAGGCCTCATTCGTCTGAGACTAAGCAACAGCAAGTGGGAATAATTATTTTCCCCTTACAAGGAGATCCACAATCTTGGGCCTTTTCTTTGGATCCTCAAGCTCCAGAACTGTACTCTGTATAGAGATTTTTTGATGCATTAGGCCTGTTGTATGATGAGCTGGATATTCAAGCAGTGGCCAAGTCTAACCTGCTGTCTTTGCGTCTGGGACACCGAGAAGCCAAGGAATACTGTTCTGAATTTCGCAGGTGGTCTGTTGTGTCGCAGTGGAATGATCCAGCTCTCGTTTGCCATTTCCACAATGGACTCTTCAATTCCCTCAAAGATTTATGGGTGAACTATCCACAACCAGTCACCTAGAATGTGTGCATGAAGCTCGCCATACGTTTGGATAGATGCTTACGTGAGCGTAAGAGAGAACGTTCGGCTGTTACTGTTCCCATCTCCTCTCCAGTCTCCACTCCTGAACCCACTCCGGAGCCTATGCAACTCGGTTCTACTATGTCCCCTTAGGACAGACACAATTTCCGGAGACGGCGAGGCTTGTGCTTCTACTGCGGGTAGGCTGGACATACTCTGACTATGTCCCAAAGCCCGGGGTCGGGAAACTTCAGTGCCTAGACAGTTTTCGGAAAGACTGTCTAGGTGAGCAGGTATTTCCAACCATTTCCCAGAAAAAGACTGTGTTGCCTTTTAAAATCCTGTTGTCTGAACTTAGTTTTCTTAGTAATGCTTTCAGTTGCTAATTTTCTGGATGCACGAGTTTGCTCAGGAACTCTCCATTCCCTTGATTCCCCTTGTGAATCCAGTATCTGTTGTGACCGCAACTGACACCACACCATTATCTCAACAGTCAGTAAAATTTTTACTCCTCTTATGACACTGTCTTATAGAATTTACCAACTTTAGTAGTGTTGGGGTTACCATGGTTACAGGTGCACAATCCTGTAATTGACTGGACTTGGAGATATTGTTTGATGGAGTTCAGACTGCTTTAAATACTGTATTTCTTTAAAATTAGCCTCTGTCTCCTATTCTCTCTGGTTGCATTCAAGATTATTGTGATGTATTTGACGAATCTGGATCAGATTTGCTTACGCCTCATAGGCTTTATGATTGCGCAATCGATCTGATCCCAAGCTCAAAACTGCCCAAGGGTCACTTTTATAACCTTTCTGAACCTGAGAGACAGGCCAAGAAGGACTATGTGAGGGACTTGCTTGCTAAGGTTCACATTCATCTTTTCGTGTCTCTTGCAGGAGCTGGTTTCTTTGTGAAAAAAGAAAGCTGGAGGTTTAAGACCCTGTATTGACTATCGGGGATTGATTAAGATAACGATTAAAAACAAATATCCCCTTCCACTCATCCCTGATCTTCTGAATCAAGTCTCGGCCACAAAGTGGTTTTCTAAACTAGATTTGCGGGGGGCCTATAACCTGGTTTGGATCCGTAAAGGCGATGAGTTGAAAACAGCCTTTAATACTCCAGAGGGTCATTACGAGTATTTGGTAATGCCTTTTGGTCTGAGTAATGCGCCTGCAGTTTTCCAGAACTTTGTAAGTGATATTTTTTGTAGCTTCATGGATCAGTTTGTAATTGTGTATTTGGAGGACATTCTAATATTTTCCTCTGACTGGGACCCTCACATCAAGCATGTCAGGTCTATTCTTCAGGAAAAATCACTTGCTTGCTAAATTGGGTTATATTTTGTCTTCCTTGGCCATCCGTATGGATCCTGCCAAGATCTGGGCCATTATTGAGTGGACTCAACTCACCTCCTTAAAGGCATTACAGAGGTTTCTAGGTTTTGCTAATTTTTAATCAAAAGTTTATCCATAATTTCTCCACAATTGCTAAACTCTTAACTGATTTAACTATAAAAGGTGCAGATTTGTTACACTGGGGTCAAGATGCAGTCTTGTACTTTGAAACAGTCCTTTACTGAAGCTCCTGTTTTAGTTCAACCTGATCTCACTTCTCTGTTTATTGTGGAAGTGGATGCCTCAGAAAACGGGGATGGAGCTGTGTTGCCTCAAGGCACCACTTCTCTGACTAAGCTTCGACCCTGTGCCTTCTTTTCTCAAAGGTTTTCTCCTACAGAGAGAAATTATGATATTGGGAACTGAGAGTTGTTGGCTATCAAATGGGCTTTTGAGGAATGGCGACATTTTCTTGAAGGGTAACATAAGGTTACGGTTTTGACTGATCACAAGAATCTTACGTTTCTGGAATCAGCTAAGAGATTAAATCCTAGACAGGCCTGGTGGGCTTTGTTCTCTACTCGATTTTGTGGTTACTTTTAGATCAGGTTCTAAGAATGTTAAAGCTGATGCCTTGTCCTGCAGTTTTAGTCCGTCACAGCCCTCTGATTCGGAACCTGATCCTATTCTTGTGGCGGTTATTGTTATTCGACAAAAATCAGCAAATAACTCCTCAGAGGGTTCCAGAAGGGAAGTTATTCGTCCCACTTCAATTTAGACACAGCTTATTAAAGGAGTTACATGATTCTGTTTTGTGTGGTCACCCTGGGTTTTCTGGAACTAAAAGACTGGTTTCTCGATATTATTGGTGGCCTACCAAGTCTCGAGATATTGTGGCCTATGTCTCGGCTTGTGATATATGTGCCCAGTCTAAGATTCCTCAGGTCAGACCTATGGGTGAGCTTCTTCCCTTACTGGTACCCAAGAGACCTTGGACGTACATTTCCATGGATTTTATTACTGATTTACCTGTGTCTGGAGGGAAGTCGGTTATTTGGACGATAGTCGGTCGCTTTAGTAAGATGTGCCATATTGTCCCTTTAGCCCAGTTACCTAATGCCAAGACTCTCTCCAGACTATTTTTGGACCATGTAGTTAGACATCATGGGGTTCCAGACAACATTGTTTCTGATAGGGGTGTTGTAACATCTCTGCCTGTTCGAGTCTCTGTGCCACCCTCCGCTCGCATGCTGCGGTGAAGGAGGCGTGCTCAGTTTTATTCCTTGCATAGGTTTCTTGTTGCTCAGTCTGAACACTGTCCTAATACCTCCTGTCTGTAATTGAATTTCTGACAAGCCCGTTTCCTGCATCTTTGTTTCTCTCTCCTCCTCTAATAGTTAATCTCAGCCTTGCCTGTGTGATTGACAGCCTGTTGTCCAATCAAGTCTGGGGCAGGTCCTGACTTTCTATAAACAGGTTGTCAGCCCTCACATGCCCGCTGGCTATTGATTCTGTTTTGCCCCTGCTAGTTCTTATTCTGCTATTGTTGTATTTCTGACTTCTGACCTTTGGCTCCCCCTGTGACTACTCTCTTGGATTCGTTTTGGTACTGCATTGCTCGACTGTTACCGACCCCTTGGCTTGTTGACGCTGCTTCTGTGTTTTGTCTTGTCCTGTTCTGTGTGTCACTTACATTAGGAAGGGACTCATCGACCGGTTGCTGGCTGTCACCTAGGCCAGGGACTGGGGGGGGGGGGGGTTCAGCTTTAGGGCTCACTGTCTTGTTGTGCCCCTCCCCCCAGTGTTCTGCAGCAGCACTGGGGAATTGCTCAACTGGCAATTCCCTTACAGGCGTTCATTTTGTTGCCAGATTTTGGAAGGCCTTTTGTCCTCACTTGGGGATTTGCTTGTCTTTTTCCTCCGCTTTCCATTCCGAGTCCAATGGCCAGACTGAGCGCTTCAACCAGGTCTTGGAGCAATATTTGTGGTGTTATGTTTTTGAGAATCAGTCAATGGTTGTTTTATTTTCCTTTAGCTGAATTTGCTATTAACAACTATCACTATGTTTTTTGAACACCTCACCTTTCTTCGGTTTCTCCATCTACCAATAATCCGTAAGTGAACGTGGAAGCGAGAAAACTGCATAGTTTGGGTGTAGATTCAATCGAACCTGGAAAGCTCAGAATTAAAAGAAATGCTGGGCCTGTTTTTTTCTGTGGGGGAGTGGGTATGGCTTTCTTCTAAAAATCTATGGTTGAAAGTTCCTTTGTGTAAATTGGGTCCTAAGTACATTGGGCCTTATGAGATTGTTGAGATCATTAATCCTGTGTCTTTTCATTTGTCTCTTCCTCAGTCTTTTAAGATTCATAATGTTTTCCATAAGTCCCTATTGATAAAGTATTCACTGCCGGTAGTTCTGCCTGATAGTCGTCGTCCTCCTGTTCAGGTTGAGGGGGGGGGGAGAGAATCAGGAATTTGAGGTATCTAGAATAGTTGTTGATTCACGCAGCAATCATGGTACCCTTAATATTTTGTTGCACAACCTTTTGAGGCAATCAAGCGATTCCTGTAACTGTCAATGAGACTTCTGCACCTCCCAACAGGTATTTTGGCCACTCCTCATGAGTAAACTGCTCCAGTTGTCTCGGGTTTGAAGGGTGCCTTTTCCAGACGGCATGTTTCAGCTCCTTCCAAAGATGCTCAATAGGATTTAGGTCAGGGCTCATAGAAGGACACTTCAGAATAGTCCAATGTTTTCCTCTTAGCCATTCTTGGGTGTTTTTAGCTGTGTGTTTTGGGTCATTATCCTGTTGCAAGACCCATGGCCTGCGACTGAGACAAAGCTTTCTGACACTAGGCAGCACATTTCTCTCTAGAATCCCTTGATAATCTTGAGATTTCATTGTACCCTGCACAGATTCAAGACACCCTGTGCCAGATGCAACAAAGCAGCCCCAGAACATAACAGAGTCTCCTCCATGTTTCACAGTAGGGACAGTGTTCTTTTCAAGATATGCTTCATTTTTCCTATCTGTGAACATAGAGCTGATGTGCCTTGCCAAAAATTTCGATTTTTGTCTCATCTGTCCATAGGACATTCTCCCAGAAGCTTTGTGGCTTGTCAACATGTAATTTGGCAAATTCCAGTTGTCAGATTAAAGTTATTTCTGTGACCATTGTGGGTTTTTCTCTCATTAAATGAGGGGTACCAACAATTTTGTCCACGTGTGTACATACAACACCATCGTCTTCCAGTGACAACCCCTATAATAACGCCTCCTTTCTGCCAACAAAAAAGTAACAAACCCCATTTTACCACACACACAATTCAAACAAACACCTTTGTACCACCTAATAGATTTTTGCACTCAGTCATCAGTTATTATAGCGCCTCCTTATAAATAATATTACGCCTTTATCAGTAATAGCTCCCTTATAAATGATAAGTAGTGCCCTGTATCAGTAATATTCCCCCTTATCTGTAATAGATCCCCCTTATCAGTAACAGTCACCCCGTAAAAATAATAGTGCTCCCTTATAAATAGTTCCACCTTAATAGCCCGCTCATATAATAGTTACCCTTATAAATAATAGTCCCCATTATCACTAATAGCCCCCTTTATATATATGCCCACTTAATTATACCCCCCTTATAAATAATAGCTGTCATATATATATATATATTTTTTTTTTTTGAGAGAGAGTGTGAACCTAGAGGGTGCTGGTGAGCGACCCAAAACCAGTGTTAAAAAGGTCCTCAACCACACCCATAGGTGGGGCGTCACTCCAGAGGGAGTGCAGACAGCAGGAGAGTGCTGCTGGCGACCTGCAGGGGGCAGGTAGATGGTAGACCAGTTAGAGACAGACAGGTGGTCTGTCCCAAGAGAACTGGATTCTACAACGGACTTGGTTAAGCTCTAGTGTGAGCCAGACTGCTGAGGAGAAACCTCAGTAAAGCTTCTTGCCCCCAGAAGTTAGTCAGGGCTCCAGAAGTGAGTTATTGCCGTGTGTGGGCTAGGCTATTTTTGTTTCTGTTATCACTTACTAGCTGAATAAAGCCATTTATTTTGGATTGCCACTACCTGATATGCTGTTTATTTGGCACCCAGTACCACCATCACCTCTGAAGTCCAGGAAGCTGCCACCTTTGATGCTAAACTACCCCCCAAATTGTCACTAATATATATTATATATATATATATATATAAAATATATCTATCTTATCTCATATATATATAAAAATGAGTTTCTGTCTGTTCTTTATGTGCGACCAAACGACTGAACCGATCCTCACCAAATTTGGCACACATGTACATCAGGTGTCCGGGAATATTATAGACTGGGTCTCAGCTCTCTTGGACGTACCGTTCCTGAGATACAGTATTCCCAAAAAAATGACCAATATTAGCTAATACAAGCCTGCAAGTCTTTCACTCATATTCCAACTGCCATACACACGGTCACATGTCCCTTATCAGCCAATAAGAGCTCGCAGGCGCTTACTCTCCTCAGACACACAGGTTTCCATAGCAACCAAGCTATTTATGATCTGTATTAGTCATTAGCAGTTCACAGGTCCTTAAATATTCAGTCATATCACGTGTATCAGCCAATATAAGTTCACATTTAATTTACCAGGTTTCCATAACAACACAGCCATAAATAGACTGTACCTATACTGGACTCAGTGACGTAACTAGCAATGGCTGGGCCCCAAGGCGAACATTTGACATGGGACCCCCCCGCACCCCACACACAAACTGCATTCCTACACACACTATTAGGCCCCATAGTGGCCCGTGCACACAGTATCATAGTGGCCCCTTCATATAGTATTATGCGCACTCCCCACTACCTCTTCAATGTTGGACCAAATGTCATGTGAGCCAGGCATGCATTGCAACGCATAATGACGTCGGACTGGCTCACCGACATCTGGGATGTCACCAAGGAGGCCCAAAGCCTCCTGAAAAGACCCCAGAGTATAATGATAGCAGTGTTTGTGGGGTTCACAGCCCGCAGGCCTTACTTACTGATCCCCGCTCCTGCTCACGGCCATGAGCAGGAGCGGGGATCGGTAAGTAAATAGGGCCCGTTACCTGCTACACCAGCAGGTAACGGCCTAAAAAAAAAAAAAAAAAAAAACCCACACACACACACACACACACCACACCACACATAAGGGGCCCGCCAGGACCCCTAATGTCCCGGGCTCTGTGGCAGCTGCTACCACTGCTACCCCGGTATTTACGCCACTGACTGGACTGCCATACTGGATGTCAGCATTCTTATAGATTGAAACGTTTTTAAACTACTCATGCCCCCTGCAGCAAAACACATGGCTGCTGCTTGAGCTAATGAAAACTCTCAGCAGACCCAAGCCCGTCTCCAATCTGACAAGGCATTGTCAGTCACATGCACACAGCTGCACTCCATGTTTCCATAACAACCAAGCCATTTTTCTTCACTGCTGTAGGTCAGCTTTAAAGGGGCAGGGTGCTGTGGATGACACTGTTACACAAGGTCACATACACACAGCTTTACTCCAGGTTTCCATAACAACCGATCGCAGGTTTTTCACTGATATCCAAACAGATACAAATGATCACATGACGCTTATGGACCAATGGAAACTTACAGTCTTGACATACACAGCTTTACACCAGGTTTCCATAGCAACCAAGCCATTTATGACCTGTATTAGTCAATAGCAGTTCACAGGTCCTTAAATAGTCAGTCATACGACGTGTATCAGCCAATATAACTTCACATTTAATTTAGCAGGTTTCCATAACAACACAGCCATAAATAGACTGTACCTATACTAGACTGCCATACTGGATGTCAGCATTCTTATAAATTGAAACATACTTAAAGTACACACAAATGACATACAAAATAGACCAGTGCCAATTCTTATGGGGCCATTACACAAACAAAAAATGAAATATACCCGTGCGAAGGCGGGTCCTTCTGCTAGTATATAATAGTTTCCCCCTTTTTATAGGCCTCTTATAAATAGTTCCTCCCTTATAATAGTCCATCTTGTAAATAATAGTTCCCCTTATAATAGCCCCCTCATATTTAACAGCTTCCCAATTATATATAGTAACCCACCCTTATATATAATAGTTCCTGCCTTATAAATAAGAGCCCCCTTGTATATAATAGTTCTCCGTTATACAGTATCGACTGAAGGGCCTTAGGCCCATCCAGAGGAACTTGTTCTGGGGCCCCACCCAACAGCTTCCTGCTAATAGCCTATACCATGGCTCCTTCACTGAAGTCTTACATATGTGCTGACTATCTGGTGTTACTGAGTATGTTCCCAGTATAGTCAGCCCCTATAGTACTGTGCAGGCCCCAATAACTCCAAGGCCAGTTTATGCACAGTACTGTATGGGGATTGACATGGCCATGGAGCACTACACGTATGTGAGGGAGCTGTGATTGCAGATATAGCACACAGGGCTGCCAGCAGGAATTTTGAGCCCCTCCACCACAGTATAATGTTCCACATGGTGTTACAATACTGGTACTCACGGCTAGAATCCAGTGGCCAGATGGAAGAAAGCCAGGTGCAGTTAGATGTTGTAGAGTAGTAGTCTGGGGTGTGGCTTGAGGTGTAGATTGCAAGGATGATACAGCGAGGAGTAGGAACAATCTGGGAAAGATAGTTCAGAGGAGTTGGAGACTGGAAGCAAGTCACAATACTCAAGCTATGGTTGAATTGCCTCAAGGGTATAAATAGGCCCAAACAGGAAACAAGATGGCTTCAAATTGGCACAAATCGGTCATGCTAGGATAAGACAGCAGCCTCCAGTGGTGAGGAGTGGAAGTGCATCACAATAGTACAGAGTGAGAGAAACAGCGGCCACTGGTGGTAAATTAGAAAAATACACCAGGATTCTGACACCAGGATTCTGACATTATTCCCTCCTTCAGCATTGACCTCCGGACGATGCTTGGCTCGGTTTTTCTGGATATCTTTGGTGAAATTTCTTAAGCAGTCGGAGAGCATTGATGTTGGTTACAGGTTCCATGAATTGTCCTCGGGGCCATACCCCTGCCATTTTATTAGGTATTGTAGACAACTTCTGAATATCCTAGAGTCCAGTATCTTTTCGACAGTGTAATGTTTTTGTCCATCCACTTCAACTTGACCGGGGGGAGGAAATTAAATGTTCCAGAAATGGATTTGGAATAACATGTTTCAGAAGTGATACATGGAACACAGGATGTACCCTCATTGTCTTGGGAATTTTTAGGCAAAAGGCTACTGCATTTACTTGTCCAATAACCTTGAAAGGCCCAATGAATTTTTGACCTAGTTTTGCTGAAGGTACAGGAAGTTTCAAATTCTTTGTAGAAAGCCATACCTCATCTCCTACCTTGAAAGTTGGAGAAGGTCTGCAGGATTTATCTGCTCTTTCCTTATGTCTCTCTTGGGCAATCTTCAATGTGTCCCTTAACATCTCCAGATTATGTTGAAGAGATAAGAATTCTGTCATTGACTGCAGGAATGGGAGTGTCTCTGGGAAAATTAGAAAGGATACTTGGATGGTAACACAAATTAGCAAAAAATGGTGTTTGTTTGGTGGAAGCATTCTGAGTATTATTGTATGAAAAGTCTGCCATTGGAAGCAAATCGACTCAGTCATCTTGCAAGTGGCAAATGTAACATCGAAGATACTGCTCCAAAGTTTGATTTGTGCGTTGAGTTTGACCATTTCATTGGGAGTGAAAAGCAGAAGACAAATTAACATCAATGTCAAGTGTTTTGCAAAAATTCTTCCAAAATCTGGACGTAAATTGTACTCCGCGATCTGAGACAACTTCATTTGATTCCCCATGGAGACGAAAGACCTCTTGGATGACAAGGTCAACAGTCTCTTTGGCAGAAGGGAAACCAGAACATGGAATAAAGTGAGCTGCTTTTGTCATTCGATCAACCACAACTAAGATGGCATTTTTACCTTTAGAGGCAGGCAATTCGACAATAATGTCCATAGATATAGGCCCCCAAGGACGAGATGGGATTGAAAGAGGCTGCAAAAGTTCCACTGGTGAAGTAAGAGGAGTTTTATTCATGGCACAGGTGTTACAAGAAGAAACATATTTCTTCACGTCCTCTTGATAATTAGGCCACCAAAAGAAGCATGACAGAAGTTCTTTTGTCTTCTGAATGCCCTTGTGACCTGCTAGCTTGGAGTCATGAATAAACTTTAATACTCTTAGTCGTACACTCTCTGGCACATAAATGTAGTGTTTAAGCGTCCATACTCTATTTTGAAACGTAAGAGCAGGGGCGCACCACTAATGAGGCGAAGTGAGGCGGCCGCCTCAGGCGGCACTGTCCGACACTGGGGGTCGGCATTTTTACCATTTATTTAATGTAAACCAGCCCTAAACCAGGGCTGGTTTACGAGACGTCTGCATGTCAGCGCAGGCAGCGATACAATGACGTCATCGCGCCTCTTACGCTGAGAAGCAGACGTCGCAGACAAGAAGAGGAGGCGGCAGCGGCTCCATCATGGGATTGCAGGTAGGTGACAATAACTTTTTTTTTTATATATAAATAGTCCGTAACCTGCTGGAGTATCCCCGGCAGGTAACGGCCTATTTACTTATCGATCCCCGCGCCTGCTGTGACCGCCCCGCTTCCCCTTCTGCTATCAGATGCAGAAGAGGGAATCAGATGCGGCTGTGAGAGGCAGCGGAGATGGTAAGTGAGGCCAAATACTACTATTATTATACTCCGGGATCTTTTCAGAGCCTGGAGTATAATAATCGGAGGCCCCGGGAAGGTGATAAACATAAAAACTAGTGTTACTCACCTCTCCGGTGATCCGATGTAACTCCCAGCAGGCTTCTTTGGTGACGTCCCAGGTGTCACGTGAGCCAGCCCGACGTCATTATGTTGCAACGCCGGTCTGTGCGACATTGAAGAGGGCCGAAAGCAGGGAGTGCGCCGGAGCCCAGGTAAGTAACACTGGTTTTATGTTTGTCACCACCTGGGTCTCCGATCATTATACTCTGGGGTCTTTTAGACCCCAGAGTATAATAATAGTTCATGGATGGGTTACTATGGAGCAGAATACTGTGTGCAGGGGCCACTATGGGGCATAATTACGTGTGCAGGGGCCACTATGGAGTATAATACCGAGTGCAGGGACCACTATGAGGCATAAAACCGTGTGCAGGGGCCACTATAGAGCATAAAACCGTGTGCAGGGGCCACTGCGGGGCATAATATTGTGTGCAGGGGCCACTATGGAGCATAATACCAAGTGCAGGGGCCACTATGGAGCATAATACCGTGTGCAGGGGCTGCTGCGGGGTATAATATCGTGTGCAGGGGCCGCTGCGGGGCATAATACCATGTGCAGGGGCCACTGTGGGGCATAATACCATGTGTAGGGGCCGCTGCGGGGCATAATATTGTATGCAGGGGCCACTATGGAGCATAATACCGTGTGCAGGGGCCGCTGTGGGGCATAATACCATGTGTAGGGGCCACTATGAGGTATAATACCATGTGCAGGGGCCGCTGCGGGGCATAATATTGTGTGCAGGGGCCACTATGGAGCATAATACCAAGTGCAAGGGCCACTATGGAGCATAATACCGTGTGCAGGGGCTGCTGCGGGGTATAATATCATGTGCAGGGGCCGCTGTGGGGCATAATACCGTGTGCAGGGGCCGCTGCTGGGCATAATACCGTGTGCAGGGGCCGCTGCGGGGCATAATACCATGTGCAGGGGCCACTGCGGGGCATAATATTGTATGCAGGGGCCACTATGGAGCATAATACCGTGTGCAGGGGCCGCTGCGGGGCATAATACCCTGTGCTGGGGCCGCTGCAGGGCATAATACCGTGTGCAGGGGCCGCTGCTGGGCATAATACCGTGTGCAGGGGCCACTGTTGGGCATAATACCGTGTGCAGGGGCCGCTGCTGGGCATAATATCGTGTGCAGGGCCGCTGCTGGGCATAATACCGTGTGCAGGGGCCGCTGCTGGGCATAATATCGTGTGCAGGGGCCGCTGCGGGGCATAATACCGTGTGCAGGGGCCGCTGCTGGGCATAATATCATGTGCAGGGGCCACTGCGGGGCATAATACCATGTGCAGGGGCCGCTGCGGGGAATAATATTGTATGCAGGGGCCACTATAAAGCATAATACGTGTGCAGGGGCCGCTGCGGGGCATAATACCCTGTGCTGGGGCTGCTGCGGGGCATAATACCATGTGCAGGGGCCACTGTGGGGCATAATACCATGTGCAGGGGCCACTGCGGGGCATAATATTTTATGCAGGGGCCACTATGGAGCATAATACCATGTGCAGGGGCCGCTGTGGGGCATAATACCATGTGCAGGGGCCACTATGAGGCATAATACCATGTGCAGGGGCCGCTGCGGGGCATAATATTGTGTGCAGGGGCCACTATGGAGCATAATACCAAGTGCAAGGGCCACTATGGAGCATAATACCGTGTGCAGGGGCTGTTGCGGGGTATAATATCGTGTGCAGGGGCCGCTGTGGGGCATAATACTGTGTGCAGGGGCCGCTGCTGGGCATAATACCGTGTGCAGGGGCCGCTGCTGGGCATAATACCGTGTGCAGGGGCCGCTGCGGGGCATAATACCATGTGCAGGGGCCACTGCGGGGCATAATATTGTATGCAGGGGCCACTATGGAGCATAATACTGTGTGCAGGGGCCACTGAAGGGCATAATACCGTGTGCAGGGGCCGCTGCTGGGCATAATACCGTGTGCAGGGGCCGTTGTTGGGCATAATACCGTGTGCAGGGGCCGCTGTTGGGCATAATATCGTGTGCATGGGCCACTGCGGGGCATAATATTGTATGCAGGGGCCACTATGGAGCATAATACCGTGTGCAGGGGCCGCTGCGGGGCATAATACCCTGTGCTGGGGCCGCTGCAGGGCATAATACCGTGTGCAGGGGCCACTGCTGGGCATAATACCGTGTGCAGGGGCCGCTGCGGGGCATAATACCCTGTGCTGGGGCCGCTGCAGGGCATAATACCATGTGCAGGGGCCGCTGCTGGGCATAATACCATGTGCAGGGGTCGCTGCAGGGCATAATACCGTGTGCAGGGGCCGCCGAGGGGCATAATACCATGTGCAGGGACCGCTGCGGGGCATAATACCACGTGCAGGGGCTGCTACAGGGCATAATACCGTGTGCAGGGGCCGCTGCGGGGCATAATACCGTGTGCAGGGGCCGCTGCGGGGCATAATACCATGTAATACTGTGTACAGGGGCCGCTGCGGGCCATAATACCGTGTAATACTGTATTAAAAAAAAACACCTACTCACCTGTCCCTTGTGCTCCGATGTCTCCCACCACAGTCTGGTTGTGCTGCTCTGGTGTTCTCTTCTGGCGGAAGTCCCCACCACACATGACCGCTGAGGGGAAGAAAACACTGGAGCAGCAGGACTGGAACGCGGTGGGAGACACTGGAGCACCTTCCCCAATCTCATATTAAAAAAGTGGTTATCCTGGCCAACCCCTTTAAGGTGGCACTTGGTCTTTATTAAAAGGATCTTTCCAGCTCATTTTTATTGATGTTCTATCCTTAGGACAGATTATCAATAAGAGATCCCCTCCTCTGATCAACTGTATGAAGGGGCTATGGTGCCTGTTTATATCACACGCTGTCTGTTTATAGTGATAGATGTGTATAGGACGAGGCTGTAGTTACATTACATGGCCGCTATGAGATGAATGACACTATATAAACAGAGAAGCGATCATGGCGCTTACACAGGTACCACGGTTCATTCAAACAGGTGATCAGTGGGGGTCCTGGGTTTTTGAGCCCCACTGATTAGTTTATTAATGACCTGGAAAACCTTTTAATTAGCTAACACCTGGGGCATTATTAATAAGGGGCACTATTTATACAGGGTACACATGGACATTATTAATATAAAGATGCACTTGGGGGTATTATTCATTATGGGGGGTTATATCATATATTTTATAATTGGGGTAGCAGCAGGATGGGTGTGCAGGTGAATATAATGTGGGTTGGATGCCTGGAAAAGTGAGGAGCCATAGATGTCTGTGTTGTAAACTTTACAGAGACAAGTCACAGCTGGAAGAAGTGGTCATGGTGATCCAAAGTGAAGAGAAGGGAAATGTGACCGATTAGTCAGAGACATCACCTGTAAGTCACAAAATGTTAAAACACTGTATTCACCTAAATGATAGAGGATAAATACCTGATTGATGGGGGTCTGTCTGCTGAGGCCCCCAATGAACCTGAGAATTTGTTTTTTTTCCCCTACTGGGTGGGAATTCAGCTTGACTGCAGCCATATATATAGGTGTGTCGCTTGGTGGATGGACGAACTCGCGTGGCTCTCATTCACTTTGATGGGAGTGCCGAAGATGCCTGAAGTCCAGTACTCAGCTATCTGCGGCACTCCTGTTATAGAGAATGGGGGCCACGTGGGCTCGTCCATCCACCAAGCAGATGATGTGTGAAGTTACTTTCATTGTTAATGCCATGTTGTTGATCTGATACTGAAGTAATACAGGAAGAAGAATTCTTAAAAACTGTTTCATAAGTTTATGTATGTTTATTGTACGACAATAACAGCGTGTGACGCTAACAGCATGTAAACGCAATTTTATATTTTTCTTTTTGTGGGGGGGGCGTCTTTCGATAGTCTGCCTCAGGCAGCTAATAGGCTAGGTTCACCACTGCGTAAGAGATACAGAATATCATCTGGTGGATTCAGAAGAACTGGATCATTCTCATATGCTGCCCTTTTCTCTTCCAGCAGATCCTAGTTGGTAATGACCCCCACAAAATTGGATTCCGACAGAATGGTAGTTGGTGGTGCAGGTGGAGAGGAGTCATTTGAGAACAGTCTTGATAAGGCATCAGCTTTTCCATTACGGGAGCCAGGTCTAAAAGAGATCACAAAATTAAATCGATTAAGAAACAGACTCCACCGAGCTTGACAGGAGGACAAACATTTAGCAGATCTGATGAACTCTAAATTACAATGGTCAGTTAGCACCACTATCTGCTGTGCTTCTCCTTCCAAATGGTGTCGCCACTCTTGAAAAGCAGCAACTATGGCCAAAAGCTCCTTGTTTCCTACATCATAATTCTTTTCTGAGAAGGTTAATCTTTGAGAAAAATAAGCACAAGGATGTAGCAAGTCTCTTTCTCCAGTTCTTTGTGATAGAATAGCCCCTATTGCACAGTCAGAAGCATCAATTTCAACGATAAAGGCATGTTCAGGGTCAGGATGAATCAGTATAGGAGCTCTGGTAAATTTTGTCTTTAGACAAAGGAAGGCATCCTGTGTTTGAGAAGACCAAATAAATGGTATTCCCTTCCTTGTTAATTGAGTAATTGGTGCAATTATAGCTGAAAAATTTTTGATGAACTGTCTGTAGAAATTAGCAAAACCTACAAAACACTGAACCTCTTTCACATTCCTTGGGGTTGGCCAGTCCATTATTGCTTGAACCTTGCTGGAGTCCATATGCAGTCCTACAGTAGAAATTACATAACCCAAGAACTGAATTTCTGTTTGATGAAATTCACATTTTTCCAACTTAATATAGAGTTGATGAGTTTGTAGATGCTGTAGCATAACCCTGACATGGTTTTGGTGTTCTTCCTCAGAATTAGAGAAGATTAGTATATATCATCCAGATAAATGACTACAAACTGATCTAGCAGATCTTTGAAAATATTGTTAATGAAATGCTGAGAGGTTGTGGGTCCATTGCACAGTCCAAAAGACATAACTAAGTACTCAAATTGTCCATAACGTGATCTGAATGCTGTTTTCCATTCATCACCAGGTCTTACACGCACCAAGTTATAGGCACCACGTAGGTCTAGTTTGGTAAACATCTTTGCATAACGGACTCTATCCAGCTACTCAGGTATAAGAGGCAGAGGGTAACTGTTCTTTACTGTTATTTCATTTAGTTTTCTATAATCAACACAAGGCCTTAAGGTACCGTCTTTGTTTTTAACAAAAAATATTGGTGCACCTGCTGGTGAAGTAGATGGACGAATAAATCCTTTAGCTGAATTTTCATCTATGTATTCTTTAAGTGATTTCAGTTCAGGCCCTGATAATGGATATATGCTTCCAAATGGTATAGCTGCCCCTGGCAACAGTTCAATGGGACAGTCATAAGGTTGGTGTGGGGACAACTTGTCAGCATTCTTTTTATCACATACATCAGCAAATTCTTTATACATAGACGGCAGTTTAGGGGATGTTTCAAGGTCCTCGGTACCATATGCATGAGGTTGATTAGATGAAGTCTGTTCTCAGAGAACCTCTGGTAGGAAGGACACTACTTTGGTTTCCCAGTTGATCTGAGGGTTTTGAGCTTGCAGTCATGGAAGTCCCAAGATGATTGGAAAATGTGGAGATGAAATTAATAAGAAAGATAAAACTTCTTGGTGATTAGGTTCCTTAATTATCTCCAAGGGTTCAATCTCTTCTATATAGATGTATTAATTCTTGATTAATTGGGCCTGAGTTCAGTGGGGACCCATCAACCGTTTCCATCAGAATTGGTGAAAGTCTCCCCTGGATCTTCACTCCATGCTTATTAGCAAAAGCAATATCCATAAAGTTTCCATTTGCTCCAGAGTCCACCATGGCAGAAGTAGATATCCATTGTGAGCCGGTACGAAACTTGATAGAAATGAAGTAATGAGAGTCCTTTCTTTCATTCTTAATGTTAGGTGCTATCGAAGAGATTGAGCGGACGACTGCATTCACTGGTGGCACTGGTTCAGAAAAAACGGATTCATCCTCGGATAGGTTAGGATCTGCTATAAACACCACTGACTTCTGTTGACGACTTGGATAATTACTGAGAAAGTGATCTGGTTTACCACAACAGAAGCATAGATTTTCCCACAGTCTAC
This sequence comes from Leptodactylus fallax, assembly GCA_947044405.1. Lineage (NCBI taxonomy): Eukaryota > Metazoa > Chordata > Amphibia > Anura > Leptodactylidae > Leptodactylus > Leptodactylus fallax. The sequence goes on from CAMRHE010000083.1 coordinate 3,174,417, forward strand.
GTTCCCTTCTATCAGCACTTTCACGTTTTTGTATACTGTCAATCTGCATAGGTTCAGCATCAATTTCAATGTACTTCTTAGTTTCAGAGTCTCTGGAGGTGGAAGGTGGAACTGATAAGTACCAATTATTACGAAGCCAGGTAGAACTCCACTTTTCTTGCCTCTGCTCAGACAGTCAAGTATCAATACGAACACAATGATATACAAAATCATCAAAATTTGTGGGAGCATCAGCACGTGCTAATTCATCTTTAAGTGCATTAGATAGTCCATTCTTGAAAAATGTTAATTTTGCAGAATTATTCCATTCAGTGTCAGTGACCCACCTTCTGAATTCTGTGGCATATTCAGCATCCGAGTGTCTGCCCTGACATAGAGCCAATAATGTTGCTTCAGCTGTTGCACATTGGTTAGGATCATCAAATACCTGGCTCATAGCTGCAAGAAAGGCTTCTAAATCATCAAGACGTGCCTCATTGGTCTCAATAAGGGGATTAGCATAATAATACACAGCAACTTAGATCTGTCAGTGAGGAAGTGAGAAGGGTGTGCACCAAAATATAACTTGCATTGATTAATAAATCCACGGTATTTATCACGGTCCCCACCAAACCTGAAAGGTGGAAGAGGCAAGGTAGATGCAGAAGCTGGAACCACAGCCCAGTTTTGAAGCTCCTGTATTTGCTCTGCATGTTGAGCCACCATATTTTGTAAATCCTGAGTTGCTTGTCCAAATATTTGCATATTATGAGATGTCTGGTTTTCAAATGCCAAATACTTTGTTTTCAAACTTTGCATTTCAGCGAAGATGTTAGTAAGTAAACAGTTCATATTATTTACACGAACCTCCACGCTCACTTCCCCGGCGGATTCCATAGTTCAGGCTCGAGTATCCTGTTACAATACTGGTACTCACTGCTGGAATCCAGTGGCCAGATGGAAGAAAGCCAGGCGAAGTTAGATGTTGTAGAGTAGTAGTCCGGGGTGTGGCTTGAGGTGTAGATCGCAAGAGTGATACCGTGAGGAGTAGGAACAATCTGATAAAGATAGTTCAGAGGAGCTGGAGACTGGAAGCAAGTCACAATACTTGAGCAATGGTTGAATTGCCTCATGGGTATAAATAGGCCCAAACAGGAAACAAGATGGCTTCATATTGGCACACATCGGTCATCTTGGTTAAGGGCAAATCCTAGGATAACACAGCAGCCTCTGGTGGTGAGGAGTAGAAGTGCAACACAATAGTACAGAGTGAGAAAAACAGCGACCACTGGTGGTAAATTAGAAAAATACACCAGGATTCTGACATTTGGTATATAATGCTCCACAGTATAAAATGCTCCCCTGAGCCCCCCATAGTGGTCCCACATGGTATATAAGGCCTCACACAGTATAATATGCTCCCCAGAGCCCCAACACAGTATACTACCCCTTAGTGGCCACAGATGGTATATAAGGCTCCACACAGTATGCTACCCCTTAGTGGCCCCAAGCAGTACAATATGCTCCCCAGGAGCCCCACACTATAATATGCTCCACACAGTATAATATGCACCCCACAGTGCCCCCCAGTATAATGCTCTACAGTGGCCTATCACAGTATAACATGCTCCACAATGACCTCCACACAATATAATATACTCCCCAGAGGGGTTCCCCCAGTATAAAGCTCCACAGAGGCCCATAGTATAATATGCTCCCCAGAGGGTCTCCCTAGTATAATGCTTCACAGTGCCCCCTCCCAGTATATTGCTCCACAGTGGCCCCACGCAATATATTATGCTCCCCAGAGCGTCCTCTCCCAGTATAATGCTCCACAGTAGGCCCCACGCAGTATAATATGCTCCCCAGTAGGCCCCCTAGTATAATGCTCCTTAGTGCCCCCCCCGAATAATTCTCCACAGTGGCGCCACGCCATATAATATGCTCTGCAGAGGGCTCCCCCAGACTAATGCTCCATTGTGGCCCCACACAGTATAATATGCTGCCCAGTGACGTTCCCCCAGTATAATGCTCCACAGTGGCCCAAAACAGTATAATATGCTCTCCAGAGAGGCCCCACAGTATAGTGCTCCACAGTGGCCCCACAGAATATAAAATGCTCTCCAGAGTGCACCCCCAGTATAATGCTCCACAGAGGCCCCACAGAATATAACATGCTCTCCAGAGGGCCTCCTCCCCAGTATAATGCTTCACAGTGGCCACACACAGTATAATATGCTCTCCAGAGGGGCCCCCCAGTATAATGCTCCACAGAGAGGCCCCACAGAATATAACATGCTCTCCAGAGGGCCTCCTCCCCCAGTATAATGCTCCACAGTGGCCCCACACAGTATAATACAGTGGGGAAAAAAAGTATTTAGTCAGCCACCAATTGTGCAAGTTCTCCCACTTAAAAATATGAGAGAGGCCTGTAATTGACATCATAGGTAGACCTCAACTATGAGAGACAAAATGAGAAAACAAATCCAGAAAATCACATTGTCTGATTTTTAAAGAATTTATTTGCAAATTATGGTGGAAAATAAGTATTTGGTCAATAACAAAAGTTCATCTCAATACTTTGTTATATATCCTTTGTTGGCAATGACAGAGGTCAAACGTTTTCTGTAAGTCTTCACAAGGTTGGCACACACTGTTGCTGGTATGTTGGCCCATTCCTCCATGCAGATCTCTTCTAGAGCAGTGATGTTTTGGGGCTGTCGCTGGGCAACACGGACTTTCAACTCCTTCTAAATGTTTTCTATGGGGTCGAGATATGGAGACTGGCTAGGCCACTCCAGGACCTTGAAATGCTGTAAGCCGTGTACCGGGGTGAGCTCCCCAGGATACAGCGAAGTCACGAACAAAGGAAGCAACTCCAAATCAATTTAGTAAAAAAACAAGATTTTACTTTGTGTAGTAACACCTATTTGCCAGAAAAACACTCTCAACTATTTACATAGACTCAGCCAGTAAGCTGAGACCCTGGTGTTGTACAGCGCGGTGCCTTCTCATGTGTAGCTACAATAACCTCCAAGCTTTTACCTATCTGCAGACTGCAACTAACCAGCCGCTTGTTACCTTTTTATCACCCTAGTCACAGGAACAATTCAATGAGTGTGATAGAGGCAACGGCGGTATAACACAAGAGCTTACAAACTTATCAAAATACCCCTATTCTCCACAAACAAAGTATAACCGAGTAAATATCATAGTAGATCAGCTTGCAAGCCAAAGAAATATGACAACGTATAAAATGTCGCTTCTAGACTTCCTCAGAAGCTCCTCTCTGGGAGTTACAATTCAATAGAATTCTCTGAGTTCTTACTACCGAATAGGTAGATAATTCACCAGTAGTGTGGCCTGTGACGATGAGTATGCCTAACTAGTCTAACTACAGGCCCTTATTCAGTCCCAAGCAATTTGCGCCAAAAATCTAATGCGGTGCGTGCACGATTACTTCTTTTACTGTTTCAGATTTGTTGGGTACCTTGTAGTTTCTCTCTGGAACCGCTGAAAGCAGGGCTCATCCAAACATGCGGTCTCACTGACAGGGCCACTTCTCAGCCGTTCCTTGATAGCAATCTTCACCTTAGGATGCTGTCTGAGCAAACCCTGGAACAGTCTCTGCTTCAGCACACTCATATGTCTCTAATCCTTTAAGAATGTCTTTTCCTCTCACTTCAGCCCTTCTGCTTCTAAAAGCTCAGAAGCACACACAGCTAAGATGGCTGCCAGACACACTCTCTCTTCTTGTTCCTCCTCTGCAGAACAGGGTCTTCACGTCACTACTCCAGGGAATTACAGAATTACAGTCTCTTCTATTTCTGAGGTAACAGTGGCCTCTTGTGGTCAAACAAACAAATGTCAGTTTATAAAAAAAATAAACTTATCTACAGAAACAGTTACATTCATAACATGAAGGCTGTTTCAACATCTTACAATGCTTCTTACGAAGCCACTCCTTTGTTGCCCTGACGGTGTGCTCGGGATCATTGTCATGCTGAAAGACCCAGCCATGTTTCATCTTCAATGCCCTTGCTGATGTTTGCACTTTGTATGAGGTTTGCATTCAAAATCTCACGATACATGGCCCCATTCATTTTTTCATGTGCACGGATCAGTCGTCCTGGTCTCTTTGCAGAGAAACAGCCCCAAAGCATGATGTTGCCACCCCCATGCTTCACAGTAGGTATGTTGTTCTTTGGATGCAACTCAGCATTCGCTTTCCTCCAAACACGACGAGTTGTGTTTCTACCAAACAGTTCTACTTTGGTTTCATCTGACCATATGACATTCTCCCAATACTCTTCTGGAACATTCAAATGCTCTCTAGCAAACTTCAGACAGGCCCGGATATGTACTGGCTTAAGCAGGGGGACACATTTGGCACTGCAGGATCTGAGTCCCTGGCGGCATAGTGTATTATTGACAGTAGCCTTTGTTACATTAGTCCCAGCTTTCTGCAGGTCATTCACTTGGTCCCCCTGTGTGGTTCTTTGATTTTTGCTCACCGTTCTTGTGATCATTTTGACCCACGGGATGAGATCTTGCGTGGAGCCCCTGATCGAGGGAGATTATTAGTGGTCTTGTATGTCTTCCATTTTCTAATTATTGCTCCCACAGTTGACTTCTTCACACCAAGCTGCTTGCCTTTTACAGATTCAGTCTTCCCAGCCTGGTGCAGGTCTACAATTTTGTTTCTGGTGTCCTTCCACAGCTCTTTGGTCATTCACCATAGTGGAGTTTGGAGTATGACTGTTTGAGGTTGTGGACAGGTGTCTTTTATACTGATAACAATGTCAAACAGGTGCCATTACTACAAGTAATGAGTGGAGGACAGAGGAGCCTCTTAAAGAAGAAGTTACAGGTCTGTGAGAGCCAGAAATCTTGCTTGTTTGTAGGTGACCAAATACTTATTTTCCACCATAATTTGCAAATAAACTCTTAAAAAATCAGACAATGTGATTTTCTAGATGTGTTTTCTCATTTTCTTTCTCATAGTTGAGGTCTACCTATGATGTCAATTACAGGCTTCTCTCATCTTTTTAAGTGGGAGAACTTGCACAATTGGTGGCTGACTAAATACTTTTTTTCCTCACTGTATGTTATCCAGAGCGGCCCCCCTGTATAATTCTCCACAGTGGCCCTACAGACTCCCTCAGTGCTATTATTATATTATACTCTGGGGTTTCAGACCCCAGAGTATATATTGAAGTCACAGGGGAGGTAAGGGAAAATAACAAACAGTTATACTCACCTTGCCTTACCTCTCCTGGGCCTCCTCGCGCTGCTCCACTGTCCCCGCCAGCGCCGGCTTCCTCTTTGCTGTGGCTGACATCACGCGTTCAGGACAGACCCGCTGAGGCCTGTGATTGGGCCTCAGCGGTTACCTGAGGCACGCTGTCAGCACACCCCACGTAGCGGTGACATCCAGAACACCAGAAGATTATGTTGGACGCCTAGGACAGGTGAGTAAAAATGTTTGTTATTTTTACTCACCTTGGAAAGGGGCCCTGCTGCACATGACGCTGGGTCCCTTTCTGTTATTGATATAGCAGGGCCTGACTCTGGGATCTGGCCCTGTGTGTGGGGCTACTGTGAGCATTATACTGGGGGAGAGACTGTAGGCATTATACTAGGGGGCCCTCTGTGGAGCATATTATACTGTGTGGGGCCACTGTGGGGAGCATATTATACTGCGCATATGTAAAATTTCAGTGAAGGAGCCGTGATGTAGATTAGTAGCAGAGAGTTGTTGGATAGGTCCCCAGAACAAGTTCCTCTGGTGGGCCCTAGGGCTTTCAGTCTGACCCTGGCCCCCACACAGTATAACATTACCCTTGTGGCCCCCACACAGCAGCATGTCCCCCTTGTGGCCCCACACAAAAACATGTCCCCCTTGTGTCACCCATACAGTAGAATGCATCCCTGCTGGCCCCACACAGCAGAATGTACCTCATGTGGCTCCCATTATAGGCAACAGGACACCAACCTGGGAAAGTCCTTCAGCAGGTTCCTTTTAATTTACTCCATATATAAAAAAAAAATATGTCTATGTTATTTTTGTACTTATGTTACTATGTTTTGTGACAGTCATTTGATAAAGCGCATTTTATTTTCATTAGGTCTCTCTTAGGACTCACATCCACAACCTTGAAAATGGAAAGCATATACCCTATCAACTGAGAGAAAACCTTAGTATAACTACAGGAATGAGATAAACACAAGGTCGGGCAAATGTATAAATCAAAATAACCAAATGGTGGAAAACCACTAGAAACTATCAACTGGATAAAGAAATTCACACAAATAATAAAGTAAATCATCATTTGTTAAATAATTAATAACAGACATATAATGACAAATAGACAGAAGGCTAAGCAAAGTCACAATAGAATACATCAAGGTAGGATCGGCATAATAATATATATCATATCATATAGCTGCAGATGTCGAGTATGCAAAATAGGCAGGACCAACTCAAATAGGCATTCAATAAATACAGGCTCACAACAGTATGCTGGAGAATTTATTTGTTGTAAAAAGATCCATACCTAATAAGCCCTCATAGCATACAAATAGATAGTAGCAGCCATACATAAGGTACCTAAATATTGGGTCAGGCCTCAAATATCCAATGCATATAGGTGTCTGCAGGATGTAAAAATAATCACATATGCACAAAACTTACCTAGATGTAATGCGCCCTGACGCACGTTTCGCCCTCTGTCAACCACCCCCCCGTGTCGCTACCTGCTAAAATGCAAACATAAAATGAGTTACTCACACCAAGATAGGTTGTTGACACTGCAAGAGCTCCAACGAGTACAACGGCTCAACAGAATTTTAATTTCCAGGCATCATGTATTGGTATTGGTATTCATTCTGAGCATGCACAAAGGGAAAAACGGTTTGCAAAACGGACTAAAAAACTGATTACTATCAGTTTGTAATCCATTTGTAATCCGCTTTCTATAGACCTCAATGTTAAAAAAAAAACAAAAAAAAACAAAACAGATTGGTTGTTGTCTGTCTGGTATCCTTATTTTTTGAATGGAGAAAAAGTCTTGCAAGTCCGACTTTTTTCTCCACCCAAAAGAGCGGCTACCAGATGGAAATGCTCCAAACGCTCACCTCAACGGATGGTTTTTACACCCCATTGAATTAAATGGGTTTTAAAACGAACTGTTTGAAATCAGCTTTTGAGGATTTTGAGACCGTTTCAAAAACTGATTTTGCACAGAGAGCCAAACGCAGATGTGAACCCAGCGTGAGGTGACAAGACAGTCGGGCAGCGACTTATTCCTCTCTCTCTAGAGCACACATGCACATGCAGCTAAGCTTACATTTCTATGAGGTGGTTGGAAAAAATAACTGTTGGCCAACAGCTATTGCACATGTATGGCCAAGCTTTGGCTTTCCATATACCTTAGATACCTGTATCCAGTGGTGAACCTAGCCTCTTTGCTGCCTGAGACGGACTATTGAAAGACGCCCCCCCCCCCCAAAAAAAAAAAAAAAAATTGAGTTTCCATGCTACTAGTTTAACACACTGTTATCGTCGCACAATATACACAATACACAAAGTTATAAAACAGTTTTTAAGAATTCTTCTTCCTGTATTACTTCAGTATCAGATCAACAACACGGTATTAACAATGACAATAACTTCTCGCATCTTCTGCTTGGTGGATGGACGAACCCGCATGGCCCCCATTCTCTATAATAGGAGCGCCGCAGATAGCTGAGTACTGTACTTCGGCTATCTTTGGCTCTCCCATTGAAGTGAATGAGAGCCACGCGGGTTCGTCCATCCACCAAGTGACACACCTATATATGGCTGCAGTCAGGCTGAATTCCCACCCAGTGGGGGGGGGGAAACCCAATTCTCAGGTTCAGTGGGGGTCTCAGCAGACAGACCCCCATCACTCAGGTATTTATCCTGTATCATTTAGATGTATACAGGGCAGTAACATTTTGTGACTTATAGGTGACGTCTCTGACTAATCCTTCACATTTCCCTTCTCTTCCCTTTGGACCGCCATGACCACTTCTTCCAGCTGTGACTTGTCTCTGTAAAGTTTGCAACACAGACATCTTTGGCTCCTCACTTTTCCAGGCATCCGACCCACATTGTCCTCACCTGCACACCTATCCTGCTGCTACCCCAATTATAAAATAGATATGATATAACCCCCATAATGAATAATACTCCCAAGTGCATCTTCATATTAATAATGTCCGTGTGTACCTTGTATAAATAATGTCCCTTATTAATAATGCCCCAGGTGTTAACTAATTAAAAGGTTTTCCAGGTCATTAATAAACTACAATAATCAGTGGGGCTCAAAAACCCAGGACCCCTACTGATCAGCTGTTTGAATGGTACCTGTGTAAGCGCCATGACCGCTTCTCTGTTTACATAGTGTCATTCATCTCATAGCAGCCATGTAATGTAACTACAGCCTCGTCCTATACATGTCTATGTGACAAGGCTGGAATTACATCACACAGCCACTATAAACAGACAGTGTATAATATAAATAAGCGCCATAGCCTCTGTTTATAGCGCCCCATTTACACACACTATAATGTTCCACAGCAGCCCCTGCACACTGTATTATGCCTCGGAGCGGCCCCTGCACACGGTATTATGCTCCATAGTGGCACCTGCACACTGTATTATGCCTTGCAGTGGCCCCTGCACACGGTATTATGCTCCATAGTGGCCCCTGCACATGGTATTATACCCCGCAGTGGCCACTGCACATGGTTTTATGTTCCACAGAAACCCCTGCACACAGTTTTATGCTCCCTAGTGGCTCATGCACACGGTATTATGCCCCATATTGGCCCCTGCACACGGTATTATGCTCCATATTGGCCCCTGCACACAGTATTATGCTCCATAGTGGCCCCTGCACACGGTATTATGTTCCATAGTGGCCCCTGCACACGGTATTATGCTCCATAGTGGCCCCTGCACTGGTATTATGCTCCATAGTGGCCTCTGCACTGGTATTATGCTCCATAGTGGCCCCTGTACTGGTATTATGCTCCATAGTGGCCCCTGCACTTGTATTATGCTCCATAGTGGCCCCTGCACAGGGTATTATGCTACATAGTGGCCCCTGCACTTGTATTATGCTCCACAGTGGCGCCTGCACAGGGTATTATGCTTCACAGTGGCCCCTGCACACGGTATTATGCCCCATAGTGGCCCACCCATGAACTATTATTTATTATGCTCTGGGGTCTTTTCAGACCCCAGAGTATAATGATTGGAGAACCAGGGGAGGATACAAACATAAAAACCAGTGTTACTTACCTATCCTGGACACCGGTGCACTCCTTGCAGCTTTCGGACCTGTTTCATTGCGCACACACGTCACGTGATCAGGCCGGCGACGCGACCTGATGACATCACAAGAGGCCCCAAGCCTGCTCGGAGTAACACCGATCGCAGGAGAGGTAAGTAGCATTGGTTTTTATGTTCCCTCACCTCCCCTGGGCCTCCGATTATTATTCTCCGGGGTCTGAAAAGACCCCGGAGTATAATAATAGTAGTATTTGAGACCCGCAACCTCACTTACCGATGCCCGCGGCTGCTCACAGCGGCATCCACTTCCTTTTCTGCGTCCCATAGCAGAAGGGGAAGCGGAGGCGGCCACAGCAGACACAGGGGTAGGTAAATAAATAGGCTGTTACCTGCTGGGGATACTCCAACAGGTTATGGCCTATTTATATATAAAAAAAAAGTTATCCTCACCTACCTGCGATGCCTTGATGGAGCTGCCGCCGCCGCCTCCTCTTCTTGTCCGCGACGTCTGTGTCTCAGTGTATTGTATCGCCGCCTGCGCTGAGATGCAGACGTCTCTTAAACCAGCCCAGGACAGGCCCCGCTCAGCTTTGTTTTTTTTTTTTTAAAGCAGCCTGTCCTGGGCTGGTTTACATTCAATAGTAAAAATGCCGCCCCCCAGACAGTGACGGACAGTGCCGCCTGAGGCGGCCGTCTCACTTCGCCTCATTAGCGGTGCGCCCCTGCCTGTATCATAGCACAAAATATTTATTGTGGCTTCCTTTTCTCCTAATATCCCACACCCAAGTATGCTTAGCTAGGACTTACATACATGAATGCTCTACTGACATCTAATGTTGAGGGAAAGTGCGGAAAATTACTGGGCTCAGATGACTTTCATCTAATGTGTATGGCAATGGTGATACTGCATATGTGAAAAAGATACAACAGAATAATATTTGCACTGGCAGAATTGTATGTTCTCAACTTTACTTGTCAAAACAGCAGAAGTATTGTAGTACTACAGTACACAATTTTTAGCTATGCTTTGCTTTTTTTTTCTTAAATTACAATCCTGCCATCTAGTGTCCACAACGTGCATAACGATTGTCATTTGGTCAATACTTTTCTTGATTCTCACTCACCATTGCCATGTGGATTTCGCTACAATCTAGGGTACATTTGCACTGCTGTCATTAAAGCCTGTACTTCTGATCCATCATAGGTTTAGAACAATGGATTGAAAACCCAACAGAATGAATGATGCAGAAGACGCACCCTCTGCATCTGTCTCCATTCTCTGTACTATTAAAACAAGCCATAGACGTTCTTCCATCTTATTTCTTTATTGTTTTATATGAAAAAAAAAGTCTAGAGTTCAAGACTTTTTCTTTAAACAAATAAGACAGAAAAAGATTATGTCTTGTTTTAAACAATACAGTGAATGGAGGTGGATGCAAAGAGAGGGTGCTCTTTCTGCATCAATCACTGTTAGTTTTTCAGTCCATTGTTCTAATCCTATGGTGGATCAGAACAATGGACTTGAATGACAGTAGGGTGAACTCAGTCTTAGTGGCAAAATCTACATATGTTACCTATGGACTTTGTCATGGATTTACAACACATTTTACTCTATGCATTGCAAAAGGTGAAATCAGTTAGTCTTTCAGTTATTGTGCCGTATATGGTCTTGCACAGGGGTCAGCAACCTTCGGCACACCAGCTGCTGTGAAACTACAATTCGCCAACATGCTCCATTCACTTCCATGGGAGTTTCAAGAACAGCAGAGCAAGTATGCATGCTGGGAATTGTAGTTTTACAACAGCTGGAGTGCCGAAGGTTGCCTATCCCTGGCCTTGCAGATGTTATGTTTATTTGGTACCTGGGTGGGCTGATTATGTTGGTAATGGTTACACTATCTTTCTTTGTCAAGGTATAGCAAAAGGTGAAAATAGCCATGAAATCCACAGAATAATTGACATTTAATAATTTACACATTGAAAATCCCTGCAGTGTGTACATGAGTTTTTCATGGACTTTTCTGGTATTACACTATGGATTTACTTCATAAAACTTTGAATGATAAGTGTTTTATCCTAACAGATTTCCATGATATATATATTTTTAAATATGGATCTTTGGTTCGTTTGTGCCGACGCATCTCTCAAAAGATGGACCTTTCATGTTAAAGAGGACCTTTCATGTCCTGTCCTCTGACATTAGCGGTGTTATATACAGTACCTCTAGAAACCTGATGGTGCACTGAATTCAACGCACTTTCAACTTTTCCAGCTGTGTCCCAGGTGCAGAGATATCAGTGCACATCACTAGGGTGTTAGGAACGCCCCCTGATGGTACTATTCCATTGCCTTGTAAAAACGGGGGGCATTCCTCACAGCCCAACGATGATGCTGAGCTGTAAGCCCAGCCCCTCTGACAGTGCAGGGATATCAGTGCCGAAACTAATGGCACCAATATCTCTGAAACCATAGCACATACCAACAAAGCTGACTTACTACAACGTTCTCTGTCATTTCTCCAATATCCGAAAAACCTCTATAATCTACCTCAGTGGTCCCTGGCCACAAAACAGACCTGTCCAGAAATTGCCCCAGGCTCATGGCCCCATAGAAGGACAAGTTGTTCGTATGCATGAAGACTTATGCCAATTTATTCATTTTTTCAAATATTTGAAAAGGAAAAAAAAATGTTTATCTAAGATCTATGTATCTCTTCTATACAGTGGTGTAAATACCTGGGTAGCAGTGGTAGCGGCTGCCAGAGGGCCCGGGACATTAGGGGTCCCGGCAAGCCCCTGATGTTTTTTTTTTTTTTTTTAATAGGCCGTTACCTGCTGGAGTTACCCCAGTAGGTAACGGGCCCTATTTACTTACCGATCCCCACTCCTGCTCACGGCCGGCTGCGCATCCCCTTCTGCGGAAGCGGCTGTGAGCAGGAGCGGGGATCAGTAATTAAGCCCGCGGGCCCGCGAACCCCACAAACACTGCTATCATTATACTGTGGGGTCTTTTCAGACCCCAGAGTATAATGAGCAGAGGCCCAGGGGAGGTGAGGGAACATAAAAAACAATGTTACTTACACACGTGGACAAAATTGTTGGTACCCCTCGTTTAATGAAAGAAAAACCCACAATGGTCACAGAAATAACTTGAATCTGACAAAAGTAATAATATATAAAAATTCTATGAAAATGAACAAATGAAAGTCAGACATTGCTTTTCAACCATGCCTCAACAGAATTGTTTAAAAAAGAAAACTCATGATACAGGCCTGGACAGAAATTATGGTAATCTTAAAGGGGTATTCCCATGAAAATAATCATATCTATATTTGTAGATAATTAAAAGTTAAACATTTTTGCAAATATAAGTAGTTAAAAATTTTGCAGAGTTTTAAAGATTTTCTCTAACCATCTTAGTGGTGACAGTCTGTTGTCTTGATCGGTTGCCAATGGATACGACCACGAATGCAGAAACTTTCTGTGATCTGGGACTTGTCAGGAACCCAGCTATGATTTTCTTATTGTAGCTGGGTTATCAGGCAGAGACACTACATGTATCAGAAGATATTCTGGCCATAATAAGGAAATCAAGGCTGATTTTCTGACCTTAGATAGCTCCTGCATTCATGGTCGTATCCACTGGCAACCGATCAAAACAACAACTTGTGACCACAAGATATTTAGAGAAAATCTTTAAAACTCTGCAGAATGTTAAATTACTTATATTTGCAAAAATGTTTAACTTTTAATTATCTACAAATTTAGAAATGGTTATGTTTGTGGGAATACTCCTTTAACTTAATATTTTGTTGCACAACCTTTTGAGGCAATCACTGCAATCAAATGATTCCTGTAACTGTCAATGAGACTTCTGCACCTCAACAGGTATTTTGGCCCACTCCTCATGAGCAAATTGCTCCAGTTGTCTCGGGTTTGAAGGGTGCCTTTTCCAGACGGCATGTTTCAGCTTCTTCCAAAGATGCTCAATAGGATTTAGGTCAGGGCTCATAGAAGGCCACTTCAGAATAGTCCAATGTTTTCCTCTTAGCCATTCTTGGGTGTTTTTAGCTGTGTGTTTTGGGTCATTATCCTGTTGCAAGACCCATGACCTGCGACTGAGACCAAGATTTCTGACACTGGGCAGCACATTTCTCTCTAGAATCCCTTGATGGTCTTGAGATTTCATTGTAACCTGCACAGATACAAGACACCCTGTGCCAGATGCAGCAAAGCAGCCCCAGAACATAACAGATGTCCATGTTGCTCAGTAGGGATAGTGTTCTTTTCAAGATATGCTTCATTTTTCCGTCTGTGAACATAGCGCTGATGTGCCTTGCTAAAAATTTCGATTTTTGTTTCATCTGACTGTAGGACATTCTCCCAGAAGCTTGGTGGCTTGTCAACATGTAGTTTGGCAAATTCTAGTCTGGCTTTTTTATCATTTGTTTTCAACAATGGTGTCCTCCTTGGTCGTCTCCCAGGAAGTCTACTTTGGCTCAAACAATGATGGATGGTGCGATCTGACACTGATGTTCCTTGAGCTTGAAGTTCACCTTTAATCTCTTTAGAAGTTTTGTTGGGCTTTCTTGTTACCATTCGTCTTATCCTTCTCTTTGGTTTGTCATCAATTTTGCTCCTGCAGCCACGTCCAGGGAGGTTGGCTACAGTCCCATGGATCTTAAATTTCTGAATAATGTGTGCAACTGTAGTCACAGGAACATCAAGCTGCTTGGAGATGGTCTTATAACCTTTGCCTTTAACATGCTTGTCTATAATTTTCTTTCTAAGCTCCTGAGACAACTCTTTCCTTTGCTTCCTCTGGTCCATGTTTAGTGTGGTACTCACCATGTCACCAAACAGCACAGTGAGTATCTGTAGCCCTATATACAGGCCCACTGACTGATTACAAGATTGTAGACACCTGTGATGCTAATTGGTGGAGACACCTTGATTTAACATGTCCCTTTGGTCACATTATTTTCAAGGTTCCATCATTTCTGTCCAGGCCTGTTTCATGAGTTTTCTTTTTAAAAAAATTCTATTGAAGCATGGTTGAAAAGCAATTTCTGACTTTCATTTGTTCATTTTCATAGAATTATTATATATTATTACTTTTGTCAGATTAAAGTTATTTCTGTGACCATTGTGGGTTTTTCTTTCATTAAACGAGGGGTACCAATAATTTTGTCCACGTCTGCTCCTCTCCCGCGCTTGGCAGTCTTCGGGCTTCTTTGGTGATGTCCCAGACGTGAGGCAGGCCGGCGGCGCAATGCATAATGACGCCGGCCTGGCTTACGTGACGTTTGGTCCAACATTGAAGAAGGCCAAAGGTAGCGAGGAGTGTGCCGGAGCCAGGGAGAGGTAAGTTACATTGTTTTTTATATTTGTATCCTCCCCTGCGTTTCCGACCATTATACTCTGCGGTCTGAAAAGACCCCTGAGTATAATAATTGTTCATGGGTGGTCCACAATAGGGCATAATACTGTGTGCAGGGGCCAGTATGGGGAATAATAGTGTGTGCAGGGGCCACTATGGGGCATAATAGTGTGTGCAGGAATGCGGGGAATGAGGTTTGTACAGAGAGGGTGGCGGGGGGGCCCATGTCAAATGTTCGTCTTGGGGTCCAGCCATTCCTAATTACACCACTGCTTCTATAGCATATCAACACAAACATATTTTACATGCTGGTATTGTGGTAATGATGATTATTTCTGATATGTACAGAGTGCACGACGTCTCTGCAGTGATACATCCAGAGTTGTACTTCTACTGACCACCAGATGGCGTAAGGCACCTAGTGTGTAATCGCGCCTGCGTCCTCAACGGCAGTACGCGCAGGCGCATTCGGAAAGCCGCGGCTGCGAGGAGGAGAGGAGGTGCTGGATTCTCTCGCGAGGAAGGACGCCATTATCGCCCACAAAACACCACGAGAACTCGCCCCCAAACGGTAACTGGCGACCAACTCAGAGCAGCAGGCTCACAGGGCTCCCGTGGCCTTCCTGCCGTCCTCCCCGCTATACAGAGGCCGTCCGCTTGTTCACGGAGACCGGGGAAGAGCGGGAAGGAGGGCGGGAAAACAGGCCTGAGGCGGGAGGTGCCGGCTGTGAGCGAAATTGTCGCTGGAGCCTGGGTGAGGCCTAGTGTACACCCGTCACAGCCTCCTCCAAGGCCGTTACGAGGAGTCATTGCATAGCCCCACTGGCCTCGCCAGCTGCCCGTTTTATTATGTGTGGGGACGATTAAATCCAGGGTATGGGTATTTATATGGGAGTGTTGTGTGTCTTCTGGTAATGTCTCAGACTTGTGACTTATCTATAACTATGTCTCAGGATGTGAAGGAGCTCTGGAGGAGGCTCTTCAGATGGAGTTTATATCAGACCTTTGGGAATCAATGTATTTGCCGTGCCTAGTGGTCACAGACCCTAGGAAGATGAAAGCGGTGATTTGATTGGTTGCTATGGGTAACAGCACCAGCTTTAATAACTTTGCATGGAGAAAAACATTTTATGTATTTCTGGTTCCCTTTGTTGAATTTTGCACTGGAAGCTTGAAGTGAATGGGAGTGAGTGAAATGAGACGTGCCGAAGTAATGATCAGTTTCAGAAATGTGGGTGCACCATTTGGCTGCAGATCTATGGTACTTTTGTTATTTGGACAATAAAGTCAGTCTTAGAAGGACATGTTTAGTCTCATACTGAAAGCATTATCATGGAATGAAGCAGCAGTGACTGACAGCCATATAGATGGCTATGATGCTGTGAGACCAAGCCCTGGACAGTGTTCAGTACTGGTTACCGGGCTGCTGACAGTCTAGAACAGGGGTAGGCAACCTTTTTTGTTCGGCGTGCCGATTTTAATTACAAAATCAAAGATGAGGTACTCGGAGTGTCGGTCAATAATTGTAAGTCTGACGACCTCTAAACTAAAGTCATATACCACAAACCATAATACAGAAGTGCTGCCACCAGATGCTTTAGGACACATGCGTTTACTGCTATTTCCTGGGACGCTCCTGTACTTTCCGATTAGAAGCAATGAAAGTCCTTGTGCAGCCCCCAATTAGTAGTAAATGTAAGTGCCCAGGAGCACCGTATGGCGGCATCCTTATGGCGAATACACACTATGTATCTGGATGCAGATATAGTCTTAGGCCACTGGAACTTTTACTTCAATGTAAAACTGCGTTTACATGGTGCATTTTTGCACCAAAAAAAAAAAAAGCCTGTGTTTTCTGTGCAAAAACACATCCTTAATGCAGAAAACGCATCGTTATACAGAATAATGTCCTATAGCGGTCCCTGCACGCGGTACTAGGTCCCATAGCGGTCCCTGCACGCGGTACTAGGTCCCATAGCGGTCCCTGCACGCGGTACTAGGTCCCATAGCGGTCCCTGCACGCGGTACTAGGTCCCATAGCGGTCCCTGCACGCGGTACTAGGTCCCATAGCGGTCCCTGCACGCGGTACTAGGTCCCATAGCGGTCCCTGCACGCGGTACTAGGTCCCATAGCGGTCCCTGCACGCGGTACTAGGTCCCATAGCGGTCCCTGCACGTGGTACTAGGTCCCATAGCGGTCCCTGCACGCGGTACTAGGTCCCATAGCGGTCCCTGCACGCGGTACTAGGTCCCATAGCGGTCCCTGCACGCGGTACTAGGTCCCATAGCGGTCCCTGCACGCGGTACTAGGTCTCATAGCGGTCCCTGCACGCGGTACTAGGTCCCATAGCGGTCCCTGCACGCGGTACTAGGTCCCATAGCGGTCCCTGCACGCGGTACTAGGTCCCATAGCGGTCCCTGCACACAGTATTATGTTCCATAGCTCTCTTCAGACCCCCGAGTATAATAAGCGGAGACTTAGGAGAAGTGATGAAACATAAAAAACAATGCTACTCACCTTTTTCTGCACTCCACTGCCGCTGTGTTCTCTTCGGCGCTTCTGCCTGATGTCAGCGACCGCTGATTGGGTCTCTGGGGTCACGTCGCGTCATTATGCGTAATGACGACAGACGTGACCCCTGAGGCCCTGTCAGCTGTCAGAAGCTCCTGCAGATCGCACAGGGAACAAGGTGAGTATCATTGTTTTTTATGTTTCCTCACTTTTCCTGAGTCTCCGCTTATTATACGCTGGGGTCTGAAGAGACCCCAGAGTATAATAATAGCAGTTTCGCTTTGGCCATGTTTGCTCCGATCGAAGCTGCTGGGTGAGGACTCCGCCACCGTGCCAGGGAAATAAGCCTCGCGTGCCACTCTTGGCACGCGTGCCGGGGGTTGCCGACCCCTGGTCTAGAATCTCTTGTGTTGCAATTGCTTGCTACCCTCTAAATGAGGCTTGTAGAAATAAGCGCACATGCTGCTGAAACAACACCTCCCTCATATATGGAAAGGCTTTTCAGCCAAAGACGTTTTTTCATCAAATATGCTATTCGAATGTACCTTTTATGAGGCTTAAACCAGCCTAAGGCTTCATTCACACTTTGGTAATTGTTTTGCATCTTTGTCACTATGAGGCAGAGGCCCCACGTTGCAGAGACACAGCTTTTTTTGTTGCAGATTTTGCTGCGTTTTTTTCAGCCAAAGCCAAGAATGGCTACACAAGGAATGGGAAGTATCTAGGAAGTTCTTACACTGACTCCATGGAAACGATGTGTAAACAATGGGAGGAATAATTTCACATAGCAGGCAAAGGAAGCAGCATTGCTAAAGAATGGAATGCTAATGAAGGAAAACTCTACAATTTACATAAGTTTGCTGTATAGATAGGATCCTTGAGATGGGAAAACCCTTTAAGAGAGTTTCTGCTCTGCACCACGTGTGTAGTTTTTAAGTCATGTTCAGATGTATTGGGCTGTTGCAGAAACCTCTGCATGAAATCTAATAAATGTGAAGTTGCACTAAATTATAGTTAGTTTTGGATCCACTTTTGGCTCTTGTTCCACTGATTCCAGCACAATTTGATTTATTATTTTTTTCTTCTAGCCACCAGTGTTCTTAAAGTGTAACTCATGCCCCCCCAACTAATGTGTCAGAGGGTGTTTGGTGACCATTTTTGTAATCTACTGTATCAACCTATCTAACTTCCTTTTTATTATAAAACAGTATGTAACATTTTCCTTAGCAATCTTCTAACTGAGCTGCTACTAAGGAAAGTCTGTACACAGTTGTATTGTAGAGCTGAAGCATTTACCAAAACGGGGGAGGTAACATCAAAAGGCTGTATCTTTGGTTTTATACCACTTAGTAAAATTCTGTGAGATGAGATTCTGTTTACATATGATGCCAGGATTTAAGTTCTAGCTATAACAGAGCCTGAGATATCACTAATTAAAAGCACAGTCGGGAATTCCAGTTCATGTTGCTCTACATGCTGCATTGAGTACATGTGTACAGGCAGAGTCTCCCTGGCAGTGCCTAGTTAGATCATTGCTAATGGGAATTTTACAGACTGTTTTCTATTTATAGGAAGTTTGTTAGATTAATAAAGTATATTACAAAAATGTTCACCATACCCGGCCTCCACCGACATAATAGCAAAAACTTAAATAAAATGGGAGTTACACTTTAAGCTATGAGTGCAGTTAGTTTTGGCTTCTACTGTTAAGTGGGTGATCTCAGGCAGGACCAGACAATGGGGTGTTATTCGGAGCTGTGACTCTGTCTGCCTCTGACTGGACAGTACCAGTGAGCTCAGAATCACACCTCTTTGTCTGTTCCTACCAGAGACATGATTATGAACTCTCTGACACTGTCTAGTCGGAAGCAGAGTCACAGCACAGAATCACAGCCCCCTTTCTCCTCCTGTCAGATATCAGGCACTAAAACTAGCTGCACTGATTGTTTGGGAATGATGGGGGCTAGAGAAAAAATCCCAACTGTGCCAGAATCAGTGGAGCAGCGTCTATAAAAGGAGGCTAAGAGCTGGAGTTGGTGAAGGTAGTAAAAGTTCCTCTTTAGTTTGTGTGTTTCAAGACATGCCTCGATTAGAGGCATTCGAGGGCCAACTGAAAAAAAAAACACAAAAATAAAAACAAACTCTTGTATTAAGCTAGGTTCACATCTGCGTAAGAGTCGGCGTAGAGAAAAGTCCTGCATGGAGGAGTCTATGGGATCTAGGGGATGGGCTCTCCATCATTTGGGTTCCTCGGCAAAATCAAGTGATGGAGGGCCTAGCGTAAGTGTGAATCTAGCCTTTTTATCTAGCTCTTTTTTTTTTTTTTCCATCTTATGCCATTTGTCTTGGCATATCTTGAAACAGTCGAACAAGCAAGTGTGGACACAGGTGTATTTTTTCAATGTTTTGCATTTCATACAATAAAACTTTTTGGAAAATAATTTTGTTTTTGCATGGCCATGTTCTAAAAAAAAAATATTTTTCAATGGAGATAGGGGACTTGTTTTTTTTGTGGACAATCTGGAATTTTTATTCATACCATTCTGGGGACATATGACTTTTTGATCACTTTTGGTGATAGCAAATCTGTATTTTTTTTTTTTTCATGTAATAGACCATCTTTATATAGGGAAAAGGGATATTTTTGTTTTCCTTGTAATTTTTTCTGTTTTTTAAAATTATTTTCAAGTCATTTTATTTTACTTTAATTCTACTAGGAGACTAGACTGTTTGTTCTTCTGATCACTGATATAATACAGTGCAATGCTACTGCTTTGCAGTGTTTTATGGCTGTCAGTATAATTGCCAGCCATTAAGGTTAATGAAGGCAGATCTAGGGGCCTTGATGAGGCCCTGGCTGTCATAGCAATACATTGGAAAACCCTGAATGTTAGCAGTTGGGGGTCTGTGAGGGAAAACTGACAGTTGTGTACCCCTTAGATGCTGCAGTCATTATTGCTTGTGCCATTTACAGATTTAAGTGCCTGGGGTTAGAGCACATTAGAAAACCTCTGTACAGAATCACCAGTGTCACTTGCATGTAAATTTTTTATTACATGTATTTGAAGAGGACCTGTCACCTCTCCTGACATGTCTGTTTTCATAAATACTTATTTTTTTTTCCATTATAGAAATACTCTGGATCATCTTTTGTTAAAGCCCTGTGTTGTGTTGTTCCTGCATTAGGCTTTTGAGTAAGATGATAACTAGGTGTTACCATTCACCTTGCTAACGGGGTGTGACACTGTTACCGTGTTTCTCCGAAAATAAGACAGGGTCTTATATTATTTTTTGCTCCAAAAGATGGGTTAGGGCTTATTTTCAGGGGATATCTTATTTTTTTCCCCATGAACAACAATCCACTTACCAGACCCCCTTACACCCAAAACAATTTAGAGTTGGCAAGTGCTAATGGTGGATGGGCTCTCACACACAGATCTGTGTCACTCCTGTATCAAGCACCTTGCCATTGTAGCAGCGTTCCACTGCAGCCAAGTGTAGCAGTTGGCTCTCCCTGGTGACCAGAGGCAGCCACAACGTAGTCATGCCAGCGGGACTACCTGATCTGTGCGTGAGAAACCAGCACTACAGGCAGTCAACCCTTATTGTTGTGGAGAACTCTCTCACTAGTGCCATCTTATGCAGATAGCTTCCTTAAAGTCAATGTGGGATTGTCTTGGGGGTGCAATTCTTTTTGGGGTGTCTGCTTTCATTGATGAAGGGTCTACTGTATCTATTCCGCTGTATTCTAT
Organism: Leptodactylus fallax; assembly: GCA_947044405.1. Classification (NCBI taxonomy): domain Eukaryota; kingdom Metazoa; phylum Chordata; class Amphibia; order Anura; family Leptodactylidae; genus Leptodactylus; species Leptodactylus fallax. Next base: position 3,195,361 of record CAMRHE010000083.1, read on the forward strand.
TTACTTTTTTACATGTATAGCTGTCTGGACACTTTTTTTTAATGAACTGAAGCTAGGGCTTATTTTTGGAGTATGGTTTATATTTCAAGCATACTCCAAAAATCCTGAAAAATCATGCTAGGGCTTATTTTCGGGCTAGGTCTTATTTTCGGAGAAACATGGTAGTATTGATTGAACTGTATCACACGCTCATAACACCACCTCCAAATGACGTTGAAAGAATTAATTCATGGGGAATACATTTATTTAATAAAACTGACAAGTCAGGAGAGTTAACTGGTCTTATTTAATGTGAAAAAAGATGCAAATGTCTAAATACTACTTATTCTAAATCTAATTACACTTCACAGATACTGAATGGTACAAATATTAAGGTAAAACTTAACTTTTAATAATAAAAAATATAAAAAATCTCCAAGCGGACGTCCACTACCATAAAATACACAATCAGTAGTATCCTATGTTTGCATCACCTACATGAAGTACCAGGAGCACACCATCAGTGCTCCTGGGAACTGCGGTTATTACCGCACAACGATATTCTTCATCAATAGAATAGTAATGGGATTTGGCAGTTATCAGTAGGGGAAGTTAGGGTAATATGGTTCCTGACTTTAGTGAATATCGCTGCTGATGAACCTATGGGTTGCATAAGGGAAACGCGTAGAGCAGATAGAACAATTATGAATATTTAGAACAGTTATAATGTGGTCATAGATTATCAATTGACCAAGTGTGTCGCTTTTGTAGCGGTCATGTATCCTAACTGACAGAGTTAGTAATAGTATAGTGGGTTCCTAAATCAGGGGGAACCGACTATAGTTTGGTAATTGTTTGCCACCTGTGGGATATTTAATATAGATTTGTTTTAGTACCAGCAATATATATGTATGGGATTTCTGTGACGCCTATAGGGGGGCTCCAAGACTGGGTAAGATGTGCTGTGAGTACAATTAGTTAGTGGAATCATGGCACCGTAGTTGTTCAGTATACTGTGGAATTAAAGAGTCATTTAGATAGGTCAATAACGTGTGGGTTATCCCTAGTTGATATTGCTGTGGAGTGTGGGGGCAGGTAAGCAAGAAGCCCTGTCTCTGATAAGCAGTTTGTTTAAACCTTTTTGATGTATCTAGGTGATGCAAACATAGGATACTACTGATTGTGTATTTTATGATAGTGGACGTCCGCTTGGAGATTTTTTATATTTTTTATTATTAAAAGTTAAGTTTTATCTTAATATTTGCACCATTCAGTATCTGTGAAGTGTAATTAAGTTTTGGATGGAATTGGACTCTTTGTGAAGTTATTCTAAATCTATTTTCGTCTGCAGCTTTTATGCAGACCTGTGTGTCTCTATGGTTATACATTAGCAACAATCCATGTGTTTGATCCTTCAGCCAGCTATTTGTTTCCTTTTTACTATCCTACAAATTTTGTGCTACTATGGATGAATTTACATGTGTCAGATTTGTTGCAGAAATTTCTATGTATGTCTCATCCATCTGCTCAGGGCTTGCAGGAATCCATGTGCTTGTCTCAAAAACAGCTCCAATCAGATGAACTAAACTTGATTCTTAGTCACAGAAATTTTTGCAATAGATCTGTAGAGTTTAATATCATATCATATGAAAGTTAGCAAGACTACAGAATCGGATTAAACAGTTTATAGTCTGTCACCATGGAAACATATCTGCAGATGATCTGTAGGCAAGATGAGCAGATAACAAAAGAATGATCTGTGCTCATAGCAGCTTCTTTATCTTCACTTCTGATAAAAGTTTTAGCAGTAAATTTGTTAGTGCCGATGAATAAACATCTGCACAGCTTGAATGCCAAGATTGATGTGTCTAGTGTACAGATTGAAGTGTCACTGAACTGCTTATTGAATATGCTGAAATCTAATGACATAATCTTAAGGCTTTTCACCCACATTGGTCAGAGTAATATAAAACCTGTTTATTATATTTTGGTTTGGATGATTTGAATAAATCTCAGGCCAGAACCTCACAAGATACAAAACACCTGCATTCACATCATTCTAGATCTGGAGGTGCTAAATGTTTGACTTATTGCTGCAGAGGGTTTAAAGTGAGATCTGTGTCTGATTAGACGTCAGCTTTTCTCAAATGCTGGGATTTCAGCTGGAAGATTTTCCTGGAAGCTGTCGCGTCCTGATAGAATCTTTAAATAACCAAAGGATGTACATCTTTGTGGAAGTTTGAAAATCTAATCCTTTTTTCCTTAAATATTATCTGCAACTGATCTTGAATTTGACTTCACAGAATGCTTAAAAACACAAACCAGCAACTTGTTATATGTTCCAAAGCCCCATATTTCCCCTAAATTCTTATAATTTAGCATATGCTGCTCTGTATCCAATCTCAAATTAAACTGCTGAGATCCCAGGGAAGTTCTGTTTTTGTTGGAAGGACATTGACCTGCTCCGTGTTGCACTTGGCCATCAATCTCTGGTAGCTTAATATTCAGAGTGAAAACAATTGCTGAAGAATGCATAGATCATTTTTTTAGACCTGCTGTGGATGCATTGACTTACAACATCTTCTTGACATCCAGACAATAGAATAGTTCCATCAACAATCAATGGCCAGTGAGGTTTGACAAGCTTACCAGATGTGTGAAACATATTTTTCTTTGCTCTGGATCAGGCCCCCAAGTTCCCACATTTCTCACTGTGTATCTTTAAGAATAGCAGAGGTGGGCATCTTGTAGTGCTTCTGCTGCTGTCAAACTGTAGGGGAACACTCCTTTGAACTATAACTCTCCAATAGGTGAGTACTCCTTTGACTGACCTCTTCCTTTTGACCCCCCCTATAAACCTCGACGCTTGTTTTACCTGATCGTAGATGTGTTTCAAATTACAGGGTTTGTCCAGGAATTTGGAATCATAGTCTATCCAATATCTGATTGTGGGGGACCAACAAGTGGCCCCTTGCACAGATCAGCTGTATGGGGCCCCTTTGACACCTGTACTATACACATCACAGTCGTGGAAGCAGTTGGCTCTAGTCCTTGTGTAGTGGCTGTCACCAGTACTGCAGCTCAGCTCCAGTTGACTTCAATGGGAGCTAAGTTGCACTAATGACGACTGGCCACTACGCAGGGCACGAAGTCAACCGCTTCCAGTTCTGTGTTGTGTATAATACGCGTGTCGGATGTGGGGGCCACCTGTCAGCCCCTACACCGACCAGATACTTATGGCTTATCCTAAGCATAGGCCATACAGTCCAAATTCCTGGACAACCCCTTTGAGAAAGAGAGAGAAATTTGTTGTAAGTCAGACAACTCCTAACTTATTTGCAATGGGAACAAAGGATCTTCCACTGACCAAGTTTAGGGAAGAGCCAGGAGGCCCTGCTGATCTCAGCAGGCTTGGCCAGCTTTTTAATTTCTGCATATGGAGGCCTTATGGCTTCCAGAATGCACTGACAGTAGAGATAAGAGGATGCTAAGCACCCTAGAATCAGCTAAAGACTATTCCTTTAGGCTAAGTTCAGGCATGGGATAAGTGTGCGCCGCAAATCCACAGCAATTTACAGTATGGTACCTGTGGGTGGGGTTTTTAAAACTTGGCAGAAAAACCCTGTGTATGTATAATAATAATAATAATAATAGTCCTTTAATAGTCCCACAATGGGGAAATTCAGTGTGTTACAGCAGCAAAGATAAGCAGATACAAATACAAATACAACATGTACAGGAATATTCCAAGGTGAGAGGCATTACATTGATAGCAGACAGACAGATAGGGCGTAGCAGGGGGGGGGGGGGGATTTAACAGGCAGAGAGATATTTTCAGTTCTCTGTGTGTAATGATCTCCGCTTAGGTCGGTGTTGGTTGTACAGCCTAACCGCGGTGGGGGAGGAAAGACTTCCGATAGCGCTCCTTCTCACACCTAGGGTGGAGCAGTCGGTCACTGACAGTACTGCTCAGCGCGATCACAGTCTCATGCATGGGATGGGACTTCTTCTTCTGCATGGAGCTCACCACGGACAGTATCCTTCTGTCACCCACCACCTGCACTGGGTCCAGTGGGCTCCCCAGGACAGAGCTGGCCCTTCTAATCAGCTTGTCAAGTTTATTTCTGTCCCTGGTTGATATACTGCTCCCCCAGCAGGCCACTCCAAAGAAGATGGCTGATGCCACTACCGAGTTGAAGAAAGTTCTAAGAAGTGCCCCCCGGATTCCAAAGGCTCTCAGCTTCCTAAGCAGGTAGAGCCTGCTGTGGCCCTTCCTGTACAGGGCCTCCATATGATCTGCCCAGTCCAGCTTATTATTAAGGAGCAAACCCAGGTACTTATAGGTGTTCACAATCTCGATGCCCGTCCCCAGGATGTCCACTGGTTTAGGAGGGCTTCTGCCTTTGCGGAAGTCCACCACCATCTCCTTGGTCTTCCCCGCGTTAATCTTCAGGTGGTTCCGGTGGCACCAGTCCACAAAATCCCGGTTCAGTTCTCTGTACTCCCTGTCATCATCATCTGTGATGAGACCCACTATTGCAGAGTCGTCAGAATACTTCTGTAGGTAGCAGCTGGATGAGTTGCACCTAAAATCTGCAGTGTACAGTGTGAAGAGGAAAGGGGCGAGAACCGTACCCTGAGGTGCCCCCGTATTACAGATCACTGTACCTGACACACAGTCTCGGGCTCTCACGTATTGAGGTCGATTTGTGAGGTAGTCTAGGATCCAGTTGGAGAGGTGGTGGTCCACTCCAGCAAGGCCCAGCTTGTCCCTCAATAACCTGGGCTGTATGGTGTTAAAAGCACTGGAGAAGTCAAAGAACATTATTCTCACTGTGTTCCCTGGTTTCTCCAGGTGAGACAGAGCCCTGTGCAGAAGATGGATGATGGCATCATCTACCCCAATGCCCGGCCGATAAGCAAACTGGAGTGAATAAAAATGTGAATATTCATTTCTGGTGTGGTTGTTATGTTGCAGGAAAAAAACTGATTTTTACACTGTGTTTCACTTTCTTATACGGTGGCCATACACATTAGGCAAAAATCATCTGAAACCGCGCGGCTGATTATATAATGTGGGTGGTATCCTGATTTTTCCCTGAGAGAGCAGATGTTGAGGAAAAGGAGGATCAAGCATGTTGGGTTTCAGCACGCCTGATCCTTTGTTCTCAAGGTAGATATATGGCTGCTATCAGAGGAGTCTGACTGTGACTTATTTCCCTCTCCTTAGAGAAATTACATGCATGTTTAGCAGAACGCAGCATGCATTTGTATGGGAGGATCAGGAGTATTACCTGTTGAACAGCTATCTAAAGTACATGACTACCTTTGGAGTGAATTCCACAGTAAAATATACTAGCAACTCATATACATTTTACCAGAGATTTGTGGCAAAATCTGTGGGAGAAAAAGTTACGTGTGGAAGGTAGTAAAGTAATTTGACAGATGACAGAACTATACAGAGAATTGGGTAGATGTAGAGTGGAAACCTACATTTTTAGCTACTGTTTCTGATTAGTTGGGGGATGTGGGACACTAGTGATTTCTTGTCCCTAAAGATTCTATATTGCTTGTGATAGGCTCTTGTACCTTTTTTTTTTTTTTTCTTCTTTTTTTTATATCACACCTTTATAGCTCAGTTATAACTAAAGCTATGGGAAAGCATTAAGCACTTAGGTCCCATGCATACCAACATTGAAAAAAATGGCTCTGAAAAACCAATTCAACAGCTGTTATGCATCCACTTCATGGATCTCTCATAGACTTAAAGGGGTATTCCCATGAACATAATCCTATCTATATTTGTAGATAATTAGAAGTTAAACATTTTTGCAACAATAAGTAATTAAAAATTCTGCAGAGTTTTAAAGATTTTCTCTAACCATCTTAGTGGTGACATCTGTTGTCTTGATCGGTTGCCAGTGGATACGACCACGAATGCAGAAACTTTCTATGGTCTGGGTCTTGTCAGAAACCCAGCCATGATTTTCTTATTGTAAATGGGTTATCAGCCAGAGACACTACATTTATCAGAAGATATCCCGGCCACAATAAGGAAACTAGCTTATTTTCTGACTTTACAAAGGTCCTGCATTCATGGTCGTATCCACTGGCAACTGATCAAGACAACAACTTGTGACCACAAGATATTTAGAGAAAATCTTTAAAACTGCAAAATGTTTAATTACTTATATTTGCAAAACATGTTTAACTTTTAATTGTCTACAAATTTAAAAATGGTTTAGTTCATGTGGGAATACCCCTTTAAGTCTATTGACAGATTTGACAAATATAGGTCAAGTCCCACTTTTTGACGGTCTGTTACAATGGGCCGTCAAAGAAATGGACATGTCGATAGCCCTATTCAAATCAATGTATTTTAAAAGTGACTACATGATATCTGTTTCAAAAACTGTCAATAGGCTCCAGTCTATAAGGTATCCGTGAAAATGGATGCCCCACAGGTGCAAAAGGGACATGAAAAAAACACTTTGCATCTGTTTTAGGCAGGGTTCACACTACCGTTGATGTCCGTTCTCATAGTGTCCGTTAAAAAAAACAAAAAACGGACACCTATCATAACAGACAATAACGGACACTAACTGAAGTTAATGTGTCCATTTTTTTAACTGATCCATTTAATGGATCAGTTAAAAAGACGGACACATTGGTGTCAGTTAGTGTCCTTTAGTGTCTGTTTTTTTACTGTCTTCTTTTTTTTTTTTTTTGCTTTTTTTGGTCATGTCATTCAATCCTCTCTCCCACACTGACCTCACCTCCTGCTGTTAGTTCTCACCTCCAGATCAGTAAATCTAGTAATCAGTCACCTGGCTACAGTCTGACCTTCACATGTGCCCAGGTGAGAAAGGAACTCCGAAAGATCAAGACTGGGAAGGCCGCAGGGCCAGATGGCATCAGTGCTAGGCTACTTAAGACTTGCGGAGACCAGCTGTGTGGTATTATTACATATATGTTTAATATGTGCCTTAAGCTGGGAGTGTTACCACAACTGTGGAAATCATCTTGTGTCGTACCAATTCCAAAGACACCTCATCCGATGTACCTTAACTACTACATACCTGTAGCATTGACATCTCACTTGATGAAGGTCTTAGAGAGATTGGTTGTCACACATCTCCGCCCTCTAGTGAGCCCGGCTATGGACCCTCTCCAGTTTGCGTATTGGCCGGGCATTGGGGTGGATGATGCTTCTACACAGCTCTTTCTCACCTGGAGAAACCAGGGAACACTGTGAGAATAATGTTCTTTGATTTCTCCAGTGCTTTTAACACCATACAGCCAGGGCTACTGAGAGACAAGCTGGCCATTGTTGGAGTGGACTACCACCTCTCCAACTTGATCCTAGACTACCTCACAAACTGATCTCAGTATGTGAGAGCCTGGGACTGTGTGTCAGACACCGTGATCTGTAATACGGGGGCACCTCAAGGTACAGTTCTTGCCCCTTTCCTCTTCATACTGTACACCGCAGATTTTAGGTGCAACTCATCTAGATGCTGCTTACAGAAGTATTCTGATGACTCTGCTATAGTAGGCCTCATCACAGACGAAGATGACAGGGAGTACAGAGAATTGAACCGGGATTTTGTGTATTGGTGCCCACAGAACCAAGGAGATGGGAAGACCAAGGAGATGGTGGTGGACTTTCGCAAGCGCAGATATCCTCCAAAACCAGTGGACATCCAGGGGACGGGCATTAAGATAGTCAACACCTATAAGTACCTGAGTGTGCTCCTCAATAATAAGCTGGACTGGGCATATCACTTAGATGCACTGTACAGAAAGGGTCACAGCAGGCTCTACCTGCTTAGGAGGCTGAGAGCCTTTGGAGTCCAGGAGGCACGTCTTACGGCCTTTTTCAACTCTGTAGTGGCTTCAGCCAACTTCTTCTGAGTGGCCTGTTGAGGGAGTAGTATATCAACCAGGGATAGGAATAAACTTGACAAGCTGATTAGAAGGGCCCGCTTTGTCCTGGGGAGCCCCCTGGACCTAGTGCAGGTGGTGGGTGACAGAAGGATACTGTCCGTGGTGAGCTCCATGCTGGAGAATAACTCCCATCCCATGCATGAGACCGTGATAGCACTCGGCAGTACTGTCAGTGACCAACTACTTCACCCTAAGTGTGAGACGGAGTGCTATCGGAAGTCTTTCCTCCCCGCTGTGGTTAGGCTGTACAACCAACACCGAGCTAAGTAGAGATTATTCCATACAGAGAACTGAAAGATCTTAACTTGTGATATCCCTTCTACTACTTTTTTACCTTTACCTCTTTATCTGTACCTACTGTCACTGTAATGCCTCTACCTTGGAACTTTTGTATTTGTATTATCTATGCTGCTGTAACACACTGAATTTCCCCATGGTGGGACTATTAAAGGATATATCTTATCTTTCTGAGCATGCACAGAAAAATAACAGACAGTAATAACGGACAGTATAACAGACACCCGTCTGTTACTGTCCGTTACCCATAGACTTTAATGTTAAAGAATAATGGACGCTTGCTGTCCGTCATGAAACCGTATTTTTTTAATGGAAACAAAAGTCCTGCATGTAGGATTTTTTGTCCATGAAAAAAAAACGGACATGGGTGTAAATGGACGCAAGATAAAATCACATTGAAATGAATGGAAATTTTAATGCATTTGTGACGGTTCAGCTAGTGTCCGTTGCTAAAATCTTGTAACGGACAATAGCAAAGGACACTACTGACGGTCACCAACGGTAGTGTGAACGCCCCCTAAAATGTCTGTTTTTTAACATTTATGTGCAAGATACCATAGGCTTCTATGTTTTTATTAGACCAATGGGCCACTCTCAATCTTGACTGCAATATTTGACGTTGTTTCTTAAGATTTGTCAGTGTCTTGGAAATCCAACTTATTGAGGATAGTGTATTAAAATCATAATCCTGAAAAACCCCTTTAAGTAATTTAGACAGTATCTATATGTAAATAATTGTCAATCATGTTTGATATCTACTAAGGATATGTTCGCACTGTGTTTGCATTGAAGACATAGCTTGGGAGAATTTCTCTCTAGATCAGAGTTGTGTCGTGTGATATGTTACATGCACAGGAATGTACTTTACTGCATCCATGATGCAAGGGTTTTAAAATGGGAAACTTTTGCTGTAACTGAGCATGTGGTGGTAATGTTTGTACCCATGGCTATCAATGAAAAGTATCTCATCACTTTGAGATATGTTGGAAAGTTATATTTATGTAAGGAGGTGAAGGTTACCCTTCTTAGTTAAGCAACCTTAGGAGAAAATCTCTACCCAAGACAGTTTGGCATCCCCTGAGTAATTGTGTTTATTTGATTTTTTTGCTTATGAACCCTGTACAGATGTACTGTATGGCCATTGGTAATGCAAAGTTCGCAAAGCGGCAACCACACCACAAGCATCAGAGGTGTAGTCTCTTTAAGATTTGGGTCTGGTATGTAGGAGTTTCTGGTGGTCTTTTTTTCTAACACAACTATATTACACCACTAGGTCTGTGCAGGGGTTCTGGTCAACATTTGGCATGAGTATTACATATAGATGGAATTCATAAAACTATTGGCTTACTTTTAACAAATGCAGAAACATAGTGCATACTGTGTATGAAATTGCACGAAACAATTGCTAACATTCTTTTACGTCACATAATCTTTCAAAATAAATTAGAATGCGTTGGGCGTAGACTTAGAAGAAAGTGCACAAGCTCAACGTACTAGCTTATGATTGTCAAGTCATGGTGCCACATTCCTACCCATATTAACTTCTTGCCCTTGGGATGCTTTGCAGAAGATTATTTGCAAATATAGAAAGTGGCCCTCTACATGTTCACTCTATATGTGGAGAAGGTGGTATGGAGCAACCATATTTGGATTCCTTTTCTTGACCACTTCCCACCACATCTTTTTTTTGTTTTTCCTCCCTGCCTTCCAATAGCCATAGTTTAATTTGTCCAATCACTGAACCATATAAGGGCTTATTTTTTGTGGGCCACATTGTACTTCATAATTGTATGATTTAATCCACTTGGTCCAATGCACTGGGAAGCTGTAAAAAATTGCAGTATGGCAGAACTCAATATTGAAATCCCTATGGCAGGCCTGGAAGCATTCAGATGGCTCCCGGCTGTAGTAGCGATCGAATGTCTTACATTCTTACACCTTCTTACTGTGTAGGAGCTGCTTTGTGCAGAGAAAGTAAAGTTATGTTGACCAACCTGCCCATGGCATCTAATGGATTAAGTGCTTGTGATCAGAGATGCTGTGTCTCTGCAGTGTAAAACAGCAGAGACCCTGTGGCTGATGTGCCCACTTAGAGTTAAAGGATTAGTTGGATCAATTATTTTTTACCTAATTGCTCCTATTTTAAAGGGGTTTCCGGGCAAAAAATATTTTAAAAAAAAAAGGTCTGTTAGTGCTATCAGTGGGTTAATAAGTGCACCCAAATACCTTAAGCAGTGTTTTGAGTGACTGCTGTCTTAGCCCACAACTACCATGATGCATTGCAGTTCACTTAGATCCCCCTCTCTCACTTCCTCCTTCACAACCCCCCCCTGTTTCCCTAGGTAGCCTGCGGACTACTAGCCCTATCTACATAGCTAACTAACTCAGTCCCCGAACCCCCTCCCCACCCCATCATACTTACCTGTCTTCTTGTTGGTGCCATGGTCCCATCTTCTGTTTGCACCCGGGAGCTGGCGCCTGCGCAGTAGAATGACGGCAGAAGCGAAGCACGCATGCGCAATAGAACGCAGCTTCTCTTCGCTTCTGCCGGCGTTCTATTGCGCAGGCGCCGGATCCCTTGTGGAGGAAGCGACGCCCAGCAGAAGAGGATGTGAGCATTAGTGAGTATGATGGGGGTGGGGAGAGTAGTACTGGTGACCTCCCGTCTCCGGAAACAGCGAAATGTAACATCACCCGGAAATCAGAAAATGTGCCTGGGGCGGTTACATGACCGGCCCAGGCATATGGGTAAATATACATTTTTTTAAAGGAAGTAAATTAGAAGTTAGGCGGAGGGAGTGGGTTTAGCTTAGTGTTAAAGTTTTAGATTATGCCGGACAACCCCTTTAATGCTTACTGGGTTCTCTGCCATTCTCTACTTCCTAATCCCTCTCAACAGATGAGAAATGACTTCACAGCCAGTCACTAGTCTCAGTGACTAATGTGGGTGACTGCTGCACAAGTGATTGACTGAGAAGTCATTCCTGGGTGTTAAAAGAGACCAGAAGGTAGAGACAGGTAGGGGACTGGGGAAATGTCAGAAGTGGATCGATAGGGGATCAGTGAGGTGAGTATCACTTCTGTTATTACTTTACACCATTCTGAGCTTTTTTTATTTAAAATAATAATCTGGACAATTAGTGTAATGGTCTTCGTAGCAGCTGCATGTACTGTGTATATGCTCTTGTCGTGGCTTGCATGTATGACGTGTCTCACTTTCATGCCAGTAACCTGGGTTGTTGTAAATATCAGTGGCCTCTTTATTTCTGTATTATCTTTTGGGGGGATCAACAACATTTTGGTGAAGGGATATCACAGATTCTCAGCAAATGTAGGTGATAGATTTGCTATAGGCAGGTTGACTTACTCATAAACTAAGAACATTTCTAATCTCTTGAGGAGTTTTAATTTTGAAATGGACTTCACACTCAGTCTTGTTTGACCCTATTACATTTTTTTTGGGCAAAATACAAGATCTCTGGATTGCATCTAAGCTGCAAGATATGTTTTATGTCTCAGAATTCATCCCTTTCACTATCCAGCTGTGATAATCAACACCCTTCATGGGGTTCAGATCTATCGGCCATCAACACAACATGTTTGAAGTACAAACTGTCCTCCCAGGTTCTGATATCTCTGTGTAACTCTGTAAATGGAGCCAAATGGCTCTTCCCAAAAATCATTTCTCATTTCTGAGCTCTCTTGGGGTGTCTGTCATAAGTCTTGCATGGCGTTCTTCCAAGTATACTAGCTGTGATGAACCTGTATATGGGATTTTCCAATGGGAATGTTTTACAGAAATGTACAAGAATGTGTTTATCCCCCTCCACAAGTTGTATTTGCATGCTTCGGTGATATCAATCATCAGACATACTCATGATATTAATTTTTTGTTTATCAGCCGTGCAAAAATTTTTTAAGGAGCAGCAATAAATAAGGGGGTTGTATATATGTATTAGATATGAACAAAAGGTTTGCCTTTTTTCTGTTCAGAAACTATTCCAACTCAGGCTTTGCTTTATATTGCAGATTATTGTAAGGCTGTGTGTGTGTGTGTGTGTGTGTGTGTGTGTGAATGCAGCCTAATACTGGGGACACACAGGCCTGGTCTACTGCAAAATGTTTGTAGTCCATGAAAAGTTTGAAAGCAGGGCCACCTGGCCGGAAATTACTACTGAAAGCTGTTTTTTCAAGGACAAGATGATTTTGGCTACTTGGTTTGTTGGCGGTTGGCCCTGCTTTCAGCCTTTGCATTGCAAAGGTTAAAAACCCAACCAAAGCTGCAGTACTAATTGTGATGCTGCAGGCTCAAAACCCTCAACATGAGACACACAGTGAGCAAATGGGATTTGTTTAACCACTTAATTCCCCATGGCGTAATAGTACATAACGAGCGAGTGCCCGTTAACATGAAACTATGTATTATGTCATGATGATGGTGCTAGATCAGGAGTTGAGTTGGTGCCATAACACACAGCTAGCATCCTTCTCTATCATCTGTGAGCAATGGCCATTTAATCCATTATATGCAACCATCAATTATGGGGAGCCTTCTCACAATTTTTTTTTTTTTTTTTTGCAATAAAAAGTTAAGAATAATAATTTTAAAAATTAGCTATATGTGGTATTGATTAATCAGTAACAACCCGCACCCACAAAATAGAACCTTATTGAACCCCTTGATGGAACACAGTAAAAAGAAACTTCTTAAAGGGATTATCCAGCTTCCAAAATATATTTACAAGTACAACCACAACAGTGCTAAATACTCACTGTTCTATTGTGCAGCCTTTTCTTGGCTTTATTTTACTTGCTGCTCCTTGTATCACTTTTATTTACATGCAGTGAATCTATGAACAAACTACATTTCACATGATTCATCTGCTTGCTCTCACTCTCTGTGTACCCTTCACTCTCACCTGCAATGAAACCACAGGTAATAAATCACACTCCCACATCTGAGGTCACATGCTACTGTGATGTTTCGTTTGAAAGCTCACTCCCCCATATCATGGGAAATGAAGTTTGTCTACAGAGTCATTACATGTAAATAACAGTGATACAAGGAGTCTCAAGTAAAATAAAGTCAAGTAAAGGGTGCCACTGGAACAGAAAGAGTTAATAAAATGTAATCAATAAGCCAAATGTTTCCCAAACTGGTGCAGTGGAAAAATAAAATTGATTGAGCAAAAAAAGAAACAAGCTGTCATATAGCTCTAGACATAAAACTTAAAAAGTTATGGGTTTTACAATGTGACACCAGAAAACATCCCCCAAAAGATTAGATACCTAAAGGGGTTTTTCCATCTGCTTGTTTCAGCAGTTTTGCCTGCTGTCCCTTCTTCTCACTTCCTGTATTCTTCAGCAAGCTGGGGGAAGGTGGCTTTGATTGTTTGATGAACAGGACACTATGAAGTATCACAATATAGACAATATCAATTTATTATGATTACTAGAAATTTAATATAAATGCAGATCAAATAATATGCACAGCAAATGTATATTACATTACACAGGTTTGTATAGTACACTTACCAGGCTTCTACAGATTACAGACTGAGGCCCGGTTCACATCTGCGTTCGGGCCATTCCGATCCCCTCTCCGTATGAAAAATGCGGAGAGAAAAGTCCTGCAAGCAGCACTTTTCTCTCCGCATTTTTCGTTCGGAAACCACATGGACCCCATTATAGTCTATGGGGTCCGCCGGTTTCCTAAGGTAACCGTTATTTATGTGGATTAGGTTTCCGTTCGGGGGGTCCCCAAGTGGACTCCCCCGAACGGACACCCATGCGCAGATGTGAAATGGGCCTGATTGTTATCTTTGTGTTTACATAGAGAGATAACCGACAGGGTTCCTGGAGATTTTATCAGCAAATTGCAATTAGCTGAACTGACTGTCCTGCTGGCCGAACTGTAGATAACAGTGAGAGCACTCAGCCCCCCCAGAAAGCAGTGACTGATGTCATTTGTCCTGTCTTATCCGTGTCTTAGCCATGCTCCATGGTAACAATGTGTAAACAAAGGGAGGAATAATTTAACATAGCAGACAAACAAAGCAGCATTGCTAAAGCAACATATTTAGGAAAACTTTACATAAGCTAGCAGTTTAGATAGGATACTTGCGATGGGAATACCCCTTTTAAGAACTGTATTAAACTAGGCTGAGTTCTTAAAGGGAGTCTGTCGACACTGCACTAATACACCCTCCTTTCACCCTCCCTCGTTTGAGTGACAGAGCCAGGTTGCTATGTTGAAATCTCACCTGACCCTGTGTTTTTGCGTTCATACCAACTTAAAACAGTGCAGGGGAGACAGCTTTGAGCAGTGGAGACAGTCTTGGTGTCCCAAATTGCTCATTTGCATATTGTGAAGTAAATGAAATGTCTCGGTAATGGGGACACAAATTTTCACTTTTTCCCCCACAATTTTCAAATATATCAGATAGACAAGGAACATAGAAAACTTCAGTTTGCAGAGTATGTCTAACACCTGCGCCTCATCTACGTTTGGAGTTTCCGTCTCTTCCGGCCTTTTGAGATTAATTTTCCATTTGGGTGGTCCCCAAGTGTACCAGCCGAACAGAAACCCAAATGCAGGTGTGAACCTAGCGTAAAGAGTATGTTACTTTTGATGATGTGCTTTTTTTTTTTGTTTGTTTGTTTTTTTGTTTCCTCTCAGATCATAACTAGATTTCATAGTTTAAGGCCTTATTCACACAACCAGAAACTATTCACAGCCGATTTACATCCATGTGGCACCCTGTTCTCACAGATCCCTCAGACTTCTATTTTTGCTAGTTTTCACAGTTCAGTCAGTAAACTGGACATGTCCTATTTTTTTTGATGAACTGTTAACCCATTAAATATACGGCCTAGTTTGGTCCTTTTTTGCTTTTTATCATTGCCATAATCTAAATGCCATAACTATTTTATTTTTTTAATAACTGTAGTTCTTATTGAAAATGTTTTATATATCCAAAAACGAGAACAAAAAGATACAAAAAAAAAAATGTTCTAAATTTTGCGTGGCCCACTAGACATCATAAATTGCATGTTACCTTTAATTTGTCAGTTAGTACAACTACTATTGCTACAGTGTTTTTTTTTTCCAATGTGACCAAAAAATAGCTATTTTGTTGTTGTTTTTTATTGTAATTTTTGACATTCAAATTAGCCTGACTTGAATTGTGACATGTACGGACATTAACATTGCAAGCATAAAAGTCTGCCAATTTTTGTTTCTGCATTTCCGTTTTTCCCAACCCCCATTCCAAGAGCCATCATTTTTTCATTTTTCAGTTCACAGAGTCACATGATGGCTTATTGTTTGCGGGGCAAATTGTACTTTGTAATGGCACCATTCAATATCATTTGCAATGTACTGGGAAGCTGGAAAAAAATTCTGAATGAGGTGGAATTGGAAAAAAAAATGCATTTGCGCCAATTTCTTATGGGTTTAATTTTTACAGCATTCACTATGTGGTAAAAATGACCAGTTACCTGTATTCTGCGGGTCAGTATGATCACGGTGATATCAAATTTATATAGAATTTGTAATGTTTTATACCTTTTAAAAAATTTATACTTTGCAAAATAGAGAGATTTTTGTGTCGCCATGTTGTGACACCTGTAACTTTTTTATGTTTATGTGTATGGAGCTGGATAAGGTGTCTTTTTATGTGGGACAAGATGGTGTTTTATACCATTTTGAGGAAGTTCTGATGGTTTGGTCTCTTTTTATTCCATATTTTATAGAAGGCAAAGTGGCCATTTGGCCATTTTGGATTTTTTTCAACGCTACGCCAATGGCAGTGTGTAATAGAAGTGATATAATGACAAGCCTAGGAGCCTTCAATAGGCTCCCGGCTGTCATGTCAACCAATCGCCACCCTCCTATGACGATCCGGTGGGTGGCGATTGGTCAAAGAGGGCGGCGCCCATGGCGACTGCGCACTTTAGATGCCGTGGTCGCTTTTAACCATGGCATCTAAAGTGTTAGCAGCTGCGATGGGTATCGCCAGCACCCACCGATCGCAGCTCTTAGCGGTGGGTGCTGGCTTTATTTAATTAACGTGATTATGTGCGATGAGGTCGAAGGGCTTGTTCAGAATTAGATAAACCAGGCTGCTTGCTTCCTTAAAGAGGATCTTTTATGTCCTTTGACATTGGCGGTATTATATATTGCTAGAAATCTGATATTGCACTGAATTCAGCACACTGTCAGCTTTGCTGGTATACGCCGTGGTGACAGAGATATTAGTGCTGTTAGTTTTGGCACCGATATCCCTCCACTGTCAGAAGGGTGGGCCTTATAGCTCCTCTTTAACTAGTGCCACACCTGTCCACAGGTTGTATGTGATATTTCATCTCAGGCTCATTTACTATATATTTTTTAAATGAACAAAAGTTATAGACAGCTCCTCTGGGTGCAGTATTCAGGGAATAGAAACATATCTTAAGAGTTCACAATAGTTTCATATATACTTTGTAATCCTCTAACAATCTCCATAGCAAGCATTTCTTAGTTGCCAAATGTGATCTGGGACCAAAACTAACAACTCCTATTTCATTTTGCTTCCTTGCACCTCCCTGAATTTTTGTAGAAAAATTTAATAAATTCTTGTAAAGCTAAACAAACACTCTGGGCTAGTCAAAACCTGGATTTTTCAATAGAGTGTTGGGAGTGCCTCCATAAGTATTTTATCATTGGGATCCTCTGACCTCAAGACCATTATTGTTTGGAGCTTTTCATTTGTCTTGTATAGTCTGGTCCCCTACAAAAAAATTTTTCTGAGACCATTGCTGGCTTTCATACAATTTTGAATTGTGACAGTCAGGGAAATTCAGGGTGGGTTCACACTTGCGCCGGCACTCCATCCGCTGTGAATCCGACCTAAATGTCAGAAAACTGGATAGGGAGAGGTTTGCGTCGCTTTGCTTAAAAACCCATTCACTTCTATGGATTTTTAAAGCAATGCGCGGGTGTGCGCACAAAGTCCTGCATGTCTGACTTTGTTTCCGACGAAAAAAACGGCTTCGCGGCACAGAGGGTGTAAGCGCACACCCACGCATCGCTTTAAAAACCCATAGAAGTGAATCGGTTTTTAAGCAAAGCGTCGCAAACCTTTCCCTATCCAGTTTTCCAACATTTAGGTCGGATTCGCGGCGGACGGAGTGCCGGCGCAAGTGTGAACCCACCCTAAGCTTGCAATCATGCTTTTTTAGTTTTGACTTGTATCTTATGTTAAAAGAAAATCTGGGGGAAAAATGGTATTTCCTTTACAACTAAACTTAAAGGAAGTTATACAGTTATACTGAATATGCATTTTAGAATAGCTTTTTAAAATATTGTTATTAAAAAAAAAAGTTTCTGCATGTATTAGCACCCCCTGGTGTTCAAAATATATATGGAAATGTATTTTTTTTTGTTAAACAGCTAAATAATAATTTACAACGTTTGCAAAGTTACTGTAAATTTTGCTTATTGACATTTCTATTGCTAGAACAACCCTTTTAACCCTTAAGGACACAGCCATTTTAGGCCTTAAATCAGTTTTACCAAACTGATTTTTCATACTCATAAACTATCCACAGGATAGGTCATCAGTATCAGGGTCCAGCACGCGGAACCCACACGGATCAGTTGTTGCTTTAGCCTCTGGGTGCCAGAAGGTGGTAGTGGACAGGGAGCACGTTCAGCGCCACTCCTAATCAAGTCACAGTTGTATTGCAGTCTATGAGACAAGCATTCTAACCTGATTGCAGGGTGAAGCTAAAAAATTAAAAAATTCCCCAGATCACAAATAATAAACAAAAACAAACAAATTAGGCATCCCGTGTCCAAAATTACCCAACCTATAATATTTACTCCATGCAGCAAACATACAGCAGTAAAAAATATGAAAATAGCTGAATTGCCATTTTGCCTCCTCCAAAATTTTTTATAAAAAGTGATCAAAACATCGGACGTTCCCCAAAATGGTCTAAGTAAAAATTGCATCCAGTGTCACAAAAGATGCCTTGCACACCATCGTACGCAGAAACCTAAAAAGGTTATAGGTGTCAGAATGTGGCCACTAAAATAATTTTGAACGTTTTTTCAAAGTTTTGGATTTTTTAAAGGTATTAAAACATAACAAAAACTGTATAAAAATTTGGTATTGCTGTGATCATGCAAACTAAAAGAACATAAGGAACATGTAATTTTAACCACACAGAGAATGCTGTTAAAACAGGACCCGGAATTCGCAATTTACACATGGAAGACAATTCTGGTATTGGTTTCCCTACTTAACCACTTCAGTACTGGGCCAATTTCCGGTCCAGGACCAGACACATTTTCGTTTTTTTTTGTATGTGCGGTTTTGAGGGCTGTAACATTTCTGCGTCTTTTTTCAGTGACACATAGGGTTTATTTTTATGTTTATTTATTTGTTTATGTATTTTTATTTTTGCATGTGTTTTAATTTTTTTTTAATATCCGGGAAAATATAAACAAAAGAAGAGGGAAAACGTGTCTGTTTTTCACTTTTCATGTTTTTTTTATTTAATACAAAGTGCTACTAAAAAACTTTATAAAATAGTTTTTACTCTCCATTACGGTAATTTTTATTTTATATGGTGTCGTCGGGGTGGGGCTATAACCTTTAATGACGGCGTTTTATTGGCGTATTATTTTATTTTTTAATTATTTTATTTACATTTTTTTAAAACTTTTTCTATGAATTTTTTTTTTTTTTTTCCACACTGTGTCCCCATAAGGTCTTAATAGACCTTTGGGGACATCTGATCACTTTTTTTTTTGTGGGGGAGGCTGATTTCCCTTGTAACTGCGGCTGGTACATTTAGCCCCAGTTGCAGCCTCCTGCCCGTTACTATAGAGCCGATCTGGCCTTCCCTGCCTTCTCTCTGGGAGCTTCGGCTGAAGTTACAGCCGGCTCCCCATTTCAGCAGCTACACGATTTTGTGCAGCTGCTGTGTTCTGCTTGCATGTACCGGTACGTCTTTGGACGTCCTTGCAGAACAAGGCAACCACCTTCCGGACGTATGTAGTCTATAGGTGGTCCGGTGGTGACCTCGTAGCATTATTATGCCTACGTATCATTTATTTTCATTGCTGCAAACTTCGTACTTGAAAAGTACTCCTTAAAAATAAGAGAAGTATTTTTACTTTAAAGAAAAATATGTAATGTGGCCTTTGCTTGTCCACTTTATAGCAACAGTTTTAGGGAATTGCTACACTGCTGCTATTACTTGCAGCTTCAAGCATTTGGAGAAACTAATTAATAGATGTAATCCTTAAGAAAAAAAATAATTTTGATGTCTTTCACCTCAGCACGATTATACATAAGGACTAGTATACTGTAAACCGGTCGTAATAAATGGGCTCCATGGTGTTAATAATGAGCAACATATTAATAACACCTGAGTGATACTGAGAATATTTATTGAATTCTGTTTTTTACCGTTTATTTGTTTGCATAATAAAGAATGTTAACATGTTTATAACTGTATTTTGTGTTTATTTGATTTTTTTAAAGTTTAAGGGGGTTAGGCTATAGGATCTTCCCTGATCGAATACGCTGTGGTACTTATGTACTACAGTGTATTGTACCATAGCAGTACATTGGCTCCCCGATCACCACAACACTAAACAGCTCTGCAGATGCCGCAGTTGTTATTGACTGTGGGATCCAAGGTCACACCTGTGATTGGAGTTATCTTCAGTCACGGGCGCAGATGCAGCTTGTCAGCTTTAAAGGGGTATTCACACAAACACAACCATATTTAGATTTGTAGACCATTAAAGTTAAACATTTCTGCAAGTATAAGTACTTAAAAATTCTGCAGCGTTTTAAATATTTTCTCTGACCATCTTAGTGATGACAGCTGTCTTGATTGGCTGCCATTAGATATGACCAAGAGTGAAGTCTTGATGTGGGACTTATCAGAAACTCCATGATTTCCTTATTGTGGACAGATTATCAGGCATAGACAGTGCATGCACTAGATTGCCTGGCCACATTAAGGAAATCCTTCATGGTTGTATCCATTACCAATTGATCAAGACAACAAATTGTCACCACTGAGCTGATTAGAGAAAATCTTTACAACTCTGCAAAATTAATAATTATTTATATTTGCAAAAATGTTTAGCTTTTAATTTTCTGCAAATTTAAATAATGGTTGTGTTTGTGGGAATACCCCTTTAAGTTACAGTTGAGACCCACTGCCCATGGTGCCAACTCTCTGTACATGTAAAGAGGTTAAAATCTGCTTTTTCATGAAAATGCATGGGTGCAGTCCTGCTAAGTGATTGATGGCTATCTCTGTATGCATACTCATCCATGGCAAAAATACACATCATATTTTTCATACCTGAATTATTGCTGTGTGAGCATATGCTAAGGCCCCATGCATACAAATGTGGAAAACGGATGTGTATCAGAGGTTTTTCTAAATGTACGTTGTATAGAACATACTCTATTTTCTTCAGTTTTCACAAATCAATACAAGTGAATACAAGTGAATGGTAAAAAAAAAAATAAAAAAATAGACCAATGAAGTTACTTTGTTTTTTAACTACCTGTTAAAAATTAATGAAAAACTGATAAATTGACAGAACTGATATAAAAATAACTCACTGATAGAAAACAGTATCATCAGTTTTTAATGTTTGTGTTTTTCACTGTTGTGTGCCTGTAGCCTTATAGTTATTCCCCTTAGGCTTCAGAATAGCATCAGAGGAAAGAAGTATTAAGCAAGGGTCATAGTTTCATTGCAGTAACAAAGCGTATAGTCTTATTGTTGCTGTGACAAAGGCTCATGAACTCTGCTGTCTGACTTGACTCTTGTAGAACGTTTTTATTTTATTGTATTGTCTTCCTAAAGTGTTATAAAGGTATGTTCATACAGAGTTTTTTTTACAGATGGATTTTAATTGGAATCTACTTTAAAATCTGCCTCCCAATTCCCCCATTCATCCGCCTCAAAAATCTGCCTGCAAAAAACTGTGAACTTAGGTTTGGCTCACACTACTGTTATTTAATATTCTTCGCTCTCATCTATCACAGGGCATTAAATGACAGATGCAGACAGAGCCCTCTCTGTCTGGTGTCCTTCTCCATTCACCTCTATGTAAAAAAAACATGATGGAAGCTTTCTTCTGTCAAGTTTTTTTTTACTTTTCTGATGGAAGAAAAAGTTGTGCATGCAGGATTCTTTTTTCGGTTAGAAAAGTAAACAAACATGACAGAATATGGCGTCTGTCATGTTTCCATTAGAGTCAATGAGAACGGACGCAGGCGGAGGGGGCTATAGTTAATGATGGGTTATTGGAGCAACCGACATTAAAAACGGTAGTATGAACATAGCCTTTACCCATAAGTAACCATCCTAGAGAGAGATATCCATAAATATCTTTATTCTCATGTATCCTTGAGGCAGTATTTGTTCTACTTGAACTGCAGTTGCTGATGTTTCATCAGTAAGTACTAAGGGTCTACAGTGTGACATCAATGCACGTTACCTTGGTGGAGATTGAAACATAGCCATGTTACCACAATGAATGTATTTTGAACGGGGCTTGCAAGCCTTGATACTAATTAAATAAGACCTAATGCATTACTCCAGTAATTCCTCCCTAAGGTTCCTCCTATGGCAGTATATCCAGAAAAGCAGATTTTTGCCTTTCTCATTACCCTTTGGAACAGAATACATTCACCTCAGTTGCCTGTCTCTACGGAATTACAGTAATATAAAAATTCTCTTTAATCTTCCAATAAGGTTTGTAATTATATCTTAAGCTGCCAAGTAAAACAAATTGACAAAAATAGGAAATTCATTTTCTTTCTATTAATTAAAGTACAATCTCTTGAATTAAGGATGGCGTTGGATCACAGTTGTGCTTTGGAAAACGTGACATGAAAAGAGTTTTTCTGCATCAGTTACAACCAGCTTTTATTCCAAGCTAAATAACATCTGATTTGTACAAATAGGTTTTCAACTATTGACCTTTTCAAAGTACAGAATAGTTTAGCTTGTGTTCTAGTGCTAGTCTTTAGGGTAGAGGTATTTATTTTTACATAAGGATGCTTAGTGTAAATAAAGTTGGTAAGTTGAAAGTGTAAATGCTCACGGCAGCACCTAAGTGGTTTTACAGAAAAAAAGTAAAAGAAGACAGATTTTTTTTCCATTGCTGAACAAAAATAATAAAAAACCCACACAACTGGTATTGCCATATCTGTAACAACACATAAAATAAAATTAGTACATTTATTGTAAATGGTAAATGCCATAAACCATAAAATTCAGATGGCAGAATTTTTTCTGTTCCTCTCCCCTCTCAAAAATAAAAAGTAATAAAAACTGATCAAAAAGACATATTTACACACAAAATAAGGTACCCATAAAGTTTCATAAGCTACATTGAAATAAAATTTTAAAGATTTATGAAAGCTGGAATGCAGAGAGGGATAACATGTTACTGGTTTAAAGGGGTTATCGGGTTTCTAAGATTGGTGGGGCCCAACACCTGGAACCCCCACAAATCACTGGGGGTTGCTTGCTGTACAAACTGCATTGGTGAGTGTAGGTACTGCAGAGCTGCCTCATTGAAGTCTATGGGGCAGTGCTGCAGTAACTACACTCGACACTACAGTTTGTGCTGCCTTGGTACTGGTGATCTGCAGGGGTCCCGGGTGTCAGACCCCATCAGCTCTAATATTGATGGCTTATCTTAAGGATCTTAGAAATTGGATAACCCCTTTAAGGCTAAAATGCACAAAAAAAAAGTTATGTGCCAGTTATATTTACTTCTTAAATTCAAAATCGGTAGTTAAAAAAAAAAAATGAAGGTTTTCGGGAGGATTTTAGCCATTTTAATGTGACTGTTAGGGGATTTCTATACTTCTAGACCATATATGCTCTGCTAATAATTCTGGAAAAAGAATATGAAAATAGATTCACCTTTGTGGAAAAATGTAAACTTGCTCTAGTGCAGCCTTCTGGAAATTAGCTCCCCCTCCCCCATTTTCTAGAAACCTAGTGACGTGATCTGTGATTAAGACCGGATGCACACAACTGTGTGCTTACCGCCAGCTGTGAATTAAAGGCACAGGCGGCGCACAGGTGACACACGGATGCCGCCCGCGCACCCGCCGTTTTGTAGCACAAATTTTTTTTTATTTTTATTTTTTTAAATAGTTTACCCTCTCTGTTATGATAATTTGTTATGTAGATAACAATTACTGTTGTGTCATGTGGACGGGGTTAGAACATGTCATGTGGGCATGATAGTTTTTGTTGCCGCCCCCTTATTTATTTATTTTACACATTGTGCCCCCGATAAGGTCATAATACACCCTTGGGATTTATTTTAATGTTTTTTTTTTTTTTTTTGGGGGGGGGGGTTTGCTGCTTTTTCCCCTTGTAACTGGGGCTGATACATTAGATCTTGGAGCCGGAAGTGGAGCTACATCATTGCGGCAACCATAGCTGTGTACACAGCAATCAGGAAGGCAGAGACGTATGTATATATGTCCTTGCAGTGTTAAGATTGGACTGTCTGGATATATAAAGTCAATGGGCGTCTGGAAGTAATTAATTGGAGGCATACTTTGCAGCAGCACTGGCCCAGATTTACTGTTGTGGTTACAACTAGACACAGGTGTAAACATGGCGGATCTAGATTGGGCTAAAATTTTTCAACCTGCTAGACATGGGTGTGGATTGCCAGAAAAGGGCACATGGCTTAAATGTGCTACAATGCACTAAAATAGTGTAAAAAATTTTTGGTTAAAAGTAAGCCACCTAAAAGGTGGAATAAAGGTAGACTAGACGGTTTATAGCTCTACCAGATTTATCATCCAGCATCAGTCATTGTGATAAATCTGGTGCATTTTCAGTCACCTATAGAGAGTACAATCTTTATTTAGTTCTTAGCCTGTTCCCTCAAGCCCAGGGTACCCTTGAACTCTGTAATCTATATACCAGTATGTACAGGAGATTACATCTTTTGCATGAAAATGGTTGTGGAGATGTATGTATTGTTAATTACATTGGTTATTTATGAATGTGAGAGCTGGACAATAAAAATAAAGGATAGGATCAGTTTTAGGTGCCATTTTGGTTGTGGTTGCATCATTATACCAAGAACAAAATGAAATATATAAAGAAGACTGCAAGTGGAGTTTGCCTTTTTAATATAAATTGCATGCCCAAGGTCATAATCGTATTTCAACAAGGTGCAGTAATAATTGTGTTGGCTTGAAGTTTCCGCTTACCTCATCCTCTAATCACTTTGACTTGGAAACATTGATTTCTGTTTTATGTTCTGCAGTTCATTTTAAGTATAAAAAATTAAAAAAAAGTTTTATTTAACTGGTGACGTTATGTACATCGTAGCATTTCATGTTAGAATGGATCTGCACAAGCTTTCCTAGTCATTAAATTGTGATCCAGTTCCACCTAAAACATATTGCTAAAAATGATAACTGCTGCATTGTGTAAGTGGTTTATATGGCTATCCTAGAACAATATGTAGCTGAGTCATGTTAGAGGCCGTCCTTAAGGCTAGTTGCAGACGACCGTGTGTATTTTGCAGTGAGGCTGGGCTCACACCAGCGCTTAAACTCCATTCCATTTCCGTCCCCGAACCTGTTTATAAAATGCGGAGAGAAAAGCGCTTATAATCTATGGGGTCCATGGGAAATGTATAGAAAGCACTTATACTTATACCTCCTGCTAAATTCACTCCACACTTTGGCTCAAGAAAACGCAATTTTCTGCAATGTGTGAATGGGAATCGCTAGAATCCAATCCACTTTGCAGAGACTGTAAAATGCTGCGACCAAATTCTACTGAAAATAAGAATTGTGCTTTTGTGAAATTGTGAATTAATATATTTAATTTGATTAATTTACCAGCCCTAAGCCCAAGTACTGCATGTGATATTGTCAGAGAGATGGCTATTGTAATGATCTGAAGGGAATTGTGAAACTTGTTCTGTCTACATCCATCTGTGAGGTTAAGGCCACATGTAGCATCCCGCAGCAGAAAAGCACTGCGGGAAAAATTGCGGCGGCAACGCATGACAGTTTATCACACAGCACTTTTCAAGAAAGTTCGCACTGGTTTCTTCTGCAGACTTTCTGCTTCAATTTTAGCTATAGGGAAACCGCTGGCGTTTCCGTAGATATGATTGACATGCTGCGATTTCCAAAACTACTATGGTTTTGAAAATCGTAGAGTGTCCGCTTTGCATATTTTTCCGCATAGTGGGGATGGGATTTGGGAAAAGCATTTTTTTTTTTTTTTTTATTCAGTGGGGGAGATTTATTAATCAAAATGCGCCAGAATTCTGGCATAAATTGCACCAGCTGTCTAACATGTTGTGTGCCATATTTCTTTTAAGCCCACGTTGCAGAAATGCAACTTTTTTTGTTGCAGATTTTGCTGGGTTTTTTTTTCAGCCAAAGCCAAGAATGGCTACAAAAAGAATGGGAAATATAAAGGAAGCTCTTATACTTCTCCCTTCTGCTCAACCCACTCCTGGCTTTTGCTCTGAATCTGCAACAAAAAAATGCTGTGTTTCTGCTATGTGAGGCCTCAGCCTTAGACGCTTTTTCCAAAGTCTGTTTAAAAAAAAAAATATAAAAAGGGATGGCCTAAGTTGCTACTCTGTGTGCCAAAAATGTGGCTAGAACGTCTAAGTCAACTAATAGGTGATATAATGTTAGACTAGACAGTCTAACAACATGCCAGATTTCTCAAACTGCATTAGACACTATGATAAAAATGGCTGTCTGGTCTGGGCTGTCTTTGAGGCTAAGGCCCCACGTCACGGAAACGCAGCTTTTTTTTTGTTGCAAATTTTGTTGCGGTTTTTTGAGCCAAAGTCAGAAGTGGCTTGAGCAGGAGGGAGAAGTATAACAGCTTCCTATATATTTCCCATTCTTTTTGAAGCCATTCTTGACTTTGGCTCTAAAAACCGCAACAAAATCTGCAACAAAAGAAGGTGCGTTTCAGCAACGTGGGGCCTTAGCCTTAGACAGTATTAGGGTGGGTTCACACTTGCTCCGGCACTCCGTCCACCGCGAATCCGACCTAAATGTCGGAAAACTGGATAGGGAAAGGTTTGCGACGCTTTGCTTAAAAACCCATTCACTTGAATGGGTTTTTAAAGCAATGTGCGTGTGTGCGCTTACACCCTCTGCTCCACGAAGCCGTTTTTTTTCATCGGACACAAAGTCCTGCATGTCTGACTTTGTTTCCAACAAAAAAAAAAACTGAATGGGTTTTTAAGCAAAGCGTTGCAAACCTTTCCCTATCCAGTTTTCCGACATTTAGGTCGGATTCACGGAGTGCCGCCACAAGTGTGAACCCACCCTAAGTAAATCTCCCCCAGTGTGTTTTTTGAAGCATTTTTGTTTTAGAGGGCCTATTAATTTCAATGGGATTTGGAGTGTTTTTTTCTGCCTCAAGATAGGGCCGGATACTTCTTTTTATCAGCTAGCTGATAAAAAAAAAAGAACAACACTGAAGAAAACTAGCTAGAAGATTTCAAATATTTTTGGAGCTGTTTTTGAGGCAGAAAATCCTCATAAATCGCTCCAAAAGAAGCAGTGTGAACCAGGAACCCACATTGTCAAAATGCTGCATTTTAAAGTTCCAGCAAAGTGAATGAGATTTTTGTTATTCTCTTTCACACATTGCAGAAAAAAAGAGCTGCAGACAAGCTGCTTTTTCAAAAACACAGCAAAAACTCAATGAAAAATGCTGCAGAAAAAAACACAATGCATTTTCACTGCAGTTTTTACGTCACTATTTTTTTTAGCTGTGTTTCTCTATGTGGGGCTTTAGCTTTAGGATTTTATTGCATGAACCGCTGCTACATAGATTGACAGGAAGCAGGTGGCAAGTGTAGTGGAATTAACACATAAAAGTAGGATCCGACTAAACATAGCGTTTTGTAGTCAGTTAGTGGGAGGAGCATCAGCAATCTTAGCGTGTATAAGTCTACATGGAGCTGTCTGCACAGAACAGAAGGGTATTTTTAATAACATTTTTCAGAACTTTTCAGTTCTTAGTGTCATTATATTTTATGTTTTTCATAGTGATATGGCCAGCGCTAAATATCTTTCACCTAGAGGTGAAACAGATACTCACTAGCGCTGTTCTGTCTTCACTCTATGCATATGTATAGAATGGTGGGGTGTGAAGAAAAAGTCATTCTGCAATTGAACAAACTAATTAGAAAACCTGATTTGGTTCTTAGATATTTGTTATGGACTGTGTCCACTCCTCATTGGTCAATTTCATTTGTGACCTATCATTTTAAAGATTTGTTTGTCCAAAACACAGGGAAAAATCAAAAGTACTGAAACACTGTGCAGATCCATTCATTTTCTGCCTAAAATCTTCCTGTTTCCCAATAGACTGGTTTAAAGTGCTGTCTCATTTCATATTTAGCATAGGTAATGTGATGAGCACTCCCAATCTTTCTGTTCGTTATTTCCACCCGTTCGGGTTCCTATTCCTCTTTGAGGATATCTATCATTTTGTTAACCAAAGTCGAGGATTTTTTTTTTTCCAATCTCTCTCAGGAATAATGATCCATAAAACATTTAGCTTGGTTTATTCTCTGTTGATGTGTTTCATTAGCTGTTCATGCTGGCAAGAGAAACGTCACGTTGTTTTTCAGCAAGGTATTAGACCTCTTGATTTGCTTCATTTCACAGCGTGATATCAAAAGAACATCTGTTGGCATGTACAATCCAGTTAAAGAAAATTTTCCTGCATTTAATAAGCAGTGAGAATGCTTATGTTATTCTTCATCATATGATGTCAGCAAACATTACCTCTAGCTTTGGATCAGCTACCAAGACTAGGGCCCTATCCCCAACAGCTGCAACCTTGCTCACCCCTAATGCTGCATCTGTGCAACCCTTCATACAGTCAGTTCAGCATCCTTGCAGCCCTGTGTAACCAACCCTGTGTGCATGCAATCCTATGCATCTATGCAACCCAGTTCAAAAAACTCATAGGGTAGGCTCGTGACAGAAAATGAAGAGAAATTTCTGGATTGCTGAGATGGAATGCTGTTGCAGGCTATCTGCATTCCATTGCGGCTTTCCTCTGCTGATTAGGCCAAGATGAATGGGCCTAATCTGCAGGGATTCCCAAGCTACGGAATCTACAGCAAGTTGGAGCAGGACACTGATTTTTTTTTTTTTCCACGTCCTGCTGCGATTTCTGCTTCCCATTGAAAACAATGTGAGGCAGATTCGGGTGGCATCCGCCCCCAAATCTGTAACAGTTTCCTACTTGTGAACGTAGCCTAAAAGTTTTAAGAAACAGAACCCTGTGTGCTAGGTAAGAAAATGCTTAAAAGAAACTACTTCATAAAATTCTTCAAAAACCGCTTCAAAATCTGCTTCAAAAACTTGAAGCAGATTTTATCTGCCTGACAAAATCTTCATGTGAATTTAACCTATCCCTGTTATAGTGACATTGCATGTGGGGCCATAAAAATTGTGCTGTTTGCTGTTACTGCGTTAACCCTTTTAATTAGTAGGCTGAAAAAAAAACGTTTTTAAGTTCGATATAGATATTAAGAGGGGTAATCACTTTTATATGTCCTAATATAATTAGTAGACATCACTGTGGGAGGATTCCTGCAGCAAATAGCAATTCCCACCCTGGGGAACTCAGTGGCACCATATATTACATGGTTGCTCATTCGTTTCAATGGGTGCCGTTTAAGACTACATTTTTCCTGCAGTGGATTTTTTAGGTGAATTGAGCAGTGGCACAGGATAGTTAATAAATGTTAGATTGGTAGGGATCTGACTGATAGGATAGTGTACTCATACAATTCTTTAGAAAATACAGTTAAAACAAAATTTTTGGTTAAAATACATACAGTGTATATAAATATATATCTATTCTGCATAGTGCTGCTGCAATTTCTGTATTTATATTATAAGATCTGCTTTATACCACCAGTGTGCTTCATTTTTTAATTTTTTTTTTTTTTTTTTTTTTGCTTTTGTCAAGTAACACATTTGTTTGGTATCTGTAGTGTTTGTCATGTAACAACACAATTAGATCTGATTCACACGTTCGCACTATTCATAGAAACCACCATACTGCTCATTTGTGGGTGCTGTGCTGTCCGTGGTTGATCCACTTGTTTTTTTTATTAATAGGGTTATTCAGCTTACAAAAATTATCTGCACATACATCCACAGTAGTGCTAAGTACTCACTGTTCCCTTATGCACTCTTTTACTTGCTGCTCCTTGCGTCAGTGCACATACATGCAGTGAATCGATGGACAAACTACATTTGTCATGATTCATCTGCCTACTCTAACTCTCTGTGTGTACCCCTTCCATTTCCACTCTCCCCTGCAATGAAATTGCAAATAAGAAATTTCTCCCACATCCGAGATCACATGCCGCTGTGACATTGCGTTTGCTGGCTGCACTGCTCACAGGGAGGGGTAGTGAGAATGCAAACAAAAAAATCACAGCTAAGGTCAATGACTTTTGAAAGATATCAGATAAACAGTGCTGAATTTAAACAGGATATATATTATGAAGTGTTTAGTATTGATGCATCCTGTTCTTTGGCCCATATTTTTTAAAAAACTGGATGACCCCCTTTAGACAGGGGCCTGGCGTGGCGTAAGCGCTTCGGAAAAATAGGCTGGCGGTTTCCCTATGGGTATAATTGAAGCAGAAAGTCTGCAGAGGAACCCATGTTTTTTTCCCACAGCGCTTTTTTGCTGCGGGCCGCTATGTGCGGCCTTAGCCTTCAGCTTTATTTTCTATACTTTGTATATCTCTGGATCTGTGAAAAACAGATGACAAATGGATGTCTTCTGTTTTTTTTTTTCCACAGAACTATAAACTTCCATTGGTGTGATGCATCGGTGGAAAAAACGCACATGCTTCCATAGTTTTTTTTTTTTTTTTTTTTTTCCTGTTTATATGTCATAATTGTCTGTTTCTTTACAGTTTTTCTTCTACTACAAAAGGGTCTTCTTTTCTGCTAGTAGTCCATTAGAATCATTGTAAATATTCCTACACTTTATTTTTTTAACTCCATAGTGTACCCCAGGATAAAGTACACTATGATCTAATAATAATAATTTTAATTTATATAGCACCAACATATTCTGCAGGACTTTAGAAATCATAAAGTTCATATACAGACCAAACGAGACATTACAGAGTAATTTATTATCAATTCACACAATAGGAGTGAGGGCCCTGCTCATACGAGTTTACAATTCACGAGAGATAAAACTGTTTATACAGTGGTCCAGCCATTTTTATGAGATGACGAACAACAAATAAAGCTGTGTTTAGCTGGTGTCTTTGTATGTACAAATCCAAAGTACTTGGGTTACACTTAGATGAAAGCATCATGTTCTGTGGGTTAATGTAGAGGGCAGGGTTGAACAGAGGATGGGGCCTTGGATACAGGAGTGGGAGGTTCTGATTGTAGAGGATATTAGTCTCAGGGCATTGGCAGAAAGGAGAGCATGGGTGAGGGAGGAGATTTTGGACAATTTAGTGGGTGAGGGTGATACGTTTAAATCTGAACACTTGACTGGCTTGTAAACTCAGCCAAAGGGGTTAATTTGTGTATTTTAAGCTTTTTTTCCCTAAGAGATACATAACAAACCCTGACTTTCCACAAAGCTTTTGATGTCTGCTGATTTATATGTCAGCTTTAGTGAAATCAGTTACTTGTTACATTTATTATAGCAGTATTTTTTAAATTAATCCCCAATGTGGAATAAAATAACACCAAAAAAGATTCCGTCTCTGTGTCTGTTTTCAGTTAAGCAGCACTGTGTGAGTGGTATCTGGACATTGTCCGGTAAATACAGCTCCATTGAGTAAGTCAAGGGAATTTCAAAGGTCTGCATTCCCTTGAGCAAACTCAGTGACTTAAGTAGCATTGTGCCATGGTGGGGGTACTTAAGACACCTGTTATCACTAAGCAATCATTAGCAGATGCTCCCTTGTTACTTCATCAGATTTCTCAGTTCAAGACAATGATCACCGGTTTGATCATTTTCAAGTATAATGAACTGATATCTTTGGCAGCATATTAAGTTGTAGGATCATGTGGCATGTGGGGGAAGCAATAAACTGATTTATAAGTCAAAAATGACATCTTTGGTTTATTGATGACATTATGTAGAATTACAGAGTTTGTGATATTCTGATGTAACTGGGATAGAAAGCTTTCTGCTCTAATGAATGTTATACTCGAGTTGGAATCTGTATTAGCACTTACTCACACCACCCTGTTATGTACTGAGCCGTGAAAGGGGGAGTATTGGTGACGTTCCGTTTCCGGAAACGGAACGTCGCCGGATTATCAGAAAGTGTTCCTGGGGGAGGTCACATGACCGCCCTGGCAATCAAGGTAATTATACTTTTTTTTTTAGAAGTTAAGCGGGGGAGGGTGTTTAGTTTAGGGGTTCGTATTTATTTTATCCCGGACAACCCCTTTAAAGAGATAACTGAAAGCGGAAGGCCATGTTCTCATTTTGCTATTATATTACACATAATTGCATGCAGGCATTAGAGATTAGAAGACCTATCACTAAATACAAAATGCTAAGGCTGAGACTGCACATTGTGGAAAGGCTGTTTTTTTTGTTGCAGAATTTGCTGCGTTTTTTGAACCAAAGGCAAGAGAGTGGCTTTTAATTCAATGGGAAATATAGAGGAAGCATTTATACTTTTCACTTCTGCTAATTCCACTCCTGGCGTTGGCTCAAAAAAACACTGCAAAATTTGCAACAAGAAATGCAGCTTTTCTACAGCATGTGGCCTCAGCCTTAAATGGTCTCAAACTTTTCAGTCAACTTAGTCTCACTTAATACAGCATGTGATTTTAGATCAAAATGTAATATACTTTATTAAAAATTTTATTATTTTGTGTCTGAAAGCCCTGTCTAAAGTTTCTGTCACTAGGTGTCTCCCTTCTAGATAATTTGCTGTTTACTCCGTAACTAGGAAAGTTCTGTCCATAGATACATTAAGCTTAAGAAGGAAATGGGAAGGTCTGTTTTCTCTTCACACAGTGATTGCAGAGGGTAGGGGCTGTTTTTCTCAGTCATTTCATGTCTGCAAACTGCTATCCCTGCCTGTATACTGCAGGCATAGAAAGGATTCTGGAACTTCTGCAATGAAAGGAGAGTTTACTCCTTCTATATACTTATTCTGTCTAGCTGTTTATATTATTGCATATACAGTAAGCAGATTTCCTTATTGTGCTCAGGTTCCTTTTAACATGTTTCAGGGATCTTTTTAGCTACTTCATGCCATATATTTGGAGTCCATTGTCCTTGGGTCTCCTGCAGTATTTTATGTTCTCTTGGGCTTTTCTCAGCTATTTGTTTGCTGTTTTACAGTTACTTCTGACAGAATTACATGTAAAAAAAAACAGTAGTAGTAAGGGCTTGGAGAGGGAGGCAGACTGCTTGTTATTGTACATATTCACAGCCTGAGACATAAATGTGAAATGTGTGGCAGCCATAATGGGGCTAATAGGGGCAGAAAAACTGCTAGGGCACCATGCATGAAGGCTTATACAATCATAGAACTGGCTGCCCAGACCCTGCAGATAATTCAACCTTTCATGAAAACTCAGGTTACTGACATACCATCTTTAATTACTACTGTGCCCCTGATGAATTTGTCATTTATTTATTAATCTGTCTCCCTGTTAAGATATGGTCTCTGGTAGGTGATAGATAAATTAGTTCTTTATTCTGAAAATTTTTTCCTCAGAGAAATTAAAAGGTTACTGCCCACTTGGATAGCAAGAGCTGACTTACACACAACCTACCAGGGGCCATATCTTTTGTATGGGTGGACCAAATTGATCGAGGCACAGCAGCAATCAAATGATGTATGTCATCTAGCATTTTGTACTTTTTGACAGATCCTCATTAAAAATACAGTCGGGATTGGGATATTTATATAATATATATAATACAACGGCATATAAATATACCAATCTCAACTGTGTTTTCAATCAGTGATATCTCTGGAAATAACATAGATAGCACTTGAAACTTAGAAGAGAGTTTCCTCTTTCATATGACACCAAAAGCAAATTTATAAGTTTATAAACTGTTTGAAGTGTGACTCTCCCCTACCCTCATTTTCTCTTCATTTTACACAGCCCAGTACTCCATACACAGTAGCATTGAGAGGCAGGAACAACTCTCAATACAGAAGCAAGAGGAGGAATAAAGAGATGCAGGATTTCACAGAAAGGAGACAAAATTTGTTAATAAAGTATATTACAAAATTTATTAATGATGCAAATCCTGACAGAAAATCAAAACCGAAAGTTTAGTTAAGCTTTAAGCGCTTTGCTACAATTACATAAAAATCAAAATTCGCCATTCTATTACTCTAATCACAGGCATTGGACTACAATGTAGCCTCCCAAAGTAACCCCCCCCCCATCAGCCCCATACCTTTATCAGTGCAGGACAGCTCTTACGATCTCACCTATTGAAGGCTTGCCATAGTGATATACAGTGGGGAAAAAAAGTATTTAGTCAGCCACCAATGGTGCAAGTTCTCCCACATAAAAAGATGAGGCCGGCCTGTAATTGACATCATAGGTAGACCTCAACTATGAGAGACAAAATGAGAAAACAAATCCAGAAAATCACATTGTCTGATTTTTAAAGAATTTGTTTGCAAATTATGGTGGAAAATAAGTATTTGGTCAATAACAAAAGTTCATCTCAATACTTTGTAATATATCCTTTGTTGGCAATGACAGAGGTCAAACATTTTCTTTAAGTCTTCACAAGGTTGGCACACACTGTTGCTGGTATGTTGGCCCATTCCTCCATGCAGATCTCTAGAGCAGTGATGTTTTGGGGCTGTCGCTGGGCAACACGGACTTTCAACTCCCTCCAAAGTTTTCTATGGGGTTGAGATCTGGAGACTGGCTAGGCCACTCCAGGACCTTGAAATGCTTCTTACGAAGCTACTCCTTCGGTGCCCTGGTGGTGTGCTTGGGATCATTGTCATGCTGAAAGACCCAGCCACGTTTCATCTTCAATGCCCTTGCTGATGGAAGGAGGCTTGCACTCAAAATCTCACGATACATGGCTCCATTCATTCTTTCATGTACACGGATCAGTCGTCCTGGTCCCTTTGCAGAGAAACAGCCCCAAAGCATGATGTTGCCACCCCCATGCTTCACAGTAGGTATGGTATTCTTTGGATGCAACTCAGCATTCACTCTCCTCCAAACACGACGAGTTGTGTTTCCACCAAACAGTTCTACTTTGGTTTCATCTGACCATATGACATTTTCCCAGTACTCTTCTGGAACATCCAAATGCTCTCTAGCAAACTTCAGACTGTCCCGGATATGTACTGGCTTAAGCAGGGGGACATGTCTGGCACTGCAGGATCTGAGTCCCTGGCGGTGTAGTGTGTTATTGACGGTAGCCTTTGTTACGTTAGTCCCAGCTTTCTGCAGGTCATTCACTAGGTCCCCCCCGTATGGTTCTGGGATTTTTGCTCACCGTTCTTGTGATCATTTTGACCCCACGGGGTGAGATCTTGCATGGAGCCCCTGATCGAGGGAGATTATAAGTGGTCTTGTATGTCTTCCATTTTCTAATTATTGCTCCCACAGTTGATTTCTTCACACCAAGCTGCTTGCGTATTTCAGATTCAGTCTTCCCAGCTTGGTGCAGGTCTACAATTTTGTTTCTGGTGACCTTCCACAGCTCTTTGGTCTTCACCATAGTGGAGTTTGGAGTGTGACTGTTTGAGGTTGTGGACAGGTGTCTTTTATGCTAATAGCAATGTCAAACAGGAGCCATTACTACAGGTAATGAGTGGAGGACAGAGGAGACTCTTAAAGAAGAAGTTACAGGTCTGTGAGAGCCAGAAATCTTGCTTGTTTGTAGGTGACCAAATACTTATTTTCCACCATAATTTGCAAATTATTGTGCAAAGCAGCCCCAGAACATAACAGAGCCTCCTCCATGTTTCACAGTAGGGACAATGTTCTTTTCAAGATATGCTTTATTTTTCCGTCTGTGAACATAGAGCTGTTGTGCCTTGCCAAAAATTTCGATTTTTGTCTCCTCTGACCATAGGAAATTCTAGTAAAAACTGTAAAAAAAAAGTTTTTTAAAATATAAAAAAAACAATAAAAAACCCTAAAAATTCAAATCACTCCATTTTCCCTAGATTTGAAAAAAAAATCAAATAAATAAAACCAAACATAAACATATTATACATCCCCATGTCTGAAAAATCCCGGTCTACAAACATCTAAAAACGAAGGACGTAACAGGGAAAAAAAAAATCAAACTAGCCAAACCACTGTTTTTTCACCGTTTTTCCTCCCATAAAAATTTGAAGAGAAAACAATCAGAAGATCAGACATTCCCAAAAATGGTATAAGTAAAAAGTACATCTGGCCCCACAAAAAAGACTCCTTATACATCCCTGTACACGGAAATATTAAAGTTATGGGTATCAGAATATGGCGATTCAAAGAGTTTCTATTTTTTTTTCCTCAAAGTTTTCGATCTTCATTAAGGGGTTCAAACATAAAAAAAAAAAAGATGTAAATTTGGTATCTCTGGAATTATGCTGATAGAATACAGGTGACATGTCATTTTGGCTGTACAGTTGAATACCGTAAAATGAAATCCTATAATAAAGTTTCTCCAATTCCACCCCATTCTGAATTTTTTTCCAGCTTTCCAGTACATTGTGGAGAATATTAAAGGGTACAATTACAAAGTACAATTTGTCCCGCAAACATTGAGCTCTCATATGATTCTGTGAATGGAAAAATAAAGTTATGGGATTTGGACTGCAGGGAGTCAAAAATTAAAATCGAAAAATGCCTGCAGCAGGAAGGGGTTCACATATGTTTCTATAACTGCCTCTGTGTAGTTATTTACTGCATGCAAAAAGAGC
The DNA here is from genome assembly GCA_947044405.1 of Leptodactylus fallax. Lineage (NCBI taxonomy): Eukaryota > Metazoa > Chordata > Amphibia > Anura > Leptodactylidae > Leptodactylus > Leptodactylus fallax. Next base: position 3,231,590 of record CAMRHE010000083.1, read on the forward strand.
AAATTCCTAAACAGTATGCAAAAATTTGTACCCCATGTGAACCTGTGTGAAAAAAACACCCATGTTTATACAGTCATATGAAAAAGTTTGGGCACCCCTATTAATCTTAATCATTTTTAGTTCTAATTATTTGGGTGTTTGCAACAGCCATTTCAGTTTGATATATCTAATAACTGATGGACACAGTAATATTTCAGGATTGAAATGAGGTTTATTGTACTAACAGAAAAGGTGCAATATGCATTAAACCAAAATTTGACCGGTGCAAAAATTTGGGTACCCTTATCATTTTATTGATTTGAATACTCCTAACTACTTTTTACTGACTTACTGAAGCACAAAATTGGTTTTGTAACCTCACTGAGCTTTGAACTTCATAGCCAGGTGTATCCAATCATGAGAAAAGGTATTTAAGGTGGCCAATTGCAAGTTGTTCTCCTATTTGAATCTCCTCTGAAGAGTGGCATCATGGGCTCCTCAAAACAACTCTCAAATGATCTGAAAACAAAGATTGTTCAACATAGTTGTTGAGGGGAAGGATACAAAAAGTTGTCTCAGAGATTTTACCTGTCAGTTTCCACTGTGAGGAACATAGTAAGGAAATGGAAGACCACAGGGACAGTTCTTGTTAAGCCCAGAAGTGGCAGGCCAAGAAAAATATCTGAAAGGCAGAGAAGAAGAATGGTGAGAACAGTCAAGGACAATCCACAGACCACCTCCAAAGAGCTGCAGCATCATCTTGCTGCACATGGTGTCACTGTGCATCGGTCAACAATACAGCACACTTTTCACAAGGAGAAGCTGTATGGGAGAGTGATGCGAAAGAAGCCGTTTCTGAAAGCACGCCACAAACAGAGTCGCCTGAGGTATGCAAAAGCACATTTGGACAAGCCAGCTTCATTTTGGAAGAAGGTCCTGTGGACTGATGAAACAAAGATTGAGTTGTTTGGTCATACAAAAAGGCGTTATGCATGGCGTCAAAAAAACACAGCATTCCAAGAAAAACACTTGCTACCCACTGTAAAATTTGGTGGAGGTTCCATCATGCTTTGGGGCTGTGTGGCCAATGCCAGCACCGGGAATCTTGTTAAAGTTGAGGGTCGCATGGATTCAACTCAGTATCAGCAGATTCTTGAGAATAATGTGCAAGAATCAGTGACGAATTTGAAGTTATGCCGGGGATGGATATTTCAGCAAGACAATGATCCAAAACACAGCTCCAAATCTACTCAGGCATTCATGCAGAGGAACAATTACAATGTTCTGGAATGGCCATCCCAGTCCCCAGACCTGAATATCATTGAACATCCGTGGGATAATTTGAAGCGGGCTGTCCATGCTCGGCGACCATCAAACTTAACTGAACTGGAATTGTTTTGTAAAGAGGAATGGTCAAAAATACCTTCATCCAGGATCCAGGAACTGATTAAAAGCTACAGGAAGCGACTAGAGGCTGTTATTTTTGCAAAAGGAGGATCTACTAAATATTAATGTCACTTTTGTGTTGAGGTGCCCATACTTTTGCACCGGTCAAATTTTGGTTTAATGCATATTGCACATTTTCTGTTAGTACAATAAACCTCATTTCAATCCTGAAATATTACTGTGTCCATCAGTTATTAGATATATCAAATTGAAATGGCTGTTGCAAACACCCAAATATTTAGAACTAAAAATGATTAAGATTAACAGGGGTGCCCAAACTTTTTCATATGACTGTAGATCTGAACCTAAAGGCCTATACTTTACTTCTATAAGCTTCTAAATTTATAAGGGCTGTGGAGTTGGTAGGCCAGACCACCAACTCGGACTACTCTATTTTTCCACAGCCCAACTCCAAATCTGACTCCTTCATAAATGGCTGGCAGCTATGATCAGTCATAAGCAGTAAAAATCCTGTCTAAATTATTAAAAAGCCAGTTACTGAATTGGTATGAAATATGCCACAAACTATTCTTCTAGTTAATTTAAAATGGTATAATATAATTAATCATGTTGGTAACTCCACCCAAAATAGGCCCCGACTCCAGAGGCCTGATATTTATATGGGGAGACATGGTTTATTCTCTTGGAATCGTAATATGCTTCATCACATGCTATGTTATGACGCTAGAATGGCTGTATGGGTAAATCTGGTTAAAACTAGCAAATGAACAAAAGAAAAAAAAAAAGAGGTACAGTGGAAGAAGTTGCCATCTATAAAGTTGCCTGTTAAAGAGCTATTCCCTTCTCAGTAAATCACTGCCAATATGAGACTAATTGCTCCCAATTCCCGGCCCCATGGCAGGACTTACAGGAACAGCTGGGCAGTGCTGCTCTATGCTACTCCCATAAAGGAGAATGAGAGCGACAGAAACAGTGTAGCACAGCTGAACTATGCTGTTTCCTGAACTCCATTGTTATAGAAGTAGAGTAGCTAGCCATATAGAATGCTATTTTTGCAGCTGCTGCTTTGTTTGGTGTTTTTGTGTTCTTAACCAAAAACTGCATATGTTTCCCAAAAACCAAGTGCGTTATTCTCAACTGTGCTTACAAAACTCCATTAAAGCGCAAAGAAAATGCCCTGTAAGAACCCAGCCTTATGTGACTGTTTAGCCAGATGTTTATCTAGTTCATCATGGGCAGCTTTTTCTCTTCATCATTTGATTGACTCCATTCAGCTGTCCTGAGGGGCAAACACCCACCTGAAAATGCATTTGTTCTTCCTTGTTCTGATTGATATCCAGAGAATTAAATTCCTTTTTGTTGTTTCATATCAGAGGACTGTTTTTAGACTTTCCTATTTTGGGGTCTGTGGAAAATAACAGATTGTACCATTTTATGTAGCTAATGTGTGCATTATTGAAGAAACAAAGCCATCGTTGTGATAGAAACATTACAGTCATTTGAGGTTCAGCCCTTGAAAAAAAAATCCCCTTGGCTCATGATTTGGCGCTCCGTTTCGTGTGCTAGACATCTGTTCAGGAGTTGAGTCAGTGAGTGCACCCTAGCAGAACGCTGGTAATCTCTCTCTCTTCAAGAAGAGGAACTCGCATTAAACATCAGAGCCAGTTCTCGTCGTACTTTTGCGTTATCTCCCATTGCCAGTTTCTTCTTATTGCCAGCATAAGGCGGCTGAATTCTGTGTACTGGAAGCTATGCACTTGCTGTTGCCAATAACAGATTGGACTGGAATTTGTGTTTTCTTTTCAGATTCTTGACATGGCATGTAACTATAAAGCACCTAATACTTTAGCAGTGATATATTCAAAGTGCGCTGCTTTTTTGCCTAATTGTATTTAATGGTACTTCTTCATAGTAACTTAATACTATGAAGTAAAGGTCTCATATTTGTGTCTTGAACACACGCATAAACTGTAAACAGTGAACTGTTTCACTTGTGGCACTTAGGCTTTATCCAAACATGCTCACATCCAATCAAAATGCAGTGTATATTGAGTGCAATTATTTATTTTATTACCTTTTTTTTTTTTTTTAATTTGTATCATTTTATGTATTTATTTATTTTGTGCTTTGTCATTTTATTATATTTATTTTTTTTTTTTTTTAATTTCTACAGAGTTCTGCCTGATGCATTTCATTGAATTCCATTGACCTCTAAAATACACCAAACCAAAACACTTTTTTTTTTAAACTCGTTTTATTGAAAATTGCGTATCAGACAAAGGAAAAGAAATCAAAACAAATACATAACATGTTGCGCACCAAAAAACGAGAATTTCAATGTAAATTCACTCAACGCACCACATCCCACCTCGCCAGGTCCTCGTCCCATCCGGACCATATAACGTAGACTCGGTACAGAAAGAATATAATCAGGACATGCATAATACTGTATACATCAGTTATCATGTACAAAACATGCAGTCAATAAGTCAAGGGTAACAACAAGGATACACTCCAAAATGAGAGGTCGTGGATACTCCTGGTGTCTCGCGCCCCTCACGGCATGAGTAAATTAATGGCAGAGCGCAATGAGGGAGCCGTATATTGGGTTACCGGAGAATTGCACCATGTTCCCCACACCTTATGGAATTTCTGAGGGCACCCTCTCCCTTTATACACAATCTGGTTATAAGGAAGAACAGTATTAACAAGTTTCTTCCACTGAGATACTGATGGGGGTTTCGGAGCCATCCATCGCAGTGCGATAGCTTTCCTAGCATAAAATAAAGACTCCCTCAAAAGGATTCTAACATGGTGTTGCCATATTTCTTCATCTAATACGCCGAAAAGGCATATCTCTGGGGTTAATGGTATAGGTTTAGCCAGAACTTCCGCCAGGAGATCCACGACCCCTTTCCAAAAACATTGTATGATCGGACATTCCCAAATCATATGCCAAAAGTCTGCCTGTGGACAAAGACACCTAAGGCATCCGGGGTTGGGCAGACGTCCCATTTTGTATAGACGGGAAGGTGTCAAGTAACATTGGTGTAGAATATACGTTTGAATCAGTTTGTTGTTAGCTGAAGGTGACACATGTTGAGGAGATTCAAGGATATCTTGAAACATCTCATCTGTGAGAGTTGGGATATTTATGCTCCATCGCGTCAAGGCCGGGGCGTCCAAAGTGGACACCTTGGCCTGTATCAGATGTGCATATAAAGTAGATATCAAACCCCCAGGGCCCTGTGAGCGAAGTATGCCGATAAGCGGATACTCAGATATATTGTCCAATCGATCCGGGAACTGAGAAGAAAGTGCATGTCTAATCTGTAGATATCTAAAGAACTGCGTTCTAGGGATGCCATAGGAGGAGCTTAGCGAGTCAAACGTTTTAAAAACCCCTTGTATGTACAGGTCACTAAGAGAGGACACGCCATACTGCGACCAGGCCCGGGCGCCAGGCAGGGCAAATAACGTCGGCAGACCAGGGTTGTGCCAAAGCGGGGTCTCCGCAGGTATATCAGAATAAGTGGACACCTTTTTCGCCTGACGCCAGACCTGTCCCGCCAGGGCATGGATGGGCAACAATTTCCCCCTAAACAAGGCCGGGTGTTCCAACACCGGCCGCAGATTATGCAGACCCAGGTGGTGAGCCAGATGTGCCTCGGACCCCGGTAGGGAATCAGATGAGAGCCACCTCCTAATAAAACGGAGCTGTCCTGCTAGGTAGTAAAGAAACAGATCAGGGAGTGATGTGCCCCCGAGCTGCTTCGGTCGTTGTAGAGATGACAACCTAAGCTTAGATCTAGAGTTTCCCCATATAAAGGAGATAATGAGGGAGTCCATTTGTTTAAAAAATCTAAGGGGCACGGACACAGCAGAATGGCTTATAGCATATAGACATTTGGGTAGTACTATCATTTTAACTAGGTTGATTCTACCAGCCACCGACAAAGGCAGTGTAGCCCAAAGATTAAACTTAACCCTAAAGTGCGAGATGAGCGGAAAGATGTTCTGTTCCAAAAAACACCTATGGTCCCTAGATATAAAGATGCCCAGATATTTGCAGGTTGAGACTGTAGTCAATCCACATACCACATTCCCCTCAGCTACACTTGACGCACGGCCAATATGCCCAAAACACTTTTTAAGTGTATTGTAGGCCAGGGACACGCATTGATTACTTACAGAGGGTTAACTGCTGCAATATCCCCGAGGCTTAGCTGCTGCTAAGTGCAATAGCAGTATAGTGAATAGAATTTAAACAAATCCCATCCACACACTGCAAAACAAACCTGCAGCACAAACTGTCTTGTGTCAATTATTGCTGCATGATTGCTTATATTATTCAACCTTTGCAGAAAAAAAAGCGGTGTTTTTAAATCCCATCCACACACTGTGGAGAAATACACGCAGAAAACGCGCTGTGATTTCCAATACTGTCGCGGTTTTGAAAATCGTAGCATGTCAATTATACCTCTGGAAACGCCGACGGTTTCCCTATAGGTATAATGGAAGCCAAAAGTCCGTAGAGGAAACCTCTGCAGACTTTCTGTGAAAAGTGCTGCGAGAAAAACCGTGATGTGTTGCTGCCGTGGTTTTTCCCACAGCACTTTTTTGCTGCGGCCCACTATGTGGGGTCTTAGCCTATGGGTTGAAAGCCAGGGCCAGCCGCATCAAAAACTTGCTTTAATGCATGGTTTTCAAACAAACCTAATTGCATAATCTGGGAAAGTCTCTGTACTGTTTTTCCCTAATGAGACCCATTACCCTTTCAACAGCTTTTTTTTTTTTTTTTTTTGTTAGGGGCAGATCACATGGATGCCTTGGCCGTAGTTGAAATTTTTGTATTGTACTATATACACTGTGTTCCAAATTATTATGCAAATAATATTTTCTCATATTTTCCAAAATTACCTATATGAATTGCAGTCATTGTAATTTTCCAGTCATCAACTATTCGAGTATAATCGAAAGGTTTTTTAACAAACTGCCTATGATAACAGTATATTTAAAAAAAAAAAAATAAACACTCAAAATGCATGTTTTAAATTATTATGCACAGCAGAATTTGCAACCTTTTCATTTTTATGAAGAACAAAAAAATGGAGGGGGCGGAGCCTAGCCGCGATACGACATGGTCGCATAGTTTCTGAGCTCCCAGCCTGAGTCTCAGCAAGCGACATTTAAACAGCGACCAGCCCGTGGAGTGAAACTCTAAAGCTACCCCAGGAACGGGAACTTACCTGGGAAGATGCCTAGGAAGCGCAAATCGGTGGTGAAGCCGCAGAAGCTCCTGGATTTCTTCTTCTCTCACGGAGGAGGAGAGGAGCAAGATGGCGACGGCCCGCGCACTGAAGCGACCTCCGGAGCCTCGACTCCTTCTGGAGATCCTCCGGAGGATGCGCTTTCACTTTCGCTATCCGCGCAGAGGAGAGCGCTGTCGGCCCCGTCTCTGCATCAGCTGATGGAGCGGGCGGACTCTGGACCACATGGATCTCCCTTCCGGCGGGCCGGGACGGGAGCAGATCCTGGGCCTACACAAAATGGCGCCGCAGGGCCTACAACTGCAGCAAGCCTGGGAACGCAGCAATCGCCCACCGCGAGTCCGGTAAGGCAAAAGCCCAAGTTTCAGAGCGCTGGTCTGCAAGGAGAGGAGGTGAGCGACACTATACCACATACACCCCCAGCTATTGATTTCTTTGCAGATATCCCGGCGAGTGAAAGTTTGTTAACTGAGGCTTCTATGAAAAATATGCTTATGGCCTTTTGTAAGTCATTAAAGACAGATATGTCCCTAATGGTGAAACCGCTAGATAAAGATCTTCAAGAGTTAAAAAGTCGTACGGTACATGTTGAAGCTAAAATGGCGGAATTTGCTGCATCACATAATGTGCTTATAGATGCGCACTACGACGTGGAAAGGGATGTGACTTTCCTTAAAGCCAAGATAGCCGACTTAGAAGACCGTTCCAGAAGAAATAACTTAAAATTTAGAGGGATCCCAGAATCAGTTCCTCCAAAAGACTTAACTGTTTTCCTCCAAGATATGATAAGATCGCTACTACCGAATCTCACGAAAATGAACTTAACTATTGATAGGGCTCACAGAGTTCCGAGACCCTCGCATTTAGATGAAACAGTACCCAGGGATGTTCTGGCAAAAATCCATTTTTACCGTACTAAAGAGCTGGTTTTGGTGACCTCATGGAAGATGGACCGACTACCTGATCCATATCACAAGATTTCTATTTATTCAGATCTCTCAGCCACGACATTACAAATCCGGCGACAATTCATCCCTCTTACCGCAGCATTACGCCAGCATCACATTTTATACAAATGGGGATTCCCGGTCCGGGTGATCATCTCCCGCAATAATTTGGTACATGTTATCAAGACACTGGAGGAAGGGAAAAAAATTGTTAAGCGCATGGAATATTCCGATGGTTGATCCTCCACTCCACAACCCACCCGGTCCAATATCGGATGGGTGGCGCCAAGCGAAAACCCAAAGACGTCCACAAAGAGGACTACAAAGCTAGAGACTCACCTATCTTGGATTCCATATGTTCACGGTTGTTGAACTTATCCCCCCAAGATCACGACAGCTGCTGGTCCACTGTACTTTGTTTGTCTTTCTTCTCCCTTTTTTTCTTTTGTTGCAGCTAAGATGGGTTGCCCATCGGTTCTGTAGTTTATATGGTTTGTTTCCTTTCTGGTTCTGGTTCTGGCATACTGGGCGAAATGAATACAAATGGTGGAGACATTCTCGCCTCCTGAAAACAGGGACATCCTTTGGTATGGGCAAGTGTGGTAAGACTCTTAATGCATTTCTGACTGTGTACTATGGTGCTTAAAATTATGTCTATGAATGTCAGAGGGTTGAACTCTCCTCAAAAAAGGGCCAATTTATGGCGCGAGGTACGGGATCAAGGCTGTGACATTCTTGCAGTGCAGAAGACCCACCTTTTGAAGGCAGACGCCTTTCGCCTTCAACACCCAGCGTACCCAAATGTATTCCATGCTCACTATTCCTCAAAACGTAGAGGGGTATTGATTGGAATTAGGGACTCGGTAGCGTTCCAACTACTGTCACAATACGCAGACCCGGGGGGGCGATTTATAATACTAATTTGCATTCTCAATAATATTACCTATACGCTGGTATCAGCCTACGCCCCCAACAGGAAACAAGTGGCATTCTTAGGTAGACTGGCAAAAGCGGTAGCAAAGAGGAAGCAGGGATGTGTAGTATTGATGGGAGACTTTAATGTGGCTCCGGACCCGATGGTAGACACAACTTCTGGTGTGTCGACACGCCGCCCTTCTCTCTCGCAAGCGCTATGGCGCCATGAATTATTTGACGCCTGGCGTATCCTTCACAATACTGAGAGAGATTATACTTACTTTTCTTCTGCACATAATAGTTATTCACGGATAGATCTATTTTTACTTGAGCAATCCAGCCTCCCTATGGTTTTGCAATCTGATATCTCAGTAATCACCTGGTCAGATCATGCAGCAATAACCTTAACCCTAGCGGAAAAATATGAATGCCCAAGAGCGTTTGTATGGCGGTGCAACGAATTCTTAATGTCACAACCGAAATTAAAAGCAACTTTAGAGAATGAGCTGAAGGAATTCTTTATGATTAATGCCCCCTCTGCCCCTGGCCCTGATGTCCTGTGGAACTCTCATAAGGGCTTTATTAGAGGAACGTTCATTCGCTTGGGGCATATAGAAAAGAAAAATAGACTGGCAGAGATAGATAGATTGCTCCACCAAATTAAATCCATCGACAATAGCAATAAAAAGTCTCCCTCTCCATCCAATGCAGCAAAATTGATGACATTACGCCACCAACTGACAGCTTGTTTATTGCATAAATATGAGAAAAATCTAAAAAGGACCAAAGCTACATATTATTCTCAGTCCAATAAAGCAAGCAAACTCCTAGCCTCCAAACTCAAACAAAAACATGCGAAATCTAGAATTCAATTCCTTCACAGTAAAGATGGCACTTATAAAATATATGACCCTAGAGGCATAGCTGATGCCTTTAGGTCATTTTACGAAGGCCTCTATAATATCGTGGAAGACACAGCGGTTGCTCCCCCAATGAGCGATGACATTGAACGCTTTCTTGTAGCTGCCCAATTACCCAAGCTCACCGAGTCACAACTGGACTCTTTAAACACACCCATTACTTCAGAGGAGTTGTTGTCAGTTATCAAATCGCTGCCATCTCACAAGTCTCCGGGCCCTGATGGCCTTACCAATGAATACTACAAACGATTTTTCCCAATCCTGAAAGATCCGTTGCTGTCCTTTTTGGCGGCCGCGATGGATTCCGGTACCATCCCAAAAGAGAACCAAGAGGCTTTGGTGGTTACGCTACCAAAGCCGGGAAAACCGACCACTGAGCCCCAAAACTTCCGACCTATCTCTTTGCTAAATTTCGACCTGAAAATCTATGCCAAATTACTAGCAAGCAGATTAGCAGCCTGTCTCCCGAGCTTGATAAATAATGATCAGGTGGGATTTGTCAAGGGGAGGCAATCTTATGACAATACCAGACGCATTTTGAACCTCATGCATTACATTGACGGTAGGAAAGTAGAGGCGGTGATCCTTGCGTTGGACGCTGAGAAGGCGTTTGATCGCATTTGCTGGTCGTATGCCTTCTTGGTGCTCGGAAGTATGGGGTTCTCTGGAGCTATTTTGAAGGCGATAGAGGCGTTATACTCCGCACCCTCTGCGAGAGTGTTCACTAATGGAGTAGTATCGGACCCTTTTCTGATAACAAATGGGACCAGACAGGGATGCCCCTTGTCGCCCCTGATATTTGTTCTTTCCATGGAACCATTGGCCCAAACGCTCAGACTAGATACCAACATAGGGGGCATTGATATAGGGAATAAAACTCATATCGCTCTACGCTGATGATATTATTCTCACCCTGTCTAAGCCACCAACTTCTGTCCCCCGCCTAATGGATATTATTACTAAGTTTGGGCAACTATCGTTTTACAAATTGAATATGGCCAAATCACAGGCGCTACCTTTGAATGTCCCTCCTTCTTTGCTTCATCAAATGAAGTCGAATTATGACTTTGACTGGAGGGAGGACAATGTCCAATACCTGGGGACACAGATGACAACGTCCCCAGGGACCCTTTATAGAAGTAACTACATACCAATGTTAAAACTACTACAAGAAGAGACGGAGCGAATGTCAAAAACAGATACCTCCTGGATAGGCCGAGTAGCGGCCTTAAAAATGTTACTACTACCTAGGCTTTTATATTTGTTTCGCACGCTCCCGATACCCATTCCCGTTTCCTTTTTTGAAACAACACAAAGGTTGATATCAAAATTTATATGGAATGGGAAGAGACCCAGAATAAACAAAAGCTGCCTATTCAAACAAAAGGAGGCAGGAGGGCTGGGAGTTCCATTGATAAGAAACTACTATATAGCCTCACTGGTCACTCAGTGCGCTAGGTGGAAGTCAATGGACACACCTTGGTTCTATGGTTGCACATAGAACAGGCATTTATCGCTCCTCTAAAACTGGAAGATGCGCTGTGGTTACCCTTTTGGAACATTTTAGCTCCTAGATCCTTCTCCCCAGTCATGGTTGCCTCATTGGCGGCATGGAAGATAATGCACGGGAAAGCTAACCCTATGAAACACTTTCATATTTCTGAGATGCCTTTGTCACTAATGTCATGGGTAATCGACGACTTGAGAATTTCGGATTGGGAGTCGAGGGGGATCACACAGATTTCTCAATTATATTCTGACACTAAACAACCTATATTGTTTGCAGACCTTAGACAGAAATACGGGCTCCCTATAGGAGACTTCCTTAAATATTTTCAAATATGGCACTTCGTGTCTAAGCATCCCGTGACGCTTTTGCCCCACAGTGGCGCCCTTTTCACTTGGCTTTCTACCAAGGTGAGAGGATTGCGTTTTCTGTATGACAAAATGGACGAAATAACGACCTTCACTAGATCTACCCCATTCCGTTATTGGGAGAGAGATTTGGGGATAGTCATCACCCTTGAGGACTGGCAGCAAGCAATTAGGCTGATCCATCTATAAGTGTAGCACGCACATTGAGACGACCATGAAAATAGCATTACGATGGTATAGGACCCCGACTATGCTACAGTTAGCCTATCCCTCTGAATCAGGAAACTGTTGGAGGGGATGTGGGGGTAGAGGATCCCTTATCCATATTTTGGGGAATTGCCCCATAATTCAAGGATACTGGGACGGGGTCTTCGGGATGCTATCGGAGCTATTCGATTTCCGACTCCCATACACCGCTAGCATGGCTATCCTGATAATCGGAATTCCCAGTGCACTAAAGGCATACAAAAAACTTATCTGCAAAATTCTGACTATAGCCAAATTGATGTTGGTGCAAAGATGGAGGACAGTAGCTCCTCCGCTCATGTCGGATCTGTTAACAGCCATAAATACGACATATACTTATGAAAGAATAATCTTCCTGGGAAATAACTCTTTCCACAGCTTTGAGAAAATCTGGGAAGCGTGGATTTACTCTCGATTCATTCTGAAAGAGAACCGGGGGGTCGCAGGAAGTCCGGGAGGGGGGATGCACTGATGCAATGACTGCAATAAATGGGCGAGGGGGGGTCAAACCAGTCAAATCTGTCAAACCGGCCAACCTCGGGGTAGAGGAGGCAGAAGAGGGGGGGAATTCATAAATGACAAAACGGAGTTTTGGTGTCTACACACTAATAGAGGCCTTACAACCAAGGGAAGGTTGATACTGAGGAACATGTTCTAGGAATGATTCAAGATAGCCCGCTGACTGTGCCTGAAAGTTATTGTTATAGTTAAGGTTTACTATGTTAGTACGTTGCATATCTGTCTTATTGATGTATGATTTACAGATGTATTTTGGAAAAGAAAGTAATATGTTATTTTGCATACTATACTATAATGCATACCAATGTACATCGTGACATATGTCAATACTGTATTTTACCTTTATTCTTTGAAAACTTGAATAAAAACTATTGAAACTAAGAACAAAAAAATGGTCATTGTGAAATTATAAGCATTAGCAGGTTATTACAAACTGAAATCAAACAGTTTTTAAGCCAAAACTTTATTCGAGGTGATGTTACATTTGCACATAGGACCCCTTGTTCGAAAGAAGCTTCTGAACTCTCTCGTCCATTGAATTTGTCAGTTTTTGGATGGTTTCTGCTTCAATTGTTTTGCATGAGGACAGAATACACTCCCAGAGCTGTTGCTTAGATGTGAACTGCCTCCCGCCATCATAGACACTCTTTTTGATGATGCTCCAGAGGTTCTCAATGGGGTTGAGGTCAGGGGAGCATGGGGACCACACCATAAGTTTGTCCCCTTTTATGCCCATAGCAGCCAGAGATGCAGATGTGTTATTTGCAGCATGAGATGGTGCATTATCATGCATGAAAATGATCTTTCTGCGGAATGCATGGTTCTTCTTCTTGAACCATGGCAGGAAGTGCTGTTTGAGAAACTCCACATACATTATGGAGTTCATCTTTACCCCTTCAGGGATCCTAAAGGGGCCGACAATCTCTCTCCCCATGATTCCAGCCCAAAACATTACTCCACCTCCTCCTTGTTGGCGCCGTAGCCGTGCATGGGGTGTCCATCAACAAGCCATCCTCCACTCCATCCATCTGGACCATCGAGCATTGCACGGCACTCATCGGTGAACAAAACAGTTTTGAAGTCAGTCTTCATGTATTGTTTGGCCCACTGGAGCCGTTTCTGCTTGTGTGCAGTGGATAGAGGAGGTCGACAGGATGGCTTACGCACAGCTGCAAACCTCTGAAGGACCCTGCATCTTGTTGTTCGGGGGACGTTGGAGGCACCAGCAGCTTCAAAAACTTGTCTGCTGCTATGACAAGACATTTTTGAAGCTGCTCTTTTAACCTGACAAATTGCCTGTTGGAAAGAGTCCTCAATTTTCCCTTATCAGCATGCACACATGTGTGCTGTGAATCAGCTACATACTACTTGATTGTGCGATGATCACGATGAAGTGTCTTGGCAATGTTGATTGTAGTCATGCATTGACCTAAACACTCCACAATTTGTTGCTTCTCAGCAGCCGACACATCCTTTTTCTTTCCCATTTTGGCTGAAAATGTAGGCTGCTTAATAATGTGGGACAGCCTTCTTAAGTAGTCTTGCCTTTAATTGGACACACCTGCCAAACTAATTAGCACAGGTGTCTGCAATTGCTTTCAGTGATATAAAGAGCCCTGACACACATCACCATCAATGAGTTTAACTGACAAACAAAAAAAATTCTTACCTTATCACTCCTAAACACTTTTTGCATAATAATTTGGAACATAGTGTAGACTTCCAACTAGCATTAGACCTCTTTCTATTAGTCCACTGCTAAATACTTTGTGGTGCCTGTCTTAAATAGAATGGATTCAACACAGATTTCATTCGATCTGTTAAACCAGCTTTGAATTACCTTTCTCTTGACTGTGATTTATTTATTTTTCATACTCTGAACATTTTGCTTCTCCATTCATCCTTACAATCATGTAACATCAAGTTCAAGCAGCTGTAGGGTAGGATGTCTTAAGCTATGTTCACATATGTGTCAAGGTGTCCGTTGAACTGGTCTGTTGGAGGACCAGAACAACGGACTCCAATGGTGCCCGGCAGATTCCATTAACTATAATCTTGTCTGCTAGGTGTCTGTTATTCTAAACTGAAACCACTGGATGAAAAAGTTTGACTTGCAACACTTTTTCATCCGGCAACTTTCCGCGCTCACTGCGTTGGAGTCTCCAAATGGAGACACCGGTGCTGATGTGAACCATGCCTTAGCTTAGTTGGTTATTTTTGAAGCACCTGCCTATTGACTGCATCAGCGTTACAGTATGCTAACTTTACAGGAGTATTCAAGGAGTTCTTATTTCCAGATTTCTCATACCAAGTAGTACCAAGAGTATTGTTTAGCTATTGTCATCCACAGTAGTGGAAAATAATCTGCCTTTTCAGTCCTCTCCATGGATGTGATGATATATTATAATGTATGGTATAATTTTTAACATGCAAATAATATTGTGGCTATATTTGGAGGTTTAATTGTGATGATTTGCTACATCTTATTTTGTTTTATTGTAGATGATAAAGTATTAAACTTTTTGTATTCTTTTCTAACAGAACGACCAGGATCTGCTTGCTGAGTTGCAGCAAAGAACGTTTTATAAATGATGTCGGGACAGGAGCTAGCGGAAGTGGTTCAGATAGCAGTAGAAGACCTACATCCTGATCACCACCCTGGTGAGTTCTATTTTCCTCTCAGCCTAAGGGCTCGTTGACATGGCTGTATTTGAGCTGAGAAATATGTTCTGAGCTTCAGATTTGCTCTGTAAATATTGCTGCGATAGTTCTAAGCTTACAGCCTCATATGTCTCTATGACGCTGCAAGTTCAGTTCACAGGATCCACAGTAGGGCTAGAAGATACTGCCACCACATGAACTGTTTCACAGAACCCGAATACAGTCATGTGAAAGATCCCTTATACAAATTTTAGGTAATATAAGCTTCTCCCTTTCTACCTGAATAATAGCAGCGCTTCTTACAGAAAGTGTAAACTGGTCATTGGGGCAAACCTCTTAATGTTAAATGAATAGGTGTGGGTTTCCTCCCTGGGACCACTCACTGATTGGAAGAACAGTGGTCAAGCTCCATTCATTCATTCCAATTTTTGGGCTCTGTATGCTACATTGAGTGTAGGGGACCCTGCCTGTGGCAGATTTATTATAAAATCCTTGTGTTGTGTACATGGCTGTGCTTCAGTCCACTTGTGTTTCTCTCGTTCATGCACTAGGCCGAACTTCAAGGCAAGAAATATTAGATGAATGGGAAGAATACTTGTACCTAATACTACTATTTGTAAATGTTCTTGGTAGTTCTTCCTTACTAAATAAACAGTATTCAAGGTTTAATGCTCTTTTAATACATTGTTTTAGAATTGGCTGTATGCACTTTTGTATTTAGCACCAAGATATAACTAGTTATGGTTCTCTTAGTTTATTTTTGTTGGCCAATAAAACGTTGTTCAGATTGATGTTTATTAACTTCTAAACTGACTTTTTTCATTTGCAGTTTATTTGTAAGTTAATTGAAGTTACTTGTCTGGAGTATAGATCGCTCACTGTAGCCTCCACTAAGTTCTGCGCAGACTGTAAATGGCCTTGTCTCATTTCCTTGCTTGCTTTTAAGATGTCTTAAAGATTTGTGATGCAAGTCCTTATCTGGTTTTCAAGCAACCATTTCAATTTCATTTTAAAATACACATTATCTGCGTGTGCAGCTGTGACTAGGAAAGAGCACATTATAAGTGAAAGAAGTTGCTTTTTTTATTAAGTGGTATAAGCACCCTCCTGTTTCTTTGGAAGGAAACCTTGTTTTTGCTGTTATTTCAATGGCCAAACAAAGATGGTACTCTTAAGACAAGAGATGAAAACTTAGCCACCATTCCTCTTGGTTTATACTACCTTCCTCTTTAGGTTCACAATACCATTATTAATGTCTGTTTTTTTTTTTTTACAAAAATAGTTTGTTGCTGTCATAGTCATAGGATGATAGCACCCTCCATCTGGTGTCTGCCTGCTAACATGACAGATGCATGCAGGACCTTTTCTTTTGTTAGAAACTTAAACAACATGACAGAAGAAAAAGTCCACAAGAATGAAAAAAACAAAAATTCTTTTGTTGTTTACTTTTGATTCAATGGCATTGGACACAGAAGGAGGGGGCTGCATCTGTGTCGTCACTCTATCGCTGTAAAAGTCCATTGCTCGCATCCTATAACAGATTAAAGCAATGGACGGTTACAATGATAGTGTGAATGTCCCCTGAGCTGACTGAAAAGTTAGTGAACATTTAAAGAGGACCTGTCACCATTCCTAGCAGTCAGTGATTCTGCAGCAGGTATATATATATATATATATATATATAACTGTTTCTTCATGGAAATGTATGAATCTGGTGCTCATCCCTTTATAGTCCAGTCTAATATTGACTGTTCAGTACTGACAGAATCAGACTGTGCAGGGACACATACATTTCTAGAAGGAATTGCACAAAATAGGGGCTGATGTATCAAAATCAGTATTTAAGCCTAATTTTTGACAATGTTCATGCTTCACCTTAAATTAAGCACATCCTCTGGGGACTGTGTCAGCTCCTTGCTTTTGTAGATTTCTGGCATCATTTATGCCAGAAAACTTTGAAGGGTTGAATTTGAAAAGATTGATGACTCCCGCCCACACACTGACCCTGCTATGCCTACTTTAAGGAAAGTGGCATGTGGGTTGAACAACTTAAAGAGGACCTTTCATGTCCTCAGAGATATGCGGTATTATATACTACTAGAAAGCTGAAAGTGCACTGAATTCAGCACACATTCGGCTTTCCTGGTATGCGCCCCTGGAGCTGGAGATATCAGTGCTGTTTATTTCGGCACCAATATCCCTCCACTCTCAGAAGGGCGGGCCTTACAGGTCAGTATTCATCCATAGACTTATACTGGGGGGTGGGGGGGAGTGGAGAGATATTGGTACTTTCTATATAATACCGCATATCTATGACACTATGAAAGATCCTCTTTAAAGGGGTTGCCCACTTTCAGACCAATATTGAGAGACAAACTAACAGCACCGATATCTCTAGCACTGGGGTGCATACCGGGAACGCCGACAGTGTGCCAAATTCAGCGCACTGTCAGCTTTCTAGCGGTATATAATACCACATACCTCTGAGGACATGAAAGGTCCTCTTTAAAGGAAGATATCCAATTTTCTGCAAGGAGAGCAGGGAGGGTAAAAAAAAAGCCCCCAAAAATCGATACTCGCCTAACTCCTCTGTACGGAAACCGAACGCAAATGTGAACCGGCCCTTAGCGATAAACTATATCCTGGAAGCTCCTTTTTAAAAGGTCATAATTTTGCATACAAATTCTGACTTGTGCAAAAACATTGTGATTTTTATTTCATGGTTGTCTGGTGCACAAGACATGATACATCGACTGCATAGAGTTACAAGAAAAGAGGTTGCACAATTGTTATTGCATGGGAAATGTAATTGTTTACTAAAAGAGAAAAATCAGGAGGGCCTACAGGTCTCTTTAAATTGAGAAGTTACAGTCATTTTATTAAGTAAAATTAGAGCATTAAAATGTTAGTTTGTCCTGTGGGCAGCTAAAGCTTTTTTTTTCTCTTTTAATACAGTACAGACCAAAAGTTTGGACACACCTTCTCATTCCAAGAGTTTTCTGTATTTTCATGACTATAAAAATTGTAGATTCACACTGAAGGCATCAAAACTATGAATTAACACATGTGGAATTATATACTTAACAAAAAAGTGTGAAACAACTGAAAATATGTCTTATATTCTAGGTTCTTCAAAGTAGCCACCTTTTGCTTTGATTACTGCTTTGCACACTCTTGGCATTCTCTTGATGAGCTTCAAGAGGTAGTCACCTGAAATGGTCTTCCAACAGTCTTGAAGGAGTTCCCAGAGATGCTTAGCACTTGTTGGCCCTTTTGCCTTCACTCTGCGGTCCAGCTCACCCCAAACCATCTCCATTGGGTTCAGGTCTGGTGACTGTGGAGGCCAGACATATTTTCAGTTGTTTCACACTTTTTTGTTACGTATATAATTCCACATGTGTTAATTCATAGTTTTGATGCCTTCAGTGTGAATCTACAATTTTTATAGTCATGAAAATACAGAAAACTCTTGGACTGAGAAGGTGTGTCCAAACTTTTGGTCTGTACTGTATATGTTCCTTGTGGTTGGCAGCTCTCTGCTTCAACTCCCTCATTATCATGCGGATTATATTCAGTTTAAAATGCTTATCTTCAATGGGAAATAAGTGACTGTCAGGAAAAAAAAACATCCTGTGAAATTCTTGATGGATCCTGGCAAAGTACATAGAATTGAAATCATGAAACCCTAATGTCTATAAGGAACTTGTCTGCTGATTCGTTCATTCCAACCAATCTTATCTTGACATGAGGTCACTGATTGCTTTGTCTTCGATTGTAAATTAACTCAATAGCTGGGGGCCAGATGTGTGGTCACTTGAGGGAAATAAGATGCTTGGATTTTGAACAGATGCTTGCAAGAATAGTTTATTCTTTCTAGGTTTTACAAACTGTTTACTCATTGATCACTCATAGCCAGCAGAGGATCGGCCTTGTATAGAGCAAGAAGAATGTCTTATCGTGCGCCATCACCCCACCCGCTATGTGTCATCTGTAAGACGCGTGTGTTTACAAGCTGCCTCAGGACACAGGGTCAGAAAGTGGAAACAGCTGGCAGGCATCCAACTGACCCGCTTCTTGTCCAGGATAATAAACGTCTGTCCTGATAAGTGTTTCATTTTTGTTTCTTTTTCACAGTTGTTTTAGAGAACCATGAAGTCACAGAGGATGATATGGCGCCTTCACTAAAACGACAGCGCATAGAAATCAACTGTCAGGATCCATCCATAAAGGTGTTTATTTTTCCTTACTTGTCGATAAACCTCTTAAAGGGGTTTTCTACCTTTACGATAAGCCATCAGTATGTGATTTGTGGGGGCCTGACACCTGGGGCCCCCACAGATCAACTGGTTGAGTGAGCACTGCGGCCTCTTTACTGAATATCAAGCCATATGTTGTGTAGGGGATTGCATAGTATTGCTGCTTAGCCCCGTTCTCTTGAATGGGACTGAGTTGCTGCTGTACCATATGAACGTGACATCATTGACATAGAGAAGAGGCCGCAGTGCTTGTTGCTGTATGTAAAGGGACAGTGATTCTAGGCCCATTTTGAAGCAAAAGAATTAAATTATGCTAGGGTCACACTAGCATTCGGGTTTCCATCCAGAGACACTATCCGCTTAAAAAGCAGTTACATGCGGAAACCCGTGGACCCCATAGACTATAATGGGGTCTGCCGGGTTTCTGCTGGTTTTATATGTCCTCTTTGCAGTACTTTTCTCTCTGCTGATTTTACAACTTCAACACAAGTGCAAATCCAGCCTTATAAAGTATTTTTCAAAAATGAATAAAATCACCTGTTCTACATATTTATTAAAAATTTCAAATCGTTAAACTTTAAATTGATGAATTTGGAATATGTGCAAAACTAGCTCGGAAAAATCTTCTTGGTAGGTGACATCTTCTCCACTTGATAAATTATGTATTACATTGTTGTCCACGTATTTTAATAAGCACTATGTAATACTAATTCTGCCGACTGCTGGTTTTTGCAGCAGTATTCACTTTAATATAATATAAATATAATATAAATGACCTATTTTTAGGAATCAGATTGTTGAGGTCTAATTCTTGACATTCCCATCATTCATTCCATTTATGGGGTGCCAGAGCACTAGAGTATGTGGTTTGTATGCTACAACAGTGTACACATAGCAGGGATTATTCTAATTATTGCAGCAAGTTCCTGTTAAAGTGAAGTGGACAACATTTCATTATCCAGAACAGCCACTTCTGAGTGTACATACTGATGACAAGAATAAAGCAGCTTCAACACCTGTCTAAATGCACAGCCCCTTCAAACAGCTGATCTACAGGGACACTAAAAATATGAACCCCATTGAATTGAAATTGATAGGCTATAATAAGAATTGGTCAATATTGTAATCTTCCAAAAAAAATAAAAAAAACCTTAAGTTGATGTATGTGTGTGTGTGTGTGTGTGTATATATATATATATATATATATATATATATATACATACAGTACAGACCAAAAGTTTGAACACACCTTCTCATTCCAAGAGTTTTCTGTATTTTCATGACTATAAAAATTGTAGATTCACACTGAAGGCATCAAAACTATGAATTAACACATGTGGAATTATATACTTAACAAAAAAGTGTGAAACAACTGAAAATATGTCTTATATTCTAGGTTCTTCAAAGTAGCCACCTTTTGCTTTGATTACTGCTTTGCACACTCTTGGCATTTTCTTGATGAGCTTCAAGAGGTAGTCACCTGAAATGGTTTTCACTTCACAGGTGTGCCCTGTCAGGTTTAATAAGTGGGATTTCTTGCCTTATAAAAGGGGTTGGGACCATCAGTTGTGTTGTTCAGAAGTCAGGTGGAACCTAGAATATAAGACATATTTTCAGTTGTTTCACACTTTTTTGTTAAGTATATAATTCCACATGTGTTAATTCATAGTTTTGATGCCTTCAGTGTGAATCTACAAAACCGATCGAGAGGAATCGCAAATGTTTGGTGCGAGCACTTAAAATGCTGGGTGGAGCCAAAAAATAATAAAGGTCCTCCCACCAAACCGTCCGCAATCTAGTTCATTTGCAGGCATTTCTTTTCCACTCACAGTAAGATGAAACCAAGTACAGGCTACTGTACTGTACATAACGAATGGGATGGTTTTTTTTTTTTTTAATTTTTCAGATCTGTGGAAATATCGCAAATGCATATATGTTAGGTTCTACTGAAAATATCGCGAATCTATGAATTCGCAACTTCAGAAACGGAAATGCAAGAGGTATTTCTCTGTGTGTATGTATGTGTGTGTGTGTATATATATATATATACATCATATGAAAAAATTGGGCATTCCTATTAACTTAATCACTTTTAGTACTGAATACTAATTCGTTTGCAACAGCCATTTCAATTTGATATATCTAATCACTGTGGACACAGTAATATTTCAGGATTGAAACCAAGTACAGGCTACTGTACTAACAGAAAAGGGCAAAATGCATTAAACCAAAAATTGACCGGGTGCAAAGTATGGGCACCTCAACAGAAAAGTGACATTAATATTTAGTAGATCCTCCTTTTGCAAAAAAACAGCCTCTAGTCGCACCTGTAGCTTTTAATCAGTTCCTGGATCCTGGATGAAGGTATTTTTGACCATTCCTCTTTACAAAACAATTCCAGTTCAGTTAAGTTTGATGGCGCCGGGCAGGGCAGCCCGCCCCAAATAACCCCACAGATGTTAAAAAATATTCAGGTCTGGGGACTGGGATGGCCATTCCAGAATATTGTAATTGTTCCTCTGCATGAATGCCTGAGTAGATTTGGAGCTGTGTTTTGCATCATATGTCTAGCTGCCCCCCGGGCAAGTCACTGATTCTTGTACATTATTCTCAAGAATCTGCTGATACTGAGTTGCAATCCATGCGACCCTCAACTTTAACAAGATTCCCGGTGCCGGCATTGGCCACACAGCCCCAAAGCATGATGGAACCTCCACCAAATTACAGTGGGTAGCAAGTGCGGAAGCTGGACGCCAGCAAACGCCGATGACCAAATAACTCAACGCACAGTCCACAGGTTATTTCTCTGTGTGTATGTATGTGTGTGTGTGTATATATATATATATATATATATATATATATAGCCTGACTGTCTCACCATCCTCGTATGTCTTTGCCATTTGGGTTAACCAATTGAGGAATTCACCCACTGATCAAAACTTGAAAAAAGTCGACACAGGTTTCAGAATTTGAGAGTTTTGGAGGAGCCTAAGATCCCACCTTGACTGCCACTAGATGGCCAACTTGCTTTTCACAAGGTTATGTCTTAAAATTACATTTCTAATGCAGATGATTCTATGCAAGGTCAGAGTATAAATTCCATTATTTACCTACATATTACTGTCAGCTAGTATGTGAAAAAAAAAAAAAAAAAAAAAAAAGAGAGCTGTCAGCTGTTGAAAAAAAAAAAAAAGTAAAATTATGCCTCGGCTTAATCTCAGAACTGGATATTTTTCTGAAAATTAGACATCTGGAAAATACTGGGAATATTTTAATATAGGTTTTAAGGTTTACAGCATTGCAGGAAGCATAATACAAGTTGCACTTATAAATATTCTTAATCTGGGCATTAAAACGTTCACTTCCTGTGTTATAAATATTATGTTGTATGAAAAGTCAGTAAAACTGAGCTTGGTGCCTATAGATAAATTAACAGATTTTTTTTTTTTGTGTTTCACTGATTCTACTCCTGTAGTTTTGGATGGAATCTGGAGCAATCTACTAAACTAAGGTTTACTGTCTGGGCTCAGCAGTGACTGAGACAAGTGGGGTGTCCTTACTCTTATATACTGTTATAGCAGTGATGGACCTCATCATTATTTTCCTATATAGTTACAGGGCATACAGACTCCACATTCTGCATATCCTGCATTGGACCTCTCTGCTTGTAAACATATAAAGAAAATTTCTCAAAATAATAATACAGATAAACCTCTCCAAATGAGCCCTTCTTTGAGAGGTCCAACCCTCTAGAAGCCAATTTTTATTGCAATTTTGTATGGTTATCTTAAAGAGTTTTCACTGTTTCTTTATTTTATACACTCTTCCATTCTTCCTTTTCAGTCTTTTCTATTCTCCATCAACCAGACTATCTGCTTGCGGCTAGACAGTATTGAATCCAAACTGCAAGTTTTAGAAGCGACTTGTAAATCCTTAGAGGAGAAGCTGGATCTGATAATGAACAAGCAGCCCACTCCGATCCAAGTGCCCATGGTAGCGGGGTCCCCTCTCGGAGCCACTCAGACATGGAACAAAGTTCGATGGTAAGAGGACAAATATAAATGTGTATTATTATTATTATTATTATTATTATTATTATTATTATTATTATTAAAGGGGTATTCCCATGAACATAACTATATCTATATTTGTAGATAATTAAAAGTTAAACATTTTTCCAAATATATGTAGTTAAAAATCCTGAAGATTTTAAAGAATTTCTCTAACTATCTTAGTGGTGACAGTCTGTTGTCTTGATCTGTTGCCTATGTAAACGACCACAAATGCAGAAACTTTCTATGGTCTGGGACTTGTCAAAAACCCAGCCATGATTTTTTTTATTGTGGACAGGTTAACAGGCAGGGACACTACATGTAGCAGAAGATATCCCAGCCACAATAAGGAAATCATGGCTGGTCCTGCATTTATGGTCGTATCCATTGGCAACCGATCAAGACTGTGAGCACAAGATATTAGAGAAAATCTTTAAAACTCTGCAAAATGTTTAACTATTTATATTTGCAAAAATGTTTAACTTTTAATTGTTTACAAATCTAAAAAAGGTTATGCTCATGGGAACACCCCTTTAAGGGCCAGTCCACATCTGTGTTCGGTTTCCGTACGGGGAGTCCGCTTGGGAACCCCCCCGATCGGAAACCTATACGCATAGAAAAGCGGTTTACCTAAGGAAACCTGCGGACCCCATAGACCATAATGGGGTCCGTGTGGTTTCCGCTCTGTTTCCGCACGTAACATGCGGAAAGGAAAGTACAGTCTTCCCCAATAAACTTATCATTTCACTCTAATTTTGTAATCACTTACATATATCATCATTCACACATAGAAAATTTAATTCAATGCCAACAACTCCTCCTTGGTGCCCAAATTTTTTGTGAATGAGTGTGTTTATATATACAGATATGTGCAAAAGTTTTAGGCAGATGCGGGGGGAAAATGCACCTAAGTAAGAATGCTTTAAAAAACAAAAGTGTTAATAGCTTATTTTTGTTGATTAACAAAAGAGAAATCTAAATCAAATCAACATTTGGTGTGACCACTCTTTGCCTCTAAAGATACTTGTGAACCGTTTTTGAAGGAACTCGGCAGGGAGGTTGTTCCAAACATCTTGGAGAACTTAACACAGATCCTCTGTGGATGTGGGCCTGCTCATATCCTTCTGTAATCCCAGACTGACTGGATGATGATGAGATCAGGTCTCTATAGGGGCCATATCATCGCTTCCAGGACTCCTTGTTCTTCTTTCTGCTGAAGATAGTAATGTCATCACATGAGTGAGGTTTCTTGGGAATAAAGATCTAAACTTTCTCTTTTTCTAACCAATATTCTGTGTAGCGTTTATAGCTGCCATTAGACATTCTGTAGTCCTTTAGTTAATATTTATTTAACTAGGTCTTATAATGGAATATTATCCTTATTTCTTTAATTTCATTTGAGTTCTGTTTATACAAACTAGACTCCGTAAAACCAAAACCAGATACATATCAAAATTTTATGATCTAAGGCAGGTATAATGTGCTTCACCATGAAATTACTGTAATATTCTCTGCTAGTTTTCCTCAAGGGTCTTCACTCAAATATATGTACATAAACACATTATCCTTAGTCTTACTATTTATTTGCAAGTCAGTAGTGACTCTTGAATTATTTTTTTTAAACATTTGTTCATGTTCTGACATTGTCCATTAAAGCTTTTTGGAGACATTCGTTCATCTCCTTATTTACTGGTAGCATTAGTTCTTTGCCTTACAGGTAAAACTAGTAGAGTACATGAGAGACCTTGATAAGTCTTACATAAATGAAAATAATGCTGGTTATATCTTCATCCACCGTAGATTAACAGAAACATGTATTAATAAACATTTCATACCGTCATACCATACTTTTACTGCTTGTCTACTCATTTGATTACATAGTTACATAGTTAGTATGGTTGAAAAAAGACATATGTCCATCAAATTCAACCAGGGAATGGGAAACGTCATGAAAGTCTATACATTTCCATAACCATCAATGCTATTGTGCTCTAAAAAGGCGTCTAATCCTTTTTTGAAGCTGTCAGCTTCATTGATAGATATGAGAGAGTCACAGCAGATTCCCCCCCCCCCTTCACTGCTTTGCCAGTGGTCACCGTACTTGCCTTAGATCCCCGGCTATTGCCCTCGAATGATGGGTCCTCTACTGGCAGAAAATTACATACAAGCAGCCTATTGGCAGCAAGTGTGTGAAGCTTCCTGCACACAGATACGAAAAGTAGGGTTGGGCTGTTTTTGCCTAAAAATAAAATCTCAATTTTTGTCAAGTTTAAGGGCAGTTCTTGATTTAAATCTCGATTTTCATGTTTTTGCGTAAAGAAACTAAAAAAGTTAATTGAAGTTGATATCTGATGTCAGCTTTCCTTTTCCTACCACCTAACTATTGACTATAGTGAAGAAACTGTTGATTGTAGTTTGTAGTGAAAGGACAAAGCTTGCATGGAAGATATCAGACTCTAGGATAGAGCTAACATTGATTTCACAATTCTAATGAAAATCAGAATCATGATTCTTTGAAGTGGCAAATTAATGAAATTCATTAGATTATTTCCACAACACTACCTAAAAGATATGTTGCAGGAGAAGCCATCGTGTGAACATCACTTTTTGCTTTGACTGACAGTGTCTGCAAAGTGCTGGCGAATATGTTGGCGGTATATGAGTAAGAGAAATAAATAAATAACAATAAAGCATTCGAATGCCAAATATAAAAATAATTAGAATTGCTTAAGAAGATTTTCTTGGCAGTTTGATCACACAATGTAGTTCAGATTTATTAAAAAGAAATATTTGTTTGATTAATATGGTATACCTACGTGTGTAGTTAGAATGATTGTTGTTTGTGTTAACATCAAAAATCTCATCCTTGAGATGCACTGTATTGAATACTAAAGTAAATTGAATTATAATCATTTCTTTTTATCGTAACTGCTCTTGTTTTGTATCAGTGTATGCATTATCATGTATATTCCATCCTTCCTGCATCTGTTTACTGAGAACTTTTGTCTTGGATTTGGCCCCAACTTGTTAGCTTCCTCAGGGCTTTTGTAAATTCAGCTTCTATTTCTGCAAACAAAGAAGCAAATATCTTAGTCAAATGCTTCACAAATAACCGAATACCTAAAAAGCTGTGTAACGATAGGTGATACATACGCAGGTGAACATCATTCTTGGAACTGTGCCTCTGCAGCAGCTATTGTGTAGCATCAGCTGGGTTTTGATGTAAGCTTCAGATGCAAGTTCATATCCTGCCAATTTGTAGCTCTTGAGCTCCTGGTTAACTGATACTTTTAGTACGTTATATCCGGGTCGCAGATGTGCAATTATTTTCTTACTCAAATTTGATGTGAATCAGGATGAATCATTGTCCTCGAGGAAAAGCGCTTAAACTGCAGCTGAGCTATGCAGATTATTGTATCCAAGAATATTTACTCAGGAGGACGCCATGTTGAATCCAGGTGGTATTGGGTACATATGTATCTTTGGGGCTGTGCTATGGTCAGATACTATACTGGGAAGAAGTTGTAGTAAACTTATGCATTATTTGTGCATCATTAGGGGCTTGTCTGCTCTAGACGACCTCTTTTCATACACAATGTTAGGACATATGGATGTCATAGAGTTGGATTTTCCACTTCTAGCTTCTCTCAATCAGCTCTCGTATTCAGAGGTTTGTGTGTAATCAGTCTACTCATTTAAGAATCAACCCCAATTATCCTCTATTTTGGAGACTGTGTCCCACCCTGCTGTGGATGGTGGAGTAATCTTGGTGATAACATACATATGGAATATGCTAAATAGACCTGTATATATGTGTACAAAAATTGTGGTTCAGAGACCATGAAGGAAATGAAAGGGAAGTTTAATCTAATATAATGTGCTTCTTTTCTTAGTGTTTTTAATTACTTTGCAACTTTCCTGAAGCCCTGAAGTGCTGATCCATGCAGTGGGCTGACTAAGGCCCCTACATTAATAGTTCATTAGGCCCTTTTTTGGATGCAATTGCTCCCTGGCTCATTTCATGAGCTTTCGTTTGTAGATACTTGATGTTATTAGCTGCCTGTTCCATCGTCTACATAACTGCCAGGATGGTTACACATACATTTGCTGTGGATCTGCTTGTGAGCAGTTCTTCTGAAGTTTTACAAGATTGTGGATAAGCAGAGCCAGACACTTGAAGCTTTTTTTTTTTTTTTTTTTTTTATTTTATGAGCAGCAAGCCATCAGTTCAGTATCTGCTGGGAAATAGATGAAATAATGGTTAATTCCTTAATTTTTCCCGGATGTTGATGTTTTGAAGGCTTCTCCAACTATTATTCACCACAACACTTCTCATAATTTTCCATAGGTTCAGTCTTTTCTGCTTGCTTTGGTTATTGTGCATCTCCTAGAAGATAGTACATGTAAATTCAACCATGTTAAAGAAGAATCAAATGTCAAACAGTCATAGTTGTGCTACTAAAAAGTTCCACTCTTATTAAACCATGTCATTTACAGTGACGCTAGTTTCACACCTGCGTTCGGGTTTCCGTTCAGGGGGTCTGCTTGGGGACCTCCCGAACAGAAACCTAATCTGCTTAAAAAAGCAGTTACCCGCGGACCCCATAGACTATAATGGGGTCAACCGGGTTTTCACCCGAAAAGGGTGAAAAATGCGGAGAGAAAAGCACTGCTTGCATTTTTCAAGGGGAATGGAATTCCCCAGCGGAGTGCAGGTGCAGGTGTGAACCTAGCCTTAGTATATCGTCGATAGCTATTTTCAGTAGTTTTATTCTCTGTCGTTTTATTGTAGTTCCTTCCTGTCCTGCGTTGAAAAATGTTAAATATTCTTTACAGCCAGTCAAAAAGCAAAAGTTGTTCGCTGAACAATCTTTGAACTGCCAGTTTAGGTGGTCGTCTCCCTATTAACATACAGTGAGGAGTCACTGAATAAATTTTGGAATAAAAAAAAGCTTTTGCTATCTGTGTGCTGTCATGAGCTACCAAAGTGCTTTATCTCTCTGGCAAGCAGCTTCTTGGCCTGTCTCCTTTGCTTTTAATTTCTGGCTCCAATCTCAATTTCAAAGTTCACTCTCCCAGGATCGTAAAGTGATTGGTACCATAGCACATAAATGTCTGATACGTGCAGTGGCTCCCCTTTGGTACCTGCACCTATCTCAATCTTTTTCCACAAAAATACTATCTGAGTTCACCCCGGGCAGCAGCAACAGAAGCAGAAAGAAGGGCTTGTACATGGTACTGTGGAAGAGCAGGTAATGGAAAGATTGTATCAAAGGTAACTTGGTCATGATCAGGGCCGTAACGTGATGTGGTGCAGCGGATGTAGTCACACATGGGTCCAAGAACCTTAGGGGGCACATAAGGTGTTTCAATATGAGGGTTATACAGGTACATATTTTGCAGTGGGGCCAGGAAGCTTCATCTTGTGCATCTGGTGGTGATACCTGCTGAGAGATGTTGTACACTGGCAGGCACAGACCGCTGACGTTACAGAGATTTCCTGTGTTTGACCCAGCTTGCCTGACTTTGCTTGACCTGACTTTCCTTGTACTGAACCCTGGCCCAACCTTTTGATATCAATTTTGTACCTCACATTAATCTGACTGTTTCTTAACCACATCTGTCCTAACTGCATCTTTAGCCCAGACTACTATCAGTTGTCCTGTATCCTGATGGGGACTACTGTTTCTTGGGGACCATGAAGCTGAATTTTTTTCTGCCTTACTGCTAGGCTGCTTCTAAAACCCAGAAGTCCGTCTTGGCCTTTTAACTCTAAAACCCTACATCGTATTTAACAGTACACATTGTAACCTGCAGTTGGTCGGATGGGTTTTCACATTACCAACAAGATATGCTGGAACTTGTAGTGAAAGGAAAGACAGACTCGCAGGTGCCTATGTCAGTTTTAGAGAATGTGAGCTCTATGGTTTAAATGACAATTTCTTGGCGTGCTCCTCTCTGGAGGCTAGCCCTAAAGTTTATTTGGATTATGTAAACAATTAAATCCATTTTTCTCGTCATAAATAGAGTTTTTCCTATTTTTCACGGTTCTTTTATATGAGCTCTGAGTGACAATGGAGGACCTATAAAACAAAAATGTGCTTTCCTGCCATAGCGTACAGTAAAATATCCAGTGACTAACCTCCTATGTATCCTCTCCGGGAACAGCTGGCATTGTCTCCCGTAGAGCAAGCTCGGAGTGTTGTAGACAATTTATCTGGCAGTAAGGACGGAAGATAAAACCGCGAGGGGAAAAATGTGTTTTACTTAAAGATGCTTTCAGCTCTAATAAAACTCTAAGAGGAGAAACTGGTTAAGTGTAGTGCGTTACACTTCACAGACTCGCTTGCAAAGCCGGTTTCTGCTGGTTCCAAGCCAACAACAAAGTTCAGTGAGGCGTTTGGCTATATTGATTTATTTAGATTTTCACTTTCCCATCACACTACAGAAAGTGCTTGACCATAATCTAATGGACTTCCACTCTTGACTATTTGTAGAGGAATTGATATGACCTGCATAAGTCCTAGGTGGAAGGTCTGTTGATGCATTTTACTTGTGCTGAGCAATGAGATTCATACAAGTGCAGTACAAATGATGGGTGGCTTTGCCTGAATAAAGCTGGATCTTTATCCACCCTGCTCTATACTGCTGACATATTTCTTATACCTTAATCATGTGACTGTGATCTGTTTCTTCTTTTCAGACATTTCCTGTATCATATGTATCAGGTGCTTTTTTTCCCCTTAGGTAAATCATAAAGGATTTCTTGCAAAATAGGCAAGAGATGTTAACATACAGTTGACCCCTGCACAGTAGCAGGATGCTGGAATGGGTGGTTAGATCCTCCCATGTGTTTAACATATAAAGAAATAATAAAGGGATATAAAATTCTCAATTGCTGGTACAGAGTTCTGACTGTCTTACAGAAAATGTCCCCTTTCTCAGTTGGAAATGTGGGGAAAATTATGGAACCATGCTATGTGTACTTTGGTCTTGCCGAGAGTTCAGCAATTTTTGAACCAAATTGATTTAAGTAGTAGTAAAATCCCTGTGTTACTACTGTTTCCTGCCACAGGCAGGCCTGACAAGTAATATAGCCTTTGCAGGCCTTGGAGGCATCAGAAGGCATCTGTCTGCAATACCAATGAAACAGCTCCTGCGATTTTCCTGCGGGAGAGCTATTCCATAACAAACAGGAGGCTGAAAGTGAAAGTGACATCCCAGGCACCATGGTCACATTTGACCATGGCAATTAAGGTGTTACTTGCCCATGACCAGAGCTATCTTCAATCACAGACACTGCTGCCAGTGCCTATGGAGCTCTGGCGTAAAACTCAGAATGTCTGCTGTTTTGATCTCTTTTTATTAAAATTTTCAATGCAGGCGAAACAGCGAAAAAACAAACAAAAAACAGTGGTTCGTTTTGATGTGTTGCCTGCTACAAGTTTGTAAACTGCATGTTTTTGGACACAGGAATATCTAATTTGTATGTGTTTCACTTTATTTTTATATGTGTTCTAAGGAAAGGAGTATATATATATATATATATATATATATAATATACATTTTTTTTTTCTTTTAATATAAAACTTTTATTTTTAGACCCCCTAGGGGTCTGATCACTAATTCAATACACTGCAATGCTAATGTATTGAGAAATCCCTAGACTTCTATTACCGGCTGCCTAGCACAGCTTGTAATAAAAGTCTATTGCAGACAAGCCTGGGAGCCTTTAATAGGCTCCAGCTGTCACACTTCCGGACCTCCAGTCCTGAATCTCACCCCTGGGGCTGGTTATCCACACCAACGTAGTGGTGCCTATGCGGTGTCGGGAAAATAGCGCTTCAGTCAGCATTGACCGTGGCATTAGTGGTGGTAATACCCGCGATCAGCGCCTGCACTGTTTAGTACACTGGAGACCCTACTGCAATGGCGATCTCTCAGCTTTCCAATGGCCGCCATATTTAAATAGATGACATCCACTGTACTATTAGCCCCTTAGTGCTGTACATACATGTATGCATTATGGTCCTTAAAAGGAACCCGTGACCATGGAAATGCAGCCTAATCTGCAGGCATCATGTTATAAAGCTGGATGAATTGAGCAGATTGATATGTAGTTTTGTGGGACAAGATTCCATATAACCTGTAATTTTATACATATAATTGTGTGTTCTTTCTGTGCTTAGAAGGAGTCCAGCAGACGATCCTAACAGTGAATGACAGCCTCATCTCTATGACTCTGTATACAGAAATAGCTGAAGAGTGAAGAAATCAGGCAATACGTTTTAGAGACTGAGTATATTTGATAAGTAAGCTTTCGCAAGTCTAGCTCCCTTCATCAGACATGGTGTTATACAAGAACCTAAAAATTCACATTATTTATACATACACAAGGCATGGATCTTCAAAAGGATTCTTAGACTAACAAAATGCAATATACGTAGAGAAGTTATTTATAACAGGTCAGGAAATAAACAGTCTAAAATTTGTGGTGCGTGACAGAATTAGCTGTCAACCACTGTTAGGACTGCCCACTCAATTACATCTAAGCATAGAAAGAACAGGGAAATAACTGTATAAATGACATGTTGCCTGCACATTATACAGCATTTTCATGGTGACAGGTTCCTTTTTAAGTGATTTAACACTACTGGACTTGCTAAAGAATATCATCCCCTACCAGGCACATAATAGAGTACAGTGGTATTAGGCTAATATTTTATTAAAAGATATAATGGTGAGCTTCTTGATTAAATTCTCAGTTTTATTTTGGCTCATAAGATAAACAATTTGCATATTTAACAAACAAGAAAACAAGATCTTTTTCTGCTATTACTTGCCATTATTTGTATTAATGATTTCAGTAATTTTCAGCCCATTTAAATTAGATGAATTTCTTTATGGTATACAGATGATTTAGTCCACCACTAATTTCACAAAATTCCAATACTTTCATCCACAAAATACACTCTAAGATTACCAAAGTGTTATTTCATCTTAGATTTTTGTTTTACCATTCCTGATCCCTTAAGTGACACACACACACACACACACAAGTGACGCAGCTTTCTACATGGGAACCATTACGTAAATTGTGGGATCTATACTGTGTAACTGAATGATTTGGTTGGATAAGTTTTCTCTACAACTTTGATCTTTAGCTCTAAATTGTTTTCTATTCCAGTAGGATGTTTAAAGTATTGTGAATAGCAATGGTTTGTAAGACTAAGGGGCTCTATGACGACACCAACCTAATAAGCCAGATCTGATGTTTGTATTGACCCCATCCCATGAAGACCGTGAAACTTTTACTCTGTTTTTCTCTTATTTGTTGTGTTAATCATAATTTTTTAGATTTTATTTTATTTTTTTGGCCCTTCAGTGAATTCAAAGCTTTAAGAACGATCTCATTAGTTGGGTGTAAAGGGGTGGTGAGGAGAGCTTAGCTTGTGAGTCAGAGAGATATGACTGTGTGTAATCTTTGTGAGTTTACATTGGATAAACAAACTATTGCAGTCGGGGTAAGATTATCTATTAGTAAAGAGATTGGTATGCAATTCCATACACTTCTTATTTTTCATAATTGTAACTTATTTTGTTCTTTTGGAAGAATGACACATGGATGCACATTAAATTGATACTCCAAAACTACACAATTTGTTCATAGCAGAATACTAAAAAAGTAAAACGCAGTCTATAGCAGTGATGCAGTTGTATCAAGACTTATGTGAATGACAACAAACACCTTATGCTAGGTTCACACTAGCGTTGTGGTCTCCGTCGTTTTTGGTTTGCCGGGGGGACCCGAATGGCGGATAGCTAGACCTTTGTTTCAGTTGTTACACACAGTCACTGGCAGACCCCGTTGACTATAATGGGGTTCACCATTTTAAAACTGAAAATGGCGGAGAGAAAAGTCCTCTGTGCAGGACTATTCTCTTCTGATTTTCAGCAGTTGCTGCGATGGAGTCTCCCACAGATACTCCAGTGCAGATGTAAACCCAGCCTTAGGAAGATAAGATGTTACACACAGAGATCAGGAAGATGCAGTGACAATTTCTTCTGCTTACACCCAATCTTGCATGCTGAGATTATTTTATGCAAGGTGCTAATGTTTTTAATGTTTGTGAGTATATGGAATAAAGAGATTTTGTGCTGATTTTAAATACAGCCTACACTATGCGCGGTTATTCCTTTTAGTCCAGATTTTATTTCATCTAGTGGACATAGGAACATGAATTATAAGACATGTTCAGGTAAAATGTTCCATGACAAGCTACAATATGGAGAGATGAATGGTTAGATGGATCCAGAAGAAATATATGTATACCATCTTCTTCATAGGCTGTTTGATGACAGACAGATAAGTCTTGATACAACTGCATGATTACTACAGACTGTATT
Source organism: Leptodactylus fallax (assembly GCA_947044405.1). Classification (NCBI taxonomy): domain Eukaryota; kingdom Metazoa; phylum Chordata; class Amphibia; order Anura; family Leptodactylidae; genus Leptodactylus; species Leptodactylus fallax. The sequence continues at coordinate 3,265,044 of CAMRHE010000083.1, forward strand.
ATATTTTCTGGCATTGAGCTATGAACAAATTATGCAGTTTTGGAGTGCTATGTGAATAGGAGTTTGGAGACATGGCTCCATTGTTTATGAGCTCTACTAGGGGATGGAGTAGTGCAACTTAGAGGCACACATTGAATTGATAGTCATGTTGTATTCTGACACTATAAAGGTGGGTTCACACTTGCGCCGTCACTCTGTTTTTTGTCTACCGCACTGTGTAAGGACTTTTTTTTTTGTTGTTGCAAGACAAGATGTAGTTTTTATTGATGCCATTTAGGGAAGCATGATGCTTTGATCGCAATTTATTTAAAAAAAATTTTTGGTACATTAAATGGGGAAAAATGGCAATCTTTGGCCATCTTGATTTTTTCCACACTATGGTGTTCACCATATGGCTTAAATATTTTTGTATTAGTGCTTAGATCTATAATGTGTTTATTAGATCACTTATACAGTAGGTTCCAAGAATAGTGAGGATCAAGAATTCCACACATCACTGATTTAACTGATAATAAGTAAGCATGTATAATAAAAGTAAAGATAATAAGCAGGAGTACAAGTAGTCACTTTCTTTCAAGTCACTTTTTGCTTGGGGGAGCTCATATGTTGTGCGTGTGACACCCCAAAATATACAAGACAATTCAAAGATAACACCTGTAGATGTCTAAAATCAGATAAACAGCCTATTATCATGTGCACTAAACTTATATACCCCCTAGCCGCCTCTCTAATATATAAGATTAACATAAAATTAAGAGAATTGTCTTATGTGCATGTCTTATGGTCACTGGTTTGAAACGGGACCTTGAACCCCTTTACCAGACAGTATGAAAGCTAAAATGAAGTTAGAATTAAAGTAGAAGAAGCATCAAGACTAACAAAATGAGTCTTTTACAATGCAACCATAGAATGAAATACTACTGTAGCGCAGTCTATGGTTAAAATCAGGAAGGGAGATGAAAGTCGGTTAAATATTTTTAGACATGAGCAGTACATTTGCCTATTGTGCTTGCACACTCGGACACACTCTTAGACAGTTTGATCCATCAAGTGTTTGTTTATGCTCTAATTATAGTGTTGGTAATGTTTTGGCTTTCTTCATAGAATTCCCAGTGTGGGGATACCTCTATGATAAGAAAATAAACATAATCATTTTTTGGATTAGGTTGTGTGCTGTGCTTATCTCTCTAATTGGATGTAAACATCATTCGATGTGGGAACCACCAAATTCTATCTCTCTAATTCAAGTGCTTAAACACACTGCATGGCCAGAGGTATTTAGAATTGAACATCAGCTCCATATGTGAAAATCTCAGTTCACAATTACAGTGGGCAAAAAAAGTATTTAGTCAGCCACCAATTGTGCAAGGTCTCCCACTTAAAAAGATGAGAGGCCTGTAATTGACATCATAGGTAGACCTCAACTATGAGACACAAAATGAGAAAACATATCTAGAAAATCACATTGTCTGATTTTTTAAGAATTTATTTGCAAATTATGGTGGAAAATAAGTATTTGGTCACCTATAAACAAGCAAGATTTCTGGCTCTCACAGACCTGTAACTTCTTCTTTAAGAGGCTCCTCTGTCCTCCACTCATTACCTGTAGTAATGGCACCTGTTTGAAATTGTTATCAGTATAAAAGACACCTGTCCACAACCTCAAACAGTCACACTCCAAACTCCACTATGGTGAAGACCAAAGAGCTGTGGAAGGACACCAGAAACAAAATTGTAGACCTGCACCAGGCTGGGAAGACTGAATCTGCAATAGGCAAGAAGCTTGGTGTGAAGGAATCAACTGTGGGAGCAATAATTAGAAAATGGAAGACATACAAGACCATTGATAATCTCCCTTGATCAGGGGCTCCACGCAAGATCTCACCCCATGGGGTCAAAATGATCACAAGAACGGTGAGCAAAAATCCCAGAACCACACGGGGAGACCTAGTGAATGACCTGCAGAAAGCTGCGACTAACGTAACAAAGGCTACTGTCAATAACACACTACGCCGCAAGGGACTCAGATCCTGCAGTGCCAGATGTGTCCCCCTGCTTAAGCCAGTACATATCTGGGCTCGTCTGAAGTTTGCTAGAGAGCATTTGGATGTTCCAGAAGAGTACTGGGAGAATGTCATATGGTCAGATGAAACCAAATTAGAACTGTTTGGTAAAAACACAACTCGTCGTGTTTGGAGGAGAGTGAATGCTAAGTAGCATCCAAAGAACACCATACCTACTGTGAAGCATGGGGGTGGCAACATCATGCTTTGGGGCTGTTTCTCTGCAAAGGGACCAGGAAGACTGATCCGTCTGTGTACATGAAAGAATGGGGCCATGTATCGTGAGATTTTGAGTGCAAACCTCCTTCCATCAGCAAGGGCACTGAAGATGAAACGTGGCTGGGTCTTTGAGCATGACAATGATCCCAAGCACACCGCCAGGGCAACGAAGGAGTGGCTTTGTAAGAAGCATTTCAAGGTCCTGGAGTGGCCTAGCCAGTCTCCAGATCTCAACCCCATAGAAAACCTTTGGAGGGAGTTGAAAGTCTGTGTTGCGTACAGGCCTCTCTCATCTTTTTAAGTGGGAGAACTTGCACAATTGGTGGCTGACTAAATACTTTTTTCCCCACTGTATGGGCTGAATGGAGCTTGTTCCCCATCTTCTGCTATAATGGTCTACATTCTAGGAAGCTGTTTGCTACGTTTTGGCACAATCCAGAGAACATTAGTGTCCAAGTAGTCACTAGAGCATTTTCAAGGTTGGCATTACCAATAGGTTGGCATTCCGGAAGCAGGAAAGGGTCCTGTAAACCAATGACTCAAAGTTGGAAGCTCACGTTTCTGGAATGTCATTATATGATGATATCGTTAGACTGTTTTCCTAAGGCTGAGGAATTTTGCCTAAAAATTACATCAATACTTTTTTCAATTTAATTGGTGGATTTTTTATTTGAATCTTGATTTTCATGTTTTCTCATAAAGAAACTAAAAAAGATTAACTTCCATTAGGATAATTTCATTGGATATGCTTTAATATTTACAGTGCAAGCTACACTGAAGTAAAAAGGTGGGGTTCCATAATGTAGTATTCTCATTCTTTGTTATAGGAACATTGTGGTGTTATAGCTGTTCAAATTATAAGTATACTGTGTCACGGTTAAAAGGGCACTGTGGTTTTTGTAACTATGGGGGCATTGTAAATACCACTGTCATAGGGGTATGGTTGCTGTCACAGCTATAGCAATACTGGAACTGGCACTGTTATAGGCAGACTGCAGCTATCATAACTATGGGGGCACAAGGGGTTACATTGTAATAATAGAGGTACTCTGGTTGTCATAAAAATGGGGGTACTAAAGATGGTACTCTTACAAAGGTGATTAAATTTATGGGGCACTGTAGGTTGTACAGTTTTTGGGGTACTGCATCTATTATTATCAGGGCACTGGGGATCCCACTGTCATAAGAGTACTGTGGCTGTTATAATTATAGGGACACTGGGGGTTGCGCTATTATAGGGGAACTGCTGATGAAAATGCCATATAAGCGATAGTCTTTTGACACACAGACTTCTTAAGACAAGTTGGCACTTTTAATGAAATTTTGACTCTAATACATGTATGTAAATACTACCTGCAGCCTTTTATGAAGCATGGTTGATTACATGGGTAATGTCAGAATGCTGACTATAGTAGCAGACAATTTATAAACATGAAATTTTGCAGTGATCACTTTCCTATTGTGGTTGTACCTGTAATACAATGTCCCCATCTTCCAACTTTATACTTCAGTCAGTAACTTTCTTTTTGCCAAACTCTCTGTTAGCATTATTTGTAACTACCCAACGTCATCCCTTTCTGGACCAGCACAAACCATACTCGAGTCTATTGGTAACATTAATTTGACTTCCTATTCATATTGTCAGCCAGTTGCCTAACCCAGTTCACACAAGTATTTGGCTCATTTACCCCCAGTACATCTGATGCCAGTATCATCTTCTGAGAAACAAAAACGGGGGAGAGGGCTGATTTTTCCAGGGTGGGAACTGAGCTGACACTTAGTGAGCACCCACTTAATGTGAGAAGAAACTGCTGTGGGTGTGTATCTACAATCAGCATTGTGGCACACTGGAATATCGACTTAATCACATTAATTGGATTAATTGCCCAGTCCTACCTTCACTGGAAATGGAGGAACAAACGCCCCTAAAGCTCTTTTTCAGCTAATTTTCATAAGAATAAAATTTTCATGAAAGGTGAGGTACAAAGCAGAATAAGAAATATAGGTCCTAAGTATAGGTTATCAGAATTAAAGTCCCATTATCTACTCTCTTATCTACTCTCTTGTACTAGCACTTTTGCCGACTAAAGGGGTATTCCCATGTGGACATGTATAGGCATACACATGTGGACAAAATTGTTGGTACCCCTCGTTTAATGAAAAAAAAAACCCACAATGGTCACAGAAATAACTTGAATATGACAAAAGTAATTTGCCAAACTACATATTGACAAGCCACAAAGCTTCTGGGAGAATATCCTGTGGACAGATGAGACAAAAATCGAATATTTGGCAAGGCATATCAGATCTATGTTCACAGACGGAAAAATGAAGCATATCTTGAAAAGAACACTGTCCCTACTGTGAAACATGGAGGAGGTTCTGTTATGTTGTGGGCTGCTTTGCTGCATCTGGCTAGGGTGTCTTGAATCTGTGCAGGGTACAATGAAATCTCAAGATTATCAAGGGATGCTAGAGAGAAATGTGCTGGCCAGTGTCAGAAAGCTTGGTCTCAGTCGCAGGTCATGGGTCTTGCAACAGGATAATGACCCAAATCATACAGCTAAAAACACCCAAGAATGGCTAAGAGGAAAACATTGGACTATTCTGAAGTGGCCTTCTATGAGCCCTGACCTAAATCCTATTGAGCATCTTTGGAAGGAGCTGAAACATGCCGTCTGGAAAAGGCACCCTTCAAACCCGGGACAACTGCAGCAGTTTGCTTATGAGGAGTGGGCCTAAATACCTGTTGAGAGGTGCAGAAGTCTCATTGACAGTTACAGGAATTGTTTGATTGCTTCAAAAGGTTGTGAAACTAAATATTAAGTTAAGGGTACCATCATTTCTGTCCAGGCCTGTTTCATGAGTTTTCTTTTTTAAAAAATTGTGTTGAAGCATGGTTGAAAAGCAATGTCTGACTTTCATTTGTTCATTTTCATAGATTTTTTTTTTTATATATTATTACTTTTGTCAGATTCAAGTTATTTCTGTGACCATTGTGGGTTTTTCTTTCATTAAATGAGGGGTACCAACAATTTTGTCCACGTGTGTATATCCACATTATGGCCACATATCTACAGGATATTCCATAAATGTTTGAAAGATGTGAGTCCCTTTTGGAACCCTCATTTTTCTTGAGAATTGGGGTGTCCTAAATAATAATAATATTTATATAGCGCCAACATATTCCGTAGCACTTTACAAATCAGAGGACACATTAGACATTACGATGTGACAAAGAAATAAACATATCAAGAAATAGGAGTGAGGGCCCTGCTCGCAGGAGCTTACATTCTATGAGGAGATAGGGGGACACAAGATGTCAGAGGGCTTGTTTGCTACCATGGTCCAGCCATCTTTTAATAGAAAAGGTTGTGTAACTGAAGCTGCATGAACCCGTCACCAGCCAGTATCTGTGAATAAACAGATACTAAGTGCAAGGAATGCAGTGTAACTTCTAGATGGAGGGGCCAGGATCTGAGGAACAGAGGAGGAAGGATAAAAGGTGTTATTGTTATGCACCTCCGCACATAAGCCTGACCATACAGTTGGTGATTAATCGGATTGTCTTGGGTAAAGCATTCCAGAGCACCAGTGCAGCTCGAGAAAAGTCTTGGATACGGGAGTGCGATGATCGGATAACAGAGGATGCAAGTCTAAGGTCATTGGCAGAACGGAGAGGGCGGTAGACAGTGACAAGAGAGGAGATATAGGGGGGCGCAGCGCTGTGGATGGATTTGTGGGTCAGTGTGATAATTTTATATTGTATTCTGTGACGAATGGCAACCAATACAGCGACTGACACAAGGTAGATGCGTCTGTGTACCGGTTTGACAGAAAGATGAGTCTGGCGGCTGCATTCAGGACAGATTGTAGTGGGGAGAGTTTAGTAAGTGGAAGCCGAATTAGAAGAGAATTGCAATAGGGAAGACGAGAGAAAATCAGAGCGACAATGAGGGTTTGGATGTTTCCACGGTGAGAAAAAGGCGAATTCTAGAGATGTTTTTAAGGTGCAGGTGGCAAGAGCGTGCAAGTGTCTGAATATGTGGGGTAAAGGTGAGATCTGAGTCAAATACAACCCCCAGACAGCGGGCATACCGCCTCGGGGTAATAGTAAGGCCACAGACAGTAATGGAGATATCAGGGTTAGGTCAGTTAGTGGATGGAGGGAACACAAGAAGTTCAGTTTTTGAAAGATTCAATTTCAGATAAAGAGAAGACATGATGTTAGAGACAGCAGAGATACAGTCACTGGTGTTCTGTAGTAGTGCAGGGGTGATGTCACGGGATGAGGTATATAGTTGGGTATCATCTGCATAAAGATGGTATTGAAAGCCAATTTTTTTTTTTTTTTTTTTACCTGTCAATTTTATTAAGAATTTTAAACAAGGTGACATACAATGGTATAGAAAGAGCCACAACAGGTACAACAGTTCAGTAAAATATAACATTGTCAAAAGACACAAAAACGTAACACTAAAACACATACCAACAGACAAAGAAGGAGACAAGGTGGGAAGGGAGAGGGAAAACGGTGAGAGCAGGTGTCAGAGCCCATGAACAGTACAATAAGTATCCCAATGTGACCAGACAGCATTGAATACATCTACAGTATGATTAAGGGTCGCAGTCAAAAATTCAAGACTACGAACATCATTCATGCGAACAATCAACTCAGGCCCCGTGGGAGGGAGCGCCTTCCTCCAGCGGAGGGCAATAAGGGTCTTCGCGGCAGTGCACAAGAAGAGGAATAGTGTAGACGTCCTCTTGCTTAAGTGCTTGGAGGGTTGATTGAGAAGGTAAGTGAGGGGGTCCAATGGGACGCCCTGCACAAAGAGAGCGTCAGTAAGGAGTTTAACCTCCAGCCATTATGGGCGGAGGACGGGGAAATCCAAGAATATATGGGGCACCGTCCCCAGTGGGCCTTGCAGCGCCAACACGAAGAAGGATTAGCAGGGTTTAGGGTATGGAGCAATGCTGGCGTATGATACCAATGCATGAGGATTTTGTACTGAGTCTCGAAGAACGTGATACAGGACGAGGACTTAGCCGCTCAAGACCAGATGATTTGCCACTGCTCGGGCGAGATCTGCCTACCCAAAGCCTCATCCTATCTGGCCATATATCTGTGACGTAGGGGGCAGGTCGGCCCTCAGGAGAGGACAGGATTCTGTAAATGCTAGTGATGAGTCCTCTAGTGGAGGTACCAGCACGACACAGCTTCTCAAAGGCTGTGGGCAAAGATACCCGAGTGGATCCAGACTGGGTCAAAACAAAATGAGAAATTTGCTTGTAGTGAAACCATTCAGTAGATGGCAAGCGTAGAACAGAGGTGAAGTAGTCAAAAGACCTGAGCTCTAGGGTCGATGGATCGACCAGATCAGCAATACGGAACAGGCCTAATCTGCTCCAAGCTTGCACCATAGCAGAAGACATTCCCCCAGGGAGGAGCGGATTATACAGGAACGAAATCATGGCGGAGGAGGAAGAGGCCTAGGGAAATAGCTTAGTGCAAGAAGTCCATACTGCCCAAGTAAAGGCGATGGGCCCTATGAGCGGAACGGCAGGCGAGGAGGGAGTGCGAGACCACAAAAAAGCATTTGGGTGCACAGGGGCTAGACAAAGTTTTTCGATTTCAAGTCATTTGGTATAGGCCTGGGACGCCACCCAAACGGAATAGCTCGGAGATGGGCCGCCCAATAGTAATGCAATATGTGGGGCACCGTCAGCCCCCTCCCCCTCAGACCTGCCAGCCATCATCACGGAGCAGCGGGAAATACGATGACGCTTCGCATTCCAGATAAACTGGAAGATCGCCCATTGGAGGGACCACAACTCAGAGTGGGGTTTTGCCACCGGGAGCGTCCCAAAATAGTAAAGGAGTTTTGGGAGGAGGGTCATTTTAACCGCCGTAATTCGTCCTATTACTGAGAGGTGGAGAGGGTGCCACTTATCTAGGAGGGAGCGAAATTCGTGGACTAGACGAGGATAATTAACTGAGTACAAGGAAGAGTAGGATGAGGAAAGCTGCACGCCCAAGTAGCGAAGTGAGCGGTCTCTCCATTGGAAGTCATAATTAGATTGGAGCAGCTGCAACGTGGGATCGGGGATATTAAGGGGGGAGGGCTTCCGTCTTGCTTGGGTTAACTCTGTACCCGAATAGACTACCATAGACCCTAAGAGTTCAGATGAGGTTCGGGAGAGTGATATGGGGGTTAGTGAGGGTTAGAAGGACATCATCTGCAAATAAAGAAACCTTACATTCCCTATCTCAGACCGTTATTCCAATGATATCAGGGTTAGACCTAATTTGAGATGCCAGGGGCTCAATACAAAGGGCAAATAAGAGGGGGGAAAGAGGACACCCCTGGCGAGTCCCATTTCGGATGGGGAACGGGGGAGAAGAAACATTAGGAAGCTTTACGACCGCAGAGGGACGAGATTACAAGGATCTAATTGCTGTCATAAAGGTTGAAAACCAAATTTGCGAATGGTTTGTCCAACTGGGGCTGTGTACAAAGAGAAGAGGAGGGGACCTAGGACCGAGCCTTGAGGAACCCCAACCGTAAGGGGCAGAGGAGAAGAAATAGCACCAGCGAATGATACACTAAATGAGCGGTCAGAGAGATAGGAAGAAAACCAAGAGAGAGCGTTATCCCTGAGGCCAATAGAATGGAGCATAGTGAGGAGGAGTTTGTGGTCTACAGTGTCAAATGCTGCTGAGAGATCCAGAAGAATAAATAGTGAATAGTTCCCTTTAGATTTAGCCATTAAGAGATCGTTGGAGACCTTTGTGAGGGCCTTTTCTGTAGAGTGTAGTGCACGAAAACTTGATTGTAAGGGGTCCAGAAGAGAGCAGAGAGATAGCGGATTAGGCGGGAGTAGACCAGGCGTTCCAGGAGTTTAGAGATGAAGGGGAGGTTAGAGACAGGTCGGTAGTTAGCAGCACAGGATGGGTCAAGGGAGGGTTTTTTCAGTAGTGTGGTTATTAAAGCATGTTTGAAGGAGGAGGGAAAGATTCCAGACGAAAGAGAGAGGTTAAAAATTTTAGTAAGGTGAGTTGTAACAGTAGGAGACAGAGATCGGAGGAGGTGTGACGGGATAGGATCGCTTGTGCAAGTAGTGTGGCGAGAAGAAGAAAGGAGCTGGGAGACTTCTTCTTCTGTTACCAGGTCAAATAATGAGAGTTCACAATGTGGAGCAAGGGAGGGAGGGGGACTGATGACGCTTGGAGAATGGGTTATTTCCTGACGGATGTTGTCGATTTTGTCTTTATAGTATGTGGCCATGCCTTGAGCACAGAGGTCTGTGACAGGTACATGCACCTTTGGCGTGAGGAGGGAGTGAAAGGTGTCAAAGAGTCGTTTAGGATAATTGGAGAGAGAAGAGATGTGAGAGGTGAAGTAAGCTTGTTTGGCGAGATAAAGGGCAGAGTTATAGGCTTTGAGAATAAACTTGAAGTGAAGAAAATCTGCAGATGTGTGAGATTTTCGCCATAGCCATTCAGCACATCTTGAGCATCGCTGAAGAAAATGTGCTTGAGGAGAGTGCCAAGGTTGCCGGTGTCTGTGTTGGGATTTTCAGACGGTCAAGGGTGCTACTTTATCCAGGGCGAATTTGAGAGTCTCATTGTAGTGTTTGGTGGCCAGTTCAGGAAAGGAGAGAGAAGAGATGGGAGAAAGTGATGACTGTAGGGTATCTGAGAGGTGCTGTTTGTTTACAGCCCATAGATTTCTGCATGTGCGATAGGTCAGTGTGTTTTGTGAAGGACAAGAAGCTTTAATGTTAAAGGAAAGAAGGTTGTGGTCGGAAATTGGTAGGTGAGCGTTAGTAAAGGCAGAGAAAGAACAGAGCCGTAAGAAGACCAGATCAAGAATATTACCATCTTTGTGTGTGGGAGAAGAAGTAAGCTGAGAGAGACCAAGAGAGGCGGTTAGTGATAGAAGGCGAGAGGCAGATGGAGAGACAGGGGTGTTAATGGAAATGTTAAAGTCACCCATAATGAGGATAGGAATTTCATAGGATAGGAAGTTGGAAAGCAATGAATTAAAGTGATCTAAAAACTGGTAGGGTGAGCCAGGGGGACGGTAGATGACAGCTACTCGCAGGGAGAAAGGGCGGAAGAGTCTGATAGTGCCCTGCCTCATGGCTGTGGGGAGTACACCGCAGATACACGGCTCTCTGTATTCACTTTTGAAGGGCGCATGGAGGCTTGCTTATTTTTGGAAGTTCCATTGCAAAGGTTTCATCGATGCCACAGTCTTTGCAACTTGAAAATGAAGGCACATAAAACAGCATATACATACACCATTTCATTTAACACTACAGCTCCATTCAGTATAAGGGCTTATTCACACAACAGTGAAAAACAGACATGTGACAACTGTTTTGCAACACCTGTCACATGTCCGTTTTAAGGAACACATTAAATACAATGTGTGTATGCACACATTGCTGACATACACTATCTTGTCCAATTTCACGGCACACAGACCCAATAGAAATCACTTGATTCATTTTTAACATACGTAGGTTAAAAACAGCTCTGTGGATTGGGTCAGCAAAGAACGATCAATGAAACACACCCATTTTTTTTTTCGCTGACAGTTAAAAACTGATCTAAAATGGATGACACTCGGCCATAAAATGTGGGAAAACCAGAATGGATGCAAAATGTCTGTGAAAAACAGAAATTAACGTCCATTTGTAACTAATGTTAGATCTGTCAAATACATCAAGAGGCCATAATGCTATATATTTGTTAATGGATATCACATGCCAGCATTAAATTCAATTCAAGTGAATGGGGGCTATTCACATGACCATTATATTGTAATGTAACGTTAAAATATAGGTCATGTCCTATTTTTGTCCGTTTTCACTGATCCCTCCATACATTACAGTGTATGGAGGGGTTTGTGAAAACGGCTGCTCCTTGGGTGGAAGACAGACTGTCAAAATAACAGTCATGTGAATAGCGCCAATTCACAGACATTAAATTTAAAGCTGCTGTGTGACGTCCGTTAGTATTCAGTTAAAATTCATTTTTCCTTTTTTTTGGGTTTGTGAAGTAAATAAGCAGATGCTATAGATCTGTTTGATCCTGTGGCTTAAAGCTATGTTTTCCAGAATTTAGTAGTAATATTTTAGTAGAGAGAATTTGCAGATTTTTTTACGCTGTAAACTGCCCATGTGTTTATTTCCTCTTCAGTAGCAAATAAAACCCTGACAAAAAAATCTGTAATGGTTTTGCAATGTGTTCTCCAGTGTTGAATGGCCACAAGGCATTCCTTCTTCTCCTGCTTAAGAGATTTAAAGGGCATTTTAGGTCATGCGAATGCTTTCCTTCCATACTGCAGATCTTCAGTGTTTCCCTGATATCTTAAGGCATTTTTCTCAAAGTGATGTGATTTCCTTGTTTGGATTGGTTTAAGAACCAGTGTAGTTATTTGGGAAATGGATTTTTTGTATGGCAGGCTTTTATTCCAGTAAATGTTGTCAGGGTTCAGAGCGGCTCAGTCTGAGAGTTTTGTTGGTCTTGCTTCTTAAGCAGGGATCATGTGGATCATTTGTAGAACTGTGATGTACTTTCTCTCAAACACTTAAAGGGTTTAGTCTTGTTTTATATGATACAGAATTAGTGTTTTGTGGACTTACCTTTACTGAAATTGTTCCTTCCTTGTTTCTTCCTTTGCTTGAGGCTCATTCCTATTACAGGTCAAGCTTTTGACCAATAAACATTTCTAACTGAGGTTCTCAGTAGCGTTCAGGTTTCCACTGCAGTCCTTGCAGGCCTTTTCTCTCCAACGATTTTAAGTGGATTCTGCGGCAGAGTCTCCTGTGGAGACTCCAATGCAAGTCTGAATCCAGCCTTAGACTTTATTCTGAGAAGAGAATATTTTCTTTTTACTGATAAAGCAACTTAAATGTGGATTAAATCTGGTTTTAGTATTACAGTGCTGTATAGGGCTTTTTAAAAGGTTTCTTGTTGAAGAACAATCTGGCATTTTGCAGAAAAAAGCACTTTTTATCCTTATGTAAATTAGGTTCTTGGTGCACCCAAGTATGGCTTTGCCTTTTGGTGCACCATTTTTTTTGCTCTCCACACTGCCCTTTGAAATCCTCCACTGGAGCCAGCATCAGACTCCTCAAATGTCAAATTGTCACACCTGCTCCAGTCAGGGAAAGGCAGGCACGTGCACATTACTGTAGGTGTCACCACAGCCAAGTACATACAGTTTGCCCATTTGGTTCATGCACACGATTTGACAGATGAGCAGTGACAAAAGTTCACATTCCTTGGCTGGAGCCACTCTGTTAGGGTGCAGGCTGGGTGGCATAGGCATCTTGGAGATCAGAAAACTGTTAAACCAGGAGGTGCAGCCATTCCCCCTGTAAAGGAAGAAGCTCATTTGCATATGGATATATTTGGATTCCCTTTAATAAATGGTTAATGAACACATTGCTTTTTTTTCATTGTATTATGAGGTTTAACATCCCTGAATGCTGTTTTCAAGTCTTGTAGCTGTAGGTTAGGGATGAGGGGAAAGTAATTGTTTGCTAAGGGTGGGTTCACACCTGCGTTCTAGTCCGTCCGTTGCCAATCCGAGTGAAAATCTCGGCGAACGGGATTGGCATCGGATACAGACCGGTCAGCGACTTATTGGTTAAAAACCCATTCATTTGAATGGGTTTTTAAAGCAATGCGAGGGTGTCCGATTGCACCCTCTGCGCTGCGAATCCTTTTTTTTCGTCGGAAACAAAGTCGGACAGGCAGGACTTCGTGTCCGACGAAAAAAAACGGCTTCGCAGCGCAGAGGGTGCAATCGGACACGCTCGCATTGCTTTAAAAACCCATTCAAATGAATGGGTTTTTAACCAATAAGTCGCTGACCGGTCTGTATCCGATGCCAATCCCGTTCGCCGAGATTTTCACTCGGATTGGAAACGGACGGACTGGAACGCAGGTGTGAACCCACCCTAATGTGTCATCCATACAGTTGGGAGAAATGGGTATGAGCCTGTATATATATTGTATACACATATTATCCTTTCAGATATCACAGACAAATGTAAACAAACTGTGCTGGCAGTCTTCATGTGACTACATTGACCAAATGCAATGCAGGTTTTTTGCCAGGGAATTCCTCTGCTGTGTCACCCCACATCCATATTACAGAAGCACACCTGCTGAACTGCACTGTCTGCAAGTCAGAATGCATCTGTTGATGGGTCTTTTGTTTTACTGGTTGCTAAAACAAGTAACTCAGCCTCAGGTTCATTGTGTGGAGTGCTGGTACACTGAGAAGACTAGATAAATAGTGAACACTTATTTGTTTTGGCTGAAATGTATATGAAGCCTAAAGGAGTTAATGATAATAGAGTCCATTACCTTGTTGTAACATTCACTTCAAGTGCTCTTGAAAAATTAGCTATAAATCTTCTGTCCTGCTGTTCCTGTTATTATATTATATGTTTATTTAGCAAGAGCAGCACTTGTAGTTGTGTGAAAGTGTTTGTGGGGGAGGCCTTCACTGGCTTGCCTGACACTGTATACAGTGCACACACCCTCTACATACTGAGGGTCATTGTTGCAGAGACAGATTCCCAGGACCTCTTATTACATTCCATTTACCTCAATTGATATAATTCCCTGTTATGCTGAATACATGGGAAATGCATCAAATATGTTAGAAACTGTTACTTCCTTGGAAAACATGATGGGGGTTTTATGTTGAGCTAGTATTGCATTCTTATACTATTCAGCACTAACAGCATACTTTCAGGGGATGTTTCACGATGAGCTGTTTTGTGTACATGAGGAATAAGACTGTATCTGGCCATTTTAAGATTTGTATCCTGCATTTTAGCAGTATTCACCTCTGTATACTCTTCACAATTTTTCAAGAGGTGGTGGGTGGAGACTAGCTGTATGATGTCTCCCATAGACAGCACATGCAGAAAACGAGATTCTGTTCCCTCACCCACTGAGAAACAGAGAGAACATACATCAGTACTGAAGATTACTGATGTGAACAAAGTGTGAGGTGAGAGAGAATATCATTGTCTAATGTTTTGTTCGCTTTTAATTACATTTTTTTTTTTTTTTGGGGGGGGGGGGGGCGCAAAATGATGGTTTGGCTCTTTTTGATTTTTTTTTCTCCCACTATGGCGTTCACCATATGGGAAAAGTATTTCTATAAGTTTTTAAGATTTTTTTTTTTAAACTTTTTTATTTTATTTTTACTGTCATTTTTAGACCTGATACTGAAAACTTCCGCATTGTACGCTACTGCAGTACTAATGCAATGCTAATGACGTGACTATGGTGAACACTCAGCTCCTGAGTGGCGGCCATATTTAAATACCCAGCCTCCGCCGTAATAGTACGGTGGATGTTAGGAAAGGTTTAAAGGGAGTCTACTACTTCACCCAGGCATACTCAACTGTTACCACCTCACTACAGTGCACTTACTGTTATATTCGTCACTCTTATAGATTTAGAGGAACAGCTTTAAAGGGAATCTGTCAGGGCAATTTGGGACACTAAACCACCCACACGTCCATATGGACCTGGGGTTTAGTGTCCCAAATCACCCTGTTATAACGAAATCCATGGCCGCATTAAAAATAAAAAGGCTTTATACTCACCCTGACGCTGTACTCCCCGCGCCTGCGCAGTTCTTCAATGAAGCCAGAGGAGTACAACTCGGCTTCAGTGCGCATGCCCCACAATTACGCAGTGAAGCTGGGGTGTCCATCTTTGGCTTCACTGAAGAACAGCGCAGGCGCCAGGAGATGTGCCTCATGAATAAGCCAGACCGTTCTCACCAAATAGAGTCGATCGGACCCTTATCTAGGTAAGTATAAAGGTTTTTTATTTTTAATGCGCCTGCGGATTGCATTACAACAGGGTGATCTGGGACACTAAACCCCAGGTCTATAAGGACCTGTGGGTGGTTTAGTGTCCCAGATTGACGTGACAGATTCCCTTTAAAGTCTGATGTTGCAAATGAAGCAGTCGTTATACTGGGGCTGGTCCTAAGCTCCGGGGGGCACTTTTCTTGCTGCTCAAGTAGAATGGGTGATGTTGTAGTGCTGGGAGGATAAACTTTCACTGCACGGGCCACAGATAGTAGTAATCTGAGTGGTAAGAGCAGTGCTCCCATGGCTGAAGGCTTGCCTCAGAGCACTAACTGCCTCATTTGCTTAACCTCTTCCCATCAAAGGCATTTTTCATTTTTGACTCCCTGCCTTCCAAACCCTATAACATTTTTATTTTTCCGTTCACAGAGCCATATGAGGGCTTAATGTTTGCGGGACAAATTTTTCTTCATAGTGGTACCATTTATTATTCTGTACAATGTACTGGGAAGCTGGAAAAAAATTCTGAATGGGGGTGGAATTGGAGAAAAAGTACATTTGTATGACCTTCTTGCGAGCTTTGTTTTTACAGCGTTCACTGTGCATCCAAAATGACATTTCACCTGTATTCTATGTTTCGGTACAATTCCGGGGATATCAAATTTATATAGTTTTATTTACATTTTAACCCCTTAACAAAAATCCAAAAATAATTTTTTTTTCTTAAAGTTGGCATATTCTGACACCCGTAACTTTTGTATGTTTCCGTTTATGGGGATGCATAGGGAGTCTTTTTTTGCGGGGCCAGGTGTACTTTTAAGTTATACCATTTTGGGAAATGTCTAATGCTTTGATCACTTTTTATTGAAATTTTTATCAGAGACGAAACAGTGAATAAACAAAAAAAAAAAACAACCCCCCCCCCCCCCCCCACTATGGCGTTCACTGTACGTGAAAATTATTTTTATAAGTTTGTAGATTGGCGGTCTATAAACGGCAGATGTCGGGAAGGGGTTAAAGGGGTTTCCCACTTTCATACCAATATTGAGAAACAGATGTTATTCTTTGTATAATAAAAAGTTGTACAGTTTTCCAATATACTTTCTGTGTCAATTCCTCATGTTTTTTTTTCTAGATCTCTGCTTACTGCCATTCATTCTCCTACCAGTGGATAAAAATCAGTCCATGGTCATGTGATGCACACACAGGTGCACAGCTCATTACCAGGCAGATGCCTGATTGTTGTGCTGTGACTGTAACGAGTTTAGTCACTTGGAGTAATCAGTGTGAATGACAGCAAGCAGAGATCTAGAAAACAGTCAGAAATTGATAAAGAAAGTATATTGGAAAATTGTACAACTTTTTATTATACAAACAATAACTAACATTTGTCTCTCTATATTGGACTGAAAGGGGGCAACCCCTTTAAAGAGGAACTTTCATGGCATCATAGATATGCAGTATTATATAAAAAGCAGCAATATCTCTCCACTGTCAGAATGGCGCCCCACCCCCCGATAGTACAAGTTTATGGAAGAATACTGTCGGGGAGTGGTGGGGGGGGGGTCGCGTTCCTGACGGCCCCCCCAGTCTAATGTCCCCCTCATTTGCCCCCCCCCCCCAGTTTAATGTCCCCCTCATCTGGCCCCCCAGTTTAATGTCCCCCTCATCTGACCCCCCCCCCCCAGTTTAATCTTCTCTACAGTTTTAAGGTAACAAACAAACATAAAAAACACTGATAATCACCTCTCCTCGCTTCCCTGCTGCTCTGTCTGAGTTCTCTTCTCCTGGAGTCTTCAGGGAGCTGAAGGCGCGATGGGAGTGACGTCATAATATCACGCCTAGAGTTCCCAGGGCCAAAGCACACAGGGGGCAGTGCAGTAAGGCAGGGGCTGTCTGCGGCTTCACTACTGTATTCAACTCATCTGTGTCCGAAGAGGACGCAGATGAATTGAAGCCGGGAGAGACCTCCCGTCGACTGGGAGAGTGGGACAGGACCCGGAGTCCGGGACTGTCCCGCTGAATCTGGGATGGTTGGGAGGTATGTGTAAAGTACTATGTAACACATAGTGACAATTGAATATTCTTAAGGATGTTGTGGACTCCTTTAAAGAGAGACTGTTACCAGGAAACCTAGTGCCAAACCAGAGAGGACATACCTTTAGAAAGTTTAACTAGTGGATCATTTCCTAAAGTGCAGTTTTTTGCTTTTTTTTTTATGCTCGAAAGAGGCTCAAGTACAATGAGGCCTACCAGAGCCTCCATGGACTCTGTATTTAGGTTTGAAAACCTGAGACCCTCACCCTCATTTTTATAAAAATAGCCTTATAAAGGGAATGATGCATCTACAGTATAGGACTAACTAATGGTAATATGTATCTTAACATAATGTCCCCTTCAATGCACTGTGGCTGGTTTGATAGTGAGTTTCCTTTAAAAATCTTCTTCCTTCTGTCTCTCTGGACAGCACTTTTAATAGATCTACAGTTCTGATCAGTTTTTGTTGTTTCTATGTTGAGACACAATGGAGACAGACAGACAACCTGCTTTTAATTACACTCATCATGAATATATTTTTTTTACCACTTTTTATATTATGTTTTTGCTTATACCATAAAAAACGTATCAAACAATAACACTGACTGTTTCTTGGCTTCTCTGTACCAACTTCTGACAAGACAGAAAGGATTTCATGCATCCCAGTCCCAGTGTTGCTTTAGTCCTTCGTCAGGCTGGAAAAAATACTATTAATCAGCAGAAAAATACAAGACTGAAAAATTGTTTCAGTTTACCAAAAAAAAAAAATCTGATCTGAATCATTTTGCAGAGGTCTGTACATTTCTGGGAGAAAAGAATTTAAACATCGGCAGATGGAAAAGTTTGGATAGGCTTTTGTACGGCTTGAACGTGGCCCAATTCATATGCAAGTATGCGGTGCTTTATAAAATATGTAGGTTGCATGAGGGGAGGGTGAAATTAGGTCATGAACAATTTGATACCTGGAATACAAAATCTGAAATGTGAGAGGAGAGTAGATTAGGCCAAAAATATACGTTGTTCCTTATGGCAGTGTCCTGAGCCTGGGAGACGTGACTTCACAAGTCTTTCTATTGCTTGTATAAGCATTTACATTGGAGTGTTTAATATATCATTACATATTTCAGTGAAATAACGTAAGCATTCTTGTATGTACTTTTGTACTAGTCGGCCTTGGGGATAATGAGCAAACACAGTAATCCAAACTATTCAAACAAAAAGCTTCCTGTCAGACTACAAGCAGTTTGCTGATTGAGCTTAAAATTGGCAATCTGTGAATGAAGCTGAAGAAAGGGTTAATGTAACGCATGTGCAGCATTGGGCTTAGTGGTCTTGGAACACTAGGGTATTGGGGTTGCTTGTGTTGCCCCCTTTCTACACATGACCTTCAATGGGGGGCAACTGACACTAAGACATTCACAATTATTACATGCAGTGCCATGATGCCACCTTAAAAATGTTGCTTATTACATTAGAAGAAGATGGCAATTATGGAGCTATAGTAAGGGCAAGCAGCACTTTCCTCTCCGCATGTTTCGTGCGGAAACCACACGGACCCCATTATAGTCTATGGGGTCTGCGGGTTTCCCATGTAAACACTTTTTTATGCGTATAGGTTTCCGTTCGGGGGGGTCCCTAAGCGGACTCCCCAAACGGAATGCCGAATGCAGATGTGAACCGGCCCTAATCTACACCTTATCAGTGTAATTCCAGAAAAATTCCAGTTAGGCTGAAGCCCATGTTGTGGAAACGCAGTAGAAAAAATGCAGCATTTTACAGTACTAGCAAAGTGAATGAGATTCTGGCTAATCCCATCCACACAATGCAGAAAAAAACGCAGAATGACAATTATATCTCATGAAATATCTCACGAAACTCTCACGTTTTCCCTATAGGTTTAAAAGAAGTCTATTATTGGCGATATTGATTTTTCACTAAACACATGTAGGAATAGCCTTTAGAAAGGCTATTCTAGTCCTACCTCTGTTTTTATCCTGCTCACCGCCGTTTTTTAAATAAATAGTTTTTTTTCATATATGTTAATGAAGCTCAGGGGGCGTGTTCCCCCTGTGCTCTGAGCACAGCATCGTCATACCACCGAATACCGCCTCCTGGGCCGTTGCATCACGCCCCCTTCATGCAGATGAACAGTCCAGGTCACTATCTTCGCTGCGTAAGCAGCCGACGCTGTCTTCAGTGGAATCCAAATCCCATGCATTCACTGTTGGCACAGTCACTTCGTGTTCGGGCCGAGCCTGCAGCGCATGCTCCGCTGGCCATCTTTATTCTATTCCTACATGGGCGTACTGCACAGGCGCGGTACACTCTGAGCATGCTCAGTACTCCTTAGAACGCCCTCTGTGCTCCCTGAGCTTCATTAACATATATGAAAAAAAATGATTTATTTAAAAAAATGATTTATTTAAAAAAATGGCGGCGAGCATGACAAAAACAGAGGTAGGACTAGAATAGCCTTTTTAAAGGCTATTCCTACGTGTGTTTAGTGAAAAATCAATATACCAATGATAGACTTCTTTTAATAAGGGAGGAAAAAAGATCTCAATGAAAAACGCTGCGATTTTTTTGGCCGGCATTTTTTTAGCTGCATTCCGCAACGTGGGACCTTAGCCTTAGGTTGCATTACAAAATTGAAGTGGCATATCATGATTGTAGGTGATTGGTACCTTCTGTTTAAAGGGCATTGGTCACCTGACAAGGCCTAAGATGTGCACTCCTTAAAAACCACCAATTAGGTCATCATGTTTGGTTACGTAGTTAGTACGGTTCAATCAAGGGATGGGAAAGCGAATGACTAAAGGGATAAATGAAGGAAAAAAAAATCATTCTATATATAACCATTCTCAGCCTGTAGAAGCGTGGTTGTTGAAGCATCACTGTTGTTCTGGTCCCAGTGAAGCCTGTTTTAACTCAGAATAAAGCTTGGTTTTCGAAAGAGTGCTGTTCCTTTTCTTTTGTCTTGCAACCATTCTTTACGTTTTGCTGTAAAAAGGCATCTAAACCATTTCAAGCTGGGGTAGACTATTTCTCAGATTCACAGTCCTTACAGTGACGAATTCTTGTTGCTTCTGGAGGTTTAACCCTTTTTTTTTTTCTATATGGAGGGAGTGCCCCTTGTTTTATCAGAGGATTTTACTTGGAACAGGTTTTCGCCGTATTTCTTGTATGGGTCATTTATACAGGTTTATCATGTCTTAGCTGTGCTTCCCAATGCTTCTTCTCAAGTCTAAACTATTGACATCCATGCCCTTATCAGTTTTATTGCCCCCCATTGTACCTTTTCCATCTCTAGGACATTGTTTCTATGAACAGGTGCCCAGAATTGAACTGCAGAAGTCGGTGAGCGGCCATTTCCTGTGGTCTGGTAGGCTAATCCCCTGGGTTAGCCCTAATTTCCCTGGGCCCCCAACGCCTTGTCCTGCCATGAAGAGCCAGCTCGCCCCCTGTCCTCTCTGGTTCCATCACGTTTTATATCTGCACCCGCTGTATCGAAATCAATTGCTGTGTGGACAGCCTGAGCCCATCTGCTGTCTCTGCCTTCCGTCTCAGCCAGTTCAGGAACCTCCTGGCCTCTCTCTGGTTCATCCATCCCTGGATTGGGTGACCTCCCTCACCTGGACCATGGTGTCTTTACCAGACTTAACCAGTCGGTGGTGGAAACTTGGAACGGCTACCTTCCCAGATTGCTGCTCAGTCAGTGGCTTCTAGGGATCTCCCCGGACAAGCTCATACAGTGCCTTGCGAAAGTATTCGGCCCCCTTGAACTTTGCAACCTTTTACCACATTTCAGGCTTCAAACATAAGAATATAAAATTTTAATTTTTTGGTGAAGAATCAACAACAAGTGGGACACAATTGTGAAGTGTAACGAAATTTATTGGATATTTTAAACTTTTGTAAAAAACAAAAAACTGAAAAGTTACAAAAAGATTTCCCAAACTTTAAACATCCCAAGGAGCACTGTGCAAGCGATCATATTGAAATGGAAGGAGTATCAGACCACTGCAAATCTACCAAGACCCGGCCGTCCCTCTAAACTTTCATCTCAAACAAGGAGAAGACTGATCAGAGATGCAGCCAAGAGGCCCATGATCACTCTGGATGAACTGCAGAGATCTACAGGTGAGGTGGGAGAGTCTGTCCATAGGACAACAATCAGTCGTACACTGCACAAATCTGACCTTTATGGAAGAGTGACAAGAAGAAAGCCATTTCTCAAAGATATCCATAAAAAGTCAAGTGGTAAACTTCCACCATCCCCACTGTCAAACATGGTGGTGGCAGCATCATGGTTTGGGCCTGCTTTTCTTCAGCAGGGACAGGGAAGATGGTTAAAATTGATGGGAAGATGGATGGAGCCAAATACAGGACCATTGTGGAAGAAAACCTGTTGGAGTCTGCAAAAGACCTGAGACTGAGACAGAGATTTATCTTCCAACAAAGCAATGATCCCAAACATAAAGCAAAATCTACAATGGAATGGTTGACAAATAAACGTATCCAGGTGTTAGAATGGCCAAGTCAAAGTCCAGACCTGAATCCAATCGAGAATCTGTGGAAAGAGCTGAAAACTGCTGTTCACAAACGCTCTCCATCCAACCTAATTGAGCTCGAGCTGTTTTCCAAGGAAGAATGGGCAAGAATTTCAGTCTCCCGATGTGCAAAACTGAGAGAGACATACCCCAAGCGACTTGCAGCTGTAATCGCAGCAAAAGGTGGCGCTACAAAGTATTAACTTAAGGGGGCCGAATAATTTGGCACGCCCCACTTTTCAGTTTTTTATTTTTTACAAAAGTTTAAAATATCCAATAAATTTCGTTCCACTTCAAGATTATGTCCCACTTGTTGATTCTTCACCAAAAAAATTAAAATTTTATATCCTTATGTTTGAAGCCTGAAATGTGGCAAAAGGTTGAAAAGTTCAAGGGGGCCGAATACTTTTGCAAGGCACTGTAGTTTCTGTTCCAGGAGCCGTCCCCACAAAAAGACCAGGAAGTCTTCCTACAGGTCAAGGTCCTCCACCCCTTCCTCTGGGCACTCCCGATATAGGGCCTCAGCTTGTGGCTCCACTCCGACAGGCGGATCCTTCGTCAGCCAGCTACCCCATGTGTCCATTCCTATCATTTAGAGCCTCCCGCGGTGGATCCCATTATAGCTAGGCTCTTCAAGGCTTCTATTCTGCCTTCAGCGGTCTCCGCCTCCCTCAGTGATCCCTCGGACAAGAAGGTGGATTCCCTCACCAGGGTGGCCTTCGTAGCGGCTGGTTTCTCCCTGCGGTCTTCCTTCACTGCCTCTTGGGTCAGCAAGGCCTGCATTTTCTGAGCCAAACAGCTCCAGACAAACTTCTCTGATGCAGCTTCCCTCCAGGACAACCAGGTGCTCGTCTCTCAAATCCTGAACGCGTCCAAGTACCTGGCGATGCCTCCCAGATCTGCTAAGGCGGCTGCCAACGCAGTGGCTATCCGCCATACTGTTTGGATTCGTTTGTGGAACGCTGAGTCGGCCTCCAAGAAGGCGGTCATTGCCTTTCCCCTTTTTTGGGATGAACAGGGCCAACTTTTTAGCAAAGTCCTAGAGAAGCTTATCTCTGAGGCCACAGGGGGAATAGGTTGTTCCTCCCCTAGAGGCATCCTCAGCGCCAGCTGTTCGTAGCGTTTTCGCTCCTTGCATGGCTCCATCTGTTGCTCGGAGGACAGCCTTCCCGGGTCTCCTGTTCCAAGACGCTTTCTTTCAAGCTCAGACCTGCCTGGCAGTCCTGTACCAAGTCATCCACGCCTTCGTCTTCCAAGCCCTCCTCGGCATGTAGGTCTTCACCCACTCGGGGCCTTTCAGGTAGGGGGATGACTGGGTCCAGGGTCTGAGAGGTGGTGTCATTCGGCTACTCCAGCTTCCGCTGGAGTCTCTTTGCCTTCCATATGTCGGACAATCCTGCTGCAGGGAGTCAGCGTCCCCGTTCCCGCTTCAGAGCATTTCCGGGGTTACTATTCCTACCTGTACTCCGTTCCCAAGAAGGACTGCTCCCTTCGTCCCATCCTGGACCTGAAGGGGCTCAACAGATTCGTCCGTGTCTGCAGGTTCCGCTGGAGCCTCTCCAGTCTGTGGTGGCATCCCTGGAGACGGGCGAATTCTTTTGTCTATCGACATCTGCGACGCCTATCATCACATCCTCATCACGCTGTGCCATCAGCGGTTTCTACGTTTTGCGGCGGATTTGTGACTTTTCCAGTTTGTCGCTCTCCCCTTCGGACTGGCCTCTGCCCTCTGGATATTTACCTAGGTGATGGTTTCTCTCATGGCCATCCTTCGCTCCAGAGGTGTCGCCGTGATTCCATACTTGCACGACCTCCTGGTGAAACCCTCTCCAAGTTGGACAATCTAACCAGCTTGCGGATCACCTTGGTCTTTCTTCGCCAGTTCGGCTGGCTCATCAATGAGGAAAGGTCTTGTCTTGTACCTTCTAAGTGCTGGAATCGGGGACATGATCCTTCGACACACATCAGGGCATGATTCTCCTCCCAGAGGCCAAGATCCTGAGGTCTGATGTGTCCCACCTTCGAAGGGACTCTCCATGCGCTCTCTTGTTTCTGCATGTGAATCCTGGACATGATGGTCTAGACCTTTAGGCCATCCCTTTCGCTCAGTTACACTCTCATTCTCTGCATTTGGAGATTCTGACCTGCTGGGACAAATCTCCGGCCAGCCTTGACTGCCTGATTCTCTTTTCTCCTCGGGTTCGCAGAGAGCTTTTGGTGGCTCTCCTCCTCAGGAATATCTCAGGGGAAGTCCTTCTTCCCCTCTGTTGGCAGGTGATTCCCACTGATGCCAGTCTCTCTGGCGGGGGGAGCCGTCTTTGGTGCCTTGACTGTTTATTGCCTGTGGTCCAAGGCCGAGTACTCCTTCCGATTCAACCTGCTGGAACTGAGGGCTATCTTCTTAGCCCTGTCTCATTGGACCTTTCTCCTCCAAGGATGTCTGGTCACAGTCCAGACAAACAACTCCTCCGTGGTCGCCTACTTGAACCCTCAGCGGGGCACTAGGTGCCATGCAGCCTTACTAGAAGCCTCCGATCTCTTCTTGGGCAGAGTGCCACATTCTGGCTCTTTCGGCGGTCCACTTTCCAGGCGTGGACAATTGGGTGTCCGACTACTTAAGTTGAGAAAATATCACTTCGGGCGAGTGGTCACTTCATCAGTAGATCTTCCTTCTGCTGTGCTCCTGCTGGGGCACCCCAGACGTTTCCTCTTCGCCTCCTAAATGAACCACAAGGTCCCTGGTTACATGGCCATGTCTCTGGATCCTCGAGCCATCGCCGCTGACGCTCTTGTGATTTCAGATTTTTGCCTCCTCTTCCTCTTCCTCTTCTCCCTCGGGTCCTCAATAATCTCAAGACTGAGGGGGTTCAAGCTATCCTGGTGGCACTGGATTGGCCCAGTCAGGCCTGGTACGTGGATCTCATGTGCCTGCTGGCGGACGCTCCTTGGCCTCTTCCTCTGCAGGTTGATCTTCTGTCTCAAGGACTGCTGTTCCACCCCACCTTGACTCAGCTGCGTTCAACGGCGCGACTGAAGAATCTGAGGTTTGAGGCGTCATGGGTTTTCGGAGCCTGTTATCCAGACCATACTCAAGGCCCGGAAATCCCAGTCAGCTAATATTTACCATCGGATGCAGAAGGCATACGTCCGCTGTTGTGAGAGTAATGATTCTCATCTGATCTTCTCCAGTCCGGTCTGGATCAAGGTCTTAGTCTTCTTCCCTTTAAAGACTTTCCTACACGGAGTGGCGAACTATGCTCCCCCAACGTCTACCCTTGGAACTGTGGAATCTTAACTTCATCTTTGAGGTGCTTCAGGTTCCCCCTTTGAGCCTTTGATGGATTTCCCTCTTTGCCTTCTGTCTTGGAAGATCGCTTTCCTGGCCATTACCTCCATCCACAGGGGTTCCGAGCTTTCTGCCCTTTTCCGGCAGCCTCCTTTTCTGGTCCTCTACAAGGATAGGGTTGTCCTCCGTCCACCACCATCTTTTCTGCCTAAGGTGGTTTCCTTCTTCCACATCGAGGACTTAGTCTTACTCTTTTTCTACCCCAAGCATCTATGTGAGCGCTTTCTTCCCTGCCTGGATGTTGTCCGGGCGATTCGGGTCTATTTGTCCCTCATGGATCCTTTCCATTGTTTGGACGCTTTGTTCTTTCTCTCTGAGG
Organism: Leptodactylus fallax; assembly: GCA_947044405.1. Taxonomy (NCBI): domain Eukaryota; kingdom Metazoa; phylum Chordata; class Amphibia; order Anura; family Leptodactylidae; genus Leptodactylus; species Leptodactylus fallax. Next base: position 3,290,442 of record CAMRHE010000083.1, read on the forward strand.
GCCCTGCTTCCAAGGCTTCCATCTCCCGATGGCTTCGGTCTGCAATTCAGGAGGCCTATCGGTTTAGGAGTAGAGCTCTGCCCTTCAGTGTGACTGCTCTCTACTTGAGAGCTGTAGGAGCTCCCTGGGCCATTCGGCTTCAGGCTTCTGCTTCCCAGGTCTGTAACGCACCCACTTGGGCCTCCATCCACTTTCACTAAGTTTTACCTGATCCATTCTGTGTCCACCGCAGATGCCAGTTTGGACCGTAAAGTTCTGCAAGCAGCTGTGCGCTAAGCGGTTCGCATGGCCGTGTTATTCCCACACTCTGGGACTGCTTTAAGACGTCCCATGGTGCTTCCCCCCCCCCCCTTCCCAGTGAAATAGGCGAGAAAATGGGATTTTTATTTTTTTTTTAAACTCGTTTTATTGAAAATTGTGTACCAGACACAAGAAAAGGAAACAAAATATATATAACAGGTTGCACACAAGAAAATCAAAATTTGATACATAGTCACTCATAGCACTACATCACCACCTCGTCAGTCCATCGCCCACGCACCACTTGGACAACCCAATGTAGACTCGGTACATAAATGGATATACAGAACACATATAATATCGTATAAATCAATTATACATAAACAAGAACATGCAATCAATAAATCAAGGAGAGCAGCAAGAATACAATCCAAGATTAGAGGTCGTGGATGCTCCCGGCGTCTCCCACCTCTCACAGCGTGAATAGATGAATGGCAGTACGCAATGAGGGAGCCATATACTGAGTTACCGAAGAATTACACCATGTTCCCCACACCTTATGGAATTTCTGAGGACATCCTCTCCCTTTATACACAATCTGGTTGAAAGGAAGAACAGTATTAACAAGTTTCCTCCACTGAGATACTGATGGGGGTTTCGAAGCCTTCCTGGCATAAAATAAAGACTCCCGCAAAAAAATTCTAACATGGTGTTGCCATAATTCTTCATCTAATATGCCAAAGAGGCATATCTCTCTGGTTAATGGTACAGGCTTGGCCAGAACTTCCACCAGGAGATCCACGACCCCTTTCCAGAAACTTTGTATGATCGGACAAGCCCAAATCATATGCCAAAAATCTGACTGCAGACAAGGGCACCTAAGGCAACCTGGGTTTGGTAATCGTCCCATCTTGTAAAGATGGGAAGGTGTCAGGTAGCATTGGTGTAGAATATATGTTTGAATCAGTTTATTATTTGCTGAGGGTGACACATATTGAGGAGATTCGAGGATGTCTTGAAACATCTCATCTGTGAGAGTTGGGATGTGAGTGCGCCATCGCGTCAGGGCCGGGGCGTCCAATAAGGATACCTTGGCCTGTATCAGGTGTGCATACAAAGTAGAGATCAAACCCCCAGGGCCCTGTGACCGAAGTATTCCGATAAGCGGATACTTAGATACATTGTCCATGTGATCTGGGAATTGAGAAGAGAGTGCATGTCGAATCTGTAGATATCTAAAGAACTGTGTTCTAGGAATGCCATAGGAGGAGCTTAGTGAGTCAAACGTTCTAAAAACGCCCTGGGTATACAGGTCATTAAGGGAGGATACGCCATACTGCGACCAGGTCCGAGCGCCAGGCAGGGCCAACAGCGCCGGCAGACCAGGGTTGCGCCAGAGCGGGGTCTCCGCAGGTACATCAGAGTAGGCAGACACCTTTTTCGCCTGACGCCAAACCTGTCCCGCCAGAGCATGAATAGGCAACAATTTCCCCCTGAACAGGGTTGGCTGCTCCAACACCGGCCACAAAACACACAGACCCAGGTGGTGAGCCAGATGTGCCTTGGACCCCGGTAGGGGATCAGACGAGAGCCACCTTTGGATAAAACGGAGCTGTCCTGCCAGGTAGTAAAGAAACAGATCAGGGAGCGATGTACCACCGAGCTGCTTCGGTCGTTGTAGAGATGACAAACTAAGCTTAGATCTAGAGTTCCCCCACACAAAGGAGATAATAAGGGAGTCCATTTGTTTGAAAAATCTAAGGGGCACAGACACAGCAGAATGGCTTAAAGCATATAGACATTTGGGCAGCACTATCATTTTAACAAGGTTGATTCTACCAGCCACCGACAAAGGTAGTGCAGCCCAGAGGTTAAACTTGGCCCTAAAGTGTGAGATGAGCGGAAAAATGTTCTGTTCCAAAAAACTGTTATGGTCTTTAGATATAAAAATGCCCAAATATTTGCATGTTGAAATAGTCGTCAACCCACACACCACATCCCCCTCAGCTACACTCGACGCGCGGCCAATATGCATGTATGAGGATTTAGTCCAATTGGTCCGCAGGCCAGAATAATTACCAAACTCATCGATTACCGCCATGGCTCTGGGCAGGGACTGGGAGGGGTCACTCATGAACAGGAGCAAGTCATCAGCGTATAGTGCTGTCCTCTCCTACCGGGTGCCTATCACTATGTCTCTGTATATGGGGTCGTTCCAGAGCAGTATTGCCAGAGGCTCCACCGCCAACGCAAACAGCAGCGGTGACAATGGGCAGCCCTGTCTTGTACCCCTACCTAGGGGAAAGTAGGAAGACAACGTGCCATTAATCGACAGTGCCGCTCTAGGGGAACTATATAAAAGGGAAATCCAGGTAATGAACCCCTCTCCAAATCCATATCCACGCAACACCTGCAATAAAAAAGGCCACTCGACAGAGTCGAACGCCTTTGTCGCATCTAAAGAGGCCACCGCCCAGTCATGTGAGGATGATGCACCAATCTGAGTTATCACTTGAACCCGTCTGAGATTATCCGATGTGGATTTTCCAGGCATAAAGCCTGTCTGATCCGGGTGAATAAGGTCGAGAACAACTGAATTGAGCCTCTTTGCCAACATTTTAGTAAGGAGTTTATAGTCTATATTAAGCAGTGATATAGGCCTATATGAGCCGCAGTCCAGCGGGTCCTTGTCAGGTTTAAGTAACAGGATGATAGTGGCATCGTAAAAGGACCCTGGGAGACTACGGCCCGCAAAGGCAGCATTGTAACATTCAAGCAACACCGGGAGAAGCAGGTCCCCATATTGGGCGTAAACCTCCACCGGGATGCCATCCGGGCCAGGTGATTTGCCCCTTGCCATATCTGCCAGGGCTCCCGAAAGTTCCTCCAGCGTAAAAGGGGAATCTAAAAAGGCACGTTGGTCATTTGACAAATTGGGAAGGGGGACCGAATCCAAATAAGTAGCAATTTCCCGTTCAGTGACTCTGAGCTTGGAGAGGTATAACTCACTATAATACCTATAAAATCTATCACTAATGGCCAAGCTATTGGACAACACCTCCCCAGTCTCCGAATGCACCCGCAGTACTGCAGGTGAGGCTGTGTTTTGATGTATCAGTTGAGCCAGCAGGCTGCTGGACTGGTTACCAAGTTCGTAAAATTTCTGTTTGCTAAAAAACAGAGACCTACGTGCTTTGTCATGTAGTATATGCAGATACTGTCTTCCTGTGTGTTACCACTGAGATCTAGCCTCATCAGTTGGATTAGTCACATAGGCGGCTTCGAGAGAAGCACACTGGGTCGCCAGGGTAGTTTTCAACAGTGAGGACTCCCTTTTTATAAAGGAAATGGAGGACTTAATACAACCTCTAAGGTATGCCTTCGTAGTCTCCCACACGAGGAGTGGAGAGGTATCTGGAGTATTAATGTTCAAAAACATCTGAAGTTGGTCGGGTATTCTATCATGTGGTACAAATAGTTTTAACCAAAATGGGTGGATTCGCCAGCCCTTTCGTGGTCTGGCATCCGTACTACTATTTAGTTGGACCAACAAAGGAGAATGATCAGACACTGCTCTAGGTAGATAGGATATGGTCTGCAGCAGAGACCAGGCTCTAGTATTTCCAAAAACATGGTCAATCCTAGACAGAGTATGTCTGTTGGCAGAGTGACAGGAAAAGGTACGGGCCTCCGGAAACCGAACCCGCCACAAATCCTGCCATCCTAGTTCATGAATCATTTTGGCCATTGTAGTAGGGCGAGGTAGCGAGGGGGAGTCCGGCTCCGTAGAGAACCGGTCTAAAGTAATATCCATAACTTTATTAAAATCACCCAGACATAATACAATAGCTCCAGGGAATTTGGTCGCAAACTGCGCAGCCTGTTGGAGCACAGAGAGATCAGACGCCGGTGGTAGGTACACCCCCAGGATAACATACAGGACCGAATCAACCCAGGCCTGGGCAAAAACATATTGTCCCTCGGGGTCCCTTGCAATAAGGCCCGGCTCCCACCTGAGTCTACGATGCACCAAGATGGATACCCCCCTGGAATAGGAAGTATGTGTAGAGTGAGCCGCCCACTGAACCCATGGCTTTTGAAGTCGTCTGGAATTGTCTGGAACTAAATGAGTTTCCTGAAGACATATGAGGTGCGGGTCAGCCCTCCTAATCTGGGAAAAGACTAGTGACCTCTTTCGTGGGCCACCCAGGCCCCTCACATTCCAAGATAGTACACTAAATGACGCCATGTTCGTCTAGGAATGTAATCATGGCAGTTCAGGACCTCAAAAACGACCCACATATGAGTGTGTAGCGCATGGCTGAGTGAGACACAGAGCAGTGTGCAGCAACCTAAGAACCGTATACAAACTAAATAAACCATTGCACCCCTAATGGGTGTGAGACATATTACTGACATAAACAAAACAGTATTCGTTTAAAGAACCGTGGCTACAAATAACGTGGGTAAGAAGTGCACCCAAAATGGTTGGTATACGGGGCACTGTCTTAAAGGTACAGGTGATCAATAGGCTATGGGATATACTTTCAACAGAGCCAGGTTCGCGTAAGTAAGTAAGATACACCGGCACCTCGGGGGCCGCCAGCCAAAGTAACTATAAAGATACAGGATAATATGATAGTAAAACCGCACATTATCATAAAGCTATTATGCAGTACAATGAGAGCATCCCGTAAAACATATGTCCATATGTATGATCCGACAGGACACCTCACCACATGCCCTCAGGATCAGCGCCTCGGTGATCGAGGTAGAAGAGATAGCCAGTCCTCCACATCTTTTGGTGAAGTGAAGAAGAGGGACCTGCCTTCATGGATGACCCGAAGACGAGCTGGGTAGATCATGGAGTATTGTATAGCCTTTTCTCGCAGCTTTCTTTTCACGGCCACGAAGGACGCCCTGGTCTTCTGGAGAGCCGCCGAGAAATCTGGAAACATGGCCACTGCAGCTCCGTTGTATTTAAGCTCACCAGCCTGGCATGCAGCCCGCAACGCCGTATCTCGATCTGTGCTATTGATCAGAAGGGCCAACAAAGGCCAAGGAGGTGCGCCCTGAGGCGGCGGTTTAGCAGGAACCCTATGGGCCCGTTCCACTGCAAATATTGGTGAGAAGTGAGCCTCCGGCAAGACATTCTTCGCCCGCTCCGGCAGGCCCAGAATACGGAGATTATTTCGTCGCAGTCTGTTCTCCAAATCATCTGCACGCTGGGTCCACAAACTTGCAGCTCTCTCCAGGTCCTGGAGCTTGGCAGGAAGTGGGTTAACAGTGTCGTCCACCTGTGAGACCCGATCCTCCACCTCACGCACCCTGTCTCGCAAGGCCTGGAAGTCCTGGCGGAGCAGGCCCAAGTCTATTTTTACCTCTTCAATTTTCCCGGTCAGCGAGGTAGTGCCGGCATGGATCGCCTCCAGTAGCTGTCCAGTAACTTGTTTTAAAGTGGGTTCAGGGTCTTCCTCTGGAAGGGCAGGAGAGGTTGCCTCTAGCGATGAGGATGCAGAAGCGGATGTGGCCCTGGAAAACCCCCTCAGGCGATCAGAGACAGAGGTTGATTGCGGGCGACTCATTTTAGAGAGTCGGCAGCCGCTCTTCCTGCGTGCCATAAGGGTGGGTATGATGGCAAGGAGGAGGTGTGATTATGGCAAGACCAGGTCGATCTCAAAGAATTATAAGCAAGGTCTCTGGCTAAAAACAGTTGAACGGTAGGAGCCTTCTGTGTCGGGCCACCAGGGCCAATCAATCAGCCAAGGACAGGCGGTAACTCAACAGTCCAGTAATATCAATGGCAACGTTCACTGGATTATAAGTAAAGCCTCCAAGAAAGAGCCGTCAGCGGAGCAATGAGGTAGACAGATTGCCAGGAGGAACTAGAGGAGGACAGGTGGTAACTCAACAGTCCAATAGTGCATAAAGCAACCTTCACTGGATTATAAGTAAAGCCTCCAAGAAAAAGCCGTCAGCAGGGTGATCAACCATACAGGAGCACGCACCCTCAGTGGGCCAGAGACCGTTGATGGCTGCAGCAGACGTTGGCCTGCAGTGTTGCCCAGAGGAGCTAAAGGAGGGTCCCCACGTGCAGAGTGGCGAGCAGGAGAAAGGAGCACCGGCCCCCAGACCTCCAGGCAGGGACAGAGGAGTCAGTCAGGACAAGGCCCAGCTCGTAAGAGACTCCAGTCTCAGCGTCCCCCACCAGCCGATGTCCCAGTAGGTGAAGAGGAAAAATGGCCGCCGGCCACGAGGAGGGAAGGTAGACTGCGGTCCTCGCGGCAGCAGGATCAGCGGCGTCGGCGATGTCAGCGCAGCCCCAAGCCGGCACACACGTGCAGCGGCACGAACGCAGCACAGGCCAGGGCAGCGCCGATAGTGGCAGCAGATTAATATGGCCGCCGGCCACGTGTAGCGGCTACCGACCACGGCCCAGCGGTGACCAGTATCGTCGGAACGGGAGTCCGGAGGCAAGAGGAGGACCCCTGGAGTGCAGCTGATAGCTACCCTGGGCGGCGGTAAGACAGGATAATATCCAGGATTATTGAGTGGCTCTAAACGGAGCTCAACTCACATGCGACCTGTCGCGTTGAGCGCTAGCCACCCCCCCCCGAGAAAATGGGATTTTTGTACTCACTGTAAAAATTTTTTCTCGTGTTCACCCTTTTTTTTTTTTTTTTTTTTTTTTTACTGCTGTTCCTGCCTGAGCTGTGTTCCTTTTCGGTCCTTTTCTGTTGGTGGTTGTTGGTTCAGTGTACCTTTTGTTCTTTTGTGTCTCTCTCCTACTGCTGCGGTACAAACTGATTAATGCACAGTGCCTGTGGCAGGGTATAGCCTGGAGGCGGAGCTAAGAGCTTTTCATTTCCCTAGTGTCAGACTCCTAGTGGCCAGGTCTATACCCATGGTGCTGTGTCCCCCAGTGAATAAGAAAAGAATTTTACAGTGAGTACAAAAATACTATTTTTCCCCACTGTATATTCTTTAAGACATCTGACTGTCTGAGGAGACTCATACAAATAGGTTCACACATTGGAAATTAAAAAAAAAAAAACAAAGCAAAAAAAAAACTTGTTTGACTGTGACACATGAACAATCCCGTATGAGAGCCTAATATGTTCCCAGTGGGACTCCTCTTAGGTATCCTTAGATGTCACTCAAGCAATGGAGGGTGATGCTGAGCAGCAGTTAAGGGTGATTATTTAGAGCGGATAGTGAAACCGTAGCTGGAGAAGAAACACCCCTAAACCATTGTTAGTTAATTTCATAAGAATAAAACAGTGATTTCCATGACAGTGGAACTGCGATGCAGAATAAGAAAGTGTAGCAGCCTCCCTACAAGGTACTGTCTATCTGATACCGATTTTTCTGCTGACAGACTCCCTTTGAAAACAAAAAGAACCCCACAAAAACAGCTGACCAAAATCTGTCTTGTAAATATCACATTTAGAGTCAGTTATGGTCTGTAAATTAGTTACAGGTTTTAGGCTGAGTTTTAGGCTATTGTGCGTCTCCTGAGTTTTTAAGAACTGTTATAGTATCCAAGACATAATACCATCATAAGAGCTCAAGATTGCGTTGATCTTGAAGTCAGAGCAAATTGCTGTTTTATTATCAAGGAAGTTGATTTAATGACATGTTACAAATACATTGACGGTTCCATTGTGTATATTAAAGTTTCACAAGTCTGAGTGTGTTTCATTTTATAGTGTCAAATATTTGTCAAACATTTCCATAAAACACCTTTTACAAGTGTTTCTCTTAGTGGCTGTTTTATTTGTGGAACCCGCAATTTGTCCATGTAATAATGCTGTTATAAGTGCAGAATTATCGACTCCCCAAAGTCAAAGTGGCTGAATTTCATCCACGTATCAAAGCCAGGGGAACAGATGCCAGAAAGAGAATTGGGTGTCTGTATGATGTATGTGTTTTGTGAGCCTTGGCGTAATCTATCGTTCTCCATGGAACCTCTCTATAAGCCCGCTTTTTGCCCTCCTTTTTTTTTTTTTTTTTTTTTTTACACATCCCCTCCCTCCCTGAGCCAGCCACACATTTGTAATATTCAACGTCAGTCAGGAAATATGTTTTTAATTTGTCTGCAGTGCATAGTAATCAGCAGAGTTCCACATTTTACCTCCTCATTGTGGTTATATACATTAAAACAAGATCCAGGATTAACCATGTGTATACCAAGCCTGTCTAGATATATATGAAACCTGTTTTTCAATCATGATTATATAGCTTGTATTGCATCCTAAGGCACTATGTATAGCAACCAGATTTTCATCCTCTTTTTGTAGATAGTTGTATAGTATACAAATATATATGACAGTGGCATAGTCTGAAAACTGCCATTGTTAACAGACACTCATAGCTGATCATAAATATATCCTAATAATGACATATTTGTGTTTTGAACATTGGTGATGCATCAGTTTTGTGCTGCATTTCACATGGTAGCATTTACAGTGGGTACGGAAAGTATTCAGACCCCTTTAAATTTTTCACTCTTTGTTTAATTTCCTAAAAGCAAAAAAGTTCATTTTATTTCTCATTAATACACTCATTACACTCAGCACCCCATCTTGACAGAAAAAAAAACAGAAATGTAGATATTTTTGCAAATTTATTAAAAAAGAAAAACTGAAATATCACATGGTCATAAGTATTCAGACCCTTTGCTCAGTGTTGAGTAGAAGCACCCTTTTCAGCTAGTACAGCCATGAGTCTTCTTGGGAATGATGCAACAAGTTTTTCACACCTGGATTTGGGGATCCTCTGCCATTATTCCATATTAATCTTTTCCTTTTATTAGCCAGTCTCAGATATGGCTTTTTCTTTGCCACTCTGCCCTGAAGGCCAGCATCCCTTAGTCGCCTCTTCACTGTAGATGTTGACACTGGCGTTTTGCGGGTACTATTTAATGAAGCTGCCAGTTGAGGACCTGTGAGGCGTCGATTTCTCAAACTAGAGACTCTAATGTACTTGTCTTGTTGCTCAGTTGTGCAGCGGGGCCTCCCACTTCTCTTTCTACTCTGGTTAGAGCCTCTTTGTGCTATCCTCTGAAGGGAGTAGTACACACCGTTGTAGGAAATCTTCAGTTTCTTGGAAATTTCTCGCACGGAATAGCCTTCATTTCTAAGAACAAGAATAGACTGTCGAGTTTCACATGAAAGTTCTCTTTTTCTAGCCATTTAGAGAGTTTAATCGAACCAACAAATGTAATGCTCCAGATTCTCAACTAGCTCAAAGGAAGGTCCGTTTTATAGCTTCTCTAACCAGCAAAACTGTTTTCAGCTGTGCTAACATACTTGCACAAGGGTTTTCAAGGGTTTTCTAAACATCCATTAGCCTTCTTACACAGTTAGCAAACACAACGTACCATTAGAACACTGGAGTGATGGTTGCTGGAAATGGGCCTCTATACACCTATGTAGATATTGCATTAAAAACCAGACGTTTGCAGCTAGAATAGTCATTTACCACATTAACAATGTATAGAGTGTATTCATTTAACCCCTTAGCGACCCAGGGCGTAATAGTACGTCCTGAGTCGCATGACGATATATGGAGAGCGCTCAGGAGCTGAGCGCTCTCCATACACCGCGGGTGCCGGCTGTATAATACAGCCAGGACCCGCAGCTAACAGCAGCGATCGGTGCCTGCACCGATCGCGGCTGTTAACCCTTTAGATGCCGCGGTCAAACGCGACCGCGACGTCTAAATTGCGGAGCCGCCAAGGGCGCCGCCATTTTTACCTCATCGCCGCCCTCCAGAACGTCATCGGAGGGCGGCGCTTGGTTGCCATGACAGCCGGGAGCCTATTGAAGGCTCCCAGGCCTGTCATTACAGTATAGCTATTACGCGATGCCAGAGGCATCGTCTAATAGCAGTGAAGGCATTTTGCTATTCACTGCGATACAGTAGTATTGCAGTGAATAGTATGATCGATCAGACTCCCTAGGTTTCAAGGTCCCTAGGGAGTCTGATCATACAAGTAAAAGTATAAAAAAAAAAGTTTTTAAAAGTATGAAAAAAATTAAAAAAAAAACACAAAAGTTCAAATCACCCCCCTTTCCCTAGATCAGATATAAAAGTAAATAAACAAAAGTAAGCATAAACACTTTAGGTATCCCTGCGCTCCAAAATGCCCGAACTATTAAAATATTAAAATATTTATCCCATACGGTGAACGGCGTAGTGGGGAAAAAAAATCAAAATGGCCAAATAGCGTTTTTTTCAACACTTTGTCTCCTATAAAAAATTGAATAAAAAGTGATCAAACCATCAGATCTTTCCCCAAGTGGTATCAATAAAAACGTCATGTTGTCCCGCATAAAAAGACGCCTTACCCAGCTCCATAGATGTAAATATGAAAAAGTTACAGGTGACACAATATGGCGACGCAAAATTTTTTTTTCTATTTAGCAAAGTTTTCAATTTTTAAAAAGGTATCAAAACATTACAAATACTATATAAATTTGGTATCGCCGTGTTCGTACTGACCCGCAGAATACAGTTAACATGTCATTTTTACCACACAGTGAATGCTGTAAAAATTAAACCCATATGAATTTGGCGCAAATGCAGTTTTTCTCCAATTGCACCTCATTCTGAATTTTTTTCCAGCTTCCCAGTACATTGCACAGCATATTGAATAGTGACATTACAAAGTACAATTTGTTTCGCAAACAATAAGCCATCATGTGACTCCGTGAACTGAAAAATGAAAAAGTTATGGCTCTTGGAATGTGGGGAGGGAAAAACGAAAATGCAAAAACAAAAAATGGCCGGGTCATTAAGGGGTTAATGTTATCTTCATTGAAAAAAACTGTGCTTTTCTTTCAGGAAATTTCTAAGTGACCCTAAACTTTTGAACGGTAGTGTGTATGTATATATATATATATATATATATATATATATATATATATATAATAATACACACACGTTATATATACACACACACACAATATATATATATATATATATATATATATATATATATGTGTGTGTGTGTATATACACACACACATATATATATATATGTGTGTGTATATATATATATATATATATATATATAAGTTCTCAGGGGTCTCGTGATGCAGACACCTTTTCAGCAATTGCTACAATGACTTTGGTTAGTATCACTAATTTACTATAATGAACATTTTGTTATTATAACCTTTGCTGGTATGAGTTTGAGGTAGGTAGATTGTTACAGAAGGGAACTCTTTTTCAGCTGCCTGTAGAATAACACACTCAGGAAAAGTCATTCCTGTGTGCCGTGACACTGTCCAGGCTCACCTCTTTATTCAAGTTTCCGACATCACCTAGCCAAACAATCCTACAGAGAGCTGGCTTTACTGTAAATTATTCATACAATAAAAGGAGTTGACTCTATAAAGAGCTCTACGTCATTTATCAGAAGGGTTAAATGCAATCTCTAGGATGAAAAATGTTTTTTTCCTTGTATATCATTTCCAGCTTTTTTTTTTCCTTGCCAGAGCACCCTCAACCCTTTTTTATGGCTTCCTCTGAGACACTAATAAACAGCTAATAACTATTAATCAAAAATGAATGTTGGAATAGTAACACCCCCCTCTCCCTAAGTGTTCAGGGGAAACTTACAAGAAGAGCCAGCAATGGCGCATCTGGCCCAAGGATTATGGGAGACAGCAGGAAGGTTCACACAGGGTCAGGGGCCACTCATTTTCATGGATAAGACACACATAAATGATTTTACCTTGCCAGCACAGGCTGGGATATAAAATTTGTCGTTTTATAAATGCCCGCTGTGACCATGCCAACCTTAAAACAGCTTGCCTCAAAGGAGACTTAAACTCAACAGATCCTGGTCAGACAGCTTCCTTATTGGTTGGCACAGTTTGTTAAGCAGCGGTTAATCACCTCCATATATTTGTCAGCTGGATCAAAGACACTCTGTGTACAGTTCCAGCCAGTGGGATCACTGTCCGTCCTGCACAGACCATGGCATAGATGTCTTTTGTAGCTATGGAAAAATGACCTAAATATGAGGACTTTGTGCTTTAATAGACCCTGCTTCTCCCAGGTTCATGTGCGCAAGATTATAAATGTTTTACAAGTGTTAATTATGTTGGGAGGGTGAGAGGGCAGCGAGATGCAGAAAGCTCCTAAGGGGTTCTTTTAAAGTAAAGCATAATCAATTGCATGTTCATGTAAAGTGCACCAATGGCCACAGTATCTTCTGTCAGCTTGCTTTATCCTGGAGTGTTTTTCTAATAGATTTGATAAGACTACTGTGCTCTGATCTGTTCTTCTGTAGTACATATGAACATTTCAGTTGCTTGTTACTTCTACTGGGGAAGGGGGTGGGGAGTGTTGCAGTCTTGGTGACTTTAGTTTACAGGTACCAATATACAGCTGTAAGATTTCCCCAAACAGCAGCAATAAGTAACTATGTTTTTTTTTGTTTGTTTTTTTAAGCATTTGTTGTGAGCCATCAGAAAAATTGCACTGTTCTAAAGAAAAACAGGCTGCAATACTATTAAATATATTGGACAAAATCCTCAATTTAATTATGCTGCTGATAAATACAATTATTTTAATTAAGCTGTTTATGCATCTGTTTAATTTGTTATAAGATAAAACCTCACTAAAGGCCCCATATATAATAAAAGTTATGTCAGCTGAACTGTGCATGGGGCCTCCCAGTGCTTCCCCGACAGATAATGAAGGGAGAGGGATGGGATGAGTTAAATTTCCAAACCAGATCACTTGTTCACATGGGCGTAAATTGCCATCAGAGGTTTCTGGCAGTGGCTTAATCCCCTCTCTCTTGTTGGCAACACATGGCCAAACAAAGTACGTGTACGTATGGTGATCAGTTATTATAGCTGATAGCTATTGAAGGGGTTTGGGTACCTTTAGCTTACAATCATGATGAACGGATCTTAAACACATAACTGGCATATCTATTTTTCTTGAAAATTTTATAATGACCAATTTTATGGTTTATGACAAGTTTGGATTGGATTAAGGAAAGGTATTCTGTGCCTTGACTGTGTCATAGTCTATTATCTTGTTTTCATATGCTTATCTGCTGGCACTTATATGTGGATCCTTAGCTGAATTCAAGACTTGATACCTATTATCTTAAGAAAACATTCACTAAACTGTAATGCAGTGCTGGCTCTAAAAGGGATATTGGCTCTGTTTTGCAGGGCGTAACTCCACAATGTCTATCATGTTAGGAAACGCACTGTTAATATGACCACTATCAGACTGCGTAGGCAATCACTACTAAACCCCACTTACTGTACAAGTCATCAATGGAGTTGTCCAAGTCTTTTTTTTTTCTCTAGCTCTGTATGTGCAGCAGATGGAGGGCAAAAAAAATGTACTCGCCTTTCCCAGGTCCTGAGTTTGCAGTGACGACTACTACAGGCCCCAGCTGACCATCAGCAGATGACATTCCCTTTGTCTCAGTTGACTGCTGCCGCCAATCACAAACAGCATGATTGACTAGCCTCAGCTGTTAGAGGACACCACTATGACTTCATGTACTGATGTCAGTTGGGACCTGCAAACAAAAGCTGCCACTAGAAACTGAGGACCTGGAAGAAGTGAGTACATTATTTTATTGCCCCTATTTATAGTGCATTCAGATCTTTTTTTTAAAAAAAAAAAAAAAAGAAGAAAGCTTTTGACAAACACTTTAATATCTGGTTTATGAAACCTCATAACCTTTTTTATTTTTCCGTTCACATAGTCATATGAGGGCTTAATGTTTGCAGGATAAATATTACTTTGTAATCGTACCTTCTAATATTCTGTAGGATGTACTGGGAAGATGGAAAAAAATTCAGAGTGGGGTGGAATTGGAGAAAAACTGCGTTTGTAAGACTTTTTTTTTTTTTTTATGGCGTTCACTGTGCATCCAAAATTACATGTCACCTATATTATCTGGGTCAATACGATTCCAGGGATACCAAAAAATCCAAAACTTTCAAAGAAAAGAATTATTGGAGTCGCCATATTCTGACACCGTAACTTTTTTTTTTAGATTTCTGTGTACGGAGATGCATAAGGCATTATTTGTTGGGCCAGGTGTACTTTTTAGTTATACTATTTTGGGAAATGTCTATTGCCTTAATTGCTTTTGATTAAAATTTTTTCTTTCTCCCACTACGGCATTCACTGTATGGGAAATGTATTTTTATACGTTGGTAGGCCGGATGTTTTCAGACACAAGGATACCTAATATGTGTGAGTTTCACTCTAAATTTTTTTTATTTTTTTTTACTTTAACATATGTTTTGGGGAAAGGTCATGAATTGAATTTTTAATTCTTTTTATTTATTTTTACAAAAATTTGTAGACCCCCTAGGGCAGTGATGGCAAAACTTTTAGAGACCGAATGCCGAACTGTAACCCAAAACCCACTAATTTATTGCAACTTGCCAACACGGCATTTTAACCTTACTACTGAGGTTTTATTTTAGAAAAAAACAACTCATTTTGTCTTAAAATAAAAACACAATAATGCTCCATTCACTCGTCTGTAGCCATGTTTGCAGGCCACTTTTGTTTGTCCGCAGATGTGGTCCGTTTAATGACATGTCCTATTTTTTTGCGATTTGAAAGACCAAACAAACAGGACGTGTGCACTGCCCCTTTGAAATGAATGTGTCCGTAACTGTCCGCTATTGCAGATAGTTACGGACGTGCAAAATACAGTCCTGTGAATGGGGCGTTACAGAGCATTCAACGATACAAACCACAGTGGCCCCCCACACAGTACAATATACTCCACAGTGTCCCCCACAAGGTATAATATGCTCCACAGTGGGCCCTCACTCAGTATAATATGCTCCACAGTGGTCCCCACACAATTTAATGTGCTCCACAGAGGCCCCCACACAGTACAGTCTGTTCCACAATGGCCCCCACACAGTATAATATGCTCTGCTGGGACCTGTGATTGGGCTTCAGCAGACACGTGGTGCGCGCTAATGTCATTACGCGGCGTGCCCCACGTGACTGCTGAGGCCCAATCACAGATCCCATCAGTGATCTCTGGGACACGTAACCTCGGAGCCCCGAAGAGGATGCTGGGAAACATCGGAAACCCAGGAGAGGTGAGTTTAAGTGTTTTTTTTTTGTTTTAAGTCACCTCTCCTGGGCAGGCTACCATTGGTAAGGGGCCCTGCGGCACATACAGACATCACTTAAGGCTGTGCCCCTTTCCATTAACGATATGTATAATGGTCGGGGAACCAGGCTTTCCCCGACCGTTATCATAGTACTTTAGGGCCCCGGCTATCTCCAGCTGGCTGAGGGCCCCATACCTTTCCTGGCATGGTCCTGGGGCAATGGCCCACTTGCCTACGGAGGGGGCACTCAGAACATGCCCTAGGTTTTCCACCACAGCTCTCCGGGTCTTGGCAGATCTATTAAATGAATAAATGCATTTGTTTCTACTGAATTTACACAGGAAAATACAATCACCAATGACATGCCTAGAGATAATGTAAATTCTTCTTTAAATGTTACTTGTTTAACCCAGTGCAAGTGCAGTGCTGCATTTAATATACTAAAATAGAGAAATCACTAGGCCCAGGTGACATACACCCCAAAGTCCTTAGGGAATTATGATCTATGATATTTCAAATATTTGTGGATTTTGTAGTGACTGGGTCTGTTCCACAGGGCTGGTGCATAACAAATGTGGTGCCAATATTCATTAAGGGGTTTGAAAGTGGGCTTTGAAACTATATGCTTTAACCTTTGTTGTGGGAGAATTATTTGACATTAAGAAATGCTATCCTGGGGTATCTTAATGACAATAAACTTAGAACACAGTATCAGCATGAGGGATCGGTACTGTCAGACTAATGTGATCAGCTTTTATGAGGAGGTAAGTTCTAGACTGGACCTAAGTGGAAGTGGATGTAGATGTAGTATATCTGACGTTTTCAAAGGCATTTAATATTGTACCATATAAAAGGTTGATACTTATATAGACAATATCTGGATCAGGAAAATATTTGTAACTTTGTACTAATGGTACATACTGAGATTGGGTTACAGTCACCAGTGGGGTGCCACAGGGATCAGTACTAGGTCCTCTTTTGTTTTAATGTTTTTATTAATGATCTTGTAGAAGTTTTACAAAGAAGAACCTCAATATGTGCAGATGATGCTAAGCTCAGTAAATTAGTCAATGTCCTAGTGAGCTAAGTAAATATACATTTTTTGTAAACTAAGTAAGTTAGAAGATAGGCAGGGGGAGAGTGTTTAGCTCATTGTAGAAATATAATTTTATCCCGGACAACCCCTTTAAGAGATGAATAGATGCTCAAGACTAGAGATTGTTTCGCCTCTATACAAATCACTAGCTACGCAAAGAATACTGTGTCCAATTCTGGGCACCAGTATATAGAAAAGATATAGATGAAATGGCGTGGGTGCTGAGGAGAGCGACCAAAGTAATTAAGGGGATGGGTGGATTAGCGTATAAAGACAGATTATAAAATTTGGGGTGTTCAGTTTGGACAACAAGATGGCTCAGAGGCTGCCTGATTATATTGTACAAATATATGAATGGACAGTATAGGGATCTTTCCAAGGATTTCTTTATACCAAGGACTGTAACTGTGACAATGGGGCATCCTCTACATGTAGAGGAAAAAAGGTTTTATAGGTGGGGATTCTTTGCAGTAAGAGCAGTGAAACTGCCACATGATGTGATGATCACTGATATACTACTATAACCTACTATAACCTATATGGGTTATATAGGTTATAGTAGTGGTCAGCAGCCTCTGGCACCTGTACTGGGGTCAGCACTTCAGGAACGGGACTCTCTCTGCTGTTTTACATAAAGAGAGGTTCTACTACAGGTGGCAATCTCTCTATCCTCTGTCTCATGGACCATGGAAACACAGTCTGATTGGAGGAAGCACTACAGGGGAAAGTATGAGACATGACATCCTAGTGTCCAAGCCGTGAGGAAGCTTGTCAGGGAATATCAATAATTTTTGTACATTAAAGTAACTGCAAAAGTACAATATATAGCAGCTGAACACGCTAAAGTGGGTGTTCATTCATAACAACAAGGCTAGACAGATTTGTTTGGATTCATTCAGCAAAAAGACAGTTCTATGTGAGAGGCATCCTCTGCCCCCCACAAAGCAGAATTACTACCAGTCTGAGTCCTTTGCTCAGCAAAAATCTAATCCTATCACCGGGGAAGGATAACATTGAAATATAAGTTTAATAAACAAATTAATTGGTTGCGGTTATGGTTTGCGTTACATGACTTTCATGTGATTTACAGTTATTGGCACACAGAGTACTTTATCTTTCAAAAATTGTCACACCATGCCAAAAAGGTTGCCAACCCCTGGGGTATTGGAACTAGAATTTTTTGAGATAGGTTGTTGATCCAGGGGCTTGGTCCAATTGCCTTATTTGGAGTTGGGAAGGAATTATTTTCTTTGATGCGGAAATTGGTGTCAGCCTGTGGTGTGTCTTCCCTTTCTCTGGATCAACTTGCTGGGTTTATCGGTGAATTAGTGTCTTTTTCCAACCTTATCTACCATGTTACTACGACATTGCATCACAAAGGAATACTAAGTGATTTCTGCTCTGAAGGCTGTAAAATAGGAAGTGCAGCTCTAGAATATAGTATTGGTTGTCATTTGGTATTGTATGGTATTGGTCATCTGATAAAGTTGCTTCAGTCATATAAAAAATGCTGATCATAGGCTTAAATGTATAAAGCAATAGAAGTTTCTTTTTTTAAATTGGTCCACAATCTGATACAAATATCTGTTTTACTCAAAAGGATTCCCTGTGCACAGTTATTTTACTGTAGAAATCTTGTATAAAAACACTTTAAAATATTGATATAATGTATTCTGACTTTATTATAGAACTTGCAAATAGTATGAATTTACCAGCAATGACCACAGGCCACACACAGCCGCGTTTCTGGTCATATAGAGTTTCTGTGCTGACTTGCCTTTTTTTTATAGCCTTTTGGTCCATGGTCGCAGTTAGCACTATGGGTGTTGAAAGGAATTTAGTCTGGGAAGTGGGGTCTGTGGGGTTCATTGTCTTGCCAGGCCACTCCCGTCAATGTTCTGCTGCAAATGGAAAACCTTCAGAAGGCTTTAGCTGCAGAGTTAGTTGTAAAATCCTTTAAGTTTTCTCATATCTTCTATGAACAAAGTATAAATTATTGCTGACAAAGCAAAGACTCGCAAAAGAAACACAAGTTCCAGACAGTGAACATACTCTTCTTATGGGATTGCTTAAAGAATTACCATTTCCATTTTAATAAAATGAGTCATTTGTGTTCATGTGCTTCTTTGTAATTTATTTATTTTTAAATAATTTGTATATTTACTTCTGATGCCTAATATTCAAAAAATCTTTTCAGAATACGTGTGTGTCTGTATATATTTATAATGTGTATACATACACACATACACTGTGTGGCCAATATTTGCTTAGTTTGCTTAAGGTTAAGGCCCCACGTTGCAGAAATGCAGCTTTTTTTGTTGCAGATTTTGTGCGTTTTTTCGAGCCAAAGCCAAGAATGGCTACAAAAGGAATGGGAAGTATATAAGAAACTCTCATACGTCTACCTTTTAATCAATCCACCTCTGGCTTTGGCTCAAAAAACAGCTACAAAAAAATCAGCGTTTCCGAAACATGGGGCCTTAGCCTAAAAGAGTTTTCCCATCTAACTCTCCTCTCCACTTCTTTTCACTGTGACAAGTTGGTGGGCAGACTGTTTGATGGACAGTTCAGGCCGCAGTGATAACCAGCATGGGACACTGGCTGGGAATCCCTTGTTACATAATATATCCTGGACCTTTGAATAAATAAGCATAATAACTTTTGATTATTGTCTAGAGACATACAGAGATAACAGAGCACTGATCAAGCACATTAGCTGTCACTCACAGTGGAGAGAATAGAAGTGGCCAGGAACAAGTACTGGCATTACCAGCTTGACCACTGCAGCTAGATAAGAGGTCGTCTGAAACCTAGGCAATGAGCTGTAAAACTGAGGAGACATAATGTGCAGCATCTGACAAATGGAACACAATACAAACAGGTAGTTACCCCCCCCCCCCCCCTTTTTTTTTTTTTTTCCCCCCCCCCCCCACCCCCTCTTTTTTCCCCGGGCCTCCCCCCCCCCCCCCCCCCCCCCCCCCCCGGCCTGTGGGAATGTCTAATGACTTGTTCACTTTTTATTCAAATTTTTATGGGAGGTGAAACGGGAAAAAATGGTGGTGGGGCTCCTTTGATATTGTTTTCCCACTATAGCATTCACCTTAAAAATATTTTTGTTTGTAGACCAGTTGTTTTTGGACACAGGGGATGTATAATTTGTTTGTTTACTTTTGCTTATTTTATTGCAAATCTAGACAAAGGGGGGGTAACTTGAATTTTTAGTTTTTTTATTTTTTAAAATCTTTTATTTATTCATTTTTAACTATTTTAGTAGTTTTCCTTAGGGGGCTTGAACCTGCAGTCTTTTGATTGCATGTCCCATAGACTTCAATGCAATTGTATTGCTGTCTGTGGGAGGTTCGAGACCTGGCGGCTGCTCTGCTTCACAGCGTCCGCCATCTTTAAAGACCAGGCATCCACCATACTATTATGACGGATGTTGGAAAAGGGTTAAAGTGGTTGTGCCATTCAGACACTTGTTTCCTATGCAAAGGATAGAGAGTAAGTGTCACATCACAGAGGGTCTGACTGCTGCAACTCCCACCAATCAGAAGAACAAATGAAGCGTCTGACTGGCATTTCATCCACTGTTATGGGTTTGCCGTGACTGCAATGTTCAAAAGTTCTGGCAGACCCATAGAAGTGAATGGAATGCAAGTCACAGAAGTGCACTGGTACTTCATTCACAGGGAGGATGCAAGTCTTTCAAACTCCTATTCTTCTGATCTCTAGGGTCCTAGTGGTCAAACCCGACAGCAATCTGACAGTTATCCCCTATCTTGTGTAGAGAGTTAAGTGTCTGTAATGACATAACCCTGTTAAGCGACACGTTTATTTATAATTCTGAAGATGGAAATAAACCTTTAAGAATCCCTCATTATCTTAGTGTACTGTCATCTTGCACTGCACGTTTGTTTGTTTGTTTGTTTGTTTGTTTGAGTTGGAAGGGACTTCAAGGGCCATCGAGTCCAACCCCCTGCAAAAGCAGGAATTCCTAAAACATCCCAGCTATATACCTATCCAGTTTCCGCTTGAAGATTTCAATTGATGAAGAACTCACCACCTCCCGTGGCAGCCTATTCCACTCTCTCACTACCCTTACTGTTAGAAAGTTTTTCCTAATGTCTAATCTGAATCTCCTTCCCCTTAGTTTCATCCCATTACTTCTCGTGCTTCCTTCTGCTAATGAGAAAAGGGTAGATCCCTCTGCACTGTGACAACCTTTCAGATATTTAAATACCGCTATTAAGTCTCCCCTTAGCCTTCTCTTCTGCAAACTAAGCAGTCCCAATTCTTTTAGCCTCTCCTCGTAGGACATGGTTTGTAGACCTTCCACCATTTTGGTTGCTCTTCTCTGGACCTGCTCCAATAAATCGATGTCTTTCTTAAACTGGGGAGCCCAGAACTGTACACAGTATTCCAGGTGGGGTCTGACCAGGGCAGAGTACAGCGGAATAATTATCTCTCTTGATCTAGCTTCAATGCTCGTCTTGATACATCCTAGAATTTTATTAGTCTTTTTAGCCACCACACCGCACTGTTGACTCATGTTGAATTTGCGATCTATTATTATGCCCAGATCCTTTTCCCCTGTACTCTCACTTAGTACTATTCCTCCCATACTATATATGCTTCTTGCATTTCTGTTACCCAGATGTAGAACTTTGCATTTGTCCCTGTTGAATACCATTTTGTTCACCTCAGCCCATTGTTCCAGTGTGTCCAAGTCCTTTTGGATGCATTCTCTCTCCTCTCTAGTGTTGGCCATTCCTCCTATCTTTGTATCATCTGCAAATTTTATTAGTTCCCCATTAACCCCATCATCCAGATCATTTATAAAAATATTAAAAAGTACTGGGCCTAGGACAGAGCCCTGCGGCACCCCGTTTTTACTTTCTTACAGTTTGATGTATAGCCATTTAGAATTACTCGTTGTGCCCGATCATTAAACCAATTGTGAACCCACCTCACTGATATTTTATCAAAGCCATACTTGATCATTTTTTCAATAAGAATGTTATGTGATACTTTATCAAAGGCCTTACTAAAGTCAAGATATACTATGTCCACTGCATTTCCCTGGTCCAACCATTCAGTGACTTTATTATAGAAGGAAATAAGATTAGTCTGACAAGATTTATTAGGCATAAAGCCGTGCTGGCTCTGATTAATTAAAGCCTTCCCATCCAGGTACCTAATTAAATGTTCTTTAACGATTTGTTCAAAGATTTTTCCTACTATCGAGGTCAGACTTACCGGCCTATAATTTCCTGGGTCGTCCCTATTCCCCTTTTTGTAGATGGGGACCACATTTGCCCTTTTCCAATCTAGAGGGACCACTCCTGTTTCCCATGACTTATTAAAGATTATTGCAAGGGGTTCTGTTATTTCCTCTGCTAATTCTTTTAAAACTCTAGGGTGTAAATCATCCGGTCCTGGGGACTTGGTTTCCTTAATCTTAGCTAAATGTTCTCTTACCAAACCTTCACTTATAATCAGCTTGGAGTCCTCATTCCCCTCATCACTATCACCATTAATGTTGATATTACCATCCATTTCTTGGGAGAAGACGGATACAAAATATGAATTTAGTAACTCCACCTGCTGATCCACCATGTTAACTTTTTCACCCTTTTCATTCTTTAGGACTCCAACTGTCTGTTCACCATATTTCAGTAGTTTTTTAGGTTTGGGGGTACCAATATTATGGTTACATAGTATGTTCTTGCCTAAACCAGTTTCCCTGGTGAACTTATCACCTTATAATTCAATTTATCTGAGACTTCGCTGCCCCGATGTGTTTGTTACAATAAGATTAGTAAGGCAGATGCCGAGAAAAGAAACAGATCTTGCAGTCTCATGTGCATGTATTGGGAGTCCTTTTGGCTCATTCACCCGATTTGAGTGAGAATCCAACATGGCTGCCAGACCTCAGGTCAGGAAGACCAATTACAAAGGTGAATTGGCGCTGGCAGCTATGTGCAGTTTTATTGTCTACAGAGAAGATTGTAAATCACAAGTTTGTAAATTCAATGAGCCAATATTCTTTTGAGTTGGCTTCCCTTCCCACAGTGTAAAGTACACGCATGGGAGTGTTCCTGCACTGTAATATCAATGTTACAGCATTGCTTTAGCATGATGTGGTACTTATCTTACGAATATCATTCTTGGCTGATATGCAGATTGTAATTGCAAATACTCTGCTTTGCTTATGTGTCTTATACTTTAGTTGCGTTGAGAGTTATGCTCAGTTTTGTTGGTTGAAACTTTTCTGAAACACATTGAAGTTGAGATCCTTCAATCCTGCTGCATTGCATTTTTGCAAATGTAGTTTAGTATTCATACCAGGTGATGTACACTAGTCTATTGTAAAAAGAGAGAGGGAAAAAGTTGAATTCAGCTCAGTGCATAACAGAGAACATAGCAGAGAGTACTATGTATTGTTTACTGCTATGGACATGAGTGGAATATGAGTAATGTTGATATCATGTTATTGTGATAACACAGTTTTAGGATTTATAGTTATCTAATATCTATCTCTTATTACGGACTTTGCTTTATTATGTGAGTAAAATAAGTGCTTTTCCTGGCCTTGTCGTCTTTTTTACAATGTCTTTTTTTTTTTTTTTTTTTGAAGTTTTGAGATGAGAGGAGAAAATGTTTTAAAGTTGTCAACTGAGTGAAGGATCTGTTGTCAATAAAAATGATCTTGGGCTTACCTCTGTGGCTTGCCATACTTATTTTTCCACCTTGTATGCCAGTGTTTTTATGTGGAACAAAGTAGACTAATAATACTGTGTGGTGAGCTCTCGGAAACTGAAGCCCGACCAGTTCCCTTGTTCAGATGTTTGTTTTGGGGGCAGTGATCAGAGCACTGGAATATTGTGACATATGCTAAACTGCTGCAAAACGATAAGTGTAAAAATCCGGGAACTGACACAACTTGGCTTAGCCACATACTCCAAAAATTGTAGGTAATTTAACTGAGAAATTCAGATTCGACTCCAAAGCAGTAAACACAATTTCTATAGTATACCGTATCCAGGCTTTTCCAAAATGATCCTTTTTCCCAACCATTTTAACTTCTTGTTTAACTGAAGTGCCTTTCATTGACCCCTTTAGGTTGTCAAAAAGCATTGATTACATTTACCTTTGCCACAGAAAACGGTATCAGGATTATTCCTTAAATCTTACATCACCGTGATGCAGAGTGAGGCTGGTCACACCTGTCTTGTTTTAATACCTATCAGTCATGCTCAATAACAAAAAAGAGATTTTCTGTCATGGTGGTAAATCAATAGCTTTTCCTGCTGCAGGCATATAGAGAGCACTGTCGGTCAGAAGTCTAATTGCTTATGCACATTCCTTTGCATGCTTATCTGGTCTTACAATATAATAAGTGTTACTCCTCATGTACACACATAACAGTCAATCCTGAAAAGTCAAATCAAGTGACAGGCACTCTCTAACTCTCTTGTCAATTTCTCTTTCTCATAGTGTTGTACCTCAAACAACGGTAATCCTGAATAATGAAAGACAGAACTCTGTAGTGGCCAAACTGGAGGGTCAGGAGGATTCAATGAGCAGAGCAACAGAAAGCCTGGAAAATATGCTTAATAGGTAACATGTATATGTACAACTAACTAACTCTCATAGATCATTTTTGTGTTTGGAGCCTTCTTCAGCAGTTAAGTCAGATTTTATTGAAAGAATAACACAACAGTACTATTCTTTTTATCAGAGAGATGGAGACCATGCTAGTAACCCTGGCAGACCCCATTATAAAGCAGTAGGGTTTGTGGAGGAAGGTGATGTTTGGGGGGCATGGGACCTATCACTTGATGTCCATCATTGATGTGAAGAGTGGAGAAACAAAATGTGGGGGTGATCCTTTTTTTGAGGCACCTAGCAGAAGGAAATTTGGTGTCACAGCAGACCTTCTGTGTCCTGTGTACTAGATCCTCCTTTCAATTGTACAGTTTTCCCCATTAATCTTATCCTTTTTTTTCTAACATTATAATCGCTTACTTATATCATCAATACATTCACATGTATAAAGTTTCATTTGATTCCAACTTCTCCTTTTTGTTGTGTAATTTTTTGGCACTTAATGTGTAATGCCCCCCCTACATTATAATGGCTTCCTCAATGCCCTGTCAGTGCCCCTACATGCCATATAATGGCACCCTCAGTATCTCCACAAGCAGAATAACGGTCCTGTCAGTGCCCCCATATGCAGTAATCTAGTAATTTGCAAAGGGGGGGGGGGGGCAGTGGAAAGGTTGGGGGCCTCAGCAGAAATTTGCATGCTTCTCTTAAAGGGGTTGTCCAGGCAAAACTTTTAAAGTTTAAATCTGCTGGGGGCAGTGAAAAAAATATAAAAAATGTATACTCACCTGTCCTCGTTGCTCCAGTGTCCTCCCGTGCCTCCCGGTTCTTCTGCTGTCCCGGGTCTCTTCCGGTCTTGTGCTGAAGCTGCTGATTGGCCTCAGCTGTCACGTGACCACTGAGGCCAATCAGCAGGCTTCAAGAAGAAGACCTGTGATGTCACAGGTAGTGATATTCAGGCCCTTCGCTGATTGGCCTTAGCGGTCGCATGACCGCTGAGGCTAATAAGAGGCTTCAGCACAACGCCAGAAGACGCTGCTGGAGCAGATGAACCGGGAGGACAGGTGAGTATACATTTTTTAAATTTTTTTTCACTGCCCCCAGCAGATTTAAACTTTAAAAGCGTTGTCCCTTTTTGCCTGGGCAACCCCTTTAAGTCTCATATAAGCTGCTTGGGCTGCTTCTATGAAGTCAACGTTTAAACTATTGACTGAAATAGTAAATTTTCTATTGTGTAGCCATTTTTCTTATTATTTTCTTCCACTTTTTTTATTCCCTCTCTTCCTTACTCTGCTATTAGGAGACATGTCTCATCCTACATTTGTATTGCATAGCATTGCAGAGTCTAATGGTAATATTGAACTGACTGATATTGCTCATGGACATGAACAATTGGGTTCTATGTAAGCAGTATTGTCTGATTGTGTTCCAGCTCTAGCGGACGAAGGCATAATACCATCGTAGTGAAAGTGCCGGCTCCAGAGGACAGCCACAATGATGATGACAGTGGGTCTGAAGCCAGTGACACATTGTCTAACTGTGGCCACTCGGGAAACTCAAACATGGGAAATAATGTGACTCTAATCACACTCAATTCTGAAGGTATGATAGGAGTGACTTGCTCAGATGCATGACTTGTCAACTGTGTACTATAGAAATGAGATCTTGTGGATCAGAGGACTGAATATTTTTATTGTATATTTATATTTGCTTCCAATTTCTAGTTGTTGCAATGTTTCTGTGATATCTGTATTCTGCAGTTAAAGAGGACCTTTCATGTCCTCATGTATATGCGGTTCTACATATCGCTAGAAAGCCGACAGCGCGCTGAATTCTGCCCCCTCTGACAGTACAGGGCTATGGGACGAGTACAGAGAGAGGGGGCTTTCCTTACCGCCCAGTGATGACGCTTCGCAAGCTAGACTGTCAGGAACGCCCTTCTGACAGTGAACGGTGAAATTTAGACCCCCGATATCTCCAGCCCCGGGGCATATAACGCGAAAGCCGACAGCGTGCTGAATTCAGTGCGCTGTCGGCTTTCTAGCGGTATGTAAAACCGCATATACATGAGGACGTGAGAGGTCCTCTTTAAGCATTTATTTTTAATAACAAGTACTTTATGCACACAAAACAACTGGCTATATTGGGTATAGAAGACACACCCCTCCATACATGTACATCTGCCTCAACTTATGGGATGGCAGGCAACTGATGGCTTGGGGGCTTCTGGCAATGTAACAGTATCTAATCATCTCCAATAAGACCATTGGAGGAAGGAATTTTTGGCAGTATATAATTGTACAGAACAGGATCACACATACTTTTGTGTGACCCCGTCACACTTAGCAGTGATATCATTCTTTCTTGGCAATCATGAATATTGGTTTTGCCAAGGCATGGTTCACTCTACTGTGCATTTGTGACAATCCTTTTTCTTGCTAGATTACTTTAATCATGTTACATTTCTATCCCAGATTTTTAGCACTCATTCGTGATGGTTTCAGCAGTCTTTTGCTCATAATTCTTTTTTTGGGGGCATTAGCATCGCAGTTGTCCATCATGTCCACTGGTCAAAGGAAATGTCTTACATTATCTTTCCCACTCATATGCAGTGTGTCCAGACCACAGCTGCCTGCAGTACCTTTAGGTTTGTTTTTTGTCAGAAGAGACAAGAATGCAGTTTTTGACTGACTGGCCTTGGGTGGCAACTACATTGTAAACATGGCAGCCTGCGACCGAGCTTGCTCTCTTCTTGCGAGTTCATGTTGAATATACACTGACAGTACTAAGCACAGATGCCTTAAAGTTTATATCTATTGGCTTGGATTATTGAATGCATTTGGTGGTTACTGGAAGTTTTTGAGAGCAAGCCGAGTGGTTGGTTGCATAGCTGATCATACCAGGACATTGGCATGAGTTACTATTCTAAAAACAAACACTTACACTGGCAATGATCTGCTTTTCTCCAAGCAGGAAATTCACATCAGGACGTTATTCTTGTTTACAGTTATGTCAGTCTATTACTGGTTTTGATTCTTTTTTTTTTTTTTTGTTAACAAGTGTTAGTGAGAGATTTTAGTTACAACTATATATCATAATTTGAGTATATTAGCAAATTCTTTGGCACTGAATTTCTGAGGATCCTGGTGTTTCCTCAGTTTTCCACTTTCGTAGTTTTGGATGTCGTCCATTGTATATTAAAACAGACAGTATACAAACATAAGGTATGTATTCATGAAGAAAAAAAAATTACAAAAAGTAATCTGAAAATGGTTTGTCCAGTGCAAAAGCAACTGTATAAACTATTGCACTTATGGAATGCACATTACAAGCGCTATAAACCACCTTTCCCAAACAGAACTTGCACTCAGACAATTGTTTTCTGCCAGTAATTTCCACAACTGGAAGACATTACTCTTCCCTGGTGTCCCTCAAGCTGCAATAGCGTGACCTAGAATCAGTGAGAAAGTCTGCATTGTACAATGACTGCCGCCTTTCTCTCTGACAAAACTGCACTTGATAATCATAGCATTTTCAGGAATGTCAACGCACTTATCACAGTGCAGTTTATTATATGGGTCAATAAGATCAGATATGTACAAAAGAATCAGATTTTCCAGCATTAATCATGATAATCTGCTAGTTCTTTCTCTCTGGTAATAAGAAATTAAAAATTGTGATTGATATTGTAACTTTTAAAAGCAGTCAAAAAGTGACAGCTCATCTAGTTCCTGGTAGTAGACGTCGCAGGCGATATCTGTGGTCCCTATATATATTATCTACTGACACAAGACAAGCTACTTTCTTTGTCCCGGAATGGATTTGTTTTCATTTGCATACTTGCAGTTGTGGATTCAGTGCCTGATTCTGTCATAAAGCCAAGTCAGCCTTGATTTTGCATAATTTGTGGTGAAACACAAGTTCCAGTGCTCTAGGGCTTTTCCATTAAGATGAGACTTTGAAGTCTTCTCCAGATTATTTGAATAAAGCATGGGAATTTCTAGTTACACGAACAGTCCCTTGTCACTTCTAGCCCCATCCATGCCTAGTGCACAGACCTCCCCAGTGTTTGCTTTTCTTTTGGAGACTGGTTAGACACTGCATGATGTTCTCAAAGGAAAAAGTCAACCTTTTAGTGTTTTCCTTTGAGATTGAAGCATATACTGACACAAAGCTCAAGAAGGTCAGACATGTGATATTTTGGGGAAGTAGAAAATTGGTTTATTTTTAATATTTCACTTTTGTTTTTATTGTAAATCTTGTACAGAGTTTGGTCTTAGCAATGGGCACACATATACTTAATGGTCTGCTGACCTCTAAGATCGAAACCCCAACTAGATGCTGGGGCTGCCACTGTTTCCTTGCAGAGCTGGAGTCCTAGGCTTGAATCCAGCAAGGATAACATCTGCAAGGAGTTTGTATGTTCTTCCCATGTTTGTGTGGGTTTCCTCCATGTACTCTGGTTTCCAACCACACTCCAAAAACCTACTGATAGGGAATTTAAACAGTGTGTCTGGGACAGTGACTGTAAATGTCTGTAAAGCACTATATAAGTTAGGGTGGGTTCACACTTGCGCTTGAGTCCATCCGCTGCCAATCCGAGTGAAAATCTCGGGAAACTGGATAGGCACCAGATAGCGACAGGTTAGCGACGCATTGCTTAAAAACCCATCCATTTGAATGGGTTTTTAAAGCAATGCGCGGGTGTCCGATTGCAGCCTCTGCGCAGCAAAACCAGTTTTTTTGTCGGAAACAAAGCCGGACATGCAGGACTTTTTGCCTCATTAAAAAAAAAAATGGCTTCGCGGCGCAGAGGATGCAATCGGACACCCGCGCATTGCTTTAAAAGTCCATTCAAATGAATGGGTTTTTAAGCAATGCGTCGCTAACCTGTCGCTATCTGGTGCCTATCCAGTTTCCCGAGATTTTCACTCGGATTGGCAGCGGACGGACTCAAGCGCAAGTTTGAACCCACCCTAAGAAAAATAAATAAACACGGCTAAATACAGCCTATTTTTCATTAGTGGCTGCACCATAACAGCGCTGTGGCAAATAAAGAGAAATAGGCTGTAGTTAATTGGTGTATCCAATAATTATGAGTGAAAGCATTGGTGACCAAGCAGTGACTTCAGCTGTGGTGCAGCCGTAAAACCCAGAAGTATTTAAAGGAAATTGCCAATATGACTGACTTCTTGCAATTAGAACAACAGTGTGACAACCTAATAGACTAAAACTAGTGTAATTGGACCAGTGAAAACATTTCCTCCAAGTGCAGTGCACTTCTAGTTGTCTGGTGTCAAACAGTGTATCATATGGTTCAAACACTCAACCAGTTCTCAGCTCTGAAAAGGCTCATCTGATGTAGCTTTTACTTCTGTTTCTAATGAGTTCTGGAGTCCTGCCCATACATTAATGGTGGCCATACAAATAATGCTGTATGGGTGAATAAATCACTTTTTTTGTGTACAGCTTAATGCATGACTTTCTACTTCACTATTGCATTTGGCAGGCACTTGAGATTTTCAACAGAATGGCAACATCGTTGTCGAATGCTTTAGTTAAATTCAGCTTTAATGTGAGGGTATTCACATCCTAATTGGAGGAAGGGTTACAGCTCTGTAATATGTAGCTGCCTCTTTTTCAAGGGACCAAAGGTAATTGGACAATTATCTAAAAAGCTATTTAATGTCCTGCATGGGCTATTATCTCATTAATCCATCATCAATTAAGCAGGTAAAAGGTCTGGAGTTGATTCCAGGTGTCACATTTGCAAGCTGTTACGGTGAACCCACAATATGCAGTCAAAGGAGTTGTCAATGAAATCGAAACAGTCTATCATTAGGCTAAAAAAAAGAAGATATTAATTAAAGAGACAGCGGAAATGTTAGGAGTAGCCAAATCAACAGTTTGCTACTCTCTGGTAAATAATAATGCACTGGTGAGCTCGAGAACTCGAAAAAGACATCCATGGAAGACAACAATGGTGGATGATCACAGAATCCTTCCAATGGTGAAGAAAAACCCCTTTAGAACATCCAATGAAGTAAAGAACACTCTCCAGGATGTCAGTGTATCAGTATCTAGGTCTACCATAACGTGAATATTTAAGGAGTGCAAATACCGAGGGTTTACTACAAGGTGCAAACCATTAATCAGCATCAAAAATAGAAAGGCCAGATTAGACTTTGTCAAAAAACATATAAAGAAGAAACTAATATCAACCTGTACCAGAGTGGTGGGAAGAAGAAAGCATGGAGAAGGCTTGGAATGGCTTATGATCCAAAGCACACCACATCCTCTGTAAAACATGGTGGATACAGTGTGATGGCATGGGCATGAATGGCTTCCAATGACACTGGGTCGCTAGTGTTTATTGATGATCTGACAAAAGACAGACTCAGCCAGATGAATTCTGAGGTGTACAAGGGTATACTTTCTGCTCAGATTCAACTAAATGCAGCAAGGTTGATTGGATGGCGCTTCACAGTTCAGATGAACAATGACCCAAAACATGCTATGAAAGCAACCCAGATCTCAAGATCTCAAACCGATCAAGCATGCCTTTCACTTGCTTAAGACAAGACTTAAGGCAGAAAGACACACACAGACTAGCAACAAGTGAAGAAAGTTGCAGTAAAGGCCTGGCAAATTAGCACAAATGAGGAAACCCAGTGTTTGGCGATGTCCAAGGATTCCAGAATTCAGGCAGTCATTGCCTACAAAGGATTCTCTACAAAGTATTAAAAATGAACATTTTATTTATGGCAATGTTAATTAGTCCCATCACCTTTGTGCCCCTGAAATGTGGAGGCTTTGTAGAAAAATGGTTGCAATTCCTAAATGTTTCACAGGATATTTTTGTTCAACCCCTTGCATTAAACCTGAAAGTGTACACTTCAATTACATCTCCATTGCTTCATTTCAAATCCAATGTGGTGGCATGCAGAGCCCAAATCATTAAAGGGTTTTCCCATGTGCCTGTTTCAGCAGCTTTGCCTGCTGTCACTTCTTCTCACTTCCTGTATCCCCCCTCCCAGCTTGCTGAGCAGGACACTATGAAGTATCACAATACTTATTATGATTGCCAGAAATCTAATATAAATGCAGATCAAATAATATGCACTACACTTCTAGAGAATGGACTCAATGTTATCTTTGTGTTTACATAGATAGATAAGAGACTTTATCAGCAAGCTGCAATTAGCTGAACTGCAGAGCTGTAGATAACAGTGAGTGCAGTGAGTGACATCAGGGTGGGTTCACACCTGCGTTCCAGTCCGTCCGTTGCCAATCCGAATGAAAATCTCAGCGAACAGGATTGGCATCGGATACAGACCGGTCAGCGACGCATTGGTTAAAAACCCATTCATTTGAATGGGTTTTTAAAGCAATGCGCGGGTGTCCGATTGCACCCTCTGCGCTGTGAATCCTTTTTTTTCGTCGGAAACAAAGTCGGACATGCAGGACTTCGTGTCCGATGAAAAAAAAGGATTCGCAGCGCGGAGGGTGCAATCGGACACCCTCACAATGCTTTAAAAACCCATTCAAATAAATGGGTTTTTAACCAATGCGTCGCTGACGGGTCTGTATCCGATGCCAATCCCATTCGCCGAGATTTTCACTCGTCGGATTGGCAACGGACGGACTGGAACGCAGGTGTGAACCCACCCTCACTTGTCCTGCTTATCACACAGGTCTGTGGTTATGGAAACGCTGTGTAAACAATGGGGGATATAATTTCACATAGCAGGAAAACAAAGAAGTGTTGCTAAAGCAATATATTTAGGAAAACTCTCCAGTTTACATAAGCTAGCAGTATAGATAGGATCCTTGAGATGGGAATACCCCTTTAAGATTCTGCCACTTTACAAATATTTCTGGACCTAACTGTATGGCCTACGTTAGTAACAAAATCAAGTTATTCCCATATAAAAAGGATTTGACACATGGGCTACTCAATAAATTTTACAGTAAATTAAAAGAACAAAAAAAAGAAAAGGACCTTTAGTTGCAAAGGCCACATTGTACATTTATGGCTAGTTCCTAGTGATTCATTTTGATGCTTCTTTGTGAGAACGATACAGCTGCAGCCTACAGACTAGTTAACCTCATTGTTCAATGGCCATAGGATCATTTTAGAACAACATTGTTCCTTATTTTTATATAATGATATCCTGATCAACTTCGTAGTCCTCCATTTGGAATAGGAAGTTTTGAATGCCATGGAAATATTTGGTATGGTCTGTTCCGTGCGCATTTGTTACTTGGCATGTCCCTATTTTGAACAGATGTTTTTGGACTATTATGTGCTCGCTTCATATGTAAATGTCGACGAAACTGCCAATCCATTAATATTTCTTGGGAACAGTTTCCTTTTGGATGCCTGTAACAATCGCCTATGAAATATCTTTTTGGGACTTATGGAGACTTTGAGCAATTACTTGCCTCCCACCCCTGTAATTAAGTGAGGCTGTGATCAGCTGTAAGCAATAAAACCAGCGCTGGCGGCTCAGATCGGATTAGAGGGAAACAATAAGGCTGCTGAGAAGCGTTAAACTTCAGCAGCACGCAGCAAAGTTATGATGAACTGCCTTTACTGAGGTGTGATCCATCCGGATTATTAGAGCAACTTCATTGATTTCTTGGTAGGTTTACCTCTGCTGTGATTGATATAGATTTTACAGTAGAGCCTTCTAGTAGTTACAGTCACAGAAATGACACAAAACAGCATCCAGATGGCAAACTCCATTCCTTCACAATCCCAGGTGTTTTGATGCTACCATGGTTAAACTCTACATAAATATCACTGCAAATAATTTGCTTTAGGGCAGCCTCAGAATAGAAACTTCCTGTAGATCCAATCAGCAGTTAAGGTATAGTTTGTTTTGTAAGCCACAGGGAAAATATGGCTTATTTTAGGCGTAATGGACATATTGTTATGCTCCCAAATTTTCCAAACTGGAGCTGTAAAATGTCAGAGGAGTGTTCAGAGCCCACTGTTAGAATGATGTCTTGCACTGTGCCATTTGATCTCTTATGGTTTTGCTTTACTTTTTCCCATCAAACACTTGGACAGCTATATTTATTCAGTCTTTCCAGAGATATAAGACCCTTTAGTATTGATACAAATTAGGGTATACAAGCCAAGTGGCTAGTAACAGTGTATGACATAGAGCACACAGAGACCCCGCCCCTAGAGAAACCACAGTAGTGTTACCGCACACTAGTCTAATATACCCTACTTTGCCTCAATTCTAAAAGGGCTTATATCTTTGGAATGGCTGAACAGATTTGGATAAACAAAACACTGAAATGCTCGGGGTAAATTCGACTGTCAGTAACACTCAGTGAGAAGTAGAGAACAGCTCTCAATACAGAAACAAGGGAAAGAGTTAAAAAATACAGGATTTAACACAAAGTAAAATTTTGTTAATAAAATATATTACAAAATGTATTAATGACACAAATAGTGCCAGAAAATCAAAAGTTTAGTTAGGCTTTAAATACTGTCTGGCTCCTACAAACAGTAGCAATTCCTCTGATCACTGCTTCCTGAATGCAGATGTACAGTTTTACAGCCTAACAAACTATTTTCCAATTTCTAGATCACAGATGGTTCATTCCTTCATCTACTGGTTAGGTAAAATGGGCCCAGAGAACACTCTCTTTCCCAAAAGAAATTACTCTTTGCAGTTTTTCTATTAAGTATTATTGCAGCCAGATATCTGAGAATGATGAATGCACTATGTCACTATATGCTTCTGCAGTGAAGGAGAAGCGAGGACCTCGGCTTGTTTCTTCATAATTTGATTTCTTTTCCCATTATTTCCTGCATCATATTATATCCCCAGCTATTTATATTGAATCACTTGTCAATGCAATTTGTAGCCTTTTTGTGCCCTCTGGAGCAAATTACATCACTTTGGTTCCTAGTTTTATCAGACCCTGTCCAGGGTCAGTAGTTTGCACGCAAAGTTAAGTAGTCCCATGTGCATCCGGCTCAACTGTGTTTTAATTGGGAGTTTAAATGTACACAAAACCAATCCCCATTGTGCGATCTGACTGTGTCACGGTGGAATAAAATAAAATATACCCCTATGAACCATCCAGTGTTATTGCACATGTTAAGCATTGCGCATCTGTGACAGTCGTGATTTTAGTGCTGATTCACCATCATGGATTGACTTGTGAATTGCTATAGTTTACTTTGATTAAACATCTGTCACTGTCATATATTTTTTGGCTTCTCTGCCTGGGGCCAATGTATGAGACATTTTATGGCTGATTCCATTCGCAGTGTATAATAATCATATTTAGAATTCTGATGCTTGTCTGTTCATCCAGATGTTAGGCCCTGTATTTTTTTTTTTTAATTGGAAACCAATAGTGATTCCTGCCCAATACATATACAGTGTTTATAGGCATTGTAAATAGCTGATCTCAGAGGAAAAGGTTAAAAAAAAAAAAAAAATGACAGGGTGGGGACCACATTTTACAGCTATAAATGTAATTTTTCAAGCCTCCTGTCCAAATCAGTTATACACAGATTAGTACAATCTAAGATACTTGTTAAAAAGGGGTCTGGATGATTAATCTGTCACACAAAGTTTTATCCTTTGCTTTTTGTGCAACACCAAAACCCCCCACTTTTTTATAGCATACCCGCTCACAGATCCTAAAATTGCAACAGACCAGTGCTCAGTATTGAAGCAGTTTGCTCATATTCCTGATATGAGGTGGGGAATTTATCTCATTGTCAATCTAACAGTCTAGCAAAAACTCACACATAGATCAAAGCTTTTATATTTCTGCAAGAATTGTAAAATGGTGCAGTAGCAATAAAGATATTCAAGCGCCTTTGAGAAAGAAATAACAGCTTTGCTCTCAGTAATTCATGGTGATCTGCAAATATAAATGGTGACTGATCCAGTGTACACACAAACTAGGGCTGGGCGATTACGACCAAAATAAATTAATTAATTAGGCATTTTACCTCAATTACAATTAATGATGATTATTTAGGTCATGCCCCTTGTAAACTACGCCCATTTTACAAGATGAGTATGTGTTGGGTGAACCTTGCGAGATTCATCTTGCAAATTTCGTCTGGTGGTTTTGTTCATACCAAACACGGCCTAAACGGAACTACTATTATAGTCAGGGGTTTCTTCAGACCCCAGAGTATAATGAGAGGAGGCCTATGGGAGGTGATTAAACATAAAAAAGTGTTACTTACCTCTCCATGGCTCCGGTGAGACTCTCTTTGGGTCTTCTGTCTGACATCAGAGCCTAAGGCCTCTGATTGGGCCTCAGCGGTCACATGGGTCATGCAGTTCTGTGTTGCTTATACCTATGTGTCCTAACGCCATGTGACCTGCGTTTGGGCCTCAGCGTCCCTGTCGTCAGTCAGAAGACTCGAAGACACCCGGAAGTTACGCCTTAGCCCAGGAGAGGTGAGTAAACACTGTGTTTTTAAGTTTGGTCATCTTCCCTGTGCCTCCACTTATTATTGCCTGGGTGCTGAAGAGAACTCAGAATATAATAGCAGTTTCGGTTCGGACAAGTTTGGTGTGAACGAAACAGCAGGTGGAATCTCGCAAATATTGTAATAACCGAATCAGAATAACCAATTCACCAATGACACCAATGAAAAAAATCACGTCGATCCTCCTTGTTGATGTTTGGTTATATTTCGGTTAATCGCTCAGGCCTAACACAATAACAGATAGAATCAAGCGTTGGTATCTCCTGGAATAACTTTCAGCATCTTTTTTTTTTTTTTCCTTTTTCTTTTATATCAGACCAAATAGATGAAATCACTGTTTGCTGATCTGCAATTGTTGTTTTTCTTGTAAGAACAGCCTTTACGGTCTCCACTGAATCATTGGAGCAGATTTGCTAATGCTGTGCAAAATACTATACAGTTTTACACCACCTGTTAGTTAGCTTAGTTTTTAACAAGCGAAAATGCTTCAAAATTTTGGCATTTTAGTGCACAGTTTTGCATCATACAACTCTTTCCTAAAAAGCAACACCCATTTTCCATTAACCCTTGATGTCCTTTGATAAACAAGTCTTAAACAGTGTCTAAAATACATAATAAATGTACATGGAAATATAAAAAAGTTATGGGTAGTGGAAATTTTTATTTTTTGTAAAGTTTTTGATTTTTTTTTAAGGGGTTAAAATGTAAAAAAAAATATTTATTAATATGATATTGCCAGAATGGTACTGATCCATATAATACAACTGACATGTCTTTTTGCCTATACAGTGAATGCCATAAAAGCAAATCCCTTAAACGCAGTTTTTCTCCAATTCCACCACATTCTGATTTTTTTTACCCCGTACATTGTACAGGATCTTAAAATGTACCAGTACTAAATATAATTTGTCCTGCAAAAATTAAACTCTCTTATTGCTCTGTGAACGGAAAAATAAAAAAGTTATGCCCTGCGGTGGGAAGGGTTTAAAATTTTATTCCAGAATCACATGCTCTATGAGACTAAGTTGTCTGAAAAGTCAGTGACCATTTAAATGATAGAAAATCATCTGCAAACATAAGTTTTGACAAATGCTGGGTGACAACTATAAATGTCTATTAGTAATGGCTGGTGCTTTAAGAGGTTGTCCACTAGTGATTCATTGTAATGAGAGAACTAGAATCTGTGTTCCTCATAAATGCACCCTCTATACCTCTTCTATTATCCACCCATTGCTGGTGTGTGATCATGAATTAGGACATTCAGGATATTTTTTTCCAAATACAGTGTCTGCTCACCTGCTGTATCGCTCCTTTTTCCCACCTCCAGTCTGCCAGTGGATACAAGAAGCAGAATTAGAAAGAGTTGTTTATTATGAAGTTGTTCCCAGCCTACTTTGTTAAAGAATTGAAAACCTTTATTGTGTCCTTCACCCCATTAGTTACCATAAGATACAAAGCCTGTTGGTTTTGTGTGAAAATAAGTCTAAAAGACTTTTTTGTTCAAGGCAAAATTCTTCCCTTGTGATAAAGTGGCTATTTCCAGGAATGCATTTTTTTTTTTATTGTAATGTGTCTTTACAGTTCTTTTTTTTAAACAAGTTTCCTTCTTTTGAAACAGATGTTTTGTTCTTGTCATTTCAGCTCCTCAGCTGCACACCATGCTAATTGTATAGCTGTGGTTGTCTTTAATACATCCTCCCGTCTGTCAACGCCCTCTGCTCCTCCCGTATAATAGAATCACACTTGCAAGATGTTTTACATATCCCTTATCCTGTATGCTAATTTAGTTTTAGAAGAATATATGAGCTGTTTTTAGTGGAATGGAACACTTTTTCCATAATCTGCATTTATGTGCTGCATGTTTACAAAGTGTATATAAGCTTGTTCACTTTCTTGTCCACAAATGTTAAATTATTTAGGTTTATAATTTAATAGTATTGTCTAATGAAAACAGTAATGGTGGCCATGTTGGTGGCCAGACTGTTTTTCTCCGAAACAGCCTTAATTGGGATTGTATTTTCAGTATATTTAATGGTATTTCTATTACTGAGTATTTCTAATTATATGTACTTTTCACATAGAATTATTTAAAAATAGAACAGAGCCCCCTAGTGGACAGGTTTTCATATGAGAGTTGCTGCTCTATAAGTTAGCTTTTTAACACAGGGATACTTTTGTTTTATTCAACACCAGTAGTTTTCATCTTTCTAATAATCAGTTTGTAAATTGTTCTTGGTATGACCTGACATTTTCCTACTTCTCTAGGACAGGGTTATCTCAGTCACCTGCAGGTGGAGCTGCAAATCTCTTTTTCAGTCCTGTGCTTGTCAGTCCTTGTGAAATCACAGCTGTGTTTCAGGACGTTCATTCGCCACTTATAAAACAAGCTAAAATTAGTTGATCCCCAAGTATTTTGGATGATAATCAGTTTCATTTTTGTTTATAAGCAGGGAATGTGTAAGTCAAGATTTAGTTTCAATATAAACACAGTAAGAGAGGGAAATAGTCTGGATCAGGAATACACATTATTTCTACAATCTGCACTGTCCAAACGTACAGGACTCATCTCTTGGCCTCCTCATTTATATTATATAAAGAGCTTGTATACTAAATGTTCACTTTTTTTCAAACTTAGTTTAACACATTCTCAATAAATTTCAGCCACCATTAATGTAATTACTATGACAATTATAATAAAATCTAAGCGATAAAATATGTTGGTTTTGGTGCCTGCACCCAAAAATGGCAAACCAAGCCAATTCGGTATGAGTTTATAGTGATGGGGTATGAAATTCTGCTCACATACTTATGCTAGCTCAGTAATGTTTGCACAGTAGAGTTATATAGCCCATTGATGTATCTGCTGTTAACTGGGGGTTAATATGATGTGTAGCAGTCTTATAATTTAAGAGAACATAGATACACCACACAGGATACATCTTGTGAAGAGATGGGAATTTCTAATATGCTATTAGAAATAATTGGAATTACGGTGATACTCACTATACTGTATGTAATGCAAGTCACTTTTGAACATAAGTACCAGACCTTGTGGTTTGTGTATCATGATTTGAAATGTTTATTTGCTTTTCTATGCACAACAGGCATTATGAAAGCCTACAAAGCAGAGCAGAATACAGGGTGCAACTTTAAAGGGAACTTGTCAGGTGGTTTTTCCACTTCAGCATGTGTAGCATGAAGTAATGACCTTTCCAATGGTGTCCTTCACTAAAATTTCTGTTATTGAAAGGTTATGCAAGGTTTTAAAAGCTTAGAACTTGACTTTTCAGGAACAGAAAACTTAGTGAGGGGCACCATAGGAAAGGTCATTACTTGCTGCTGCACGCCTGGGACCAGTTTAGGGTGGAAAACCTATTAAGTGACCTGTAAAGCAAGTGGTTAGTATTTTAAAATTATTTCTCAAGAGATGTAGTCACAATTCTACACAATCTGTTGGGACTCTAAAACAGCAGAGAATACAGGTATCTAAGCACTGCTTTGGAGTATAATACAGGATGCAACTCATTAACAGTATAGGACAAATAATGTAATGTATGAACACAATGGGGCAGAGATATGAAGACTGGAGTTTTCAATGCCATTCTTTATAATCCCCTGCATTGACAGAAGGGTGCACCTCATTTATGAAAAGGCGTACACCTCCTCATGAACATGTGCATCCTCTGCTGGGCCATGTACCTTAATACTGAAATCTGGACCCACAGGTCCTTATGATCCAGGGTCCTTATAATCCCTGTTGCAACACTGTCCATGCCCACATTTAAAAAATAAATAAATAAAAAACCCACCTTTCTTACCTCTGGTGATTGTGGTGCCTTTGCAGTTGTTCCCTGAGGCTGGAGATATACACCCTGGCTTCACGGCACATGTGCCCTGAAACTGTGGTGTATTCATCCAGATGCAGGGAGTGCAGCCACTAGGTTAGTATCAAGGTTTTTTTGTTTTTAATACTGACACAGATGGTGTTATGACTGAGTATTTGGGACACTAAACTCCCATTCCATAAGGAATTGCTTAAAAATCGTTGGAGGAAAAAGTCCTGCACATTATAAACATTGGGATATGTTGGACTCCGCATGTTACCACTATTTTAGTGGTCCGCCTCTCTGTTATTCTGGTCCTCCGGTGGAGAAGCAATGCTAGTGTGAACTGAGGGTAAATCTGCCCCAGTAAATCCACCAGCAAAATAGTAAATGCAGCTCTGGAGAATAATACAGGCTGTTTGTTAGGATTGGTATAGGATAAGTAATGTAAAGCATTTACACAGTGACTCAACTTTTATGGAGATTTATTCCAAATGGAAATGGTATAATGGTGAGCAAGTGCTTTAGTTAAATAGAAAGATGTAAATGGATTTTCCTCTCTTTAGAAGGATAGTTTGTGTTTGCTGCAGGAGAGATTATTGTGTGCTCTGAGATTGACCTATTGCTTTTTAGTCTAAAGATTAGAGAAGATATATAGTTGTCTCTTTCTTGCTGAAGTTGTCTGCATTGCTTCAAAATCAAAACTATTTTGACCCCTATCATAAAGAAACAGCCTGGATTTGTTTAATGGCTCTGTACGTTTATGCAGAGACTAAGTTAGTTTGTTTAAAAATGTGCAAGTTTATTTTATCTGATTGCTCAATATTTTATTTCATATTCAGGCGCTACGTTGTCTTTTCTAGAAGTTTTATGTCTCTGATGATTTAGAAATCCCATCAAGGCCTGGCCCTTTTTTTCCTACCTTTTTTAAATAATGAGGTGTTATTATAAATACCCAGGTAGAGCGTAAAGAGCCATGCCACTTCTACTGTAACAAGTGAGGCGATTACAGTGTTTCATTGTTTTGGTAGCAGGGTTCTGTGCAGAATGGCAGCAGTGCTTAGGTATCATATGGATAAATTGACTAAAGTTATCTGAGCCGAATCCTGAGAGTGGATTCTAGTGCAGCAAAAAATCCAGCAGTGCAATTCAAAGGGGATCATTGCGAGAGTGTTGGAAATTTGCACAGCAGGTTATTTTGTGCATAGCATGTGGATGAGATTGCAGCGAAATAGCCACCTGCTAGTTTACCATGGCTAATCTGTGAGTAAGTCCCATGTGGACATGCCCTTAATTATAGCCCTGGGGCAAATTATGCAGTACCCATTTTTCTCTTGAGGCAAATGGAAAGGGGCTGTGCCATAAATTATTAACATTGTATAGTAAAAAGGGATTGATCTATTTGAACGGTTCTCAGTAGGTTTCAGTTCTCCACTGTTTTTCAGAATTTCTGCTTCCTGTATGTGTAAAACATCCAAACATCGGTTTTATATTTAGAGGCAGAAGTTCTGCCCTAATAATGTGGGGCTCATAACATATACTAAAACCAATACTACAGGTGAAGCTAAGTTCTATTGGAGACTCCACCGCAGAAGCCACCACAAATCGGCGGAGAGAAAAATCCTGCACAGAGGACTTTTCTGTCCACCAGTTTCGGAATAAAAAATGATGGACACCCGGTGAACCCCATTATACTCTATGGTGTCCTCGATTAACCCCTGTTTTAGCGGTCCAGCTTTCTGTCATTTGGGTTCCCTGGCGGACCTAGCCTTAGCTGCTGTTTTCTATTTATGACTAAATTGAATTTTAGGAATCCTAATTTACTCCATCTCTTTATACCAGTGGTTAACATTAGGCTACTTGTTGCCATTCATAGCTTATTAAGTACTACATGCATGCTACATTTGTCGTATTGATAGGTCCATGTACCTCTGCAGTGCACCTAAATCCATCTCTGTTGGTCAAAGATCTTGGTAAAACAGAATATCCAACATAGCACTACTTAGTTTTGAAGGGATCTGCCTTCCTGAAATCCTCTGAAACTTTAAACTTTAATTATAAAATATGCAGTTTTGTCTTTCTTGGAGGTTCTAGATCACAAATGTTAGGGGTTACCCTAACATTGCTCAATAACATGGCAGAAGAAACCCATCAATGGAATTCCCTTCAATATGACGGTTTTCTGTATTGTAGACATCCTGTGTTATTTAGTGCAGTTCATCTAATCTTTATAGGAAAGTCATTCCTTGTTCTATTCACAGAGATCCAGCTCTGAGATAGTAGAAAAGGGTCCAACAATTCAGTCCATTGAATTGTATCATGTCCTGACATATGATTTATGCTGTATCACTGAATCAACAACTTTAGTATTTTCTCCCAGAATAGCTGCATACCCCCCCTCCCCACTCTAGGGAAGAATAAATAAAAGGCAGGATGCGTCCTCTCAGTGATCCTACTGGCTGCATCCACTGGAGTAGAAGTGCGGAATAACAGATGTTGTGTGTACAAGGCAGGAAGGGATGGCAGAACCCCAGCAAGGGTCATGTCTGCTGTTCAGGTTACACTGCAGTGTTATTCAGCCGTTATACAAACAATTGTCTTTCTTTCTATGCACGGACAAAGATTGTATTGATGAGGATCAGTCAGTGGATCCATTGTATAATGTCCACTGTTTATTAGACAAAGGACCAGGCCTTGTGTTGAATCTGTTTTGTATTGTTGGGTCCTGGACATTAAATTCTTGAAATGCAAAGATGAAGTGTCTGATCTTGTCCTCCTTTGCGTGTTTGGGACACGTTTTAACACTGCAAATTGTTATGGATCATGGTCACAATATTTGCATTTATATGTAAATCCGTTACTCGCCGCTTTTGTTTTTTCTTTAACATAGCCACCAAATATTAGTTAGCAAGGCGTCCTGTGTTATCAGAATTCTTTGTAATATCTGGTTGACCTGGGGCTTTTAGCAGAATAGCAAACCTGCCTAGGATTTTGGTATTGCACCTTCTGCTCCCATATTGCTTATTTCCATTGTGGGCATGCTAGCCAGTTATTTACGATCTTTCATTGTTCTCTTAACTTCTCTGTTCTTTGGATGTCACAGTTTCAGTGGGAGTGCATATAAGAAGAATGGGGATCTCTTGGTTCCATAAACTCAGAGAAAGTTATATACAGTGCTCAGCATAAATGAGCAAACCCCAACAGATTTCTCAGATTACCTTTATTTTCCTTTCAGAATCAACATTTTCTATGGCATGCTACAAAATACTCTCACAAATGTGGGTTAGTGATTGGCACTTGTTTTGCTCAAACAAAAAAGTAATTTTCCTAACCAATTTATTCAAGACATGTCTTAGGAGTAAAGAAAATTCTTCCAGATTCTAATTAACAAGAATTCAATCCGGTGAGTTTTAGTTATTCATTAACCAGGTGTCCAGCAGACAGAGACATCCAGGACATCCACGGAAGTTAACACCTAAACAAGAGTGTCTTCTAATGAGAAGGGTTGAAGAAAATCGGCAGGAAGTTCACTGCAGTTAGTTAAAGAAGTAGAAAGTCAAACTGGGGTTTGTGTTTCCCATGACACAATATGGCGTACAATGCAGTGGACTGGCATACATGGGTGTCTTCCATGAAGGAAGTCTCTCCAAAAGCCCATGCACAAAAAAACATCTAAAATTTGCCAGGAACATGCTGAAAAATATGAAGACAAGATAAGTGTTTTTGGAACTGATGGATTTAAAACTGTATTATGTGGCAGAGGTGAGGAGTACAAAGAAAAATGCATGGTGCCTGCAGTGAAACACGATGTTGACAATTTAGAGCTGCATTTTATTGACGGTATTACAGATGTACTGCTCTATATCGAAAGAGAAGATGCTACACTCATCACTCTGCATTACTCTGTGCTCTTGGTTGTTTTGCCCCTCTGCC
This sequence comes from Leptodactylus fallax, assembly GCA_947044405.1. Taxonomy (NCBI): domain Eukaryota; kingdom Metazoa; phylum Chordata; class Amphibia; order Anura; family Leptodactylidae; genus Leptodactylus; species Leptodactylus fallax. The sequence continues at coordinate 3,333,762 of CAMRHE010000083.1, forward strand.
AACATCACAGTGATCCAAAACACACATTTTAAGGCCACTTTTGAATTTCTGAAGAAGAACAGGATGAAAATGAGCCAGTGGCCAAGTATGTCTCATGATCTGAACCCATTCCAACACCTATGGGGAATTCTTTAGAGACAAGTTGAGCATCACTCTCCATCCAGCATCCAGACTCTAAAAGAGATTGTTCTTGAAGAATGGAAAAGATAGATGTTGCAGTATATTGCCAACTTGTTTATTCCTGCCTAGAAGACTTGGTGCTGCCATTAAATTGATGGTGGTCATACAAAATACTTGATGAAGTTGTTTTTAATGTGGGGTGTGTTCATATTTGCATTAACTAATTTGAATAAAACGGAAAATTTTATAGTCTAAGGTATATTATTAATCTTCCTTTAATGTTATGGGTAAAAATGTTCTATAAAACTCAGTCTTGTCAAAATTTTGGAAATGGTTCTAGTGTTCAGTGAGTTATTGATTAAAATCTTACTTTTCAATGGGATGTACTAATTTATGCTGAGCACTGTATATGCACTCACTCTTTGGAATGCTAGAGGAACAGAATCCCTTTCATTATTACTCATTCATTTTAAAGCCCCACCTTGTGAAGTTTATGGCATATTTTGCACCTTTGCTCTGCCAACAATTAAGCCTGATTGTGCATTAAAGGGGTTTTTCGGGCAAAAAAAACGTAAAAAAAAAAAAAAGTATTTTAGTGCTATTAATGGGTTAATAAGTGCCCCCAAAATACGTTTAGCAGTGTTTTAGAGTGATTTCTGAGTTTCTCTGGGAGCTCCTGGCATCCTCTGCATTTGTTTACATGAGTAGCTTCCTGCTGTCTTAGCCTACAACTACCATGATGCATTGCACTTCACTCAGATCCCCCTCTCACTCCCTCCCCCTCCCTCTCTCACACCCCCTCCCTGTTTCCCTAGCTAGCCTGTGGGCTATTAGCCCTACCTACCTAACTAACTAACTCAGTCACCCCCCATCATACTTACCTGTCTTCTGTGTCCTGGAGATCACTTTCTTCTGTTCCGACATCTCCTTCTTCTATGGACTTCTTGTTCATGTGTGGGAGGCAGGATCTTTCTGCTCTTCACTTCTTTCGGCGATTGCGCAATAGAGCTGGAATCACTCCGGTTCTATTACGCAGGCGCCGGCAGTAAAGAAGGAAGTGACATTTCGTGCCTGAAAGACTGAAGACAAGTTAGTATGATGGGGTGGTGTAGTATTGGTGACGTTCCGTTTCTGGAAACGGGGAAACGGAACGTCACTAGAATATCAGAAAGTGTGCCTGGAGCAGTCACGTGACCGGTCTGGCGATCTGGGTAATTATACATTTTTTTTTAAAGTAAATTAGAAGTTAGGCGGGGGGAGGGGGGTTTAGTTTAGGGTAAAATTTTTATTTTATCCCGAACAACCACTTTAAGGACTGAGCTTTTTTTATTTCATTTTCTCATTCTTACCTTACAAAATACAGTGGGGGAAAAAAGTATTTAGTCAGCCACCAATTGTGCAAGTTCTCCCACTTAAAAAGATGAGAGAGGCCTGTAATTGACATCATAGGTAGACCTCAACTATGAGAGACAAAATGAGAAAACAAATCCAGAAAATCACATTGTCTGATTTTTAAAGAATTAATTTGCAAATTATGGTGGAAAATAAGTATTTGGTCACCTACAAACAAGCAAGATTTCTGGCTCTCACAGACCTGTAACTTCTTCTTTAAGAGGCTCCTCTGTCCTCCACTCATTACCTGTAGTAATGGCACCTGTTTGAAATTGTTATCAGTATAAAAGACACCTGTCCACAACCTCAAACAGTCACACTCCAAACTCCACTATGGTAAAGACCAAAGAGCTGTGGAAGGACACCAGAAACAAAATTGTAGACCTGCACCAGGCTGGGAAGACTGAATCTGCAATAGGCAAGCAGCTTGGTGTGAAGAAATCAACTGTGGGAGCAATAATTAGAAAATGGAAGACATACAAGACCACTGATAATCTCCCTCGATCAGGGGCTCCACACAAGATCTCACCCCGTGGGGTCAAAATGATCACAAGAACAGTGAGAAAAAATCCCAGAACCACACAGGGGGGACCTAGTGAATGACCTGCAGAAAGCTGGGACTAACGTAACAAAGGCTACTGTCAATAACACACTATGCCGCCAGGAACTCAGATCCTGCAGTGCCAGACGTGTCCCCCTGCTTAAGCCAGTACATATCCAGGCCCGTCTGAAGTCTGCTAGAGAGCGTTTGGATGTTCCAGAAGAGTATTGGGAGAATGTCATATGGTCAGATGAAACCAAAGTAGAACTGTTTGGTAGAAACACAACTCGTTGTGTTTGGAGGAGAGTGAATGCTGAGTTGCATCCAAAGAACACCATACCTACTGTGAAGCATGAGGGTGGCAACATCATGCTTTGGGGCTGTTTCTCTGCAAAGGGACAAGGACGACTGATCCGTGTACATGAAAGAATGAATGGGGCCATGTATCGTGAGATTTTGAGTGCAAACCTCCTTCCATCAGCAAGGGCATTGAAGATAAAACGTGGCTGGGTCTTTCAGCATGACAATGATCCCAAGCACACCGCCAAGGCAACGAAAGAGTGGCTTCGTAAGAAGCATTTCAAAGTCCTGGAGTGGCCTAGCCAGTCTCCAGATCTCAACCCCATAGAAAACCTTTGGAGGGAGGTGAAAATCCGTGTTGCCCAGTGACAGCCCCAAAACATCACTGCTCTAGAGGAGATCTGCATGGAGGAATGGGCCAATATACCAGCAACAGTGTGTGCCAACCTTGTGAAGACTCACAGAAAACGTTTGACCTCTGTCATTGCCAACAAAGGATATATAACAAAGTATTGAGATGAACTTTTGTTATTGACCAAATACTTATTTTCCACCATAATTTGCAAATAAATTCTTTAAAAATCAGACAATGTGATTTTCTGGATTTGTTTTCTCATTTTGTCTCTCATAGTTGAGGTCTACCTATGATGACAATTACAGGCCTCTCTCATCTTTTTAAGTGGGAGAACTTGCACAATTGGAGGATGACTAAATACTTTTTTCCTCTCTGTACTTAATTTTTTTTCTTTTTCTGTTGAGGTAGACTTTTTTTTTTTTTTTTGCCGAATGAGTCTTAATTTTTCAATGGCATCATGTTTATGGTAAGTATAATAACATATTGATTAACATTTAGCAACTTTTTGTTGGCACAGAAATGTAAAAGACAGCAGTTTGGCCACTTTTATTAAAAATTCTGCCTCTCACCTTGCATTATGAATAATAGGTAAACATTTTTTATATGTTTAACTACTTTCCCCAGAAAGTAAAAAAAAAAATAAAAAAAAAATTGTTTATTTTTTATGTCACCATAACTTTTTAATTCTTTTTCTATTGGTGGTTGAGCGCATGATTTTTGTGGGATAAAATCTAGTAGTATTGTTGACCACTTTGTATCCAATTTTTGGGAGGCATTGTTTTTTGTTTTTATTGTGTAGTTTTTAGCTTAGATCATTACAGATGCAGCAATACTTATTATGCATTTTCTTTTTTATGTTTTTGTATTTTTTTTTTTTATATCATTTAAAGTTTCTACACTTGACACTAAAATATTTTATTAAAGAGGACCTTTCATGTCCTCAGGCACATGCGGTTTTACATAACGCTAGAAAACTGACAGCGTGCTGAATTCAGCGCACTGCCGGCTTTCCCGGTATGTTCCCCGGGGCTGGAGATATCGGCGGTGTAAGTTTCACGGTTTGCTGTCAGAAAGGCGTTCCTGACAGTCTAGCTACACTGTGAGGAACGCCCTTCCCCGACAGTTCTCGTTCATAGACTTGTACTGGGGGGCGTTCCTCACAGCTGAGCGTCATCGCTGGGCAGTAAGGAACTCCCCCTCTGACAGTACAGCGCTATAGACGAGTACAGAGAGAGGGGGCGTTCCTTACAGCCCAGCTATGAACGAGAACTGTCGGGGAGGGCGTTCCTCACAGCGCAGCTAGACTGTCAGGAACGCCTTTCTGACAGTAAACCGTGAAACTTACAGCGCTGATATCTCCAGCCCCGGTGAACATACCGGGAAAGCTGGCAGTGCGGTGAATTCAGCGCGCTGTCGGCTTTCTAGCGGTATGTAAAACCGCATATACATGAGGACGTGAAAGGTCCTCTTTAAAGCAAGAAAAGAGACATTTGCGTTTCAAAATATGGTAGCATGACAAAAGCAGAGATATCATTGCAGAATGCAAATACATGTGTGACAATGCAAATACAAGCATAGCACAAATGTTATTGGTAAAGGGAAAAGCATCTGGCACAAGAACGAGATACAATTAATGAGGGCATGTGACAGGCAGCATTGGGGAAAATGTGCTGAAGACATCCATGTCGGCCACATCCTCTCAAAAAGTCCTTTAGCCTTCAGTTTCTCACAAAGCATGGACAAATACATAAAATTATAGGTCTGGTGAGTTCCACTGTGAGGCATTGTGGGTCCTGGTTAGCTGTAAAATTTGCTGGGAGAGTTTGAAGACACAATTAGGCATGCCAATTGATTTATACCCCAGTATACATATAGCAACTCTCTTTGGGCATATAAGTGACCAGTGAAAGAATTATTTATTTTATTGTCCATAGATTAGTCAAGGCAGAACCAATACACATTATACATAAACTCTTGTGCTGGCACCCTCTGAAACACAGGGGAGAGATCGAGGGATATATATATCTATATAGATATATACCCTCAGGGTGGTTTCTAGTGGTGAGGTTTGGCATTTTTTCCCCACTTTTTAATGTCTCACCCATTTGAGAATCTAACACCCCTTGCTCTTGAATATAAATATATCCCTGATGTCATTATGGGGTTAAATTTTAGGCAGGTAACACTCTACATTTTCTGTAGGTTGTGACCTGTCAGAAGATCAGAATGTTGGACATTATGAGTGTCAGATTGATAGATACAAATAGAAGACTATACATTTGTATCTGTAGTTATTGACTGCGATGTTACAGTAGAAACAGAGGGCTGGCGGCAGGGGCCTTCCGTTTTTATTTTAACATTGCTGTTAATGATAATGGATACCAATGGAAAGTGTTCCATTTGTATCCTCCAGTTTTAATGTCTGAAGTTCTGATTCTCTAATGGATCGCAACAACGGACAGAAAAACTGTAGTGTGAATACTAGTCTTAATTCAGTGGTACAGTCTGACAAAGTGGCCCTAAGGTCAGAAGAGTCTGGGCGACAGTTTACTTTAGGAATAGTTCTTAGTGACAAATTCAGTGATAAAAAAGAGAAAATATCTCCATGTTCATTGCTGTATAGTCAGTTATTGGTGAAATGTTCTTCCCTGTGTTCTTCCAATAAACAACGGGACATTAAGCTTTGAGGCCCTTTGCAGATTTCTTCCCCGGATGCTAATCTTTGCTTCGTGGAATTAACACTTTGGGTCGAGTAAACTGTTACCTGGCAACAGAGCAAAGCAAATCCCCAAACAGCTCCCTGCCTTCATAAGAGATGTTCATAAAACCGGTCAAACTTTGGAAAGAATCTGTCAGCTGCTTGCAAATGTCTGGTCACAGGTGACACTGCTGTAAAAATGGAAGAAGGCAGACATAACCTACTCTCATATAAATGAAAGTTCAGCCTTGTACAATTGTATAAAAAAAATAGAGCGCTTTCTTTTTTCACATATTCATGTCACTGGTTGTAAAACTTATGTTTCATTAATTTTTCACTTTTTTTTTTTCATTTGGGGCTGCAGATAGATGTGTTTACTTGTTGCCATTCAGACTGCACATTTCCAAAGCAGAACAGTTCTGAAGTTCTTGTGGGGAGCAGTAACCTGTTCACTGGTTATTGGGTAGGACAGCAATATTTGTGGGAGAGGCATGGACAGAAGTTAAACGTGCAGTTTTTTTCATTATAGTTATGGCAGCTAACAGAATAAATTGTTTTGATAAATCTCCGCAGTTTTGTGGATCTAAACCCGTGTCTACATTAATGTCCACATCTTAAATGGCTAGTGTAGCGGAGCCTGAGACTGTGGATTATACTCAGTAAGACCGGAATGAAACAGTAGATTGTTTAATGAGCAATGCACATTTCAGCTAGAAAAATATACATTGGGTACGGAAAGTATTCAGACCCCTTTAAATTTTTCATTCTTTGTTTCATTGCAGCCATTTTCTAAAAGCAAAAAAGTTCATTTCTCATTAATGTACACTCAGCACCTCATCTTGACAGAAAAAAACAGAAATGTAGATATTTTTGCAAATTTATTAAAAAAGAAAAACTGAAATATCACATGGTCATAAGTATTCAGACCCTTTGCTGTGACACTCATATTTAACTCACATGCTGTTCATTTCCTTCTGCTCCTCCTTGAGATGGTTCTACTCCTTCATTGGAGTCCAGCTGTGTTTAATTAAACTGATTGGACTTGATTAGGAAAGGCACACACCTGTCTATATAAGACCTCACAGCTCACAGTGCATGTCAGAGCAAATGAGAATCATGAGGTCAAAGGAACTGCCCAAGGAGCTCAGAGAAAGAATTGTGGCAAGGTACAGATCAGGACAAGGTTACAAAAGAATTTCTGAAGCACTCAAGGTTCCTAAGAGTACAGTGACCTCCATAATCCTTAAATGGAAGAAGTTTGGGAGGACCAGAACTCTTCCTAGACTTGGCCGTCCAGCCAAACTGAGCAATCGTGGGAGAAGAGCCTTGGTGAGAGAGGTAAAGAAGAACCCAAAGATCACTGTGGCTGAGCTCCAGAGATGCAGTAGGGAGATGGGAGAAAGTTCCTCAAAGTCAACTATCACTGCAGCCCTCCACCAGTCAGGGCTTTATGGCAGAGTGGCCCAAAGGAAGCCTCTCTTCAGTGCAAGACATATGAAAGCCCGCATATGCCATATAAGGCAAGAAATCCCACTTATTAAACCTGACAGGGCACACCTGTGAAGTGAAAACCATTTCAGATGACTACCTCTTGAAGCTCATCAAGAGAATGCCAAGAGTGTGCAAAGCAGTAATCAAAGCAAAAGGTGGCTACTTTGAAGAACCTAGAATATAAGACATATTTTCAGTTGTTTCACACTTTTTTGTTAAGTATATAATTCCACATGTGTTAATTCATAGTTTTGATGCCTTCAGTGTGAATCTACAATTTTTATAGTCATGAAAATACAGAAAACTCTTGGAATGAGAAGGTGTGTCCAAACTTTTGGTCTGTACTGTACATTTTTGTTTTTTTTTTCTGTCAAGATGTGCTGAGTGTACATTAATGAGAAATAAAATGAACTTTTTTTGCTTTTAGCAAATGGTTGTAATGAAACAAAGAGTGAAAAATTTAAAGGGGTCTGAATACTTTCCGTACCCACTGTATCTTCAGAGCAAGCCTGGACAGTGAGCTTAGTTCCTTCTACACGGTTTAACAGCAAGTGGTTAATAACACGTGAGCCTTTTTACTGGAAGTAGCAAGGAAATGTGCTGAAGTGCATTGTGTATTTATATGTGTGTATTTAATAACATAGAATGCAGGTTACATAAACCTGCACCAGCGTGTAGCTAAAGAGGATAACAAACACCTGAGTGATTGGCACTTTTAATATGATCTGTCAACTAAAGCTCTATGCAACAGTGAGCAAATGGGGCCAGAGTGTAAACCCCTTGCAGCAATGAGCCCTGCCCTCCCCAAGATATTCTGATGGTTTTATTTGGGGAGAGGGATAAAAATACAAATAAACAAATCCTTGCCTCTGGCACCTTCTATTGTCTTCTTTAGTCCTTTACTTGAAATGAACAGAACACATACACTACCGTTCAAAAGTTTGGGGTCACCCAGACAGTTTTTTGTTTTCCATGAAAACTCACATTTGTATTTAATAATAATAGTCCTTTAATAGTCCCACAATGGGGACTATTTATCAAATGAGTTGCAAAATGAATAGAAAATATAGTCAAGACATTGACAAGGTTAGAAATAATGATTTTTATTTGAAATAATAATTTTCTACTTCAAACTTTGCTTTCGTCAAAGAATGCTCCATTTGCAGCAATTACAGCATTGCAGACCTTTGGCATTCTAGCTGTTAATTTGCTGAGGTAATCTGGAGAAATTTCACCCCATGCTTCCAGAAGCCCCTCCCACAAGTTGGATTGGCTTAATGGGCACTTTTTGCGTACCATACTGTCAAGCTGCTCCCACAACAGCTCAATGGGTTTGAGATCTGGTGACTGCGCTGGCCACTCCATTACAGATAGAATACCTGCTTCTTCCCTAAATAGTTCTTGCATAATTTGGAGGTGTGCTTTGGGTCATTGTCCTGTTGTAGGATGAAAATGGCTCCAATCAAGCGCTGTCCACAGGGTATGGCATGGCGTTGCAAATCCTTATTCTAAATCCCTTTTACCTTGTACAAATCTCCCACTTTACCAGCACCAAAGCAACCCCAGACCATCACATTACCTCCACCATGCTTGACAGATGGCGTCAGGCACTCTTCCAACCTTTTTTTTCAGTTGTTCTGAGTCTCAAAAATGTTCTTCTGTGTGATCCAAACACCTCAAACTTCGATTTGTCTGTCCATACCACTTTTTCCAATCTTCCTCTGTCCAATGTCTGTGTTCTTTTGCCCATATTAATCTTTTCCTTTTATTAGCCAGTCTCAGATGTGGCTTTTTCTTGGCCACTCTGCCCTGAAGGCCAGCATCCCTGAGTCGCCTCTTCACTGTAGACGTTGACACTGGCGTTTTGCGGGTACTATTTAATGAAGCTGCCACTTGAGGACCTGTGAGGCGTCGATTTTTCAAACTAGAGACTCTAAAGTACTTGTCTTGTTGCTCAGTTGTGCAGCGGGGCCTCCCACTTCTCTTTCTACTCTGGTCAGAGCCTGATTGTGCTGTCCTCTAAAGGGAGTAGTACACACCGTTGTAGGAAATCTTCAGTTTCTTGGCAATTTCTCGCATTGAATAGCTTTCATTTCTAAGAACAAAAATAGACTGTTGAGTTTCACATGAAAGTTCTCTTTTTTTGGCCATTTTAAGAGTTTAATCGAACCAACAAATGTAATGCTCCAGATTCTCAACTAGCTCAAAGGAAGGTCAGTTTTATAGCTTCTCTAACGAGCAAAACTGTTTTCAGCTGTGCTAACATACTTGCACAAGGGTTTTCAAGGGTTTTTTAAACATCCATTAGCCTTCTAATTAGCCTTCAGTTAGCAAACACAACGTACCATTAGAACACTGGAGTGATGGTTGCTGGAAATAGGCCTCTATACACCTATGTAGATATTGCATTAAAAACCAGATGTTTGCAGCTAGAATCATTTACCACATTAACAATGTATAGAGTGTATTTCTGATTCATTTAATGTTATCTTCATTGAAAAAAACTGTGCTTTTCTTTCAAAAATAAGGAAATTTCTAAGTGACCCTAAACTTTTGAATGGTAGTGTAACTTTCATGTATATAATGTAGTTCGTTCTTTACTACTATTCGGAAATGTTGGGGTGGAGGGGGGATTCGCAGAGCAGACTTTATTTGCATAATATTATACTTTGTATGTACCAGAAGAAGATTTACCTGTATTATAGCAAATATTGATGGGCAGATCTCATTTTCAGCATAATTTTCAGTATTCTGTACTTCTGAACATGCACTAAATATATTGAGCAACTTTGTGTTTTCATTTGAATAATGAAAAGTTCATCAAAGTCATTGGCCGGATTTCACGGTCTGAGCCAAGCTAGGAGACGCCTTGCATCATAGTGATCTATGGTGTTGGGAGTCCCTGCTGTTTCACAGCTCTACTGTCGACACTATATACAGTACAGGAGAGTAGAACTACAAGGGACTACCAGCGTCATAGATTGCTATGATGCAAGGAGTCCTGTCTCCTGATTAGGTTTAGACTGGGAAATCTGGCCAATGTAGGGACCTGATTTTCCCGGCTGGGCTTATCCCATGTGCATGGGGCCTTATACTCAAGTTGCAGCTGTTTTTCATTGAAAGTCATTCTGTAGGATGACATGTCTATTGTCACTTTTGTCTTTCATATTCACGTCAAAGTAGAGCATGCTTTGCTGTACTTCATTGTGAGAGCTGTATTGTTGGAAAAAAAATCAAAACAAAATATTGTACAGAATTTTGATTTAGAAAAGATACCATTTGCCAGAGCTCAGCAGGGTACCTTGACTTTTAGGCTACATGCACAGCCCAAGGCTCTTCCGAGGGGGGTTTTGATACTCTGTTCCTATAATTATAGAGCAGCTCCTATCTTGCTCAATGACAATGGGACAGAACCCCCATTGAAATCAATGGAGAATGGAAGGCACTCTGATGTCATCCAAGTGCATTCAACTAAAAATCGAACCCCCCCCCCCTCGACCAACACAGATGGTTATATGCATGAGGAATTACATGTTCTTTAAGGGACAATGAAGAATTAGACATGGAACTGGTAATAAATGCGTATAATAGCCAGAAATAGTGCTATTCTTCACATACACAGGTTTACAGGGTTGTCATTATTTTAAGAGGATAATTAAAAATTTTAATAACGCAGAACTTACAACCAACCTCTGCTCCTCACTTTACCTGCCTCTGCTGTACACATACGACAAGTTATTCTGTAAAGCCACCTAAAATGACAGGTACGTGGTATTAGTTTTTCATATGTAGCAGCTGTATTGTACATGATCAGCTGTTTCAGGGTCTCTAAAGTCCATTCTCTTCTGCACTTATGACCTTGTAGTGGTTTACAGTTCTCCATGTTGTCAATTACATTTTTGGTGTCCTAGAGGTCTACTGTTCATCCACATTATATATTCCAACCACAGTCAAATAGTACTTAGTGATAAATGAATGATACTGTTATTAAGGCTTTTTATTGGCTTAAATGTTTGCGATTGTGTATGTACATTGATAGATGGGAATAATCTAGGAAGGTCATCCAGAGAAACTCGGCAAATAATATGTCACATTGATTTATTGAGTTTTTCTTTGTGAAATTCTTCTGCTCATCATTATATTGAATAAAAATAAATAAATAAATAAATATATCAGAATTTTGTTTTCACTGACCCTTCAATTTGATCAATTTCTCATTGGATTGGAAGATGGTTTCAGCTCCTAAAGCTCACAGAGCAACCTGCGAATCAAGAATTCAGGTTATTGACTAATAAATAACCAGCAGATAGGGATGTGTTGCTTGTTCTGCAGGTTTCCCATTACAGATTACAACTTTATTTCCATGCCAAACGTCCAAGGGGGATTTGAGGAATGAATCGATAGATTTATGATTATATTATTATATTCAGGCGCCAGCATCCTGTAATGTATTTTTGTGCAGCTGTGTATCCAGATGTATGCTTCAAGGGAGTCTTATCAGTGTAATCTAGAATAGAGTCTTATCTCCTACTCTACCAATTACAGTGCACCTCTATGCTTTCCCGGTAGGTTCACAGTACTGGCTTTTTATTAAAAGGTTGAAAGTTATGCAGCAAGATATGTATAGCAACCCTCTTACTACTGTATAGAAATGTGTTCAGATATTTATTATGTTTGGTAAAGGCAGATTAGTCTCTTATGCTAAATTCATATTAGTGTTGGAACTCTGTCGTTCTGGTCTGTCATACGGAGCCTGTCGACCCCCATTGACTATAATGGGGTTATTCAGGTGTCCGTTGTGTTAAAACCAAATGCGGTGGACGAAAAAGCTGTGCATTCAGGCAGCCATGACATTCTGTTCATCAGAGAAAGTTGATTGGCAAATAGGCCCATATGTCAACTTGCCTTAGGGCTCTTCACCCTGTGTTCCTAGTGACTTATCTTAAATTAGGAGAGTCACCCACTAATATCTGGACGCATTAAAATAATAACATTATTAATTATTTATTAATATTCTTAACTGGGGAAAAACACAACATAAATAATCCTAAATTATGGGATGGAAGGGCAATTAATCCACTATGAAGCCAAACCACAATGTTACAGAGCTATATTTTAGCTTCACATATAAGAACCCACAATGTCCCACTACTATTCAGTGTAGATTTAGACAATATGCACCTGTCTGGATAACCCTTTCCACCCCATGTATTTCAAGAGCACATATAGGACTGCATATGGTTCCCTAAGCTTAAAAAAGCACTGCCTTGCGTCTACAGTGTTCTATTTACCAACACTTCTGTGCTACCTCTAAAAACAATTTGTCACAGTGATTAGCGTTCACTGTAGTATCCTATATTAGACGATTAACATATGCTATAATATGCTGCTAACATACCTTCTAACACAGTGATTAATCTACACTGTAATATCCTACTGACACAACTATATCACAGCGATTAGCTTTAACTGTGATATCCTACTGACACATCTAACGTGTTTCCTGTATTGGAATATGCACCAGTACCGACACATTCATCAGAGGTGCGTGTCTATACTTCAAAGAGCCACTAAGGTAAGTATGTTATAGTACTATTTGATTTATGACAATGCCTATTTGGAAGTTAAACAAATTTTGCAGGAATCATGGGACATCCTCTTATCTGATCCTGATATTGGCGGATTGTTGGGGGATTTCCCATCAGTAGCATATAGACGTGGTACTAATTTTAAAGACAAGTTGGTTCATAGCCATCTGTTACCCATTAATTCTGACACATGGCTGAATAGGCAAGGAAGGAAGCTTGTGGGTACCCATCCTTGTGGGTCCTGTAGGGCCTGTCCTTTCATAAAAACTAGTAACAATTTTGTTAGTACAACAGGTAAACAATATAAAAATAACAACTTTATTAACTGCAAAACGGTCGGTGTGGTGTACCTCATCACATGCTCCTGTGGGATTCAATATGTCGGTAAAACGACGAGGGAGTTCCACAGGAGGATGAGGGAACATATAAACAACATAATCCGTCAGGATGAGACCACGGGAGCGCGTCATATATAGGCCCATCATGGAGGTGATCCCGTTCATATTAAATTCAAAGGCATTGAACAAATAATTCCTTCTCCTAGAGGGGGCAATTTTGATCAAAAGCTCCTTCAATGTGAGGCCCGCTGGACTTTTGTACTGAAAACAGTCAAACCATGGGGCCTAAATGATGCAATTTCTTATGCATCATTTATCTGAAATGGTAGTTTGCTGTATCCTAAGATTGAATTAGCATCATATTGGTAATTCCTGTCATCAGATTGATATCAGTGAAGGCGCGGTTGTTTAAGTTCAAATGACTACATACTTTTAAAAAGAGGCTTTTAGTATCTACTGTGACCATTATGTATTTGATCCACGGGTTTTTTGGCTTGCTAAAATGATTCCCATTGAATTTAATCTCTAGAACGCGATAGGGAGAGGTTTGTTTATTCTCCGCTCTGATGGGCGGGGTTGATGGAGGCAGGTTGGTTAGAGGGGCCTCTGTGATTGGACTTCTGTCACACATGCGCATTTGGTTAGTCTCGGTCCAAGGGAGTTCCCTCTAGATCAGCTGTGAGTGGAAAACGTCTTCATTGGCTGGGTTAAGGAGAGTGGGCGTGACAAAATGTATTTGAGACCGCCAACTCCACTGCCCCGTGCGGCCAAGTACCAGTGCCGATGGGGGAGCGGGTTTGTATGTTGGGAAAGGTTGATATGCCTACAAAATAGTACTATAACATACTTACCTTAGTGGCTCTTTGAAGTATAGACACGTACCTCTGATGAATGTGTCGGTACTGGTGCATATTCCAACACAGGAAACGCGTTAGTTGTGTCAGTAGGATATCACAGTTAAAGCTAATTGCTGTGATATAGTTGTGTCAGTAGGATATTATAGTGTTAGAAGGTATGTTAGCAGCATATTATAGCATATGCTAATCGACTAATATAGGATACTACAGTGAACGCTAATCGCTGTGACAAATTGTTTTTAGAGGTAGCACAGAAGTGTTGGTAAATAGAACACTGTGGACGCTAGGCAGTGTTTTTTTAAGCTTAGGGAACCATATGCAGTCCTATATGTGCTCTTGAAATACATGGGGTGGAAAGGGTTATCCAGACAGGTGCATATTGTTTAAATCTACACTGAATAGTAGTGGGACATTGTGAGTTCTTATTCCTATTTGTGAACACCCCCTAAGGAGTCTCATCATTTGTAACATTTCTCATTTTTATTTAATCTTCCAAGTAAGTTGAGGTTGACTTTCTGCAGCTCATGGATTCAATATAAATAACTATTTCTATTGTCCAGAGATTATTAAATGTTCTATGCAGTCAGCGTTTGCTGCAAGCAATTACAATGAAGTCTGTTTATGTATTTTGTTTTAGGTTATTGGTGTTTTTTTTAAATTCACCACTGGGTTCACATGTGAAGCATAATGCCCGCCAGGAAAATAATCTCTTACTGTCTAGTCTTTATTACACAGTTTTTGCCACAGCCAGAGGTGGTTACAGGGCCCCATTGTCTTGTTACATTTACTTCATTTTTGGAAACATTTATTTTATTGGTAAAATGTATTTTGAAATGGCAGCAGTGAGTGTAATTTTTCAATAAAGTTTCATGTTATTCTCCATGGAGAGTAGAAACAGCTGCTCAACTTGTATATGTAGATAGTCTGTGAAATATACTATGTAGTCCACCCAAAGGAACAGTACAGTCAACTTCGACATCAATTTTTCTCTTCTGTCACAGGTGTATATCAGGAAAGGGGTACAGAGGGACATGTGTAGGAGCAAACTACTCTTTCCTATATAGTAAAAATAAAGTATGCCTATGTGTTAAGGCCCAACCGATAGTGAAAGGAATCTTTTGGCATACACTGGGTAATTAATTACAAAATAACCAACACCAAAAGTCAGCTCAATCGTTATGAACTTGCTCACATTAATTATTTTAATTGTAATCGAGGTGTTCAGTTGATCGTGACTTTTATTTAGGCCATGATTGCCTAGTCCTACAAGAGTGCATGGGAGCCTATGGATACATATGGCATATGCACTGGGAGCTTCCCAAAGCATCCTTCAAATTTGAAGAAATTGTTTAATTATTTCCTAAATTTTTACCCAGTATACAATACTGGAATAAGTGGTATTGTGCAGCTTGCTTATATATAGCATTAAAAAGATGCTGAAAATTGCACTCTGTGTTCAGAAAAAGTGAAGTGGCATTGTGCAGTGTATACAGATAGAACACAGAACAAGAACAATACATCAGGTATACGGAATAAGCAAAGTGTGTGTGTATAAACCAAAGTACTTAGAAATGTGGCTGGCATAAAAAAAAGAGCAGGTGAAATGGGAGTTCATGGAAACAGAATAAGAACAGAATTAGCTGGGTATAGAATACAGAAGCAGGGAAGTAGTATTGTGTTATTGCATATTATAGGCATACTTTACTAAACTGTATAAAAGCAAAACTATGGTTGTCCATAGCAACCAGTCACAGTGCAGCTTTCATTTTTCAGGAGCAGAATACAAAATGAAAGTTGCTTTGTGATTGGTTGTTATGGGCGACTAAGACAGTTTTAATATCTTCCCCATAGACTTTACAAAGGCTGGCGATTGTGATGACTTTTCTGTACTGCACATTTTGTAGGTACAGTAAGATCTCAACTACAGTCATTTCTGATGCGTAGAGTTATCACACTTTCCGCCAGTGATGTACTCCTCACTTCCTTTATTATCATTTCACTGTCCTTAGGTTTTTTTCTTTCATTTATCTGAGGTTGGGGGTGTATGCCTTCACTGTGGAAGTGTAAGAATATGTATTTGACTTTCTCAATGGAAAACGTCTTCAAAAAGCAAACCGTGTGTAGGCATGGAAATGTTATCATCTCCTGCAATGGGGAAATCTATCATGTGCATTCCTTGTGTACCTCTGGGCTGAGGGTGGACCAATTTTCTGCTAGGACATTCTGTTCCTTGCTCATTGCTCTTCTACATACACCGCTGCTTACAAGTTCCTCTTCCAATACCTCAGACTTCACAATCCCCCTTTCCTTCCCAGTTAAGTGCATCATAGTTTGAGCACTATTAATTGACAGCTGTGAGATGTGTACCTAGATGTTTTATATTGGTTTTTTTTGTATTTATTGTAACACATTTCTGTAGTTCCCGACTCACCTATATTGATCCCCAAGCAGGGGCGTAACTACCGGGGTAGCAGCGGTAGCAGCTGCCACAGGGCCTGTGACATTATGGGCCCCGCGGGCCCCCGATGATTTTTTTTTTTTTTTTTTAATAGGCCGTTACCCCAGCAGGTAACGGGCCCTATATACTTACCGATCCCCGGGGTCCCGCTCACAGTTCGCCTGCTCTTCCGATTCTGCGGAGGCGGCTGTAAGCAGGAGCGGGGATCGGTATGTGAGGCCGCGGGCCGAACACCACAATCTCTGCTATCATTATACTCCGGGGTCTTTGAAAAGACCCCAGAGTATAATAATCGGAGGCCCAGAGTTGGTGAGGGAACATAAAAAACAATGTACTTACCTCTCCTACGCTTCTCCAGGCTTCGGGCCTGTTTGGTGACGTCCCAGACGTCAGCGGACGTCATTTTGCGTCGCGACGGCGGCCCGCATCACGTGACGCTGGCCTGGTCCAACATTGAAGAAGGCCGAAGTAGCAGCGACTGGACCAGAGCGAGGAACAGGTAAGCAACGTTGTTTATTTATGTTTCTATCCTCCCCTGGGTCTCCGATCATTATACTCCGGGGTCTGAAAAGACCCCGGAGTATAATAATTGTTCATGGGTGGTCCACAATGGGACATATAATAGTGTGTGCAGGGGCCACTATGGGGCAAAATACTCAGTGCAGGGGCCACTATGGGGAATAATACTGTGTGCAGGGGCCACTATGGGGAATAATAGTGTGTGCAGGGGCCACTATGGGGAATAATAGTGTGTGCAGGGGCCACTATGGGACATGATACTGTGTGCAGGGGCCACTATGGGACATGATACTGTGTGCAGGGGCCACTATGGGGAATAATAGTGTGTGCAGGGGCCACTATGGGGAATAATAGTGTGTGCAGGGGCCACTATGGGACATGATACTGTGTGCAGGGGCCACTATGGGGCATGATACTGTGTGCAGGGGCCACTATGGGGCAAAATACTCAGTGCAGGGGCCACTATGGGGAATAATACTGTGTGCAGGGGCCACTATGGGGTATAATACTGTGTGCAGGGGCCACTATGGGACATGATACTGTGTGCAGGGGCCACTATGGGACATGATACTGTGTGCAGGGGCCACTATGGGGAATAATAGTGTGTGCAGGGGCCACTATGGGGAATAATAGTGTGTGCAGGGGCCACTATGGGACATGATACTGTGTGCAGGGGCCACTATGGGGCATGATACTGTGTGCAGGGGCCACTATGGGGCAAAATACTCAGTGTAGGGGCCACTATGGGGAATAATACTGTGTGCAGAGGCCACTATGGGGTATAATACTGTGTGCAGGGGCCACTATGGGACATGATACTGTGTGCAGGGGCCACTATGGGGAATAATAGTGTGTGCAGGGGCCACTATGGGGAATAATAGTGTGTGCAGGGGCCACTATGGGACATGATACTGTGTGCAGGGGCCACTATGGGGCATGATACTGTGTGCAGGGGCCACTATGGGGCAAAATACTCAGTGCAGGGGCCACTATGGGGAATAATACTGTGTGCAGGGGCCACTATGGGGTATAATACTGTGTGCAGGGGCCACTATGGTACATGATACTGTGTGCAGGGGCCACTATGGAGCATACTACTGTGTGCAGGTGCCACTATGGGATATAATACTGTGTGCAGGGGCCACTATGGGACATGATACTTTGTGCAGGGGCCACTATGGGACATGATACTGTGTGCAGGGGCCACTATGGGGAATAATAGTGTGTGCAGGGGCCACTATGGGACATGATACTGTGTGCAGGGGCCACTATGGGGCATGATACTGTGTGCAGGGGCCACTATGGGGCATGATACTGTGTGCAGGGGCCACTATGGGGCATGATACTGTGTGCAGGGGCCACTATGGGACATGATACTGTGTGCAGGGGCCACTATGGGATATGATACTGTGTGCAGGGGCCACTATGGGACATGATACTGTGTGCAGGGGCCACTATGGGGAATGATACTGTGTGCAGGGGCCACTATGGGGCATAATACTGTGTGCAGGGGCCACTATGGCACATAATAGTGTGCGCAGGAATGCGGTTTTTTTGGGGGGGGGGGTTGGAGGGGGCAGTCCGGGGGGGGGGGTGATTGGGGGCAGCGGTTCGGGGGTTGGGCCCCATGTCAAATGTTCGCCTTGGGGCCCAGCCATTCCTAGTTACGCCACTGTCCCCAAGTCAAATTAAAAAAATTCTCCTCTTCTCTTTCTGATAAAGGTAAGTGAGAACCATTATGGCCATCATTGCAGCTTTCACAGTGATCGTCACTGCATATTCATTTCAGCCATGCATGCAAGTTATTCTAGGGACAGGACAAAGCTGTGGGGGGCAAAAGCTTATCCAACCCCTGGGAACAAAGGATTGAGCATGTTGCTTGATCTTTTCTTCACTAACATTTGCTGTTGATGGAATCATTGGAGATCCCTATTTACACTAGAAGGTTGGCCTATCCCTCGGAAACCATCAGGATGGGCAAAGATTTGTCTAATATGTATGAGCATTGATGCATTGGCAAGTACAGGAATAAAGTCTAATTTCTGCACTGTTATCCTTCCCCCCTTTGGTAAAATTCATTACCTGTTTACAAAAGTAAATCAGAGTATGAGCACCACTACGCATTGTGCTTTGTATGTGGTCTTTTCCTGACTTTTGATGCCAGTTTCTCGTGGGAAGAGAACATAAAGTGTCGCTGTTGGCCAAGACACACAAGAGTGCGGGTGAGATTTGTTGCATGTTTCTGAGGAATCATTAATACTTGTGACCTGTAAGACTGGTTGTCAGTGATGATTGCTTTTCGTTTAGTTTCACATTACAATCTTTTTGCCTTTCATATATAATTTTATTATTACTTTGATCTTCGTTTTAAGTTTTCTTAGAAATTCCAGTTGTGAATGGAAAATTGTTTGAATAACAAATGTTTGTATGCAGCCTCTATAATTGGACAAAGCATACAAAAAATACATTCCGTGTGCTGTGTTTAATCTGACTTAATGAAGAAAACTGCACATGGCTTCCGGGATCTCACTGGAAAATGCCTGGAACGCAGCTCAGCGTTTTTAGTTGTCACGGCTGAAAGCAGCAGGGCTCTGTGAGTGCTACAGCCTCACTTTCTGTAACATTGGCCCCAGTGCTGGAGAAATGGAATTATCTGGATGCACTTCAGTCAGTAGATTATTAATGATAAAAAAGAAGACTGTGTCACTGACAGAGCTTAATAAAGAAAATACCTTAAAGTTATTTTTATCCCTTTCCCCCTCTTTTCTGTTGCTTTGCAGTTTGCATTTATCTCTGGCCAAGCCATTATAGATCCAAGGAAATGGTTGAAGCTTCCAAGGCACTGTACTCTGTAGTGAAGGACTCCTGCAATTGTCAAGTCAGAAGAATAGAAGAAATAGTGGAAAAGGAATGTAGATTAGGATTCTTGATGCTTCCTTATAGCTGTCCTCTTACATTTAACCCTTTGCACATCTTTGCTCCTTCTAGGTAATAGCCCAAAAGCACAGCAGTGGGCTGTGTGTGTGTGTAAGAACTGAACAATTATGACCTAGATTGGGCATTTTACCTCGTTTACGATTAATGGTGATTATTTAGGTCACACCTCCTTTAAACCACACCCTTTTTAATGTATGTCTATGTGTTTGGGGAACCTCGCACCCAGCATACAAGACGAGAAGTGGTACTCTGCAGTGTTCATAGATACAGAATCAGAGCAGATACACAGAATTATACCCAGTATACAGGCCAAGAGAAGTGGTACTGTGCAGTGTCCACACGTACAGAAGCATATACTGAGATTTAAACCTAGCATAAAGGACAAAAGAAATGGTAGTGGGAAATTTAGCAGATACTGAGAATTACACCCAGCATTCAAGACAAAAGAAGTGTTACTGGTACTGTGCAGTGTGTCTCTCTGTCTAGGGCAATTGAAGTACTACGGTACTGGGCATTGGCTGTAAAGTTAGGGCAATAGTAGCAGTACTGTACATTGTCTATATAAAGGGCAGACACACATCATACTGTACACAACAAGCACATACATCACTTACAGCACATATATATACAGTTCATAGCATACGCATATTATACTGCACACATATATACACCACACAGCACATGTATACAGCTCAGAACACACAAATATACATATAGAGCTCACAAACACTTAGCACAAAGTTTGCAAAGACCCTTCTTCTTTTCCTGTTTGAAGTCTTTTTTTGTCCCTTTGACTTGACTCAAGGACCTTTTGGTCATGTGATTTCATCACATGGTGGGCTTTTCAAAGATCCTGCAGTCAAAGGAAAAAGAAGGTCATGGACAGGAGTCGAGATTACCATCGATCATAGTTATATACAGTGTACCCCATGTACACAGATGTGTGTAAGGCTGTGCAGGGTAGAAGGATCAGCAGCTGCACCCTGCAACCCTGCAGTCATGGGAATGTGCCGTCTGAGGCCAGAGGCTCATCTTGGTGCTGCCCTGTAAATATGTTTGTATGTTGTCATGTTTGGATAAAGAGTTCTACACAGAGATATGTTATCTATTAAGGATTCACAATAGTGGCTACTTAAACACATTTGTATTAATTTTAGGTAGAAGATGAAGATGTTGCTGCCTGTGTCCTTTGGTGTTCGGAGATTAGGTAGGGGAGAGCTGTTATTTCTGTTCAGTGAGATCACAATATGGTGCAGTCACACTGGTGGTCCACATACTCAGGCCTGGGTAGATGCTTATAGGAAGCTATTGTCTTCTATGCTACTGTTTACCCCTGCTCAGTTGACATTGGCTCTGTTTGGATATGAATACATTATCATCAGGAATTCGTGGGATTCTCAAGTGAAGTCGGAATTCTCCCCAGAAAGTGCTCATCCCCTTTGAACCTTTGTAACATTATTAGATCACAATTCTGTAAAGATGGTGGAAGTGTTTTTTTTTTGCTTTTTGTTCCTTCTTTCTTAAATAATTCCCTAATCCGCTCACAGACTGGCCAAAGATATTATTTAATTGCTCCAGAGACTTGGTTTATTTTTCTAAGCCAAGAACGAACTGTTTTGATAATATTAATGCAATTCAGTTTCTTAGTAATACAGCTACCAGTAGTGTTCATATTCTCCACCAAGTCCAAATAGCACCAAGATTTGTAATGAAAATAAACAGCCCAGCTTCAGTAATAAAATACGTTGATTCCTGCAATATTTTTCTAGGTAGGTGACTATATCTGCTATATCTGACTCGTTTTTGGTGAATGATGGAGAATTAGTAGAAAAAGGGGTGAAAATCCTCTTTTGAGTTTTTAAGGGATTGAAAGATTTAATGTCATATAAAATATTCTTTAGGCTAGATTATTATCACTGACCAGTTTACTCAAGCGAGACTTCCACATAAAGAATGAAATTAGTGTACTATCCTGGGGAGATAAAATAATATGACACGAGCGCTGTTCTATTTCCCTCTTTTGGTTTATTATTTTAGTTTTGAATTATGAGGGAAAGAATTACCTTTTATAGAGCGTTTCAACCAGATATTATCATTAAATTAGAGTTTAGTAGTTATGTTTTACTATATACTTTTGTTCCAGTTCTTGTTTGAATCCAAATGGTATAATTGGTAGCCCCTATAGTTCTGTACCTACCGTATCATATTCATAGAGGGGGTTATCCAGCTTCCAAAAATTATCTGCAAATACATCCACTTTAGTGCTAAATTCTCACCGTTCCCTTGTGTAGCCTTTGCTTGGCTTTATTTAACTTTAGACTCCTTGTATCACTGTTATTTAAGTGAATACCCCCCATGTAAATAACAGTGTTACAAGGAGTAACACCTCAAAAAAAAACCTCCCAAATCTCCCATTACTGCCAAACTGAGCTCATGCAGATTTTTTCCACTAGCTGATTTGTTTCAGCAAGAGGAAAAACAAAGTGTTAGGATCTGTCATCAGGTGGATTCCACCTTGCCAAACCTATTGAAATAAATGGGAGGCTAGTGATTTCTTTCCGCCCATTTCAAAGGACTTTGCAAGGTTTAGTCCACCTGACGATAGGATTCAAATTGGCTAATGGAAAAAAATCTGCTATTGAGTCCCATTGAAATGAATAAGACAAACAGTGCAAAAAGGGTCCGGGATAATTAATGCGCTGCTGATAGTTTGAAATCCTTTATTGAGTATAATGACAACACGTTTCGACACCTACACTGGTGTCTTCGTCAGGCCAACTGTATAAAATATACAATAAAAGACAGGATACATACAATAAATACACAGTAAAAAAGATTACATTGTTTAAATAAACACTTGAATAAACAGATATCAATAGATCTCAATAAAATATATATAAAAAGATATATATAGAGAATCCGAATATATTGAAAAATTAAAAAACATATATATGTTCAGAGTAATGATGTTAAGACGTAATATGAATTAATAACAGAAATCAATAAAAGAAATGTGCTACGTATTGAAATTGTCAAGGTAAATAAAAACTAAAAAATACAAAATACAAGTTGATATGAATGAGTGTGAATGAACATAAATTCCTATGTGTATAAATATAACTATACAGAAGTTAGCTATTTATTAATTTCTGTATAGTTATATTTATACACATACGAATTTATGTTCATTCATACATACCCTTAGAGTACTGGTCGTGCTGAAGGGCATGGTTGCTTTTCTCAGCCTTTGGAATGGACCTCTTCTCATCTATTTCTATCCAACCCTGTACAAGCTTTAATGCAAACATTATGGTAGAAGATTTATAATTTTTCTAAAGCACAAATGAAGCACAGTAGTATGCCAGTCCTATAACATGCTGCTTATTTGTTCTGCATTACAGTTGTCTCAGTTTGAAGAGTATGTGCAGATGAAGGGGGTAGAGGAAAGAATAGTGTGAGTGGGCTATCAAGATCAGGGTTTC
The DNA here is from genome assembly GCA_947044405.1 of Leptodactylus fallax. Classification (NCBI taxonomy): domain Eukaryota; kingdom Metazoa; phylum Chordata; class Amphibia; order Anura; family Leptodactylidae; genus Leptodactylus; species Leptodactylus fallax. The sequence goes on from CAMRHE010000083.1 coordinate 3,356,838, forward strand.
CAGTGTAGGATGTACCAAATTTATGACAAGGTGTAGATCTTGTCATAAACTATGTGTACTTTCCAGGTGTGAGCGCACCTAGCCTAAAATCTATGCCATTTATGATGGTAAATCGCACCACCACCCCTCCCCATTTTTTTATGTCAGCAAACTGTTGCAGAGAGATAGTAAATCTTCTCCAGTGTGGACAGTGCTTTCGACGCAAATTGGAGCTCCACAATTATGCATTGATTATGATTGTAGTTTCATGATTGTAAGCTGTTCAAGAAGTTATTTTTAAAGAGCAAATAACCTTCTTAAGAGCATAGACTTACCACAGATCTATAGCTCTAATCTCATTATGTGGTAATACTTAAATACTAGGACTTGAGTTCCCATTCAGCATAACATGTGTTTTAGCAAAATCATTTCTTAGCGGATTACAGTCGTTTTGAGAAGAAAGTTTTAGTAATTATGGATGAAAGTGTCTCTGTTGTGGTAAACCCAGTGATACCTGAGACATGTAGATGAACCAGATGTCTTGAGTGCCATAAGTAGATGTAATTTGTGCACTCTCTCATTTGTTCACTCGTAGGAGAGACACTTGACAGCTGTGCCTTCTCATACTCATTATCTCTCCTTATTGTTCCAAATAGATTTTCATTATCCAGAATCTCTCCCTTTGAAGTGGAAAAAGGCAATAACATCCAATATGGAGAGAAGTTCACATAAAGATCTTATTACGCTATCAGAGGAATTTCGCTAGGCTTACATTACATGTCTACATTAATAACTTAACTCAATTAATCATGATTACTGTTATTATACAATACCTAGAAAAAACATACCAGAAGTCTTTGTAATGCATGACTTTGTAGCAGAGCTCAGAGTCAGTATGCAGGAGGGTGCTGTGTATGTATAATATAACACTCCAGACCACCTTACTTAAGATGAGCAGATATGTTATCTTATGGTATTGTACACCTAGGAATTTGTAGTCTTAATGATTGACAGAGAACACATTGAAATTCAGTCTTTTATTGTGTACTCCTTGGGTAAAGTGGTGGTAATTTAATAGGAAAGTGTACTTTATAATCTATTGCATGACACTCACTGACCAAGTCCACTTCTGGCTTTTCAGATCTTTTATAGACCATAAATATTGGTCGCTGCCTAGAAAGAACTCTTTGTCCCAGCAAGAAACTATTAAAGTATAAAGTTAGAATTTTTAAGGTTCTTTTAAGAATTTCTAAGGGCATTACAGAAAGTTAGTCTTTCAGCAGTAAATTTATTTCGTTTACATGAAAACAGGACCTCAAAGCTGAATAACAGAGGAATATTTGGAAACTGTAAGAATCACCTCTACAAGGTACTGTGGTTAGGTTTATAATCAATTTACTGCTGACAGACTCGCTTTAAATTAAGATATATACAGTCTGTTTTTTTCTAGCGTTCCTTTACTTCACCTTATGTGTAACAATTAACCAAAAATTATTTTTATTCATGATGGATCAGTTGTGTTTAGCTTAGAATCATTTTGTTACCTTATCCTACCATAATAGAGACCCTTTCTTCAGAGCTGCATAGGGGAGGACACAGCAACTGACTATGACTTTGATAAGAAGGAAGGTCAACTTCAGACTTGAATAAAACTCTGCTTAAACTGTACATAGATCATAACTGCTATGAGGGAACAGATCTGGATCTTGTGCCTCTGATGAGACAGGTGGACAATGGTAGACTACTATATGAAACTCTGATAGACACTGCAGTATCATGGCGATCTATGATGCTGTATTCCATTCAGTAGAAATGTGTGGAATCCAGGTACAACATCTAAAATACAGACAATTAAATATACAGTGCCTTGCGAAAGTATTCAGCCCCCTTGAACTTTTCAACCTTTTGCCACATTTCAGGCTTATAAAATTTTAATTTTTTGGTGAAGAATCAACAACAAGTGGGACACAATCGTGAAGTGGAACGAAATTTATTGGTTCTTTTAAACTTTTGTAAAAAATAAAAAACTGAAAAGTGGGGTGTGCCAAATTATTCGGCCCCCTTAAGTTAATACTTTGTAGCTCCACCTTTTGCTGTGATTACAGCTGCAAGTCGCTTGGGGTATGTCTCTATCAGTTTTGCAGATCGTGAGACTGAAATTCTTGCCCATTCTTCCTTGGAAAACAGCTCGAGCTCAGTGAGGTTGGATGGAGAGCATTTGTGAACAGCAGTTTTCAGCTCTTTCCACAAATTCTCGATTGGATTCAGGTCTGGACTTTGACTTGGCCATTCTAACACCTGGATATGTTTATTTGTGAACCATTCCATTGTAGATTTTGCTTTATGTTTGGGATCATTGTCTTGTTGGAAGATAAATCTGCGTCCCAGTCTCAGGTCTTTTGCAGACTCCAACAGGTTTTCTTCCAGAATGGTCCTGTATTTGGCTCCATCCATCTTCCCTTCAATTTAACCATCTTCCCTGTCCCTGCTGAAGAAAAGCAGGCCCAAACCATGATGCTGCCACCACCATGTTTGACAGTGGGGATGGTGTGTTCATGGTGATGAGCTGTGTTGCTTTTACGCCAAACATATCGTTTTGCATTGTGGCCAAAAAGTTGGATTTTGGTTTCATCTGACCAGAGCACCTTCTTCCACATGTTTGGTGTGTTTTCCAGGTGGCTTGTGGCATACTTTAAACAAGACTTTTTATGGATATCTTTGAGAAATGGCTTTCTTCTTGCCACTCTTCCATAAAGGCCAGATTTCTGCAGTGTATGACTGATTGTTGTCCTATGGACAGACTCTCCCACCTTAGCTGTAGATCTCTGCAGTTCATCCAGAGTGATCATGGACCTCTTGGCTGCATCTCTGATCAGTCTTCTCCTTGTTTGAGATAAAAGTTTAGAGGGACGGCCGGGTCTTGGTAGATTTGCAGTGGTCTGATACTCCTTCCATTTCAATATGATCGCTTGCACAGTGCTCCTTGGGATGTTTAAAGTTTGGGAAATCTTTTTGTATCCAAATCTGGCTTTAAACTTCTCCACAACAGTATCACGGACCTGCCTTGTGTGTTCCTTGGTCTTCATGATGCTCTCTGCGCTTTAAACAGAACCCCGAGACTATCACAGAGCAGGTGCATTTATACGGAGACTTGATTACACACAGGTGGATTATATTTATCATCATCAGTCATTTAGGACAACATTGGATCATTCAGAGATCCTCACTGAACTTCTGGAGTGAGTTTGCTGCACTGAAAGTAAAGGGGTCGAATAATATTGCACGCCCCACTTTTCAGTTTTTTATTTTTTACAAAAGTTTACAATAACCAATAAATTTCGTTCCACTTCACAATTGTGTCCCACTTGTTGTTGATTCTTCACCAAAAAATTAAAATTTTATATCCTTATGTTTGAAGCCTGAAATGTGGCAAAAGGTTGAAAAGTTCAAGGGAGCCGAATACTTTTGCAAGGCACTGTACCTGTCTGAGGAGTACAGCTAAATAATATACAGTATCTCACAAAAGTGAGTACACCCTCACATTTTCGTAATTATTTCATTATATATTTTCATGGGACAACACTGAAGCTATGACACTTTGATACAATGTAAAGTAGTCAGTTTACAGCTTGTATAACAGTGTAAATTTGTTGTGCCCTGAAAATCGTTCATCACACAGCCATTAGTGCCTAAACCCTTGGCAACAAAAGTAGGTATATCACTAAGTGAAAATGAACAAATTGTGACCAATTAGCCATTTTCCCTCCTCGGTGTCGTGTGACTAGTTAGTGTTACTTGGTTTCAGGTGTGAATGGGGAGCATATGTCTTAAATTTGGTGTTATCGCTCTCACACTCTCTCATACTGGTCACTGGGAGTTTAACATGGCACCTCATGGCAAAGAACTCTCTGAGGAGCTGAAAAAAGAATTGTTGCTCTACATAAAGACAGCCTAAACTATAAGAAGATTGACAACACCCTGTAATTGAGCTTACAAAATCTTACAGTGGTATAATAAGACAGGCTCCACTCTGAACACACCTTGCCATGGTCGACCAAAGAAGTTGAGTGCCCGTGCTCAACGTCCTGTCCAGAGGTTGTCTTTGCAAGATAGATGTATGAGTGCTGCCAGCATTGCTGCTGAGGTTAAAGGGGTGGGAGGTCAGCCTGTCAGTGCTCAGACCATACGCCGAACACTGCATCAAATTGGTCTTTGTGGCTGTCGTCCCAGATGGAAACCTCTTCTAAAGATGATACACAAGAAACCCCGCAAACACTTTGCTGAAGACAAGCAGACTAAGGACATGGATTACTGGAACCATGTCCTCTGGTCTGATAAACCAAGATAAACTTATTTGGTTCAGATGGTGTCAATCATGTATGGTGGCAACTAGGTGAGGAGTACAACGACAAGTGTGTCTTGTCTACAGTCATGCATGGTGGTGGGAGTGTCATGGTTTGGGGCTGTATGAGTGCTGCCGGCAGTGGGGAGCTGCAGTTCATTGTGGGAACCATGTATGCCAACATGATCCCCCTCCCTTCGGAAATTAGGCCGCAGGGCAGGTTTCCAACGTGATAAGAACCCCAAACACACCTCCAAGACTACCACTGCCTTGCTAAAGAAACTGAGGGTAAAGATGCTGGACTGGCCAAGCATGTCTCCAGACCTAAACTCTATTTAGCTTCCGTGGGGCATCCCCAAATGGAAGGTGGAGGGGCACAAGGTCTCTAACATTCACCAGCTCCGTAATGACGTCATGAAGGAGTGTAAGAGGATTCCAGTGGAAACCTGTGATGCTCTTGTTAACTCCATGCCCAAGAGGGTTAAGGCAGTGCTGGAAAATAATGGTGGCCACACAAAATGCTGACACTTGGAACACAATTTGTCCTGTTGTTGCCAGGGGTTTAGACTGTGTGATGATGGACCTCTACAGTCCTTTATTCTGATGCAGTAAAATGAGTTAGCTACCTATTCAGAGGTATTGGTGCCTATTCTGAAATAGTCTTTCATTGAGATATGTATGGATATATATATATATATATATATATATATATATATATATATATACAGGAATACACCCAGATAAAATGGAAGTGGTTGCTGATATCACCTTACCATTTGTGGCATATTAGTACATGGGAGGGGGGAAACATTTGAGGCCAGGAGACGCCCATGGCGGCCATCTGCAAGTCCTCCATTTTGAATTCAACTTTACTTTTTTCAATGGGAAGGGGGCCATGAGACACATCAAACACATGGAGAATTGCACAAGAAAAACAATGGTGTGCTCACGGATACAGGAGGCTTGTGGTAGCATTTCTTCTGCGGTATTGCTCTCGGTGTGTCAAGAGTGGGAGAAGAGAATCGTGTTGACAATTCAACACAATGGGCAGCACTTTGAGCACATCCTTTAGTGGGTTACTGTCGTTGCTCCATGTCACAAACGTGTCAATAACTCGATAATGAATAAAGCTACGTTAAAAATGAACACACCATTGTTTTTCTTGTGCAATTCTCCATGTGTTTGATGTGTCACATGACCCCTTTCCCATTGAAAAAAGTAAAGTTGAATCTAAAATGGCGGCTTTGCAGATGGCCGCCATGGGCGTCACCCAGCCTCAAATGTTTTCCCCCTCCCATGTACTAATATGCCACAAACGGTAAGATGATATCAGCAACCACTTCCATTTTATCTGGGTGTATCCATACTTATGGCCCACCCTGTATGTATGTATGTATGTGTATATATATACAGTGATGGCCAAAAGTATTGGCACCCCTGCAATTCTGTCAGATAATACTCAATTTCTTCCAGAAAATGATTGCAATAACAAATGCTTTGGTAATAATATCTTCATTTAATTTGTCTTCAATGGAAAACCACCAAAAGAATTGTCAAAAAGCCAAATTGGATATAATTCCACACCAAACATAAAAAAGGGGGTGGACAAAAGTATTGGCACCCTTTGAAAAATCAGGTGATGCTTCTCTAATTTGTGTAATTAGCAGCACCTGTTACTTACCTGTGGCACATAACAGGTAGTGGCAATAACTAAATCACACTTGCAGCCAGTTGAAATGGATTAAAGTTGACTCAACCTCTGTCCTGTGTCCTTGTGTGTACCACATTGAGCATGGAGGAAAGAAGACCAAAGAACTGTCTGAGGACTTGAGAAGCAAAATTGTGAGGAAGCATGAGCAATCTCAAGGCTACAAGTCCATCTCCAAAGACCTGAATGTTCCTGTGTCTACCATGCGCAGTGTCATCAAGAAGTTTAAAGCCCATGGCACTGTGGCTAACCTCCCTAGATGTGGATGGAAAAGAAAAATTGACGAGAGATTTCAACGAAAGATTGTGCGGATGGTGGCTAAAGAACCTTGACTAACATCCAAACAAGTTCTAGCTGCCCTGCAGTCCGAGGGTACAACAGTGTCAACCCGTACTATCCGTCGGCGTCTGAATGAAAAGGGACTCTATGGTAGGATACCCAGGAAGACCCCACTTCTGACCCAGAGACATAAAAAAGCCAGGCTGGAGTTTGCCAAAACTTACCTGAGAGCCAAAAACTTTTTGGAAGAATGTTCTCTGGTCAGATGAGACAAAAGTAGAGCTTTTTGGGAAAAGGCATCAACATAGAGTTTACAGGAAAAAAAAAAGAGGCCTTCAAAGAAAAGAACACGGTCCCTACAGTCAAACATGGCGAAGGTTCCCTGATGTTTTGGGGTTGCTTTGCTGCCTCTGGCACTGGACTGCTTGACCGTGTGCATGGCATTATGAAGTCTGAAGACTACCAACAAATTTTGCAGCATAATGTAGGGCCCAGTGTGAGAAAGCTGGGTCTCCCTCAGAGGTCATGGGTCTTCCAGCAGGACAATGACCCAAAACATACTTCAAAAAGCACTAGAAAATGGTTTGAGAGAAAGCACTGGAGACTTCTAAAGTGGCCAGCAATGAGTCCAGACTTGAATCCCATAGAACACCTGCGGAGAGATCTCAAAATGGCAGTTTGGAGAAGGCACACTTCAAATCTCAGGGACCTGGAGAAATTTGCCAAAGAAGAATGGTCTAAAATTCCAGCAGAGCGTTGTAAGAAACTCATTGATGGTTACCGGAAGCGGTTGTTCGCAGTTATTTTATCTAAAGGTTGTGCTACCAAGTATTAGGCTGAGGGTGCCAATACTTTTGTCCGGCCCATTTTTGGAGTTTTGTGTAAAATGATCACTGATTTGACTTTTTTTTCATTCTCTTTTGTGTTTTTTCATTGCAGCAAAATAAATGAAGATATTATTACCAAAGCATTTGTGATTGCAATCATTTTCTGGAAGAAATTGAGTATTATCTGACAGAATTGCAGGGGTGCCAATACTTTTGGCCATCACTGTATATATATATATATATATATATATAAATTCCAAGTACAGAGCAGCACCAAAAAATAGCCTGACTCAGCTGGTGGTGGAAATCCTAAAGATCCAGCATATGATCCCAGGTAAGTTATGCAAACAATGGAAAGCACTCCAAAAATGTAAATCAAATGGGTGAAGATTTATTCCAATGCAACGTTTTGGTCCTAAGGCTACAGGACCTTTGAGAAAGGTAATGCGGGAGTGTGAATAGAGGAGTGTATGTTTTAGGGATTCTAACTACAGAAGGGTTTACATTAGGAGTTGTGATAGGACTGTCTAAAAAGATATGTCTTTAGTTTACGCTTGAAGCTGTGGAAATTGGGGATATATATATATATATATATATATATATATATATATATAGACAACATGGTAGAGAGATGATACCCAGTGTTCGGTTGCTTAATCTTTGTATAGAGTTATATTTCTAGGTGGCATTGGTAGGTTTTTTTTGGATGAGTCCAACTTTGTCCACCCCTTCACAGCTTGTTTAATGCCCAAGTGTTTATCTGTCTTAGTAATACTTTCAGACCGTAGTTTGTTTTCATGTAGGCAGGGAAGGGCTGCAAGTACTCAGTGGTGCTGTAATACAAGCCATTGCCACACCAGCATCCACACAGCATTCTCTATTTTTTTTTTTTTTATGTTCATTTATATCTGTACGGACATCTGGTAGTCACCAAAAGTGGCCCTAAGGAGTCATTTGTGTATATGTAGAGGGAAATGAGAAAGCCACTGAATTCACACTGTTTAGTTTAGTAATTGATGGATGGATCCCGTAGTATGTGCACTAATCACATATTTAGACAGATGATAAGAAAATAATAGAATGACTCTGGTTTTGTTAGCTGGATAGAGGGTAGTTTTCTATTGAAACTTTAGCACAAATACCCACTTGAGACAAAACAGATGAGGGAGAGGAGATTTCTCTATTTTAGGGTTGCAGGGATGCATCTCTTGTCATTGGTTTTCAATGTCATGTGTTATACTGCTGTGCATCAGTTATTTCTGTGTATATCTTCTGTATCAAGCATAAGAATCATTGCTGCTGTTATACAGACTGTAGAGCTTCATGTGGGGCTGCTTTTATCCTTGCTTTTTTAAGTACACTGTATGAAGAAAAGTTTTTTAGACACAGATTTCATTCCTGGAATTCAGGAATTTAATTCCGTCCCATTGTCACAGGTGTATAAAATCCAGCAACTAGTCATGCACCTTTACAAGCTTGGTTTATAGTGCTTTCTGAATTCCAGCATGGTACTGTAATAATATTTCTTCCCTCCTAGATATTCCATAATGAATTGTGAATGTTATTGAAAAGTGACGGTGCACAGTAGCATTTGGGTTTCCGTTCTTCAGGTTCACTAGACTATAAAACTGGTTCCGCCCAGTTTTCGCCCGAAATCGGCAGAGAGAAAAGTCCTCCTTGCAGGACTTTTCTCTCCGCATTTTTCTAGCGGAATGGAGGACGGAGTCCCCGAATAGTTACACAACACTAGTGTGACTGCAGCCTGAAGGTATTTAGGAGCCAAAGCAACTTGGCCAAGTGTCAGAGCGTGGTCACTGAATGCGGATGTAAATAGTCCATGAATGTCACCCACACTCTGCTAAACTCAATAACTGCAGTTCCAAACCTCCTATTAACATCAGCACAGAAATTATGCGCCTGGAGCGTTATGGCATGTTCAAGCAGCTGTATCACCAAACACAGTGCCGAACGTCAGATAGAGCGGTGTATAGAATGGCGCCACTGGATTCTGCAGCATTGGCTATGTATTATATGAAATGACAAGTCAAACCTCTTATCTGGCAGTCTGATGGAGTCAGAGTTTGGAGGAGCCAGGAGAAAATACTTGCCTGATTGCATGTGCCAATGGAGAAGAATGGTGGAGAAGGGATAGTGCTATGGAGTTGTTTTATAGGAAATCTTAATGCTTCAGCATATCCTGACATAATGGACAATACACTTCCAACTGTGTTGAAACAAGTTTGGGGAAGGTCTTTTTATGTTCCAGCATGAATGAGCCCCAGTGCAAAGCAAGGTCCTTTAAAGACCCTCACTTTTCTGCACAAAGCCCTGACCTTTATCCCATCAAACACCTTTAGGCTAAGGCCCCACGTAGTGAGCCGCAGTGAAAAAGCGCTGCGGCAAAAAAACGCAGCAGAAACTCATTGTGATTTTTCCTGCAGCGCTTTTCATAGAAAGTCTGCAGAGTTTTCCTCTGCGGACTTTCTGCTTCAATTATACCTATACGGGAAAACACCAGCGTTTTCGTAGCTATAATAATGCTATATTTTTATGGAAATTTATGGACACTTTGTGACATGATATTTCAAGTCATTTCCTTGATGTCAGTATTATTTTTTTTTATTTTAAAGTTGCTAGTTTTCTGTAAAACTCTGATGAAATATTAGAGTATGTTCACACAGAGTTTTTTGCAGGCTGATTTTGAGGCGGGAGTCAGTCGCAGTTTTTTTCCTCTAGCTGATTTTTTTCAGCTAGAGGAAAAAAAAAGCGACATGACCTTTCTTCAAGCAGATTCCGCCTTGAAAAACCCATTAAAATCAATGGGAAGTGGAAAAAAGCGACGTGGTTTTTTTAAAAGGAAGATTCCAGGTCAATACAGTGTGCTTGAGCAAAATAATGCAGCAAAAAAACGCAACAAAAAAACGAGACAAAGACCACATCATGTAAAAAACGTTTCCTAATTCATGAAGCAGATTTTTTCAGCCTGCAAAAAACTCCGTGTGAAAATACCCTTACAGTTTTCACATTAGTCACAGGTAGACAGGTAGCTAAAGGCATGACATTTTACAACATAGAGTGAAAGTGATAGTTACTGACACTGTCTGTTGTACTGGCCGAGCTAAGGTTTCAGCTTTTACAACAACTTGAGCTGTATAGAGAGGCTAGGGATCATTAACATTGAGCTTTACTTCCAGAATCTATATGCAGCATAATACAGAAAGACTTGTAGAAGGCGATTGCATCACATAGAATGAGTAAATAGTGTTATTTTACTGTACAGAAATTTTGAGGATGAATATTATTAGATGTGATATCTGGCACATTTGTATGATGTGACTATAATAGTGAAAACAGATCATCTTTTTAATATGCTACCAAGCCAGTATAACTAGGCCATTTGTGTGTCTTACTGTTTGCTGAACCTTTCTACTATATGCTGAACCATTGTGTGATACTTGCTGTTTATCCATTCACATAAATCCTCAGGCTGGTTCATTCCAGTCAAATAAAAAAAGAAAACATCCCTCTTTAACCCCAGTCAGTCTAAAAATTGCATTGATCAGACACGCTGGGGAATCTCTCAGGAGGCTGTTTGGTGGTTACACTTGTGTATATAACCTAAAGACATTAGCAGACCCCCTGACACATGCCATGTGAATGCTGTATTACTATTTGGTGGGTGCGGCACTGACTGCAGAACTGGCGATACTCTCTGTTACTTCACATTATAAAATCTCTTGAGTTCCTCTTACTTTTATACTATTCCAGCTCAGCTTTCATAGCTTAGGAATTTTTCAGATGCTGGGAGATTTTATTACTCAATCCAGCCGTAAGTTTGTTTTCAGAGATGCCATTTACACTCAACACCAGTAACTATTTTTAAGTTTCCTTCCTCCTGAATTCAGTAGTAATAGGGGAGAAAGCCGCAGGTTCCATCAACATTGCACAGCTTTGTTTACTCCTCTGACATCCAGATAAAACCTTCTATTTACTCTTCAGCTTCATATTTTCCATATTTAAGGGAGTAGTAATTTTCCAGCTGGAAACCTGGATGGAAAAAAATCAGACTCCATTCTGTCCATGACCAGGTAGGCTGCTGTTATTGGTACTGGCAGACATCTCACCCTGGTTTTGTTGGGTGGCGCATTTGAGGCATTAGCAATGATTCATTGCACCATACAAGAGACAGACCTGAAACTCGGAATTTTAAATTACAGCCTTCAAATTTGGATCGTCTTAGACAAATCACAATTACTTAATCAGAATTTATAGGTCCGCCTGTCTTCAGATTTTTCATTTTCGCAAAGTTAGACTTACAATTGCATAATTTAGCCGCTGCAGCCGTTCTGTAAATGGGTCAGACAGACGTTGGCAATAGAGCAGCAATTTATTAATATGATTCTATAATTCAGTTTGCAGAATAGCAAATTCTGTGTTATTTTAATATGTTTTTGGAAGTTGAAACAAGTTTATTTTGAGTCATGAGGCCTGTGGTCAGTAAATGCCTTCAGTAACCTAGCTAGTTATAAATGGAATGTAATTTTCCCCTCCAGGAAACACATTCACAAACCTTTTCCTCACCATCATAGGAGTTATGTTCCGTCTAATGGAGATAACTAAACTACTTCACTGATTTGTTTTAAAGTAAAAGGAGAGTGTGTCAGGTCCAAAATGCCTCCTAAACCAATAATAGCGCATTATACTTGTCTCCGTTAAAAACTGAAGTATACATTTGTGGCCACAAATGGACAAAGTAGTGCAGGGAAGATCATATTTTTGTGGGTTTGAAGATCAGCGTGCAAGAGCATTGGGGACAGGCCAGATTTGCCTACAGACAGCCATGATGTGGCTAGAATCTGAACATCACAGTTAAAGGAATAGAGTAGGGCAGCTATTTCTGAGCAATGTGCAGCTGTTTGTAGGCAAATCAGATTTGCAGGCTAATTTTCATATTCATAAAAGAAGTTTATGTCTGGGTTTCGCAATAAATTTGTTGCCCCATAGATACAGTGCCTTGCAAAAGTATTCGGCCCTCTTGCACTTTTCAACCTTTTGCGACATTTCAGGCTTCAAACGTAAAGATATAAAATTTAAATTTTTTGGTGAAGAATCAACAACAAGTGGGACACAACTGTGAACTGGAACGAAATTTATTGGTTATTGTAAACTTTTGTAAAAAATAAAAAACTGAAAAGTGGGGCGTGCAATATTATTCGGCCCTTTTATTTTCAGTGCAGCAAACTCATTCCAGAAGTTCAGCGAGGATCTCTGAATGATCCAATTTTGTCCTAAATGACTGATGATGATAAATATAATCCACCTGTGTGTAATCAAGTCTCCGTATAAATGCACCTGCTCTGTGATAGTCTCAGGGTTCTGTTTAAAGCGCAGAGAGCATCATGAAGACCAAGGAACACACCAGGCAGGTCCGTGATACTGTTGTGGAGAAGTTTAAAGCCGGATTTGGATACAAAAAGATTTCCCAAACTTTAAACATCCCAAAGAGCACTGTGCAAGCGATCATATTGAAATGGAAGGAGTATCAGACCACTGCAAATCTACCAAGACCCGGCCGTCCCTCTAAACTTTTATCTCAAACAAGGAGATCAGAGATGCAGCCAAGAGGCCCATGATCACTCTGGATGAACTGCAGAGATCTACAGCTGAGGTGGGAGAGTCTGTCCATAGGACAACAATCAGTCGTACACTGCACAAATCTGACCTTTATGGAAGAGTGGCAAGAAGAAAGCCATTTCTCAAAGATATCCATAAAAAGTCTTGTTTAAAGTTTGCCACAAGCCACCTGGGAGACACACCAAACATGTGGAAGAAGGTGCTCTGGTCAGATGAAACCAAAATCCAACTTTTTGGCCACAATGCAAAACGATATGTTTGGCGTAAAAGCAACACAGCTTATCACCCTGAACACACCGTCCCCACTGTCAAACATGGTGGTGGCAGCATCATGGTTTGGGCCTGCTTTTCTTCAGCAGGGACAGGGAAGATGGTTAAAATTGATGGGAAGATGGATGGAGCCAAATACAGGACCATTCTGGAAGAAAACCTGTTGGAGTCTGCAAAAGACCTGAGACTGGGACGGAGATTTATCTTCCAACAAGACAATGATCTCAAACATAAAGCAAAATCTACAATGGAGTTGTTCACAAATAAACGTATCCAGGCGTTAGAATGGCCAAGTCAAAGACCAGACCTGAATCCAATTGAGAATCTGTGGAAAGAGCTGAAAACTGCTGTTCACAAACGCTCTCCATCCAACCTCACTGAGCTCGAGCTGTTTTCCAAGGAAGAATGGGCAAGAATTTCAGTCTCTCGATCTGCAAAACTGATAGAGACATACCCCAAGCGAATTGCAGCTGTAATCGCAGCAAAAGGTGGCGTTACAAAGTATTAACTTAAGGGGGCCAAATAATTTGGCACGCCCCACTTTTCAGTTTTTTATTTTTTACAAAAGTTTAAAATAACCAATAAATTTCGTTCCACTTCACAATTGTGTCCCACTTGTTGTTGATTCTTCACCAAAAAATTAAATAAAAATTTTATATGTTTATGTTTGAAGCCTGAAATGTGGCAAAAGGTTGAAAAGTTCAAGGGGGCCGAATACTTTCGCAAGGCACTGTATGTTTCTGCAGCTAAGAAAAAACCCTACATGGTACTATGATTGGTTTGGGAGACATTTTGGACCTGACAGACTCCCTTTTAAATCTGCCAATTCACAAAAGACTTTGATGTTTGATCAGTCTTTGTGGGATTGTTCATACCAGTGATACCACCAGCAACATTGTAGACTAAACTGGCCAGGCTGTTTAAGGGCTGGTTCACATGTAGGAATTTGATGCTACCTTTGAAAATCTGCTTCTAAAAACCGCTGCAAAATTTTCTAAGCTCGCGAACTTCAAACAATGTTTGACTGAAATGTATGTAGGGGCTACTTTAGACTTAGTACTTATTCACACTGTTCCAGTGCATTTTGGGCAAACTGAAACTTCACTACAACACTTTTTCCATATGTTTTAATGCTTTATGCAATGTTAGGTTAGAATGTGCTGAATGTCAGTTATATTCACCTTCTGTAATATATCAGATGAAAGGTAAGGTAAAGCCCCTGAGAGGTGATGGTTGCTTATATATTTCTATCAAAACTTGCAAAGGAGATGCTACTTTCTCATTGATATAATGATTTTATTGCTATCATGCTTCTCACTACTCTCTATAGGTTCAGTGACATGAGGAAGTGTAGTGGGTCTGCCAAGGAGATAGATATGGGGGGGGGGGGGTTACTGGGTTAGAGCCCCGTGGCTAATATGGCTGTGCAATGATATCTAGTGCACAGTTTTTTGCAGCCAGAAAATTATGCTGCACATGGTGAAACCTTGCAGACACCCATTTTATTGATAAGCAAAATTTTACATTAGTTTACATTTCTCTAACCAAGACAGAATTCATAGGCACAGATTATGCCCTATGTATAAAGCAAGTGGAACATAATAGGTTCCTGGTGACAAGTCTCATCTAACACTTATCACTCTCAACTGTTGTCAGGAGTCCAACTGTGATCTGTACACCATGTTCTGTAGTCCATTTTCATGGCCTGGAAACTCCTTCCTGAATTTCCTTCTGGGAATAACAGTGAAGCCTGTTATATAATATAAAACTTTCCATCTCTCCTCTGTGCTACCTTTGTATGTTTCCACTAGAATACATATTACTTGATTTTCGGAATTACGCTTATTGTTACGGTTTCTCTCTCATTTAATATATCAAGGTACTAGAACCTTTGACAGTTTATCTTTTGCCTGTTATTTATTTTTCTGTTTTTATTCTCAATTTTGTCAGGTTGGGATCACAACAGATAGTAATGCTGCCATATTCCTGGATGCAAACAAAAGACTTTCCATTGGTATCCATCCTGATTGACTGCAAAGCTCATCTAAAATCTGAATTTCCCTTCCATTGTCCCTTTCAGCTTCTATTTGATGGGAGCAGCATGCATTTTTCATTCTTCTTAAAAAAAAAGAGAAAGCCATTGGAAGGGACCTTGGTTTTTATTTTCACATTGAAGTCAGTGTTGGCGGACACAGACAGACAGACAGAGTCTTCCGTTTGTTTCTGTCAGTCTGACACACTTGAACGTCCATTGTTCTGACCTTTTGATGGATTGTTATAATGGACATCCTGGCATTGGTATCTTTAAATCCAAACATTATGAAACGTGCTTTATTCTTTGCAGCTTGAGTGGACTTTTCTTTCACAGACACAAGGCTGAGCTAGACTCGAGGGTACCACTGAATTCTGGAAATATCAGCTCTACATATTAATGTTTTTTTCTGTGCACATTGCTGCTTTACATTACAGTAGTTTATGAACTGGAATACTGTGTACACAGTGTGTACAAATCTGTGTTCACCTGTGGATTTTATAGAGCAGGACAGCAAATCTCCACTCTGAACAATTTTGTTTTGTTGCTCCGTTTTTGTGTACAGGGCCTACTGTGTACCAAACTGCCGACTGTGCACCACATATAATAGTGTACAAGGCCATATATCAGTTATTTCATATAGGAAAGCCTTTTCTCAGAGAATTATGTGAGCAGGTGCAGATTTGGCCTTGTATAAAACATTGTGTTCTGAATCTGTACATTTATATTTTGCTGTTGCATAAAATGACCATCCATATGTGTTTGGATAACTTGGAGGCTGCATTGTAACATTACAGTATTTACTGATATTGAATATTCAGGAGACTTCAAAATGGAAACAAAATTATTTTAGATAGCCCTGACTGGTCTACCAAAGTATGATTCATAGATTATTATATCATAATTTACAAGTTATGCTAAATAAAAAAAAAATTACACAGATGCTTAGTAAATATTCTGGATATTTGTGACAAGTTTGATGTTTTCTTTTCAGAGGATTTCCCAAATGGCACCTGGCTAGGAGATGAGAATAATCCTGAGATGCGCGTGAGATGCCCCATCACAGCTGCTGACATGCTGCACATCAGTACTAACTGCCGGACAGCAGAGAAGATGGCACTAACCTTGCTGGACTACCTCTTTCATCGTGAAGTGCAAGCAGTATCCAACCTGTCAGGGCAAGGGAAACATGGGAAAAAGCAGCTTGATCCTTTGATGATTTATGGCATCCGCTGTAAGTAGGATGAATGCTTACAGTTTTTTGTGCTATGCTTATTCTTTAGTAGTTTGTGTTAATCAAATCATTGTTTGTCCATGGTGGGGATTTACAGCAACCTCTAGTAACAGGACTCTGGTAGGACTGATTCAGATATGGTGTAAATGTAATAGGTTTACTCCCATGACACACCACAAACACTCGATTTTGGGTTCCAGCAATTGAAATGCTCCTTTTGTGGACGTTTCATTTGATGAGAAAAGGTTTGTCTGTTCATTTCCATGTTGTTTGAGCAGCGGTTGATAAATGTGGCTTGCTTGAGTCGTCTTATATTAATAATTCCAGATATTGCCCCAAAGCCATTTGATTTGGAATTTGCTAAGTTCAGTGTAACATCTGGAATTTTATGCACGTTGTCATGTGCACGTGTTCTTGGCTAGTAAAGCATAAGTAAATTGGTATCACACAGGACACTGATGATGGATGGTGCTCAAATAGCTATTTTATGTTCAGCAATGGATTACCTTGACAGGCTCATGTCTTAGTGAAAACCACACCCAGGTATGTCCCGTAAATCTCCAGGAAACACTTTCTTCCCTACCCTACAATATTTTTTATCAAACCGGCAAGAATTAAAGACGTACTTGACTCTTTTCATCTTGCTTAGTAATCCAGCATGCAGGTCCTGAGGGTCACTTATAAGATGTGCTGTTCCACAGCAGAGTGCATTCTGTGTGGGAGTCAGCTTGGGTCACTGTCAGCTTCAAATCTATGGGTCTTGCCCCTCTCCTCTGTCTATTCTCAGTTTAAGGCTCTTGGGCTTTTCTAGTAGGTTGAAAGTTGGAAGCAACTTAATCCATGAGGAAGGGTCCGAACCTCCATAGTCCATGACTAATGATTTCCCACCCAGATTGAAGTACACTCTGCCTTTTCATCTGACTGGAGACCTCTTAAAGGAGCCATAAGTACTTCCTGTCATGCTGTAAATAAATTATCCTGCTTGTGTATTTAATTTAAAGCCACAGTCCCCAGCTGCCTTCATTTCTTTTTTTTTTTCCCATTCTTTAAGGGATTTGGTTTTTCTACATAAATATAGCATTTTGTTGCACAGCAGGATTAGACAAATTTTTTTCTTGCTTCACTTGTTTGTACATAAAGTTCAACCAAACGAAAAGGAATAACGAAAACAAACAATTTGTATTCTGGCATAAACAACAATGTGCACATAATCAGGACTTGTTTCTTTAGCCCTATCTATTATGCAGAATTGCCAGATACTCTCAGGCAGATTCACTAATACTGTCCAAGTTTCAGACAGTGCAAACTTAGACGAGACAGTTTTAAAATGCACCAGATTTAATACAGTGAGAGATGCTGGATGATAAATCTGGCGGATTGTTAGACTACCTAGATTGAGTTTCTCAACCTTTTCAAGCCAAATACCCCCCAGTGACAAAAGATTCCAACCAAGTACCCCCAAAGAAGCAATCGGTTAACAAAATAAGGCTGTGTTTGGAGCCTCTATTGACAGTTCCTTCAGATTTGACGGGAAGAATAGTGCAGCATGCAGCACTATTCTTTCTCTCAAATAGTCAGATACTACACTTCCCCATGAATTCCATTATAAGTTAATATGGTCTGTCAGGCTTTCATTTGTGTCTGTTGTGTGATTATACAACACTGGTTAAGGCTTCCACATAGAAAAGAAGAAAAAAATTCAGTGGAAGAATTTACTAATCCATCTACCTGGCATAGATGGGTGTAAATGTAGTGGCATCTTTGGCTCATAGGCTTTTCTTGTAGCAAAGATTCGCCACATTGTTCCTTCTGTTCCCCATTTGCCACTTTTTCTGAAAGTAGCAAGAGCAGGGTAGAGATCAATGTGGGCAGAATGGGGCTGTTGCACATTGGCTTGACATATTTACTGTAACGCATGCCAAAACGCTAGCATGTTATAACTGAGATCTATGCCAGTTCCTGTCTGTCATACTTTTCAATCCTGGCACATGGCATATATTGATGTGGTGTATATTGATGTTTTTTTTTTTCTTTAGGTAGATTTTGCCTCAAATTCTGCCCTGAATCTGCTTCTCATTTTTTTTTTCAATTGGAGGCAGAGATAGAAGCAGGACGCTGCAATATAAGCGTCCTGCTCAATTGTGCCATGGATTCCATGGCTGATTCAGTCAAAGAAAATGTTGCGTGAGTCGCTCTGCTGATTTAGATTCATTCATGTGAGACTAAAAGGTAAAGGTAAAAGCCCGAGTCACCCCTGTATACAGACCACTAAGTTCCATATGTATATATCAGTCCCCTTTGTATATAAACCCCTTACATTTATACAGACCTCATGAATCAATCGCCTTTACATTTACAACGATGCAAGGGGGTGGGGGGTGGATAGGGTGATAATGAGCTGTTGCATAAATTTTATGGATGATAAGGGAAAGTGTGGCCTGGTTACACAGTGAGGGTTTGTTTGCTGTGCTTGACCATGCCAAGTTCTCACTTTCTAACCATCTCCAAAAGTCTCACTTCCCCCCCATCTTCAATATAGATCATGATGCAGCTTATAAATTTCTCTATCAACCCCCCTCTTGCATGCTCAATAAGGTTTATGGTGCAGTCTATGTAATCCCTACCCCTCAACCATTCCCCCACATTTAATAAAGGTTATGCCCCATATGACCCCCAAGACTTCAATAAGTATAACTGCATATGTCCCCAATGTCTTCACATCTTCAGTAAGCATAACTCCCTACCCTCCTCGCCCTCAATACAACATAGTCTCTCCGTCCAAACTGCAAAATACCTCTACAGACCTGTTGGATTGATGGCAGTGGTCAGCAGAAGAAGAGGAGGTGGAGGCAACTACAGCAACATCAATGGTGGGAGGACCAGAGGCACTTCAGAAGCGGCCAATGGACATACTAAAGGGAGGAGATGCATAGTAACTCACGTACTTAACATCTGTTCATGGCATTAGTACTCTAGCAACCAGCAGCCCTTGAGAACTACTAGTTTAGTCTAAGTTTACACCACCTGTGAATTGGCTTAGTATATGACCTAAAAAAAAAAAAAAAAAATTGTTGCAGTTTTGTCATAGTGTCACATAGTAAGCCACACCCCAGTAAATGCATCAGTAAATGTGTTGTAAAGCAACTTTGATGCAAATTGTGCCAAAATTACATCCGTGCTTTCTGTGAGTCACCCTTCTGCATACTGAGCAAAGTATCAACTATTCTTCCCAACACCTTACCATACAAATTTACACTTAGCTGAGTATGCATGTGTTTTCAGTGGGGAAAAGGGAATAAGCCATTACCAGTCACCTTTGACAGTATCTTATTTTACTTGAGAACAATATAATTGCCTATCTTGAAATCCACCAGCTTGATCCTTCTCTCCACCAACATCTATCATTGGGGGAGAGTTTGGCAGAGAGTTCCATGCACATTAGGTGGTTGATGGGTTCGACCAGCATTAAAGCAGTTTTCCAGTCAAATAAAATTGATGGCCTGTTGCAATTTCCCTGTTCACATCAAGGGGGATACTATAATACCATTTACAATCACTATGGATTTTGACCGTGTTTTGCACTGAAGAGGTTGTAGCGTTTTCTCATTGCATCCACTTCAAACAGCTGATCGGTGGGGTGCTGAGATCTGGACCCCCACCAATCTAATACTGATCAATTTTATTTGGCGTTAAAACTACTTTATTCTAATATGTGTGACTATAGTGTTTATAAATGTATTCTATAAGATTAGGATAATAATTCAGACAATAATTTAATTTGTTTGGTCACAAGTCCTGCTTTTCTGGCTCTGGTGTGTCTTCGTCCCGTGACTGCCTTCCTGGATGACAGCCTCTTGTATGTGTGCCTCTAGCTTTCAATTGCTCATGTATTTCCAATGCACGTCTGCTTCACGTGTATTCATTAACACGGACATAAAACGTTTGTAATAGCAATACGAGGATGCTTGGAATGATAACAAGGTCAAAGAGAAATATTTTTTTTTCCTTCCTTTATAAAATA
The DNA here is from genome assembly GCA_947044405.1 of Leptodactylus fallax. NCBI lineage: Eukaryota > Metazoa > Chordata > Amphibia > Anura > Leptodactylidae > Leptodactylus > Leptodactylus fallax. The sequence goes on from CAMRHE010000083.1 coordinate 3,377,164, forward strand.
TACATTTAGATGGAGTTCAACTAAGCTGGATTCCATTGCGGTAGGACATTCAGTCATTTATAGGAAAAAACTACTCAGTGAATACAAACTTTGATCATATCTGCCAGATTTGGTTAAAGAGAACTCGCAAGCACAGAAAATTGACCAGTTCTGGGACATTCTGTCCAAGCTATATTGGTGTCTTAACACTACATTGAAATAAGTGTTTGCATAAAGCTTCACTGCTACAACTGCTGTGTCAGCATGAGCTGCATTTGCCTTTCGGCTGAGAGATATCTCAGTAGCTAATAAAAACACTTTGCTATAAGTTTACTTTCCTCTTCTGTGGCGTCTTGAAAATCATGAGTAGACATAAATGGAAGTGCAGAATGAAAACAGACACACATTAGCTGCAAGGGATGGGATTGCTATCAGAAAACCACAGGCAACTCCAGGCACTTACTGTGTTTACAAGCCTTTTTTAACCAGTGGAGCACTAAAACCTATTGTTAGGGAATATATTGCCTGTCAGGGCTTCATGTTAAACAAGAGCACCTTAAAGTTTAATTTTGTCTGTTATATGGAATGGAAAGCCATTCACAAACAATGCATCTCACTTTGGCAAGTCCAGCCCACTCCATGTATTGCATGGCTGGTATGTAGAAGATTGCAGGTCTGGTTGCTAATGAAAATGCATTGTTCTTTCCTGGAGTTGATCTTGTTAGACTGAACCCCCCCCCCCCCCCCCACACACACACACACACACACACACACACACACACACACACACACACACACAGTTAAATAGGGGATGTCCAGGATAATTTTTTTTTTTATTATTTTAGGCCAGGGAAGGTGAAAAAACACAAAAACATACTCACCTATCTCTGGTGCCTCCCAGTGTGGTCCGGTCCTGCTGCTCCACTGTTTTCTTCCAGAGGAATTCCCCGCCAAACATGACTGCTGAGGCCAATCAGTGTCCTAAGAATTATGCAAAGTTTGATGAAGTGGCAGTGACCATACCATTAAATGTAACCTGTCATGTGGAAAATGCAGTGTAATTGGCAGGCAGTATGTTATAGAACAAAATGAACTAAAAAGATTGATATTAATTTTTGTGGGGTGGGAGATTTAGGACAACATGTATGTTCAAGTTATAGTTTTACTCTTCCTGCTTAGAAACAGACATCTAGTCATGAATGGTCCTCTCAGTGGTTGAGAGCTATTTCTTTATACATGGTCATACGTGAAGGCCAGTCATTCACCGTTAGGACTGTACCCTTGACTAGTTGTCTAAGCTTAGAGATAGCAGAGATATACACAAGTGGACAAAATTGTAGCTACCCCTCGTTTAACGAAAGAAAAACCCACAATGGTCACAGAAATAACTTGAATCTGACAAAAGTAATAATATATAAAAATTCTATGAAAATGAACAAAGGAAAGTCAGACATTGCTTTTCAACCATGCTTCAACAGAATTTTAAAAAAAAGAAAACTCATGAAACAGGCCTGGACAGAAATGATGGTTCCCTTAACTTAATATTTTGTTGCACAACCTTTTGAGGCAATCACTGCAATCAAACGATTCCTGTAACCGTCAGAGACTTCTGCACCTCTCAACAGGTATTTTGGCCACTCCTCATGAGCAAATTGCTCCAGTTGTCTCGGGTTTGAAGGGTGCCTTTTCCAGACGGCATGTTTCAGCTCCTTCCAAAGATGCTCAATAGGATTTAGGTCAGGGCTCATAGAAGGCCACTTGAGAATAGTCCAGTATTTTCCTCTTAGCCATTCTTGGGTGTTTTTAGCTGTGTGTTTTGGGTCATTATCCTGTCGCAAGACCCATGACATGTGACTGAGACCAAGCTTTCTCACACTGGGCAGCACATTTCTCTCTATAATCCCTTGATAATCTTGAGATTTTATTTACCCTGCACAGATTCAAGACACCCTGTGCCAGATGCAGCAAAGCAGCCCCAGAACATAACAGAACCTCCTCCATGTTTCACAGTAGGGAGTGTTCTTTTCAAGATATGCTTTATTTTTCCGTCTGTGAACATAGAGCTGATGTGCCTTGCCAAAAATTTTTGATTTTTGTCTCATCTGTCCATAGGACATTCTCCCAGAAGCTTTGTGGCTTGTCAACATGTAGTTTGTGACCATTGTGGGTTTTTCTTTCATTAAATGAGGGGTACCAACAATTTTGTCCACGTGTGTAAATGACAAGTTATACTGAATCATTTCCCACTAAACTATATCAATTTGCTTAGCCCCTCCTACACCCATTACTGTATTCAAGAGGTCAGATATGGCTGACACTGATCATAAGGGAATTGTGTGGTTTTCAAACGGCTTTGTCTTCATGTTTTTGTTTTCTTAAATATATTTCTTTCTTTCAGGGATTATACTAGTAGCATTGGGGAGGTATAGGGGTAGTATATGAGGATTTAGTACATCTGCTTGAATAAGTAGAATAAACTAATCTCCATTTTTTATTTACTCTTTTTATGGGTATTTCCTCGCACAGGTCCTGGGTCATGTAGTCAGGAATTCCCTATAATGATTTGTGCCTGTGGCAGGTTGTAGTATAATCTGTTCCTGTAGGTCGCAACCATTAGCAAAGCTGAAGGCACCAGCTTGTGTTATCTGTGCATAAATTATACCATTAGTGAACTTTATTCCTGCAAATCCATAGTCTTAATTGTAACATGATGGACAAAACCAAAAAAATTCCAGTAAATACAAATGCTTCAGTGACCCCTTAAAGGGAATCTGTCAGAAGTAAATTGTTATAAACCGAATCCTAGTACCTTGTAGAGGAGATTCTACAGTTTCCTAATATGCCAGTGTTCTTTAGTTTTGGAGCCCCATGTTCATGCAAATTGCCATTTTATTCATGCGTAAATGAGAGGAAAAGTGCTAGGAGGGCATGCTATAGCTTACCTGTGCTTCATTCTCAGCTCTAGGTTCTTGAGCACAGCACTTTTCTCTTGATATACATATTAATAAAGAAGTGATTTACATGAAAATGAGGCCACAAAACTGAATAACAGAGGCATAGTTGGAAACTGTATAATCACATCTACGAGGTACTGGAATGGATAATTTCAAATGAATAATGATACTGGTACTGGATTATTTCAAATTTACTGCTGACAAACTGATTTTAGTAGCAAAATGGTAAACCATTTCTCATTTTTAATACTTCAGCACAGTAATATTAACTTCTGAAAGCCAATTTCAGATGTTTTTTTTTTTCTTGTGATTCTGTTATTTAGTTTTTTTATAAGACATAGAAGGTCTACCATAGAAGATAAAATATAAGATCATGGGACAACCCCTTTAAGAAGCCCTTGTTACCTGCACAACTGATATGGAGAAGTCACCAGTAAAAGTATTTTTTATTTATTTCCTTGTGGTGAGCCATTTTACAGGGGTTGCCTGCCCAGTTTCAGCAAAAACATGTTATTGTTTGTATAATGAGACGTTGTACAATTTTCCATGTATCAATTCCTGTCAGTTTTCTAGATCTCTGCTTGCTGTTATTCTTTCTGCTTACATTCAGTGGCTAAAAATCAGTCCATGGTCATGTGATACACAGTCCATGGTCATGTGATGGACAATCCATGGTCATATGATGAGCAAACAGGTGCACAGCTCGGTACAGATGTCTGATTACTGTGCTGTGACTGTAACGAGCTGTGCACCTGTGTATACATCACATGACCATGGACTGATTTTTATCCACTGCATGTAAGCAGAATGAATGACAGCAAGCAGAGATTTATAAAACAGTCAGGAATTGATACAGAAAGTATATTGGAAAATTGTATAACTGTTCAATATACAAACAATAGCCTAGTTCCTTGTAACACATCATCTACTAAAGACGGTTACTGTTTTTCAGCTGTTGATGTGAATAGCTACAGATCATGTTGTATCTTTTTATTATTCGCATAAAACCGACATTTTGGGCGGTAGATGAGCATTGACAGCTGTTAACCAAGTAACACGATTTGTTTTTAAATAATCCAGCTCATATGTTAATGGAAAAATGATCTCCAATAAAGTGGGGACAGAAGTGTTTATTGCACCATTTGTCTCACAAGCTGAATTTCAGCAGGATATTTCCTTTGTCTCTGAGGCCTGCACTGCATTAATATCTTTTTTTCTGAAGCCTAATGACGGAGCTATGACTTCAGTTTTCTATAAATATGGTTTCTATAAATGTTACCTTCATTTATTCCTGTAATGTAAAATGTTACTACCATAATTTACTATTGTGCCATAGTTTAAACGGTGCTTTGTGCTATTGGAAATAGTGATGTTGGCAGCAGAGCATAAGACCCAAAAGTACAGGGTGACTTTCCTCACTGCATGTGATACTAGTTATTATGATCACTGGTTTTAAGAATTCTCAAATGCAAATAATCTTGTGTAACTGGTCCAAATAGTCAAAATTGTGATCACAGATTAAATACTGGATGGTCTTAACAAAAAAAACATGGACAATACCGACTTTCCTCAAGTCTGCTGCACCATGTGACAACGTTTGGATTGTATAAAGCCACAACATTATTATTTGTATCCTGTTCTATATGAGCTATTTCTAAATCCATAGAAATATGGCCACCCTGCCTACACCCCTTCATCCTACACCCACCTCACAGCTGATTGCTGCAGCCTCTACTCTGGGCACTCTCCATACTAGCAGACATTTTTTCCTTAATTGTGAACATGTGATGCCAGGCACTGCCCATGAATCTGCCAGGAAGATTTCTCCCTTCAAATGAAAGTTTGTTTACCTTCACAGATTTCATGTACAGTATCCATTACACCGCAGAGGAATTTCCATCTATATTTTCACTTTCCGCAATGATGGAATTAAGTCTGTGTTGGTGGCAGGATCTCATACACAGAATGTGCTCTGGTCACTGATGCTACAAATCGCTAATTACCGTAACAAAATGTGTTCTTATAATGGAATTGCAGCATGCCAGGAGAGTGTTTCCACAAGGATTATATTGCCACAGTCATCAGTGCAACATATTAAATATTTGCTGATCATGACGGCCCTTGAACTTCACTCTGGTTAGGGGATACTACTAACACCACTGACAGCAGCCCCCTGAGCATATCTCACTTGTCAAGCTATAAATTGTGCGCCTAATGCTCTTTTGAGTCAAAAAGGGCGTATTCCTGCTGGATATGATCTGAATAGACAAACTTGGCTGTTTATAGACCGTGCGTAACAGAATACATGCTAATAAAATAATATCCCTGCAACTGTTAGTTACAGCACATGGATTTCCATATACAATATATAACCCACTTGGACCATTATCTGCTCTTGGTAAAAGAAAACTTTTTTTTTAATATAGGCCTGGGCTTAGAATTAGCCAGGAGTGGCAGCAGAGGATTGTAAAAAAAAAACAAAAAACTGCATATATCTTGCCTGTGAGCTGCCGTAGCATATTTTATGAGCTTAATGCATCTGTCTGTATCCAAGAAGGGTTTGCTTTATTTTCATCTAGTTAACAATGTCTTTAGATTTATTTTCAGTGTCGTAACATAGGATACTCTTTTTATATATGACCCCACTGTGCCCTCTGTGCAGAAGCTTTTTAGGATTGTTTTGGAAAAGCAAGGAATGTCAGTAGACATTTACTAAGGGTCCTGTTTCTTTTCTTTATAGTTAGCTGCTCCATACACTTATAAAATCTTCACTGGATCTGGTGTGGGAGAAATGGGACCTTGGGGCCTTTTCTTCAGAGGTTTGGGATGACATATTGTAAGTGGCGCCTTGGGTGTCTCTAAATATGGTGCATCGTAGGATGCAGATATATTTGTTAAACAAGGTGTAAGTGAGGCTTAGACCAGATGCTAAATTTCCAAAATGCCCTGAGAAGTAGGCATATCTCTTAAATATTTTCTGGCCTAGTCAGATTATATAGAGGTTTTGGGATAGAGTCTTTGGGTGCATAAATACTTTGTTCCAAGCTTATGTTAGCTGTTCTCCTTTGGGGAAGAATGGGGAGGTCCTGGGTTATGTGGGGTGCGCCACCCTCATGGAACCACAAAAATTAGTAGCCCAGAACATTCTTTTTCAGGCTAGAAAATTGCTGCCTCCCATTGGTGGGACCGACTTCACCCAAGTATAGAGAATTTATCTGCCACCTGAATGGAATTATTTGAATGGAGAAATCTCTCTGTTTCAAGTGGGCTGTACTGAAAAAAAATTCCAAGTTAGTGGACTGTGTGGTTGCTGCAACCGGGTCTATCTTATCTGATCTAAGAAACCCTACACTTATGCTGTTGCTGCAGGGATTAGGTTGATACACTGCTGTCGTGTGTTTGAGTGAGACCAAGCGAAGAGAATGGATGTTGGCAAATTGTAATATGAGGGGCAATGGATGTGCAGTTGGTGTGCATGGTGCTTTCCGTCACGGGGAACAGAAGAGTGGATTGTGTCTTGGTTGAGGGAGCAAGGTAGGAGATAACATTTGTATTGTATTGTGTATGGTTTAGTACTTATTTGTATTTAAAAAATTATGTGAATGAAATCTGATAATTTTGAAATAAAAAAAAAAGCAATTTTGCAGTCCTGATTAAAAAAAAGGCCTTAATTTTTTGTTGATTGTTCCTATGTAGATCTGTGTATCTCCTTGATAACAGAATCTCTGTGTTGTCTGAGCTGAAGCCATTTCTTAAGGGCCCTTAAGGGTGGGTTCACACTTGCGCCGGCACTCTGTTCGCCGCAAATCCGACCTAAATGTCGGGAAACTGGATAGGGAAAGGTTTGCGACGCTTTGAAACCCATTCGCTTCTATGGGTTTTTAAAGCAATGTGCGGGTGTGCGCTTACACCCTCTCTGCCGCGAAGCCGGTTGATTTTGTCGGAAACAAAGTTGGACATGCAGGACTTTGTGTCCGCCGAAAAAAAAACTTTGCAGCGCAGAGGGTGTAAGCGCACACCCGTGCATTGCTTTAAAAACCCATAGAGAACCTTTCCCTATCCAGTTTTCCGACATTTAGGTCGAATTTGAGGCAGACGGAGTGCCGGCGCAAGTGTGAACCCACCCATAAATGAGCAGATATCTAGAGAACACACAGTATTATGATCTTTGCTGTCTGTAAACATGCACCCCATCTGCAGAAAAAAAAGAGCAAATGCTTGTTTGTAGGGTGATCATATTGTTCATGTGGAGGTAAAAATGCCTCCTGGTTGGCAGGACATGTTCCTTTATAAACAGCAGTGTAAATGTATGAGAGGAGTTTGATAAATCAACTTCTCCTGGTGACTGCGCTGTAAAAAGTGGAATCTGAAACAACCACTTACTGATTTGCTATATTGTCGATCCACATGCATTATGGGCAGAATATCTGACCTTGTTATACAGTCATATGAAAAAGTTTGGGCACCCCTATTAATCTTAATCATTTTTAGTTCTAAATATTTGGGTGTTTGCAACAGCCATTTCAATTTGATATATCTAATAACTGATGGACACAGTAATATTTCAGGATTGAAATGAGGTTTATTGTACTAACAGAAAATGTGCAATATGCATTAAACCAAAATTTGACCGGTGCAAAAATTTGGGTACCCTTATCATTTTATTGATTTGAATACTCCTAACTACTTTTTACTGACTTACTGAAGCACAAAATTGGTTTTGTAACCTCACTGCTTTGAACTTCATAGCCAGGTGTATCCAATCATGAGAAAAGGTATTTAAGGTGGCCAATTGCAAGTTGTTCTCCTATTTGAATCTCCTCTGAAGAGTGGCCTCATGGGCTCCTCAAAACAACTCTCAAATGATCTGAAAACAAAGATTGTTCAACATAGTTGTTCAGGGGAAGGATACAAAAAGTTGTCTCAGAGATTTAACCTGTCAGTTTCCACTGTGAGGAACATAGTAAGGAAATGGAAGACCGCAGGGACAGTTCTTGTTAAGCCCAGAAGTGGCAGGCCAAGAAAAATATCTGAAAGGCAGAGAAGAAGAATGGTGAGAACAGTCAAGGACAATCCACAGACCACCTCCAAAGAGCTGCAGCATCATCTTGCTGCAGATGGTGTCACTGTGCATCGGTCAACAATACAGCACACTTTGCACAAGGAGAAGCTGTATGGGAGAGTGATGCGAAAGAAGCCGTTTCTGAAAGCACGCCACAAACAGAGTCGCCTGAGGTATGCAAAAGCACATTTGGACAAGCCAGCTTCATTTTGGAAGAAGGTCCTGTGGACTGATGAAACAAAGATTGAGTTGTTTGGTCATACAAAAAGGCGTTATGCATGGCGTCAAAAAAACACAGCATTCCAAGAAAAACACTTGCTACCCACTGTAAAATTTGGTGGAGGTTCCATCATGCTTTGGGGCTGTGTGGCCAATGCCGGCACCGGGAATCTTGATAAAGTTGAGGGTCGCATGGATTCAACTCAGTATCAGCAGATTCTTGAGAATAATGTACAAGAATCAGTGACGAATTTGAAGTTACGCCGGGGATGGATATTTCAGCAAGACAATGATCCAAAACACAGCTCCAAATCTACTCAGGCATTCATGCAGAGGAACAATTACAATGTTCTGGAATGGCCATCCCAGTCCCCAGACCTGAATATCATTGAACATCTGTGGGATAATTTGAAGCGGGCTGTCCATGCTCGGCGACCATCAAACTTAACTGAACTGGAATTGTTTTGTAAAGAGGAATGGTCAAAAATACCTTCATCCAGGATCCAGGAACTGATTAAAAGCTACAGGAAGCGAGGCTGTTATTTTTGCAAAAGGAGGATCTACTAAATATTAATGTCACTTTTCTGTTGAGGTGCCCATACTTTTGCACTGGTCAAATTTTGGTTTAATGCATATTGCACATTTTCTGTTAGTACAATAAACCTCATTTCAATCCTGAAATATTACTGTGTCCATCAGTTATTAGATATATCAAATTGAAATGGCTGTTGCAAACACCCAAATATTTAGAACTAAAAATGATTAAGATTAATAGGGGTGCCCAAACTTTTTCATATGACTGTATGACCCTCAAGCTAACCATACACATAACATCTTGCCTGACACTACCATATACATGCATGCATGCTTGGCTCAGTTTGAAATGAGGAGGAGGGAAAAATAAGGGGGCAGAATCGGAAGGCTCCTATTCACATTAGATGATTGGCTGGTACACCAAAATTGGAAGGATCAATGAATTAACATCCAACTTGTGTGGCCAGCTTTACTCTTTTCTTTGTGGTAGCCTACAGATAGTTGGACAGGGGCAAAAGGAATGGAATAACACATGAATGGAGATGTCCAAAAGTGTGAGCCTTCATTGGAATAATAATATGATTCTTGCTCAGTTGCTGCTTTGGGGAAATGTGATCGTCATATGAAAATATACATGGTGGAAATCTTTATATGTGTAGGAGAAGTCTCCTTATTGGATTAAAGTGCTCAGTGTCAATCACAGATTCCTTGACCTCATTTTATTAAGCTTCAGTTCACCGGGGACAGCAATAAAATACCCGTTAGCAATCTTGAATTGAAGGACCTCCGCCAGAATAAATTAAAAGTAGTGTTTCTAACAAAATATCTGGATGGAGGCCAAAGCATTTGCAATTCACGAGAGCTTCTTATACAAAAGGCTGAATAATTTGAGTTTTCCTTCTATCTCTCCCACCAAAGGTGTTGTTTTCCCTACTGGGAGCTATTCTTATTTTCATAGGCCATAACATACTAATGCACTTGAACCCCGGCCGATTTAGCACGGCCCCAGAAACAGAGGCTTCCTTCTGTGGCTTCTTATCCGTCATTCAGGTGGGCGGAATGTGGGTTGCTGTCAGCCGGCCGCATTGTGGGTTGCTGTCAGCCGGCCGCATTGTGTACATGCTTGTGCCAAATTGTGAACATGTGGTAGAGTAGTTTGCTTTTTTGCTAATGTTCATTTACCATTGATGAGCAACTAGGACGGGGGCCTCTTTGCTTGCAAAGTTATGTTGGTTATGGATATGCTGCACCATGTGGTAGTGTCGTCATGTTTTGTGTGTTTTGGTTTTCAGTCTCTACAACCCTGCTTTTGATGATTGTTGTATGCTGATATACTTTACTAAGTTACATCCCCACTTCTCTTCCAACTATCATGTGACTATATAACTAAGATATTTAGGAGTCAGGGAAAGCTAGGTGACCTACTCTGTGAGAGCTGTATTCTCGGCCGTATTTATCACCCACCTTTCCTAGCTAGAAGTGGTTGTCCACACGTTAGACACTGTGTCAGTTGGAGAGTCTTATTGCTGGTCACATGACACACCTGTTGTACTATCATGTACCTTTCTAACTAGCTGGAGAATGAACATGTTAGTGGGCGTGCTACTTTTAAGCCTTAGTGCTTTCTGTTTTCTCCCTTTTTTGTTCCATTTCATGAAAATGAATTAGTCTACCCTTATGCTGGATGGGTTGGTAGCTCTGGCCACCTACAGAGCAGGGAGCTCTGTGTGTAGGAAAAGCTGTTGGATGTTGTAGGTATTAACATCTGAGGAGGAGATGTTTTATTGAAAATCCATTCATCACAGCATATGGGAAAATGCTTAGAACCCGGACTTCCTATTAATCTTGTAGAAAGTTATCTGGGATCTGCAGAATAGATCTAGTGTTGGTGGTGGGACATGTTTGCTTTGTATTGTCAACATTTACTATATCCCAATTTGTAAACCAAGTACAAATAGTGAATCTTTGGTCAAAAAAAAATCTAATTTAATAATAATTAAATATTTTCTATATATTGGCAACATTTGATTAAAAAAAAAAACCCTGTTGCTGTAGCTAAGTGTCCAAATTCCTATTTTATTCCAGTGCTTTGTACCATTTCCTCATGCAGGAGACTCTGAGCCATTGCTCATATTTGGATAAACACTAGTATTATATGTTGTGTCTTTGTTCTGATGTATAATGCTAATATAGTGCATGCACTTCTTTGTTTCTCCAGTGACCTGGAAGGCTGGATTATTGGGCTTCAATTACCATAACAAACCTTTACTTCATGGACATAGGCTTGTACAGTATTTTTTTAGTCCATTTTGCTGACAGAATTTTTAAGATCTTGGCAAATTTGTTGCACTGCTGCTCCATTCACTAGGAGGAGACATAGGGGACCTTCTTTCCCCCATTTTCCTCATTGCTGGGGGACCTGGCAGTCAGACACCCAGTTATCGTACACTTATCTCCTATTCTGTGGATAGGGAATAAGTGTACTCAGGATTCAGAGTTGTAATTGGGGAAATGGGACAATAATGTGCCAAGCTGGGTGCTGTTGACCCTGTAGCAGCTGCTATAGCGATAGTTCCACCTCCAGATCAATCTTACTGTAAAATCAAAGTGACCATAGTTAATAGAAGTCTCTGAGCCTTCTTGTGTCAACTGTTTCTTGGTTATATCTGTCATTTTAATTCCCAAATGGCTAGTCACCCAGCCTCTGCAGATCGTGAATGAGAAGTCTCTTGTTAGTTACTGGGGATTTTCTTTCCTAGTTTTCTAGAAGCAAATTCTTAGTCTCAGGTGCAGTGTTGTCTATACTTTCCCAGTTCTCGTGGACTGTAAAGCTGTGGTTCTTTTGGTAAAGAATTATTAGCTTTGCGCAGAATAGAAGGCATTGATGTGATGAAGTAGAGACATTTTAAAAGCAGTTTCACTCTGCAGTATTTCTCCCCCTTCATTTACCGTATGCAGGTTTCAGCTCTTCAAAGCTTTTGCCAATTGTGACACCCTGGCGTTGCTCACAAATCTTAAGACTTGTCCCGTATGTTCTTGCCATTCTGTCCCACCTTTCCCAGGAGTGGTTATTATAACAGGGTGTCTGTTGTAATGTTCCATTAGGCAGAAAAGGCTCCAGCATGGTGACTGGCCAAAAGTCAGAGCAGGCCAAAGAAAAAAAAATGGAGCCAAAAGGGGATGAGGTTGAAGGAAAGTCTTGACAGCAAGAGGCAGATCGGAAACTAGGCACATCAAACACAGGCATCTTGCCCACCCTCTACACCTTTCCTTACCTTCTAAGGATGCATTTAAATCTCGTTTTTATGTTTTGTTTCTTTTTAACAACAGTTTAGCAGATCTGCTTGACAGATTCAAAAAACCTGTGTCTATGTTTTTACATAGGGATCAAGGTTTTAAAACCATTTCTGTCCATTTTGTGGGCAGACACATAAGTACATTGATCCCTATGTAAATGAATGGCATTCATTTGTACCTATTTTTTGCATCCATTAAACAAATGTAAAAAATGTGACCCTAAGTCTTCAACACAGAAAATAGAAGAATATAGCATAATAACCAAGACCACCAAAAGAGAGGCAAGCAGACAAGTGGTGGCTTTTGCCTGATGATATATTTATTATACACCAATAGAACGGGTTGTATGATAGTGGAGAAATATGCTTGCTTTCTTCTTGCTGTGTCTTGTAGTGCAGCTCAGCCATATATGAATGAATTAAACTCTGTAAAGCGCTGCGGAATATGATGGCGAAATACAAGTAAGCATAATAAATAAATAATAACAGCAGAATCGGACACAGAATAAACAATACCCTAAAGCAGTGTTTCCCAACCTTTTCAGATTCTTGGCACCCCTAGAAAGACAAAAACTGCCATGGGGCACCCCTACCTAATAATCTTTGGCATACAGTCATCTTCCCAATCAGAGTGTTGTGGCCCCCATGTTTCCAAGGCCACCCCTCTTGGACATCGCTGCTCTAAGGTTACAATGCTATTTCTCTCTACTCCAGTTACAAAGTAACCTTTATTAAAGTGTATTAATAATTCCCATGCTTGTTGCACAAATGAGGTTAAAAACCCTACAGTTACTGAATATATTTATTTAAACATGCAGCAATTGTAGGATACTTAACTCCGTAGCTCTGTAATAGTATATTGCGCAAAGTGCATCATTTGCAGTCACTGCTATACTATTATGGTGCAGCATACACCCCTGTGAAGTGTCCGGAGTCCCTAGTACATTTGAAAGGAATACCAGCAATTACTAGTGCAGTACAAGTAAGAGGGCAATATATGGTGTGAAGATGTATAAACTGTGAAAGTGCACCACTGTATACTTACAGATTTAGGGATATGAAGGGAAGGGCAAAGGTTGCCCAGAATGACTCCCTTACATAGGAGTTAACCCCAAAGTTGTATGGGATTTGGTGCACCCACTGCCAGACCCGGGTTATCACCTCTACCTGAATAATTTTTATAGTACGTCAGCATGCAGCACTATAAGGAAAAAACAGAGGCTCCTTCTGAAGACACAGCTTGGGCAAATACTCAGAAAGGGTGAGAGCAGGGCTCAGTTTTCCCTGATGGACTCTGCACAGTTTAGCTCCCTGCTGCCTCTTTCCCTTCTGAGCCTTGCCATGAGCCCAGATGGCGGATAACAGCCACATGAATGGTATTGCTTGAGAACCCACATTAAAATGTTGTCTTCAGTGGCACATGCTGGGCACAATACATTGACCACTGAAATGATGTATACAGTCATATGAAAAAGTTTGGGCACCCCTATTAATCTTAATCATTTTTAGTTCTAAATATTTGGGTGTTTGCAACAGCCATTTCAATTTGATATATCTAATAACTGATGGACACAGTAATATTTCAGGATTGAAATGAGGTTTATTGTACTAACAGAAAATGTGCAATATGCATTAAACCTAAATTTGACCGGTGCAAAAGTATGGGCACCTCAACAGAAAAGTGACATTAATATTTAGTAGATCCTCCTTTTGCAAAAATAACAGCCTCTAGTCGCTTCCTGTAGCTTTTAATCAGTTCCTGGATCCTGGATGAAGGTATTTTTGACCATTCCTCTTTACAAAACAATTCCAGTTCAGTTAAGTTTGATGGTCGCCGAGCATGGACAGCCCGCTTCAAATTATCCCACAGATGTTCAATGATATTCAGGTCTGGGGACTGGGATGGCCATTCCAGAACATTGTAATTGTTCCTCTGCATGAATGCCTGAGTAGATTTGGAGCTGTGTTTTGGATCATTGTCTTGCTGAAATATCCATCCCCGGCGTAACTTCAAATTCGTCACTGATTCTTGTACATTATTCTCAAGAATCTGCTGATACTGAGGTGAATCCATGCGACCCTCAACTTTAACAAGATTCCCGGTTCCGGCATTGGCCACACAGCCCCAAAGCATGATGGAACCTCCACCAAATTTTACAGTGGATAGCAAGTGTTTTTCTTGGAATGCTGTGTTTTTTTGACGCCATGCATAACGCCTTTTTGTATGACCAAACAACTCAATCTTTGTTTCATCAGTCCACAGGACCTTCTTCCAAAATGAAGCTGGCTTGTCCAAATGTGCTTTTGCATACCTCAGGCGACTCTGTTTGTGGCGTGCTTTCAGAAACGGCTTCTTTCGCATCACTCTCCCATACAGCTTCTCCTTGTGCAAAGTGTGCTGTATTGTTGACCGATGCACAGTGACACCATCTGCAGCAAGATGATGCTGCAGCTCTTTGGAGGTGGTCTGTGGATTGTCCTTGACTGTTCTCACCATTCTTCTTCTCTGCCTTTCTGATATTTTTCTTGGCCTGCCACTTCTGGGCTTAACAAGAACTGTCCCTGTGGTCTTCCATTTTCTTACTATGTTCCTCACAGTGGAAACTGACAGGTTAAATCTCTGAGACAACTTTTTGTATCCTTCCCCTGAACAACTATGTTGAACAATCTTTGTTTTCAGATCATTTGAGAGTTGTTTTGAGGAGCCCATGATGCCACTCTTCAGAGGAGATTCAAATAGGAGAACAACTTGCAATTGGCCACCTTAAATACCTTTTCTCATGATTGGATACACCTGGCTATGAAGTTCAAAGCTCAGTGAGGTTACAAAACCAATTTTGTGCTTCAGTAAGTCAGTAAAAAGTAGTTAGGAGTATTCAAATCAATAAAATGATAAGGGTACCCAAATTTTTGCACCAGTCAAATTTTGGTTTAATGCATATTGCACATTTTCTGTTAGTACAATAAACCTCATTTCAATCCTGAAATATTACTGTGTCCATCAGTTATTAGATATATCAAATTGAAATGGCTGTTGCAAACACCCAAATATTTAGAACTAAAAATGATTAAGATTAATAGGGGTGCCCAAACTTTTTCATATGACTGTATGTACAGAAAATTGCAATTCTCACGCTGCATCATCTGCTGTGCATTACCTTTTGTAAACATTGTGGGGTCAAAATGCTCATGACATCCCTAAATGAATGTATAGTTTTAAAAAGGGTTGACAACTGTACTGGTACCTCAAAGGCCTTGCATACTGTATATGACTTTTGTCTAATTCTTTTCTACTGCTAAGTCAGTGGTCCTTCCCTTCTGAGCCCTCCTGTGTCCCCAAGTAGCACATAATAACCACATGTAGGATGTTGCTGTGCCCAAGAAATCCCACATTACAATTTATGGTGTATGTCTCCGGTGGCACATGCTGAGCTCTGCCATGTGCCCAAACATACAAACAAAAACATGGTATAAATAGTAATGGGCAGATAACACATCACGTGGAAAACCTACAGTGCCCAGAACGGAAAGTACAACAAGCCTCCATATTTAGACATATCAAGAATACCAATAAACAATTTAGAAAATCAGGAAAAATGGAAAGGATACTCAGCATGCAAAGCAAAAGTATAAAAATAATGTAAGTTTATTAAACAATTTAAAAACTACATGTATGACAAAAAGATAGATGAGGAAAAGGTGTCAGACAAAGGACTTCCACCATATAGCCATACAAATATTTGCATATAGGTGATGCATAGAACATATACAATGTAAGAAATGAATGGATAGTACCAAGTCACAAAAAATACCATTAATGTGACTGACTTAAAAAAAAAAAAAAATCACTTGTATAAGGGCCCAAATTGCAGTGTCTGGTGGGATCCAATAACTATAGTAACAACATGTTATCAGTATGAAAACAGCCAGTGCATATGTATGAGAGGTAACTCAATACAATGATCGATTAAATGTATGAAAGTACATACCCATAATAATACACAGGGATAAATGGAAGGTCGGCGTCCAGCTGACACCACACGATGCGCGTTTCGGCGCTCAGCCTTCGTCCGGGGGTGGTGTCAGGGGGCAGTAGGTATATATAAATAAGTAAATTAAAGTAAATCACATCAGGTGTGTTAAAAATATCGTAGCGCTAAACGCTGTATTAAACCACTCACTTGTGGGTGTGAGTGTGCCCAAACAGCAGTTTATGGCTACAAATGGAGTATTTGTATAACAAAAAGGGTTATTTTATTCCATGGGAATAGGGAAGAATTTAAGCAAAAATTACACATTTAATAGAAATGTATTTTTTTTTTTTAATTTCACAGCTCAATTCAAATAAGTTCAGTGGGAAACTATGGGTTTAAAATGATCACAATACGCATAGGTGAGTTCCTTGAGAAATTTCCAAATTGGGATTGTTTTTGGGGAGTGTCCACTATTCTAGTACCTTTGGAGTGCTGCAAATGCAACTTGGTATCTGAACACCATTCCAGCAACCTCTGAGCTCCAAAATACAACGAACGCTCTTCTCCTCCTAAGAGCAGGGGTAATGCTGTACTTGGGAGAAATTATATACCAAATTGGGGTATTTTATTTCTTTTCAATCCTGTACAGTCAAAATATTCATAACACCCATAGATGAAATCTTTTAGGGGTATAGTTTCCAAAATAGGGTCACTTCTGTTGGATTGTCATTGTTCTGGTACCTCTGGGGCTCTGCAAATACAACATGTTATCTGAAAAATGTCGCCAAAATCAATAAAATGCTCTTTAATTTCTGAGGACTGTGTTTGAGATAAGTGGTATAGTAGGCTACATATGGCATGATTTTTACAAACTTCAGAATCTGTAATAAATATTGACGTTTGTTTTGCTGTTGACCCTTGAAAAAAATGGTTTAAAATGGAAAATTTTAAAAAATAGAACAACATTACATTTTGAAATGTTACCTCCATTTTACTTGAATTAATTTATATTCATAATTTCATTTGAGGAGAGAGGGTGGGTTCTTGATATATAGGCCACTCAAAGTCCCTTCAGAACTGAATTGGTCTCTAGAAAACAAAATCATGAAATTTTCTTGAAACTTTGAAAATTTGCTTCTAAATTTATAACCCTTTTAATATCATCCTAGAAAAATAAAAGGACATTCAAAAAATGATTCAAACATATAGTAGACATATCGTAAATGTAAATTATTAATAATTTACTGTGGTATGACCATCTGTCGTTTTAACATAATCACTGAAACTTTGATAATTGTATGAAAATTTCAGTAAATCACATAAAGTACAAAAATACAAAAGCGTATTAGACAGTGCAGCTTTAGATGCGACAGTATGAAATTGCATCAGATTTATCAAAGTGTCTGTTGCTGCTTGATAAATTTGGCATATTGTCAGACTGTCTAGTCTTAACATTACACTACTTATTGGCTTAAAAGTTTCAGGCGCATTTTTGGCACATTGACTTGCAACTTAGGCCATGCTATGCTCCCTTTCCGCATAAGTAAGAAAAGTGTCTAAAATGCATGGTAAATGTGTCGCAGTTTTTTGGTGCAATAAATCTTCCCCAATGTGTCACAAAACATTCTTGGAATCACTTTGATGGGTAAATGCATTATGAAATTATTCTCATATTAAGTGAAATATGTCAGAATTTAAAAATGGGGTCTGAGCATACTAGGCAGTGTCTTTAAAGTGGTTATCCGGTTTTTAGTATTGATAACCTATCCTTAGGATAGGCCATTAATATTAGATCTGCAGTGGTCCAACACCTGGGACCCCTGCAGATCACCTGTACCAAGACAGCGCAGCTCTTGGTAATGTTTACATACCGCGTGCTGTCCTACTCACTTGCCGCACAAACTGTAGCGGCAAGTGTAGGTACTGCAGTGCTGCCCCATAGACTTCAGTGAGACAGCGCTGCAGTACCTACACTCGCCATTACAGTTTGGCCTATCCTAAGTATAGGGGGTTATTAATATATTGTATTATCAATTACTTTTTAACTGGGGAAGAGAGAAATAGATTTGTAGCAAATTGTGGATTTCAGACATATCTGGACACAGTTTGGGTTACAACATTGGTCTGAGCAATGTTCTTTTAAGGCGATTTCATGCTATTGATTACTAATGTGGGATGATGTGCGATTAGTTGGTTTTATCACTGTTCGTGCCTGTTCTCTGTGTTGCCTTCTGGCTGAAAATTACTGATTCACTCATAAAACTATTGTCATAAGAAGTGACTGTTCTTCTAGATAAAACTTAGCCAAATGTTCTCCCCAAGCTCTTACCATTATTCATCTGCACTAAATTATTTCCCATAATGATTTCAGCTTTATCCAAGGATCAATGCAATAAACTGGAAATGTTCTAACATGCATCATAAAGAGGTATAGAACATTGGGTTTTAAGAGTCTTCCAATAAAATCATCCAAGTAAAAGGTTTCCTCTACTCTGAATAGGCAATATTAAT
This sequence comes from Leptodactylus fallax, assembly GCA_947044405.1. Lineage (NCBI taxonomy): Eukaryota > Metazoa > Chordata > Amphibia > Anura > Leptodactylidae > Leptodactylus > Leptodactylus fallax. The sequence goes on from CAMRHE010000083.1 coordinate 3,395,693, forward strand.
TTTAGGTGCTTTCAGTACTGTTATTTGCCTATTCTGTATCATTACAATGTAAAATAATAATGTGTAGTGTGATCAGATTGATGTCTGACTTTTGACACCCTTAGCAATCAGCTGATAAGAGGCGGCAGCGATCTAGAGCCGCCACAGCCTTGTACTATGTGTAGTGTCCATGAGTGGAACTCCAGCTGTTGCCCATTGGTATGAATAGGAGAGGGCTGCAATACCATCACACTCTGTGGCTCCTTTAATAAGCTATTCTGTGGGAGTGCCAGGTGTTGGTTTCCCACAATCTGATATTATAGTCCCATCCCAAGAAAAGATTATCAATAGTAAAGTCCCAGAAAAGCCCTTTAAAGGGGATGTCCAGGTTCAGACCATTATTGAGAGACAACTATTATTGTTTGTATAATGAAAAGTTCTACAATTTTCCAATACATTTTTTTGTATCAATTCCTTCTGGATTTCTAGATCTGTGCTTGCTGTCAATCATTCTGCTTACATTCAGTGGATCAAAATCAGTCTATGGTCATATGATGGACACACAGATGCACAGCTGCAAGGAACTGAAATTCCCTGCTGCTCTATGAATACAATTACTGTATGCATAAGTGTATACATACACATACTGTACTTGCACACTTCCCTTCCTGACTTAAGAGGAATCTACAGTCTGTGCTGACAAGTGAGTCCTCCAATGGTTTCATCCTATGAAGTCTTCTCCTATCAAGTGCTTTTTCTGAATTATTATAAAAATGTGTCCTGGTAGGTATGATGCTGCTGTGTGAAATTATCATGACTCTCCACTTAAAGAGGTTGTCCGGGCTAAAATATTATTTTTTTAATTAGGCTGGGGGAGGTGAAAAAATAAATAAAAAACATACTCACCCGTTTCCGGTCGGCTATCTTTTTGCAGTGGAATTCCTTGCTGACTGTCTCTTCTGCTGAGGCCGCTGATTGGCCTCAGCAATCACGTGCAGTGGAGACATCCGCCAGTAGATGATAACGGAGCTGCAGGACCAGACCATGCTTGGAGGCACCGGGGACAGGTGAGTATGTTTTTTTTTTTTTTTTTTTCACCTCCCCCGGCCGAATTAAAAAATACAATTTTAGCCTGGACAACCCCTTTAAGAGTTTTTTTCATAGCTGTAAAAGTCTCCAGATGTATGAATTACACAAGTATCAAGCAAACTTGTATTTCTGTGCTGTAGAAGCTGGCAGTTTTGGTAAGGATTCCCAGTTATAAGCATGATTGGATTCCAGTTCATCAAAGAGGTTAATTTGTCTTCATTCCTTCTGGAAGACACCTTAGAACTACAACGTTAGGCAAAATGTAGTTTTGAAACTTCTTTCAAAAACCTTCATTTACAAAGCCACAAGGACCCTTGGAAGAGCTGAAGCTCTTGTTGGTGATTCATAACCTTGTTTGTCTTGGCATCCAGTGTGAACGTTTCTTGCCATCCAGATGGATTTCTGAGATGCTCTGGAAAGGGCTTATGTAACAGGATGTCTAGGGAGCATTTAAAAAAATCTGTAACTATATAAATATGAATCTGCATGTGCACACACTTCTGTTTGTCTTGTAGGTGCCTCAGTAAATGCGTATTTATCTGTGACTCAAAAAAACACTTATCCGCTTATTAAAAGGAGGAATCTGTAAAGACATCTCGGCCTCAGTAGGAAAGAGGGAAACGTGAATCTTAGAGGCTTAGTCAATGACTTCTGTGACTGCTGTCCATTCCCAAACAGCAATTGCCATTTTTCCTTTTAAAACATCTTCATGCTCAGTAGGATATTAAGAATTATTATTAAAACTAAGCTTCTGAGTGAAAGACGCTTCTGTTTGAGCCATCTTTATAGGATATTTACAGACTTCTTGGTAATGTTTTTATATTTTTTCAGTAAAACAATATTTGCAGATTTGTTTTCCTTGTGGTATAAATCATTCATTTTGACTTCTAATTTCTTCTCTGTGACCACAATGCTGTTTCTGTGAATGGGCAGGGTTTTTTTTTTTTTTTTTTAACCAGGCTCCTATAAAAACATTTGTATGAATCAATCAGGGACATGACTAAACATTATTGGATTGTGAACTAATCCTGTAAACTTGCAGATCGGGTAAATCACACCTCATTAGTGACAGAAGGATCAGAGTGTTACACACTTTATTTCCATCCCAGACATCACCCAACACTACAACACACTCATCACGTCTACACCAATCTATCCCAAAGCCTCAGTCTATATACGCATTCCAAATAGCAGTGTCTGTGTTATACACACTACATAAGATTACAATCTACTAATCACATATTTACCATTAGGACATATAACTGAAATAGACCATGATCATTGAATAATATCACACTAGGGTAGCCGGAAAAAGTCTAATATAATATATGGTTCACCTCCAGAAGGAAAAAAATGTTTCTCAAGTACACCCTATCAGTGGTTCTAGGGAGGTAGATATCTTCCTTTTGGAAGAGAGGTGTTTTGTTTAATTTGTGTAAAGCTCCTCAACTTTATACTACGGGCTGTGTTTAAGCAGATCTCTGGTTGCTGGCAGTGAATGGGAACATTCACATGTTGAAAATCTGGTTACCGCCTAATCTTTCTCACAGAGGTATTATCAATTATATCCAGCCTAGGCAATGCTCTGTAATCTAAGCAGCCTAAACCATTGTACCTGGATTGTTATATTGTAGCAGTCTGGAATGGGGAGTAATTATTACTACTAATAAGAGTTGAACAAGTCTTCTGAGATTCATTTAGGGTCAAATAAATGCAGTCCGAATTGAAAGTGCACCAAATGCCCCTTTCCTTTCACTGACCTATAGTAACCTAAAAAAGTTTAATGTTTAGATCTTGTTGTTTAAGTTACTCTAGGTAAAAGAAAGTTACTATAGGTAAATGACAGCTGTCAAACTATTTTTGAAAGTAGGGAAGTGACCGCCAATAATCCATCACAGACTACATTAAAAGGTATGTGTCTCTAAAAAATGGCCAATTTTTTTAAACCAGGTTTTTATGAGAAACATATTTTTTAAGCATTTTTGATGAATTTATTTTTCATATTCCATGTCACCATGTCTATATTTAAAAAAAAAAAAAAAGTTAAATATCTTGCTATTTTCACTCTGTCCACTAAAGCTGGATAGTAGCCTTACATTTGCTAATTCTGTTGGGGTTTTCATTTCAGCAGTGACCTCATTTACATCATAAACAGACTGACTGGATCACAATAGAACTTCACACCACTACAGATAACAGCTATTGTAACCTATTGAGTCATTCCATATCAAGTGAACCAGGGGTCCCCACCTCACCATCTCAGATTTTGATGAAATTTAGTACATAGTTTCTCTATGATATAAAACTAAGCTGTGCAAAATTTTATTTCAAAAGACTAAAAATTGGAGGGTAACTCAAGTAAAGGGTTGCAAAACGGCACCTGAGCAAAAATGACATTTTGGGTCAACTTCCAGAAGCTGTAAACATGGAAGTTTTAGTAGTATAAGGGGGATATTTGGAGAAGCTGCACAACTTTTAGGGCTTAATGAGCTGGCAAAACCCCATGTTCCCAGTCCTCTTACTTTTTTCATGGTTTAGACTCAAAAAACTGCAAAAATGAATTTACAGCGATGTTGAGGCTACTGTAGTGTCAAAACTAGTTGGCCTTTCAGGTTGATTTTTGGTATGTGTACTAAATACACGGCTTTAATGAGGCCTTCAAATTTGCAGCACTTTCCTTCAAGTGGTTGAAAAAATATAAGCGTTCAAAGTTAGTATAAAAACATTTTTGCCTAATTTTGGCTATCTTTGATGCCCTATATCTTCAGTGGGACAGCTTCAATCCTCTTTCTTTTAGCACCATTAGAAAGAGCAGATTTCCTTCTATCAGAATATGTTATTTTAATTTTGGAGTCTCTTCATATAAGGATTGAAAAAATGCCCTCAAATGTTTGCGGGCAGTAGCCTGTGATTTCTTCACTACACCCTTGATACAAGTGTAGTAAAAGTGATTCTTCTTTCAATAAACACCAATCTTTTAAATAAAGAACACATTATGTTATAAAACTGTATTTAAGAAAACAAAAAACAGGAATGTTTTTTAGGATGTGGAAGGATGAGGCCTGGTTTCATAACAGGTTTAAAGACCTGTTTAAAGACCTGGTTTAACTGCAGTCAGTTAGGATGACCGACTTGGTGGACCCTGTTGCAAGGCGGAATTGTTTGTTTCATTGCCCAATTGCACGCTTCTGGTACCTCCTGAGTGTCTGTTGCTGTGTTTCTTCACTGCACCCTTACTACAGTTTGACCTCTTAGTGAACTGTAGGCATCAAAGTAAGCCTAGCAACAGACACTCAGGAGGCAGGAGGTACCAGAAGCGTGCAATTGGGCAATGAAACAAACAATTCGCCTTGCAACAGGGTCCACCAGTCATAATTGGCCAAGTCGGTCATCCTAACTGACTGCAGTTTTCTTTAAACCTGTTATGAAACCAGGCCTCATCCTTCCACATCCCAAAATGAAAATAACATATTCTGATAGAAGGAAATCTTCTCTTTCTAATGGTGCTAAAAGAAAGAAGATTGAAGCTGTCCCACTGAAGATATAGGGCATCAAAGATAGCCAAAATTATGCAAAAATGCTTTTTATACCAACTTGGAACGCTTATATTTTTTCAACCACTTGAAGGAAAGGCTGCAAAGTGGGAGGCCTCATACAGCCGGTTTAGTACACCTACCAAAATCAACCTGAAGGCCAACTAGTTTTGACACTACAGCAGCCTCAACATCGCTGTAAATTCATTTTTGCAGTTTTGAGTCAAACCATGCAAAAGAAGAGGCTAGGAACATTGCCAGTTCATTAAGCCCTAAAAGTTGTGCAGGTTCTCCAAATATCCCCCTTATACTACTAAAACTTCCATGTTTACAGCTTCTGGAAGTTGGCCCAAAATGTCATTTTTGCTCAGGTTTACTTGAGGTCCCCTAAAACCTTCAATTTTTAGTCTTTTGAACTAAAATTTTGCACTGCTTAGTTTTATATCATAGAGAAAATATGTACCAAATTTCATCAAAATATGAGATGGTGAGGTGGGGACGACCTTTAAAATTGGTCCACTTGACACGGAATGACTCTATTATTATATCCACTACTGACAATAAATGATGTCACAGCTTATCTACTCACCTCCCTGCACAGAGCATGTCTAGAAATCTCTCCCATAGACCTCAACAAGCCGACTCCAGTCTATTGCTACCTATTTACTGTGATGTAAAGCATATCACTAACTGCTGTTAAGGTTGGGTTCACACTTGCGCCAGCACTCTGTCTGCCGCGAATCCGACCTAAATGTCGGAAAACTGGATAGGGAAAGGTTTGCGACGCTTTGCTTAAAAACCCATTTACTTGAATGGGTTTTTAAAGCAATGCACAGGTATTCGCTTACACCCTCTGCGCTGCGAAGCCATTTTTTTTCGTCGGAAACAAAGATGGACATGCAGGACTTTGTTTTCCGCGGGAAAAAAAAATGGCTTCGCGGCGCAGAGGGTGCAATTGGACACCCACGCATAGCTTTAAAAACCCATTCAAGTGAATGGGTTTTTAAGCAAAGTGTCGCAAACCTTTCCCTATCCAGTTTTCCGAAATTTTAGGTCGGATTTGCAGCAGACAGAGTGCCGGTGCAAGTGTGAACCCACCCTAACAGAGCAGAAGAGAAGGTCAGGCAAGATGTATGCCCCCATAATCATATACAGAAAATCAAATTAAAAAATCTACCATCAGAAAAAAACAATTGGAAAAAAGTGATATATCTGCTTTTAATAAATAAAAAAAAAATGGCGACACTTTCCCCGTAAAGCAGTCAGTGATAGCAGTAAGCTGTATGTGGCTGGTTTACACTAGTGTTCAGGGATTCCGTTCCCCATTCCACTAAAAATATGCGGAGAGAAAAGTCCTGCAACCAGGACTTTTTTCTCCGCCGATTTTGGGCAGAAACCCGGCGGAAACCCAGCGGACCCCATTATAGTCTATGGGGTCCACAGGTTTCCACGGGTAACCAATTTTTAAGCAGATATGGTTTCCGTTATTCACATCCCCAAGTGGACCCAAAGAACGGAAACCTGAACGCTAGTGTGAACCTAGCATTAGATTACATGTGTCAGGTTATGTGCTGTCATTGGCCTACTTCAAAAATACGTTATTGTCCATGAGTAATGTACACTACCTTGTCCATTTTCTAGCACACAGATAACTCAAGACCCGCCCAGTCATTAATAAATCTGGCACATCTAGGATTATCTGTGCACCAGAAAATGATCCCGGTAGTGTAACTTACTTGCAGTCATTGACCTAAACTTAGACATGTGATCTAAACCACCTTACTGCTGTCATTGGCAGGCTTAGAGATTACTCAGTCATTAAAAGTAGGTCAATGACCGAGAATTAAATGGCTTATATGTCCAGAGGATACAATTGTAACAAACCCTCAGCTCGATAATGTAAAAAAGTACAGGTAAAAATGGTACTGATTAACCAAAAAAAGAGATGTGAGCTATATCCACATTACTTCTATTCTATATTTTCTTACCAGTCTTTGCCAAGTGCTGTAAGACGTTAAGATGCGTCTTGACAAACCTATGTGTGTTGTTCCTCTATTTAGAATTCCTTCTCTAAATGTGATGTTTCTCTATTTATGTTCCTTCTCTATTAACAATTTACTTGTAGCTCAGTATTCACATTCTGCAGTATTACAAATACTTAGGAATAAAACTTGTGTAATCAGAGACATCTTTATATTTTGTATCGTCTTAAAGTCATGTGGGTGAATTTTTGTAGCTCAGCACTGGAGAACAGTTTAGTGTCCGGTCCTGTTTCATAACATCGCCTGGAGGAGTGTTTTGTACATACTTATCCTGTGCAGTTTTTTTATTTGGTAAATTCTTTAATACAATAACTAGGCATCTAAATGGAATGAAGTTTCACAGCTTGAATAGTAATTTGCTGCCAGACAGAAATTATACCTTGGGGCTTACAAGTCTATTTTACAATAAAATGACAAATAACATGTGCTCACATTGGCAGTAGATGAACAATTCATTACAGCCACACCTTCGTCCATGGCTTCAGGACCTCATCTACCGTCTCTAGCTTGGCACCTGATGGAAGCTGGACTTGGCTATATATCAGCTGTGGAAAGGATGATCAGCAAAAGAGTGCTTTATGAATCTTGCCTGTGTATATATTTGTACACGTGTATATTTGTCCTGGTAGCTCCAGGACACCACAGGTGATAAATCCAACACCTGCTAGAATCCTATAGTTCTCTGTTTCATTTCACTTTTGGCCTCTCTGGTTCACCTGTCACATACTACAAATAAGTTTATACAACTGGATTTTTATGATGACAAATACTATCATGTTGACTCTGTCACGTTTATGTATTTTTTGCCAGGCAGAATAGCTTGCATGGGGAGAGTATTATAGAGACAGCTTCAAGCCAATTTACAAGAAGGACAAAAGTGAGGCAAGGCCTGGATGCCTTATCCTGTCTTTTAATAATGCTAATACTCAGTAGTATTAATCTTATTTCTAAACCTGGTTAATAGGGTCTTGTGGCCTAGCACTTATCGCCACCCTAGATACTTAAATGAGTTAAAGGGGTTGGCCACTTTCAGAACAATATTAAGAGACAAATGTTATTGTTTGTATAATAAAAAGTTGTACAATTTTCCAATATACTTTCTGTATCAATTCCTCATGGTTTTCTAGATCTCTGCTTGCTGTCATTCATTCTGCTTACAGCTAGTGGATGAAATTCTGACTGGTCATGTGATATCCAGTCCATGGTCATGTGATGGACACACAGGTGCACAGCTCATTATAGTCACAGCACAGTAATTAGACATCTGCCTGGTAACGAGCTATGCACCTGTGTGATCATCACATGACCATGGTCAGAATTTGATCCACTAGAAGTAACAGAAGGAATGACAACAAGCAGAGATCTAGAAAAGCATGAGGAATGGATACAGAAGGTATACTGGAAAACTGTATCTATTTATAAGAGGTAGCCTAGATATCAGGGGGACCACTGGAGAAACAGCTGACATATCCCAGTTAATGGACAATCTCAACCATGTCCCAAATTCCTTAGTAATGGACGGGGTATAAGGAAAACTCAGTGTCTGTTATGATAGACATGACTGGGTATAAGGAAGACTCAGTGCCCCCTCTGCCTCCATTTCAGTTAGTCACCCACCATTCTTCAATTGTGTATTTTTACTTCTTATTAATAGTTGTCTTTATTCTCTCTTTTGAGCTACAAGCTGCTTGCTGATAAAGCATTCATGGCTAATTTTTACTATGCATATTACTTCTGTAATTCTATTGAAATGGAGAGAAAAGATGGTTGCCAAATACTTGTAATGTCATTTTCCTAGGGAGCGTTGCATTGCAGCTGTCTATATCCCAGCACCTTCGGTGAATACGGAGTAATTAAAAGTAAGAGTGTTCTTAATTAATTCCTTTCTGTCTGCTAATTATTCACAGAGGTTCCCTGTTTGGTGGATACATTGAGACATGGCAGGCTCTCCACATTTCACATATGGTTTTATATGTCAGTTTGATTCAAATGACTGACTAGATCTCTCTAGACTAGAAGACTCATGTGTTTTCTGTTATAACTGTGAATCTGGTCATCATATGAACAACAAATGTTTAATTAGTGGTAAATTCATCATCACATAGAGTTGTCGCTGCATCTATTATGTGGCTATGTATGTGACTTTTGACTTTACTAGAGAATCTATAGTTTATAGTAGATGACTATATGATGATCTTACTAATATAACATCACAAGTGTGTCCATGACCCGAACACTTGCAGTGGTTTTAGTTTTGCAGTAAAGAAGAATATTTTTTCAGTGTAAAAGGATTTAAAGAGGATCTTTCACCAACTCTACCAATTCTAGCGTTTAGCATCTGTTAATAGGCGCCACACCACTGATTCCAGTGAAGTTGGGATTTTATCTCCATTCCTCACCATTCCCAAGCAATCAATGCTGTTAGTTTTTGTGTCTGATGTGCTATTTAAGGTCAGTAATTTCAAAAGGGCAGTGTCAGACAGAAAGGAGTGATTCAGAGCTCCAATCTGAGGCAGCCAATGTCAGCTCATAACCGCACCCCCTTTCCTGCTCCTGCCTGACACCACCCTCCTGAGAGTACAGAGACTAAATATCTTATCGGATACCAAAGATAACAGCATTGTTTGCTCTGGAAAAGTGGGGGCTAGAGAAAAATTTCCAACTGTTCCATAATCAGTGGAGTAGCAGCTATTAAATGATGTGAAGACTTGTTGAAAGTGGTGAAAGGCCCTCTTTAAGCACATTCTATATGATTACATCAGTGTTTTTTAAAGGGGTTTTCTGCAACATTTGCTAAACTTTATTGACTGCCAGACAAGCCAGAACCTGGTTCACAGTAGTGATTAGAGGCAGCAGCAGCAAAGTAGACAAGCATTCTTCCATGACTGGTCAGAAGGTTTTTATGGACACAGTCCTGGGCTGGCAGCATGACTGATGCATAGAGAAAGTGAAGGAGACGAGCAATATGTATGTATATATGCATACAGTACAGACCAAAAGTTTGGACACACCTTCTCAGTCCAAGAGTTTTCTGTATTTTCATGACTATAAAAATTGTAGATTCACACTGAAGGCATCAAAACTATGAATTAACACATGTGGAATTATATACTTAACAAAAAAGTCTGTAACAACTGAAAATATGTCTTATATTCTAGGTTCTTCAAAGTAGCCACCTTTTGCTTTGATTACTGCTTTGCACACTCTTGGCATTCTCTTGATGAGCTTCAAGAGGTAGTCACCTGAAATGGTCTTCCAACAGTCTTGAAGGAGTTCCCAGAGATGCTTAGCACTTGTTTGCCCTTTTGCCTTCACTCTGCGGTCCAGCTCACCCCAAACCATCTCGATTGGGTTCAGGTCCAGTGACTGTGGAGGCCAGGTCATCTGGCGTAGCACCCCATCACTCTCCTTCTTGGTCAAATAGCCCTTACACAGTCTGGAGGTGTGTTTGGGGTCATTGTCCTGTTGAAAAATAAATGATGGTCCAACTAAACACAAACCGGATGGAATAGCATGCCGCTGCAAGATGCTGTGGTAAACATGCTGGTTCAGTATTCCTTCAATTTTTAATAAATCCCCAACAGTGTCACCAGCAAAACACCCCCACACCATCACACCTCCTCCTCCATGCTTCACGGTGGGAACCAGGCATATAGAGTCCATTCGTTAACCTTTTCTGCGTCGCACAAAGACACGGTGGTTGGAACCAAAGATCTCAAATTTGGACTCATCAGACCAAAGCACAGATTTCCACAGGTCTAATGTCCATTCCTTGTGTTCTTTAGCCCAAACAAGTCTCTTCTGCTTGTTGCCTGTCCTTAGCAGTGATTTCCTAGCAGCTATTTTACCATGAAGGCCTGCTGCACACAGTCTCCTCTTAACAGTTGTTGTAGAGATGTGTCTGCTGCTAGAACTCTGTGCATCATTGACCTGGTCTCTAATCTGAGCTGCTGTTAACCTGCGATTTCTGAGGCTGGTGACTCGGATGAACTTATCCTCCGCAGCAGGGTTGACTCTTGGTCTTCCTTTCTTGGGGCGGTCCTCATGTGAGCCAGTTTCTTTGTAGCGCTTGATGGTTTTGGCCACTGCACTTGGGTACACTTTCAAAGTTTTCCCAATTTTTCGGACTGACTGACCTTCATTTCTTACAGTAATGATGGCCACTCGTTTTTCTTTACTTAGCTGCTTTTTTCTTGCCATAATACAAATTCTAACACTCCATTCAGTAGGACTATCAGCTGTGTATTCCCCTGACTTCTGAACAACACAACTGATGGTCCCAACCCTATTTATAAGGCAAGAAATCCCACTTATTAAACCTGACAGGGCACACCTGTGAAGTGAAAACCATTTCAGGTGACTACCTCTTGAATCTCATCAAGAGAATGCCAAGAGTGTGCGAAGCAGTAATCAAAGCAAAAGGTGGCTACTTTGAAGAACCTAGAATATAAGACATATTTTCAGTTGTTTCACACTTTTTTGTTAAGTATATAATTCCACATGTGTTAATTCATAGTTTTGATGCCTTCAGTGTGAATCTACAATTTTTATAGTCATGAAAATACAGAAAACTCTTGGAATGAGAAGGTGTGTCCAAACTTTTGGTCTGTACTGTATATATATGTGTGTGTGTATATATATAATATGTAACAATAATATGTATGTGTGTATCTATCTATCCATTCATACATAGCAAGTAAGTATATTGGGTGTGAATGAAAACAACCAAAATATGAGGAATTTAACGTGCATTTCCTGCCTTTAGTCACATTTTCTTAGCCCTGAAAATCCCCTTTAAACTTTTTAGATGTGGCACACCTTTTGTGAAAAACATTTTCTTGGTGCACCCCATATCAATTTTTACCAGAAGACAAAAAAAAAAATGGCACTTTTGATTTTAGTGTAAAATGTTTGAATTTACTGGTGAAACAGGTTAAACTAATTTGTTTTAAACTTAGAAAATGGCATGGAGTATTGTGGCGTGGCTGGTAGGTTTCCACAGGATTTCATTGTGTCATGGCAACTCGGCTGGGAATAGCTGGACTACTGCTCTCCTGTCTAGAAATATTTAGGGATTCCAGTTTCTAGTTAGTTTTCCTTTTAATATCCATTAACGTTGTATCTTCTCAGGCCACTAACAAAATAAAGCCTTTTCCTAGAGCCCACAGTATGTCATCCATCTCTGACTTGGTATATTGTCCAAGTTAGGCCGGTTGCACACGACCATGTGCTTTTCTACGTCCGTGAATTAAATGTACGGGACCGGCACACGGGGGGATATGCGGATGTCACTTGTGTGGCGCCTATGCACAAGCCGTGCTTCCGTGGCCCCTTTCATTAAATGAATAGGAGCCCTGGAAGCAAGGACCGCAAAATCGGACAGAAATAGGACCTGTTCTATATTTTGCAGCTCGGACTGTCGGCCTGCACTCGTCACCGTGTAATTGACGGTCATGTGTACAGGCCTATAGAAATGAATGGGTCAGTGTGCTATCCGTGAAATACATGGATAGCACACTGAACACGGCCACAGTCGTTTGCAAGGGGCCTTACTATTATTTAAAGGAGTTTTCCCATCTTCCTGTCTCACCAGCTTTGCCTGCTGTATCCTCTTCTCACTTCCTCGGAAAAACAAAAAGCTGCATTTTAGGAAATAATGCCTATTCTGTAGTCGTACTGTAGTCAGTCCACACCCTATGTGTATAGTCTGGGAAGTATTGCGTTTAGGAAAAATTTCTGTTATAAGTATGTAAAAGAAGAAAGCAACAAAACTATTCTGGAGCTGCTAAATGCAGAAAACCTGTAATCTATGTATAGGTGAGTCAGTACTATACAGACTTGTTTGGTTTCTCTTTGTTACATGTTTTTTAATTTTAGACAGTTTTTAGAACAATTGATGATACTTAACCAGGGGAAGTTAATTCCTGTGATTAAATCCCAGTCAATCCATTTCTGGCCCCCTAAAAAATCCTGTGCAATTGTGGTCAGTTTTACTTTAACAGAACTCTCATTTCCTGTCCAGGCAGACATGTAATAATTGTCCCAATATTGACTATTTGCTCCTCTCAGGCTGACACAGCATTGTGCTTGCAGGTCTCCTGGGTACATCTTTCTGACTGGATCTTGCCAGGAACAGTTACTAGTTGTATTGCAGAGGGTGTTCTTCCCGTATGTTGCTAGCTCATACTGCAGCAATTTATTGGGCAAGCCCTGGATGGGAGTCCACAAAGCATGCAGTGGTAAATGTCTTGCCAAAAGGAAATCAGCCAAAAGCAGCAAAAACCTTTTCCATTAATATGCACTTTTTTTTTCAACTTTTTCCACATTTTTTTTTTTTTTTTTTTTTTTAAAGAACCATTAGACATTTATGTCCTGTTTGTCTCAGAGAAGCAATTTGACTGTGACGTTATAGAGTAAAGCAAGCACAATCCTCTAAGTGTTATTGTTACTTTTGCTAGGCATATGTAACAACGCTGGCTGGAAATTAGAATTGGCCTTCACTTGTAGCAGTCGCCTTTCCTGAGTACTAGCATTGTCTCCCAATACTCAAATGTCCTCAGGTGTAGTAACCAGACAGTCACAAGAGCAATAACATGTAGCATGTATCAACACAGCAGGTAATGAGAAAATAAGGCAATTGGAATTCACCAATACATGATTGAAACTGCATGGTGAAGATAATGGTTCATGGCTCAGATGGAGCAGATGAAGATTAAATAACCAACTAAGCAAAGTTGAACTAGAGTCAAGCCAAGACAACACAAACGGGGAGAAAACAAACAAGAACTAAATCAGACTGGATTAGAATTAACTGAAAACTAGGATAACTGGATATACCATATCTAAAATATCTTATGAACCACTAGGATACAATTGTATTATAAGCAGCTATAGGGGAAGTTACTGGCATAGGGAACATACCATTGTGTGTGTCAAATGCAATCTTGCTGTAGAGAAAATTAACTTTTGGTGCGCCTCTGGCGCGGCTGCTAGAGTACCTGGTTTGATCTGATGTCACCACTCACCGGGATCTGTCAATCTTTATCTTTAGTGAGGAGTGCAAGGTGGCCGCCACAGACAAACACATGTGCTGTGTCAGATGTGGCCACACCCCCAGGTGTACTAATTGGCTAATTTGCATATGCATGTTCAGGGGGCCCGGGTGTCGGACCCCGCAGATCTAATATTGATGACCTATCCTGAGGATAGGCCATCATTGTTAGAAACTTGATAACCCATTTAAAGCAGATCTCCAATTCTTAAAAAAAAACAAACAAACTATAAAACCTTTTCATAAATGAATAGTACAGCTAAATAAAGGAACTTTGTAATATAACATAGTAAAGAATAATGTTTTCTTCTAGACTTATCAGACTGTTTTACCCTTGCCTCAGACTCCTATCTCTAGAAGCACCCATATACAGCCTTGAAGGGATTTTCCAGGACTTTGAAACTGATGACCTATCCTTAGGATAGATCATCAATTGAAGATCCGTGGTGGTCTGACACCTAAGACCCCTGCAGATCAGCTGTTGGAAGCTGCAGCAGAGCTACATTGGGGGCCGATTCACATGTGATGTGTTCTTTGTTTGCATGGTTTGATGGCAGCTCAGTCCCATTCAAGTGAATGGGCTGAGCTGCAATATCAATCACAGCCGCACAAATGCATGGAGTTGCTCTTGATAAGTACTGAAGAGGGTGCAGTGCTCAAGGGAACCCTGCGGCCTCTACAAACAGCTGATTGTCCGGGGGCTGTTCTTTAAACTGCCTCCCAACCCGGAGTCTCCGATCCTCATAGGACCTCCTCCTTTGCTCTGCTCTGATTCGATCTTCACACAACCACCTCCAAAACGTCTCCTGTGCATCCTCCAAAATCTACCACACTTCCCCTACAAACCTCGAAAGCAACCTGAAGACTCACCTGTTTAGAATAGCATACAGGACATATTTTCTCTGCTGCCACTATGCCACCATATGGATAACTTACCTTCACCTATTGTGTCCACCTATCTTCATACATAAATTGTAAACCTGCAGGCAGGCAGTGTCCTCTTTCCTACTTGCATCATGTTGGTCATCTAGTTACTTTTGTGTTTATTGTAGTTTTTTTTATTTGTACAATGCATGTATACCCCTTCAAAAATGTTCAACACCATGGTATTATATAAATAAACATATCCTACATAGAGGTGATCAATTAATAAGTCCTGGAAAACACCTTTAGGCTAAGGCCCCACGTAATGAGCCGCAGCCAAAACAGAAAAAACTTTCTGTCTCTATTATGCCTATATGGAAAACACTAGCGTTTCCGTATTTTCCTTTGCAGATTTTTTCTGAAATGTGTGAATGGGATTAGCCAGAATACCATCCACTTTGCAGGTAATGTAAAACGCGGTGGCTTTTCCACTGCGGCCAAAATGCTGCGTTTTCTCAACATGGGGCCCTGGCCTTAAACACAGAAGCTTGCTTCCAGCTCCATGTGTGTATAGTGTGGGGATGAGATCTACCGCCAAACAGCTGATCCTTGTGGGGGTCAGCTGTCGGCCCCCTCTTTGATCAGATATTTATGGCCTGTCCTATAGATAGGCCATAAACAGAAAATTCCTGACCAATGACTTTAATTAAAAAAAACAAAAAAAACACAAAGTTTCAAGATCTTGGTTTGCAAGTTTTAAATTAGCAAATCCTTGTTTACTTTCTGGATGAACATATATGAAGAAGGGTGTTAGGAAACAGATCCAGCGTAGAGCTAAGTAGTGAGTCCCAGCACCAGTCAAACTGAATCAGAATGGTAAAAACCATGCTGAACGTCCCGTGCTCTCCCAACCGCACCGAACCCCACCCCCAGAGATGTTCACCAGGGCCCCTGATGGTGGGGATGGACTTGGAAGCTACTGACAGGCAGAGCGGCACGGGTCAGAGAGCGCCGGAGGCACAGCACACCGCCAGACACAGCAGAACAAAAACCGGAATCACTTACCAGTAGTAGCAGGAGTAGGGATGTCAGTCTGCAGAGTAGAAAGCAGCGGATGGCAGCAGGCAGTAGATGGCAGCAGAGTTTCAAAGAGTAGTCGTACAGTCCGAGTTGTCAGCGTGAGGTTAGCGTGGTACCAAAGGGAAATCCAAATAGATGTGTCAAACAAGCCGGGTCGGTAACAGGAGTGCAGAGCAGTACCAAATCGGAGTTTAGGAGGACGAAGTCTGAAGGCAAGCTGGGGTCGTTAGCAGGAGAGGGAGAACAAGGTACAAAATCGGGAGGACAGAAGGATAGTCAAACAACAGAACCAGGAGGTCTAGGCAGGAGGTAACAGGACAGAAAATATGCAACGCTTACTACCAGGGGAAACTGAATAGCCAGCGATTACCTGGAGTGGAAGTCCCGAAAATAAAGGTTCCGACCGAGCACCATGGCCCGATCGGGGAAGGGACCAGCAACCCCTGCATACCGTCGTGGAGGTTCCGGCCTGCCTCCCTAGGGGCCGGAAGGAGCACTTAGTGAGAGGACCGGCATCCGGTCTAGCTCCTTACAAAGGGTTAATGTTGCCACTCAGTTAAGTGGAAGCAGATACAGTCATATGAAAAAGTTTGGGCACCCCTATTAATCTTAATCATTTTTAGTTCTAAATATTTGGGTGTTTGCAACAGCCATTTCAATTTGATATATCTAATAACTGATGGACACAGTAATATTTCAGGATTGAAATGAGGTTTATTGTACTAACAGAAAATGTGCAATATGCATTAAACCAAAATTTGACCGGTGCAAAAATTTGGGTACCCTTATCATTTTATTGATTTGAATACTCCTAACTACTTTTTACTGACTTACTGAAGCACAAAATTGGTTTTGTAACCTCACTGAGCTTTGAACTTCATAGCCAGGTGTATCCAATCATGAGAAAAGGTATTTAAGGTGGCCAATTGCAAGTTGTTCTCCTATTTGAATCTCCTCTGAAGAGTGGCCTCATGGGCTCCTCAAAACAACTCTCAAATGATCTGAAAACAAAGATTGTTCAACATAGTTGTTGAGGGGAAGGATACAAAAAGTTGTCTCAGAGATTTTACCTGTCAGTTTCCACTGTGAGGAACATAGTAAGGAAATGGAAGACCACAGGGACAGTTCTTGTTAAGCCCAGAAGTGGCAGGCCAAGAAAAATATCTGAAAGGCAGAGAAGAAGAATGGTGAGAACAGTCAAGGACAATCCACAGACCACCTCCAAAGAGCTGCAGCATCATCTTGCTGCAGATGGTGTCACTGTGCATCGGTCAACAATACAGCACACTTTGCACAAGGAGAAGCTGTATGGGAGAGTGATGCGAAAGAAGCCTTTTCTGAAAGCACGCCACAAACAGAGTCGCCTGAGGTATGCAAAAGCACATTTGGACAAGCCAGCTTCATTTTGGAAGAAGGTCCTGTGGACTGATGAAACAAAGATTGAGTTGTTTGGTCATACAAAAAGGCATTATGCATGGCGTCCAAAAAACACAGCATTCCAAGAAAAACACTTGCTGCCCACTGTAAAATTTGGTGGAGGTTCCATCATGCTTTGGGGCTGTGTGGCCAATGCCGGCACCGGGAATCTTGTTAAAGTTGAGGGTCGCATGGATTCAACTCAGTATCAGCAGATTCTTGAGAATAATGTACAAGAATCAGTGACGAATTTGAAGTTACACCGGGGATGGATATTTCAGCAAGACAATGATCCAAAACACAGCTCCAAATCTACTCAGGCATTCATGCAGAGGAACAATTACAATGTTCTGGAATGGCCATCCCAGTCCCCAGACCTGAATATCATTGAACATCTGTGGGATAATTTGAAGCGGGCTGTCCATGCTCGGCGACCATCAAACTTAACTGAACTGGAATTGTTTTGTAAAGAGGAATGGTCAAAAATACCTTCATCCAGGATCCAGGAACTGATTAAAAGCTACAGGAAGCGACTAGAGGCTGTTATTTTTGCAAAAGGAGGATCTACTAAATATTAATGTCACTTTTCTGTTGAGGTGCCCATACTTTTGCACCGGTCAAATTTTGGTTTAATGCATATTGCACATTTTCTGTTAGTACAATAAACCTCATTTCAATCCTGAAATATTACTGTGTCCATCAGTTATTAGATATATCAAATTGAAATGGCTGTTGCAAACACCCAAATATTTAGAACTAAAGATGATTAAGATTAATAGGAGTGCCCAAACTTTTTCATATGACTGTATCTATGTCAGGCTATGATGAATAGATTATATCAGAAAACTGCATAGCCTTTTATTATATTTTATTTATATCAATAAATATGTGTCATTACTGGAAACCCTCTTATATTATAATTGTTTGCTGTTTCCTCTGGTACGTGAGACTATCAACGTGGCAGTCTTTGGTCCACGTGATGGTTTTAGATGGCCAGTAGCAAGTCTTGTGTTTATTATTATATTAGGTCATTACATTATAGGGCCCAGCCTACCATCGTGTGGGTCTGAGAACAAGCGACCAAGTCTGACAGAAGTTGGATAGCACCCGGGGAGAGAAATACAATAAGCCAATGTTTGCTGGTTGGACCTGTCCACACCCTTGAGCGAAGTTATGGGACAGCTCTTGTAATCCCACAGAGGCCAAAATTGTTTTATTTTCCTATTTATACAGAGCGTGTCAAATGCCGGGTCATACAGAATAAACTGCTGGTTTGTTTACAGCTACAACATCTCCCGGGGCTCAATAATGATGTCCCCATCCACCTATGAAACATCCACATTTATTTTATATATATATCAGTCCTGACTTCTCCCTGCACATCGTCCCCCTCCCTGTCTGCCTTCTAAATGAGTCCTGAAAGGAGGCCAAACAATCTGGAAATAGTGTTAGATAATGGAAATCAAGCTGTTGTCTCGTAGTAACGTGGGAGTTTACTACATGCCACTAATGCCAGCTACTAAACTCTTAAGGTCCTGAGGAAATTAAAATTATTAGCAAATAACATTGCCATTTCAAGTGGCTCAAATACAAATTATATAGTTATAACTATATAGTTATGGTTTATTTCTTTTTTGACTTTGTTGCTTAAGTATTATTATACATTAGTCATTTATCAGCAATTTTCCTACACACAGCTTATTAGAGTTAGTGAATATTAAGTGTGGATGAAAGCATGTATAAAGCATGAAATTTTCTCTTTCTTTCTATATTTTTCAGTGAGCCTCCACTTAAAATTAGTGAGCAGGTTCCATATATTCGCTGGTACTATTGATTTCTGGTAGATTGTTTTATTTGAGAAAAATGTCTCGTACGGCACCTGTTTAAAGGGTCATCCAGGTTTTCAAAATTGATGTCCTATAGGACATCAATTTTAGATTGGTGGGTTTCCACCTACCAGGACCCCTGCAGATCAGCTGTTTTACCTGTGCTGGTGCAAGCTGATGTGCTCAATCACTGAACTTTTAATAGTGATCATAGTGGGCCTTTAAGGCCCCTAACACAACTTGCTTTTTCACTCTTACACTGTCTGATTTCACTAATAGAATCCATATCCAGAGAGGATAGAGCTTCACTGGAAGAGTCTAGAGTAAGAGGGAAGCAAAAACAAATAAACACTAATGCTGCTGCTGACTCAAGTAAGTTTCTGGTCTCATCCCAGTACCGGATTCACATTAAGATTGCTCAGTATTGCTGGAATACTGTTTGCTCTTTCTACTGCTGCATAGTGAGTGCATAGTTCATTACACATTAGTATACAATGTATTTCAGGGCTAAGACTTAATAAAATTCTCTTGAGTGGGGCTTTAAAAAAAAAGTATGGAAGGGGTGGGGGAGTGGCATAGAAAGGTGCTTTGAAGGAGGGAGAGGATTTTTTTTTTAATTATAACATAATTGAGTTTTTTTTACCTTTATGCAAAGTTCTATATAAAAGGAGGTTAGGTGTGTTGCTTCAAGTTATATTATTATTATATTAATCCTGTGTGTTCTCCTAAGTGCACCCAAGGGTGTGCATGAACGGGTCCATGAGAAAACTGCGCAGTGATCTCCACAGACCCATATATTTCATTATTGAGCCTGGGCCACAAAATGGACGGTAATTGGACCTCTTCTAAGTTTTGGCCGTGCACTCACGGCCTCATACGTGGATCCGTGGATAATACATGTCACGGTCATGTCTATGGTAAGAAAATAATGGGTAGTGCACTAGCCATTTAATATATGACTAGCACACTGACAAAGTACACAAGTTGTGTGCATGGAGGCTAAAAGTAATATTTGGATGAGGTTATAATAACCTCATTATTTGTATACAAATGATTAAATGTGTATATTTAGTACTGTATAATATAGTGTACGTATTCGCCATCAATGTGTTTGTCACCAAGGTTATTATATATACAGGCTGCCTAGTTTATTATAGTTGGAGTAAAAAAATATGGATTATCTCAACATGCTTGGCAATTATTCCAGTTCTGATCATTACCGATCACCAAAGAAATATTGGATGTCACCAGCAAGGGGTTAATACAGCAAATGAAAACAGGCTCATCTGGCAGGAAGCTAGTTTGGCTGGGCCTATATCTTGATTAGATGAGAACAGAGTTTAGTTGTTACTTACTTTCTTTCCAGGCTTTTGTCATGTTAGTGAAGATTTCAGTTCTGCATATAATGTGGAACAGCCTAATGCTTAAAGCCTGTTTCTTATAATACAAATTCGGAATCAACAGCAACATATTTTATGATTTCATCACTGAAACTGGAGATAATTGTGGCCCTTCATGGGATTGTGACAGAAAGATCATCTGGAGTGTCTCTACCATCCACTTCCCAAATCCAAATATGAACGTTTAATGTGCGAAACGTGCACTGCTAATCGTGTGATGTTACAGTCCATAAAGCATTTATATATGTTGTCATGATCCTTGTTATATCTGCTTAAGCCTTTCTTATTGTTTTACTGTCCTGTTGGGATTTGGGGAATGGCTCTCTTTAGAATCCAGTGATGATGGTTATCCAGTTTTTCTTATGAATCCATTGTTATTATGTCGTTAGGTTGGACTCTGATTGGATTCACATATAATTATTTATTAGTGGAAATGTACTTTTTTGGTATGTGGTAGTGTCTGGGGGTCAGTCCCTCCATCTCTAGAATAGTAATCTTATTACAGTAAGCCCTTACAATATTGGTTTTAATTGGCATGAAGCTGGAGAGTCCCTTCCCATGTTATCTTCCGTTAGTATCTGTAATAAAATATGCTGCATTAATCTGCACCAGATTTTAATAATTTGAGATAAACTGTTTATAGTTATTTCTGGAAAATAGTTGTATTTTCTGTCAGAATGTTTGCTGCTTATTTTTCATCATCAGAACTGAATCTCCTCTCTAGTGAGATTACTAGGAGACATACATCTTTAAAGTGTCACTCCAGGTTAAAACTAAAAACTAACTATTGGATGAATTTACAGAGCTCTCTTTTCTCTCACACTTCCCTCACTATATCCTAATAGTACCGTTCAGGAAATCCCCTAATTTCCTCTTTATGAGCTAAACAGTATCCTTCAATGTTTGTTTCTCATCTTTTAAAAATAACTACACCCATCTTGCCCTGACCAGCCTCTTGCTCTCAGGGCATGCTGTCAGTTGTAGTATTGCAACAGTATTAGGGCAACAGGTTGGAGGCCACTGGTATAAGTTGTTCTACAAGTATTGAAGGGAGTTTCTTACTATTTAACTGTATTATCAAAGAAGCCACAGTGCATT
The DNA here is from genome assembly GCA_947044405.1 of Leptodactylus fallax. Taxonomy (NCBI): domain Eukaryota; kingdom Metazoa; phylum Chordata; class Amphibia; order Anura; family Leptodactylidae; genus Leptodactylus; species Leptodactylus fallax. The sequence continues at coordinate 3,417,071 of CAMRHE010000083.1, forward strand.
TAGGTGACATTATTCTGTGCACCATCAAACTTTTGGATCAATAGAGCAATTACCTTGCAAAAGCTCATTTTATAAATATAAATATAAGTGCAATGGGGCGTACTAGAGTCTCCAAGTGCTCTGTACTCAGGTACTTGAGTCTCATTTGCATATTTCTTAAATCTGCTTTCTCATGGAAATGGTTATTAAGTTGAGCAACATTGCCTTTAAATGGAGTGGACAGATTTTCCAGGAATAAGACTCTTCTTAACGTATCTGTGTTCTTTGTGTAGAGCGCAGTTGGCTGACTCACTTCAAAGTAGCAGCAACACATAACAGAGTTTTCTCTCTTCCAATAGGTCACCTTTTCCACAAATTCAGAATTACCGAATCTGATTGGTATCGCATCAAACAGAGCATTGATTCCAAGTGCCGCACAGCCTGGCGCAGAAAACAAAGAGGACAAAGCTTGGCGGTAAAGAGCTTCTCCAGACGAACTCCATCTAATTCTTCTTACACCACAACAGGTGAGTGGCCCCTATACCCTGTGCTGTGTAATTGTCTTTCCACTGTTATAGTTTCTGAATTCAGTATAGCTGTTATTCTGCCTCAATGGGTTGTCCTGTCTCAAGTATGCTGAGGGGAGTCGCTTGTTTGGGACTCATTATTTAACTGAAGTAAAGAGTGGCTACAATGATTATCTCATGCTCGAGGACCACACAGATCTGTGTATTACATGGGCAGCCTGTTGAATTCAACAGGCATAATTTAATGTGTCATTTTCCTTGCTGTGTTTGCTGCTAATTTTCTCTTTTATAGTACTGTTTGTCACTGAATGTCCCAATAGTGGGCATCGTGGAATCAGCTCAATTTTGGAAGAACCATTTAATAAAGAGAAGTGGTAATCTTTAAATTGACACTAACCATGAGTATAAAGGATGCCTTTATCACCTTATTTTATAATATGATAAACAGTCTTCTGATAAAAGCTGAGTACTTCTGTCAGTATGTCATTGTAACAGGATGGTGGTGGTGAGACATGATGGCTGTACATGCTCCTGAGCAAATTTTATCACTGACCAGCATTATGAGAACAGGTGACCCCAGATGTCTTGGTGCTCTACAAATCTTACAGGCTGCTAGATTTCTTCCATTTTCCAAGTATTTGCTTCCTGCATCCCTGGTCCTTGCCTGTGTTTTAATAGCAGCATTGAGGAAAAGCTGTGCATCTTATATTAGAAGCAGCATTTTGGAGTCTCTCCCAGATACAAGGAGAGCAGAATGTAATCCCTATACAGGTCCTCTGGCTGCACAGATTTACCACTGTATCTTCAACATCAGAAGCCAAAACTTGATTGTAATGGAAAAATTCAATTCTTCAAATTTGACTTAATTCCAAGAAACTGAAATGAGAAGTATGTTAAATGTTGTTATTGCAATACTCTCCTTGTTAGTAGAAGCACCACCACAGTATCTGAAAATGTGTACTGTAGTTTATGAGCTGGGGAAACAGTGATAAAAAGGGCTGTGTGCAGCATGTGAACAGCAACACATATGAAGCATTAATGAAGATTACATGTGTGACCTTATGACAGTGTTATCAATGAAGACTACATGTGTGACCTTATGACAGTGTTATCAATGAAGACTACATGTGTGACCTTATGACAGTGTTATCCATGAAGACTACATGTGTGACCTTATGACAGTGTTATCAATGAAGACTACATGTGTGACCTTATGATAGTGTTTTCAATGAAGACTACATGTGTGACCTTATGATAGTGTTTTCAATGAAGACTACATGTGTGACCTTATGATAGTGTTTTCAATGAAGACTACATGTGTGACCTTATGACAGTGTTATCCATGAAGACTACATGTGTGACCTTATGACAGTGTTATCCATGAAAACTACATGTGTGACCTTATGACAGTGTTATCAATGAAGACTACATGTGTGACCTTATGACAGTGTTATCAATGAAGACTACATGTGTGACCTTATGACAGTGTTATCAATGAAGACTACATGAGTGACCTTATGACAGTGTTATCAATGAAGACTACATGTGTGACCTTATGACAGTGTTATCAATGAAGACTACATGTGTGACCTTATGACAGTGTTATCAATTTAATTCAGTCTTTTTCTGTTGATTGTTTAAAAAAAATACATCTGCCTTAATTCAGTGGCCCTGGAAAAAAATTTTTAAAAAACCCCTCCCCTCCTCGCCACAGGCATTTTAAATTTTTTTTGCTCCGCGCATTCCAAAAGCCATGACTTTTTTATTCTTACTGGGAAACTGTAAAAAAAAAAATCAAAACTTTGATTGCGAGCAATACTGCTGGATCTCCACTGTGTGAGGGTATGTTCACACGGAGGAATTTGGTCAAGCAGAAAAATCTGTTGCAGGAATTTGAAGTGGATTTTGGTACTGATTCTGAAAATCCGCTGCAAAATCTGCTTAAAAAACTGCTCCAAAATCTGCCTCTCATTCATTTCAATAGCAGTTTCAAGCAGAATCCTCCCATTGGAATGAATGTGAGGCAGATTTTGGGCAGAATTTTGAGTTGATTTTAAGGCAGAATAAAATTCTGCCATGTGAACATACTCGAAAACAGCAGAGACCTGGCAGTTATTGCGCCTGATCTGCTTCTCAGTGGGCACCATATTTAAAGACTGAACACTGAGCATCTGCCATACTATTATGGTGGGTGCCAAGAGGGTTTTTTTTTTTTTTTGTTGCTTTAAATATCAGTTTTGTTGTGGCAATATGACAGATGATCGATCTATATTTGTTATAACTTATAATAATATTAACCATAAACACAACAGTGTAATGCCATGTTTCTAAGGTTACATTTTTATCATCTTCTTGAATTGTGCTCTGAAGTGAAATACAGACAAGCAGGGTGAAGAGTTGTGTGGTCTTGTCTTTAATCTCACCCTGTGTCTGCCACACAAACCGCTGGACAGATGCAGTAGACTCCGGCTGGTGCAGTGACACAGGGGTTAAATAATGCTGCTGTTCGTCTTAAAAATTAAACAAACAAAAGCCTTTGGTTTGGGAGTCCTCAATAATGATCCCGCTGTGACATGATATATGATGTCTATTTCAGTGAGATCATTTGGTCTAGACTTGGAGGTTTAACCAAAGCTGAACATCACCCTGGGGCCTGTTATTCACTACTGCAGCCCAATGCCTGTTGAGCCCCTGCTGCTGAGCACAGTGTACACCCTTTTCCGCCATCAATGTAAATATCTCAGGTATGGTTTCATACTGAGCATTGCCATAGCATCCAGGTACTTAATAATTTCCTTGCCAAGTTCCTGAAATAATGGCCTGGACTCCTGGGTTAGGGATTGCTATTACAGCTGTGGGTCTCACGTGTGGAAAACAAAATATGTCTTGAAGTCAAGTTAGTACAAAGTACAGTAGTTATCCTAAAATTAATATTATTGCTTTTGGTATTTGCACTCTTAGCTACATGATTTGGTGACTATTGCATTGCTGTGAGCAGTGCTCTGAGATTTGTACATGTACCTAGACAGACTACTGACCTGAAAGTCATCCTACCAGAATGATCACAATTATTCACTAATATAGTTTTCACAATTGACCTTTGAGTCCCAAAGCAGAGGGCAGGCTGACTGTTTTGTAAGGGTAGTGAGAGATGACTATGAAGATTCCCATATCTTTGTACTTGTATTACCTATAGGCTGCTTATTGTAGAGAGAATCGTGGAGGGAAATGCAGTTCTCTGAAGTATAACTAAGGGTTCACAAGTGCTCAGTTCTCAATGATTGTGCCTTGTCCAATTTATTCTATAACGTGATGTTATACAATTTTGCAATATACAGGAATTTAAAATTCTTCTTACATACATCCATTATTTCAGTGCTGATCCATTTCTGCACATTTAGTAATACGTGTGCTTGGGCATACCCATGAGAAAGCTATAGAGGACCAGTAGTGCAAATAGATCTTTATAATAGCTACCTCATTGTGTGCATTTACATGGCTGGCTGTCTCTAGCATGTCTCCTTCAGAAACAGACTATTGTGCTGATAAAATAAAGTGTGGGCAAAATTTTAAATACATGTATGTTATAAAAATTGTCTGATATCCTGTTCTCGCGAATAGCTCTTTAATGGAACCAATCATTGTCATCTTTATGGAAGGCCAGTTTAGCTTTAGGTTAAAGAACATCTGTCATATTTGTTTGGCGAGAGGCTTGAAATAGATGATCATGAGTCTGTAGTTTGCAGTTCTCTCTGAGCTGATGGGTAGAGACTAAGTGTCAGAGTGAGGTAGACCAGTGAAACGCCCTGATAAGAGGAGGTAGAAGTATTTTTCTATGATAAGATGTATTACACTGTTTTCATCGTAGCCAGTATTGTTCATTTATTCAGTTTGATAAAACAGCAGTGCCTATTTAACATTGGAAAGGTGAACATTTATATGTGTGAATTATTGCATATGTTCTCTTAATTTCTATCGCTTAACAAATCATTTCCATGTACAACTTTGTGCGTATTTTCTACTCTGTTCTCATCCACTTTTTAAACAATCCCTGTTTACATGTGGGGAATTTGTGCTGCTGAACAATTAATTTTTACACCAAAATAAAAGATGCGATTGACAACTAAGAAGCACTGACCACTTCTTATTCTGTTGTATGGTTTGGTAATTGACTATTTTTGCTTTATTATTGGCATTTTCTTATTTACACATCTTAAAGGGGCGTGTACCGTCAGATGGACGATTTTGGATGTTGTGTTGGTCCGTTGTTTTTAATACAATCATTGAAGCTTGGAGGAAGACAAGATATATTTTGTCACATGTTTAAAGAGGTTCTCTTCCTAAGTCTAGTTCTAATCTCCCTATGTTCAGAATACAAATGTGCAGCTTGTTCCCGGGTCTCTGTTCTGTCAGTCTGACGTATTTCAGCATGTGTAGGTTTATGGTCACTCATTCCAGGAAGTCTAACTCCTACCAATTCTTGCCATAAACAAATCCTAGTGAGCTTTTCCATTAATATTCATGCTACTTTATTTATTACAATTTCTTGGACACTTTTGCTGTTAATAAAAATGCTGGAAATCTAGAAGCTTGTGAACTCTGTGATGCAACCTGGAGTTGTATATTCCCATCAGGATATCTTGTGTCAGACAGAGATAATCTCCAACAAATCTTGTTAAGTGGATTAAGCATCTAATGGAAAATATTCACTGTGGGTTAACTTGGAAGACATTAATGTCAGTGCTGTGAAGTCTGGAACATCAGTCAAAAGTTGTTAATATGGGACAAGTAAACACAACAGTGCTTTTTTTGCCAGAGCAACTTCAAGTCCTTGCATAACCAGGCTTGTATTGCATGTCTTTTGTACAATATGTGTTAAACAGTCCTATATGTTTTCTTCTGTTGCAAAAGTTAACAGGTACGTTGAATTTTTTTTTTTTTAACCCCTTGAGTTGGTTTTTATTGAGGAACTGAAGCAGTAATTGGATTTTCCCAAACTTCCAGATGCAGGATAGAACAAAATTGTTTGTCTTGTACTGCATTTTGACCTGGAGCCTTAGAAGATCTCACCAGCTCCTACATATCAATGACTGGTAACCAAGAACATGCTGCATACATTTGATGTGGACTTTGGCCTCCTTTTAACCTTCTTCATAGAAAATAGTGAAATTGCCCTTTTAAACTGTTTTATTTGTTTCTGGTCACTGCAGTTTCTGTGCCTCAGTACTATACTCACTATGCAGTGTTTTAGCCATTTACAGTTATTCCTAAACTTGAGAAACAAATGAAAAAAACAATGATAAATCTCCAAACCACACAAGAGTATCCAAAGTGTGGATCACTGGATGCTGATGAATATTGTTGGTTGTCTGTGAGATGAACGGCGTCTTGATTTTACATTTGGCTTTTGCTACTGTCTGTGACAGATGTGTCTCTCATCTGTAGAAAGGTAATACTGCAGCCACAGCCTTGAGAAGGGTCACTATGTTTATACAGAAAACCAAAAATTATTGCTTCCAAACAGGATGGTTCATTCATCACAGAGGGCTAAAACAGCGGGTCAGGTTAAAGTCGTAGACAATAAGCATCATCCCATGCATTTCGCCCCTACTGGTTATATCAGGGTTAGGCAACCTTCGGCACTCCAGCTGTTGTAAAACTACAACTCCCAGCATGCATACTTGCTCTGCTGTTCTTGGAACTCCCATGGAAGTGAATCGAGCATGTTGGGAGTTGTAGTTTCACAGCAGCTGGAGTACCGAAGGTTGCTGACCGGTCGGTTATATCATCCTGCAGAATGTTTGTTATGTGTGCGAGATGATGGGACGGTAGATGGAATATTTAGGTGTGATACTTACATATTGTAGTGAATAAATAAATTGTTGTAAAAACATTACATGAACATGTCAGTGACATAAATTTTCTAAGGCTGAGCTCTGGTATAGAACTAATGTATGGTAAAAATAGTCTGATAGTTCTATTTCCACTTCGGGCCTTTGGGACTGTTTACCTGTCTTTAGGTTTATAAAACAATGTGTTGAAGTCGGGAACCGCAAATGATAATTGGAGTCTTATGTTACCATGCAGATGTAATTGTTTATTGGTTCAATGGCCTCTGCCTCCATAGAAATCTTATCACAGCATGTCAGATATTCAGAATTTGGAGCACTCTTATTCTGTGGAACAAACCTATTTTAGCTTTTCTGTTTTTGGCAGGTCTGTTGCATTCTATGCACCTCTTGTCGTGACATTTTCCAAATATTTAATTAAAGAATTACCTTTTTGGGTTTACCAAATATAAAACATCCATCTTATTATTGAATAAAAAAAAAAAAAAAAAAAAAAAAAGCTAAAATGTAAATGCTGGAAAGCAGAATTGAATCTTTCCTCAGCATGGCTACTCTACTTGACTAAAGATTGCACATTAAGATTTGCCTGGTTGAACTTTAGTTGACTTTTTAGGTTCCATTTATCGTTGAAGTGGTCAAAACAATGGACGAGAAATGCGACTACACAAACTATTAAATGTTATTTAAAGCAGTAGCTGTAAAGTCATAGCAGAAGGTTAGATGAAGAGAGTGATGTACTGAGAAATAGGAGCTGTTTATTCAGTGTATACACTATACCTAGACATGGACAGCCTGTCGAATAAACCTCTATCAAGTCATTAATAGGTCAAGGCTTATTTGACTGTAACATGGCTGACTACTCAGCAGAGATTTTTATTACCTTTCAGCTTCATTTAAAGCAGAATAAAAAAGCAGCGGTTGAAGCTGGACTTGGCATGTACAAACACGGACTCGCCGTTAGAATAGATTGGTACAATATGTTTTCAGCTTTTGATTGGCAAACGTTTGTTTGTAATGTTTTTCTACGCGTTTGACCCGTCAAGCCACATTAGCTCTGAAATTCCATTTACAGAGGAGAGAGGGAGGAAAAATAATAAAAAGTAAACTGCTGGTTTTTTGTAGGCAAGTCATTTTTGTGTGGTCCATTTTTTTGGTTTAAAGGTGAATATGAATGGATTTCGATTTTGATGTATTTGGGGAAAGTTAAACAGTTGTTGGAGATGATGTCGGTAGAAAATACAAGCAGCTTCTTCTATGTGACAATGAAGGGCTGAGTTAATTCCACTGATGCAAATTGAAGAAGTTTTTCTAGTTTTGTGTTTTGAGACACTAATAGAATTTTCAGTTTGTCACCATTTTTAAGATCTTTACTTGCCCTAGGTAAATGGAAATGGACATATTTATTTACAGAATTCCATCTGACTGTCACAGGTGCACAAATCCTTATAACAGAGTTTGAATACACTGTAATGTGTCAAGTACTTGTATGAGTAGGACTAGGTTAGGGCATTTTTGGCTGCTGAGGGAATCATTCCGTTCACTGAACGCAAGCATATATCTCGAGGTGAAAGTGGGGAACTGAAGAATGAAACTTGCATTAGAAAGTTGCAGAACTTTTCATTGTACAGTGCTGGCCAAAAGTATTGGCACCCCTGCAATTCTGTCAGATAATACTCAATTTCTTCCAGAAAATGATTGCAATCACAAATGCTTTGGTAATAATATCTTCATTTATTTTGCTTGCAATGAAAAAACACAAAAGAGAATGAAAAAAAAGTCAAATCATTGATCATTTTACACAAAACTCCAAAAATGGGCCGGACAAAAGTATTGGCACCCTCAGCCTAATACTTGGTAGCACAACCTTTAGACAAAATAACTGCGAACAACCGCTTCCGGTAACCATCAATGAGTTTCTTACAATGCTCTGCTGGAATTTTAGACCATTCTTCTTTGGCAAATTTCTCCAGGTCCCTGAGATTTGAAGGGTGCCTTCTCCAAACTGCCATTTTGAGATCTCTCCACAGGTGTTCTATGGGATTCAGGTCTGGACTCATTGCTGGCCACTTTAGAAGTCTCCAGTGCTTTCTCTCAAACCATTTTCTAGTGCTTTTTGAAGTGTGTTTTGGGTCACTGTCCTGCTGGGAGACCCATGACCTCTGAGGGAGACCCAGCTTTCTCACACTGGGCCCTACATTATGCTGCAAAATTTGTTGGTAGTCTTCAGACTTCATAATGCCATGCACACGGTCAAGCAGTCCAGTGCCAGAGGCAGCAAAGCAACCCCAAAACATCAGGGAACCTCCGCCATGTTTGACTGTAGGGACCGTGTTCTTTTCTTTGAAGGCCTCTTTTTTTTTTTTCCTGTAAATTCTATGTTGATGCCTTTTCCCAAAAAGCTCTACTTTTTTCTCATCTGACCAGAGAACATTCTTCCAAAAAGTTTTTGGCTTTCTCAGGTAAGTTTTGGCAAACTCCAGCCTGGCTTTTTTATGTCTCTGGGTCAGAAGTGGGGTCTTCCTGGGTATCCTACCATAGAGTCCCTTTTCATTCAGACGCCGACGGATAGTACGGGTTGACACTGTTGTACCCTCGGACTGCAGGGCAGCTAGAACTTGTTTGGATGTTAGTCGAGGTTCTTTAGCCACCATCCGCACAATCTTTCGTTGAAATCTCTCGTCAATTTTTCTTTTCCGTCCACATCTAGGGAGGTTAGCCACAGTGCCATGGGCTTTCAACTTCTTGATGACACTGCGCACGGTAGACACAGGAACATTCAGGTCTTTGGAGATGGACTTGTAGCCTTGAGATTGCTCATGCTTCCTCACAATTTTGCTTCTCAAGTCCTCAGACAGTTCTTTGGTCTTCTTTCTTTTCTCCATGCTCAATGTGGTACACACAAGGACACAGGACAGAGGTTGAGTCAACTTTAATCCATTTCAACTGGCTGCAAGTGTGATTTAGTTATTGCCACCACCTGTTATGTGCCACAGGTAAGTAACAGGTGCAGTTAATTACACAAATTAGAGAAGCATCACCTGATTTTTCAAAGGGTGCCAATACTTTTGTCCACCCCCTTTTTTATGTTTGGTGTGGAATTATATCCAATTTGGCTTTTTGACAATTCTTTTTGTGGTTTTCCATTGAAGACAAATTAAATGAAGATATTATTACCAAAGCATTTGTGATTGCAATCATTTTCTGGAAGAAATTGAGTATTATCTGACAGAATTGCAGGGGTGCCAATACTTTTGGCCAGCACTGTACATTGAACAAGCTTTATTTACATAAAACTGGACAGTTCCTTTAAGAATGTAGACTAGATATTAGTGCTGGGCAATTCATTAATTAATTATTTTAATCAGAATTGGGAAACCGATTTAGTCTCAACGTGAAGCTGTTAGCTTTTTTTTTCTCCTGCTGCAAGCTATGATCAGCTGTTTCTTTAATTTTGGGTTGTCCGATTTGCAAGCCTGCATCAGATACATCCAGCTCCATGCTTGCTTGGTTGCTTGCTGATTGTTTTTAGTTTATTTAAGCAAAAAGAAGAAAATTGCGATTAAAATGAAGAATCACTCATAAGTTTTTTAGCCAAAATTGCCCAGTCATACTAGGCATGACTAGTTTACTTTCTCACCTGTTTTTTCATCCTGCAGTATAAATATTCATGTCCTGTGGCTCATAATATGCAGATTTTTTTTATCAAGTTACTATCACTACAGTTTGGTAAACTTTTGAGGGATACTGTGGCCCCTGCAGTATTTCCTTGTGGAATGGGAAAACAAAAAAACAGATAACCAGAGTTCCTGTGAATAAAATCCTTTTTTCTGCTTCCTGGTCGGTGCCTTCATTACTGAGATATGCTAATGAGTTAAGTGCAACAAGGGTGTCACCATTGCTCTCATGGCACCAAAAAGCAACCTCCCTTCTTTGATTGACAGGGCCAGGCAATTTACATGTCAATCATAGCAGGTAGGGACTGGATGCTGGAAAGTTTCACCAAACACTTCAATAGCAGATAACGTGAAACGCTTATCTCTCAGTAACAGAAGCACTGATCGGGAAATAGAAAAAAATCAAATGGTCACATCTCATTGTCAACTCTTATTTGCATTCTCAGTACGCCGAACAGTTTAATAGAATGGCCTAGACTAGAATAGCCTATGGCTCACTGCAGGCCTGTTTAGTCAAGCCGGAGAGAGAAGGAGAGCTGCTGAGTGCTCCATGGGAATGGGCTATTGAGGAGCATTAATCTGTGTGTGAGGTGTATTGGGGAGCATTATATTGTTCGGGGGCCATTAGACAGCATTATATTATTCAGGGGGGGCATTGGAGAGCATTATTCTGCTTGACAAGTAAAATTTTGTTTTGTTTCCTACATGTTAGTTTAGTAACCTTCATTTCCATGCTCTGCTTTATCACTTTATATCTGCTTTTGTTGTGTCCAGTTGTAAAAATACATAGAAGCTGGCTGTAGAAACCAAAGTAAATACAAACATCTATGTTTTACCACATGTATTCACCACACCACAAGGAGATGTTTGTGTGTGGCACCACTGCAACGTGGAGAAATAAAAATGCATGAGTCTTCTCCTCTGCTGGTAAATGCATTAGGCATGCATTAGCAAACTAGGAGGCGATACCACTAACAATGTAAGTTATCTTGGCAAATCAATGATATTTTATCACAGATATACTTTAAAGTAGTCTGTCACCAGAACTATTCCTAAGAAACCAGCAACACTGTTACCTAACTTAGGCTCATCTGAATAAAATTATTTTTTTTTTTCCCTTCCAGATTGATGCCCCTGTTTCTGAGATATAGACTTTATTCTGAATAGCAGCAACAGTGTCATGGTTGCTCATGGTTATGCCTTCCGGTACCCAGTTTTTCCCTTCTTCCTTGTCTCCCTGCTATGACTGACAGGGCCAGGCAGAGTAAACATAATCTCACCTGCCACTGAGTTCTCGCATGTGCACCGCCATCTAAACTGCCTTGCTATCATTCATAGCTGGAAGGAATGTTGCTGGGATAGGTCATCAAAAGCTTAATGGGGGTCTAACACCCAGGACCACCAGTAATCAGCTGTTTGTAGGAGATGCAGTGCTCTCACGCCATCTAATTCAATGCAGCTCTGCAACGTAATTACAGCCCCCACTGATCTTATTGGTGACCTATTCTGTGGAGAGAACATCAATAAGAAAAAAAAAAACAATTGACAAATTTCTGTGTTATTTTCTTGTGGAGTAACCCATTTAAAATTCATTGAGGTTGCATTCCAACATATCTGCCACATATGGATGAAAGCTCTCCGCATGTGGCCACCAATGATCACATACATTTACCTGTATAATTGTGAGATCATTGTTGGCCACATGCTAGCAGAGTTTAGTCCACAATTTACATTGTGTAACTAAAGGGAATCTGTCACCATGAAAATGCAGTATAATCTACAGGTATCATGTTATAATGTTATAAAGCAGGAGAAGCTGAGTAGATGGATATATAGTTTTGTTCAGTATAACTTTATCCATTTATTTATCTGTGCATACATAGATAACTGTCACTCACTGTTAGGACCTCCCAGGGGACGCAATAACTCATTTTATGCATAGAAAAACTTTGAAATAAATGGATAAATTGCAAGTTACACTGAATAATTTTTCCACAAAACTATATATCAATCTACTCGTCTCCCCCGCTCTACAATATGCTGCCTGCAAATTGCACAACATTTTCATGGTGACAGGTTCTCTTTAAACTTTAGCATCAGCTCCAACAATTCCCTAACCATCATAATTAATAAGGGGGAGTTCACGCTACCGTTGATAATGTCCATTGCTGTCTTCCGTCATTTTAATGAAGGTAAGTATGTCCACGTTGGCTGTGGATAGGTGGATCCTCTTGTCGGTGATAACAGCAAAGGACATTAAACTGTCACAGAGAACGGTCTCAGACTGATTCTGTGTCCGTTCCCATTGACACTAATGTAAACAACATGATGGAAGCTTCCGTCATGTTGTTTACATTAGTGTCAATGGGAACGGACACAGAATCAGTCTGAGACCGTTCTCTGTGACAGTTTAATGTCCGTTGCTATCATCCTATGACTGAGGACAGCAACGGACATTAGCAATGGTAGTGTGAACGCCCCTAACGTCCACTAAAGCTCTGCTGTAACGTTCTGTGCTGCAATGTTCTGTGCGGCAGCACAGCTTTAGTGGAAGTTAATAATTGTGATTGTTGGGGAATGGCTGGAGCTGATGCTAAAGTATAATTGCACAATGTGACTTGGATAGACTCATAGTCAATAGGTAGTCTCACATTTAACTACAGGATTGTGCAGAACCTTGATCCAGACCCACATCGCTCTCCTTTATGTATTAGTGGATTTGGCCAGGTATATTTTTTTCCTTTCTGCAAGGATATTATTGTATTGTCATAAACTTCTATTTAACTTCCCACTATAGGTTAAAGAAAACTCATTTGAGTAGCCTCCTTGGAACAGATTGTTGGGATCACAGAAACTTTGCGTCTCAGTATTTCCTCTGGCACAATGAGTTGGAAATGTTGCACTTGATTGTGCAAGAGGCTGTGAGCCATGCAGTTTGTGCTGCGCTTTCTACAGCCAGCTTCTAATCTTCACAGCATATGTGTTCTGTTTTATTTTTCTCTTTTTGAAAGCTGTGTGCCTGGCCTTGTCACTATTGGTTAGCTGTCAGCCTTTGTTACAATGGCAAAGCTTCTTTGGTAATTTAGATCATTGGTCTCTTCGACTAACATTTTTTCCTGTCCCTAGAAGAATTCCTTCAATCATATTGAACTTTGCTGCAAAATTCAAAGCTTTTCATTTACAGCTCAATAAGTTTTGCAGTTGTTAAAGGTTTCAGATTTGGTCGACAGATGAACTGTGAAGCCGCAGTAAAACCAGATATTATATGCCAAATCGTTCTTCCAAGACTGCATAACAAATTACTTTGATTGTTTAACTCTGCTGATATTTTCCTAGGGGATTCTTTTCTGCTGGCTGAAGCCATGGCTCCTAATTATGAAACCCCTATCTGTATTCTTTGTGTCACCCACATGTGCCTTTGCTGGGAGCAAGTCTTTACACAGCTTAAGTAGATCATTCAGATCACAATTATAACATATTAGCAATTACAGTGGGTACGGAAAGTATTCAGACCCCTTTAAATTTTTCACTCTTTGTTTCATTGCAGCCATTTGCTAAAAGCAAAAAAAGTTCATTTTATTTCTCATTAATGTACACTCAGCACCCCATCTTGACAGAAAAAAACCCAGAAATGTAGATATTTTTGCAAATTTATTAAAAAAGAAAAACTGAAATATCACATGCCATAACATTAACAGGAATATATAACATCTTCGGAAATCATCTTTGAACACATCATAGAGCTAGGCGAAGCTCCCTCACCCAATAGAGAATAAACTATATAACTGATAACAAAGATAGACAACTCTCTTAATGTAGAGGGGTGGAGGCAACTCCACATACTCAACTATACCAGTGCGAGAGAAATACATATAGTAATAGAAAAACAATGATTTATTGTGGTGTAAAGGATACACTCATGTATAGGCAGAGTACCCAGCAGATGAACAATACAGTCATATGAAAAAGTTTGGGCACCCCTATTAATCTTAATCATTTTTAGTTCTAAATATTTGGGTGTTTGCAACAGCCATTTCAATTTGATATATCTAATAACTGATGGACACAGTAATATTTCAGGATTGAAATGAGGTTTATTGTACTAACAGAAAATGTGCAATATGCATTAAACCAAAATTTGACCGGTGCAAAAATTTGGGTACCCTTATCATTTTATTGATTTGAATACTCCTAACTACTTTTTACTGACTTTCTGAAGCACAAAATTGGTTTTGTAACCTCACTGAGCTTTGAACTTCATAGCCAGGTGTATCCAATCATGAGAAAAGGTATTTAAGGTGGCCAATTGCAAGTTGTTCTCCTATTTGAATCTCCTCTGAAGAGTGGCATCATGGGCTCCTCAAAACAACTCTCAAATGATCTGAAAACAAAGATTGTTCAACATAGTTGTTCAGGGGAAGGATACAAAAAGTTGTCTCAGAGATTTAACCTGTCAGTTTCCACTGTGAGGAACATAGTAAGGAAATGGAAGACCACAGGGACAGTTCTTGTTAAGCCCAGAAGTTTCAGGCCAAGAAAAATATCAGAAAGGCAGAGAAGAAGAATGGTGAGAACAGTCAAGGACAATCCACAGACCACCTCCAAAGAGCTGCAGCATCATCTTGCTGCAGATGGTGTCACTGTGCATCGGTCAACAATACAGCACACTTTGCACAAGGAGAAGCTGTATGGGAGAGTGAAGCGAAAGAAGCCGTTTCTGAAAGCACGCCACAAACAGAGTCGCCTTGGTATGCAAAAGCACATTTGGACAAGCCAACTTCATTTTGGAAGAAGGTCCTGTGGACTGATGAAACAAAGATTGAGTTGTTTGGTCATACAAAAAGGCGTTATGCATGGCGTCCAAAAAACACAGCATTCCAAGAAAAACACTTGCTACCCACTGTAAAATTTGGTGGAGGTTCCATCATGCTTTGGGGCTGTGTGGCCAATGCCGGCACCGGGAATCTTGTTAAAGTTGAGGGTCGCATGGATTCAACTCAGTATCAGCAGATTCTTGAGAATAATGTACAAGAATCAGTGACGAATTTGAAGTTACACCGGGGATGGATATTTCAGCAAGACAATGATCCAAAACACAGCTCCAAATCTACTCAGGCATTCATGCAGAGGAACAATTACAATGTTCTGGAATGGCCATCCCAGTCCCCAGACCTGAATATCATTGAACATCTGTGGGATAATTTGAAGCGGGCTGTCCATGCTCGGCGACCATCAAACTTAACTGAACTGGAATTGTTTTGTAAAGAGGAATGGTCAAAAATACCTTCATCCAGGATCCAGGAACTGATTAAAAGCTACAGGAAGCGACTAGAGGCTGTTATTTTTGCAAAAGGAGGATCTACTAAATATTAATGTCACTTTTCTGTTGAGGTGTCCATACTTTTGCACTGGTCAAATTTTGGTTTAATGCATATTGCGCATTTTCTGTTAGTACAATAAACCTCATTTCAATCCTGAAATATTACTGTGTCCATCAGTTATTAGATATATCAAATTGAAATGGCTGTTGCAAACACCCAAATATTTAGAACTAAAAATGATTAAGATTAATAGGGGTGCCCAAACTTTTTCATATGACTGTATATCATCTATAAACACAGGATGATGATGATGATGATGATGATGGAGTCCAGAAGAGGCCATTTCAGATAGATTTCAGCTATTCTCTACAAAGGCATCCATCCAGGCCAAGGCGTCTTTCGGTGTATCAAAGAAATGTGTTTCACCCAGAGCCGACACCCGAAGTCTGACAGGATACAGCATCGACTAAGGGAGCTGGATGGCTCACAGCCACTTTTTAATATTTAAAAAGTAAGCTTGACGTTTTTTTCACCTCAGAGAAATCTGGGTAAACAGATACATTGCGTCCCCCCTATCTCCAGATCCGGGATGTCTCTGGCTTTGTGGAGGATGATGTCTCTGTCCTGGTAGGGCAGTACTTTGATCATAATAGGTCTAGAGGGAACACCTACTGGAAATTCTCATGGGCACTCTGTGTGCTATTTCGATGGCAAAGAATTTGCCAAAAGTAGTTAGAAGCCATTGTTCAAAGAGTTGAGCAGTGTGTTTTCCTTCCATCTTTTCAGGGACCACCATTATGTGCACATTATTTTTGCAGAATGGATTTTCTAGATCATCCACTTTACTTATAAGTAGGTATACATTATATATGGTCTTTCTCTTATCCCTTTGCAGTGGGAGTAGTTGGTCTTCAACAACACTGACTTTACTTTCCACCTCTTTAACTCTTTCACCTGATTTGTTCAAACCATGGCGTAACAGGGATATCTCCTTCCTGATGTTTCCCATATGGATAGTAAGATTGGTATTACACATCTGCAAGGATGTCCTTGAGAGTGGGTTTTTGGTCAGGTGAGTCAGACACATTTAGCTGTACAGTAGCCCCTTTCTCCTGTGTCGCTTCTGCTCCGAATATCGCTGTCCCCATTACTGTAAGTGTACATTGAGTAGATGCCATTTTGATTATGGGGCTGTCTCTCTCATCCTCTCATGGTGACTCCTGACACTATGTCTTCGTGGGCCTGTGGCCTAGGTAGCTTGCCGGAACTCCTGCTAGAGCCACAGGCATACATATTTCACACAGCTGTACCTTGTCATATCGGGGGCTACAAGCAATTTGCCTGGAGAGCGAAGTGCTCTTTGCCTGCAGATTTTGCCTCTGGGCCTGAAACTGTCGGTTACAGGATTTGGAGCAGAAGCCTCACACTGCATGTCTCCTCTTACATAGACGATCAGGTGACATACCCTTTCTTTTTCTATTAGGGCCCAGACTGTCTGAAAGATTTGTTCACAACTTGTTTGTGCACAAAGCTTCCCATCAATGCCCCTACATAGTATTTGTGTCCCACAGTATCCTTCCTTTACTATATGCATTTGACCAACTGCTATTTTTGTCAGTGGAAGGTTTGGGAGCCATCAAAGGATATAGAAAGGAGGTCAAGGAAGTTTAACCAGCTCTAGTGTGTTGAGGGTGACTTGTGGGCCCCCCTTTGTTTACACCAGTGCCCACAGAGAGATGATATTCCCAGATTTCTCTATTTGGATTGCTACTTTTTTCATATTAGTTGCAAGCATATTGACCTGTCTATAAATGTAATAGGAATCAAGTGTAATTTGACATGTGTGATGTTATCCTAGTTACTGGTTACATTATACGTGTCACATACTTACTGGTGTATTGACCGGCTTATTATATGGTTCTTTATTTCTTTATACCCCAGTAAAATATTAGGCAGGAATGCTGCAGCCATGACTTACCCCATCAACCTTCCCTCTATGAGCTGGGGTAGAGCATTGTAAATCTTGCACAGGATATTGAAGTGAATTATTCCCTGCTTGGAGGTTAGGTGATGGTTTGTAGAGGACACCTGACTTCTATCAAACAGTGGCTCCTATATCATCTCTTCTTTTTTGTGTTGCACTTACATCCTGGGGGTGCAGTTAAGATAACATATGACACTGACGGGGCGCTGTGTGTGGTAGGAGCACGAAAGATGATGTGCTGCTTCGGACAAGTCAAAGAAAATATATACCTCCCGATTGTTCTGTTTCTATTTGACTTGCACAAATGTTTTTTAGTCTACAAAGCAGTTAGTCAGTTCTTGTCTGTCTGTCTGCATTCTGTTGTTTGTCTCATTTGTTGGGGGCAACCAACTATTATAGATTACAATTTTTATTGGACATGTTTAATGTGGTATTTGGGACAAACAGTTTTTTTTTTTTTCTGAAAAAGCAGCAAATCCAAATGACCATATCTCTGACCAGTTTCATAGTTTTCCTGAAGGTCACAGCTTATTTATTATGAAAGTCAGTCCCTAAACTCATAGACTCCATGACCCCTGACAGTTCTATGTGTTGTGCCTGAAGTGTTCTTTGATGCACATTATACGATGGATCTTTCTTGTGTGCTGTTATCTGACGTTTGCCTTCTCTGTAAAATATATGGGGGCTAAGGATATAAAAACAGAAAGGAAGAAAGATTTCCAAATATTTCTCATTTTCAAATGATTGATTCAAGGTGTGGGTGAAGAGCTGTGGAAAAAAGCCCAAGGAGACTGGCCCTGGGGTGAGGAATGTTAGTAATGGCGAGTTAAAGGGGGAGAGACCAGATCCACCTTATTGGCAGGTTGGAACATGATTGTGAAAATCTCAGCCATGTGTAAGTGTAGAAAGGAAACAAAATACTTCAGTGCAGTGCAAGGGATTGAAAATACATTGAGGTTGAGTTTTAGAATCTAAATGATAACTAAAGGTAACTATCCTCGAATTGTACAGTGCATGATGCATGCACATAAGGCCACTCCACTGCACAAGTATAATCTATATAAGGTCGTTCCAGTATACAAGTAAAATCTATGCCAAAATTGTATTCTAAACTGCTTGTAGATCTTTGGTACATCCACCTCTGCCGGAAGGCTTCCAGTCCACCTAGTGTAAGGAGATGTTTAATTATGAGGACATTTGTTAAAGGTGTAGACACTGGCAAATATCTGCAGCCAACCAACTGCATGGTCCGCCTTAGGTTCATGGCACTTTTACATCTCCCGTGAATATTGAAAGTGATGCCATTAGCCCTGATGACCAGGGCACCTGGTGCTTGCACCCTCGGTTCCATGCTTAGTGCCCAAGTCTACGGTTTCATCTTCATTCACTGAATTTTTTTCTTTGCCATTGTTGTTTGGAAAATCAACATCAGTAGACTGTTCTGCACCATCAGACTTCAAAGTGGCACATCTTTTACAAACAATTATGGCATATACAGTCATATGAAAAAGTTTGGGCACCCCTATTAATCTTAATCATTTTTAGTTCTAAATATTTGGGTGTTTGCAACAGCCATTTCAATTTGATATATCTAATAACTGATGGACACAGTAATATTTCAGGATTGAAATGAGGTTTATTGTACTAACAGAAAATGTGCAATATGCATTAAACCAAAATTTGACCGATGCAAAAGTATGGGCACCTCAACAGAAAAGTGACATTAATATTTAGTAGATCCTCCTTTTGCAAAAATAACAGCCTCTAGTCGCTTCCTGTAGCTTTTAATCAGTTCCTGGATCCTGGATGAAGGTATTTTTGACCATTCCTCTTTACAAAACAATTCCAGTTCAGTTAAGTTTGATGGTCGCCGAGCATGGACAGCCCGCTTCAAATTATCCCACAGATGTTCAATGATATTCAGGTCTGGGGACTGGGATGGCCATTCCAGAACATTGTAATTGTTCCTCTGCATGAATGCCTGAGTAGATTTGGATCATTGTCTTGCTGAAATATCCATCCCCGGCGTAACTTCAAATTCGTCACTGATTCTTGTACATTATTCTCAAGAATCTGCTGATACTGAGTTGAATCCATGCGACCCTCAACTTTAACAAGATTCCCGGTGCCGGCATTGGCCACACAGCCCCAAAGCATGATGGAACCTCCACCAAATTTTACAGTGGGTAGCAAGTGTTTTTCTTGGAATGCTGTGTTTTTTTGACGCCATGCATAACGCCTTTTTGTATGACCAAACAACTCAATCTTTGTTTCATCAGTCCACAGGACCTTCTTCCAAAATGAAGCTGGCTTGTCCAAATGTGCTTTTGCATACCTCAGGCGACTCTGTTTGTGGCGTGCTTTCAGAAATGGCTTCTTTCGCATCTCTCTCCCATACAGCTTCTCCTTGTGCAAAGTGTGCTGTATTGTTGAACGATGCACAGTGACACCATCTGCAGCAAGATAATGCTGCAGCTCTTTGGAGGTGGTCTGTGGATTGTCCTTGACTGTTCTCACCATTCTTCTTCTCTGCCTTTCTGATATTTTTCTTGGCCTGCCACTTCTGGGCTTAACAAGAACTGTCCCTGTGGTCTTCCATTTCCTTACTATGTTCCTCACAGTGGAAACTGACAGGTTAAATCTCTGAGACAACTTTTTGTATCCTTCCCTTGAACAACTATGTTGAACAATCTTTGTTTTCAGATCATTTGAGAGTTGTTTTGAGGAGCCCATGATGCCACTCTTCAGAGGAGATTCAAATAGGAGAACAACTTGCAATTGGCCACCTTAAATACCTTTTTTCATGATTGGATACACCTGGCTATGAAGTTCAAAGCTCAGTGAGGTTACAAAACCAATTTTGTGCTTCAGTAAGTCAGTAAAAAGTAGTTAGGAGTATTCAAATCAATAAAATGATAAGGGTACCCAAATTTTTGCACCGGTCAAATTTTGGTTTAATGCATATTGCACATTTTCTGTTAGTACAATAAACCTCATTTCAATCCTGAAATATTACTGTGTCCATCAGTTATTAGATATATCAAATTGAAATGGCTGTTGCAAACACCCAAATATTTAGAACTAAAAATTATTAAGATTAATAGGGGTGCCCAAACTTTTTCATATGACTGTATACAGGTACATACAGGTGCCGTCTTTAGAAACTCTGCCTATGTATTAGGGTGGCTGATTCCTCCTGGTAAGAATGAGTTGAAAGCTGACTGCAGCTCTCCTTATTACCTTCCTTGGAAGTTATAGAAGCAACTGAGTGAGAGCAGAACCCATGTTCTTTATATTGATACGGACCGCAGAAGTGGGAAAGACAAAGTTGTTTAGCATCTACTAGGAAAGTCTCACCTCTAGGTTGTGGTTTCTTGAGGTGCGACCTACATCTAATAGACATTTCTGGTATATCTTGCAAATCTATAAATATATATATATCTGGTGGGAATGTGTGATGGGATGTGCAGTATAGAAGAAACTCAAACACACTTTGCCTGCTGAGACCACTCTATGCAGAACACCTAGCAAGGACTTATGTGTAAGTCAATTTGGTGCTTTAGATTGTGAGATCCTGAAAGTAGTGAACAGATCAGTTGTGGCCACTGGCTGTGAACAAAGAATTTTTATACACACAGCTTTTAGGAAATTGCCTTTATCCCAATATTTATTTATTTATTTATTTATTTATTTGTACATCCGTCACAGGACGAGAGCAGCGGACATTAAATGACAAATGCAGTAGTGTGAACACAGCCTAGGTTTGTAGTTATATCTATATTATTTCAAGAGATATCACTGGTTGAAAACCCAGTCGGTATTTGGATATTTGGGATAATTGCAGCTGCAGATAAATATCCCAATCCTGACCTATATTTTCAACCAGTGATATCTCTGGAAATAATACAGGTAGTGACATATGAAAGAAGAGAATCTCCTCTTTCAAACAACACCAGAAGCAAGTTTCTACACTTTATTTTATGTCTGAGATATAACTGTTTGAAGTGACCCTCCCTGACCCTCATTTTCTCTTCATTTCACACAAGCCCATAGTGACCCAGTGAGAGGCAGGAACAGCTCTCAATAGAGAAGGAAGGGAAAGAATAATGAAATGATGCCTGAAAATCAAAAGTTTTTCAAAAATTTAGCTATGCTTAAGAGAATAACCTGAGTTGTCAAAAGACTAGAGATGAGCAAACCTTCCAAGATTCATTTCAGGTTCTGGTGGCTCAGGTTCCTGATTCTTTTCGGGTTTGAGCAAGTTCGGTACAAACCAGAAGTTAAATTATTATAATTATTATAGACTGGGATCTCTTCAGTCCCCAGAGTATAATAGGCAGAGGCCCCTCGGGAGGTGTTTAAAAAAAACAAACAAACAAACAAACATTTATACTCACCTTCCCTCACCTCTTTTGGGCCTCCTTGCTGCGTCCAGCGCTGTCTCTTGGTCTCCTCGATGATGTCATGCAGGGCTGTGATTGGGCTTCAGTGGTCACATGGCATTCTGAGCGTCATAACATCATCACAGGCACATGATGTCACCAGGAGAGTGTGGGACACCGTAAGGCTGCCCAAAAGAGATGAAGGAAGGGGAGTATGAATGTTTTTTTTGTTTTGTTTTTGTTTTTTTTCACCTCCCTGTTCCTCTGTCTATTATACTCTGGGGTCTGAAGAAAGTATAATTTTTAATTTTGTTTTTTTTTTTTTTATTTAAAATTTCCGTGTTTTGTCTGTCTTGCAATGCAGATGGTGTGCAAAATACAGTGTCGTCTTCCAGTGACCTACAGCAGGCTCCACCTCAGGCGCTGCATTATGCATTGGCTAATGCTCAGCAGGTGCAGATACACCAGATTGGAGAGGATGGTCAGGTCCAAGTGGTAAGTTTCTACACTTTTTTCAATCCTTAGAAACCCAGAATAGGATTTGAATTTATCAACTGTTTTAAGTAATTATTGTGCAGCAAAAACCCAATCTAATCAGTCTGTATTGTATATATGTATTTGTGTTTTTATTATATATATATATATATATATATATATATATATATGTGGGTGTCATCATTTTGTGTGTTTTTTTTTTTATACTCTTCTCAGCTGTCTCTGTTAAATCTGTGGGCTGCAGACAAGACACTTGGTGACAACCACTAATTTCCCCCATTGCCATACACAGAAAGTTTGCCAGTTAGCTTTTCCATATCTTGACTGTCATACAAATTTGCATTGTTATACTGAGCCACACACACATGCTTCTGCAACTGCTTCTTAGTACTCCTGGCACTCTCTTTGTGATTCAGGAATGTTAATATGAGGGATATTTGAATAAATAAATTAATAATAAGAATAAAGAATGTACAATGGCAGCATATGACCTTTTGGGGTTCTGACATTTGTAGTTAGTTTAAACATAAAGATGTTGAGACCAAGGGTGCGCACCCTGAAGGTTGTAAATTCAGTGAGAGATCTGTCCAATACGTGGAAGTTTATTTTCTCTGGCGACTGATTTTTCCCAGAGAAAGTAAGACTATCTTGCAGAAATATCTCAGCTAATGTCAGCCAATCAGCGATAGAGCGATGACACATAATTTCACAGTTGATAGCTGGAGCTTGGAGCAGAGTCACATTGATTTAAGTCTTGTACGGAGATCACAAAGTCTCTTGTAGAGAAGTGAAATGAATGAGCGATTATTTATGAGGTTATAGAGTCTCTTCTGAGACAAACCTGGATGCTTTCATTTCCGTACACAAACCTCACAGACTTTAAATGTTTCTTATCACGAACAGATAACACTGTACAATCTAGAACCTGGATTGTATATGTGCAATATTGCTTGAATAACAATTCATGATAGAAGTTGTGGATGGGGGTGGGGGTGAGGAGGGAAAGTCTTCTAAATTAGGTTGGCTTCACAAGTTGTGCTAGTCTGCAGTGTGTCCAATTGACACTCACTTTTTTGTAATTATGTTTTACTTGTAAAAACCATGTGGCCATTAACTACATGATAAAAGCACTCCAATTTATGTCTAAAGGAAGTCTACCTACCAAAATCACTTCTAAACCACTTATATGTAGTGACATAGTGAACTCATCTTTCTCATGAAAGCAGATGGTGCTCCAGCAGATGTGGCCCTGCCCTGAGTGCACCAAACAGTTAAAAATATATGGTCTCTATACTTCTAACATCATTGATTTAGAAGCTGTTTTAGTGGTGGTAGACTTCCTTTAAAGACTTGCGTACATTGTCCACACATCAGACTAATGCAGCGTGAGAACCCAGCCTTATGGCATTCAGTATGAACACTTGGGTTTTCCGACCTTCTAAGATTATTGATCTATCCTTTGGATAGGTCATCAAACAAAGATCAGTAGGGGGCTGACACCACGGTGATCAGCTGTTTTGAAGCAACAGCGGGCTCTCCACTTCAGAGGCCTTGTGACCTGTGTGCAGCCTAGTGCCAATCAATAATAATAATAATAATAATAATAATAGTCCTTTAATAGTCCCACAATGGGGAAATTCAGTGTGTTACAGCAGCAAAGATAAGCAGATACAAATACAAATACAACATGTACAGGAATGTTCCAAGGTGAGAGGCATTACATTGATAGCAGACAGACAGATAGGGCGTAGCAGAGGGGGGGGGGGGGGATTTAACAGGCAGAGAGATATTTCAGTTCTCTGTGTGTAATGATCTCCGCTTAGGTCGGTGTTGGTTGTACAGCCTAACCGCGGTGGGGAGGAAAGACTTCCGATAGCGCTCCTTCTCACACCTAGGGTGGAGCAGTCGGTCACTGACAGTACTGCTCAGCGCGATCACAGTCTCATGCATGGGATGGGACTTCTTCTTCTGCATGGAGCTCACCACGGACAGTATCCTTCTGTCACCCACCACCTGCACTGGGTCCAGTGGGCTCCCCAGGACAGAGCTGGCCCTTCTAATCAGCTTGTCAAGTTTATTTCTGTCCCTGGTTGATATACTGCTCCCCCAGCAGGCCACTCCAAAGAAGATGGCTGATGCCACTACCGAGTTGAAGAAAGTTCTAAGAAGTGCCCCCCGGATTCCAAAGGCTCTCAGCTTCCTAAGTAGGTAGAGCCTGCTGTGGCCCTTCCTGTACAGGGCCTCCATATGATCTGCCCAGTCCAGCTTATTATTAAGGAGCAAACCCAGGTACTTATAGGTGTTCACAATCTCGATGCCCGTCCCCAGGATGTCCACTGGTTTAGGAGGGCTTCTGCCTTTGCGGAAGTCCACCACCATCTCCTTGGTCTTCCCCGCGTTAATCTTCAGGTGGTTCCGGTGGCACCAGTCCA
This sequence comes from Leptodactylus fallax, assembly GCA_947044405.1. Classification (NCBI taxonomy): domain Eukaryota; kingdom Metazoa; phylum Chordata; class Amphibia; order Anura; family Leptodactylidae; genus Leptodactylus; species Leptodactylus fallax. The sequence continues at coordinate 3,441,714 of CAMRHE010000083.1, forward strand.
CAAAATGCTGGTTCAGTTCTCTGTACTCCCTGTCATCATCATCTGTGATGAGACCCACTATTGCAGAGTCGTCAGAATACTTCTGTAGGTAGCAGCTGGATGAGTTGCACCTAAAATCTGCAGTGTACAGTGTGAAGAGGAAAGGGGCGAGAACCGTACCCTGAGGTGCCCCCGTATTACAGATCACGGTACCTGACACACAGTCTCGGGCTCTCACGTATTGAGGTCGATTTGTGAGGTAGTCTAGGATCCAGTTGGAGAGGTGGTGGTCCACTCCAGCAAGGCCCAGCTTGTCTCTCAGTAACCTGGGCTGTATGGTGTTAAAAGCACTGGAGAAATCAAAGAACATTATTCTCACCGTGTTCCCTGGTTTCTCCAGGTGAGACAGAGCCCTGTGCAGAAGATGGATGATGGCATCATCTACCCCAATGCCCGGCCGATAAGCAAACTGGAGTGGGTCCATAGCGGGGCTCACTAGAGGGCGGAGATGTGTGAGAACCAATCTCTCCAAGATCTTCATCAGGTGGGATGTCAGTGCTACAAGTCTGTAGTCGTTGAGGTCCATCAAGTGAATGGGGCTGAGCTGAAGACCAACAGCCCCATTGTCTGTGCAGCTGCTGTACAGACATTGTGCTCACTGTCTCATATAGGGCTCACAATCTAAATTCCCTATCAGTATGTCTTTGGAGTGTGGAAGAAACCAGATTACCTGGAGGAAACCCACACAAACATGGGGAGAACATACAAACTCGTTGCAGATGTTGTCCATGGCTCGATTCGAACCTAGGACTCTAGTGCTAACCACTGTGCCACACCAGCAAATAACAGCTAATTTTACATAGCAGGCAAATGAAGCAGCATTGCTAAAGTGATGTATTTAGGAAAACTCTTGAATTTACATAAGATAGCAGCATAGATTGGATCCTGGAGATGGGAATACCATTTTAAGGGGTTGTTTGTGGTATTTTTGATAGAAATGGCCTATTCACAGAGCCAACCCCCAGATCCTGCACATATCAGCTATACCAATGATTGTTTGGGTTTCTTAGAAAACCATGTGACTCCAGAAGCTGGGTTTCCAGGAGAAGTGGAAAATGTGTCCATGATGGTCATTAGATATACCTGTTAATATAGGCAGCAAGAAATCTGGTGTGTATACAAGATATTGATAGATACCATTTTATCTGAAATGGCAAATTATTATTTTCATATGTTTAAGTAGCCGCTGCCTATTGCCAAGATTTGGTCATGGTAGACTTGGGGTTAATTCCCTCCTGTCTTCTCCAGGCTACAGGGAACGGAAGGCAAAGTGTCTCTTATCAAGTCTGAATAAAACTTGGGCTGGAAATTATGCTTGGAGTCCCTATTGTCAGTTTGATAAGTTCAGTCTGTTTTGTTTTGCCTCTTATGAATAGGATGACTTCCTTCCAAAGGAAATGAAGCTGTTTGATATAGAGGGAGCTGTGCTTCTTTGAAATTCACAGGCAATTGTTCTTGTAAAAATGTAAAAAAATAAAAAATAAAGTTGTCAAAGGCTTTTTGACTGAATTCCAAATTGAGCATCTAAATCTCCCCTCTGCTGCATACTTATTGCCTTCCAAATGGTCAGTGGGAAAATGAATTTTAGTTTGAAAAACCACAGTATCTGTACAGTTCCTAGACCACCAGTACTACTTTACCATTAACAGGTCACTATGACCGGGAAGTGTTTTGTCTGGGCAGCGGCTTCCTGTAGTTTCATGCATTTCTGTTAAAGAGAACCTATCACATAAAAATGCAGTGCATGTTAGAGAGCAGAGGTAGCTGAGCAGACTGGTTTTGTGGGAAAATATTCAATATAACTTTGTGTTAGTTATGTAGTGGGTTGTGCTATTATTGATTGACATCTATCTCTAAATACAGTCATATAGAGGAGTCACTGCGTACAACTCACGCAGAGAGAGCAGAGATGTGAATGACAAATTGTACTCAATCTTTTCCCTCTTTTCTCAGATATGTGCTCAGCTCCTTCTGCTCTATAACATGCTTTCTGCTCTATTCATCTGATTTTTTTTTTTTTTTTTTAAAACACTAACAAATCAGAGCCCTGTAACTATTCTGCCTTATGATTCTTACATCACCCTGAACTGCATATAAATAAATGGACAGAAAATACATCTCTTGCTGTATATTGTCCTAATTTTACATAATAGACTATATTATATTTTACATTCTTTGTTCTGCTGGTGAAGTCTCCGTGTACATACATTTCATTACTCATACTGTACTGATCCTAATTTATCTAATATATTATACTCCACAGCTGTGCTCAATAATCTGCTAGTGGAGTCACTGTCTACATAAATTACATTACATATCCCATAATGATCAGCAGAATTCTGTATTCTACTTGAAGAATCATTAGGGCACATTTATTATGGCTCTATACCACTTTTATGGCAGAAAAAAGTTACAAACCATCAGTTTGCAATTTTTAAAAAATGCCACCTACAACAATATTTGTGAAGTTTTTATGCTGCCCTCACCACTTTCCAGAAAGAGGACATAGCAAAGAGAGTCCATCCCCCCCATTAGATTTATTATCAAGTGCATCCACTGCTGGAACAGAGATTATCAAGACTGGCGTGGAAACATCTATGGCCAAGCTGGCCATATACATTTGATAGCTGTCAGTTGTATACTTGTTCAGCTAATAGCTATGTCTCCTGATTCATCTACTCTTGGTTGAGCATGCTTATGTTCTCAACTGGGAGAGTGAAAAAAGCCGGTGTCAGGCACCTCTACACCTTTAAACTTTACAAGCCCAGCTTTCCTAGAGTCCTGAATGGTGTAGTAACACATTGTTCTGGAATCAGTGATGTATCCTAGGCAAAGTAGCCATTCAGCAGTATGAGAAAGCTGAGTGGCAGTTCTTGTGGGCGCCCAGCATTTTTAGTAGCTGATTTAACTCAGAAACTAATAAAATTATTTTCAGTCTGATCCTTGGAAAGCTGTATGGCAATCAGTATGGCTGCAATTGTTGTTTTCATGTGACTTTGTTACCTTGATTTCTCCCACCTCCAACACAACATGGCAGATATCCTGTTCAGGAGCTTGGTGACAGCCCTGTAAAAGGTAGAATGGAAACCATTTTAGTTGTCACACATCTTCCCCCAAAGGATTGCTGGGGCTCCCACCACAGGGACACCCCCACTGTTGGTGAGAACTGAGGTGTTTTGCACCATAAATTAAATGGAGTGGCAGGTTGGAGATAGGTCTGGGCAATTAATTGAAAAATAACCAAAATGGAAAGTTATTTTAAATCCATGCTTTCCCGCCTCATACTGCCATTGGCTAAAGGATATGTCCTGATTGCTGATATGTCAATAAACAAAACCAAAATTCACTGGCATAGTGTGGCATATAAATAGGGGGCATGATATATAAAAACAGGAGTATGTAATCATTCATTAATCATAATCGAGGTAAAATGTTCAATTAATCGTGATTTGCTTTTGGGTCATAATCTCCCAGCCCTAGTTGGAGATGTGCTTCACTGCTCCATTCTTTCAGTGGGATCCGCCAGGGATAGCCTTATAGTAGTTTGGATAGGGCAAAATTTCTTGTCACTGAAATACACCTTTTATTGATAGACTCAAACCAGAATCACTATAGGCACCTGATTATAATTTTATATCAAAGACACTGAGCATGAAACAACACAAGTTCAATCCTCTTAGACAAAAATAGTTCTTATCTGAGTTCAGTAGGTTCTAATCTGTAGTGCACTTTTATACACAGGCTCTCCCCATACCTTTGAGTAATGCCACTGTACTGCTAGCAGGTACAGTACATAGGTTTTTGTTTTTTTAATTTTTTTAATCGACGACTCCTGGGGCATTCTCCATATCAAAGATAGACCAATGGTACTTATTAAAACTAAGTACAGTAAAGCAGTAATACCTACTAGTAATCATCTGTGGAAATCAGGTCAGCCCTGCCACAAAAGACATACTCCCCCATAGGTGCCCATGTGAAGGGTAAAGTAGGTAAACATGAATGCTACTTGATGAAGGGTGATCTAATAACATGTATGAATAAGAGGTCAGTACACTAAGGACTGCAGTTGTTCAAGGGGGCATCCTTTACATTTAGAGGAAACAAGTTTTCTACACTAGCATAAATGGGGGGAGGCTTACTGTATGAGAAGTTGGATTATGGGAGTCTATGGCAGAGGAAGTTGTCATGAAAGAATTCACTAAGAGAGTTCCAGATTTCTGTTGATGGGTTGTTTATCTAGGGATTTATTCTGATTTTGAAGGAATTTTTTCCTTAGGCTAAGTTCCCACGTTGCGCAAAAGCAGCTTTTTTGTTGCAGATTTTTCTGCATCTTTTTTTTATCCAAAGCCAAGAATGACTTCAAATGGAATGGGAAATATATCAGAAATACTTGTACTTCTACCTTGTGCTCAATCCACTCCTGGCTTTGGCTCAAAAAAACTCAAATGACTTTTTATTTTAAATGGGAAAGTTTGTATTCAAAATAATGTTTTTTGGGACCTGTAGTTCCAAGATTATGAATAAGATAGTCCTATCTCTTTCTTTTGCAAAGCCATTATGTCATTGGTAGTGTATTTGTTTTCTTGTTTTCTCACATTTCTTTGTTTCTTTTGCAGGGACATCTACACATTGCTCAGGTTCCACAGGGAGAGCAGGTTCAGATCACCCAGGACAGTGAGGTAATTTGCTGAAATCACCTTGCCCTACTTGGCATGCCCATTGATCAGCTTTTCTTAGCAGTTGATACCCAAGAAATAGTTCTGTTTTCTGTGTAGTTGCCGATTACTACCGATCAGCTCCCATTCAGACAAATTCATGCTAAGCTGCAGTAACTCTGTTCAACCACTACACTGAGAATGGCGCTGTCTACGTCCTACTTCATTCTTTGTGTATCTGCAGCTGAGAAGAGCAGATCGATGGGTATGCCATGTTTCAGACCCCCACCAGATATTGATGATATATTCTTAGGATAGGTTATCATTATGATTACGGTGAATCAAGATTTATATAGGTTTTATTATGTTTTACTAAATAAAATATGCGAGAATAAACAGTTGGCTCTGGATTATTGTGTTCTGATGTCTAACTTTAAAAAAAAATGTATTGATGGAGTTATGTTTATATTAAGTTATAGTTTTTAATGGTACCATTTCTGGTATGTAAAACATTTTGTTCACTTTTTACAGCTTTTTTGGGCAAGGGGAGGAGACCAAAACAGATTAATTTAAGCATTAATTCTGTTTGTCTTTTTTTTCTTAATGCACTCACCATATGGAACAAATAATATTATGTTTAGATGGTTCAGACTTGTACACATATGGCGATACATAATATACATTTTGTTTGTTTACTTTATTTTTGAAAAGTTATTTTTTATAAATTTTTGCAAAAGTTTTACACTACTTAGATTTTTTTTTTATTGTCCCATAAGGGGATTTGAACCCGGGATTGCTTGTGCAAAATACTGCAGTACTTCTGTCTGTGTATTAGGCCAGTGATTATTACACCTCTGTACATGACAGCTAGGACTCCATTGACTGCCCTTCTGCCTTGCTCTGGCAATTGCTCCGCACCCCTGCAAGGGGTGAAAGATGGGACTCTGCCCCCCAACCACCAATAATGATCATGGCATCTTAAGGGTTAATCTTCTGGAGTATTTTCTGTTTCTGACTCTAGCAATTCGTCCAGAGTCCCTACTGTATTATATAGCCATAACCCAGAAGTGATTTAGCAAGCACAATTCCTGTGCCTGTTGCATCAATGAACCATACTATTACAGTATTGAGTATTAACTATACGTTCAGTCTGATGTAATAGAACGGGTTAAACTTAACTGCAATTCAAGCAACAGCTGACCTGGAAACACACAAGTTGCCTTACATTCCATAATAATGCTTTCTTTCCCAACACCTACCATTTGTGCCATCATTAACTCAACTGCCAAAACTGCATAGCAGATGCCACATTGTGAGGCTGTACGGGGACAGTAAGGGACAGATAGTTCTGGTTATTTTTTTAATCCACTCCTGGTTTTGGTTTCAAAATAAAACTTGAACGCGTGTCCTTTACCCTAGGTAGTCAACAATTAGAAGCGCTTCAACCTTTTTATCATCCTGGCTCTGTCTGTTCTGGTTTTGTATTTGCATGTGTTCTACATACCAAGAACAACGCCGTAACCATCAGAACTTGTGTTTCTGATATTGGTCAAAAATCTGATGACATTACAGAAAAATCAAATATTTGAGCTCCTGTGGTTTTTAAAGACCTGTTTCATATCTCACAGTTTGCAAGTTATGTCAGTTACGAGTTTCCAGCGAGCCATAGAATCACAAGTGTATTTCAAGGATCAGTTAGGTTTTTGCAAATAAATGTGCAGTCTCAGGACAATGGAGTGGAAGGTGTTACATAGTGAGGTGGTTTTTCTATATTGCTTTGTTGGCAGTCAAAATCTTAACTCCCTGGACAGCTGTTTAGACAGTTGCTGTACATTTAAAGGGGCTATAAAAATGGCAAAAATGGTCTTTCTTCAAAACAATGAGTTGATATCTATAGCAGTGACTATATGTGTGCTGATATTTCAATTCCTATGGGATATACAAAGATATACAAATAAAAGATTGTGATCAGCTCACTTTTCTTCCACTAGGAATGATGATCTCTGCAGTGAAGGGCGATTTATCTGTCCCATAACAAGGCACATCCTGCACTCTGAATGCCTTGCCAGAATTCTTTACCAGCTCCTAGCTGGTGTAGATTTCTGTTGTCATTTACGCCACAAAAGTGGCATGAATGTTAGTGAGTGTGGTGCCTCATGCCTGTCTGAATTTGAGAGAAGCAAGGGTGGCATAAAATTGTACTTGTAATAAAAATTGTCAAAGTGCAATTTAACAGTCACAAACCATAGGTGGCATAGTGGCTTAGTGAATTTACCCCAAAGCCTTTAATAAAGGGGCATTCCCATCTCAGTATTTATGGCTATATCCATAGAATATACCATAAATACCTGATAGATACAGGACCCACCTCAGAACTGGCAGTTTTTGCTTCTTTTGCATCTTGTTTAATTTGCTTTCAGGAGGATATGGAGCCGTGTTTTCAAGATAGATGGAGGTGTGACCCCCATCTATTAGGTGTTTATGACACATTCTATGGATAGAACCATAAATACTGAGATGGGAATAACCCTTTAATTCTAGTATTAAGAAACCTAAGCACATAGCATAGCTAGCAAAGCTTACATGTTTTGGCAATTAAACCTTAAATTGTAGTAACACAGGCCAATGCAGGAGGTGGTGGCACATGACAATATAACATGACTTGGTGCTCATTTGCATGGTCTTTTACACTGATACAAACTACATGGAGGAGGAACCATTGCTACAGCGATGGCTCCTCCCTCATACAGTTTTATTGACTCTGTACTCCCTTGTCTACACAGGTTGATGTCAGGCATATGTTATAGTACATAGTAGGTGCAATTGTCAGGTGATCGGGAGCACATTAAGGCTGAGGACATATACTTTGGCTTTTTCATACCACCAGAGCTTTGCCCAATTGTGATGGCCAATATCAGCATTATTTTGAAGTTAATACCTCCGACTTCATGGGTGGAGCTCTGGACACATGCCAGTTATTGGAAATAATATTTCTGCAAATGCTTCCGATAACCAGACTATGTACTACGGCTTTTAGTCATAGCCTGTTAATGGAGACCATGACCCTTTAAAACAATTAAAAGGAAGACAATCTGAAATCAGAAGGCAAATAAAAAAAAGTCAAAATGGTATATCCATTCCTATTGGCTGTCCATCAAAAACAATCCAATATGAATCCCTATTTAGGATTTAGGATCTCTTATAATCCCTACCTCTAACTGATCTGGGCACAGAATACAGAGAAACCAGTGACATCAGCTCCTTACCTCAATGTATACCTTTATATAGAAAGCAGAAACCTGATGTGGACAGAGCTTAATAAAGCATTAATATGACCTGTCACATGGGAAGTACTGCTCTAATGCCTTTACCTGTCACTTTAGATGAACATTTTATGCAGATGGATGAGCTGCTACTTGTAGAGGACATGCACAGCTGATGACCTCTTTGCTACTTTTCCTCTCATTTTCTGAAAGTCCATAATCTGCAAGTAGTTCCGAAGAGTTCTCTGATTTGCTGAAAGGATGATAAATCTCACAGCGCCTTTACAGAATTCTTTCCGTGTTTTTTGCAATAATCAACCATCATCCAAGATAGGTTACTTAGAAAAAACTCTGTAAGTGCTGGGCAGTAACTCTGGTCAAGTTCTCTAAATACAGATGGACATGTCTTTTTTAATACTAAGAAATGGCAGCATTGTGAAGAATGTTGCAGGCTAATACATTTCCTAAAGTAAAAGGACATACGTTTTTCACTGGATTTTGCAATGTAGAAACTACTCATTAATTCCACATCTAACATGCATGTATTTTACAGGGGAATTTGCAGATCCATCAAGTCCACGTTGGTCAGGATGGGCAGGTAATGTCTCTGTTTAATGCCATCGTCACTGTTCAGATTCACATATTTGTTTCTTATTTCATATAAATGCAGGAACCAACCAAACATAAATTCTATGTATGACACAAAGCAGTTTATAATAAGGACTCTATAACTGGAACATGACCTGTACTCTATCAGCTGGAGAATGTAAGATTTTTTTTTTTCATGCAAGTGACTTGAGTGGGAGTGGCAGGGCATAGCTCCAAATTTACATTTAAGATAGCATATTTTTAGAGAATATTCACATTAATTTCATAGAAGAAAGGGAAGGCTGTTTAACTGATTACTCGCTGCAATTTTTCAGGCAAGGAGTGTACTGGTCGTGTGGAGGGTCACAGACTGAGAGTTGGTGGAAAGGCATGTTCATCCAGCAGAACAGAGTTTTTTAGGAAAGGAATGTGCTGATTTTGTGGGAGGTTACAGACTGAGCATTACATAGAAGGAGAAGGGTCCCTAGCAGCTCATAGTATTTTGTGGAGAGTTTTCTGATTTTGTGGTAACCTGTACAGGTATCTACTGATGCAAGTAAGGACAGAATTACATGTCACAGGGGCAGAGTCATTACTTAAAGGGGTTGTAAAGAATTAGAAAAAGATGGCTGCCAAAAATTTTGTGACATAAATCCACATATTGTCAGTGGTATTGCAGCTGAGCCTCATTCACTTCAATAGATTTGAAATTCAGTACCAGACACAGCCCATGTATGCCGGTGTGTCCATTCAGGCTTGTGCTGGAGTCTCGTTGACTTTAGTCCTGCGCCCCACTTGATCACTCAGACCAATCAGTGTCCTCTGCGGTTACTAGTAAGGAACTGATGATGTATTTGAGTGATGTCACCGAACCTTCCCCTTCCCCTGACTCCACACCAATTGCTCCAGTTCCTGGACAATACCGTTTAAGTTTTCCCTTATTTGCAGAAATTAAAAGTTACAGAACAAAGAGGTAAACGTTCTGTAATTTCTCTACCTGCACAGATTACCTCTACCTCTAAACTGTAAAAGTTTCATACTAAAAGGAAGTCTCTTTATTTAGCAATTTGCAGATCTTTTCATTATACAGTGATTAAAGGGGTTGTAGAGTAATGTCCAACCTGGCTGCTTTCCTACAAAAGCAGCGCAACACCTGTCCATAAGATATGTGTGGTAATGCAGTTCAGCTCCAGTCATTCCAGTGGGGCTGTGCAGTAATTCCAGACACAATCCATGGACAGGTGTGGTGGTGTTTCTAGTAGAAAGTAGCTTTGTTTTTCTCTTAGTGGGCAACCCTTTTAAAAAAAAGTCTGCCACCTCCCCCAAGGCATATTCATCTGCTACCACCATGTTACAGAGCACAATACAGTGATAAATAATATACATTTGTTATGTATGTCACACTTGTATATTTGGAGAAAAACAACTTTAAAGTCTTATTCAGAAGAGACAGTTGATGCACTGGGGGGCAGGCCCTGGGCACTGCTTTTGCCACTCAGACCCCTACCATCTATTGTCTGAACCACCCCATGCAGTGAGAGTCAATTCTCCTATTGCTATGACATCACCCATTCTTCTTGAACAGTTAAAGCAGTGCACCCGGGACTGAAGTGCCGCCCCCTCCCTAGTGCACCAGCTGCCTCTATTGCATACGAATTGTTTTTCTCCAAATCTAGAAAAGTGACATACATAACAGAAGTGTGTTGAGTATCACTGTAATGTTCTAACATGGTGGTGACAGTTGAGTATGCTTGGGGAGGTGATGAGGTGATCGAGCTTTACTTCCATAAAATTAGAAAACTAGAAGATCCGAGCAGCTTTTTCATCTTCTGGTCCACGCATCTGGCTAACACATTTGGTGTAAAGTTATTTCTTATAAATGGAAGTGACTATAGTGTAGTGAGATTCTCGGTCTGGTAATTATAATAATAATTTTCTACAAAAGGCCTTGGTTAGTGATATCTGTCGGGTGTTATCACTGCCTGAGGCTGTGAATGTATATGGTGATGCCAGTAATCTTAGCAGATTTTGGACGGTCTCCTAACATTTATAATTAGCATAAAGAACATAACGGGGAAGGGTCGCACTATGTCCCCTGGACAGTCTGTGTCAGATTTAAAAATAGCACCCGATGCTGTGAGACTTCTGAGCTGCCTTTATGTGTCGGAGCTTTGATGTCAAACTAAAACCACAAGACCCGCTGTTGTTTTAAGTTTGGCAGCTCAACCAGATTCAGCACTCAATAGCTTTTACAGCAAACAAGGAGAAAAAAAAAATCTATAGATATAAAATTTTGATCTTGTGCATTGTGATGATGGATATGATACTGAATTTAGATACACACTGAAAAGTTGGATTCTCTCTAATAATTTTGAAATTTTGAGCCATAGGAAAGATTTGTGTAAAATCAGCAGTCATGATAATGTTAATCAGACTTAAGGCTATATTAACACAAACATGTCCGTTTCTTAGCTGTGAAAACAGACAAATCAGACCATTTTTAATGACCGTTTTGCATCCATTTTGTGTCTGTCCATTTTTGACGGTCAAGGGTCTTGCATTCGTTTTGCATCTGTTTTTAATGGACTGTTAAAAATAAAGAAGAATTTCATTTATTTTTATTCTTTTTTGGGCCACTCCATTGATCCATTTTTAATGTCCATCACTTGGATGTAAATCCGTTTTGACATGCCTTACAAATGGACCTATTGACTTTAGTGGGGACTGCGTTGCTGTCAAAATGGAAAAAGAACATGTCACTTTTTTTAGCAGACCATTTTTTCTGTCTGTCAAAAAAAAAGACGTGTGGGTACACTGATTCACTCTCATTGTTTTTCAAATGGCTATGTTATGGCCTTTAAAAAATGGCTGTCAAACAGCCATTTTTCACTTTTTTCATGTGAGGCCCCACAAGGTGTAAAGGCTGCGGAAAAAAACTGGTGTTTTACAGCCCCTGCAAATCTCATCCACACATTGCGGGAAAATACGCGCAGTGGACACACTGCAATTTCCAAAACCGTCGTGGTTATGGAAATCGTAGCATGTCAATTCTACCTAAGGAAACACCGGCGTTTTCCCTATAGGTATAATTGAAGCAGAAAGTCCGCAAAGAAAACCTCTGCGGACTTTCTGTGAAAAGTGCTGTGGAAAAAACCATGCTGCGTTGCTGCCACGGCTTTTCCTGCAGCGCTTTTTTGCTTCGGCTCACTACATGGGGCCTTAGCCTAACTCTCATTACCGACAGGAACAAAGCATATGGTAGAGTAGCAGCTGGGATCTCACGATCCAACAGTACTTGTACAGTTCAATGCAGAGAGGATGTGCTATCAGTCACTGACATGGGAATGATTTCACCTAATGGCTTGATGAATGTGTTTAACTCTATCTAATGTCTATGATTAGCTTAAATGGAAACTCCAGTGTTAAAGGGGCAGAGATCATTTCTAAGTTTCTACAATGTAGAGACCGTGCTGTAACAGAAACTACCAAGGAGAGCAGCTAATGAAACACTGATAGATATTTCAATTTTACCTGGAGTATCAGATATCCAGCTTTGGTAAAGGCAGAGTATGATAATACTAGATAATGTAAACATTTTTCCATCTGAACATAGCAAAACTGTCCTATGTGTGAGTCTGCAGTTAATAGTGCCATCCGTCAAGAAAATAAAGAAATCTCTGCTACAATCTCATTGTTATTGCACTGTATGTCCAGTGTAACTTTTTTGGCCAGTAGAGGGCACCAAAATGTAGTTCAACATCTGTAGAGTTTATTTTCTTACACTAGGGATCTGGCGTCTCTTAGCAGCAAGACACATTCCTGACCTGTCCTAATCACTGTTTACCGATTTACAGAATTATTTAACTTCTCTTCAGCTTTTGTATCTCAAAATTTTAGCAACAAATGTATCTTAAACTAAACAGAACATTCCTGTCATAGCAGTGAAGTGGCAGCTGTGAGGATGACATTCAGGGATTTGCTAGACACATTGATTGAGTACGATGGCATAATTCCATGGGTTTACAAGTCCTAAGCTCTTACCTAAATACTGGTTTTGGGTCTATGGTGTCTTATAAAATTTAAATTGTCATCTGCAAATAAATTCCCTGTCCTCTAGGTGCAGCTGTATATTCACATGGAGACATAGTAATGTTAACTAATAACCAGTCCATGTCTTTGGTCCAGCTGTTCCCAATACCCCAGTAGTGGAGCAAGTGTTCTTCCTTTCCCCTGAAGGAGTTTTCCTGCTATTCCTAATATCGCTAGGAGATGCCATCACTTTGTTGATTATTGGGGAACAGACTGCCAGGATTCCAACCTATCCTCAGAGTGAGGGGTCTTTTTCCAAAATTTTCCCTGCACAGAAGCTGGTCACTAATATAACTGTGCAGGGGAAAGTTATGAAAACTGCAGTAAATTTTGTCTTCGAAATGATGATGTGTTACAGTTTATTTATTATTTATTTATTATGCTTACTTATATACAGGGCCGGCGTTAGGGGGGGGCAAACTGGGCAATTGCCCAGGGCCCCGTCCCCAAAGGGGCCCCCGGGATCCGGAACCTGATGACTCCGGATCCCGGAGTCAGGCCTGGCCAAAGCAATAACAGAAAGGAACCGCAGGGCCCCTTTCCGAGGTGAGTAAAAATAACAAACATTTTTACTCATCTGTCCTTGGCATCCGACGTCATCTTCTGGCGTTCCGGACATCACTGCTGAGGCGCTGAGGCCTGGCCTCAGCGGTCACGTGGGTCGTGCCTCACGTAATCGCTGAGGCCCAATCACAGGCCTCAGAGGTGACGTCCACAACGCGTGACGTCAGCCCCAGAGAAGAGGAAGCCAGCGGCGGCAGTGATAGCGGAGCAGCGCGAGGAGGCCCATCAGAGGTAAGACAAGGTGAGTATAACTGTTTATTTTACCTTACTTACCCAGGGCCTTCGATTATTATACTCTGGGGTCTGAAGAGTCCCCATAATATAATATAATATAATAATAGCACTGTAGGGCCCCTGTGGAGCATTATACTGGGGGGCCCCCTCTGGATAGCATATTATACTGGGGGGGCCCCCTCTGGATAGCATATTATACTGTGTGGGGCCACTGTGGAGCATTATACTGGGGAAGGGGCCCCTCTGGATAGCATGTTATATTCTGTGGGGCCTCTGTGGAAAATTATAATGTGTGGGGGGGGGGGGGCTCTGGAGATAATGTTATATTCTGTGGGGCCACTTTGGAGCATTATGCTCTCCAGAGGGGCTCCCCAGTATAATGCTCCAAAGTGGCCCCACAGAATATAACATGCTCTCAAGAGCCCACCCACTTTTTATAATACTCCATAGAGGCCCCGCAGAATATAACATGTTCTCCAGAGGGCCCCCTCCACAGTGGCCCCACACAGTATAATATGCTCTCCAGAGCCCCCCCCAGTATAATGCTCCACTGTGGCCCCATACGGTATAATATGCTCTCCAGAGGGGCCCCCCAGTATATTATACTGTGCGGGGCCACCGTGGAGCATTATACTGGGGGGGGGGGCTCTGTAGAGCATGTTATACTGTTTTGGGCCACTGTGGAGCATTATACTGGGGGGGGCTCTGGAGAGCATATTATACTGTTTTGGGCCACTGTGAGTATTATACTGGGGAAACCTCTCTGGGCAGTATATTATACTGTGTGGAGGCCATTCTGGAGCATGTTATACTGCGTGGGGTCACTGTGGAGCATTATTCTGGGGGGACGCTCTGGGGAGCATAATATATTGCGTGGGGCCACTGTGGAGCAAAATACTGGAGGGGGCACTGTGGAGCATTATACTAGCGGGGGGCCCTCTGGGGAGCATATTATACTATGGGCCACTGTGGAGCTTTATACTGGGGGAATGGACAGTGTGGGGAGCCTGTTATACTGTGTGGGGCCACTGTGGAGTGTATTGTATTGTGTGGGGCTTTTCGGGAGCATATTATACTCTGTGGGGCCATTGTAGAGCATTATACTGGGGGGGACTGTGGGGAACATATTATACTGTGGGGGACCACTGTGGAGCATTATACTGGGGGAACCCCTATGTGGAGTATATTATACTGTGTGGAGGTCATTATGGAGCATGTTATACTGTGTTAGGCCACTGTGGAGCATTATACTGGGGGGGCATTGTGGGGTGCATATTATACTGTATGGAGCATATTATATTGTGTGGGGCTGCTGGGGAGCATATTGTACTGTCTGGGGCCACTAAGGGGTAGTATACTGTGTGGGCCACTGTGGAGTATTATACTGTGTGGAGCCTTACAAACCATGTGGGACCACAATGGGGGGCTCAGGGGAGCATTTTATACTGTGTGGGGTCATGGTGGAGCATTATATACCATGTGGGGAAACTGGAGGGCTCAGGAGAGCATTTTATACTGTGGAGCATTATATACCATGTAGAGCATTATACTGTGGGGGGGGGGGCTCACAATTCCTGCTGGCAGCCCTGTGTACTATGTCTGCATCACAGATCCCTCACTATAATCTTGCACATATGTGTAGTGCTCCATGGCCATGTCATTCCCCATACAGTACTGTGCATGAACTGGCCATGGAGTTATTGGGGCCTGCACAGTACTATAGGGGCTGACTATACGGGGAACATACTCAGTAACACCAGATAGTCAGAACATATGTAAGACTTCAGTGAAGGAGCCGTGGTGTAGGCTATTAGCAGGAAGCTGTTGGGTGGGGCCCCAGAAAAAGTTCCTTTGGTGGGCCTAAGGCCCTTCAGTCCGACACTGTATAACGGAGAACTATTATATATAAGGGTGGGTTACTATATATAATTGGGAAACTTAAGTATGAGGGGGCTATTATTTATAAGAGGGGAACTATTTATAAGGGGGGTATAATTGTTAAGTGGGCTTATTTATAAAGGGGGCTATTAGTGATAATGGGGACTATTATTTATAAGGCTAACTATTATTTATGAGGGGGCTATTATTTATAAGGGAGCAGTATTATTTTTACTGGGTGACTGTTACAGATAAGGGGGATATTACTGATACAGGGCACTATTTATCATGTATAAGGGAGCTATTATTAATAAAGGTGTAAGATTATTTATAAGCAGGGACTATTATTTATAAGGAGGCGCTATAATAACTGATGACTGGGTGCAAAAATCTAATAGGTGGTACAAAAGTGCTCATTGTGTGTGGTAAAATAGAGCTTGTTATTACTTTTTTGTTGGCAGAAAGGAGGCGTTATTATAGGGGTTGTCACTGGAAGACGATGGTGTTGTTTGCATATCAGCATTAGGGGCCCCGCTTTTAATTTTTGCCCAGGGCCCCACCTTGTCGAAAACCGGCCCTGCTTATATAGTGCCATCATATTCCACAGAGCTTTACAGACATTGACAGTCACTGTCCCATATAGGGCTCACAATCTACATTCCCTATCAGTATGTCTTTGGTGTGTGGGAGGAAACCGGAGTACCCGGAGGAAACCCACGCAAACACAGGGAGAACATACAGACTCCTTGCAGATGTTGTCCTTGGCAGGATTCGAACCAAGGACTCCAGCGCTGCAAGGCTGCAGTGCTAACCACTGAGCTACCGTGCTGCCCTACAGTTACAGTTATCGGCACAGTGGATTGCCAGGAACGTCGCAGTGAAATCACAAAGGAGATTTTGCTTGTTTTTTTTTTAAGACAGGAGGGGGGGGAATGCGCATAAATAGGACACCCTTTAGTCATTGTGTTATGACATATCCTATTGAAAAGCCATAACATTAGACGATGAGATTACCCCTTTAATAAATTTGCTAAATGAAAATTGGTAGATTTTGGAAACTGTGTTTTGGCTCAGGTGTATGATATGTTTATCCATTTGTTCCCCTTTAATTCCTGAAACTCTGCACTTCCGGGCCAGCTGTGAGTAGAATATAAAGGGCAGTTCCTCGGATACTGCACATCTGCTTTAAATAACCAACACAGGGACACAAACAGGATTGTTAGAAAGAAAAAAAAGAGAAAATTAAAAAGTAAACATTGTACAGCTGGAAATGCAGTGCTTGTACCTTTGTTTTGAGAAGGGGGAAATAGATAATTTAGGATAATTTATAATGTGATTGTTTTTTACAAGGATGTTCCAGAGTTAATTGCTGAGGAAGCAGTAAATGATTCTCTCAAACCAAATACTTCAGAGGCTCCTGTACTTCTCTGCTTGTAAATGGGCACCGTGAGGTTAATGGGATAAACTGGCAGTAGCTACAAATATAGGCACACAGGTATATATTAGAGGTATATATTTATCGCAGGGGTTGGGGGTGGTCATAATAAAAGCTTTGACATTTTTCAGTCCATTGAAAATCTGGGACAAGGACCTGCAGTATTTAATATATATGATGCTAGCAGTAACAGATTTACACCTACCTGCTGATAGCGGTTTGTGGCCCTTATACATTGTCATCCGGGATTTACATTTTTGAGGCTATAAAGGCAGCAGTGATGTGGGTTCATTTAGCTATAGTAAATATTAACTATACAATAAACTTTGTGAATGTATCAAGTTACTGTTGAATAGTACCGTAATATGCACAGCACAGACCATAATATACAGGCTGACCTTCACATCTTCACTTGTAGTTGTCCACAACAAGCTCAAGGTGTTTATACAATTTTAAGTTTGCAATGAAAGCCCTGGCTCTTAATGAATGTCATTTAAGATGATGCCTGTTGGGGTAAACTTTGGGGCTTATTCATATTTCTTTTATAATGGATTGCATGCTTATGCTGATGTCTAGTGGCTCGTATCAGAAAGCTCCTTGTTTTGAATACTTCGAAAAAGTAGTAACAGACAAGTTTTCTTCCTTTATGGATAACTTTAAGGTCATCATTAAATGAGAATTTAAAACATAACTCCAATTATAAAACAACAAAAATGAATAGTACAGGTAAATATAAGAAACTTTGGAATATATCTTATTTAAGAAATACATTTCCTTTTAAATTTATCAAACTTAATTTTTACATATTAAACTATGGAGAGGGAAGGAGGATGAGGCTGCTGGAAAAGGCATACTTAAAAGCTGTAGCTACTACACTCTGCTACACTTTTTGTCAAGGAACCCTACACAGCTATATTTCAGGATAACAGTCTACCACTGCACATAATGACACAATAAATCAATTATCATTCCTCTTTCATTCCCTCTCCATAGAGTTCTGTACTGTTCTGTGTGTGAGATACAGACTCTGTTTAAAAAAACATTCTGAGTAAATATAAGGAGAAGGGCAGCCTAGTAAGTGAAGAAGGAAATGGGTATCCTTAATAAGATATGTTACAAAGTTTCTTATACTCATCTATTCAATTAAAAAATTGGTTGTATAATTGGAGCTATCACAAGGCATTATGGGAAAGGAGCTGGGGAGCTCATACGCCCTCTGTTGGATGTAACAGTTCCTCAATTTGCTTTTGACTCACCGAGTCTTGAGACAGCAAAAGGGATTTTAGCCAAGCCAATTTCACTTATCTGCATACAGCGCTGTTTCGGGATTGTTGTCCCTCATCAGTACAGAGCAAAGTGAACTGGCTGGCTTTGTGGGAGGCAATGAGTGGGTTAGGGACAAGAATCTCTCACATTGAGGAGAGCACCAGTGAAGGTGTGTAGAGATTGAATTGCCTTTTGCCCTCTACTTAGCATCTACATATCACAAAGCATTATGGGAAAGGAGCTGGGGAGCTCATACGCCCTCTGTTGGATGTAACAGATCCTCAATTTGCTTTTGACTCACCGAGTCTTGAGACAGCAAAAGGGATTTTAGCCAAGCCAATTTCACTTATCTGCATACAGCGCTGTTTCGGGATTGTTGTCCCTCATCAGTACAGAGCAAAGTGAACTGGCTGGCTATGTGGGAGGCAATGAGTGGGTTAGGGACAAGAATCTCTCACATTGAGGAGAGCACCAATGAAGGTGTGTAGAGATTCAATCTCTACACACCTTCACTGGTGCTCTCCTCAATGTGAGAGATTCTTGTCCATAATTGGAGATACGCTTTAATACAGCCATCACTCAGTGCTTGGCAGCTTCTTCATCCAGACCTACTACTTCTAAGGTGAAAGCTGGTCATACGCACTATAATTTCATATGGCAAACAGCCAGAAATTGGACATGTAGATGCTGCCAATAGTAGTTCATAGCTGGCTGCCAAAAACAGTCATGCTGGATGTTTTTGGACAGCTATTGGCCAACATTACCATGGTTTGCCATGACTGGCAAGCCCTCCTTAAAATATCTTGAAAAACATCCACTACAGTACTGAAAACCGGCATTGTGACCTCCTGTGCATCTCATACCCTAACTGTCTGGTTAGATCAGCTAGCTGCTGGTACTCCATAAGCATTGGTAGGAAAAGAATGGAGGCCTCCAACTTCCAGCAGATGCATCAGCAGACCTGGTATAACTAGCTGCAAGATCTGCTGCTCTTTTTATTGCAGCCAGGACATCTACTTAGTTACATTCCTTTACAATAAACTGCTCTGTGAAGGCAATAAACTTTTCGGTTGAAAAAATAAGTTTTCTGTGGAGCCTAGATTTTATCCGCAGAGATGCTCTTTTTGTAACCAAAAGAAAAGCTATCCTGACAGTAATAGAAAGTTGGAGAAAGTCCTCTGCACTTGGTGATCTTGCTCTGTAACTTTTTGTGGTCTACCACTTCATGTCTGTATTGCAGTGGTGCAAATATATATATATATATAACTTGGCATGTAGTTATGTTTGTCAGATATGGAAATTATTACAGGTGTGGTCTGATTTGAATCTACTTTTTGGCAGTGTACCTTTTGAGAGATTGCTGACTGCTAGACATGCTTCTGCAATGCACTCGAAGACATTTTGTCCAGTTACTAGAATCTGAGAGGGGTCGCAGTGATGGACTGAGAGAAGCAGGATGGTCATTTTAACAAATCACTTGTCATCTAAACTGTTCTGATATTCGGAGATGTCCAGACCATTTCCAGGTGCTTAGCAAAAGGAAATTTGGTATCATAGTGCCCATTTCATGTACTGCTATTGGTGGACACTCACTGTCAACATTGTTTGCAGTGGCTTGAACAAGAGACCTGGACTGCTATGGACTGGAACATGATGAAATTTGGGTTTAATTGTTGATCGCTTCAATCTTGCCTTTTCCATGGAACAAGCCACCGCCCCAACTGCTGGTTTGATGATCTGAGGAGCCATCACATATGACAATCAATCACCCCTAGTAGTGATATGAGGAACATTAACAGCTCAACGACATGTGGAGGTCATCCTGCGGCCACACATGTTTTGCCTCTCATGGTAGGGCTTCCAACGGGCATTTTTCAGCAGGATATCTCTGGCTCACAAACAAAGCAAGGGTTTCCCAGGAATGTCTCCACCAGATTGCAACATATTCCTTGGCCCTCCCAGTCGTCAGATTTATCACCAATCAAGCATTTATGGGACCATGCGAAAAAACACCATCTTGGGCAGCCTATGAATTCGCAGATCTACTGTTCCAGCTGTAATATCTGTAGGCAAATATGCTGCAGGGTACCATCCAGAACTTGTATGCCTCCATACCCAACCATATCTCTTACCATACAGTGCCTTGCAAAAGTATTCATACACCTTGAACTTTTTCACATTTTGTCACCTTACAGCCACAAACTAAAATGTATTTTATTGAGATTTTAAGTGAAAGACCAACACAAAGTAGCAGATAGTTGTGAAGTGGAGTTAAAATGATATATGGTTTTCCAAATTTTTATCAAATCTGAAAAGTGTGACGTGCAAAAGTATTCAGCCCCCCTATAGCAATACTTTGTAGAGCCATCTTTCGCTGCAATTACAGCTGCAAGTCTTTTGAGGTATGTCTCTACCAGCTTTGCACATCTAGAGACACAGAGATTTTTGCCCATTCTTCTTTGCAAAATAGCTCAAGCTCAGCCAGATTGGATGGAGAGCGTCTGTGAACAGCAATTTTCATGTCTTGCCACAGATGCTCAATGGGATTTATGTCTGGATTTTGACTGGGCCATTCTAACAGTGAATATTCTTTGATCTAAACCATTCCACTGTAGCTCTGGCTGTATGTTTAGGGTCATTGTCTTGCTGGAAGGTGAATCTCCATTCAAGTCTCAAGTCTTTTGCAGCCTCCAACAGATTTTCTTCCAGGATTGCCCTGTATTTATCTCCATCCATCTACTGATCAACTCTGACCATCTTCCCTGTCCCTGCTAAAGAAAAACTTTCCCACAGCATGATGCTGCCACCACCATGTTTCACAGTGAGGATGGTGTGTCCAGGGTGATGAGAAGTGTTACTTTTCTGCCACACATAGCGCTTTGCATTTAGGTCAAAAAGTTCAACTCTAGTCTCATCTGACCAGAGCACCTTTTTCCACATGTTTGCTGTGTCCCCTATATGGATTGCGGAAAACTGCAAACTGCACACTGCACTTTTTATGTCTTTCTTTCAACAATGGTTTTCTTCTTGCCACTCTTCCATAAAGGCCAGATTTGTTTAGTGCCTCTTTTATAGTTATCCTGTGGACACATTCTCCTACCTGAGCTGTGGATTGCTTCAGCTCCTCCAGATTGACCATGGGCCTCATGGCTGCTTCTCTGACCAGTGCTCTCTTTGCTTGATCTGTCAGTTTAGGTGGAAGGCCATGTCTTGGTAGGTTTGCAGTTGTAGAGCACTTTTTCCATTTTTGGATGATGGATTTAACAGTACTCCTTAGGATGCTAACCCTGCTTTAAATGTCTCCACAACTTTATCTCTGACCTGTCTGGTGAGTTCCTTGGTCTTCATGATGCTGTTTGTTCACTAGTGTTCTCTAACAAACCACTGAGGACTTCACAGAACAGGTGCATTTATACTGAGACTAAATTACACACAGCTGAACTCTATTAACTAATTAAGTGACTTCTGAAGGCAATTGTGTGCAGTAGATTTTATTTAGGGGTATCAGAGTACAGGGGGCTGAATACTTTTGTACGTCACACGTTTCAGATTTTTATTTGATTAAAATTTTGAAAACCAGGTATCATTTTCCTTCCACTTCACAATTATTTGCTACTTTGTCTTGGTCTATCACTTAAAATCTGGTTGTAAGGTGACAAAATGTGAAAAAGTTCAAGGGGTATGAATACTTTTGCAAGCCACTGTATATGTATGTGTGTGTGTATTTGTGTGTGTGTGTGTGTATATATATATATATATATATATATATATATATATATATTGTACATTCATAGAAGGAGTGGACATCACAGTAATGGTATAAACACATTGGGACAGATTTATGAAAATTGTATTTAAGTAAATTTGCCTTA
Source organism: Leptodactylus fallax (assembly GCA_947044405.1). Lineage (NCBI taxonomy): Eukaryota > Metazoa > Chordata > Amphibia > Anura > Leptodactylidae > Leptodactylus > Leptodactylus fallax. The sequence continues at coordinate 3,463,597 of CAMRHE010000083.1, forward strand.
GTTGCCCAAAGCAACCGATCACATCACAGCTTTAATTTCTTATAGTGCTTTTGAAAAATGAATGTTGTGCTGGTATTGGATGATGTAAACAACCAGGGCAGTCATAAATCTGTCCCAGTCAGTCAGTTAAATGAGTATCAAAGTTTCAGAGTGAACCCCTGAAAAGTAAAACACACCAATGTTAGCCATGTAAGCCTACTAGCCAAGATCATAGCATGCAAACACTTCAGGTAGATGGCATCCACAAGATACTTGACTTGTGTTTTAACTATATAGCTTCAAACCTCCCACTACAGTTTTAATACTCATTTTTTTGGAAAAATTCGGGCAAGTGCTTTTTATTTGAAATCATCTACTTGGCTACAGTGTTTTCCAGAATCTGATAAAGTTTATTCACCTCTGTTGGGTGATAATTCAGCTTGGCTGTTTTGTGGGTGATTTATGAGAATGTGTCAATGGTTGACAGAGGTAAGGTAATGTGTGGACAGTGTTCTGGATGCACTGTTGTTGGAAACTGGAAAACAACGCCAATGGATGAAGTGTAGAGGCTTGTGAGAATCACTTCTTGTTTGTTCTTTCATCTAATACGTTTTAGCTTTGGTACAGAAAAAGGGATTATGTCATAATCTGAATGCCCACTTGTTTCTGTCAGCACTAAAGCAAATAAACCATCAATTTCAGAAACCCGGGATCCTCAAAGCAGGGAATGGCTGTAACTAGGTTTAATGGATTTGTCACTAGGACTGACTGTTCTAACTTATAGAATATACTAATAAGAGATGAACTAGAAGGGCGTAAGGTTCACTTGACTCCTAATAAAGTCTTGATTGGAACTTGGTAGAATGGATTCAGATGGAGTCTATTAAGTTGCAGGAACTATATCTACTGGTCTGTTATTATGGCAGATACTTTTTATATGGTGTTAATCAGTCTGATATCTGGCAGAATATGTCAGAAAACAGTCAATGTAAAAAGCAAAACGATAGATGGATAGATAAAGATATAGCATTATGATCTACTAATTCTACTCAGTTAGTGTAGCGGAGCTGGATATAACTGAATACAGAGTTAGAAAAGTATATAAATCTGCTCAACAACACAGGTGAGTGTAGGCAGCAGCAGCGATTGTTTAGGCACAGGAACTACCTGGCTCCTGAGATGTGTCCAGCATCATAGCAAACTACCAGTTCCCAATAATAACAAAGTTGACCTTTCCTGTTAATGATGTATCTAAACGCTCCCAGGCTTGGTTACATTTTATCTTGATGTTCCTTTACTTCGGATTCCCTCAGTCCAGCTGTCAGCTTTGCACCTTGCTCAGTATGTAACTCCTTATAACCAAGGTGGTGACTGGTTCAGAGAGCCCAGTGGTCTGGCCCTTTTTACTTCATGTTCATCTTCACATATGGCTGAACTTTTCTCTTCACATATGATGGAATGTTCTTGTTTAGAAATCCAATCTCCTTTGATCAATTAAAATCCTGTCAGTTGTTTAGCAGAGAGCCAAATCCTTCGTAGAATCTCCCACTGTATTTATATAAACTTTTTTTTTTTTTTTAGGAAACTTTTATTAATATATTTTGAAAAGAAAAAAAAAAAAGAAAAATATGTCAGCAAGTGGTGATGATTTAAGGCAGAGTTTTTGGGTCCCCACATTCCATAAATATGAGGAAGACTAAAGAAAAACAAATTTTGTAGCAGAGATAAGACTTGTCCCGGGTGCTTGTCTGGTTCTAGTGTGTGAGGAATGCTGAAATCTGCTCAGAAATATTCATATTTATGTATGTTTACAAAACTTCATAGTTAGTTACTTTTCTCACATTTTCCTCTTTCTTTTACTGCAGTCAAGCATACTTTGTCATGTAACTAGGGCTTTGAATGCTGATGTGTGAAGATATTGAAATAATGATGTGTGAAGATATTGAAGTCCTGATGTGTGAAGATGTATTGAGTATTATGTAATAGCCGAAATGCAAAACTGCTGTTATGCTGACCCTCTCGCCTAGCAGTGAAGTTATTACGCATCTATTTGTTGATATTGTGCCACAATCATGTTGGTAATTTTAATGCATTTAGACATCTCCTTGAATCAACCAGCATTGAGATGACATACACCCCTGACAACTTGGCTGAGATCTTGTCGTTCATTGCAGTCTGCTGCATTGTATTATGAGATCTATATTTGTTTATTTGATAACAGTATATTGCTATATTTTAAACATTGTATCCAAAGCCTTCTCCAGATGACAGTAATACGACCATATTGTGGGGTCTTGTGGGCTGAATGGCTAGCAGCATCATAGGGGATCTATGTTACTGATGTTACTGTCATTTTGGGTTATTACATCTGCAGTCAGGACAGAGTTTGTGCAGATAATGCTAACCGAAAAATACATCTGCATTATGGACATCTGAAAGAGGCCTAAATCAGCAGATACTGAACTGGCAGAGAGTTCTAGATGTAAGGTCCATGTGGACAAGAAACTATTAAAGGGTACCTGAGTTTTGAAAGCTTGAAGTGTCTTTCTGGGCAATCTATCCTATGGCTATCTAAGACTGAGTTCACACCTGCGCTTGTACTCCGTTCAGGTTTCCGTCCCCGAACCTGTTTAAAAAATTCGGAAAGAAAAGCTTTTGGGGTGGAAACCCTACAGACCCCATTATAGTCTACGGGGCCTGCGGGTTTCCGTGGGTAACTGCTTTTATAAGCAGATTAGGTTTCCATTTGGGGACCCCCCTCCCGAACGCAGGTGTGAACCTAGCATAAGCCTTTATTAGTGGTGTTGTATTTGTTTATCTACGGCTAATAGCGCCATCATGGATACAACACATTTTGCATTTTTGTAAAGAGACATGGAGCTTGTACAATGTTTGCCAGTAGTTTACTGATCCTCACTTCCCATGAGGCTTTGCAGCTTCCTCTAAACAATGAAATCACTCTTTATACACACAAACCTGCTGCTATATACAATACTCTCAACCAGAAGCAACTGTAACTAGAAGACAACAAATAGCTAACAGTTGCAGATCCAGGGACACTGGACTTCAAATACAGATTATGATAAAGCTACAGATGATCCCTGACAGAGGAAGAAGAGAATATTGAGCAGAATAAAGAAAACTGCTTACTATCAGTGATACTATCATCCCTAGCTTTCAGTCAGCTGGTCAGATATTTGCAGTATCAGAAGAAGATTTTATAGAAGAAGATTCCTTTCACTCACTTCTCCAGAGTTGCTGGAGCTGTGACAATCTGCAAACTCCTCTCTGTGCAGTGTAGAGGCAGGGAGCACAGAGCAGCCCTGTGTGTAAACAGCCTGTGAAGAGACATACCCAACCCCTCCAGTTCCTGTGTCCCGTCTTGAGTCTCTTGGTTTAAAGTAATCGAGTGAGCAGCAAATTAGCAAGGAGGGAGACATCTAGTGGCAGGCTTTTCAAGCAGAAAACAACAACATGAAATAAAGTGAAAGGATCTTTCTCACACTCCATATTCAACCTGACCGCAGCCAGACTGAATGTGGCTGGGACTGGTGATGGTTGGTGTTACCATTCATTCCATTGAGAGCACCAGAGATAGCTGAAGTACCGCACTCAACTATCTCTAGCGCTCCCAGTCCTTTCACTCTACTTCATGGGAAAGCCCCTTTAAGTACATTACATGTTGGCTCAGAATTACTTGCCCCTATTAAATGAAACTAAGTTGTCTGAAAAGTTAGTGTAAGACTTTGTTCATACAATGGATTAAAATTTGAGGTGTATTTTTCACATCAGAAATTCATGGTTGAACATCAGATTTCTGCCTTGGTTGTATTACGGACATGCAATTTTCATGGCCGTGAATCTATCCAAGATAAGTGATAGACCACTTATTCCCACTGCAGAAATCTGAATTGAAGTTTTTCTGTGTTTTTGACTAGGATGGCAGGCACCCCATTCACATATACAAAATTCAGACATTTTTGTTGTTGTGTGAACATACCCTTCATGTATGTCAGCGTATACATAAGCATACTCTGTGACAGGATTTGCATCCAACAGGAAAAAAAGTGTTTTCAGGTGTGCATGTATGTATATTCTGTAGATAAAAGCCATTTACAACTGGGTTTGTGTATTCTATGTTATGCGCATGTTTATGGTTGAGTAAATTATATATGCTATTTATGCATAGTGTCTATATGTAAATGTACTAATGGTCAGATGCTGGATTTGGATTCATGGATATAAGTGTGCATCTAGAAGATGGTGTAGTGTAGGGTTCTGGATATGGTATATGTACATACATATTGCTGGCTGCCTTTACAGCTGCCTCCACTGACTCCCACTCCTGCACCCATAGTACATAAGTGAGGGCTATAAATTTACAGGACATCTTTATCTTCAATCTCTGCAATATCACTGAGTGTCTTGTCAGGGATGAAGGGTTTTTGGCACAATCTGACATTCATGACGTATTTTAATGGCTATGCTTGCGTGTTTGCCAGCTGCTCTTTATATTGTGGGCTGTAAATAACACATTGTTGACCTATAGAATGTAGAACCTGCTATTGGGGAGATGGGATGAGCAGGCTACTGCTCTGGCGCTCATGGATGTAATGTTTATCACAAATGCAGCCATGTCAAGAAACGCCAACAATCCATGTCTGAAAGGAGAATTGCACGTGAAATTGATGTCGCACAGGGGCCATAATTACACTTTTCACAAAGTTATATGGCTTGTATTGTTTACCTATAATACCCAGTGAAGATTCAGGGCAGTTATTTATCTGTCCCTCAGCTGCAGCTTTTACAGAGCTGTCACCATTCTTAGCTCCTCTGTGTTTTTCCTTCCTCTCAGACATTCTACTGTCTTGTCGGCTACATTTCCTCTTTCAGCCCCATGTTTGCACCTGAGATATCATTTGTAATTTAGAGTAGTTTTGCCCTCTACCACTCTCCCAGTGAAGCAACATATCATCTGCTGGGTCCCTGCAGATCTCTAAGAAGTCAGCCACCTCTCTCGTCAAATCGCATCTCAGAAGCAGTTAGAGGCATCAGAGGAGCAGAAATATATAGCCACTGTTAGATGATAAAGATTACAGTACATCTGTTGAACTCACAAAGCAGTGCTATGTGTCCAGAGTATTCATTTTTGGGGTTAAACGGATTCCCTGAGTTTGGAAAAATTAGGCTAATTGGAGGAAAAGCCATAAAGTTAAAATGGGACCATTACTCAGCTGATAAATCCAACACCTCTCTGGTGGTCCCTGATATTCTTTGGTCAAACCCTTTGACCTGTGATGTACAGTACACCCATGCACGCGGAGAAGCCAGGCCTCATTGGTTTTGGGTTGCTGAAGTCATGTGAGTGTATGATCTATCTTGCTGTAAGATCAAGTCATCAGACCTGAGGTCAGAACAGGATTTGCAGTCATAAGATATAATGTACTTCACCCAAGGAACATTGCAAAATTCAAACACCTTATTCCAATGGAAGATCTCTCCACACTGGTCCATGCCTTTATAACCTCACATCTGGGCTACTGTAATGCCCTTTACGTAGGCCTTCAAGGTTTAAAAAAAAAAAAAAAGAAGTCTTAGTCTTCAACTTCATAGTATTTGCTATGGTTAATAACTCTAAATGTATCCACTGGAGTTTCATGGTGCCCAATCTGTTGGAAACTTAAAGGGATTTTCCAGGAAAAAAAATGTTTATTTTAAAAAAGGTCTGTTAGTGCTATTAATGGGTTAATAAATGCACCCATATACATTTAGCAGTGTTTTGGGTGATTTCTGGGTGTCTCCGGGAGCTCCTGGTATCTTCTGCATTTGTTTACATGGTTCAGCTTCCTGCTATGTAACTTCCACACTAACTACCTCTCTCCTCACTCCCCCCTTCCTCTCTCCCTCCCTCCCTCTCTCTCTCCCTCCCTCCTCTCTCCCTCCCTCCCATACACCCCCCTCCCTGTCTCTAGCTATCCCGCTCACAACTACTAGCCCTTGCCTATCTACTCAGCTCAATCCCCGACCCCATTATATACCAACCTATCTTTCTCCTGCGTGACGGCCCATCCTTCTTTTCTAACTGCCGTGCGTGCTATAGACCCAGCGCTGCTCTGTAGCCGACGATCCACCTCTACAGCCCAGGTCTGTGATGCTGCTCCCACGACTGCGCAGTAGAGGTGGATTATCAGCTGCACAGAGCAGCACTGGTTCTATAGCACGTACGGCAGTCAGAAAACAGGGAGGAGCCGTCCCACAGGAAGAAGACCGGAAGGAAGAAGATAGGTAAGTATGATGGGGGGGAGGGAGTAGTAGTGACGTTCCATTTCCGGAAACGGGAAAACAGATCATCACTGGATAACCAGCAAATGTGTGGTAATGTATGGGTAGCTATACATTTTTGATAAATTATGTTATTTAGAAAGTAGGTGTTTAGATTAGTGTAGGGATTTCAATTTATCCCGGACAACCCCTTTAATTCCTTCTGTATTAAGTGAAAGAGGCATGGATCCTTAATGGCCCAGCTAGTTGACTTTTTAAGTATAATGAGGGCTTAGCCTCTGAGCTAGTAGTATGGGAGACTATGAAACCATTCCTAAAGTGCCTTCTCATAGAGGAAGTATCTACTAATAAACATAAGACATAGGAGTTTACAGAGACAAGTCCAGGCCGTAGAAGAAAGATACATTAGTAATCCTACAGAACTTCATGCATCTGTTTGGAAAGAGGCTCAACAGCAGTTATCATAGCAAAGGTTGACAATAGCTGAAAACCATTGTTTCTTTCAGAAATGGGGACTTTATGGGGAAAGGGGAAAAGATGGAGCATGTCCTGGCAGTAAAAGCTAGTGATCAGAGGGGGCCTTGTCATTGACAGGAGAATGACATGTGTCAGTGACTTAAACATGGACCTTAGACTTTTTAGATCTTATCATTCCAGACGTTATTCTTCTAATGTATACCTGATCAGTTGGTTACCGCTCCTGATCCTAGGCGAAGGTCAGATAGCAGTTTCAGAGGCACCTATTACAGGGGTTGGCCTAGATTATCTGCCAGTAGAGATTTATAAGGAATTTAGGGATATCTTATTTCCCAGATTATAGGATGTCTTTTTGCCAGGGTCAATAAATGAGGCGATGGTGGTGGTCCTCCCGAAACTGATGGAATCCTATTGTCCCATCTCTCTGCTCATGTTAGAAGTTAAATTATTAGCAAAAGTGTTGTCTGACAGGCTTTGGGGGGGGGGGGGTAATAATCACCATTATACACCCTGATCAGGCGAGTTTTATACATGATATGCCCAGAGTTCTGAATATTAAAAGTAACAATTTCAATATACAGGTCTATGTTGGATGTGGCCAAGACTCTTTGACAGTGTGGAATGGTCTTATTTATGGGCTACCTTGTGAAGGCTGGGGTTAAGATAAGTTTTTATAGCATGGGTACTACTGTTATACTCTTCCCTTCAGGCACTTATTAGGGGTAATGATTTACTCTCCACAAACTCCCAATTCCCTTATTTAGAGGCACAAAGCAAGGGTGTCCACTGTCACTTCTCCTTTTTGCCCTGGCAGTGGAGCCCCTTGCAGCATCACTCAGATCACCCCCTTGAGTGGAACGATTTAGGTATGGCACTTGAAAACGACAAATGACATAGTGTTATTCTTGAACCCCAACCTCTGCCTGTCTCTGTTATCGAAGTCAGTCATTCTCTCATGGAAGGCAGTTCATTCTCCTCTTCTTTAGAGAGGCCCCTTCCAGGTGCATTTGGCCTCACAGTTGTGCAATCCTTTAAATATTTTGGGATCCAGGTACCATTATGAGTAGAAAAGTATGAATCTCTCAATGTTTACTAGTGCAGTTTCAGCAAAAGGTAGGGATCGGTCTAAATTTCCGCTTACCACCATTAGACGTGTTAACTTAATAAAGATGATCTTTATGCTGCAACTTTTAAATCTCTTTCATAATGCCTCTACTATTGACTGAATCAATAGACTTTTTAGAGATTTGATTTGGAAATATAGTATACCACTATACAACTTAAGGAGTTGGGGTGATGCTAATATTACTAATTCGGCTAGTTCCTTTATTGAATACATACTTTGGGAACAGAATCTTTTTCATGCACTGGAAGCGGGTAGTTTTGAGAAACAGCAAAGGGGGTTCCTCAGGCTACTGGCTATTCAGAAGGTGTAGTGGAAAACTAGACAACTCTTAAACATGATGGGTCACACTGAATTCACTCTTGTATGGCCTAACTGTATGTATAGAATAAAATACCTAAGCTGGACGCATGGGTAGATAGGGGAATCACCCATATGATACATCTGCTTAGTGATGATGAAACAGCAGCTTTTAAGTCATTTGACCAGCTGCACAGGGAATTTAGTTTTAGCCGCTTGCTTAAGGCACATCTGACGCAGTAACCCCTGCAACTCCAATCAAAATAGATTGCAAAGGTTGGTGATGTTACCAATGACCAGTGAAAGGAAGAATGTGTTGGAGAATAACCCAAGGCTGTCAGTTACTGAAGCTCATACGTTATCTAACTTATATCTATAGTAGTATGATGTTGTACCGTGTTAGCCATTGAAAGTAGTGGAAGAGTGAAGAAATCAGGCGATATCTTTTAGAGGCTAACTGAGTATATTTATAAGTACTCCTGAAAGCTTACTTATAAATATGCTCAGCCTCTAAAAGGTATCGCCTGATTTCTTAACTTATATCTACTCTATAAAGTGTATTTGACCCCCTACAGACTTTTTAAACTGTGTTACCAGGTGGGTGACTTATGTATTAGGTGTCAGGAACGGGGACCAGAATTGATCCATTTGATATGGATAACAAACACTTGCAACAATATATTTGCTACTGAAGTAATACAATCTCATTTGACCTGTGTTCTTGGTTTTGTCTCAGAACTATCTGTGATGGAAAATCATAAGCTGAAAATACTCTGTCTCATATCAAACTAGGAACCTGCTTTCCATTCCTTACTAATTCAGAATTAATTGTGAGAATTAATTTACTCCTTAGACTAAATATGTTTGTGTATCAAAAAGAGGTACAGTGCTGCTGAATATGTTGGCTCTATATAAATAAAATGTATTATTATTATTAAGAGGTGCTCGCAAAAAGTTTGAGGATATATGGGCCCTGTGGCCCAAAAAACCTGGGCTAGCACCATTGACTCTGATTAAAGACCAGATTTGCGGCCCCTTGGACACTGCAATCCAATTTGTGGCTTTCCTATATTTTTCTATATGTTTATGTATGTCTGTTTGTTCATAAAATTACTCAGAGCAGTGCTGGTGTTGAGATTTTGGGGGGAATTGTATTGTCTATTGCAATGTTGAATCTTGTTTCTCCCTTCTATGTCTCTAGACAGACTGCTGTTTCCCCCGGAACATGCATCTGTTCAGATTTCACTACATTGGTGACTTTTACTCTTTTCAGCGGGAAAGGGGGAATTAGGGTGGGTTGAGGGGTTATGACTGATTGTTTTGGGGGTTTTTTTGTTTTTCAATTTTTTTATTTTTTTTTGTAGAATTGATAAACTGAAATAAAAATACTGGTTTCAAAAAAGAAATCTGTGGAGAGGAGAGGAAAGAAGGATTGTGCACAGTGAGATAGAAGGGAGAAACAATGACAGAGAGGCAGCTGCAAATAAATGGAAAGTACCACTTTTAATCTAAGAGCCAGTCTTGATAATCTTGGCCCTTAGTTTACACCTAAATTATAGCAAAGTGCACGCCTTGTCATAAATTAGGTGCCCCCTCTGGGGTCCAGGCACATAAACAGAAATCTGACGTGTTTCTCTTCTCCATCATGGGAGGGTTCTTCGCTATAATATTAGCCACAAGGGTCCTCCATGTTTGTTTCCATTATGCTTAATCTTTTTTTTTTTTCTTCTCTGGGATAGAAATGTTTGCAGTGTGACAGAAGTGTCTGGTATCAAATTTTCTCCAGTGAATAAGTATTCTTAGTCAATTCAGACATACATGGATATGAGTGGTCACCTATATCCTAGATATGCTGAAACCACTAGGTAGCATAAGTTGGCCATTCATAACATGAAGTGCAAGTAAAATATATGGTAAATGCTAAGGTTGGCCAAACACAAAAGGTAGCGCGCAACAGAACCTACCTAACCATAAACAGGCAATCCCCCTCGTGTGTGTTTTTTCGCTGTTTAGACAAGCCAAAACCTCTAACCTATCCAACACATCTGGTAGAAGCTCATGTCATGGTGAGACAATTGGGAACATAAAAATCATCCATCCCGTCCCAGCTGAAAAGATAATTGAATAAAGTGGGTGTACTTAAAGAGAACCTTTCACCACCTCCACCAATTCTAGTTCTTTACATCTGTTAATAGCTGCTCCACTGATTCCAGCACAGTTGGAATTTTTCTCTAGCCTCCACCGTTCCAAAGCAACAAATATAGTAAGTTTTGGTGTCTGATGTGCTATTTAAGCTCTGTAATGTGAGAAGGGCAGTGTCAGGCAGGGGGCGTGATTCAGAGCTCTAATCAGAGGCAGCCAGTGTCAGAGTTCAGAATCACACCCCTTGCCTGCACCTGCCAGACACCGCCCTCCTGACAGTACAGAGTCTAAATAACATACCAGGCACCAAAAGTAACAGCATTGATTGCTCAGGGACGGTGGGGAGATAAAATGTGCCAGAATCAGTGGAGCAGCACCTATTAATTTATGTAAAGAGCTGGACTTGTTGGAGGTGATGACATGTCCTCTTTATTAAAGCAAAAGAAAAGGAGATGAAGGGAATTTTCCAAATGTCAACCTTATAGAATCTGTGATTATAATTGCTATATTATGTTAAATTTGCCAATATCCTGGGGCAATCTGCTCTGACAGGTCAGGGCATGGGTTTGTGCACAGTGGCTCCTGTATGAGGAGGATAATTTATTCATTCTACATCTATATATACTCTTACAGTCCTAAGACAGAGTGGTACTAAAGATTAATCAGTCAAGTTGAGGGAGGATGCAGGTGCAGGGCAGGAGAATAATTTATAACTAGAAATCTCTATTAGAAGATGTCAAAGTAATTTCCATCTGGGAATCCATTAATGCTAGCTGCTCAGATATTATAACATTAATTTTTAACTTCAATGGGATTCCTGCACTGCCATGAATCTGATATTTCACATTTAGCTTCTGAGTTGATGTATTTCAGCTTGTACTCTGCTTTCCTCACTCATTAGACCTGCACACTATAATGGACATGAACATTGCTGTGTCCATATAACACAGATGAATGCTGGTTGATTAAGAACATTTATCTTCTATACACCAGATAGGGGATATGATATACACACGTGGACAAAATTGTTGGTACCCCTCATTTAATGAAAGAAAAACCCTCAATCCTCACAAAAATAACTTGAATCTGACAAAAGTAATTTGCCAAACTACATGTTGACAAGCCACAAAGCTTCTGGTAGAATGTCCTAAGGACAGATGAGACAAAAATCGAAATTGTTTTGTCAAGGCACTTCAGCTCAGTGTTCACAGATGGAAAAATGAAGCATATCTTGAAAAGAACACTGTCCCTACTGTGAAACATGGAGGAGGCTCTGTTATGTTCTGGGGCTGCTTTGCTACATCTGGCACAGGGTGTCTTGAATCTGTGCAGGGTAGAATGAAATCTCAAGACTATCAAGGGATTCTAGAGAGAAATGTGCTGCTCAGTGTCAGAAAGCTTGGTCTCAGTCGCAGGTCATGGGTCTTGCAACATGATAATGACCCAAAATACACAGCTAAAAACACCCAAGAATGGCTAAGAGGAAAACATTGGACTATTTTGAAGTGGCTTTCTATGAACCTTGACCTAAATCCTATTGAGCATCTTTGGAAGGAGCTGAAACATGCCGTCTGGAAAAGGCACCCTTCAAACCCGAGACAACTGGAGCAGTTTGTTCATGAGGAGTGGCCAAAATACCTGTTGAGAGGTGCAGAAGTCTCATTGACAGTTACAGGAATCGTTTGATTGCAGTGATTGCCTCAAAAGGTTGTGTAACAAAATATTAAGTTAAGGGAACCATCATTTCTGTCCAGGCCTGTTTCATGAGGTTTCATTTTTTAAAAATTCTCTTGAAGCATGGTTGAAAAGCAATGTCTGACTTTCATTTGTTCATTTTCATAGAATTTTTATATATTATTACTTTTGTCAGATTCAAGTTTTTTCTGTGACCATTGTGGGTTTTTCTTTCATTAAACGGGTACCAACAATTTTGTCCACGTGTGTATCTCTGATCAGTGAGGGTCTGATTGCTGTCACAAGAACAGGAGCCCCTAAGTGATTGGGGTTGGTCATGCACATGCCTGACCACCACTCAGTTGACTACTATGGGACTGTCAGTTATTGCTGTCCTTGAATGGGCGTGCATGAGCACCAGTTCTACATTCACATTGGACACCCACAGGCACTTGTGGATCCCCATTCTCCTGATCGCTTTGGTCTTCCGGGCTTATATATTATGACATCTCCTTAGGCTAGGTCATCAGTATGTGATTGGTGGGGGTCAGATACCAAGGACCCCCAATGATCAGATGATTGAAGAGGCTGTGGCCTCTTCACTGAATACTAAGCACAGCATTGTACATTGTGTAGGAGCTGATCATGGTATTGCAGTTGAGCCCAATTTACTGGAACTGCTGTACCATGTGACCAATGAATGTGATGTCATAAGTTTAAGGAAGAGGTTGCTGCTCGAGAGCTCTGTGTCCTCTTTAAACAGCTGATCACAGGGGATCCCTGATGTCAGACCCCTTCAGATCACATTTTGTTGACCTATGCTAATGGTAGGCCATCAAAAAGTAAGTCCTTGAAAACTCCTTTAGCTTGGTATAGCTCTGGATAATCAGATAATTTTGATTATTGGACATAGAAATCTTGATATCACAGAAATCTATTGTATATAAAAGAAAACTTTATTTGTAAGTGTAGAGAACCTTTGTGAAGATCAGTGCTGTTGTTACCAGATGTCCTGCTTCTATTATGTTGTATTTTTACTTAAAAGAATTGCTACGTTGGCTGTCTCTGCTCCATCTTCTGTGCTTGGATGTAGGATAGACATGGGAAAAATTTGGTAAGTCTGGCGTTTCAGAATTGAAATTTACCCCAGATTTACATTTAGATTTCAGCTATAACGCATACCACTTTTCTGGCATTAATAATAATAAATTTTTGGGGTCCAGGCGTTCAAAGCCTCCCTTGCCCAGTTTCATAAAAAGTAGCAAGAGGGGCACCTTTTGTACAAAAAGGGCCATGCGCCACATTTATACCCCTTTGCGCCAGAAGACTGGCATACATGGCTTAGTAAATTCCTTCCATAGTGTGGTCTTGATGTGGCAGGTCCTGGATTTTGGACTGAGATTCAACTTCCTGCAGTATTTCCTTCTAACAAGTTGTATTTTATATTTTAGTAAAGAAAGACAGTGACATGTTTTGGCTGAAAAGCGGGCATGTTTGGCTGACCTCATCAGCCCACTTTCCACTATGCTGTAACATTTCAAGAATATATTAGATCCAGTTTTATATATTTACACAAGTCTGTCTCAGGCATTCATTTTATTGTAGTGTCTGTCACCTCTGTATAAAGCCAGATACAGAAAATGCCTTTTTCTCTTTATTCATGCACAGTTTTAAAGTGGAAAAAAAGTTTGTAAACTGAAAAATTAAAGGAAACCTGTTACCATAAAAATACAGTCTAATCTGCAGGCATCTTGTAACAGAGAAGCTGAGCCAATTGATGTATAGTATTGTGATTGACAGCCATCTCTGTATTAACCCCTTCCTATCCGCAGCCATATTTTGATTTGTTTTTTACTCTCTGCGTTCCAAAAGCCATGTGAGGGCTTAGTTTTTGCAGGACAAATTGTACTTTGTAATTATACCATTTAGTATTCCACATCATGTAGTGGAAAGCTGGAAAAAAAAAATTCAAAATGGGAGTGAAATTAAAGAAATCTGCATTTGCGCAGATTTGCGCTGATTTGTGCGTTCTTACGGGCTTCATTTTTACTGTGTTCACTATGCAGCCAAATTTGCATGTTACCTGTATTCTGTGGATTGCTGGGATTACAGTGATACCAAATTTATTATTTTTTTTATATTTTACGTTTTAACCCCTTAAAAAAAAAATCCAAAACTTTGCAAAAAAAAATAATAATGGAGTCACCATATTCTGACACCTGTAACTTTTTTTTTTATATTTCCGTGTACGGAGATTCATAATGCATCTTTTTTGCGGGGCTGGATGTACACCCTATTATTTATTTATTATTCTGGGAGCATGTCTGATGTTTTGATTGCTTTTATCCAATTTTTTATGGGAGACAAAACAGTGAAAAAACAGTGGTTCAGCTCTTTAGATTTTTTTTTCCTCCCCACTATGGCGTTCATTGTATGGTAAAAATATCTTTATAATTTTGTAGACCGGGCAATTTTGGACACAGGGATATCTAATGTGTTTATGTGTATATAAATATATAATATGTATTTTTTAACTTTTATTTTTAGACCTCATAGAGGTCGAATTACGAATACAATTCACTGCAATGGTGTAATGCTCATGCAGCTTGTAGTAGGAGTATGCTAATAATAATAATAATCTGGGAAGCCTTCAATAGGCTCCCAACTGTCATAGTAACAGATCGATGTCCCTAGGTCTCAATCCCAGGGCCAGCGATCCACCCAATTTTCATCTGGGAAAATGGCGCTTGTCATGTTTGACTGAGGCTTTAGGTGGGTTAATGCCTGAGATCAGTGTGGGCATTGCATCCGGGTCTCCGCTGTATAATCCATATTTAAATGCCCATCCACCGTAATAATACAGCACAGGTAATTAATTACCTGTGAGATCCAGGGAGGGGAGCGGAGCAACCCAAAGGGTTTGAACACTGCTTCAGATCACATGACACAGGGGTCATGACGTGGACGGAATCCACGGGTCCATTATTAGCAATCCCCAGACCAGGAAAATCGTTTACAACTCCTCGTCTCTGTCTTACAAGTCCTTGTCTTCCCACAGCTTCCCTGTCACACAAGTTGTCTCGCGAGGTTTTCCCCAGTGGCTTCGGTTGGACCAAATCCGCTGAACTGAAACTGCTATTATGCTGTGGGGTCTCTTTAGACCCCAGAGTATAATAAGAGGAGGGACAGAGGAGGTGAGGAAACATATAAAACAGCATTACTTACGTCTCCCGCGTTCCAGTGTGACTTCCTGCTGTCTTTGGTGCTTCTGGCTGACGTCAGGGACCAGTGATTGTTCCTCAGCATCATGTGTAGATTGTAGTATGGGCATATGGAACAGAAGAAAAGCGCTCATAGGGTAATAACGTTCAGACAGGTATATACCAAACCCCACATGAATCTCATAGATGGGCACTCACCTATTGTTTGGAAGGTTCAAGCAAATTGAATCATATAGATTCCCACGTGTATGAGGATGCTGCCTTTCCTTGGTTTCACCAGATACCTCGCCCTTTTGGGCCAGATGGTTTGGATATGGATACAGGAAAGAAAGAGAACTTCCAGGATGGCTCCGGTGCAAAAACCTCTTTTTTGACACCCACAACCCCTTTGTTTTGAGAGGCAGAAGCTAATTTCTTGGGTGCAATATCAAACCAGTTTTTATTTTATCTCTATAACACATTTCGGGGTAGGCAGGCCTCTTTCTCAAATAGATAAGAGGATAATACACGTTGTGACATGTAGATGCAAGCGTCGCAACACCATGTGACATCAGTCAGTCCCTGACATCAACCAAAAGCACCATAGACAGCAGGGAGTCGCAAAGGAGAGGTAACACTTTTTTATGTTAGCTCACCTCCCCTGGGCCTCTGCTCATTATACTCTGGGGTCTGAAGAGACCCCACAGTATAATAATAGCAGTTTTGGTTCAGATGTGTTCAGTCCAAACAAAACTGCCAATATTGTAGTAATCAAACAGAAATAACCAAAGTGAAAAAAATCACGTCGGTTATTCGGGTTGATGTTCAGTTTCGGTTATTTTTCGATTAATCGTCCAGTCCTAAGATACACAGACTTTCACTGTCAGAAAGGAGAAAATTAACCTTTTTAATGACAAAAGTAGCAGGTGATCAGCATACATTCAAGGACAGATTATCTGGAGGTAGACTGTTGAACAAAAGGGAGCACGATTACAGTGTAGGGGTAGCTGACAACCGATGGAAATAATAGAATATAATGTTGTGAACAAGTCTTCATGGCAGTCTGGGCCTAGATTGAGAAAGAAAGAGAAATGTAAATGCTGTTAAACTGCATGGACGGGACATAGCAGACGGTCACAAAGAGAAGTTGTACAGGGGGGCCTGAGCTGAGCTTTTGCATCAGGATCATGAGCCTTTAGTTACGCCCCTAGTTGGGGATTTATAAATCTGGCGTGGTAGTGAATGAAGTGTGTGGCTTCCTACATTGATGCCATTTTGTAACACACACAGGTACATGTGGACATTCTTGGTTATTCCTTATTTACAAGGTCAGTATTTGGTCAGTGATTTGCATCAGTGATTGTGTGTCAAAATCAGGTGCAAATCTTTTCACTATACTTTACCTCTGTGTAGTCTCCACTGCTGGTTTTTGCTCACCATCACTGATGCAAATCACTGACTATGTGAATAAGGATTTAAGAGCTGAGCTGCTTTATTGCCCATGGTCTTCATGTTTTCTAATCCTGCACCACCTATTCTGTTAGGGGAATATAAAAACATGTATTCCGAATTGTGTCATTTTCCTTTTCTGGACTTGGCATTAGGCAGATTCTGCAAAATCCACAATGAATCTGTGGCAGAATTTGCATATTACAATCAGAATTTAGCTTCAGATTTCCAACAGAATTCACCCTATGCATTTCTGACAATTTAATCTACAGTATGCGGATGAAATGTGTTAAGAACTCATCCACCTGTTGCTTCTGTAATTCCCTGCTCATTTACTCCACACCAATCCACACTGAAATCCATCGTATGGGCTGTTAAAGCATCTAAAAAATTTTGGTGGAATCCGATGTTTCTAAGTACATTTTTTTTTTTTTTTGCCTTACTATAATCAGCTAGCACCCATAGTTCAGGTAATTACCTGTGAAATCAGGAGAGGAGAGAAGGGGCGGAGCGCCCAGGGGTCGGGGGGTGGTTCCAATCACATGACCAGAGGTTGAAACCAGGCCGGAACCCGAGGTCCAGAATGAAGAAACTGTCAGAGGAAGGCAGGTGAGTTTAACTCCCTGGACAACCCCTTTAAATTTTCTTAAGAATCCTTCTTTAGGGCGAGCCACTATTGTTCACTGTTAATGGCTGCACAGTTTAGTGGGTATACCTACTGTGAGTATGTGAGCCAGAGGGCGCTGTTGAGCGACCCAGGCCTAGCCCTGAAAAGGCTCTCAGCCACGCCTTTGGGGGGTGGCACGTAGCTCCAGGAGGGTGGAGCATCCTGCAGGAAGTAGTGGACCAGCGAGGACAGAGAGAGAGAGACTCTGTCCCACAGGGCTGGCGTCCACAGGAGTGGACCAGCGAGGACAGAGAGATAGGCTCTGTCCCACAGGGCTGGCATCCACAGGGGACTGTTGCTAGAGTTGAGCAAGAGTCAGGACAGTTAGGGGCTCAAGGAGTGAGTTAGGCCCTAACTGTGGCATAGGTTTTTTTGTTGTTTTGCTGTGTTGCAGTTCAGCTGAATAAAGCCACGTTTATTTTTCACTTTGACCGTCTGAAAGCGATCTTTCCGGCGCCCAGTACCACGAACCACCGCTGTCCGGACCAGGAGTCCTGCCGCCATTTTGAGTTTAATTCCCCAAGTTGTCACACTGCCCAAATAGTTTTTAGCTGGTTTAACTATGTGAGTTTTTCCATAATGAGGGCTCTGGCATGTGGCAGCTGCTATAACTCATTTGCACCTTCTATAAATTCTGGCTCTTATGTAATTGCAATATATACAGCAGATATAGCCCTGGACCATGGGAGGAGGAAAGCATGTGGCAGCTGGTGCATGTATTATACTACATATGATCTGAGTGACAGTGGCTATATACTGCAGCAGAACAACTGTAACCACAAGTTGCGACTATACAATAGTTTTGAATATGGGAGCTTTCTGTTGAGCTCCTGTGGATTAGAGAGCCTTTATTCGCAGCAGCAACCATGTCCAGGAATAAGCAGCCTTATTAAACATGAGGGCTCTACACAGTTTAGGAAAAGGAAGATAACTAAAGGGCTGAATTAACTTCTTACCTATACTGTACAAACCCATTACTTTTTGTATTTCTTGACTGTAACTGGTAATAGCGGACAGTAGACTTGGAGGGAAAAAGCAGATGAGAGGGGAGGAGATTGTCATCCTCCATCTCCACATGGAGGACAGACTAGCTTATTTACTTCTAGGTGGCCCATTCTAAGCAAGTTATTGAAATGTTGTTTCTCACAATAGCTCCCCTCCCTGCCATATTATCTATCATTATCACAACACTAACCTGCGTGAATGAGTGTGTGGGTTTCTATGAGGATCAACCTGTCGATGCAGCTCCAGGATGCTGCTAGAACTGCTTTAGCATATACAGTGGGTGGTGAGAGGATCACCCCCGAGTTAGGGCCTAGTTTCAGCTACAAAAAGTGTGATCGTTTAACTATCCCACTGCCTTGATGTATGTGTGATATGCCTGGTTGTGTACCCCTGATCATCTGATATTGAAGACCTATATCGTAGTGCTGGAAAACCCCCTCAGAATGGCTTCACACATTCAGGTTTTCCAATTTCTAGATCCAAAATCAGGTTCATAAGAGTCAAAGGTAGCAGGTGCTACGTTTTTTCAATCCAGTCCTAGTTTTGGCTTCAAGAACTACATCTGAAAACCAAACATGTGAACCCACCCATAAGGAGAATAAACAAGTTGGTATTGTGCAGTGTACAATATATATTTTTTTCACACTGTATTGCAGGCTAAACTGTATATGTTTGTGCACTAGAGGTTTAAAAATGAACAAGTAATGTTTCCAGGTAGCTGTAGGGTAGACCCCCTAGAATCAACTTCATTGGTGTGCCCTAGACACCCTAGTCCAGCACTGCATGTAAGAATCCGCTCATAATGAAAATATAATCACAGGACTGAACTGTACAGACTGTACTTGGTAACAACTGTATGTATTTACTACATATACATATGTGTATATACAGCAGCACATAGTCTGTCAATAATAACACTGCAGTGTTTGCTGAAAGAACAGCTCTGTGTCTGATAACATCTATATTCAGTTCCGGATTTTAGGATTAAAGGGAATTTTAGAGAACTAAATCACACACGTATTTTTTCCAGGACTGTGCTTTTTTTTTCCACACATTGCAGTTTTTTGTGACTTCATTGTGCTCTTGCACATAGCTAGTGAAGCATCGGCAAGTTCACATCACTGTATTGCAACAGAACAGCTGGACAGCACCTGTACATCCCTTCAAAGCATCACGTGTATGTCAAACTCTACTGATAAAATCAGGATTCTACCTGTCAGCGCCCCCTAAATGAATAAATGATTCCTTGCAGTTCAGTCTGCATGAAAGCAATACAAAGGTTTATCCAACAAAACCACCTGTTAATCTTTGAACTATTACCTGGTTCCAAAGAGTCTTTATGACTTGCTCCTTATCTAGCAGTATTAACAATGATCTTAGTTTTGTGGATCTGCCCCTGCCCCACCAGAGTCAACGGTTCCACTGCCTTTCCATTAGTAGTGTCCTCAAAAGAAAGGGAAGCCATTAGTTCACAAAGATTGGTTGCACAGAATTTACATTTACTGGTTGTTACTACATTTTTACATTTTCAGCACTCTCACTTTTATTCCTCCAAAGAGTAAATTTAGCCAGTATAAGCATTAGGTAATTTACTTCAAACTGATGCTTTTGAGTGCTATCTTCCAGACATGGGATCGATGTGTGTTATAGTCAAAAATATGTGATCTATGTTGTAAAAACCTGCTCTGCTGCATCCAGGTGGGGCTACAAGAAAAATATCTTTGTCTTCTCTGTAGTTAGTACTTATGGTCTCAGTGTGATGAGTGAAAAATGGTTGTTTCAGTTTAGGAACTACCCGGAACCCCCACAGATGACTGGTACCAATGCAGCGCAGAAGAGCCACATTGTTCACTCGCCGTACAAACTGTAGTGGCGAGTGTAGGTACTGCAGTGTTGCCCCATTGAAGTGTATGGGGCAGCTCTGCAGCACCTCCACTCGCCACTAGTTTGTATGGCAAGTGACCAGCATGGGTCTCCCAAGCTACCTCAGTACTGGTGATCTGCAGGGATCCTGGGTGTTGGACCCCCACTGATCTAATATTGAAGGCCTATCCTAAGGATATCTAATTAGAAACACGTAGGCTCTTTATAATAGGGTTGTGTTTGTGCATGTGCAGGATAAGTTGTAGTGTTTAATTGGTACATATATCTGATTGATTAACTTGTTAACTCTTTCTAGAAGGGAATAAAAATCCCATCACTGGTAAACTCACATCACATGGTAAACTCTGGGTCAATACGATTACCGTGATCCCAAATTTATATATATTTAAGTTTACTACTTTCCGCAAATGCCTTTTTTGCATGTTTTTTTTGCAAAACCATAACTTTTTTATTTCAGCTGAATAATTGGAATTTTTCTTCTCTTTTTATAACTGTTTTTTGGTGGCAGACTTATAAAAACCAGCAACTAAGAATAATTTTTTTTACATTTTTATTAAAAGCATTTATCATGTGAGATAAATAATGTAACAGTTTTATTGCTTGGGTGTTGTAGTTTATACTATTTTTTTTTTTTTATTTAGAGAACATTTTGGTTGGGGAAATTTTTTTTTTTTTTATTGATATTAAACTTTATTTAATTTTAACACTATATTTAGTCCCCACGGGAGACTTTAACTTGTGATCTTTCAATCATTTGCATAATACATTGCATTACTTATATAGTGCAAAACATTATGCTGTCAGTAATGAAGCTTGACGGCAGTGTATTAGGCCTGCCTCTGGCACGTAATGGCATCAGCTCCCCGAGATTGTGTTTGTGGAGGTTCTGGACAGAGGGTGCTCTGTCCCTTAAGAGCCATTTAAATGCTGTGGTTGCTACTGACCATGGCATCTAAAGAATTAAATGTCTGGGATTGGAGGTTTGTTATCCTGGATGTTAAAGCAGGTGCCCAGTTGTGAGTATACAGCCAAGCACCTGCTTCATCCGGCACCGAACTCTCTGCTGGACTCTGATACCTATGTTGTTGTAAAGGATTTTGTCCTACCGAAACCCGCTTTCGGCACACCTGAGATCGCTTCATTTATCTCACACCCACCACCAGTGAGTGTTCGAGCCCATAGGATAATACGAAACGAGCTATCTAAAATGTATATATTTATTAACTCCTAAAAGGGTCGGTACTAGACACTTAACACATACAGAAAATACATGCAGCGGTTAGCAAGCAAATACAAGTGGAAAGCAACATGACACGGTGCACAAAATAAAAATGGGAATAAACAGAAGAAAAGGAAATATTACCAACACAAGCCTGTAATTGGTTCTCTGGACTCCGGATGATGAGCTCAGGGTGTGTACTTAGTTTCAGTCCAAAAGCATGTGTCCGGGCATGCTATTCAGATGACTTTCAGCAGAAGAAGACCATGTGGTCCCCACATGGCAGGCTTTTGTGTTTTCCCTGCCCCCGCCCAGAGTGATGTCACTGGGGAGGGGTGTTACACCTACTGTTTGGAACCCCCGGACTAGAAAACGGTCCTGATTCCTCATCAGGTGACCGGATTGTCAGGCAAGTGGTATGATGGGACTCGGGTGAGATCCCCATCGTATAGACCCCAAAGATGGCACCCCAATTCCCTTTGGGTAGGGAATTTAATGTCTGGACCTGTCTCAGGCTCACAACGGCGCCCTTAGGAGATATGGGCATAAAACTATGATCTCTCTGATCTATCAGCGGTGCCAGATAGTCTCAGTGTAACGGGGTTGAACAGGAAACCCCCTGGTGAGTGGTGGAGGGTGTTAATTACTCGGGACAATACAACAGAGGGACTGTAATTAAACAGCAACAGGGATCCAGTTTCCTATAGCTGAGCAGAGGGGAGTTTGAACAAATGGTCCACAAGGGGGGGGGGGGGGGTGGAGGGTCGGCTAGATACATATTTGTACAGAAATACATATACAGGAGTTCCCGATCATAATAGTTGTAAAAAGGTATATGTATCAGAATAGGGACCCTTAGTGCCTGCTGTAAAAAGGCATATTGGTGGTCACCAAGGGGTTAAATGGGCTTTCCCCCCTTCCCTCATAAAATGTTAAATCTACTGCTCATATCTGTCTTCAGTGAAGATGGGTTAGCAACTCACAGACAATTAAGTTTTACTAATGTCTATAGAGAGCAGACAGGGAAGAAGGAGATGAATGAGAGAGAGGCATGCACAAATGCCATTTTACAACTCATAGTAGGTTTTTTGCAGTTTTCTTTGCAGTGCCGAATTTTATTGGTGACTATAGCACTCTGGTGAATTTACTGTATCAGGACATCTATGCTTGTGACTCTCTGTATCATTTTTTCACTGCGCTCCTCATCCTCCTGTTCCTCCCCTCTCAATAGACTTCTATGGGAAATAGCCTGTCTTCACTAAACATGGCACTGGAAAGCAGGAGCAGAGTCTGAGTCTGATCAGTTGAGAAGGAAGCATTTTTATTTGATAAGATTAAAGCCAAAGTTGGCCATATACTTTAGAGAGCTGAGCAAGTGTTTGGCCAAGAGCTAACAGCTATTCCTCCCAAATCCCCTATACACATGTATGCACAGTTTGGCTAACCATGCATGTGTTCTGAACAGGGATAGGAGAGTACAAGAGGATCAGTCATGTTGAAATCCAACAGTTTAGACATCCACAAACTCATTAATGTATATCATAACCTTAACACTGGGTCTTCCTGTGGTAGTTGTGGGGACCTCTCATTAGATTTTGGGGACACTAAACCACCAGCATATTCTTATGCTTTGGTGGTTTAGTGTCCCAGATCTGCGCTTGCTAAGTCTATCAGTCCCAGGATTGTTTTAGACAAAGCTTTTTGTAGTTACTAAAGTGTGTGACCTTTTCACCACTTGTCATCTTATTGTCCGTATCCTGCCTGTCCGTATCCAATCCAGAATACGTGAGTGTTTTTTGTTTCTTGAGCAGAAATTGCTTCTGTTCCTGTGTTTTTATGCGCTTTTACTTTTCACTGCTTGTTTTTTCTTGCCATTCCCCTTCTTTCTTCTTTTAAGATAAGATGAGATAGTTGGGATGTTCTTAGTCTGTGCATCCACATTCTCTTACCCAACCCTTACCACTCTTCTCTCCACTCCCCTTCCTCCCCCGACCATCAAACCTACAGTCTACCAGATACCAGTTTGACATATTTACCTGCTGAAAGCGGATGCCCCCCCCCCCCAAAGCTGATAATAAATATGTAAACATGATGAACCTACTTGTCTTGCAACACTGGAACGCCACCTCATTTGAACTTTTCTCAGGTGACCTGCTACTGGGACTCACCCACTGAGACATCAACAACAATTTTAAAGATTTGAAGAAGAAAGTTCCTTATCTTTTCAACCTCCTTTTTTACAACCCATCCTTGCTGCCCCCTTGCCCTTTTGTTCAGTTTTTGTTGGCATGGGCTACCACAGCATAAATGGCCACATGGCCAAGAAATTTGGTTATCTGAACAGGCTTAGTGTGAAGCCACATGCTGCCATACTGTAGACAACATGCTATAAAAGTAATTCTAGAGGGCACTGATTGTTATGAGCAGGTGGGACACTATGGCAGAAATTACATCCCTTTACTTGCTGTAAGACATCTGGAGTCATCAGTCACACATAGGTAAAGTCAATATACTGTAAGTGTAACCAGGCTTCTCTTTTCTGTCATTAAGTTCTGCAAATACAAGCAATAACATCACACATAGAGGAGAGAACCCTCAGGGGATAGTGAAGAAAAATCCCTGAAAAGAGAAGTTCAGAGGTCTTTTTTCCTGCATTGACTTGTTAGAACTTGGGCTGAATGTAACTTAGACTTGTCCTTCAGCACTTACATTAAGATGAATTTATTTCTCTGCGACCATTTTTCTGGAGTTTATAACCTGTGGTAATTACTGCCCTCAATTTCTAAACAAAACTCGTTTATGTGATAACGATCATTCTCCGCCACTCACTTAGCAAAACACTTACATGCTGTGGATTTGCTCAGGGTGAGCCTCATGACTTCCTGTGCCGAATGTCTTCTCTAAAGCCCTTTTCAGGTTTTCATCCAGGCCATTCAATACAGTCATTATTGAGCTTCAGGGGCTCCTCTCTGCTGAATTAATCGTCCACTCAGTAAGCAGCGAACTACAGTCATTTGCTAGACTTGCTCAAGTGTTATTGAAGAACAGTAGGGCATTTTGTAAAATGTCTATAGGAGAGTATATTTGGTATTGATGTATACTATTGGTCTGGTGCCTCACATGGCAATTGTAATGGGTTATTTGTCCCTAGGATTAATATGGATCTGAGGTCAGTAACAAGAGTGAGGACTATGGGACACTTCCCTTGGACTTGTACCAGACTCAGTGTCGCTCTTGTCTATGTGCTTTATGATGCAATTGTTTGGTAAATGCACTGGTATAAATGAGTTTGTCACATTATGATTATGTAAGTTCTTTGTCATGAACACTGGAGGCTAGTTCAGCCCTGAAGCAATATCTTAGTACCACACTGACATATTGTAAGGCTGGGTAATTAAGCGCAAAATATCTGAAAATGGAATTCAGCTCAGTTGATGGGAACTTGCTCATAGGAATTATTTCAAGTTTATTTTGCATCCATGCCATCCTGTCTCACACTGCCAGTCACTAAAGGATATTGTCACTAACTGTACAATATCCAGTCAGGATTGTTCATTTTATGATGCAGAATCTGCAACAAATCCACCATATGATTATTTTTTTTATAGGCTGTGGGGAGGTAAAAAAAAAAAAAAAAATCATACTCACCTGTCCCCGGTGCTGTTGTGTCCTCCCAGCGTGGTCCGGTCCTTCTGCGCCGTCATCTTCTCAAAGTTAAACTGTTCACTGGCTGTGACGTCACAGATCCCTTCCGCTGAAGCTGCTGATTGGCAAATCAGTGGCCTCAGCAGGCATCAGGAAGAGACCCGTGATGTCACAGATAGCGACATCGCCTGCCCTTCGTTGAGGCCATTGATTGGCCTCAGCGGTCACGTGTGGCTGGGACTTCCACCACACGTTAACACTCGACTGAGAAGACCGGACCACGCAGGGAGACACCAGTGAAAAGGTGAGTATGATTTTTTTTTTTTTTTTACTGCCGCCGGCTCATTTAAAGATTAAATGGGTTGTCCATTTTTGCCTGGACAACTCCTTTAAAGAAGCAACATATGATACAGGTGGTATTTGGCATCACAATATGCCATGAACCACTCTGCTCAAAATACACCTTGATGTGGCAATTGCCTCATTTGGCTGAACAGAGATGAAGCGACCCCAATTCTACTGATAAGTATTGAGGAAGAAGCGGGATCTTTGCCTATATTTTGGTAATTTCTTATAGATAGTATCACACATGATGATGGCCTATATTATATACATGATAAGCTTAGACACACTGCCTCAGCATTCAGTATCATGCATTATAACCTTGATGAACCAGATCATTTTACTGGAAAGCATGTATATGCATGATAATGTTCATAAGGCATCCATGTTAGTACCATATACTGGTACAACTTTTTATATTTAGGAAATCTTAAGTACTGACGTTATTTTGCTTTAGTGTAAGAGGATGTAAATGGCAACTGTGTGGCCATTATTGGTAGCGAGGGGCGCACACACACGGCATATTTATCAATAGAAGTCTGACACTTTTCTGTATACATTTACTTCAAAAATTTATGGTACATGGCATTTACAACATATTTGTGTCAGAAAGAACAGAAAAATATGACAGGTTCAACACTATTGAAAAATGTGCACCAGAATTGGCGTGGTTTAAAACTGTATACTTTACTACACATTTATGAAATAGAAAAGTACAAATATGGCGCAGCATTCCTTGTGCAAGGTATAACAAGTTTAAAATAACGTAAACTTTGTTGAAGATTCAGTTGAGACAGAATTTTGGCGCACAGTCAATGAAAAAAATTTTTTTGGCCACATCGGAAAATGAGCCAGAGTTTTTGCATGTTGGAAAGTGAGATAGATTTATAAAGGTCCATGCAAGAAATTTATAAATATGTCTAAAATGGTTTAGTGCAATGTTGGACAGTATTGATAAATATGCCCCACTCTGTAGGTTACTATACATGGATGCTGTTTCTGTAATTGCACTTGGACCTGGCTGCAACCACCTGCTAACAGGTCAGAATATTATTACCTCCATTAATATTCAGGGAATCTCTGTAAGAGTGCTATTACACGTGCTGTTTTTCCTTGTGTTAACACATGTGTTCCTTTTTCTACACCGATTAAAATTACTAACACTGATCAAAAATGCAAAACACATGTGGTTTCAAGAAATGCATGCGCTAACGTGAGTAAAAACAGTACGTGTAATAGCACCCTAATGGCAGTGAAGTCATCATTACTCATCATGACTGTCTATTGTTGTAGGTACATTGTGTATTCGTCTAGTTCTATATTAGTCCTCAGCCCCAGTTTTATTGCTGATGGTGGGGTTTGACCATCTATGTAACGTGCTCCTGCAGAGTTCCTGTGGTGTTTTGTTGCTCTGTGACTGTCACCCGTCCAGCAGAACCGCTTCCCTCTCACATCTGTGTGTAATATGTGTGCACTTCATGTGTGGCGTGTTTACGAGTCTGCAGCTTTGGAGAAATGTACTAGATGTAAACCATGAACAGAGATTCTTCTTTCCTTTAAATACATTTTTATAAAATTAAGTGGAATATTAAATCCACCTTTCCTTTTATGAGTGCTCCATGGACTGTAAATATTCTCCCATAGGTTTCCCCTTGCAGTCTATAAACACTTGAATAATGAGGCCCTGCTGTATGACAATATGATTGTAAGCTCTAGTGGACAAATAAAATGTTCATCAGACAACTCGCCCCCCATTATCAAAGTAAAATCGTGGCTTCTTATCCATCCACACAAGTCTAAGGTGCCCCTTATTAAAGCCAGTACTTTGGTGTGTTTTCCGTATAGATTCTTTGGATTCTGCCATTAGAGAAACACCATTTATCTTTCTAATCTGTTTATGTGATGTATTTATTCTCTGAACTAACCGATGTTTATTCCAGTTGTGTTGAAATAAATTGCTGTTTGTCTCACAACATCCGCTGTTCAGAGAATCTACCGATCCAAGGAAATGAAAAGGAATCTTTTAACACTCATGAGAGTATAAAGGCTTGATGCCTACTGCCATGTCAGTCATGACCCCAGCAGTGAGAATATCACAGACCTTTACATGTGTTTGTACACTTATCTGATGACTATGACCTTGTCCCTGCTCTACACTCTGCTAATTCAGTTTGGACCAGAGAATATAATCAGGGATGCAGTGTCTGACAAGACCTTTTAAGAAACTGTCATTGTTCAGTTGTCATGGTTCTGTCTCCATAACCACCAGACTATCCCAAAGCTCAGGGTTGGATTTGCAGAGTGTTGCCCCACTAGAGAAGGGGAAAACCAGCTTAGTGGCAGTCAGTCATCACAACTCTCCATTTAAAGGTTGTGGCTTTAATCCAAGTTGTTGAAAATCTGTATTTACAGTGATCAGCCTAAACATAAAGCCTGGAACATCAAAATTAACAACTAAACTGCTTGACCAGAGGGGCTGTTTACTTATTAAAAAAAAAATGCAGTGAGTCTGCACATGTTGGCTGATGATCAGCCAAGAGCATCCAATAATGCCAGACATTTGTATTTCCAGCTGACAGCTGACCAAAAATATCCAACATTAAATGCCTATTTTGGCCAACAAAAATCTGGTGTATATGGTCAGCCTTAGTGAGTTCTTCAAGTTGATGTATCTAAAGCAGGAAAAATTTGCAAACATAAGGACCTCAGCATTTTGGACAAGGGGCAAATTGTGATGGCAAGAAGAATGGGTCAAAGCATCTCCAAAATCGCAGGTGTTATTGGGGTGTTTTTGATATGCAGTTGACCTCCATTGTATCTGAGGATAATCAGTGTGAGCCAAAGCTCTGCCTCCATGGCAGGTTTACAGAGCCGGTATGTAGCGAGGAATTGCTAAAAACTACTTCTCCAAATTCCTCAGTGTGAACCTGTCCTTGTTGCATGCATAGCGATGGTGTTTAACGTTTCTATGAAAACACACTTAAAGGGAACATATCTCCAGAAAGTTATCTATTTTTCTTTTAAACCAAGTTTTTGTATTAAACATATTTTTTAAGGGAGCTCTGTCACCAAGAACCAACACATAAATTCAGCCCAGCAGATAGTTGGGTTAGGGTCACCTTTATCAAATAGTAGTTTTCTATTATGAATCATTGAGATATCACTGATTTTGTCCAGATGCAAATCAGTTTTTTGGGGGTAACAAGGGCATTGCTGATTACCTCTTTGGAGCAACAGCAGGGTCCTCATTATTCCAAAAATCACATGTGCATAATAAAAAATAGTGTTATCTTGGTAACACAGATGGTAACGTTTTTTTTTTTTTGTTGGAAACAAAGTCGGACATGCAGGACTTTGTTTCCGATGAAAAAAAACAGGCTTCGCAGCGCAGAGGGTGTAAGCGCACTACCGCACATTGCTTTAAAAACCCATTGACGTTAATGTTTTTTTAAGCAATGCATCTCAAACCTTTCCCAATCCATTCCCTATCCTTTTTTTCCAACATTTAAGTCGGATTCGTGGCGGACGGAGTTCCGGCACAAGTGTGAACCCACCCTTATTCAGAAGATGGTACAGAAAGTAAAAACAATGGGATCATTGCTCCCAATCTAAAAATTGATGAATGGCACCATTGTCTGGAGCAGTACAAAACCTCTGATGCTCCTAGCACAGGGGAGTGGAAGTTTTTATTCAACATGTGACAGGGCTGCAAAAAGGGCAAAATTTCATGCGTATTGTGTCATTGCATGTGTATCGTCATTCAGGAGCTCAAAATTAGTTTGAAGCTCCGTATACTGAGGAGCACATTGTTTTGTTCAGTTTGCTTTGTCTTAGCCAGAGTAATTACAGGATAATCGGGGCCCCTTTCAAGTGAATCTCCCTGTATTTCTGTGTATGGAGCGAGGAAAGGGTGCATTTTTATTTGCCCATTTTGATTTTTTTTTCGCTATGGTGTTCACCGTACTGGATAAATATTTTTTCTAGTTTAGACATTTTTGGATGCCTAGTTTTTTTTTTGTTGTTGTTTATATATGTATTGTTGGGAATGAGTGTTTTTTTTTTTTTTTAAATTTAAATATTTTTAAAAACTTTTTTAATATGTTTTTTTTCTTGATCTCTCATACAATATCCTCCAACACTACTGCATTAGAGTATATTGTACGGTATCTGAACTTCTATGACACTCTGCCTATTGTAGCATGTAATAGATGTTCTCCGAAGACAGGCCTGGAAACCTTCAATATGTTCCTAACTGTCATATGAACTGATTGTTACCCCCTGATGACATTCTTGGGGTTGGGGTGTTGATGAGGATGACTATGTAGCACTCATGCACCACTACTAATGCCCCAGTCTCAGTTGAGAAAAGCATCTAAAGAGGTAACTGCCTCAACTGGTTGAGAAACTGATCTCGGCTGCTAGTGCACGGGTGTCTGCTGTACAATACAGCCAGCTCCTGCCATACATGGCATGGGCTCAACTTCTGAACCTTCTCCATACCCCCAGCCTGACACCATGACGCACTACATACTATTATGTTATGTGTTGGGATGGGGTAAAACTTTATTATGTAAAAAAATAAATAAATAAATAAAGGACTATACATATTTGGTATTGCTTTGTCCAGAACGACTTGTACTATAAAACTAATATATTATCTATCCTGCTCACTGAATGTCATTAAAAAAGGTTAAAAAAAAAAAACAATTATGAATGCCAGAAATGCTGTTTTTGGTCTGTTAGGGGGGAAAAAATGAACAAAAAGTGATCAAAAAGTTGTGTGTTCCCAAAAAGTAAAACTCATCCCACATGGTTCCACCCCTGGTGATCGGGACTTAAGTAGGTTATTCCTGATCTTGGCAATGATTTAAGGCCATTACTGACTGCATCCTTAAAGGGGGTTAATGATCTGCTGCTAATGTCTTGTGCTAATGTCTGCTGTTACAGGTCCAAGCTGCTTTGTACATTAACAGCCAGTTTAATGTAATACCAGTCCATATCCGCTGCATTTTATACATCATGTACTATGTTGCTGGCCCCTGTATGTTATAATCTAGACTGTGATGAAGTTGGAGCATATAGTTTTTCAGCATGTCTTCTTCGTTTTCTCCCATGACCTACTTCTCATAACTGTTTTCTCTTATGCTTTGCTTTAGTCATAATAACATGTCATATTCATTAGATGTTGTTAAAGGTCTCTGGATTTTTTTTTCTCACAGAGGACTGACTCATCCTTCGCATGCAGCTACAGAAAATTAACATATGTATTCCTTTAGGAGCAGATGAGTGATGTTCATAACATGCACCAAATGAAATACCCACCATTGCAGCTCTATTTCCCTTAATAAGTAATCTGTCTGGCAGGTTTTATTAATTAAGCAGCAAAACCTCAGAATGATCTGAGGGTGTAGATTGCTCAAGTTTAGGAACAGCAACTCTGTCTGGCAAGTATTTCTGTGTGGCATGGTGCCGGGTATTGTAGTAAATCTCCACCATCTCAGGGGAATGTGGGTTAGCATGTCACAGTGCTGGCTTTTTTTTTATTTATTTTTAATTATTGCTGTAAAATTAATTACAGCCCTTGAAAGGGTGTCCTTAAAAAAAAAAAAACAGAAGTGTTCTGCTTGATCTTGGCAAAATCACCACTGAAACTGTGGTGGGTGCACCACGCTGATTCACCTCATTGTACAAGGCTACTCATGCACAGAAATCCATGCCAGAAACTCAAGGTTCAGGCTCCACTTTCTGCCACACATTGGACTGGGGCATTTTTAGTATTTTTTTTTTTTTTAACCCTTTCACTGCCAGGGGTCTCCGGAAATTTTGCACCTCTGGTAGCCAGAGTAATTTTCACAGTTTTGAGATGGACAAATCAAACCTAAATTGCAACATTAAAAAATCATCCAACCGCCCCATACCTATATATTTTCTTAAAGTAGACACCTGCAGTATTGTCAAAATGCCACTTGGTACTGTATGCGAACAAGCACCTTCATGCAATTTTGAGTTAAAGTGAAAGTTTTATAAAAAAAAAATGCAAATAAATGTATATTAGTTGCTAAAAATGGAAACCAAACAAAAAGTTATATGCACCAAACCATAGCACTAAGGCCTAAACCTGCATGCACATATCTTCAGAAAATCACTAGAACTGAAATGAGCAAAAATCTGCTTTGAAGTTGGAAATGTTAAAAAAAAATGTATCATACTATAAAATGTAGGGATTACACACTGTGGAAAGCAAGTCCACCACTAAACCCTATATATTTTTTGAAAGTAGACAACCTGAAGATTACATGTGTCTCAATGGGTTATCAATAGCCACATCCAACTTCATGTAACTTTGTGACAAAATGCATTTGCACTTAAAACTCCTATTCAATCTTACATTCACACACAAAATACATTTAAAATGAAAGATCAAGGTGTACACAATTTATATATACCGCAAACATCAACTACAACAAGAGCTCGTACTCTCAAAAATGCTGATACAAAAGACAAGCAAGATTTTGCTGTTATTCACTAATATGTTAGAAATCTGTACTGCACCTAGCAAACTGTGACTGTGATACCAAAATCTAACTTTTTTGAGATTGCACACCATACAGTATATAAAAACACAACTTAATATTTCATATATACAACCAACTTCATGCAACTTTGCAGCCAACAGAGATTGTAAGCAAAAATTGCACAAAAATTCAAATTTGCCACTAAAGTGCATGCTCAAGCAGTCCCTTTCTGCAATCAAAATGTACTTTCCAAAAAACTGCAATATATGAGGAATTCATACATACCACACATATATATATTTACAGGTGTTAAAGAAACGACAAAAATCGCAGAAATGCGCCAACCAATTTTGTGCATGCAAATAAAGTAGGAGTATGCATAAAAATCTAATTTTCTGTCCCCCCCTATAAAAATTGTAGCAATTTATACATTCATTTCTAGTGATAATCGTTATTGCTATTATTTTAGTGTGTAACGGATATCGCTAGAGGCGTATTTTACTCTATAAAGATCAGGTATGGACAGGACAGGGATTGGGTGAAATGTAAATTGATAACTTTGTGCATGTGTTGTGTAAGTGTTTGGTGCAACTCTTTTGGCGCTGCGACCTGGACAATGGTAAACATCTGGGTCACAGTTCCTAGTTATGTTCAGAGGGGTATTATATAAGAATACCCCTCTAATAAGGCTGAGAGGCATATTACATTATCCCTCTATGTGACAATCAGAGAGCAAAAGTATAGTATGCTCTCTGATTGATAAGAGAGGGGATAACATGAACAGAAGTCCTCGCTATCCCCCCCTGGGGTCACCTACAGGTTATGCACAGATGATGATGATGATTTATCATCTCTGTGCAGTCTGCAGGGCTACTCTTCCTTCTCCTACCGCAGCTGTTAAGATGCTTCCTGAGACAGAAGGGAGGAGGAAATTTTAGAGCCCCATATCTCAGGATTCGTTGGGGGTATTAATAAGATCTGAGAATCTCATCTTTAAAGTGATACCAAGATCTTCGTGATAGCCCTTACAAATTCGGAGCGAATCACTGTTAAAAACACTGTCGGGAATTGAAATCTGCAATGGGATCTCAATGTCGAATAGCGTTTTCAACAGTGAATCGCTCTGGAACTGTAATCTCATCTTTAAAATGAATCCCAGATCTTCTTAATAGTCCTAACGGATCCTGAGATATAAGTAAGGGTGTATTAGATACGTGCTCTGCTACAGAAGTGCCACCCTGGGAGGACGTATAGATACGTGGCTGGCAGAGAAAGGGTTAAAGTGGAAGATCGCCTCAGAATCCTCCCCAAAACAGCTGTATGAACATACCTAAACAATTCACTGAAGAAGTGTCAGTGCATTCATTTAATTGTTGTGATAAAAGTTTCAGTACAATCCCTGGATTTCCCTTAGTTATTGTTTTAGCATATGGCTATCTTGTCACAGCCAGACAATATGAAAGGAAATGTCCAAAATATTATTGGCATATCCTTAGCACAGGTCATCAATAGAAGACTGGTGGGGGTCTATGACCGCGACTCCCACCAATCAACTGATATTTGCACAGTGTGTGGAGCCAGAAGCTCTGTATACTGTACAGTGGCAGTACTGTGCTATTTCATCTTAGCTCCTATGTACTTGTACAGCATACAGAGCTGTTTAGTTAAAACTTTGCACACTGTGCATTAAACAGCAGATTGGTGAGGTTCGTTTGTGACAAACACCCATCGATATTATATTGATGACCTATCCTAAGGATAGGCCATTAATATCAACCCATTATGTGCAGTCCTTTTACTGACCAACCACACTCTAAATTCGAAGCATCTGTTTACAATGAAATGAATGACCCCGAAACTATCCCTGCACATGATACCATGGAAATTCCCAGACACAATAAATATTGTACTCTTTGTCTCTATTGATGTAGTGGTACGTTCTGTGCGCGATTTCAGTTGAGCCAGTTATGTGATGTAGTATGGTAAGCAGTAGTGATCAGCATCCACTCATGAGGTCTTACAATATCCCCCTTCTGGCCTTTCTTACCTGAGCACAGGCAATCCTTAAAAAAAAATCAGGTTTTTCATTTAGAGAAATCATTCCTGACTCTAGTCATAAATAAATTTAACTCCACTGCCTGGTTAATTCACCTCTCCCTTCATTTGTCTACAGCCTCTGGATCTGATTTTTTTTTTCTTTTATTATTGACAGTACACAATTAAATCCATTAAATGGATCAGCTAAACAGATATTAAAAACATGAAGTGACTGACCCCTTAAAGACTTCATGGATATACAGTCATATGAAAAAGTTTGGGCACCCCTATTAATCTTAATCATTTTTAGTTCTAAATATTTGGGTGTTTGCAACAGCCATTTCAATTTGATATATCTAATAACTGATGGACACAGTAATATTTCAGGATTGAAATGAGGTTTATTGCACTAACAGAAAATGTGCAATATGCATTAAACCAAAATTTGACCAGTGCAAAAATTTGGGTACCCTTATCATTTTATTGATTTGAATACTCCTAACTACTTTTTACTGACTTACTGAAGCACAAAATTGGTTTTGTAACCTCACTGAGCTTTGAACTTCATAGCCAGGTGTATCCAATCATGAGAAAAGTTATTTAAGGTGGCCAATTGCAAGTTGTTCTCCTATTTGAATCTCCTCTGAAGAGTGGCATCATGGGCTCCTCAAAACAACTCTCAAATGATCTGAAAACAAAGATTGTTCAACATAGTTGTTCAGGGGAAGAATACAAAAAGTTGTCTCAGAGATTTAACCTGTCAGTTTCCACTGTGAGGAACATAGTAAGGGAATGGAAGACCACAGGGACAGTTCTTGTTAAGCCCAGAAGTGGCAGGCCAAGAAAAATATCAGAAAGGCAGAGAAGAAGAATGGTGAGAACAGTCAAGGACAATCCACAGATCACCTCCAAAGAGCTGCAGCATCATCTTGCTGCAGATGGTGTCACTGTGCATCGGTCAACAATACAGCACACTTTGCACAAGGAGAAGCTGTATGGGAGAGTGATGCGAAAGAAGCCGTTTCTGAAAGCACGCCACAAACAGAGTCGCCTGAGGTATGCAAAAGCACATTTGGACAAGCCAGCTTCATTTTGGAAGAAGGTCTTGTGGACTGATGAAACAAAGATTGAGTTGTTTGGTCATACAAAAAGGCGTTATGCATGGCGTCAAAAAAACACAGCATTCCAAGAAAAACACTTGCTACCCACTGTAAAATTTGGTGGAGGTTCCATCATGCTTTGGGGCTGTGTGGCCAATGCCGGCACCGGGAATCTTGTTAAAGTTGAGGGTCGCATGGATTCAACTCAGTATCAGCAGATTCTTGAGAATAATGTACAAGAATCAGTGACGAATTTGAAGTTACGCCGGGGATGGATATTTCAGCAAGACAATGATCCAAAACACAGCTCCAAATCTACTCAGGCATTCATGCAGAGGAACAATTACAATGTTCTGGAATGGCCATCCCAGTCCCCAGACCTGAATATCATTGAACATCTGTGGGATAATTTGAAGCGGGCTGTCCATGCTCGGCGACCATCAAACTTAACTGAACTGGAATTGTTTTGTAAAGAGGAATGGTCAAAAATACCTTCATCCAGGATCCAGGAACTGATTAAAAGCTACAGGATGCGACTAGAGGCTGTTATTTTTGCAAAAGGAGGATCTACTAAATATTAATGTCACTTTTCTGTTGAGGTGCCCATACTTTTGCACCGGTCAAATTTTGGTTTAATGCATATTGCACATTTTCTGTTAGTACAATAAACCTCATTTCAATCCTGAAATATTACTGTGTCCATCAGTTATTAGATATATCAAATTGAAATGTCTGTTGCAAACACCCAAATATTTAGAACTAAAAATGATTAAGATTAATAGGGGTGCCCAAACTTTTTCATATGACTGTATGTAAACACTGACGATGAAAGAGTTTGGTACTTCTCAGTAATAGCCTTTCTCCACCGCCATATTATATGAATTAAATAAACCTGTTTATAGTACCTCAACACTGTGTTGAGAGTCAGGGGGGTTTACAGGTAGTAGAAGAGTTGCTTCCATAGTCTGTGACAGTTGGGATGGATTGTTCCCAATCTCTTTGTGGGCTAAGAACTTCCGCTAGGTCTGTAGGGCATAGCCATAACTTACACAATACAATTCCAGCACGCTTCATTATGGGGTTAATAAATCACAGTAGTATGATGAATTGTGCCAGGAGGGAGGTTGGATGCTTGACCTTTATTTGATTTCATTTCACAGGGGCAGAGTTCTGTTATTTTATTTTACATATGTCATCTTAAAGAGTTAATTTTAATGTGATTGTACTTTACAACCGAACAACAATAAAGAGTTAAAACTGCTGAGGTCAGATCCAAGTCCTCCAAAGATGCTCAGACTGCAGATACATGAATATACCCCATTACTCACCCCTCCTGACCATGGGAAACCCCAGCACACATGGGCTTTCTGATGAGTAAATACAAGAACTGTTCCAGACACATCAAAGAAACACAGTGCAGTGTTGACTCTTCCATGTGTTTGTCCATTTTCCAGTCATTCTCACGTGTTCTGCAACTTCTGTCTATGGACAAACACCAAACCACATCTCTCAAATAGCTCTGCAATAATGATTAGAATGGGCACTGTCTATACTAGATATACCGGCTCTTGTGGGGTTGGCAGCTATATATATATATATATATATATATATATATATATATATATATATGTATGCAGTCTGTAGTTGGGTGCTTACTTACTGTAAAATAAAGGTTTTCTTGTGACTGATGGCAATAAAGTGTAATATAACACAAAAGACATGACAATGCTGTTTTATCATTTCTCTGTGTAGTTGTCTACCTCGAACCTGTGAACTGTACAGGAGCCGTTACCGTACTGTAACTCACAGGTATTTACAGTTCAGTTTGGTGCAGACATTAGATGAGCTCTTTTGTGCTATTAATATTGAGGTTTATTTATGCCCCTTGAAACAATTATTGTGCCCTGACAAAAGCCCTAGAGAATCTGTCTGCAACCTTAATCATTGTGTTTGTCTTGGATGGATTTCTTCAAAAGGCTTACTCAGAACATTTGCTTGTTTATCTCATGGTGCCAAAAAATCTTGAAACCTTGGCTCCGCACTTAGAGTTATAATTAAGCTTTGCAACTTTCAGACTATTTTTTTCCACCACTATGGTGCAGATTTTTTTCACCAAATAAAAAGCTTCAATATTTTTCAGCACATCTTAAAATTAGTTAACCGAGTTATGTGGCCAGTTCCTTGGTTTTAATTTTATGTTTAATTCAAAGTGCCAATTTCTCCAATGATAAAAGAGAATATGTGAAATTAAATAGCAGCTGGCTTTGTGACCCAATATCTATATTTATATGTAGGTGGTTTTCACACATACTTATCTACAACTTAAAGGGGTGTTCCCACCTCCAGGATCCTATCTTTACTTCTACCTTATGTAAATTCAAGAGTTTTATATTGTCTAGGCACCCGGCCTGTTATCTGATCTTATGTAGGATGATTTGACTCACTTACTGCTCCCTGCAGCTGTTATTTACTGCTCTACAGTCCAGGCAATAGGTTCAGCTAATTGCGGTTTGCTGATAAAGGCTCAGACAGTGTGTTTATCGGTCTATGCAAACACAAAGAGAACATTGAGTTTACTGCAAGTCCATTGTCAGCATGGAGCATGTAAATTTTCTCCAACCCTGTGTAATTTAATATACATTTACTGTGCATATATGATATGCATTTATATTAGATTTCTAGTAATCATAATAAATAATCTCTCATGGAAAAAGCAATGTCTATATCTACTGAGGTACTGTGCCCTGTCCATAAACAGGCAAAGCCCGCCAACTAGCTTGTTGTAGAATACAAGAAATGAGAAGAAGAGACCGCTGGGAAAACCCCTTAAAAGCATTTTACAGTCCCTGCAAAGTGGATGGGATTCTGGGTAATCCCTCCAGACATTGTAGAAAAATATCCATAATGAACATACTTCGATTTCAAAAAACGTTGCGTTTTTGTGAATTGCAGCATGCCAATTATACCACTGGCGTTTTCTGTATAGGTATAATTAAAGCAAAGAGTTTGCAGAGGAAAACTCTGTGGACTTTCTGTGAAAAGCGCTGCGGGAAAAAACGCAATGACTTTTTGTAACTGTTTTTACTGCAGTGCTTTTGGACTGTGGCCCGCTACATGGGGTTTTAGCCTCAAGCTTTATTTGAGTATGTCAAGGGCATGGCAGAATTAGTGGCAGGCTACCAAGTTCTGTGCCTATGCAAATTTACTTGGGAGATTTCTGTATCAGAATTATGTTGATAGTGTTGCCATTGATCCAAATGTGAGTAGTGTCAACAAAATTTGTGAAAAAAAATAAGGTTAATGGGTTAAAGTGCTGCACCCAATTTTGGCAATGGTGAACTTATACTTGGAATCTCCAGTTGAAGGAACTACTTGACATGCCGAAGGGTAGCTGGAGTTACACACACCCTTGAATGTATTTGCTTTTGCAGTTTAATGTTTAAAACCTTTCAATTGATGATTGTAGGGTTTGTGAACTTTTTAGGAATAAAAACTCTAGAGTTTTCTACTAGGGCAACACAAGGTTACAAGTCAATGTACCTGTATCAGATATCTGTTTTTTGCATCACTGTTAGGCTAGGTTCACACTTGCGCCATGGGTCGTATCCACTGCGGGATCTGGACGACGGAGAGCCCGCCTACTAAAACAACGGTTACCTGTGGGCCCCAAAGACTATAATATTAATATAATAGACTTGTCTGGCAATTTTATATGGAATTGCGATGGGAACCCTAATGCAGATATAAATATAGCCTTACAGAATGCGTAATTTTCCTTACCCCAATATCTTTTCATTATGACATACTTTTTCCTTTCATATTTTAATGTACTGAGCCAGAGAAGTATGTTCAGCTAATGTCTGATAAGTTTTGTGTATTTTGATAAATAATGCTTAGAATTTTAATGTAGTTAATAAATACATAATACCAGTGCCAACGGACACAGCAAGTTTGGAATTATCCAGTTAGATAAATTTCAGGATTATTCGTTCTCCTCCAAATTACTGGAGGCAAAATATCCAATTTACAGATGTGCAGTAACAGTGAATTGATCCTTCCATTAGCTGTATCTCATAGTCTGTGCCTTTCACCTGATAACGTGTGTCTGTTCCTTATATAGCTCCCCAGTTATTCACAATAATGGCGCATAATGGCCTTCTCCTTCCAAACATATTTGGTAATTCCTTAAACTATTCAATTAGCAGCTTTCCCAGTGTGATAAAAAGGATGACTCAGGGGGGATATGTTACATAGTTGGACACTCTTGTAATACTGCTCTGTAGCTTTAATTTTGATTAATAGCATATTGAATGTAATTTTCCATCCCTTGGTAAGGAGAGAACCAGCTTTCCTGAATTTAGTGACAAAGAAATTTGTTGCATAAATAAAAATGGAATTTGACTAACTACTGTTGAGAACTGATGGATGTGGGGTATTTAAAGGATTACGTAGAAGGTTCAGCTCTTAATGTGGAACAGATGCTATATGCTGAGGTGAGATCACCATTGTGGTTCCCGATTAGTTGTTTGTCTCAAATATCGGAGGAGAAGCTCAACATTTACAAAAGAATATTGTGGCTCTCCTGACTAAGCATGAGTGTGACCACAACATTCATTCCACAATGATTCACAAGCCAGTGGTATTTTTAGCACTTCAAAAGATTCTCATTCTATAGTATGTAGAGACCCTCCTGGCCTGGATGTAAAAGAGAGGAGTCATATTTCAGGCCCAATTTCACTATATATTTAGACTATAGGCTACCTGAGGCTTGTCCGCAACCTAAGAAGGATGATTATTAGAGCTTTTTTTGATAAAAAAAATGAATGGAGGAGATCTATTAAAACTGTTGAAACGACTAAAAAATGGCAGTTTGTGCATTTTGATTTGATTTCCCATTATACCATTTACTGTATGGTCAGACATTCACTTCATAGGTCAGGCATTTTTGGACATGGGAATGCTTAATTTGTTTGTTAATTTGTTTATTTTTATATGTATTCTAGGGAAAGAGGGGTGATTTAAAAAAAAAAAAAAAAAAAAAAAATTTTTTTAGCCTTTATTTTTAGACCTCTTAGGGCACTTGATCCCAGTAGGCCTTCAATGGGCTCCAACTGTCATGACAACAGTTTGCCTCCCTATAATGTTTTAGATCGGAATCAATAGGGTGCCGCCCCTGTGCCATTGCAGTCTAGGTGCCTCGATTGCTATTAGTGGTGGGTGCCTGCTATATAATACAGCTGGGTATGGAGAGGGCGCAGCTTCTGAGACCTTAGTGATGTAATAGTAGATCATGTTTTGTTAAAGGAGTTCTCCAGGGGGAGGGTTTCTATACTTACTACCTCTGGGTTCTCTTGTGGACAAACCATGGGTTTCCAGGCTTGTTAATGTAGCACATGTGATCGGAACCAGTACCCAGCTCCCATGTCGCTCCCTTTTCTACCATGTTAACAGGTAGTTAGTTATCAGCCTGGGGCTGGCTTTACTATTATGATGTATTGAGCCAGCCCCCACATATTCCCTTTTTAAAATAAATAAATGTTTTTTTTTAATATGCAAGTTAAAAAAAAACACCTCATGCGAGCACAGCCTTACAACAGCCTAATGCCCTAGCACCATGGTGGAGAAACTATGGCACGCATGCCAGAGGGGGCACTCAGAGCCCTCTCGGTGGACACGCGTGCCATCATCCCAGCCAGGTTCCTGGATCACTCGCTAACTGGGAAACCGGGACAGCTGTCCCAGATCCCCCAGAGGCCAAGCGCTTCTTTCAGGTGTATGTGCAAATTCACATAAACCTGAAAACTGTCACTGTAGGCTGCGGGTCCGCGAGTCTGCGGCTTACACTGACAGGGGATTGTACCTCTGATGTCATTCATCAGCGTCTGCTTTGCTGTGGAAGGAGGCCACCTGGCTGCTCTTCATGGGACTGCAAGTAAGTACAAGAGCTGTGTGGGGCCACTCTGGAACATATTATACTGTGTTGGGTGCCACTGTGGAGCACATTGTACTGTCTGGGGGCCACTGTGGAGCACATTATACTACGTGGGGGCCCTTCACTGTTTTATATCACACAGTATCTGTTTTATAGCAGACTTGTGATATTATTACAGGCTGTAATAACATTGCACGGTTACTATAAAACAGATCCTGTGCAATGTAAATAGTGAACATTTAATTGTTCAAAAGTATACCAAATGCAAACTTTTACCTTTCAGTACAAAGTTGTTTTGTATCATTGAAAGTTATGTAAAGCCCCATTCACACAACCGGATTTTGCGGTCCATAACTATCCGTAATTGTGGATCCGCAAAGTATTAAGGTTAAATTGCCGTGTTGACACTTTGTGATAAATTAGTGGGTTTTGGGTTGCAGTTTGGGCACTCGGTCTGTAAAAGGTTCGCCATCGCTGCCCTAGCACATTTAATTATGCAATTTAGTTGTATGTTAGGGTGGGTTTACACTTGCGCCGGAATTCGTCCGCCGCGAATCCAACTGAAAATCTTGGAAAACTGTATAGGGACTGGATAGGAGAAGGTTTGCGATGCATTGCTTAAAACCCCATTCATTTGAATGGGTTTTTAAAGCAATGCGCGGGTGTGTGCTTACACCCTCTACGCCGCAATTCCAGTTTTTTTAGCTGGAAACAAAGTCCTGCCCCTCTTCCGCCCCCTCGCCCTTACCTCTCACCACTCCATGTCTCCAGTGCCACCCCAGTCCTGTCTTCTCCTTCCCTGCAACGAGTATCGCCCCTCCTCTGGGGTGGCGCTGGAGACATGGAGTGGTGAGGGTGAAGGGTGAAGGGCGGCAGCCATTTCTCTAAGGGGGTCGCAAATGGCAGTATCATTCATGCTGGGGGAAGGGGTAGCAGCCTTTAGGGCTAGCACATGTGGGGGGCTGAACCCCCCCCCCACACACACACACACACACACACACACACACGTGCTTCCCCTAATGGTATCAGCTCCTCTGCCACTCCCACATGTGCTTCACCTAATACCATTAGGGGATTAGGGGTATGTGGGTGTAGCAGACATGAGGATGCACCTAATACCATGGGGGGGGGGAATCAATCCCTAATGGCTGCCCCTGATGGTATTAGGTAAAGCACATATGGGGGATGGCAGAGGTAAACATAAAAAACTGATCAGTTTTAGGTTTTTTTTAGCAAAAAACTGATGCAAACAGATGCATATCCGTTAACGGATCAGTTTTTTTGATGCATGAATTGACATCGGTTTGCATCAGTTTTTTTTTTTGGTAAAATAATGGATCCGTTAAAATGGTCAGTTAAACTGACTTGAAAAACATGATGTGAAACGGGCCTTACAGCCCTTAAAACCGCACATACAAAAAACCCGAAAATGTGTCTGGTCTGGAAGGAGGGGTAAAGCATCTGGTATGGAAGTGGTTAAAGGGGTTGTCCAACTTCAGAGAAATATTAAGAGACAAATGTTATTGTTTGTATAATGAAAAGTTGTACAATTTTCCAATATACTTTCTGTATCAATTCCTCACGGTTTTCTAGATCACTGCTTGCTGTCATTCATTCTGCTTACATGCAGTGAATAAAAATCAGTCCATGGCTGTTAACACCCATCACTAATAGCCGCATTTGGCAGTAGCACCAAACACAGTTGTTAATCAATTGTGACTGCAGCATCTACACTGCTGTTTTGTATTGGGGCAGCCATTTTTAAATGGATCTATGATTGTCATCATAGCTAGGGCCAGTCTCCCAGACATGACATGCTAGTAGTTATATTATACCCTGCCACCCTGTATAGCATTAAAATCACTATATACTGCAGTCTAGAAGTAATACAGTATATTGTATGAGCAATCAAATGATCCCATGTTCTCTGGCTGTATAAGCTTTAATATGTGATGTCCTATCTGTTTTTGTGTTGCTATTAGTCCTATTATGATAACTGTAGCACATTTTACATTTCTGTCTGAGTCAGGAGGGGATTGTACAATACAGAGCAGTCTAACTCCCCCCCTCCCCCCGCCCCATCCATTAGTGCTGTTCTCTTGACATGGAATTCTGCCAGGAGTAACTGTAAAATAGCAAACATATAGCGGAGAAAAGCCCAAGTGACCATAATATAGGAGATCAAGGGACACTGCACAGTATATCTAGGTTATAATGCAGCTAAAAGGATCTCTGACATAGAAGAAGAGAAATCTGCGCACAACCAGGAAAGCTGCTTGCTGTCTATGACTAACATCCAGTCAGTAATAACACAAACAGCTATTTAGAAGTAGATACACTCTCCTTGTACTCATTTCAATAGCTGTTGGGGCTTTGAGAAGCTGTACGCTTCTGAGCAGTGTACAGGCAAGCCACACATAGCAGCAGACCTGTGTGTAGACATGTAGAGGCTGTAAAGAGAGACCAGCCTCTCCCCTCCTAATGGTAACGCCTAGTAACAGAGAATGAGCAGAAAATTAGGAATGAGGGAGACACCTAGAGGGATAGGTTTTTATATGCAGAAAACAGCAACATTTTTAAATAAAGTGCAATACATTGATGTCCAAAATCACATTCTCGATTTAAATGAGAATACGTGTCCTGAAAAGTTGGTGACCATTGAATGGGATAAAGAAGGAGCACAGAATCAGCACCCTTCATCTTATCACCTATGGCTTGTTTTATGTAAAATGTACTCTTATTCTGCAGATCACCTTGTTCTCAAATACTATGATAAGACACTTTCTTGATTTTTATATTTTTCTTTGTCCTGCTATCAACCCCATGATTCCTCAACACAGTAGCATATAGACAGTACAATCTCTTCCTGCTGGGTTAGTTTAATTACCATCCTCTCTATATTCTCCTTAAAGAATCTACTGATACCATATGTATACAGTTAGGGAAGCTGAACTGTTACCTTCATTATATCTGTGTAATAGGGGTGTAATCATTAGCAGTAACTGTAATAGGGTTTACGTCC
Source organism: Leptodactylus fallax (assembly GCA_947044405.1). Lineage (NCBI taxonomy): Eukaryota > Metazoa > Chordata > Amphibia > Anura > Leptodactylidae > Leptodactylus > Leptodactylus fallax. Next base: position 3,507,591 of record CAMRHE010000083.1, read on the forward strand.
CTCCTTGTGAATAACCCATATGGAACAGTCCATGTAGTTTCATCATACGTGAAATGAGATTGTGATTTTTGGAGAGAACAGAATGATCTGAATGATATCCAGTGTAGGGAAGCACACTATATAGAGGGTCAAATAGTAATCAATATACAGCAAAAAAGAAGAAAAAATGGCCAAAATATGAAGATAGAAATAAATAAAACTCAAATTTTTTTTAAAGTAGTTAAAACCTATGACCTATATCTAAATAGCTAATATCACTATCCTCAGATAGAAGGTTCTTTTTATATCTATCCTGGCTATAGAAAGGGGTAAGGACCCTATATAATCCAATGTCCCCCCACCCCCAAGCACCCAGGATAAATGGTTGTACAAACCACAGACAAAAATACTAAATCTGTGATATGTTCAGATAAAGCGCTTCTGGCTAAAGTTATCCTTGTCATATGAATAATAAAGAGAATATGATGATGAAATTGAGTTCCAGATAAAAAGTAAGACTCCTATCACCAAAACCAAACCCTAGCAAGGATATTAAAGGAAGGTCTGAGGAAGAAATCACTAATTCCACGCCCAAGCATGGTATAAGTATGTATGATCGATTCCTCCCTTTCAAAACATGTTAAATTCTCCTCTCTCCCTCATCTCCCTACGCATTTCCCCTAGTGGATAATCTCTACAGGCGCCGGTACTTCAAATGATCCGAGGCTTAACATTTGAAGTACCGGCGCCTACCATCTGGGCATCTGGAACTGTGGTTTTTACCTCATTATCTTTGTTATTTTTGAATTTATTCTCCATTTAGTTACAGAAACTCCCCTGATGAATCTGGTGTAGAGATTATCCACTAGGGGAAACGCGTAGGGAGATGAGGGGGGGGGGGGACATTGGATTATATAGGGTCCTTACCCCTTTCTATAGCCAGGATAGATTTAAAAAGAACCTTCTATCTGAAGGATAGTGATATTAGCTATTTAGATATATGTCATAGGTTTTAACCACTTTATTTCTTTCTATCTTCATATTTTGGCCATTTTTTTCTTCTTTTTTTGCTGTCAGTGTAGGGAAGGGAGAAAAAGATCCCATGAATTTCAAAATAGAAATCAATCCCTGAATGAAGTAATGCTAGCTGAATTAAGGGAAGTAGGTACAATCCACTGGAACAATGTGATAGTTTTGTCTTTACTTTTCGGGCTTTAAATCTATTTTAAGGAGAATCCCATAAAGTCATTCAGGATATGAGGTAGCATATTTCCTTATAGCAGAGATGTGGTGGATTCCTCCTGAAGTTGGCAGGTTTGGCCATCAGAGAACTGACAGCTATAATAGGCGTAAATCCCTGAAAGTGGATATTTTGTTCTGTGTATTTTTAACATCTCTCTGTGTCTCCCTTTTCATTTAATCTTAAGAGTTCTGACATGTCTTGATCTACGGCTGGTATTTCAATAGAAAGTGCCACGTACAGTCATGGCCAAAAGTTTTGAGAATGACACAAATATTATATTTTCACATGATCTGCTGCCCTCTGGTTTTTATGTGTGTTTGTCAGATGTTTTTATCACATACAGAAATATAATTGCATTCATATTATGAGTAACAGAAGCTTATATTGACAGTTAGAATGAGTTAATGCAGCAAGTCAATATTTGCAGTGTTGACCCTTCTTCTTCAGGACCTCTGCAATTCTCCCTGGCATGCTCTCAATCAGCTTCTGGACCAAATCCTGACTGACAGCAGTCCATTCTTGCAGAATCAATGCTTTAATTTTGTCTGAATTTGTTGGTTTTTGTTTGTCCACCCATCTCTTGATGATTGACCACAAGTTCTCAATGGGATTAAGATCTGGGGAGTTTCCAGGCCATGGACCCAAAATCTCTATGTTTTGTTCCCTGAGCCATTTAGTTATCACCTTTGCTTTATGGCAAGGTGCTCCATCATGCTGGAAAAGGCATTGTTGAGCGCCAAACTGCTCTTGGACGGTTGGGAGAAGTTGCTCTTGGAGGACATTCTGGTACCATTCTTTATTCATGGCTGTGTTTTTAGGCAAGACTGTGAGAGAGCCGATTCCCTTGGCTGAGAAGCAACCCCACACATGAATGGTTTCAGGATGCTTTACAGTTGGCATGAGACAAGACTGGTGGTAGCGCTCACCTCTTCTTCTCCGAATAAGCTGTTTTCCAGATGTTCCAAACAATCGAAAAGGGGATTCATCAGAGAAAATGACTTTACCCCAGTCCTCAGCAGTCCACTCCCTGTACCTTTTGCAGAATATCAGTCTGTCCCTGATGTTTTTTCTGGAGAAAAGTGGCTTCTTTGCTGCCCTCCTTGAGACCAGGCCTTGCTCCAAGAGTCTCCGCCTCACAGTTCGTGCAGATGCACTCACACCTGCCTGCTGCCATTCCTCAGCAAGCTCTGCACTGCTGGTAGCCCGATCCCGCAGCTGAAACACTTTTAAGAGACGGTCCTGCCGCTTGCTGGTCTTTCTTGGGCGCCCTGGAGCCTTTTTGGCACCAATGGAACCTCTCTCCTTGAAGTTCTTGATGATGCGATAGATTGTTGACTGAGGTGCAATCTTTCTAGCTGCAATACTCTTCCCAGTTAGGCCATTTTTGTGCAGTGCAATGATGACTGCACGTGTTTCTTTAGAGATAACCATGGTTAACAGAAGAGAAACAATGATGGCAAGCACCAGCCTCCTTTTAAAGTGTCCAGTGGTGTCATTCTTACTTAATCATGACAGATTGATCTCCAGCCCTGTTCTCATCAACACCCACACCTGTGTTAATGGAGCAATCACTGAAACGATGTTAGGTGGTCCTTTTAAGGCAGGGCTGCAATGATGTTGAAATGTGTTTTGGGGGATAAAGTTCATTTTCTAGGCAAATATTGACTTTGCAAGTAATTGCTGTTAAGCTGATCACTCTTTATAACATTCTGGAGTATATGCAAATTGCCATTAGAAAAACTGAAGCAGTAGACTTTGTAAAAATTTAATATTTGTATCATTCTCAAAACTTTTGGCCATGACTGTATATCATTGTTGAGCAGTTTAGTCAACAGACGGGACTTTAATTGGAATCTGTTATAATATGTTGCGCTCACTACAGAGAGACATTTTTAAGTTATAATCTGAAATCTCATTCCCTTTTACACCTAATCCACGACTTCTCAGGGTGGCAACTACAATTACCACTGTCAATTTAACCAACCCTTTTCTGGCAGAGGCTTCTGGGTCTTGTAGTGTCAGAGCAGCTGGATAAACATAAATGGTCTAAGCATATACGTGAAGATGAAGGGTAATAATATGAAATTCAGTTCACAAGCTCAACGCTTTACATAAATAAGTGAATTTATATAAAAAGAAAACAATTGAGGGAAGGAACTGCAAACAATCACCAGTGACACACAAAGAGGAGCTCCAGTGACTTTACGTGGAGGTTCACCTAGGAACTAAAGTTCTTTGGTATCTGCTTTATTATTGACTCTGAGTTCTGATGTTTGTATAACATATTATTACACTCACTTCACTCAGTTTCTCAGTTCATATAGAAAGTGTTTTTATCTTGGTTTCTGGGATCTGCCACACTATAAATATGTCAGATATTTGGGGTCTATACACAGTCTTTGTCCTGACACATTTTCAGTTCACACGGTAGCTTTATGCTTGAATTAATTTGTGTTATAATATCAAAGTCCTTCCATTTGCTCACTTTTGTTTGGCTCTGAGATCAGCTGAAGCTGATCGCACAGATCTGTTTTATAGCGACCGTGCAATGTAATTACATTCTGTGATAATATCACGTCTGCTATAAAATAGATGGGGTGTGATGTAAATTATAAAGGGGCCCCACACAGTGTAATATGCTTCACCGTAGCCACCACACAGTGTAATATAGTGAACAGTGTCCTCCGCACAGTACAATATAATGCACAGTGGCCCCCACACGGTACAATATGCTCCACAGTGGCCCCCACACAGTATAATGTGCTTCACAGTAGCCCCCACACAGTATAATGTGCTTCACAGTGGCCCCCACACAACATAATGTGCTTCACAGTGGCCCCCACACAGTATAATGTGCTTCATAGTGGCCCCCACACAGTATAATGTGCTTCATAGTGGCCCCCACACAATATAATATATTCTCCCCACAGTGGCCCCAAACAGTATAAAATACTTCCAAGAGTCCCCTTCCTTAAGCCCCACACAGTATAATGTGTTCTACAGTGTCCCCCTCACAGTATAATGTGCTCTACAGTGGCCCCCACACAGTATAATATATTCTCCCCACAGTGGCCCCAAACAGTATAAAATACTTCCAAGAGTCCCCTTCCTTAAGCCGCTTCAGATGAACCCCACAAAATTCAACAAATATTCGTAAGGTTCGACATGAATTAGCTTTAGTGCTATTATTATACAATGGGGTCGCCTCAGACCCCATAGTATAATAATCAGAGGCCCAGGGGAGGTGATGGAAAATAAAAAACACTTATACTCACCTTACCTCACCTCTCCTGGGCATCCTCGCTCCATCCGACTGTCTTCTGCATTCTCTTCAGTCGTCTTCTCATGTGACGGAGGTCAGGCTGGGGCCTATGATTGGGCCTCAGTGGTCACGTGGGGCGTACTGACGTCATTACTCCGGCGCGCCACACGTGACTGCTGTGGCCCAATCACTGGCCCCACCAGTGACGTCTGAGGCGCGTGACCTCACTCATAGGCTGGAAGAGCCCCGAAGAAGATGCCGGCAGCTGTCAGAGTCCCAGGAAAGGTAAGTATAAGTGTTTGTTATATTTAATCACCTCCCCTGGGCCTTCGATTATTATACTCTGGGGTCTAAGGCAACCCCAGAGTATAATAATTGCACCATTGGAAAGGGGCTGACATAATGCTGAGCCCCTTTCCATTAACAATTTGTATAGTGTTTTGGGAACCAGGCTTTCCCTGATTGCTATCACGGTGCTGTAGGGCCCCGGACATCTCCAGCGGGCCCCGTAGCACTCTGGTTACCAGACCTCCACTGCATATTAAAAAAAACTGTGGGGGTCCTGTAGGGCCCACTAAAGGCACGGGGCTCACCGGGGAATTCACCGGTTCCCCGGTGAGCCAGTCCGACCCTGTTTTATTAGACTAACTTACATGTGTGATTAGAAATAGCTGATAACAGAGCTTCAGGCAGTATTGATCGGTAATCTCTGCCTGCACAGTCACCAATATAAAAGGAAGTTATATCTATTTCTCGTCTACTTCACTGGGGGACACAGCACCATGGGGTATAGACCTGGTCACTAGGAGACAAGACACTAGGGAAAAGAAAGCTGTTGGCTCCGCCTCCAGGCTATCCCCTGCCACAGCCACTGTGCATGAATCAGTTTGAAACCTAGTGTCATAGGAGGCAGACACGACCTGACTCAGGTCTTCTGTCTTGCATCGTTTTTATTTTTACCTTTCTTTCAGGTGCAGGGGGTAGTCAGCGTGTACGCCACACTAGTCAATACCCTCCTGCGGGCGCAGCGCTCTGCAAAGAGCAGCCTCGCCGGTCACCCAGTCCCCACTCACCATTCGCCGCACCCCGAAAGCGGCCGGAGTACCGGTGACCCCACTCCCATGTGCGAGGTCCTACCGAGGGGGTGACCCTGCGGCGCCTGTAGACGCCAGACTGGTGAGTATGAGAAGAATAGAAGGCAGGTGAGTATGAAAGTTACCTCAGCCCCTCTCCATCTCCCCTTCAGGCCCTCTCCACCTCCCCTCAGCCCCTCAGTGCCAACAATAGCATGGGTCCTGTTTAGGGGGGGGCATCACAGGGTTCCCCAGAACTGGGCCTTAAATTTTAGTAAATAAGCCCCTTTTTTCTGGGGCGTTTTTGGGCTTTCTGGTCGCTCCTACCGAGCGGCCCCCGTTGGGGGGGGCACCCAGTTCCCCCCCCCGCTCGTGTGGGGACCCCCTTTCCTGGCCCCCCGGTACCTTTTCCCAGGCCTCCGCGGAACCTCCGGAGTTCGCGGTCGCGCCGCACCGCCGACGGTGCCTCGCGGTCGGCCGCGTTCTACGCGAGTCCGAGGCCTGGCCGGGAACTAGGCCGCAACGGGCCCGTCCCTTTCCCGGGCTTTTCTGGTACCCAGACTCCGCCTAGGGCCTTCCATTGGCCAGGGGGCTGTCCTGGCAAGCCATCCAGCCTGCCCAGTAGCTACTGAGCCTGTATTTACCAGGGGAAGAGCTTTGCTCTCCTCATTTTCTCTTTTTTTTTTGGTTATTTATTGGCTTTATTTATTTATTTATTGGCTTGCTGGGACAGCAGGGATTCTTACTCTCCTCCCAGTTCCCTGGGAGACATTGCTCCTGCGGAACCCTTGCTGCAGCAGTTTGTGAGCGGCCATCTTTTGCAGTCTGGTAGGCTAACCCCCTGGGTTACCCCTAATTTCCTTGGGCTCCCTCTCTTCCGGCCCCTCTGGTTGCGTTACGTTTTTATACATGCACCCGCTGTATCAAAAACAGTTGCCATGCGGACAGCCCGAGCCCATGTGCTCTCTCTGCCTTCCGCCTCAGCCAGTCAGGAACCTCTTGGCCCCTCTCCGGTTCTTCCATCCCCCGGATTGGGCGGCCTCCCTAACCTTGGCCATGGTGTCCTTACCAGACTTAACTAGTCAGTGCTGGAAACTTGGAATGGCTCCTTTCCCAGATCGCCGCTCAGTCGGCTGCTTCTAGGGATCTCCCTGGACACCCTCATAGTTCCCGTCGCAGCTCCAGGAGCCTCAAAAGGACCAGGAAGTCTTCCTACGGTTCACGGTCCGCCACCCCTTCCTCTGGGTACTCCCCAGATAGGAACTCAGCTCACGGCTCCACTCCGACAGGCTTATACCTCCCTCCCTCTGCTCGGTCTACTTAACTGGGGACGCCTCTGACTCCGACTCGGAGCTTCAGCTAGGCTCATCTATATCTGCTGCTACGCGGGAGTCTTCTATGCGATAGAGACCCTACAGATCTCTGAGGACCCGGACTCATCCTCTCAAGTGGACTGGATGTTTGATATCATCTTGAGGGCACAGTGACTTCTCCCTGGACCATCCTCTGTCTTCGACTAGGAAATCGGACATCCCTTCCTTGACCTGTGTGTCTCCAAGTGGAAGGTGAGCTCGGGCAGTTCGGCCAGGCTATGCTGTGACACATGTCTCTAGCTCTCCCTGGCTGGCAATGATGAACATCCGAGGTAAGGAAGCAGGTTGCTCCAGTGGTGCAATCGGTTAGCGCACGGTACTTATATATCAGTAACTAGTGAGCGCAAGCTGGCCTGTCTTGACATCTTGTCAGCGAGCTGCCCCATGTGTCCCTTCCTATCACTAAGAGCCTCCCACGGTGGATCCCATGATAGCTAGGCTCTCCAAGGCTTCTAGTCTGCCTTCTGCGGACTGTGCCTACCTCAGTGATCCCTCGGAGTGAGATCGGATCGCTTCTGTTGTATTGTTTGCAATGCAGAACTGATATATTGCGTTGTCCTAAATGCTGGCTATTGTATTGCTGCAAGAAGGTGGCTTCCCTCACCAGGGTGGCCTTCGTAGTGGCTGGTTTCTCCCTGCGGCTCTCCTTCGCTGCCTCTTGGGTCATCAAGGCCTTCTTTTCCTGGGCCAAACAGCTTCAGTCTAACCTCCCTGACGCAGTTTCCCTCCAGCCGCTCGTCTCTGAGATCCTGAACGCTTCCCAATAACTAGAGATGCCTCCCAAATCTGCTAAGGCGGCCGCCAATGCAGTGATTATCCGCCATACCGTTTGGATTCGTTGTGGAATACTGGGTCCGCCTTCAAGAAGGCGAACGCAGCCCTTCTCCCTTTCCAGGTCGTCCTGGGCCAAATTTTTTGTTAAGGGCGTCGAGAAGCTTATCCCTGAGGCCACGGGGGAATAGATTCTTCCTCCCTCAGAGGCGTCCTATGTGTCAGCCGTTCTCCTGCTCCAGAAAGCTTCTTTCAAGTCCAGGCCTTCCTGGCGGTTCTGCACCAGGTTGTCCAGGTCTTCCTCTTCCTAGCCTCCTCGGCATGAAGTTTTTTCCCCTCTCTGGGCATCTCAAATGGCGGGACGTCTGGGGCCTGGGCCTGAGAGGCGGTGTCGTCCGGCTACTCCAGTTTTCGCTGGAGTCTCTTTGCCTTCCCTATGTCGGACAATCCAGGCTGTCTCCAATCTCCAGCGGCAGGGAGTCAGCATCCCTGTTCCCGTTTCAGAGTGTATCCTGGGTTACTATTCCTACCTGTTCTCCATTTGCCTAGAAGGACAGCTTCCTCTGTCCCATCATAGACCTGAAAGGGCTCCACAGGTTCTTCCATGCCTGCAGGCTCCGTTGTAGTCTATGCAGTCTGTGGTGGCATCCCTGGAGATGGGCGAATTCTTCGTCCATCTACATCATCGCGCTGTGCCGTCAGCGGTTTCTTCGTTTTGCGGTGGATCCTTGACCTTTCCAGTTGTCTCTCTCCCCTTCAGGCTGGCCACTGCCACCGGGGGTTTTTTCCTCAGTGATGGTGTCTCTCATGGCCATCCTCTGCGTCAGAGGTGCTGCCGTGTTTCCAGACTTGGACGACCTCCTGGTGAAGCCCCTCCAGGTCAGACAATCTGACCAGCTTGTGGTTCACCTTGGTTGTTCTTCGCCGGTTCTGCTGGCTCATCAATGAGGATGTCTCGTGTCCTCTAAGCACATGGAATCCGGGACATGATCCTCTGCTCGCTCCAGGGTGTGATTCTCCCTCCGGAGGCCAAGATCCTGAGTGTCCCACCTTCGGAGGTACTCTCCTTGCTCTCTTTGAATCGGCATGTGGGTCTTGCGCACGATCGCCTCAACCTTCTAGGCTTTACCTTTCATTCACTCTGTCGTTCTCTCCTCTTGAAGATTACGGCCTGCTGGGACAAATCTCCGGACAGCCTCATCTGCTTGGTTCTCTTTCCATCTTGGTTCACTGAGAGATTCTTTAGTGTATCTCCTCCCCAGGAATTTCTCAAGGGAAGTCCTTCTTCCCCTCTGTTGGTAGGTGACTCCCACTGCCGCCAATTTCCCCGGCTGGGGAGTGGTCCTCGATGCTTTGATTGTTCAGGGCCTGTGGTCCAGGGCCGATTCCTTCCTCTGGTTCAACCTCTGGATCCCAGGGCTATCTTATTTGCCCTTACTCCTTGGACCTCTCTTCTCCAAGGACATCTGTCACAGTCCAGACTGACCTCTCCTCCATGGTCGTCTACTTGAACCCTCAGCGGGGCACCAGGAGCCGTGCGGCCTTACTAGAAGCCTCACAATTTCTTCCTTGGGTGGAGCGCCTTGTTCCAGCTCTTTCGGTGGTCAACCTTTTTTCTGGCGTGGACCACTGGGTGGCAGACTACTTGAGTTTAGAAAATATTGCTCCGGGCGAGGGTCGCTTTATCTGCAGATCTTCCATCCACTGTGCTCCCGCTGTGGCGTGACAAACGTCGACCTTTTTAGCCTCCGCCAGAACCACAAGTTCCCCGGCTAAATTGGCAGGTCTCTGGATCCTCGAACCATCGCCGCTGGCGCTCTTGTAAGTTCGGTTTTTCACTTCCTCTTCTCCCTTGGGTCCTCCAGAATCTCAAGACCAAGCTATCCTGGTGGCACCAGATTGGCCCTGCCGGGTCTGGTATGTGGATCTCATGTTCCTGTTGGCGGATGCTCCTGGCCTCTTCCTCTGCTGGTCGACCTTCCGTCTCAAGGACTGCTGTTCCACCCCACCTTGACTCAGCTGCGTTCACGGCGTGACTGTTGAATCCGAGGTTTGAGGCGTCGTAGTTTTTTCGGAGTTTGTTATTCTAACATACTCCAAGGTCGGGAAATTCCAGATAGCTTAGATCTGCCATCAAACGTGGAAGGCTTACATCCACCGTTGGAAGAGTAACGATTCTCATCGGATCTTCTCCAGTCTGGTCTGGATCAAGGTCTTAGTCTTCTTTCTTTTTAAAAGACTTTCCTACAGGAGTGCCACTCTGTGCTCCTTTGGAACCCTTGGATCCGTGGGATCTTAATCTCGTCTTTAAGGTGCTTCAGGTTCTCCCCTTCGAGCCTATGATATCCCTTTTTTTGCCTTCTGTCCTGGTAGAATGAGTTTCTGGTGGCCATTACCTCAATCCGCAGGGGTCCCGAATTGGCTGCCCCTTTTTTTCGGCAGCCTCCCTTTCTGGTCCACCATAAGGTTTTCCTCTGTCTACCACAGTCTTTTTTTCTTGGGGTGTTTTTCCTGCTTCCACATCGAGGACATGGTCTTGCCCTCTTTCTGCTCGGTTCCCAGGCGTCCATGTGAGTGCTTTCTCTTCCCTGCCCCGTTGTTGCCCGGGCGATTTGCGTGTATACTGTCCCTCACGGATCCTTTCTCTTGTTCGGCCTGCCTGCTTCCAGAGCTCCCATCTTCCGATGGCTTTGGTCTGAGATTAGGGAGACCTATTGGTTTAAGGGTAAGGCTCTGCCTTCCCGTGTGACGGCTCTCTCCTCTAGAGCTGTTGGAGTTCCCCGGGCCTCCGGCATCAGGCTTTTGCTTCCCAGGTCTGTAAGTATCCCACTGGGCCTCCATCCTCTTTCTCTAAGTTTCACCAGATCCATTCTGTGGCCTCTGCTGATGCCAATTTGGGTTGTAAGTTTCTGGAAGCGGTTGAGTATTACAGGTTTGCATGGCCGTGTTATTCCCACCCTCTGGGACTGCTTTAGGACATCCCATGGTGCTGTGTCTCCCAGTGAAGTAGACGAGAAAGTGGGATTTTTGTGTACTCACTGTAAAATCCTTTTCTCGTTGTATTCACTGGGGGACACAGATCCCTCCCTTGTTTTTTTCAGTGTTCCTGCCCGAACTGTGTTGGTTCCTTTTCGGGTTCAGGCATTGTTGGTGGTTGTTGGTTCCATGTTCCTTTGTGTCTGTCTCTCCTACTGCTACGTTACAAACTGATTCATGCACAGTGGCTGTGGCAGGGTATAGCCTGGAGGCGGAGACAACAGCTTTCTTTTCCCTAGTGTCTTGTCTCCTAGTGACCAGGTCTATACCCCATGGTGCTGTGTCCCCCAGTGAATACAACGAGAAAAGGATTTTACGGTGAGTACACAAAAATCCCACTTTTTTAACATGATAATGATGTGCCATAAAGTGCATCAGCATTTAACATGTGTGTAATCATAGAAGCAGATTCCAGTCGTCGTAGATGTTGCAGATTAGGAAATAATAAATGGATGCACAATGTTTCTTTAGAATGGCAATGCTGCATCATTGCCAGAAGATCAGCTGTGACGTACAAGATCTGACAGTCCCCAGTGGAAGTTGGCAGTAGTAGCATATTCATACATTATCCCTGAGCTTGCATTGTACATTTGGTGTATCCATCTGGAAAGCCCTGGACTTATATGTCAAAGGTATCCATTGGGTTTCCATCACCTTCCACCTACTAAGCTATTATGCTTTTAAAAGTATTGTCTCTACCTTGGAGTCCCTCTTTTCTGATTTCCTCATAGAGATATGAAGGATATGAACTGCGATAGTGGTTATGGTAAATGGAGAAAGGGACTCATGGATTCATATATTTATTTATCCCAATGAAACTATAGTATATTTACCTTCCCTTAGTTGTATGTTAAAGAGGTTGTCCAAGATAATTTATTTATTTATTTATTTTTATTATTAGGCCAGGGAATATAAAAAAAAACTATAAAAAAAAACAGCATACTCACCTGTCCCTGGTGCTCTGATGTCTGTCTCCCAGCGTGATCTGGTCCTGCTGCTCTGTTGTCTTGTTTTGCCTGAAGTCTTCGCCACTATGATGTCTTGTGTCCTTCGCTAAGGCCACTGATTGGCCTCAGCAGAAACGTGTGGCTGGGACTTCTGCCAGAAGAAGATACCAGAGCAGCAGGGACAGGTGACATTTCTTCACCGTCCCCGGCCTAACATATATATATATAAATTTATCCTGGACAACCCCTTTAAGTAATTAATGGTGTTAGAATGCTTAATAAACACAGCTTCGGCTAGGTTCACGTCTGCGTCGGAATCCGCCGAAAATCGGCGGAGAGAAAAGTTTTTATTCTGAAACCGGCGGAAACCCAACACACACCCATTGGAGGCCATTATAGTTTATGAAATCTACCGGTAACCACTGTTTTAGCAGACAGGCTATCCATCATTCGAGTTCCCTGGCAGAACCGAACAACTGAGAGCCCAGCAGAAGTGTGAACCTAGCCTTCTTCTGTCATGTCTGCTTACTTTTCAAACAGAAGAAAAAGTCTAGCAACAACCCTTAAAGTGTCTCAAGGGTGGGGATGAAGCTACTCACATTATTAGTATGACGCCAGGTGCCCTATCAATGTGACATATGTTGCATCATTTAATTAACATGTTTAATCTCCAGACATATACGATGCTCCTAGTTCATTGCTAGGAGACTCACTGGGGCATTACACATTCCTGTGATTGTTCCTAATAATATTATAGAGGGGCGACCTGTTCCTACAATGTATATTTACATTATCACAATGCTGTTATTTGTCAGAGGGGCAACAAATATTTCCAGTGTGTATGTATAAGAGGAGGAGAGTCAGTACTCACTCTCAAACTCTCATTACATTTGCTAGCAAGAGAGAGAAAACGAACACCCACATCCCACGAAACCATGCCCATTTCCTGCAGTTCACACCCCTTTCCCACTAAGAAACAACCCTTTTTGTAAAAGTGTCTAAAACACTTGACAAATGTTGCGCAATTAGACAGGTTTTTTTGGGCGCAAATTATGACAGAATTCTGGCACATCTTGCTAGTAAATCTCCTCTAGTATCTCATACTATTAATTGGAGGAAGATTACTGTTGGTGTTAGCATTAAGTGGGACTACTACTACTACTACTACTACTACTACTGCTGCTGCGTTTAAGTATACAAATAATATGCACATGGACCCTGGACCCAGCACCTCCCTCTCCTGAAGGTAATCTGCAGTCCTGGTCTAATCGCTGAAATAAGGGTTTATCGGGAAGCTGTCCCAATGTCTGCAGATTATTTCAGAGGCTGCATTAGCCTCATTATCAAAAAGTGATAAATCTGATCAGTCCATCCTCCTTGGGCCAGATTTATTAAAACTACTTAAAAGCAAAACTGCCATAGTTGCCCATAGCAATAAATCACAATGCAGATGTCATTTTGTATTATAGAGAAATGAAAGCTGTGCTGTGATTGGTTGGTATGGCAACTAAAATGGCTTTACTTTTACACAGTTAAATAAATATGCCCTACAATCTTTCTGAACCAGGAGCTCGCTTTTTGGGTATTTTTATATACTCAACCTCAAAATTTGATCAGGTTATCCTCAGTTTGCAGGTTTGTGCAACAAATGCCTTGGAGCAATTATGACATATCCACAAATTTTGTCCCCTAGGTATTCCTATCTTGAGAGGAACTGGGTAATGATTGTCCCACCATAGGAGGATATTAATTGCACTGTTTTTGTGTTTTTTTTGTTTTTTTTTTTAATCCTTTGTTTCTAGTCTCATATGTAAATTTGAGAGTAATCACATTCTCTTTAACTGAATTTACAAAACCACCAAAAAGAGGATTTGTCGCCTTTTCAAATTATGAAAGTGTCATCTATGTACTGTGCCCATAATTCCTTCCTCTCCTTTCTAGACATGTGTCCTTACCAAAAACAATTGTCTCAAACTGCCAAACCAAGAGTAAACATAGACTTTTAAAGAGGTTTTTCATGCAAAAATTTTAAAAAAAAAAAAAGTTTGATAGTGCTATTACTGTAATGGGTTAATATGTGCACCCAAATACCTTTTAGCAGTGTTTTGAGTGATTTCTGGGTTTCTCTGGGACCTCTGCATTTGTTTACATGGTTAGTTTCCTGATGTCTTAGCCTACAACTACCATGATGCATTGCTGTTCACTCAGATCCTCCTCTCACTCCCTTCCCCTTCCTCCCTCCCTCACACCCCCTCCCTGTTTCCCTAGCTAGCGTGCGGACTACTAGCCATACCTACCTACGTAACTAATTCAGTCCTCCAAGCCCCTCCCCACCCCATCCTACTTACCTGTCTTCTTGTCCTGGAGATCATTTTCTTCTGTGCCGCTGTCTCCTCTTCACTTGACTTCTGTCCCACACCTGCGCAATAGAGTCGTTCTGTTGCGCATGTGTGGGAGGCCCGCTACTTCTCCTATTCACTTCTGCCGGCGTTTGCACAATAGACCCAGAGTGCTCTATTGCGCAGGTGCCGGCTCCCCTGAATGAAGTGACGCTTCGTGCACAGCAGAAGAAGAGGAAACGGAATGTCACCGGGAAATCAGAAAATGTGCCTGGGGCGGTCACTTTTTTTTTTTTTTTTTTAAAGGGTATAAATTAGAAGTTAGGCAGGGGGAGGGGGTTTAGCTTTAATGTAAAATTTTTACTTTATCCTGGACAACCCCTTTAATTTTCAAGAAACTTAATTTTTATATTTGCATTTTTTTGCTGTTTTAGCTAAGATCTGAAGGAACACGAGTGTGGAAAATTTTGACAAGACTGAGTTTCATAGAACATTTGTTTAACCCATAAGGGTGGATTCACACTTGCGGCGGCAGTCCGTTCGCCGTGAATCCGACCTAAATGTCGGAAAACTGGATAGGGAAAGGTTTGCGACGCTTTCCTTAAAAACCCATTGACTTGAATGGGTTTTTAAAGCAATGCGCAGGTGTGCGCTTACATCCTCTGCGCCGCAAAGCCGTTGTTTTTCGCTGGAAATAAAGTCGGACATGCATACCTGTCTTAACGTCCTCCTCTTCTGCTGTGCACGAAGCATCACTTCATTCAGGGGATCCGGCACCTGCGCAATAGAGCACTCCGGGACTATTGTGCAAACGCCAGCAGAAGTGAATAGGAGAAGTAGTGGGCCTCCCACGCATGCGCAACAGAACTCCTCTATTGCGCAGGCGTGGGCAGAAGTCAAGTGAAGAGGAGACAGCTGCACAGAAGAAAATGATCTCCAGGACATGCAGGACTTTGTTTCCAGCGGAAGAAAACGGCTTTGCGGCACAGAGGGTGTAAGCGCACACCTGCGCATTGCTTTAAAAACCCATTCAAGTCAATGGGTTTTTAAGCAAAGCGTCGCAAACCTTTCCCTATCCAGTTTTCCGACATTTAGGTCGGATTCGCGGCAGACGGAGTGCTGGCGCAAGTGTGAACCCACCCTAACATAAAAATAAGGTTAATAATAATAATAATAATAATAATAATAATAGTCCTTTAATAGTCCCACAATGGGGAAATTCAGTGTGTTACAGCAGCAAAGATAAGATAAGCAGATACAATACAAATACAACATGTACAGGAATGTTCCAAGGTGAGAGGCATTACATTAATAGCAGACAGACAGATAGGAAGTAGCAGAGGGGGGGGGGGGGGATATAACAGGCAGAGAGATATTTCAGTTCTCTGTATGTAATGATCTCCACTTAGGTTGGTGTTGGTTGTACAGCCTAACCGCGGTGGGGAGGAAAGACTTCCGATAGCGCTCCTTCTCACACCTAGGGTGGAGCAGTCGGTCACTGACAGTACTGCTCAGCGCGATCACAGTCTCATGCATGGGATGGGAGTTATTCTCCCGCATGGAGCTCACCACGGACAGTATCCTTCTGTCACCCACCACCTGCACTGGGTCCAGTGGGCTCCCCAGGACAGAGCTGGCCCTTCTAATCAGCTTGTCAAGTTTATTTCTGTCCCTGGTTGATATACTGCTCCCCCAGCAGGCCACTCCAAAGAAGATGGCTGATGCCACTACCGAGTTGAAGAAAGTTCTAAGAAGTGCCCCCCGGATTCCAAAGGCTCTCAGCTTCCTAAGCAGGTAGAGCCTGCTGTGACCCTTCCTGTACAGGGCCTCCATATGATCTGCCCAGTCCAGCTTATTATTAAGGAGCAGACCCAGGTACTTATAGGTGTTCACAATCTCGATGCCCGTCCCCAGGATGTCCACTGGTTTTGGAGGGCATCTGCCTTTACGGAAGTCCACCACCATCTCCTTGGTCTTCCCCGCGTTAATCTTCAGGTGGTTCTGGTGGCACCAGTCCACAAAAAAACGGTTCAGTTCTCTGTACTCCTTGTCATCATCGTCTGTGATGAGGCCTACTATTGCAGAGTCGTCAGAATACTTCTGTAGGTAGCAGCTGGATGAGTTGCACCTAAAATCAGCAGTGTACAGTGTGAAGAGGAAAGGGGTGAGAACCGTACCCTGAGGTGCCCCCGTATTACAGATCACGGTACCTGACACACAGTCTTGGGCTCTCACGTATTGAGGTCGATTTGTGAGGTAGTCTAGGATCCAGTTGGAGAGGTGGTGGTCCACTCCAGCAAGGCCCAGCTTGTCTCTCAGTAACCTGGGCTGTATGGTGTTAAAAGCACTGGAGAAATCAAAGAACATTATTCTCACCGTGTTCCCTGGTTTTTCCAGGTGAGACAGAGCCCTGTGCAGAAGGTGGATGATGGCATCATCTACCCCAATGCCCGGTCGATAAGCAAACTGGAGAGGGTCCATAGCGGGGCTAATATAACTTAGATTACAGAATCTTCAGTTTTACTGTTATTCTGTTGGGATGTACTCATTTTTACTGCGTACTATATATGATGCCTGTTATGACCTGTTACTAAGGCTGGGTTCACACCTGCTTCTGGTACCCGTCCGCTTGCAAACCGTTTTAAGAGAAAAACGGTTTGATACAAAAAGGATTCCAAACGGTTACACAGTGGATACCGAAATCCGTTTTTTTAGACGGATTCATCAATGGGTGTCCGTTCAAAAAAACTGACTGATTGTGTCAGTTTGTGTCCGTTTGTAATCCATTTTCCATAGACCTCAAAAAAAACAAACAAAAAAAAAAGATTGGTTGCTGTCCGTCTGGAATCCTTATTTTTAGTATGGAGACAAAGTCCTGCAAGTTCTACTTTTCTCTCTGCACAAAAAAGTGGAAACCAGACGGAAATGGCACAAACTGATACATGCAGATTACTTTTGAAACCCATTGAAATCAATGGGTTTTAATCCGGACCGTTCGAAATCAGTTTTTGAAGATTTCAAATACTGATTTAGAGCGGATTGACGAACGCAGATGTGAATCCGACTATCACTGGTAAAATGTTGGAGCTTTTCTCCTCTGTTTATCTGCAGAAACCTTAACCAAAGAAGGAAAGATAGCAGGCATGTCCCACACTCCTACAGTATATTGATGTGCTCACAGCATGCATGCTCTCACTTTCATTAACTTCTTCTTGTAACAACAATTCATTTGCTGCCTCATATCTCTGAATAAGACACACAGTTTTCCAGACCAAAAATATGCAGCCAGTTCTGTTCCTATAAAACTGTTCCAGGTAAAATGTTTCTTCTGTGTGTTCCAAGACCAAAAATGTGCCGTAATATGGAAAGCCTGCGGAGGAATACATTACAGGAAACCGTTCTTGACCGACACCGACAAAATCCCTTCTAGCGATCACTAGACTGTTAGTGCTCATGAATGGGTTAATGGTAGGCGCTATGCAGTGAATTGTGAACCAGGTGGATTCTGCTGAATTTAGGAAGCAGTGGGGGATATGTTGGACTTCATTATATTGTGTTTGGCTGTAACTGCTTGGGAGGGACATGAGTGAATTTGACAGATTTTTCTTCTGTCTTCAGTCATTTTCTCTTTAACCAGAGATGACAACTTCTATTACATTACAAATGATCTCACAACTGTCACAAGTGACTTACCTCAGGCTACAGTAACACTGTACATCATACATAAACCTCCAAAAATGGTATTTGGGGCCTTCAAGTTTAATTCATGGAACTTATGACTAACAAGGAAGTGATAACTTAGTTGTTTTTTTTTTTGTTTTTTTTTAATTATAATAACTCAAAATATATGTGATAGAGAAACTATTTCCTAGGAGAAAAAAAGGTACAATAACTACTGAAAAATGACACAGAAACACCTCTCTGAGATGTAACCTAAATTCCCCTAGTAAGAAGATCATAACTGTGATGCACAATAACCCATGTAAAGCTCAAATAAAAATGAAGCCTTAGGTATACACTCTAAAATATATATAATAAAGAATAAGCAATCACAGTAATATTGCACTTAATAAACCATGCATCTAATCCCATGCAATAATAAACAATGTTTAAATCTAAAAGAGCAATGACGCTGGCCAGGTAGCAATAATAAATACAGGTAAACATAGACGAGAAGGAAACCGGAGACGCAGTCAAGCTAGATAGGGAGTGGTATATCAGAGGACAGGAAGTGCACCTTGATATGCATTTCATTAAAGGGGTTGTTTTTTATTATTTAATTATTCTATATTCATATGCCACAGCCATCAAGACCCTACAACAGTCCACTGTGAAATTGTGAGTGGCACCTTTTAGAGTGGGTGTTAGTTGTTTCATACAGTTAACATTCTGATCTGGCACCTGCGTTGTAGTAAGGGGTTGAAATAAGAGATATGCCACCAAAATAGCGTTCAGTCTATATTATTGAACTCGCTGGTTCAAGTTCCCTAGTGGGCAGCAGAAAACCAATGTTAAAAAAAAAAAAATGCAGGTCATGGGAAATTGAAAAGTGAATTTTCTATAATAATTTATAATTTCCCAGAAATACTTTATTTGAGTGTGGAATATGTTGTGCTCAGCTTGTGTCAGAGACAAACACACTCTAAAAGCTGTTGTACTCGAAATAGCCCATTTGACATTTTTTGGTGTGTGTGTCTCTGCCGACACAAGCTGGGCGCAACAAATTAGGCACTGAAATCGTGCATCAGCTGCACATTTATTTCTAGAAACTAAATTAATGCTACACTCGTGTTTAAAAACAATCTCTACACCCCTTGATAAATTCCTTGAGAGGTGTAGTTTACAAAATGGGGTCAGTTCTTAGATAAATCCACTTTACAGGCATCCAAAAATCCATGTAAAGCTACTCTGCAAAAGCCGAAAAACGCAACACCCCTTGATGCATGACCAAACAACAGTTTGCGTGCAAATTTACAACTTTTTTGGGTCTGGGATAACCTGTTGTGTATGTCTCTTTAGAACACAAAGTGTGCACAACATATAGGACACTGAAATGTCATATATATACTAATATATAACTGAACAGTGCAAAAATAAAGTGATAAGCACTACCACTTCCTCCATTGCTTTTTAGCTGTGGCCCGCTACGTGGGGCCTTTAACCTTAAGGATTTTCTCTATACCATCTTTGTTTTGAGCAGTTGCCAGCCTTTTGTCTTTATTAGTTGCCAATGGATATGACCATGAATGCAGGAACTGTCTATGGTCTGACATTTGTTGGAAAACCAGCCTTGATTTCCTAAAAACTATGGCAATAATCTTTGCTAGCAAAAAAAAAAAATATACATTGACTTTCAGGCTATGCCCCACACTGAAGAAAAGCTGCTTTTTTGTTGCAGATTTTGCTGTGTTTTTTTTTTTTTGAGCCAAAGTTAAGAGTGGCTTGAAAAGGAATGGGAAATACAAAGGCAATGCTTATACTTCTCCATTTTGCTAAATCCATTCCTGGCTTTGGTTCAAAAAATGAAGCAAAATCTGCAACAAAAATGTAGCCTTTCGACAATGTGGGGCCTCAGCTTCAATCATCACTGGATCACTGACTTTAAGGTTAGAAGGCAAATGTCCATATGTTGGTAGCCAAGTAAATGTTGCAGCGCTGCAATAACAGTGGCACTGATTCTGGAAAAAAGCAGAATCTCGTGTCAAACAGTTATCCCATATTATGTTGTATTTTGTCAGCAGGTTGTAGTGCGAGGAATCCTATTCATATAGAGCATTCATATTAAAGTCTTTGAAGATTCTTCTCTATGGGAATGACCGCACATCTTTCACATGTTCCATTGTTTGCCTGTAAGGATTTTTAAAGCAATGCGCGGGTGTCCGATTGCAGCCTCTGCGCCGCAAAGCCGTTTTTTTTTAGTCGGAAACAGTCGCACAAATCCTTTCCCTATCTTTTTTTCCGACATTTAGGTCAGATTCGAGGAGGTCGGACTCTGAGCGCAAGTGTGAACCCACCCTCAACTGTACATCATAGTAAATTCTGCCTTCGGAAGAGATGGTAACCACCACACTGTTCTGGAGATGCAGGCACCACTTAATTTCCAATATCAGTGTTGAATCAGTTCCAGATCCCATCCACCAATGACTGGCTGGAACTGTCTGTGTACCCCTCACTGGAATAATTCAATTCATCTATACACAACTGCTGCAGGAAAATAACACTAGACGTTAAGTGAAGTCTGGAAAATTGTAACTCAATTACAGCAGATATCACAAATATGTGTATTTAGCAAAATTCAATTACATCTGGTATTTGGCTCAGTGGTTAGTTCCAGTGAGTAATATACATTGTTTTGTGTTCTCAGTCATATTAATTGATACAGCCTGTCCCTTACCTTTTTATGATGACAAATGATGGGATGTCTCATGGCAGGAAGGACCTTAGGGCAGCAGGACTGTGCATGTACAGTCTGAATAATAGCCAGGTCTGTTACATTGTGCCTGAAATACAGAGAGCAGGGTGACTCATTAATGATGTGTTTATTCTACATTTGTATCTCTATCTAGATACTATAATCAGGGCATTGAATATATAGAAGGCCAGAAGTTTGTGAAATGTCAGTACTAGCTCATCTACTAGTAACAGCATCAGATCTTAATGTCACATTACAGTCTGTTCAGAGAATGAGATGGCTCGGTATGCCACTAGTGCTTGATCAGTTGTTGAAAACAACAGTAGTGTGCCATTGCAGTGCAATATGCAGTGTTCCACCAATTCTCCAGGGCAGCACACTCTAAGAAATTACAGCCTTAACTTCTGTTCTCTTATGATATTGTTTCTTCTTTGCTTCCATTTGCTACTGCGTTTATTGCATCATTTCAGGCAGTTTGGTTGCAACTCCACATACTTCCGTAGCAGCTTGTGACACATTATGCACCTGTTACATAATGGTTCTGGTGGATATACACATTAGTTAAGTCACTGATATAGACTGAACTAGCCTAGATGTATGGACAGATAACGGTCAAGCATAGTGCTGGAATTCAATATGCCTAATCATTTCATTTTCAAGGGAGTGTCTGATGTGTATGGAGGTATACCAACTCTCCTATGGCAGATTTGTTGAATTTAACATTTGTTTTGCAGAGGCAATAAGCTGCCACTAGAGGTGTCTGCCAACAGTTTACTACCCTCTTACCATTCAGAATACATGCATGCTTAGCCATGTCAAGCATGCATGTGTATGGGGGACTCAATAATAATAATAATAATAATAATAATAGTCCTTTAATAGTCCCACAATGGTGAAATTCAGTGTGTTACAGCAGCAAAGATAAGCAGATACAAATACAATACAACATGTACAGGAATGTTCCAAGGTGAGAGGCATTACATTGATAGCAGACAGACAGATAGGAAGTAGCAGAGGAGGGGGGGGATTTAACAGGCAGAGAGATATTTCAGTTCTCTGTGTGTAATGATCTCCGCTTAGGTCGGTGTTGGTTGTACAGCCTAACCGCGGTGGGGAGGAAAGACTTCCGATAGCGCTCCTTCTCACACCTAGGGTGGAGCAGTCGGTCACTGACAGTACTGCCCAGCGCGATCACAGTCTCATGCATGGGATGGGACTTCTTCTTCTGCATGGAGCTCACCACTGACAGTATCCTTTTGTCACCCACCACCTGCACTGAGTCCAGTGGGCTCCCCAGGACAGAGCTGGCCCTTCTAATCAGCTTGTCAAGTTTATTTCTGTCCCTGGTTGATATACTGCTCCCCCAGCAGGCCACTCCAAAGAAGATGGCTGATGCCACTACCGAGTTGAAGTCCTAAGAAGTGCCCCCCGGATTCCCAAGGCTCTCAGCTTCCTAAGCAGGTAGAGCCTGCTGTGACCCTTCCTGTACAGGGCCTCCATATGATCTGCCCAGTCCAGCTTATTATTAAGGAGCAAACCCAGGTACTTATAGGTGTTCACAATCTTGATTCCCGTCCCCAGGATGTCCACTGGTTTAGGAGGGCATCTGACTTTACGGAAGTCCACCACCATCTCCTTGGTCTTCCCCGTGTTAATCTTCAGGTGGTTCCGGTGGCACCAGTCCACAAAATCCCGGTTCAGTTCTCTGTACTCCCTGTCATCATCGTCTGTGATGAGGCCTACTATTGCAGAGTCGTCAGAATACTTCTGTAGGTAGCAGCTAGATGAGTTGCACCTAAAATCTGCAGTGTACAGTGTGAAGAGGAAAGGGGCGAGAACCGTACCCTGAGGTGCCCCCGTATTACAGATCACGGTACCTGACACACAGTCTTGGGCTCTCACGTATTGAGGTTGATTTGTGAGGTAGTCTAGGATCCAGTTGGAGAGGTGGTAGTCCACTCCAACAAGGGCCAGCTTTTCCCTCAATAACCTGGGCTGTATGGTGTTAAAAGCACTGGAGAAATCAAAGAACATTATTCTCACCGTGTTCCCTGGTTTCTCCAGGTGAGACAGAGCCCTGTGCAGAAGGTGGATGATGGCATCATCTACCCCAATGCCCGGCCAAATAGATGAATAGATGTCAGTTGAACAACAGCCATTAAGGTTCATTGACAATCCTAAATGGGTTGTTTGTGATTGATTGTTTGTTTTTTTTGTTGTGGTCTATCCTTAGAATAGACCATAAACATCTGATGGGTGGAGGGCACATTCAGTACCTTCTACTATACTGTGCACAGAGCCAAAAGCAGACATTTTATGTGCAAGTCTTAATCAAGTCTCCAACTAGCAATCTATGCCTGTAGGAACTGACATACATTTCAGGTATAACTTACGACAGTTTTCTGATGGGAGTTATAGTAAATTTGTCAGGCCAGGGAGTTTCTACCCTAGCCCACCTTGGTCTCCACTCACTTTCGTTAAAAAGCAGTGAGAGGAGCACGGAAATTGTAATGTGGCTCTTCTTTCATCATCTCTCAGACACATGAGAACCAGACTGCTCAGCTGTGGGTGGGTGGTCTCAGGGATGCAAGAGTTAACCCTAATAACATTCTGAGAAAGTCTGACAGTGATAAACCCTGAAAAGATATTACTGCCTGTAGCTGAAGTGATTTGGGTGTAATACACAATGAGATTATGTATGTAAATATTTATCCTTGGGAAGATGGAGATGTACACTGCTTCCTCCATCCTGTCCTCTAGTTATCTGCTCTCTTGGACTATCAATATATTTAAGCAGATGATTCCTGAACTCTGCTGTATCATTGACATGAATGATGTCAGCATCATAATAATAATGTCAGAGATCATTGCAATAAAACACGATTGGTTGGGCACTCAACCAAGTAACACGTATCTGCTTTCATGTAAGTAATTAAGTGCATGTTTAATGAGATCCTAAGACTCACACTGCTGCCAATTGGAAAAACGTGCTCCATCATCAGTCTGGAGGAAAAAGTTTTGTCTCATAATACGGATTCTGTCCCAGGAATAAAGTGACATAATTTCAATAAATAAAATTATTACAGATTGAAAGGAATATTTCTTATAAAATTAGGAAATGCTATAAATTAAAATGAAAATTGACAGAATTGTAAAAAGCCTAAAGTTGTCTAAGAACAGATAAACACTACAGATAATTTTATTTTGAGGTTGGAGTCGGTAACATTTTTCCAATTCCATCTCCACAGCCCTGACTAAAACGACCCCTAAATGTGAAGAAGCCATGATCCAAATGATTCTACTCTATATGCTGTAGACACATTGGGGCATATTTATTAAGACTGGTGTATCATATTCCATTCTTAATGAAGCCCTGTCTGGCACATGGAACAAGAGATTTATAAAGAGGCTGGTGCCTCTCCATAAATCAGTCAGATGTCCATGTGCCTTTATGGAAATCTATGCCAGTTAGAAACTTGTTTAAACGAACCTGTCAGGCCGAGGGGTCCCTGGCCACATTCGCACAATGTAGCGAGCGAGGGGGTTGTGGCAAATGTTGGACTCAAGACAGGGCCTTGTGTCAATCACACTGCAGGGGCCCCCTATCACCAATTATCTTTGGTGGCCTAGCCTTATTCACAAGTGGAAAACATTCCTGACAGTTGACGATCTTACCAGGAGAGGAAGTCCCAGCAAATTCACAGGGTTAGACCATGCAATGTTTAGAGAAACTGCAAAAAAAAAAAAACAAGAGCTCCATCTAAGACTCTACAGGTCTCAGCATATTAGATACTAAAGTTCATGACAGTACAAGTAGAAAAAGACTAAAGTATGGTTTGTTTGAAAGAGTTAACTAGAAAGAACTTCTTCTTTGTAAAAAGAATATGGCCTACATTTTCAGAGTTAAATCTGAACACTGAATTATTTGAATCACAACACTTCTGGAACAATTTCCTTGTGATTTGGTCTTGTTTTGCAGCCATAGGACCTGGATATCTTGCAGTCCTTAAGTTGACCACGAGCTCCTCTGTTTACCAAAGGATTCTTTAGTCAGATGTGAGTCAGTCTATCCAACAGCTATAGTTTGGCCAAAACTGTGCTGTGCAACAGGACAATGATCCCAAGCATACAACCAAATCTAAAACAGAATGGGTAAAAAAAAAAGAATTAAAGTGTTGCAATGGACTAGTCAAAGTCTAGACCTCAACCCAATTGAAATGTTGCAGGGGGGGCATCAAGAGAGCTGGGCATAAACAAATGTCCACAAACCTCAATGAACCAAAGAATCATTGTAAAGATGAGTGAGCCAAAATTACTTCCAGAACAATGTGAGACGCTGATAAGAGTTATACAGAAAACTTCAGTTGCTTCAAGTTATTGCTGGTAAAGGTGGTTCTATAAGTATTGGATTATGGGGTGTACTTAGTTTTTCACACATGGCTTTTCTATTTTGGTTTCATTTTTGTTAAATAATGAAACAGAGGAATGTGCTATGTGGTTGTGTCCATCTCTGGTTGTATTTAACTAATTTAAGGAGGACCTTTCATGTCCTCGTCGATGTGTGGTTTTATATACCGCTAGAAAGCCGAGTGTGCGCTGAATTCAATGTACTGTTGGCTTTCTCGGTACGTGCCCCAGTGCTGGACATATCGGTGCTGTTAATTTTGGCACAGATATCTCCCCACTATCAGAAGGGCCTTACAGCCTAGTGTCATCACTGAGCTGTGAGGAATGCCACCCTCACTGTACTCTTCCATAGACTTGGAGGGGAGGGGGCGTTCCTCACAGCTCAGCGTCATCGTTGGGCGGTAACAAACACCCCCTTCTGATAGTACAAGGCTATGTTAGAGGGCACATCAGGGACACGTGTTCCTCACAGCCCAGCGATGACGCTAGGCTGTGAGGAACGCCCTTCTAACAGTGGGGAGATATCGGTGCCAAAATTAATAGTACCGATTTCTCCAGCATCGGGACACATACCGGGAAAGTTGACAGTGTACTGTCGGCTTTCTAGTGGTATACAAAACCACACATTGATGAGGACATGAAGGGCCTCTTTAAGGCCTTCTAAGGATAATATGTTTTTTGGGTTTTTTTTTAATATGTAAAACCATAGAATTCAAAGAGAGTGTACTTTATTTTTCTTTTGAATGTATACCTTTACTTAAGGGATTCTGCTCTGGCTTCCTTCATATGTGTTGGTATGGATTCAGTAAATGAATTTATTTTTCATAGTTGGCAGGATGTGTACATATTAGGGTAACAATATCAGAAAGAAAAATCAATATAGCAGACAACCCATTGAATAGAACAGGTATTGACATGGCATACACAAGAGCCTTTATATTATTCTTTAATGATAGTCTATGCTGTACTGTATAAGCAGAAGTTCTTCTTTATCTAGTAAAATTGAATCTTGTAATTCTTCTACTCAGTAACACTCAGAGTCCCCTTATATGAAACCCAGTGAGACTGGTAGCATAGTCTGAATACCACCACCTCTTCTACAATATAGTACTAGTTATGAGTGACCTGCATAGATAAGTCATATTCTGTCAGAGGCTGTAATAAATTATCTATATAAACACATTCAAATATTTACAAAGCAATAAAATTCCCCTTCAGCACAGATTATAAAGGGAACTACATCCATCCGCCACAGCAGCTGTCTCTCTCTATTGGATTTACTAACACCCATCCCCCATGTCATGGATGTGCTTTTTCCCACCGCTGTTAATAATTTTCCTTCGTGCAAAGCCCTCCAATAATTTTTCTTCATGCAAAGCTCTCCGGAGCACTGTAGTCTCTGAATCTGCTTTCTCAGCAGGAAGGTAAAGCTATTTTGGTTATTATTTGGATCTCTTTAATTCTGGAAAATCTTTAATGTCTTGGCAGAAGGTTGTCTGTATGGAATGTGGATGCTAGAAATACGGGTTTTATGAGTTTTTTTTTTTTTTCTTCTTAAAAAAAAAACGCCATTTTCTGTTTGCCCAAGGTGTCTGCTTGGGTTTTCCTGGACTGTATCACATATGTATTAGTACATCTCCGACCTGTGTACAAGCCACTTGTACGTAGAGAACCAGCTGTCACCCGCACAGTGAGGATATGGTCCGAGGAGAGTGATGAGGCTCCGAGGGATTGTTTTGACACAACCGCATGGGAAGTTCTGCAGGATTCTTATGGAGAAGATATAGAAGGACTCACACACTGCATAACGGACTACATTAATTTTTGTGTGGACAACACAGTACCCACAAAAGTGGTGAGGTGCTTCTCCAATAACAAACCATGGATTAACTCTGATATAAAAACACTACTTAAGGAGAAAAAGATGGCATTTAGGACAAGAGATAAGGAGGGGTTGAGGGAAGTACAAAAGGAGCTGAGGCATCAAATCAGGCAGGGAAAAGCCAGTTATAAAGAAAAAATGGAAAAGCAAATGGAAAGAAAAGACATAAGGGGGGTCTGGGAGGGGCTTAAGTCAATTTCGGGTCATAAACAGTCTGTCTGCCAGATTGAGGCAAATGTTAATTGGCTTAATGAACTAAACCTATTCTTCAACAGATTTGATCACACACCAGCTCCTCCCACCCCAGCATGTCCTTCAGCTCCCCCCACCACAATGACTTCTCCCCATGCGGCCACTTCCCAACAGACCAGTAAATCCAGAAATCCGTCTTTATCTGGCCACAGTCTGACCTTTACACGGGCCCAGGTGAGGAAGGAGATGAAAAAGATCAAGGCGAGGAAAGCCGCAGGGCCAGATGACATCAGTGCAAGGCTAATTAAGACTTGCGGGGACCAGCTGTGTGGTATAATTACATATATGTATAATATGAGCCTGAGGCAGGAAATAGTCCCTGAATTATGGAAATCTTCTTGTGTGGTACCAGTTTCAAAGAAACCCCACCCTATGGACCTCAATGACTACAGACCTGTAGCACTGACATCCCACCTGATGAAGATCTTGGAGAGATTGGTTCTCACACATCTCCGCCCTCTAGTGAGCCCCGCTATGGACCCCCTCCAGTTTGCTTATCGGCCGGGCATTGGGGTAGATGATGCCATCATCCATCTACTGCACAGGGCTCTGTCTCACCTGGAGAAACCAGGGAACACAGTGAGAATAATGTTCTTTGACTTCTCCAGTGCTTTTAACACCATACAGCCCAGGTTATTGAGGGACAAGCTGGGCCTTGCTGGAGTGGACCACCACCTCTCCAACTGGATCCTAGACTACCTCACAAATCGACCGCAATACGTGAGAGCCCAAGACTGTGTGTCAGGTACCGTGATCTGTAATACGGGGGGCACCTCAGGGTACGGTTCTCGCCCCTTTCCTCTTCACACTGTACACTGCAGATTTTAGGTGCAACTCATCCAGCTGCTACCTACAGAAGTATTCTGACGACTCTGCAATAGTGGGTCTCATCACAGATGATGATGACAGGGAGTACAGAGAACTGAACCAGGATTTTGTGGACTGGTGCCACCGGAACCACCTGAAGATTAACGCGGGGAAGACCAAGGAGATGGTGGTGGACTTCTGCAAAGGCAGAAGCCCTCCTAAACCAGTGGACATCCTGGGGACGGGCATCGAGATTGTGAACACCTATAAGTACCTGGGTTTGCTCCTTAATAATAAGCTGGACTGGGCAGATCATATGGAGGCCCTGTACAGGAAGGGCCACAGCAGGCTCTACCTGCTTAGGAAGCTGAGAGCCTTTGGAATCCGGAGGGCACTTCTTAGAACTTTCTTCAACTCGGTAGTGGCATCAGCCATCTTCTTTGGCGTGGCCTCCTGGGGGAGCAGTATATCAACCAGGGACAGAAATAAACTTGACAAGCTGATTAGAAGGGCCAGCTCTGTCCTGGGGAGCCCACTGGACCCAGTGCAGGTGGTGGGTGACAGAAGGATACTGTCCGTGGTGAGCTCCATGCAGAAGAAGAGGTCCCATCCCATGCATGAGACTGTGATCGCGCTGAGCAGTACTGTCAGTGACCGACTGCTCCACCCTAAGTGTGAGAAGGAGCGCTATCGGAAGTCTTTCCTCCCCACCGCGGTTAGGCTGTACAACCAACACCGACCTAAGCGGAGATCATTACACGCAGAGAACTGAAACATCTCTCAGCTTGTTAAATCCCCCCCCCCCCGCTACTTCCTATCTGTCTGTCTGCTATTAATGTAATGCCTCTTACCTTGGAACATTCCTGTACATGTTGTATTTGTATTTGTATCTGCTTATCTTTGCTGCTGTAACACACTGAATTTCCCCATTGTGGGACTATTAAAGGACTATTATTATTATTATTATTATGTATTGTGTGTAGCATTCACTGCCTTACATGGTTCACTTTTCATTCTCTATATTCCACTCTTGGTTATTTAAGGGGACCAGGCACAGACAACGGAGCTCTGGGGACAGGTGAGTATGTTTTTTTTTTTTTTTTAAATGTTACACACATGGATTGCTCCAAATCCTGGACAACACCCTTAATTACTTTTGGCTTTTCTTTGTTGGCTTTGGACAGGTGTCTTGATAGAACATCATTTACAGATAATACTTGACCTAGCTTTGAGAAAAATGAGAGTGAGAAAACTGAAGCTTTCTTTACAATAAGAGGGAGCAAACTGAAGCTTTCTTCATCCAAAACTCTTAAGTGACTTGACAATCTCCAGAGCTGAAAAATACCAATTTCTTCAGCAGGTCCAGGGAGGTAGTCATGGCCCATTCAGGTAATACTAATTCTTTGGGTGGAATGACAGCAAGAGCTGTGGTCAGCCTCTGTTGTCAGCCCTCTGTTGTACAGACATAGCTGCTGTCATCATTGGTTGTCCCTTTCTCCTCCCCATGTTTTTTTAACATACTGAAAGGAACATGACATGTTGAGAAGTGTAATCCTCCTCACGTTGATGCTGAGATTAAATTAGTTTTGATATGGGGTAGGTGCAGTTGTGTTTTTCCATTCAATTTTTTGCATCTCTATGCTGTCCCTTTTAAAAATTCTACAATTATTGGCTCCTGCTTTAATGCAGAGTAATACCCAGGATCATGATCCATTTTCGTCAGCCTCTGTAAAGAGTGGCTCATTCTTCCTGGAAATATTCCTTAATTACATGAAGGTTATGACATTTTTGTATTCAGGGTTGATGTTACAACTCTATAAATTATTCCTTTTCTTTCAATCTATGACTTTGTCTTTACTAGACAAATGTTCAAACAGCTGGATTTATTGAGGCTCAGCAGGTTTGTAGAGGAGAAAGCTGTAACTTGACATGGATCCATCCAGAACACTGGAGTTCTAGAGTCCATCCCTGGGAAAAACTAATTTGGAAGCAGAATGCAACAGGAAATTCCTCTCGTCTTTTCTTACAGACATATCTTTGTGCTATAAATTGAGATTATTTTAGCCTTCTCTACACCACAGATGCATCTTTACTGCAGCCTCTATTCTCTCTGGATTATTTATATTTACATTATGTGTATCTTTGGCTCTTTCTTTTCCCAGTGGCCTCCTTAGCACAGCCACATAACTTGACTCCTAGACAGCCATTTTGTACCCTGGGGATAATTCAACGTGTGAGGGAATTCTTCTCGCATTTATTGAGGAGAAAGAACATAAATTGGGGACTTTTCACCTCTGTCACTGACATTTTCCTGAGATTGGTTCCAGTCAGGGTAAATTCCTTCTGTCAGTTGGAATGTGTTCCCCTCTCCATGTTCTACTAAGTACATCATCAGTGGGAGGTTGTTCCCGCCAAATGCCATACAAGTACGTCATGGTAACCACATTGTGTCAGTCTGTCTGGGATCTGAGAAAACGTATCCATCCATTTAACCCCTTAGATGCCACAGTCAATTATAACTGAGGCATCTTAGTGATTTCCTGAGGAAAAGGACTCCCTTTGGTAAACACTCAACTCATCTGCAATGTAATTTTGATTGTGGGTTGCTGATAGCTGACACAGGCGGGGCCTAACAGTGATCCCCGGTTTGCTATCTTAGTACTCCTTTTTGGCTCTTGTGGACCCGTCAGACATAACGTGCTGCTATACAGGTGATCTTCAGTGGATTCTTTTAGAGGTGATTGGCGAGATGTTCAAGTTCCCTAGTGGGAATAAAAAAAAAAAACATGCATGCATGTTATAGTTGTGTCTGCACAGACCTGAAATATAACATTGTTGCATTTTAAAACCCTTGCAGTGAGCAACATAAAAATAAAAAATTGGAATAAAATGAAGTGGTATATGACCATAAAACAGTGGTATCTATAAAACCATAGTGGCCACGTGCAGTGGGGACTTTCACCAGAAGAAAGCAGTGAAGCAGCAGACCAGACTGCGTTGGGAGGCATCAGAGCGTCTGGGGACAGGTGAGTATGATTTTTTTTTTTTCTTCACCTTCCCTGCCTTAATTTAAAAAATAATTTTATCCTGGAAAACGTCTTTTTATAATGTAATTTGTACAACATGGTAAATGCTGAAAAAAATTACAGAATTGCTATTTTTTGTTCATCTCACCTAAAAATGAAATATAAAGTGATTAAAATGTCATATGTAATGTTAAATGGTAAGTTCACGCAGACTTTTTTGCAGGAGGAATCTGCCTCAAAAACGACTCCAAACTCTTCCATTGTGTGGCCGGCAGATTTTTTCAGCTACAGGGAGGAAAAAAAGCGTCATACCTTCAGGTGGATTCTGACTTGTAAACCCAATTGAAATGAATGGGAGGCAGAAAACAAAAACATTAGTGTTTTTGGGTTTTTTTTTTTCTTCTTCCCATTCATTTTGAAGAAGTTTCCAAGGCGAAATCCACCTGAAGAGAGATCATGACGCTTCTCTTTTCCTCTACCAGAAAAATCAGGTAGAGGAAAAAAATCTGCTCCTGACTCCCATTGAAATGAATGGTGGAGTTGGGAGGTGTTTTTTGAGGCTACAGATCTGCAGAATAACGGTAAGATGTCATTTATATTGTATTGGAAAGCTGTGTAAGTCCCTATTCAGATCATGTTTTAATATCTGTTTAGAACATCTATTTAACGGATGCAAAATACAGGACGCAAACAGATGCAAAAAGATGGCCATCCATTTACATATACATCAATGTTGGACGGACACAAAAGTATGGTATACTACGTTTTTGTGTCCTTCAAAAAAAAAATAAGACAGAAACGAATCATTTTTTTTTTGTTTTGTTTTTTTTAACATTGATGTCCATGTAAACGGATGATCATCAGTTTGCATCCGTTAAATGGATGTTAAAAATGTGATCTGAATAGATCCTAAGATGCACAAAAAAATGTTTTTTCCATTCCCCCAGTTAAAAAGTTCCATGTATCCAAAATGGTACATAAAAACTGTAGGCCTGTTGTACATGTTAGATTTGTTAGATTTTATGGGGCAGATTTATTAAGACTGGTGTTTAACACAGCCCAACAAGCGCAAGGCATGCCTGATTTATTAAATGGCTCCAGTCTCCTTATAGATGAGGTGCATCAGAATAGAAATCTACACCAGTCAAGAACTTGCATAAATTTCCTGTATAACTCACACCAGAAAACTGGCTTGAGAGTAATAGTCATGGCCATAAGTATTGCCACCCGTAAAAAAATTTTCAGAAAATCAAGTGTATCTCTTAGAAAATTGTTGCAATTGCACACGTTTTGTTATGCGCATATTTATTTTGTTTACAATGGAACAACACAAAAAAACTGAGGAAAAAAAGCCAAAAATAATATAATTTCATGCAAAACTTCAAAAATGGGCTGAGCAAAATTACTGGCACCCTCAACTTAATATTCGGTTGCACACCCTTTGGAAAAAATAACTGAAATCAATCACTTCTTATAACCATCAACAAGTTCTTACACCTCTCAACTGGAATTTTGGACCACTCTTCTTTTGCAAACTGCACCATGTCTCTCATATTTGAAGGGTCTCCAATGGGATTTAGATCTGGACTCATTGCTGGTCATTTCAGAACTCTCCAGCGCTTTGTTTCCATCCATTTCTGGGTGCTTTTTGAAGTATGTTTGGGGTAATTGTCCTGCTGGAAGACCCATGACCTAGGACACAAACCCAGCTTTCTGACACTGGGCCCTACATTGAGACCCAAAATCTTTGGTAATCTTCAGATTTCATGATGCCTTGCACACAGTCAAAGCACCCAGTTGAAAAGGCAGCAAAACAACCCCAAAACATCTTTGAACCTCCACCATATATGTCTGTTGGTTCTATGTTCTTTTCTTTGTAAGCCTCATTCCATTTTTGGTAAACAGTAGAATGATGTGCTTTACCAAAAAGCAATAACTTGGTCTCATTTGTCAACAAGATGTTTTCCTTGAAGGATTTTGGCTTACTTGTGTACATTTTGGCAAACTGCAGTCTAGCTTTTTTATGTCTCTGTGTCAGAAGTGAGGTCCACCTGCCATAGCGTTTCATTTCATTCAAATGTCGACGGATAGTTTGCATTGACACTGATACACTCTGAGCCTGCAGGGCTTGGATTTTTTTGGAACTTGGTTGGGGCTGCTTTTCCACCATCTGGACTATCCTGCGTTTGTAACCTTTCATCAGTTTTTCTCTTCTGTCCACATCATCGGAGATTAGCTATAGTGCCATGAGTTGTAAACTTCTTGATTTATGTTGCGCACCGTGGACAAAAGAACATCAAGATCTCTGGAGATAGACTTGTAACCTTGAAATTGTTGATATTGTTTCACAATTTTGGTTCTCAAGGCCTTAAAACAGTTCTCTTCTCCTCTTTCTGTTCTCCATGCTTAGTGTGGCACACACAGTGCAAAGACTGAGTCAACTTCCCTCCTTTTTATTTGGTTTGAGGTGTGATTTTCAAATTGCCCACACCTGTTACTTGCCACAGGTGAGTTTGAACAAGTATCACATGTTTGATTAGTTATTTACCCACAATTTTGAAAAGGTGCCAACAATTTTGTCCATCCCTTTTGTGAAATTTGCCTTTTGTGTCTAATTTCCCTTTTTTTCTCAGATTTCTTTTTTTGCTGTTCCAATACACACAAATGATTTGTTTCTAAGTTACCCAAGTGCTAATACCTAATACAACGCATTATGGTAGTTGTAGGCTCTCACACTATCTCCCTCTCACTCCTCCCCCTCCCTCTCTAACACCCCCTCCCTGTCTCCCTAGCTATCCCGCCCACTGCTAGCCCTTCCCAAATAACTCAGCCCTCCCCCATACCGCATTACACTTACCTGTCTTCTTCCTGTCCAGACTTCCTTCTGCGGGGAACGGCACCTCTTCTTCATTCATTTTGCCAGTGCCTGCACAGCAGTTCTGGCCCTGTGCTGTAGCCTTCACTCCATCTCTACTGCGCATGTATGGCCAGCTCATTCGGGCTCCCACGCTTGTGCAATAGAGATGGAGTGCCGACTACAGCACAAAGCCGGGACTCCGGTTCTTTTGTGCACACGAGGGCAGATGTCACAGAAGGAGGAGGAGCCGTTCCCCGCAGGAGGAAGTTAGGAGGTAAGTATGATGGGGTGGAGGGGGGAGTAGTAGTGACGTTCCATTTCCGGAAATGGGGAAACAGATCGTCACCAGATAATCAGAAAATGTGACCGCCCCAGGGATAAGGGTAACTATACTTTTTTAATAAATTATGTAATTTAGAAAGTAGGCAGGGGAGGGTGTTTAGATTAGTGTAGGGATTTCTATTTATCCCGGACAACCCCCTTTAAGAAATATTCTGTTGCTGGTTGTAGCCTAACTGACAAACAGATGTGCTTTCCATACTTTTTTTTCTTTTTGGAAGTTGTGCACCAGTTTCACATTTTCCCTGGTGGGCAGTAAAGTGAGTAACTTTGCTGGCAGCCTTGGGGGGAAAACAGATGTGTACTCTAAGAAAGTAATCATCATCTTAGACTCACAGCATTCATTGAAGTCTGCTTTAAATTCACACCCCATTTTCTTCTCCTGTTGTCTATAGGATAAAAAAAAACAGTAAAACTAAGAGGAGTAAAAAAAAAAAAACCAGTTCAGTTATTGGAAAGCCTCATGTGTCTTGAGGTAACGCTGCACATTCTTGTCCGAAAGGAAAGAACTTTGGCTGGCCCAGAGTCTTGGCTTTCCTGCTACAGATCAGGAGTCCAGTTCTAACTGTTTGGACTCTCATGCTTCAAGCCAATAGCAGCTGGAAGCTCTGTAGACGGGTCATACTCAGAAAAGGAGGCCAGGAAAAAATGCCTTATTATTTTGAAATTATGTTGTAGGAACAACTTTATGATTATTCAAAACACATCCAAGGTACATTTGGAACAGTATAGAAGAGTGATAAGAAGTAGGAGCTCATTTATGCTTCAGTGAGTAAAATTGGAATGGAGTTGATGTTTACTTACCTGTGCCCATGATGGATTCTAAACGGCAAAACTAAAGAAAAAAATATTGTCCTTCATGTATCAGCTAAAGAAAATTGTAAATAGTAATGTTATTAATGTGATAAATATTGTGCATTGATTGATTGCATGTCTGAAGCCCTGCACAGTTGCTCTAGGACAGTGAAATATAGAGATATCTTGTAAAATACTGCTCAGTCTGGCACCTCTTTCTTTCCAGGATCAGTGACTTTCTGACTCAAAGACCAGAATCTTGTAGGTGCCTCATGGAGCTTACATATCATGTTGTGGCCAGCACAGATTTCTGCTGCAATGGTAAATCTCTGTAACAGTGCCGTTCAGTAAAGGCAAATAAATCTCCATGTCTCTGGCCAAAAAAAACTATATTTTTTGTTTTTGCCTTGAATAAACTGTGGGCTCATTTTATATTCTAATTGTACCAAATGCCATATAGGCATAAATATTGAAACTCATCTAAGTATCATGTATTGAAGCCTGGCATATATGCCAGGCATCAACACCTCTGCATTCTATGGGTGGTAGTATACCTTCAGTATATATCAATTTAAAAAAAATACACTTTGGGCGTTGCCACGTCCACAAAGACCCAAGCAATACATCTGTCAAAATAAAAAAATGAAGTGTTTTTTTGTTTGTCCACCACCAGAGGAATAAAAGCAATAAAAATACTCTTATGTTCTGCAAAATGGCACCAATAAAAATATCAGATCTTCCCACAAATAAAAAGCCCTCACCCAATTCCATTGACAGAAGAAAAAAAAAATGGTATTGGAAAGCAGTAATGCAAAAAAAAAAAAAAAAAAGTTGTATAAAGAAAAAGGATTTTTATTGTACAAAAGTAGTAAAATTTAAAAGAAAAATGTATATAAATTTGGTATTGCTGTAATAGTTTAAAAATATTTTTTTTCTATTCCCTTCCAGAAAGTGTTAATAAAACTTAATTGATGAGAGAAATGTCCTTCAAGCTGGTTATATTAAACACTTCAACTTGTCCTGCAACAAAATAAGACCTCATATACAGTAGTAGACGGAAAAATAAAAAAGTTAAATATACACATCAAATGTTACAGCACATGGACCACAGTGGTATCTGGCAAATCCCACAGGTTGTAGTCTGTACAAGGCACAGTAATCAATGCCATATTGTGGATAATGCCTCTCAAAGCGTCCAAATTGCCATGGGTGCTAAACCCTTTGCTGCTAACCCTACAACGCCCTCAGAAATTACATGTCCCAAATATTATGTTTCTGTCCTATTGACTCTAGGGTACAATATTTTAAGAAGCGCCTCTTGCACTGTTTTGTGGCCTATGCCAGATACCATTGTAGTAGCCACAATGTATATCTGCTATTGTGTGGCCTCCAGAGAGGTTTTAGGGATGTGACACCAGATGTGGATTATACATTTGCACTTTTTCTGATTGTCTAGCATGTTGGCATAGTTTGAAGTTGCTTAATAAAGGTACATTTTTATTGACATTCTTATCCCTAGACATATTAGATATACTATTAAAATCTAATAGCTGGGGTTATGTAACATCATGGTGGTATAATAGCTGAAGTGCTGCTGTCTGACCTACAGTAGTCATACTAGTAGATACGCATATAAAAAGAGCTTACATTTTATGACAGGGACAGCAGCCGGTGCAGCTGTATGGGGACTGCACAGATGTTGTACTGTCCGCTGATGGTACTTAATGTGTCTCAGTAATTATGTCTCGTTCAGCACGTCTTACAGTAACAGCAAAATGCACAAGCTTTGAATGGGATGTTGTAATGACAGGTGTGGGTTGCAGCAGATGCCTCTCACTATATGTGGCAATATGCCCCCAAAATGAAGATTTTAAGGAACCACAACTAACGGTACTCCTGTAGTCACTTTATCTATTTACATAGAGATATAAGGTTGAGTTTACAAAGTTGAAACAATGTTTTAAAAAGCATTTGTTTTTACATGCATTTTTGTGAAAAAAAAAAACAATGCATAAACCCATGCCGTTTTTTAAAAATTTGCACTGGAAAAAGAACTATATTGAAATGCTGTGGATTATCAAATCTGCACCATAGATAAGCTTTCGCACGTGAAAAAAAAATCCACATCGTGTAAGTGAGAAATAGAATGTCCTGTTGCCTTTTATGATAATGGATTGTCTGCATTGATATCCGTATGTAATCCCAATTGTGTGCTTCAAAGAAAATGGTGGCTATATTGTAAGGATGTTTTGGGCCATACTGGTGCATGAATGTGAAGTGAAGTCGTGGTAAGTTTGCATGTTAGACAGCTGAGTTCTTAGTTATTTGGTTAATGGCCATAAGTTTTAGAGTTCCCACCAGCTGAGACCCTGCGGTGAGTCATCTACAAGTAGCAGAATGTGACTCATTCTCTCAGTGTTATCTCTATACAAGAGAAAACTTGGAAGGACAAGGGAGGTTATGTCTCTCCCGACTTCCTGCGCAAACTGAGATCTTCAAGGGAAAATCATATTATTTGGTGGAGATTTATCAATGAGTTATTTGTCCTTATGAGAAATGTTAGGCATAAAATGTTTATGTGTAAACAAGACTTTAGTCCTTTCTTCATTCCACTTGTTTATCTAAAAGATTAAAGCAGAGAACAAAATTCTTAGCTCAGAGCCATGGCACACGACATGGTCCTTCTCTGTTACCACCTTGGATCATGATTGGGACTCCATAGACATAACAGTTTTCAGTAAATGATCTGATTCTTTACGGATTGTTTCTCAATCTTTCACAGTCACCAGTTTTCTTCCTAATAAAATAATTGACTCAATTTTTTTTAATAAACAAATCTCTGCCTAAGGCTAGGTTCACATCTGCATTGGAGTCTCTAGGAGACTACGCCACAGATTCCACTTAAAATCAAGGAGGACTTTTCTCTCTGCCGGTTTTATACAGAAACCATGCAGACCCCATTACAGTCTATGTTTCTGCAAGTAACGGCTTTTTTCGTTATTCTGATCCGAGTGTGTATTGGATACACACAGAAGATATTTTGTTTGTATCCATCTTTAATGACTTCATTGTAAAACAAAACAAAAAAAAAAACAAATACCACATAGTAAGGGTAGGTCCACATCTGCGTTGGAGTCTCCGCAGATTACGACGAAAATCAGTGGAGAGAAAAGTCCTGCACGGAGGACTTTTCTCTCCACCAGTTTCAGTATAAAAATGGCAGACACCTAGAGGACCCCATTATAGTCTATGGGGTGCGCAGGTAACCGGTTTTTTTTTTAGTGGACGGGCTCTCCGTTGTCCGGGTCCTGTGGCAGACCCAAACGATGGAGAGCCCAGCACTAGTGTGAACCTAGCCTAAGCTTTATTTATCCAAAACTGACCAAAAGAAACACTCTTGTTGCTTATGGCAACCAATCAGAGCTCATCTTTCAGTTCTTAAACTGTTTAGAAAACTTGCAGAACTGAGATTGGTTGCTATGAACAACAAGGCCGGTTTAGCTCTTACAGATTTGGAAAATAAGGTAAATTGACATTAAAGTAAATGTCTTCACACTGCCTATGTAGTGTATGTTTACCATATGGTAAACAGATGCCATTCAGTGTCATCCCTGTACTCTCAATGACAAAAAAAAAAAGTGTACATTGCGTAGTGTACGTTTTTTTACTGGATGCTTCTACATGAAAGCTGTGCTATTCAATACAATTTAAGGTTAAGGCACCACGTTGCGCAAACGCAGCTTTTTTTGTTGCAGATTTTGCTGCAGGTTTTTGAGCCAAAGCCAAGAATGGCTACTAAAGGAATGGGAAATATATAGGAAGCTCTTATACTTCTACCTGCTGCTCAATCCACTCCTGGCTTTGGCTCAAAAAAACGCAGCAAAATCTGCAACAAAAAAAGCTGCGTTTCCGCAATGTGGGGCCTTAGCCTTAAACACAAAAAAGCCTGGTGGATACACATTTGGAGTCTATCAGTATGATGGGTGGCTTTGGATCCATTTAATGTATGTGTTTTCTCAGCAAATGTAAGCTGCACACACAGTCTGAAAAGACCCTAATAAAAGGATAAAAAAATGCAGCAAGTTCAATAAAGAATTCTAATTTATACAGCATGTTTATCATATACGGTATCATTGGTAGCAATTTTCATCAATGATCATCGTC
This sequence comes from Leptodactylus fallax, assembly GCA_947044405.1. Classification (NCBI taxonomy): domain Eukaryota; kingdom Metazoa; phylum Chordata; class Amphibia; order Anura; family Leptodactylidae; genus Leptodactylus; species Leptodactylus fallax. The sequence continues at coordinate 3,546,555 of CAMRHE010000083.1, forward strand.
TACTCATCCAAGCTATAGGGAAGAAGCTAGAGAAATGTTTTGGGCATTACATGGGTCAGAAATGTTTTTTGGGACTTTATCTGTAGTTGCTAGCTTCCAAAATATCTGCAAGGTGATATATTACCATTTATATACAGTGCTTTCTAAAAGTTTTAGGTAGGTGTGAAAAAAATACTGCAAAGTTAGAATGCTTTCAAAAATAGTGTTGTTATGCTATGTTCACACCCAGTCCGCTTAAAAAGCAATTACCCGTAGACCTTATTGACTATAATGGGGTCCGCCGGGTTTCCACCCGAAAAATACGGAGAGAAAAGCCCTGCTTGCAGGACTTTTCTCTCCGCATTTTTCAAGTGGATTCAGGGATGGAAACTCCAAATGGAATCCAGTTGTCAGATGCCTCCCTGATGGATAAATATCTGTCTGTATTTCTCAGCATTGAGGGCACTGATAATTCTGACCAAATCCCCAACTCTGTCTGCTGAAATGCCGTCCCATACTTGTATTTACATTCCCTATCAGTTTGTCTTTTGTCTTGTGGGAGGAAACCAGAGTACCCGGAGGAAAACCCATGCAAACATGAGAAGAACATACAAACTCCTTGCAGATGTTGTCCTTGGCAGGATTGAAACCCAGGACTCCAGCGCTGCAAGGCTGCAGTGCTAACCACTGAGCCACCGTGCTGCCCCATACTTGTAAGAAACCTCCACCACGGTTCACTGTTGCCTGTAGACACTTATTATTGTCCTTCTCTCCAGCCCTTTGGTGAACAAATTTCCTTCTATTACAACCAAATATTTTACATTTTGACTCCCCAGTCTGGAGCACGTGCTGCCATTTTTCTGCACCTCAGTTCCTATATTTTCATGCATAGTTGAGTCATTTGGCCTTGTTTCTGTGTCAAAAGTATGGCTGTTTGACAGCAGTTCTACCATGGCCACCACTTCTGGCCATAACCACTTCTCCAAACTGTTGCTAGGTGTTCCAGAATCCCACTGGTTTCTGCCAGTTCTGAATTTATGGCACTGCTGAACATTTTTTAATTTTGAAGGGAAGTAAGCAATAATATGTCTGCTGTACTGTTTCCTTGGCTGACCACTGCATCTACGGTCCTCAACATTGCCCGATTCTTGATGTTTTTTCAAAAGAGCCTGAGAAGCACATCTTGAAACCTCAGTGTGCTTTGAAATCTTTGCCTAGGAGAGACCTTGCTGATCCTGTATAACTACAGTACCTTGGGTCTTGCTGCTGTGCTGAGTCTTGCCATGGTCCTGTGACATGAAACTGTCTTCCATAGCCTCACCTTTGTAGCAGAGTTTAGCTGTTCCACACCCACTTTTAAGCCTCCTACATAGTTGTTGGTTTCATTTAATGACCTTAATTATTCCATTTTATTATACACCTGACTATAATCCTAGAAAGTTCCTGACTGTGTGCATGTGTACCTAGAAAAATGATGCTGCTTTGAAACCAAATAATGGTTTGATTTAGATTTTTGTTTTGTTTATTTGTTTTGCATTTTGTTAATTGACAAAAATATACTATTAACACTTCTATTTTTGAAAGCATTCTCACATTGCAGGTTCCCCCACCTAAAACTTTTGCAGGGTACCTTAGGTGTGCATATTCAGTATAGGCAGTAAAACTTCAAAAACGCAAGCACTACACTAGTGATTAAGCCCCCTAGTGTTAAAGTCCCATACTGGAACTAAATAAAAAAAAAAAAAGACAGAAAATTACCTCCTTCCATTAAAAACAATAAAAAATAAGAACCATAATACTATATGTATAAAAATACCAAAATGTGCATATATAATATAATACACTCCTTAACTATATGGCCAAGGATCAGTCCTATGTACTTGGCTGGCACAGAACCCTCGTGATCCAGTCGGTATAGCATGCTTCCTCTAGGAAAGAGCTAAGATAGCTTGAAATGCTTCTGGAAAGTACTATATTATCTAACTATTAATAGCAGTCTATATAATGTAGCTGAGACCAGGAACCAGAGGTACATGCAGAATATGCAGTATTGCATCTATTTTTAATACAGAAGCACCTGGACATTAACCAGTAGATTTCCATTAACCCATTCCAGAGGCCAATCGGGAGCAATATTCTTGCTTATATAGATATATGAATGGGTAGGCTAAAACAAAAGCCTACAAAAGATTAGTACTACAAGTCCCAACTACAACTTATCCCATAGAACACAAGTGCAAAGAGGTTTGAAACTACAGAATGTAGCTGACCAGCGTTCACAGTGCCTGTGTCAGCATACAAACACAACTGGAGACCCTGTGGAAGGACAATGTAGAAGATGGTGAGTGCTGGAAACTGTTCTCCTATGCTTCACTTACCAAATAAACGTTTATCATATTATAAGATACAAAATGTAACCACAAGTAAAAGACTCCCTTGTACAAAGAGTAGTTTAAAGTGAACACTGCTATGCATGAAATAATTATTTTTATTTACAACCCCAAAATATTATGCAGTACTTTACAAATCTAGGGTTACATGAGCAGATAGCATTAGATGTTACGATGTAACAAAATAATTAACAAATAAAACAATGGGATCTGTGAATGTACAGAGATACTAAGTTCATGGAGTGCAATGTAACTTTTGGATGGAAGAGTTGGATTTTAAGCAATAATGTAGAAAGGATAGCGTAGGGTGAGAAATGATGAAAAACAACAACTTCTGTTATTGGGATAAAGGATAAAAGTTCAATCGAAGGGGTAAGGGAGGGAAGAGGATTGATGCTATTTGAAGAGTGGGCGAATAATTTGGGTTATTGGAGAGCAAGGAGATGGAAGAAGTGAAATAGGCTTGTTTTGCAAGGTGGAGGGCAGAGTTATAGGTTGTGAGTATAAACTTAAAGTTAAGGCAGTCTGCTGAGGTGTTTGAGGTGTGCGCCAAGGTTCCCAACGTCTGTGTTGGGAGTTTTGTATGGTCGATGGTGCAAATTCATCCAGCACAGTCTTGAGAGTCTTGTTGCCATGTTTGGTGGTCAGTTCAGGACAGGAGAGAGGGAGATGGGGGGCAGTAATGAATGTGGGGTGTGTGAGTTGGTGAGCGTTAATAGTATGTAGATTTCTATATGTGTGATATATAGCCATATTCTGAGAAGGGAAAAAAATTCTGGAAAGTAAAGGAAAGAAGGTTGTGGTTGGAAATTGTTAAGAATTAATAAAGTCAGAGACTTACCAGAGAGGACATCAGAAAGAGTGTATTATTATCATTGTCTGTGGGAGAAGTAAGTAAGTTGTGAAAAGCCAAGAGAAGTGGTTAGTGGCAGAATCTGAGAGGCAGGGTTAAAATCACCCATGATGAGAATAAGAAAGATTGGTCAAACTAATGTGTCTGAAAATTTCCTAGTTAGTAATATGTACAAGTATGAGACAGACTTGTATTGAGGCGAACTATACAGTACATCTGCAGAGTATATAACAACAATTCTACAGTGACTGGAATAAGTTATCTATTTATACTGGCTGGATTGCTAGGGCCCTGCACCAGCTAAGTACATACGATATTGGCCAGATAGTTTAGGCATGTATAGTATATTTTGGTCTTCTTATACATATATTATTAAGGCGTGTATTTTGCAGTGTTTTTATTGATTGTTGTCCAATTTTTAGCAGGGCTTTTCTTATTAAAGGCATTCTATCATTGGGAAACCCATTTTTCACTAACACCACGTCGGAAATAGCCTTTAGAAAGACTATTCTTCTCCTACCTTTATTTTTCTGCTACACGCCACCGTTTCTGAGAATTTTTGTTTTTCTTCTTTATGCAAATGAATCTTCAGAAAGCACAGGTGGCGTCCCCTGTGCTCAAAGAAGACGCTCTTCCGAAGATCCAGCACCGCCTATCTCTTCTGACGCCTCTAGGTGCTGATGACGCGGCAGAGAGGCGTCAGCAGAAGAAGAGAGAGGCAGCGCTGGATCTTTATAAGAGCGTCTTCTTTGAGCACAGGGAACGCGCTTCCGAAGATCCAGCTCTGCCTCTCTCTTCTTCTGCTGACGCCTCTCCGCCGCGTCATCAGTACCCCCTGTGCTTTCTGAAGACTCATTTGCATAAAGAAGAAAAATGAAATTTCTCAGAAACGGCTGCGTGTAGCAGACAAATAAAGGTAGGAGAAGAATAGTCATTTTAAAGGCTATTCCGACGTGGTGTTAGTGAAAAATGGGTTTCCCAATGGTAGAATCCCTTTAAATACCCTGAGGGATACTATATAGCCTGGGTAAAGATTATATCTATTCTAATTCCCATGACATCATGTTCACAATAATGCATTATATTTTGTAGTGCAGAAAACTTATCACACATCTTAAGAATCTGACAGAGTGCTGGGGTTTTTCCAGCCAATAACTTATTACATGCATAGGACATAAAATGATGGCGGCATCTCCAAAAAAAAAAATTTGAAGCATGTACTGTTCTCATTTGATCTTCATTTAATCTTTTAATTAAAGGCATAATCCCTCAGGCCTGTAAATAATGTTCTGTCCTGAGAACTGAGTCTTGATAAAAGTTGAATATTCTCTAAAATGTGTGACTGTCAGGGGAATATTTCCAATGTCAAGTCACATCTGTGTGAACTTAACTGGATCCTTTGTTACTATGTAGAAAAATGGATGTAATGTGACTGGTAATGACTATACATGTGTTATGTAGGTGACATGTCCCTGTAGCTGGCAGTCTTCTGGTACCGAACTGGTCTGTTACAACAACTGATGTATAAGAGGAATGAAGCTCTATTTAAAATGAACATTGCTGTATTCCTTTGAAGCTACATATTGTTTAAATACAGAACACTACAACATAGAACAGCTGAAGATTAAATACCCACCTGGGGTAAACTCTTTAGGTTATTCTTAGGTTGCTGAAATTTTAGGTTATTCTACCCTTAAAATGGTTAGGTTTTGCTTCTATTTTCTTTCTTTTTTTTTCTGCTTTTTGTTAATTACTAACTTGTGAATTTAATGTATTGAAATATGTATTTTTAAAATAAAAAAAATATGCGCTATGGGTATTGTTCACGTACTGCTTTATCTTTCATCACTTTTCTATGACTTCTCTTACTGCTATTTCTCATTATTAAAGGGGTTGTCCAGGAAATAGTTGTTTTTTTCTTGGAGGCTGGAGAAGGTGAAAAAAGCAAATGAACAAAAAAAAAGCAAAAAAACAAAAACATTCTCACCCCAGGACTTCCTGCAGAAGGCCTTGCTGCACATGAATGCAACCTAAGGAAAGGACCCGGGAAGTCACTCACATATGTCACCTGTGACATCCTTTCCTTAGGCAGCTGAGTGAACATTCACCTGTCCTCAAGCCGTGATCCCTTACACCAGTGGTGTAGAACCTATGGCACGCGTGCCAGAGAGGGCACTCAGAGCCCCTCTCTGTGGGCACGGGCGCTGTCGCCCCAGCCTGGCTCGTGGATTGCTCACTAACTGGGAATCCAGGACAGCTGTCCCAGATTCCCCAGCGAGTGCTTCTTTCAGGAATATGTGTATTTACGGGTCTGCGGCTTACACTGACAGAACATTGTGACCTCTGCCCTGATGCAGGCGCGATGATGTCATTCATGTGTTGGGGGCCAATTATGGAGCACATTATACTGTGTGGGGACCACTGTGGAGCACATTATATTGTGTTGGGGGGCATTGTGGAGTACATTGTACTGTCTGGGGCTACTGTGGAGCACATTGTACTGTCTGGGGGCCACTGTGGAGCACAGTATACTGTGTTGGGAGCATAATATACTGTGTGGGGGCCACTGTGGAGTGTAATATACTATGTGTGGGCCACTGTGGAGCACAGTGGCGTTCAGGCCGCAGCACCTATAGGAGGAGCTGCCGAGAGAGCAATTGCCGGTTTTACTACTGTACAAAGATGAACTGCACTGAATGCCAGGTGCTGCTGCATCCATCTTCAGGCAGCACCCGGCATGCATCTTCAGCTGCAGAAATATTAAAGGAGCCGGTTGGAAAAATGCTGCATGTAGTGTTTTTCCATCCAGCTAAGTCACAGACCCGGCTCTGCCAAAACTGAAGACTCTTGGGATCGGTTCTGGCATCAGTTTCCCTATAAGTTTTGCACCATGCCGGAGGAAAACTGATAGTAAGATCATACATATGTGAACACACCCTTAGTTTAAACCTTTGTAAATTGAGACCTTAACTTATTGGAAAAGTAGTAAATCGTCCAAAAGATCCCAAAATGTAACAAAAATCATCACATAAATAACATAGGGAATCCATATATATTTAAGACAGAAATAGCTTTTGGAAGCTGTAAATCACTTTATATGATGGTGACCAGAGATGTAGCTCATGGGCCCCAATACAAAATCTATAATGGGACTTCCACTTACCATGTGCTATTTATAATTCTGATGTGTTGTTATGTTGTAGAGAGGTCTTTGGGCCCCCTGAGGCTCCAGGGCCTGGTAGCAATTGCAACTTCTGCACCCCCTATAGCTATACCCTTCATGGTGACAGTAGCTTTTTCAGGGTACTAAAAAGGATGCAATTACACATGAATAACATGGAGCCACTTTCACCTAGTGTCCAAAGGAGCAGCTCATCCTGGCACAAGTTAAGAGCAGTACTACACTATACTAGTGAGCCAATCACTGTCTCTAAAACAGGGGTTTTACCGGTGAACTAGCCCTGCTGACTTGTTGAAAATTCCAGCCAAGCATTGTATGTTGATTCCAGTTTCAAGATACAATGGTCCCAAAAGAAAAAGACCATTGTATATTGAAAATATTATATCCTAAGGCCATTGTAACTTCAGGGACCGCTGTATAGCTTGGTGTGTACCTATTTTATTATATCTTCTACAGGATTTGAGTGCATTATTTTGCTGGCTACATCTGTAGATTTCCAAGAAAATATGTATTTCAAAGTAACCTCAAATGAGTGGTTAAGGAGAGCACTGAAATTCATGGTTCCTGCCCTGGAAACATTGCGCAGGACTCCTTTTATTATAGGCTTTCATATAGTGTGTCCAAACCGCTATTGTAGTATTTAAAGGGTCATAAAGCACTTTATAGTAACCAAATACCTTGGTGCTGAATAACATCTACATTGTGATATTTTACTTTACTGTGCAAAAGTATTAGGCAGGAATAGAAAAAAAATGCTGCAAAGTAAGAATGCTTTAAAAAATAGAAGTGTTATTAGTTTTTGTGTCAATTAACAAAATGAAGTGAATGAACAAAAGAGAAATCTAAATTACATCAATATTTTGTGTGACCACCCTTTACCCTCAAAACAGCATCAGTTCTTCTAGGTACACTTGCATACAGTTTTTGAAGGAGCTCAGCAGGGAGTTTGTTCCAAACATCTTGGAGAATTAACCACAGGTGATCTGTGGATGTAGGCTTGCTCAATGTAATTCCAGATAGACGCAATGATGATGAGATTAAGACTTTTAGGACTCTTCCTCCAAAGGGTGGTCACACCAAATATTCATTGGTTTTAGATTTCACTTTAATTCATTCAATTTGCATTTCTTCAATTGCTAAAGATAAAGTATTAACACTTATAGTTTTGAAAGCATTCTTGCTTCGCTGCATTTTTTTATTTTTTTACACCTGTCTAATACTTTTGCACTGCGCTGTACTGTACCTCCCAACAGTCCTGGATTCAGCAGGGCAGTCACAGATTTCTGGTGTAATATGTCCTGGTTTTAACTGTCTGCATCCAGAGGAGTACAGTGGGGAGTACAATGATGAAGCCTTCAGCTTCCTGCTCCACCATTTACCCCCTGTTGCTGCAGCCAGTGTATTGGACACAGGCAGGCCTGATGTAGTGATGTCACTTCATCCTTTCAGCTGTTTCATTTTCATTCTCCCCCCCCCCCCCCACACACACACATTTCAAGAGGTGAGATAAAATATGTGAGACCACAAGGCTAGGGCAGTATGATGTGTGAGGATCACTAAGAGGGATCATTATAATGTGTGGGGCCACAAATAAGGGCATTCTACTGCTTGGGGGCCACAAGTAAGGGAAATATAGCAGTCTTTATATTGTGTGGGGATCACTGAGGGGACATTATACTGTATGATTATACAGTGTGGGGTCATTATACTGTGCAAGGCAGAGAATGCTACATATTTTGTCATCTGAAAGTTGGGAGGTATGCTAATGAACTGGCCTTTGGCGTCATCTTGTTGGAACCTAAATTTTACATATGGCGTAATGTTTCTATAATTTTGCAAGTTATTGCCCAAGGGTTATCAAAATGCATACTATATGATGCATGCTACACGATTGTTCCCTAAGTTTATTATGGCCTATTAGCCATAAGTTTTGCTTCAATGATCTTTTACTATCCCAGGTCTATGGTCATGTTGCTTTGTTAAACTGATGGTTTACATTCACACTTAATACTTTTATACAGAACACACAGAGCGGTATGTGATGTTTGAACTATAGATATGGATACTTTGCTATATCGCTGTGTTATATGGATCTGAATCTGGTCTTACAGACATCACATAGAGTGTGAGAAACAAGTTGGTGAAAGTGAGGATGTGAGCAGTGGATGTCATTATTCCTCACAGCACAGTGGCCCGCATTTAATGTTGTGCTTGCTTCAGGATTTTTGCTTTTTTGACTGTGTGTTAAAACTGGGTGCACAATGAGCATAATGTTACATCTCATTTTAGACATATGTTAACTTTGTGGACCAAAAAGAACATATGTTTCTGACACACATGACATTTAAAGGAGTTGTCCGGCCTAAAATTTTATTTATTAATTAGGCCGGGAGAGGGAAAAAAAAAATAAAAGAAAACCATACTCATCCTGTGTGGTCCTGCAGCTCCGTTGTCTTCCGGCAGAAGTACCCACCCCACGTGACAGCTGAGGCCAATCAGTGGCCTCAAGAAGGGAACCGGAGACATCACTACCTGTAACTTTTCAGGTTCCTTTACTGAGGCCGCTGATTGGCCTTAGCAGTCACGTGACTGCTAAGGACAATCAGCGGCCTCAGCGGAAGGGATCCGGAACGTCACAGCCAGTGAGAAATTCATCAACAAGAAGGCAGGTGACCGGACCGGACCACCCTGGGAGGACATTGGGGACAAGTGAGTATGTTTGTTTGTTTTTTTTCCACCTTTCTCGGCCTAATTAGAAAATATTATTTAGCTTGGACAACCTCTTTAAAGTTCTAGCTGGAGTTAGGAAAAACATTACCAACTCCGACTCAAGCAGTTTTTACATTAAAGCTATTGATGTTGTATAATTAATTAGATGCATAGCTTGTTCCATATTTACTTTCATAGAATTCAGTCACTGGCTTTTTAATTAATTAGAGGGGCTTTATTGCTTCTGATTGATCATGGCTGTGACCATTTGTGAAGGAGTCAGAGTTGGGCTGTGGAAAAATAGTAGAGTTGGAGTTGGTGGTTTGGGATATTGACTCCACAGCCCTGGAAGTTGAATTAAAAGTGGTATTTATTTAAAAACCCTCTAGGGGTCTCGAACCCCAGGATGTCTGATCACAAAAACAATGCATTGCAATGCATTGTATAACACCTATAGTTCTATTACAGACTGCCATTGGAGACTCCGCATCAGAAACCGCCCAAAATCCGTGCAGGACTTTTCTCTCTTCAGGCTTCAGTATAAAACAGCGGAAACCTGGCAGAGCCCATTATAGTCTATGGGCTCCGCGGGTAACCACTGTTTTAGTGGACCCGAATGACACAGAGGCCAGCAAAGGTGTGAACCTAGCCAAAGTGAATGTGCCCAGTATCTTCTTATATCTTATGAGGTAGATTGTACCAAAAACTACCATCTCAGATTTTGAAGAAATTTGGGACATAGTTTCTCTATGATATAAAACTAAGCTATGCAAAATTTTAGTTCAAAGCACTAAAAATTGGAGGTTCTAGGGGACCTCAAGTAAAGGGTTGCAAAACGTCACCTGAGCAAAAATGACATTTTGGGCCAACTTCCAGAAGCTGTAAACATGGAAATTTTAGTAGTATAAGGGAATATTTGGAGAACCTGCACAACTTTTAGGGCTTAATGAACTGGCAAAACCCCATGTTCCTAGTCCTCTTACTTTTTGCATGATCTAGGCTCAAAAAACTGCAAAAATGAATTTACAGTGATGTTGAGGCTGCTGTAGTGTCAAAACTAGTTGGCCTTTCAGGTTGATTTTTGGTAAGTGTACTAAATACACAGCTGTAATGAGGCCTTCCAATTTGCAGCACTTTCCTTCAAGTGGTCGAAAAAATACAAGCGTTCCAAATTGGTATAAAAAGCATTTTTGCCTAATTTTGGCTATCTTTGATACCCTATATCTCCAGTGGGACAGCTTCAATCTTATTTCTTATTATGATTGGTGGACCCTGTTGCAAGGCGGAATTGTTTGTTTCATTGCCCAATTGCACGCTTCTGGTACCTCCTGGCTCCTGAGTGTCTGTTGCTGTGTTTGTTCACTGCACCGTTGCTACAGTTTGACCTCTTAGTGAACTGTAGGCATCAAAGTAAGCCTAGCAACAGACACTCAGGAGGCAGGAGGTACCAGAAGCATACAAATGGGCAACGAAACAAACAATTCCGCCTTGCAACAGGGTCCACCAATCATAATTGGCCAAGTCGGTCATCCTAACTGACTGCAGTTTTCTTTAAACCTGTTATGAAACCAGGCCTCATCCTTCCACATCCTAAAAAACATTCCTGTTTTTTCGTTTCCTTGAATACAATTTTATAACATAATGTGTTCTTTATTTAAAAAATTGGTGTTTATTGAAAGAAGAATCACTTTTATTACACTTGTATCAAGGGTGTAGTGAAGAAATCACAGGCTACTGCCCGCAAACATTTGAGGGTATTTTTTCAATCCTTATATGAAGAGACTCCAAAATGAAAACAACATACTGTGATAGAAGGAAATCTTCTGCTCTTTCTAATGGTGCTAAAAGAAAGAAGATTGAAGCTGTCCCACTGGAGATATAGGGCATCAAAGATAGCCAAAATTAGGCAAAAATGCTTTTTATACCAACTTGGAACGCTTATATTTTTTCAACCACTTGAAGGAAAGTGCTGCAAATTGGAAGTCCTCATTACAGCCGTGTATTTAGTACAGCTACAAAAAATCAACCTGAAAGGTCAACTAGTTTTGACACTACAGCAGCCTCAACATCGCTGTAAATTCATTTTTGCAGTTTTTTGAGCCTAAACCATGCAAAAAGTAAGAGGACTAGGAACATGGGGTTTTGCCAGTTCATTAAGCCCTAAAGGTTGTGCAGGTTCTCCAAATATCCCCCTTATACTACTAAAACTTCCATGTTTACAGCTTCTGGAAGTTGGCCCAAAATGTCATTTTTGCTCAGGTGCCGTTTTGCAACCCTTGAGGTCCCCCATCCCTAGAACCTCCAATTTTTAGTCTTGTGAACTAAAATTTTGCACAGCTTAGTTTTATATCATAGAGAAACTATTTACCAAATTTCATCAAAATCTGAGATGGTGAGGTGGGGACAACCTTTAAAATTGGTCCACTTGACACAGAATGACTCTTATATGTTTTAAACACTTCCTGCAATTTACTTGCCTTTTTTTTTTTATGCAAAGTAAGCCACCAAGTAGGTGGAGTAAAGTGGTAAGCCACTATTGTAGGAGGTAAGTTTGAGTTTGAACTGGTTGAAAGTGGAGGGCACTGGGGGTTCCTCTAAGGTAAAGAACCTAACATACACAGTATAGAAGCTTCCAGAAATTTTCAAGAATTTTACAAGATGTCTTTCAGGTAAACACTTATCAAAGTGGCAGAATTGTGATGATCAGATGTTGATCCAATAGTGACTGAAAATCATTGCCAGCAGTCTCCTCTCATTGCCCGCATTGTGGAAACATAAGCAGCAGTCAAACATTTTAAAAGCTATTTCTAGAGGTAAAGTCATACCCACTGTGGGACACACTCAACCACATGGTACACAATGACTTGTTTTCATGGTTTTTTTACGCTTGCCCAGAAAATCTACCCACCAAAATTATTGCAATCTGAAAAGTTTTTTGAGTTCTTTAAGTTATTCATGCCAAGGGTTTAAATGGAACTATTTACTTGCTCCTGGGTGGTCTGCATTGCCTCTGCATTCAGTTTCACCAGCCATGTGGTGTATGACTAGCATGACTGTCACAGCTTAAATAGTCAATTATAAGATTTTTCATTCATTCGTCTTTGTATTGTGTCATTTAATGCAATTATCATCTTGTAACTGCAAATAAAAGAATAAACAGTGTTGACATTTCCTGTGAGGGTAAGGACATAACAAAACCAGGAGGGGATTGACAAAAAAAAGTACCATCTGTCATTTACTGGTTCTCACCCTTTTTGATCAACGTCTGGTGTTGGCTTAAAAAACTGCATCAACAAAACCTGAACCTGTATCCTTGTCTCAAACCCATCCATCGTCAAAATTCAAGTCAGGTGATTGTTTTAAAGGTGGTGGCATACTTTGGGGTATATTTATCAATATTGTCGAACATTGCACTGTCTTAAACTATGAATCCAGTTCATAGTTTTAGATATTCAGTTGAAACCAGTTTACATACACTATATAAAAAGACATATGCATGTTTTTCTCACTGACATGAAATCAGAATAAACCTTTCCCGTTTTAGGATTACCCGTATGACTTGGGTCAAACGTTTTGGATATCCTTCCACAAGCTTCTCACAATAGTTGGTAGGAATTTGGGCCCATTTCTACTGACAGAACTGGTGTAACTGAGCCATGTTTGTAGGCCGCCTGCTCGCACCTGCCTTTTCAGCTTTGACTATAAATTTTCAATAGGATTGAAATCAGGGCTTTGTGATAGCCATTCCAAAACATTGACTTTGTTATCCTTAAGCCACTTTGTAACCAGTTGGAAGACCCATTTGCACCAAAGTTTTAACTTTCTAGCTGATGTCTTGAGATGTTGCTTCAGTATTGCCACATAATGTTCTTTTCTCATGATGCCATCTATTTTGCGAAGTGCACCAGTCCCTCCTGCAGCAAAACAACCCCACAACATGATGCTGCCACCCCGGTGTTTCACAGTTGGGATGGTGTTCTTAGGCTTGTCCATAATGACCATTGTTACATTTGGAGGAAAAAGAGAGAAGCTTGCAAGCCTGAGAACACCATATATATGTTTATTAACCAATTCCGGACCACCCATTGGGTATATATGGCCGAAAGGTGGTTGCCTTGTTCTGCAAAGACGTACCGTTACATCCAAGCAGAACTCAACAGCTGCACGAAATCAGCTGCTGAAACGGGGAGGCGGCTGTAACTTCAGCTGGAGCTCCCCTAGAGAAGGCAGGGGAAGGTTTATTACCTCCCCTGCCTTCCCGATCGCTGTGTACAGTCATGGCCAAAAGTTTTGAGAATGATACAAATATTCATTTTTACAAAGTCTACTGCTTCAGTTTTTCTAATGACAATTTGCATATACTCCAGAATGTTATAAAGAGTGATCAGCTTAACAGCAATTACTTGCAAAGTCAATATTTGCCTAGAAAATGAACTTTATCCCCCAAAACACATTTCAACATCATTGCAGCCCTGCCTTAAAAGGACCACCTAACATCGTTTCAGTGATTGCTCCATTAACACAGGTGTGGGTGTTGATGAGGACAGGGCTGGAGATCAATCTGTCATGATTAAGTAAGAATGACACCACTGGACACTTTAAAAGGAGGCTGGTGCTTGCCATCATTGTTTCTCTTCTGTTAACCATGGTTATCTCTAAAGAAACACGTGCAGTCATCATTGCACTGCACAAAAATGGCCTAACTGGGAAGAGTATTGCAGCTAGAAAGATTGCACCTCAGTCAACAATCTATCGCATCATCAAGAACTTCAAGGAGAAAGGTTCCATTGGTGCCAAAAAGGCTCCAGGGAGCCCAAGAAAGACCAGCAAGCGGCAGGACCGTCTCTTAAAAGTGTTTCAGCTGCGGGATCGGGCTACCAGCAGTGCAGAGCTTGCTGAGGAATGGCAGCAGGCAGGTGTGAGTGCATCTGCACGCACTGTGAGGCGGAGACTCTTGGAGCAAGGCCTGATCTCAAGGAGGGCAGCAAAGAAGCCACTTCTCTCCAGAAAAAACATCAGGGACAGACTGATATTCTGCAAAAGGTACAGGGAGTGGACTGCTGAGGACTGGGGTAAAGTCATTTTCTCTGATGAATCCCCTTTTCGATTGTTTGGAACATCTGGAAAACAGCTTATTCGGAGAAGAAGAGGTGAGCGCTACCACCAGTCTTGTCTCATACCATCTGTAAAGCATCCTGAAACCATTCATGTGTGGGGTTGCTTCTCAGCCAAGGGAATCGGCTCTCTCACAGTCTTGCCTAAAAACACAGCCATGAATAAAGAATGGTACCAGAATGTCCTCCAAGAGCAACTTCTCCCAACCGTCCAAGAGCAGTTTGGTGCTCAACAATGCCTTTTCCAGCATGATGGAGCACCTTGCCATAAAGCAAAGGTGATAACTAAATGGCTCAGGGAACAAAACATAGAGATTTTGGGTCCATGGCCTGGAAACTCCCCAGATCTTAATCCCATTGAGAACTTGTGGTCAATCATCAAGAGACGGGTGGACAAACAAAAACCAACAAATTCAGACAAAATTAAAGCATTGATTCTGCAAGAATGGACTGCTATCAGTCAGGATTTGGTCCAGAAGTTGATTGAGAGCATGCCAGGGAGAATTGCAGAGGTCCTGAAGAAGAAGGGTCAACACTGCAAATATTGACTTGCTGCATTAACTCATTCTAACTGTCAATATAAGCTTCTGTTACTCATAATATGAATGCAATTATATTTCTGTATGTGATAAAAACATCTGACAAACACACATAAAAACCAGAGGGCAGCAGATCATGTGAAAATATAATATTTGTGTCATTCTCAAAACTTTTGGCCATGACTGTATACAGCGCTCAATGAGCGCTGTATACACCGCTATGGGCACCGCCATCTTGCCGCTCCCCTCTGACCTGGCGGTTATGTGATCTGCCGGGATCAGCGTCTATTAGAGCTGTTGGGTCCTACAGGACCCAGATCAGCTCTATAAGCTATATAGTAACGGGCAAGAGGCTGTATTCCTCCTGCAACTTGGGGCTAAATGTACCAGCCCCAGTTACAGGGGAAATCAGCCTCCCCCACAAAAAAAAAAGTGATCAGATGTCCCCAAAGGTCTATTATGACCTTATGGGGACACAATGTAAAAAATAAATAAATAAATAAATAAAAAATTACTAAAAAAGTTAAAAAAAAAAAAAAAAAAATTAAATAGTTTAAAAAATAAATAAAATAATATGCCAATAAAACGCCGTTATTAAAGGTTATAGCCCCACCCATACAAAATAAAAATTACCGTAATGGAGAGTAAAAACTATTTTATAAAATTTTTTACTAGCACTTTGTGTTATTTAATTAAAAAGAAAAAAAAATGAAAACTGAAAAACAGACACGTTTTCCCTCTTCTTTTGTTTATATATTCCCGGATATAAAAAAAATGAAAACATATGCAAAAATAAAAATAACATAAAAATAAAGCCTTATGTGTCACCGAAAAAAGACGCAGCAATTAGTTGAATAATGCATATGATAAAAATGTTACAGCCCTCAAAACCGCACATAAAAAAAAAAAAAAAAAAAAATGTGTCTGGTCCTGGACCAGAAATTGGCCTGGAACTGAAGTGGTTAAAAAACATAGGCATTTTTTAGTATGGAAGCATATGTGTCATTGTGGAGAAAAAGCACTGTGTAAAACCACCCGCATAAACCTGGGTTTATATGGCACTTTCAAAACTGCAGAACTGCATGTGGTATTTAATTGCAGTAACACATGTTACTATGCATTATATCTTATTTGCCTGGGTTCATGAAGCACTTTTTTACTGGCAAACTGCATGCAGGTTTTAATCGCTGTTATGAGTAGCACATGTCTACTATGCCAGTACACCAGAGGTTTGCATTGTATTTGCCATTACCATATAGGAGAAATGCATAACAAGATGTGCTACTTACTATTGCAATTAAAATCTGCATGTAGCTCTTCAATAAAAAAAAGCGCTTTGTAAACCTAGTCTGACAGCCCAGCCAGTAAAGACAAATAGCCCAGTAATTAATCGGGTTTCATTTATTTATAAGGAAAAGCACCAGTAGCCCCAAGCACTGAATGCGACTATGACTGCATTTAGAACACTGGGGGTTTATTTACCATTTGCGCAATTTTTTGCACTTAAAGCATACCTCCAGTTATAAACAACTTTCATAAATGAATAGTGCATTTGAGTACTAGAAACTTTGTAATATATCTTATTAAGGAAATCTGTGTCTTTCATCACTTTTTAAGCTGTGCTCCTTCTCCTTATCTTCAATCTGACTGCTTGTTTACATCATATTTAAGTATTCAGCTTCACACACAGAGCTCTATGTAGATAGAAGGGTTAGAGTAGCATTCTCCTGCCTACTTGTTCATTTATTTGTTGCCTCATTCTGTGCACTAGTAGCCTCTTATCTACAACCTAGCAGTGTTAAAATAGTTTATAATATAGTAGAGTGAAGAAGCAGCAATTATTTGAGTGTCTTTTCTATCCCTTCTTCATAGACTAATATATAGAAAGTAACACTGCCTGAAAAGTAGAGAAGACAACATATTTCTTTAATAGGATATATTATAAAGTTTCATATATTAACCTGTATTATTCATTTATGAAAAGCTGTTTAGAACTGGAGGTATACTTTAATTCATACCTTAGAATGCCATACGTCTAATTTACTAAAAAGGAGCAATTGCATCATAAATTTTGCGCAAAATTGGTGACGGGACACTCTTGTGTTGTAATCTCATGAAATATGAACTTAAAAATCTTTATCGTATCTCAGTCACTTGTACTGACTGGAAAGAATGTGTAAATGGATGCTATAAATGTAATTTATAGGACTGAGATTTACAGCAAGAGCAATAGGGATTTTAGTACTGAGTAATGCAGTTTGGGTTGTCATTCTTTTATTATTTTTTTCTTGTGCTTTCCTAGCAAAAGGCGGAGAGTGACAGACAGATGTGTGCTCGACATCTGCATTTCAATTAAAAGCAGCACTCGATGACTCATCAAAGACTAGCTTTAATTTTTGCCTGTAGGCCCAATCCAGACCTTCCCCCTCCGCTCCCTAATATTTAATTACTGTTTGACATTTGAAATCTTTTCTTGGGCCAGTCACTATTGTTTTCATGGGCTGAGTTAAACCAGTATTCAGTGTAAGGATGAACCTCATGAAATTCCTTAGAATCTCTTGGACATTGTGTGGGATGAGGATGCACAGTTACCATCCTGTGAGCAGGAAAACCAGGTTCAATTTGCAGAAGTGAAATGTTCTGCATGAAGGATGATACATACATAATCAACGTTATGATGGTGTTAATTGACGTTTTGTCAAAGTGACATCAGTTGGACAGAAGAGCCATGTTCAGGCTCAGAGTCATGTGTTTACAGTAGATATGCAGTCACGAGTCATAGGGCACATCATGAGCACTGGGTGTAGATGTTAAGAGTACAGTGGCTGCAGACAAGATGTAAACTGCATTTTGTGTTAGTCAGAGGTGATTCATGTTTGCATCCTATGAGGAGTATTTGCTGACACTGTGATCATTTCCATTCACATCAGGTGATTGCAGACTGCTGATATAACCTGTGCTGTTTCTCAGGGACACCCATCCTGCTGTGTGTTCCGTATTCTGCAAATTATGTCATTGCTTTGTTTTGAATGTCACACCATATAGACACAATATAGAGTGAACTTTGTAGATATAAGTTCTCACACGTTCAATCTTAGCTAGAAAAAGCCTGGTTGCTGTCCAAAGCTGATCTGCCAGAGCAAGTGCTGCAGAGATGCCGTCCTTTGAAATGAGCATTGTTTAATAGAAAACACAGGCAGACAGAGCACTCTTAAAATATTCTGCACTCATACAACATGTGTCACCAATCAGCACAGAACTGTGACTTCATAAGCATGAACCATTTTATGCACCATGTATACTCCTCAGGAAAGGCTTCTCCAATTTTCTCTTCTGAAACTTTTAACCTCCAGTGCCAGAGACAGGGAAAAGTGCTGCTAGTTCAAATATTGGGGTGGAACAGACCATTACTCTTGCCAGCAGCATAAACTATTACTTAAACACAAACTCCATAAGCAAGTATAACCTCTTGTGGCAGCCAGAACACATGGAATCAATGGGGAGATTTACTAAGCAAAAGGCATCAGAATATTGTCCAAAAACTGTCTAACATGCCTTGTACCACATTTCTCAAGTGTTTTAGACGCTTTGTAGACCAGTGTTTCCCAACGTTTTCAGACTCTGGCACCCCTGTAAAAAATAATTTCCTTGGGGCACCCCTATCAAAAAATTTTTACCAAAAGAAAAGCGTGTTTTTGTTTTTTTTTGTTTTGTTTTGTTTTTCAGCACAGTTTTGAAAATTACAGCTGGATCATAAATTTGTTTCACTTGTATATTTAGAAATCCTCACTGAAAACCACATCAACACTGCATGCATTTTTCCATTGCAGTTTTGATGCAATTGTAACAGCATCACAACTGCGCCATGTGAATGCATCCTCAAAGATACACCATCCTATACTTTCCACCCAGCACATTCAAAAATTCACCTTTTACCATCCCCAAGCTCCCTTAGTGGCCTCACATAGTATCATGCTCCCCAGTGGTGGCCCAATATGCAGTATATGCTCCCCAGTGGTCCTCAGCCACATAATAATGATCCATACTGGCCCCGAGACACCTAATAATGCTTCCCAGTGTCCCCGAAACACCTAATAATGCATGCTCCCCAGTGGCCCCCAGGCAAGTAGTAATACTCCTTAGTGTCCCCCAGGCAAGTAATAATGTCCTCCAATGGCCCCCAGGCAAGCAATAATGTCCCCCCGTGGCCCCCAGACAAGTAATAATGTCCCCCAGTAGCCCCCCTGGCAAGTAATAATGGCCCTCAGTGGCTCCCCCAAGCAAGTAATAATGTCCCCACAGTGGCCCCCAAACAAGTTATAATGTCTTCCAGTGGCCTCCAGGCAAGTAATAATGTCTTCCAGTGGCCCCCAGGTAAGTAATAAGGTCCTCCAGTGTCCCCCAGACAAGTGATAATGTCTCCCAGTGGCCCCCTCACAAATGATAATGTCCCCCCAGTGCCCCCTGACAAATAATAATGTCCCCAAGTGGCCCCGCACTGTAATTGTGCTATAGAAATAAAAAAAAACTCCACTCAGGGTGGGTTCACACCTGCGCTTGACTCCGTCCGCTGCCAATCCGAGTGAAAATCTCAGGAAACAGGATAGGCATCGGATACCGACAGGTTATCGACGCATTGGTTAAAAACCCATTCATTTGAATGGGTTTTTATAGCAATGCGCGGGTGTGCGCTTACACCCTCTGCTCTGCAAAGCTGTTTTTTTTTCGTTGGACACGAAGTCCTGCATGTCCGACTTTGTTTCTGACGAAAAAAAAAAAGGGTTCACAGCACAGAGGGTGTAAGCGCACACCCGCGCATTGCTTTAAAAACCCATTCAAACGAATGGGTTTTTAACCAATGCGTCGCTAACCTGTCGGTATCCGATGCCTATCCTGTTTCCCAAGATTTTCACTCAGATTGGCAGTGGACGGACTCAAGCGCAGGTGTGAACCCACCCTTACCCATCCTTGGTCCTCCAAAACTCTGAGATTATCCTGCTTCTTATTTGCAGATCGATGCATCAGGTCTTCAGCAGGCATCAATGGCTGATGCATGAGAGATAGATCATGAAGCTGAAGTCTTCCTGCTGCATTGTTCTATTCAACTATATCGGCTTCATAAGGATACCAATGTAGTTAAAAGGAGACGCGTGGCAATTTCCCCTTCTGATTGTCGCGGCACCCTGGTTGGGAATCGCTTTTCTAGACACTTAAGACTTTTACAGAAAGGAGTGAGGCCTTACAGGAAATAGGAGTGGCTTAAGTTGTGACACCATGGGCCAAACATGCATCAGAATGTTGCCATTTTTTTGGTGTAATCTAAGCCAACTATTAGGCAGGGTTCACAGTACCGTTGGAGTCCATTATGAAGGTGTCAGTTAAAAAAAAAAACAAAAAAACGAACAACTATCATAACGGACACTAACTGATGTTAATGTGTCCGTTTTTTTTAACTGATCCAATTAATGGTTCAGTTAAAAAAAACGGACACATTAGCGACAGTTAGTGTCCGTTTTTTTAACACTGTCCATTTTTTTTTTTTTTTCTCCTTTCTGAGCATGCGCAGGAAAAAAACAGACATAAAATAACGGACAGTAACTGATGGCTATCAGTTACTGTCCGTTATAAGTCCGTTACCCATAGACTTCAATGTTAAAAAAAATAACGGACACTTGCTGTCCGTCAAGAATCCGTTTTTTTTCAAACGGACAAAAAGTCCTGCATGTAGGATTTTTTGTCCGCTGTGAGAGTGTGAACCCAGAGGGCGCTAGTGAGCGACCCAAAACCAGGATTGAAAAGCTCCTCGGCCACACCCATAGGTGGGGGGCACCAACTCCAGATGGAGTGTCTGCAGCAGGAGAGAGTGCTGTGGAGACCTGCAGGAAGCAGGGAGACGGGGAACCATTCGGAGACGGACGGGAGGCCTGTCCCAAGAGTACTGGGGTCCTGAAAGGACTGACTGAGCCAGGCTGTTTGTTATTTTTTGTTCCATTAATAAGCTGAATAAAAGCCATTTTACTTTGGATTAGCTCCGTCTAAATGATGCTTTTCCGGCACCCAGTACCACCTACACCGCTGTTGAGTCCAGAAGGCTGCCACCTTTGAGGCTAAATCCCCCCAAATTGCCACACAGCGAAAAAAAAACGGACTTCTGATGGATTTGGTGTAAACGGACACTAATGGACACAATATAAAAACCCATTGAAATGAATGGAAATTTTAACGGATTTTTGACGGTTCAGCTAGTGTCCGATGCTAAAATCTTGTAACGGACAATAGCAACGGACACTACTGACGGTCACCAACGGTAGTGTGAACGCCCCCTTAGTAGATGTAAAGTTTGACTACACAGTCTAATAAAGCAACAGATTTATCATCCAGTATCAGGCAATATGATAAATCTGGCATATTTTAAGACTGTTTAGCATAACATTGGGAAAAGAATATGCAAATGTATTCTCTTTGATGGAAATGGAAAACTTGATCTGATGCCACCTTTTGACATTGCCTGGGATTAAAGCCAAACCAGATCATCTACTCCAAAAGGAAGAGACAAGCATTTACAAGCATCTGTTTTGGGTTTGTTGCCCCTCATCAGGACTGTGGAGTTGGAGTCTGGACCAATTTTGGGCGGAGCTGGAATCGGAAAAAAGTTTCTAATTCCATCTTCAAAATAAAATGGTTCATTATTTGTAATTATATTACACAATTTTTGATATAGTCAAATTAATCCAATTCATATTTTGTTGCATATTTACTTTCATAGTAATTCAATCATCAGTTTGTTTTTTTAATGAGTTAGAGGATTTTTACTGCTTCTGACTGACCATGGCTGTCGGAGTCAGGCTGTTGAAAAATGGAAGTGTCAGAGTTGGTGGTTTGGCCTACCACAGCCCTGTTCACAGTGCAAAGCTGGGTAAGAGATCATAGACATGGGTCAGAAGGGGCACTATGTCTCCTTAGGGAGACTGCCTTTGCAGACCACCTTTTGTGTAGAGTCTTACATGCTTTACTAGGAATTCTGGGAAACAAATATGCACATAAGTTCTCCTTGATGGAAGAAAGAAAACTTGATCTAGCCCCACTATTTGGAAGGTAGCTCTCTATATATCAGTGCTTGGTTTTCTAAGAGTATTATAGAGCTACCTTCCAAAATATGGCACTAAAGCAGATTTTCCCTTTTCCATCAAGGGGAACTTAGTCAAATACTTTTAACAGAATTCCTAGTAGAGCACCAAAAGTGGCCTGCAAAGACAGTCTGCCTAAAGAAACATAATACACCTTCTGACCCTAATGCAACTTTGCACTGACTTTTGGACAATGTTAGTAAATCTGCCCCACTTAGTCACCTTTGCACAAAGAAATTACCTATAGAAGGGATCAGCCCGAACATGAAATGTGTTTTATGCATTCCTTCTATAATGTTTAAGACTTACATCTACTTCCTCCAGGCTCCATTCCGAAGCTTACTTCATTGTACAATGCAGATTTTTGAGACATTGCTAATAATCACTGAGCTTGAGATAAAGGACTGTTCATGCAGATAGCTGGATATTAAGATTAAACGATAACCCAGCCCTACCCTATGACACTTCAGGCCAATTGGACTGTGAAACAAATGCTTTGATTTATTTATTTGACTTTTGTACATTCATTTTCATTGTAGAAACTTCCTGGGAAATATACTGTATATCAGGTATCTCAACACTGTGAAGCAGATGTATAAAAAAAACATCTTAATAAATCACCAGGGAAGGAGATGTATGTTAGGTCAGGGGTGATGGTGCTGATAAATAGTTTACTTAGAGGTTCACTGCCCAAGTGATGCATCAATGTGACTGCACGTCTACGTTTTGGGATCTGCTGAGTTAAATGTTATTAATGAGAAGTTTCCCAGACAGATATGGTGACGGCTTCTAAGTTTCACTGTAAAGCTCCCTCTGGGAGTAACAACTCTTACTGTATTATTAATCAGCTTCTTCTTCATTCCTTCTTCACCAAGTCACAGCGGCCATTTAGATAAAAGCAAAACCTCTCCACTTGGAACTTTCCATAAGAATTATCTTTAAAGGGAGTCTGTAACCAGACCAATCCCATTGTACTATAAGCACAGTCAGATAGCTAGGGTTAATATGAAATAAAATGCTGAGATTTTAGCTTTGTCCTGATGCTGATGAGCTGTTTGGTGCAATGAGGGTCTTACCATTGTTCTCTTCACACCAAAGAGTTACCTCCATGCTATGATTGACAAGGCCAGGCTGTGAACATGTGACAACATGTGTTGTACCAAACAGCTCATCAGCATACCAGGAAAAAAAGATAATATAAGACATTAAAATAAACACCTATGTATCATGAAAAAAGGAAGAAAAAAATTATATGAATAAATAATTTAATTTAAATGAAAAAAAATTGTATTACTTTCAAAAGCGTATGAACTAAAAAAAAACAAAAAAAAACTAAATGTTTGTGGTCATGGTTAATGTACATTTTGAAGTTTTGTCCGTTCTTTGGCTCTTTATTTGTCAATACTTAAACATTGTAAAGTATGAGATGTTATTTTCTTACCTGATAGTATTCCATGTCATTAGAAATAACTCTGCTTTCTCCCAATTCTCTGATGTCACCTGTGTGTCCCCAGTGCTACATATGCCAGTGCTATGCTACATAAGAACTCCAGAATAGCATAGTGCAGCTGGCACAACATAGTCATGCTTTCCAAAAGTCTTTTCAGACATTCATCTCTGATGATCCTACAACTGGGACCAACACTACATGCTACCTTGAAGACAATCCACCAAAATCTGCTTCTGCCTTGATGTGATGCCCAAGCAGTTAATTGTAAGAAGATGCTGTATTTATTCCCAGCCAGCTTCCTTCCTCACACATTTGATAACTGAAAATATAACCTCAATGCTTCCACATAATTTGACAAATCAGATTAGATCATATGTTCTGACCTTTTTGTGACCTTTAAAGACTCTGATTAGTTACTAGAAAACTAAGCAAAAGTCATTGCATGATCACTATTCATAGAGTTGGATGAACAAGCAGCACATTGCTAGGTCACAATGTTTAGGGCAAGCAAGGGTCTTTCCAGATCAACCTTTGTAGGGACATGTTAAGATTATGTACAAATCAACACTTGGGTTTAGTAACCAATCCCACAGGAGGGCCTTGTTAATTTAATGTGACTGAATCTATCTAATGGACAGAAGGGTCTGTGTCCTTGGTGGCTGGAATGATTCAGTATATGCAGCCAGACTGCCGAGGTTATGACTCAGGTTAGCGTTAAACATGGTGTGGTTTCTACTGTATACCATTCTGTGATGTGTCACATTCTGCCTTACAAAGATTGCTATTCTGGCCTCAACTGATGGATAATCCTTTTCATAAATGGGCCTAACATTATCGGTAACTTCTCATCTAGCCTCTGGCACGTGAGTTTTCAGTTTTTTCATGAAATCCTTTTCCAGATACTAATAATGACCTCAGACACCAGTCCCAACATTATCAGATATAATACTTATGTACTTCTATCTTAGTACTTCAAAATCTCAAGCTTATCTGTATATGTTGGGATGGGTCTGCAAAGGCTATGTGTTTTACCCTTAGACCTGCACAAGGCTTTTGACTCTCTTAATTTGGACTTTTTTTTTTCTAAAGTCTTAGGGCCGGTTCACATCTGCGTTCGGTTTCTGTTCGGGGGAGTCCACTTGGGGAGCAGCACTTTTCTCTCCACATGTTTCTTGCGGAAGCCGAGCGGAAACCACACGGATCCCATTGTAGTCTGTGGGGTCTGCAGGTTTCCTTAGGTAAACCGTTTTTCTATGCGAACCGAACACATATGTGAACCGGCCCTAAGGTGTTGGAGTTTTGTCCCTAATTTCTTGAATATATTTAGGGGCATGTATTTAATTTCATCAGATCAAGTGATTAAGTGTTTTGTAAGTCTATTCACATACCTCAGGGCATGGGATAGTATTGCCTATTTTGTTTGTACCTGCCATAGAGCCCATCTGATTAGGTTGAATGATAATGTCAAACAGATTAAGGCCATGTGTCAATGTCATATGGGTGCACTTTATGCAGTCCATATACTGGTTATACTTAATTTGCCACTGATCATATTCCCTAATCTGTATCAGATCTTAGATTGTTTCTCGAATATTTGTAGCCTTACAGTTAACCAAGATAAGTCTGTATCTCTCAACTTAAAGGAGTATTTCCATCTCATCCCAACATGACCTTTACGGAATACAATGCTAAATCTTGATGGTTTATTTGATTGAGAATTGTTGTGGTTAGCATAAACTTCTCACTTTCTCTTCTTTCTTTACTTCTGACTTCAGTTTCTGGCCTGTGGAGCCTTTGGTGTCTTTTGTTGGTGCTTTCACTTTGTTAAACATTGTGTATGCTTTTTTTCAAAATGCTGACATAAATTTTGAAAACCTTTAATAAACATAATTGAAAACAAAATCTGAAGCTTAGGAAAAGTCCAGCATTATGTATTGTACAAGTCCTTGAACTAGTTAAAAAAAAAAATCTGCTGGTTGACTCATCTCTTCTAAACGTGTCCATATGCCAGCACTTTGAGCATTTCCAGCTTATCTATACATAGGTCATTATGAGCAAATATTAGTGAGTCACAAATTATTGGGGCAGATTTACTAATACTGTCTAAATGTTAGACAGTGCAACCTTAGAGTAGACAGCCTTAAACTGCACTAGATTTAAGTGTCTAATGCTGTTTGATAATTCTGTTGCATTCTTAGACTGTCTAGTCTAACATTACAACTCCTATTACTTGTCTAGAACATGTGGAAATGCAGTGAAAGACATGTTAGTTTTTGTGCAAATTATACTTTCTTCTTGATAATTCTCCCTGATTGTACTTATGGCAATTAACATATTAAATTAAAAACATTGTACTAGCTGCTAAGTGTTGTCACTTGACTGATGCATATTAAATTTCCATGCATTTTGTATCCTTTGTATCCACGCAAATTGGTGGGTTAGATGTGGAGCTGTATGAGCATAAGCAGGACCAGGCAAGGAGCTGGGTAAATACAGATAGAAGGGGTTTATGGGGCTCCAAGAAAAGGAAGGCTACTCCTGTTTTTGTTCATCCAAACAAAACTGCCAAGTTGGGTGATGATGTGAGTATGTCAGTGACAGAATTTGCAGCCTTAGCAAATATTGCTCTCCCTAACAGCCAGGATGACAGCCCAACTAGCAGTCGGGGGGACTGTAGTGCAGGTGCTTGTGCCATGCGCAACACAGGAAAGGCAGCAGGAGCTTTGGGAGCTAAATGCATGGCTCAGGTCTTGGTGCAGGAAAGAAGGGTTTGGGTTCCTAGAGCACTGAGCTGACTTTTCTTTGGGATACAAACTGCTTAATTTTCACCTGAATGGAAGGGTCTGCTGTGCTTGGGGAGCAAATTCTATTGGGGGGTTGTGGAGCATTTAAACTAGGAGGAAGGCCAGGCACACGTTATATCAGTAAATAGAGAGGGAACAGACTGTATTGATAGGTGGAGAAGTGGATTGTGGTGGGGAATTAGAACAGTTCATAGGGAGATGCATATGGTTACAACCAAACAGTATAGACAAATATTTCCACAAAACTTCAAGAATTCACGTTACTGAAAATTAATGTGTGAACTTGAATGGAAAGTTTAAAGTATATGTTCACAAGTGCTAGAAGCCTAGCAAGCAAACTGGGGGAGCTTGAAGTGCTGACCTGGGAGAAACACCTTGATGTAGTTGACGTGGCTAGATTCCACCCATGATTGGGATGTGAACAGGGTTTTACTGTCTTTCGCAAAGACAGGGCTTTCAGAGGGAGGTAGAATTTGTTTATCTGTCAAAAGTCACCTGAAAGTAAGTGTGAAAGAGGCAAATATGGGTTAAGATTGTGAGGATATTGAATACTTATGGGTCGAATTGCTTAAGGATGTAGCCATTGATAAAAATAGTTCTTGGAATAATCTATAGACCCCTAACATAATTGAAGAGTTAGAAGATCAGTTGTATAAGCAAATTGAGTGGGTAGCACAGTCAGGTACGGTGGTCTTGATGGGATATTTTAACTACCCAGATATTGACTTGTATTATGGTTCTGCATCATCTGCAGAGGGGAGGAAATTCTTCAACTTAGCGCAGGTCAATTTTATGGTCTAGTTTGTAGAAGATACAACTAGAGGAGATGCTCTGGCTGGATCTGGTTATTTCTAAGAACCCTGGACTTTCTGGAAATGTCACTATTGGCAAAAACCTTGCCATAATCTAATGATATTCCACCTAAATAAAAAAAAACAAACAGCGGTTTTTCCCAAGTTAAAGGCTTTAGTTAAGGACATACACTGGAAGCAGCTATTGTCAGATAATGATACAGATATTAAGTGGGAGAAATCTGCTTTAAGTATATAGCAAAATGTATACCTATAGGGTACAAGTATAAATGTATTAAATTAAACCCCCCCAAACGCCCCCATGGTTTACAACTACAGTTTTAAAAAAAGAAAGCAATACACAATAAAATAAGGGCATTTAAAAGTTATAAATCTGAAGGGTCAACTGTAGCCTTTGATAGTTACAAAGCACTTAAAATATGTAAAAGGGAAATAAAATCAGCTAAAATACATAATGAAATACAGGTGGCTAAGGATAGTAAAACAACTCCTCAAAAAATTCTTATAAGATTTGCCAGGACTAAGAAAATGTTACTATAAACGCTTGTTATATGAGTGAATAAGCAACTGAGTACCTTTATGTGTGTTTGGACCATTTTTACCATTCCTTATATCATCAGGCTCATGCAGTACTTGGTGGTTGTGGGACTGTTAGTGCTTTTCTACACAGCCCTTCCCAGCATCCAATCACTACACCTCTTAGCAGTTTTTCCTCTATGTCCAGTATACCTTCCACACATCTTCTTTCCCGGCCAGTACACCCTCTGATGATGTGCAATACTCTTCCTGTCATACTATTTTCTATATACATATGTATCTAAATGTGTTTATGTGCATATACAGTGGGGAAAAAAAGTATTTAGTCAGCCACCAATTGTGCAAGTTCTCCCACTTAAAAAGATGAGAGAGGCCTGTAACTGACATCATAGGTAGACCTCAACTATGAGAAGCCTTGTTTGTAGGTGACCAAATACTTATTTTCCACCATAATTTGCAAATAAATTCTTAAAAAATCAGACCATGTGATTTTCTGGATTTTTTTTTCTCATTTTGTCTCTCATAGTTGAGGTCTACCTATGATGTCAATTACAGGCCGGCCTCTTCTTTTTAAGTGGGAGAACTTGCACAATTGGTGGCTGACTAAATACTTTTTTTCCCCACTGTACATATTTACCTATATACACATCTATATACTTATGAATGTGTAAATATTTAAGTGTGTATATATATATATATATAATTTGTATTTACATATGCAGTGAAATCTCTTTGAGACAACCACCCAAAATTGCATGGAAAAAATGGTCTTCTAGAGTGGTGGTTTTCTCAAAGAAGTTGTCTAATATGGAAAACTGAAAATCCTTCAAAAAAGTTGTCTGGGTAAGGAGGTAGTTTTCTCAAAGAGGTGTTTTTTTTTTGGTTTTTTTTTATATAAGAGAGGTTTCACTGTATATGTATATATCTATATACAGAATATATATGTACAGTATACAGATGATCAAGCATTCACATCTATTGCAGATGAGAGAAACACACTCCCTATGCATCTACCATGCTGCTAGCCTTTCAATATCCATAAAACCTATCTACAGTCCATCAGTGTCCATAAAACCATCCACAGGATAGGTCATCAGTATGTGATCGTATGCTCCCCATATACTAGCATCTCCCGGCACCTGGAGGCCGCTACAACAGCTGACCTGTGAGGAGGTTCTGGTGCCGGACCACAACAGTTTACATGCTAATGTCCTATTATGTGTGAAGATCAGTAGGAAAAATCAGTATGGGGGTGTTAAAGTTCCTTTAACACTATAATTTTTTGTTGCCAAACAAGAATGGATCCTAAAAAAATGAAAAAGAAACTCCTCCACTCCAGTGTAAACATTCACGCATTGTATCACAGAATATAATACAGTATGCTCACATTTGTTTTGGGGTTTTTTTGTTGCTATTTTATAGGAAGGGGTTTGCTGAACATTTTTATAGCATAGTGTTCTTTAGGGAGATGCGTCTCATATTCACCTTTTATTGTCAGTATATACAGATATAGCAGTTGACAAATAAATAAGCTGTACCTCTGGTTTTATGCCATCTAGAAAAGTAGTGTTTTTGAGAGTCTCATCTTTCATATGCTTCCAATATTGCAGCTCTAGCTTTAACATAAACGAAGAAATAACTAGTCAAAAACACAGTTGGGTATGTGATTTTATATAGTGCAGTGTGTTTGTCTAGATAGATAGATACAACAGTTACTGAAAACAATTTGTTGTAAACAAAACAATAAAAAAAAAAAAATAAACAAAAATTATAAAGGAGCAATTGGCTTTAGTCGTCTAACATTCACATTAAAATTACAAAAACCATAACGAAAATTACACTTTTTTTATTGCAGATTTTGAATTTATGGCACAAGTAAATATAGCTGGCACATGGTGCCTTATGTACATTTTAACTCTTTAGCAATCTATCATTTTAGCTTAAAGAGGACCTTTCACGTCTTCATATATATGCGGTTTTACATACCGCTAGAAAGACGACAGCACGCTGATTTCAGTGCTCTGCCGGCTTTCCCGTTATATGCCCCAGGGCTGGAGATATTGGGGGTCTAAATTTCACCGTTCACTGTCAGAAGGGCGATCCTGACAGTCTAGCTTGGCTGTGAGGAATGCCCTCCCTGACAGTACCCGTCCATAGACTTGTACTGGGGGGGGGGGGGCGTTCCTTACAGCTCAGCGTCATCACTGGGCTGTAAGGAACGCCCCCTCTGATAGTACTCGGCTCAGAGAGAGGGGGGAATTCCTTACCGCCCAGTGATGATGCTGAGCTCTGAGGAACTCCCCCTCAGTACAAGTCTATGGACCAGCACAGTCAGGGAGGGCGTTCCTCACAGCTAAGCTAGACTGTCAGGAACGCCCTTCTGACAGTGAACGGTGAAATTTAGACCTCCGATATCTCCAGCCCCGGGTCATATAACGGGAAAGCCGACAGTGCGCTGAATTCTGCGCGCTGTCAGCTTTCTAGCGGTATGTAAAACCGCATATACATGAGGACGTGAAAGGTACTCTTTAAACCCAGTAACATTTATTCCTCTCTGCATTCCCGCTTTCATAACTTTTTAAATTCTTTTGCAATGTAGCTTTATAAATTCTTGTATTTTTGGTACATATGAGGTTTCGATCAGATTTTTATTACTTTTTGGTTTTTGAGAGTAGAGATAAACAGAAAACATCAATTCTGGCATCTGAATTTTAAGGTTTACCATGTTGAATAAATAATGTACTCATTTTATTTTATGGATCATTACAAGTGTGAAGATTAAAATTTTTGTTTATTTTTTTCATTAACAAGAGGGGAAAATTTTTTTTTTTACTTTTTTTCTGTAAAACCCCTGAGGTGCTGCAGTGAGCATTGACCGTGGCACCTAAGGGGTTAAAAGGCAAGTATGCTTTCTGCTTGATAATGGGGGGGGGGGGTGAACAAAGGTCCATGGTTCTCCCTCCCCTGGGGTCATTTAAAGTGACAAGGACAGGAGAATAAGAATCATTCTCCTCTCCCTACAAATTGTCAGCTGCACGCGTTCTCCTGCGCACTGGCCGAAATGAGAGCTGCAAGTATATGCAGCTCCACCTCAACCAGTGATAACTCAGAATCTACTGGGGCTACATGCATGGTCTTGGTCTTATTTTAAAGCCAAGATTTTTAGCTTTCAAATACCACTGCAGTAATACTTTGGGAAAACTATTAGCTACTCATGTCTCCTCAGTGCTCTGCACCTATCAGTGTCCTTAGCAGTTGGGCGAGAGGGACCTCTCACATCACCAGTTGCTTAACAGCAAATGTTGAAGCTATTGATTGGTCTCAGCAGGCATATAAGCTTCAGGGCTTCCAGCAACTTGGCACCAGCACGAGACTAATAGGGCATTGTCAGCTGACAATGGAAAGCAGTGAATATGCTTATATATATATATATATATATATATATATATATATATATATATATTGTATACATATTTTTATTTTATTTTATTTTACACCTCTCCTGGTCACACGACAGTTTGCAACAACCTCAATTCCAAAAAGTTGGTATGCTTTGTAAAATGTAAAGAAAATAAGAATGCAATGATTTGGAAATCTCATATATCTTATTATCAATAGAACATAGGACCCATATCAGAAGGTGAAAGTTAGCCATTTTTCCATTTCATTTAAAAACATTAACTCATTTGGAAATATATGACAACATGGCCCTGTCCCACATAAGTTGGGAGAGGGCAATGTCTACCATTGTGTAGCATCTCCTCTTCTTTTTTGCAACAGTCTACAAACATCTGGGAAGTGAGGAAACCAATTGCTGGAGATTTGGGAGGTTTCTCAAAGTACTCCTAAGTCCATGCAGTGATTTACATTACTGATTCACGCCTGTCTTTAATGCAGTGCCGTCTGAGGGCCTGTAGATCA
This sequence comes from Leptodactylus fallax, assembly GCA_947044405.1. Classification (NCBI taxonomy): domain Eukaryota; kingdom Metazoa; phylum Chordata; class Amphibia; order Anura; family Leptodactylidae; genus Leptodactylus; species Leptodactylus fallax. The sequence continues at coordinate 3,577,971 of CAMRHE010000083.1, forward strand.
CAAACATCCAATATTGACAGTCAGCCTTGTCCCTTTTGCACATGGATTTCTACAGATTCTGTGAATATTTTGATATTATTTACTGTAAATGGTGAGATATTCAAAGTCTTTGCAGTTTAGCGTTGAAGAACACAAATTGGTGAACCTCTGATTTTGCTTCTGAGAGACTCTGACTCTCTAACATGCTCTTTTTATATACAATTATGTGACTTATTTGGAAATTGACCCTACAGATTTCATTACTACCACTTACTTTTCCAGTCTTTTGTTAATCCTGTCCTATCTTTTTTAAGTTGTGTTGAGGTAATTTGTTCAAATGAAATGGAAAAATGTATAACTTTTCAATTGCATTTTTATTTTCTTTACATTTTATACAGTGTCCCAACTTTTTTTGAATTGGTGTTCTACGGTGTAAAGGATTAACCTTAACACTAGAAGTCCCAGAAATTTCGAGCTCCCCCTTCAAGTCCTGAAAGAGGGTCAAATGACCCTTAGTCCAAACTGACAACTCTGATGGCTCCAATTAGCATTTCCTTTCATTTGTAAATGTGGCCATTGTCTGAGGAATCTGCAGGGGGGAATTGTGTTGATCCACCTCAGGTCTTGTAAGAGAGTGTAAAGAAAAGAATGTAAGCTGCTCCTGAGTGTCTGCCCACCCCCCAGCTGCATTGTTGTGCTGGGAATATTTGCTAACACCTTAGCAAATTTGCATGCAGCCTTTTGTGCTGTGGGGGATGTGACTGCTTCTCAAAGTAGTCTGTAACTTGAAATCAAAGTACATCTGTAATGTCCTCCCATATCTTGGCAAGGACCCCAGTCGTCCCAGCGGGGAGAGACTGTCCGAAACTGTAGTGATGAGGCTGATGGAATCATTCATGGACAAGGGCAGAACTGTAACCACGAACAATTTCTTTACATCATTGTCACTTGCACAATGACTGCTTAGCCGGAAAACCACTATCCTCGGCACAGTCAACAAGAGTCGCCGGGAAATTCCTCAATCCGCTAGACAGATGGACCGCACTGAATTCACCACTCAGGTGTTTTCAACCACTGGTGCCACACTGACAGTGTATGCACCCAAACGAAAGAAGGCCGTCTACATTCTCAGCAGCATGCACAGCGTGGTTGAGACTAAGGATACCAACAAAAGGAAGCCAAACACGGTCACACAATACAACCACACAAAGTGCGGTGTGGATGTAATGTACCAAATGGTGCGGGAGTACAGCGTGCGTGCAGGAACACGGAGATGGCCAGTCGCCGTGTTCTACAACATGATTGACATGGCAGCACTGAATGCTCATGTTCTTTATCAGGCATGCACTGGGGTGCAGGAGAGACGGGTGGACTTCCTGGTTGAGCTTGCAAAAGAGTTAGGTGGCTCTCATGTGACTGAAAAGAAGGCACGCAAGGAGAAACTCCTTCGGCAACAACCTTCCACACCCAGCCCTGGAAAAAGGGCGAAGTGTCAGGTCAACCATCGATGCACGAACAATTGTGCAACTGAGAGATGTGTTTACTGCTTCAAATACACGTGTGGCAAATGTACCAGGGACATACCCAGGCAGTGCCAGGTATGTTCCGACAGTGCAGACAGACTGCTGAGTGAGTGCTGAAATGCTAGTCACACAAGAAGGACATGCCACTCACACACACACACACACACGCAGCCCCCCACAGCAGCCTATTGTAAATATGTGTGGAATTGTTTTATTCCTTGTATTTTTTTTATTATTTTCATAACAAAAATAAAAAGCATAGAAACAAATAACAGTTGTTCTTTTGTATATTTACATTTTTGTATATTTAGATTCAAGTCAATGGGTGCAGAAAAAAAAAAAAAAAAAAAAATCGCAAAAAAAATCACAGCTACTTGCGATATTTTTGTGATCTGTCCCATTGGTCATATAGACCACTCCTCTGGGATTTTTTCGCACAAAAAAAATCGCACAAAAAAAAAAAATCGCAGGAAAATCGCACCTATGAAGAAAATCGCACGAAAAAAAATCGCAGGTGTGCTTGGTGCCATTGAAATACATTGGCAAATCGCAGAAAAAAATTGCATTGCATTGCATTGCATTGTGATGCGATTTTCGCGCAATTTTTTTTCGCTAGTGTGCTTGAGGCCTTAGACCAGGGGTTGGCAACCTATGGCACGCGTGCCACTCTTGGCACGCGAGGCTTATTCCCCTGGCACGGCAGCGGACTCCTCACCCAGCAGTTTCGATCGGACCAAACACGGCCGAAACGAAACTGCTATTATTATACTGTGGGGTCTCTTCAGACCCCCGAGTATAATAAGCGGAGCCCCCGGGGAGATGATCAAACATAAAAAACAATGTACTCACTATTCCACGCTCCGCAGCCGCTCTGTACTCTTCGGGCGCTTCTGCCTGCAGGGGCCACTATAGAGCATAATACCGTGTGCAGGGACCACTATGGGACATATACCGTGTGCAGGGGCCACTATGGGACATATACCGTGTGCAGGGGCCACTATGGGACATATACCGTGTGCAGGGGCCACTATGGGACATATACCGTGTGCAGGGGCCACTATGGGACATATACCGTGTGCAGGGGCCACTATGGGACATATACCGTGTGCAGGGACCACTATGGGACATATCCGTGTGCAGGGGCCACTATGGGACATATACCGTGTGCAGGGGCCACTATGGAGCATAATACTGTGTGCAGGGGCCACTATAGAGCATAATACCGTGTGCACGGACCACTATGGGACATATACCGTGTGCAGGGGCCACTATGGAGCATAATACCATGTGCAGGGGCCACTATGGAGCATAATACCATGTGCAGGGGCCGCTATGGGACATATACCGTGTGCAGGGGCCGCTATGGGACAAATACCGTGTGCAGGGGCAGCTATGGGACAAATACCGTGTGTAGGGGCCGCTATGGGACATAATACCGTGTGCAGGGGCCGCTATGGGACAAATACCGTGTGCAGAGGCCGCTATGGGACATAATACCGTGTGCAGGGGCCACTATGGAGCATAATACCGTGTGCAGGGGCCGCTATGGGACAAATACTGTGTGCAGGGGCAGCTATGGGACAAATACTGTGTGTAGGGGCCGCTATGGGACATAATACCGTGTGCAGGGGCCGCTATGGGACAAATACCGTGTGCAGAGGCTGCTATGGGACATAATACCGTGTGCAGGGGCCACTATAGAGCATAATACCGTGTGCAGGGGCCGCTATGGGACGTATACCGTGTGCAGGGTCTGCTATGGGACATATACGGTGTGTAGGGGCCGTTATGGGACATATTGCTGTGTGCAGGGGCCGCTATGGGACAAATACTGTGTGCAGGGACTGCTATGGGACAAATGCCGTGTGCAGAGGCAGCTATGGGACAAATGCCGTGTGCAGAGGAAGCTATGGGACATATACCATGTTGAAGGGGCCGCTATGGGACATAATACCGTGTGCAGGGACCACTATGGGACATTATTCTGTATAACGGTGTGTTTTCTATATTAAGGATGTGTTTTTGCACAGAAAACTCCGGCTTTGTTTTTTTTTTGTGCAAAAATGCACCAGTTTTACATTGAATGAAAAAGTTCCAAATATAGCTGCATCCAGATACATAGTGTGTATTCACCATAAGGATGCCGCCATACGGGGCTCCTGGACACAATAAATTTACCACTAATTGGGGGCTGCACATGGACTTTCATTGCTTCTAATCAGAAAGTACAGGAGTGTCCCAGGAAATAGCAGTAAACGCATGTGTCCTAAAGCATCTGGTGGCAGCACTTCTGTGTTATGGTTTGTGGTATATGACTTTAGTTTAGGGGTCGTCAGACTTACAATTATTGACCGGCACTCCGAGTACCTCATCTTTGATTTTTTTATTAAAATCGGCACGCCGAACAAAAAAGGTTGCCTACCCCTGCCTTAGACAAATGCTTCTGGTCATTACTCACAGCTGTACCTTGCTCTAAAATTTCTAATTCTATTTAAAATATATAAAAAATGATTAATTGTTTCAGTGCTTTTTTGCTCAAATAAAACTAAACTTAATACAATATGTATAGTCTTTATATTATCAAATACAATAAACTGAATAGAACTAACTAGACACTAAATGGCTAAACTCAATGGAAAACAACAACCTCCTGTGGTGTGACAGTAATGGCCTTAATTACAGAACAAAAGACGGTGATTATAGGATGTTAGATAAAATCCTTCAGGTCATTCGACCCGTCTCTGGGTTCCAAAGGTAGAAATGTTAAATGACCCCTCTCTGGGACTTCTAGTGTTAAAGGGGCTTTCCCATCTCCCTGTTTCAGCAGCTTTGCCTGCTGTCTCTTCTTCTCACTTCCTGTATTCTCCCCCTCCCATCTTGCTGAACAGGACACTATGAAGTATCACAATACTTATTGTGATTACTAGATCTCTAATATAAACATAGAGCAAATAATATGCACATGCTTGACTCATTGTTATCTGTGTGTTTACATAGAGAGATGGAAGAGTGAAGAAATAGAGAGATAACAGACAGGGCTTTATCAGCAAACTGCACTTAGCTGAATGGCAGAGCTGTAGATAACTGAGAGCAGTGAGTGAATTCACTTGTTCTGCTTTTCATGCAGGTCCGTGGTTATGGAAATGCTGTGTAAACAATGGGAGATATAATTTCACATAGCAGGAAAACAAAGCAGCATTGCTAAAGCAATATATTTCGGAAAACTATTCAATTTATATAAGCTAGCAGTATAGATAGGATCCTTCAGATGGGAATACCCCTTTAAGATGAAAAAGTTGACTTGATTATGGGTCAACGTTTGCGGAGCTTTATGTATTACTTACACACTGAACATATATTTTAATTTCTCAGACTAGAAGATTTTGCTGTATTATTATTTTAACATGTTTTGTAACTTGCCAGTATATTTCCTCTTGTACACTGTGTCCCAGGGCAGTCCATGGACTGAGAATCTTACTTATGTCATTGGTTGGAAACTGGTATCCCAGTAAGATTAGCAAAATGCTTGGGTATGATTCAAACATTTAATTATGTATGCAAAATAAAGAACATCCAGACATTTTCTGTTGGGGTTCAGAAGTTATGATGTTCCCAGTTGCAATTCACTGGTAATATGTCAATTCAGTACCAAGTACATGTACATTAGGTGTGGAAAAATAAATCCTATCACTTGCATGTGTATAATATTGAGATGAGAGACACAGATGGTCTGCACCATATCCAACAAATGAATTAATTTGAGATTCATCAGTACTGTGGCCAACTAAATGTCCAGAAATGCAAACATCCAATCCACATACTCCTGTGAGTGATGTACCCTTGAATATTGCACCATAAGGACATATAGTCATGAGAAAAAGAAAGTACGCCTTCTTTGAATTCTATGGTTTTACATATCAGGTCAAAATAAATAAACATCTGGTCCAAGAAGGTCATACATTTGGTGAATGCAATCTCAAATGTACAACAGCACATGTGAAATTATACTGTATCATTATTTATATAACAACAAATAGGCCAAAATGACAAAGCAGTGTGTAAAAGTATATCCTCACTGCTTCCATATAAATTAAGAGGGTAAGTACCTGCTAATGAAATGCCCTTAACTAATTTATCCATCAGCTATGGCCACCTCTATAAAAGCAGATGTTTTGTCAGTTTGTTGGCGTATATTAACACAAAACCAGGGAGGAAAGACATCAGCAATGATCTTAGAGAAGCAATTTTCAGTCTGGGAAGGGTTAAAGGCCATTTCCAACCAGTTTGAAGTCCATCAGTCAAAAATTATTCACAAGTGGACAATTTTTAACATAGTTCACAATTTTCCTAGGAATTGATGTCCCAATAAATTCACCCCAAAGTCACTCCATGCAGTGCTCAGAAAAATTTAAAAAAAGCCAAGAGCTACATCTAAGAATCTACAGACATTAGTTATCAAGTAAAATGTTCAAGTTGATGACAGAACATTTAGTAAATCACTGGACAAGTATTACTTGTTTGGAAGGGTTGCCAGGAGAAAGCCTTTTCTTTTTAAGAAGAACATGGCGGCACGGACTAATTTTGCATGTGGACATGCTGTAAGACATTTAGAACATAATTCTTTGGACAGATCAGACCACAGTAAAGATGTTTGGTCATAATGCACAGTGCCACATTTGATGAAAACCAAGCACACAATATTAGCAGAAACACCTCATACCTCAAGCATGATGGTGAAGGGGTGATGATTTAGACTTGTTTTGAAGTCACAGGACATAAGAACCTTGCAGTCACAGAGCTGACCATAAAATGTTCTATATCCCGAAGTATTCTAAAGTCGAATGTGAGGCCATCTATACAACAACTAAAGCTTGACAGAAACTGGGTCATCAAACAGGACAATGATCCTAAGTACAACAGTAAATCTACAACAGAATATCTGCAAAAGAAAGGAATGAAGGTGTTGTAATGACCCAGTCAAAGTCTAGACCTCAACCCAATTGAAATGATGTGGCAGGAACTTGAGAGCAGTGCCCACAAATGAATAGAAGCAACTTTGTAAACAAAGAGTGGGACAGAATGACCCCAGAACAAAGTGAGAGGCTGATAGATTCATACATAAAACATTGCTTAACCCCTTCCTGACATCCACAGTACTATTACGCCAGATGTTGGGTCTTTAAAGACAGCGGAGACCTGGTGCTAATGCCCGTGGTCAGAGTCCACTCTGATCGCGACCATTGTGTGGCTAAACTCCACCCTTCAAGTCAATAGTAAATAAAATAAAAAAAATTATTACAAACATTTAAAAAAAATCTATAAAAAGCTAAAAATTTAAATCACCCCCATTTCCCTAGATGTGAAATAAAAGTAAATAAAAAAACAAACACAAACAAATTGTACATCCCCGTATCCAAAAACACTTGGTCTACAAACATAAAAATATTTTTCCCATATGGTGAATGCCGTATTGGGAAAAATCATCAAAAGACTCAAACCACCATTTTTTTTGCCATTTCGCCTCCCATAAAAATTTGAATAAGAAGCGATCAAAACATCAGACATGCCGCCAAAATGGTCTACCTAAAAAGTACACCTGGCCACTCAAAAAAGATGCCTTATGCATCCCTGTACACAGAAATATAACAAAGTTTTGGGTGTCAAAACATGGATTGGATTTTATGAGGGGTTAAAAAAAACTATATAAATTTGGTTTCCCCGGAATTGTACCGACCCATAGAATACAGGTGACATGTCATTTTGGCTGGACAGTGAACGCTGCAAAAACAAAGCCAATAAGAAAGTCGCACAATTTTTCTCTAATTTCCCCCATTCTGAATTTTTTCCAGCTTCCCAGTATGTTGCACAGAATATTAAATGGTAGCATTACAAAGTACAATTTGTCCCACAAACACTAAGTCCTCATATGGCTCTGAGAGTGAAAAAATAAAAAAGGTATGGGGTTTGAAGGCGGGGAGTCAAAAACAAAAATTTAAATATGCCGTCAGCGGGAAGGGGTTAAAGTTATTGCTGCTAAAGGTGGTTGTGCAAGCTATTGACTCATGGGGTGTACTTAGTTTTTCACACATGATGTTTCCAATTTGGCTTAATTTTTGTTAAATAATGGAACAGTAGCGTCTATTGTGTGTTCTTCTGAAGTTGAATTTGCACTAATTTTAAGATCTTCTAAGGGACAGAGGTTTTATTTTGTCCTGAATCATAAAACCATAGATTTCAATGAGGGTGTACTTTGTTTATTATTTCCTTACTGTGCATCGACAAAAGAAGAGCTCATGGGCTACTACCAAAAAGATTTTTTGTTTTGATGTGTTTTACTTCCCATCCTTATTTGCTGATGTTGAGATTCTTCTTACCAATAATGGAATGAGGTCATTCTGAGCTGGGCCTCCATACCAGCTCCATACCAGGCAAAAGAACTGCTTAGCTGGTACATACAACTCTCATCATATACAATATGACTACCTCTCTGGCTGGTGCCCCCACTTGGTGGATACTTCAGGGTCTTGTTCTGTATGCTTCCTTTATTCCATTGTGTAATTTGAATACTAGTTATTTCAGCCAGAAAAGACGGTTGACCTACTATTTCTTTTCACCTGCTCAGAGAAGTTAATATGTTTCAGATGCTTTCTAGTCAAAACCAAGAGAAAACATTTCACACAGTCCTGTGATTCTTTTCCTAAATCGGTCTTTTTCAGGCGTTAGGCAGTTCACTTGTTGGGCCTCACTAGCCAGGATCCCCTCCGAAATTAGAAAATGGGAATTAGACTTTGGAAGAAAAATTAGCCTTTTTCAATATTTTGGTTCGATAAAGGGTTGTGGTTCTGTATTATTGGATTAAACATAAAATTCTGTGCTGGAGCCTTTCCAACTTCTAGAATAAATATCCTATGATATAAGTCTATGGATTAAGGTTAAGTTCACAATAATATTAGATTTTTTTTTTTTTAATAAGGTAATGGTTTTACATGTCAAGTTATATGTGTATCTGAGGTAGTGATTATGATATCTAAGAGTAAAATTATGTTTTTTTTTTCATCCTTAGAAAATTCGTATTAGTCAAATTTATTATTTTTTTTTTCAAAACGCAATGCTGTTATCATTGTGTACAAAAATTAGCTGCCTTAGTTTAACCCCTGACATACAGATCTGCTGAGAGGACTCTACTGCTCTGGAGAATAAGGATGTCATTTCGAGCAGTATGTCATCTATAGGATTTAGACATTAGAAAACTGCCATTTAAAGGGGGTTGTCCAGTGGAAAAAAATTATTCCAAATGATAGCTTTTTGAAATATCAACGCTTTTCTAATTTACTGTCATCAAACTTTTCAACATTTTCTGTGACTTTTGCTCTTTCTTTCTTGACAGGAAGCTTCTGACACTGAACTTCTCTCTGCTGGGTCTTGAACCCAGGACATCTGGTATGCAAGGCAGCAACATAGTGAGGTGAGCCTCAAGCTAACCTCTTACTAGATGAAGGTTTTTCTCAGCCTACAAGCCTCAATTGCATTGATCTTCTTTCCAGAGCACTGGTATATAGAGCACTGGTATATAGAGAGATATCTCTGTATGCCAGTACCATAGAAGTGTATAAAAAGAAGGAGAAACATATATATGCGTGTGTACTTTCTCTTTTCTTTTTTACACTTCTAAGTTACTGACTTAGAGATATACAGTCATATGAAAAAGTTTGGGCACCCCTATTACTCTTAATCATTTTTAGTTCTAAATATTTGGGTGTTTGCAACAGCCATTTCAATTTGATATATCTAATAACTGATGGACACAGTAATATTTCAGGATTGAAATGAGATTTATTGTACTAACAGAAAATGTGCAATATGCATTAAATCAAAATTTGACCGGTGCAAAAATTTGGGTACCCTTATCATTTTATTGATTTGAATACTCCTAACTACTTTTTACTGACTTACTGAAGCACAAAATTGGTTTTGTAACCTCACTGAGCTTTGAACTTCATAGCCAGGTGTATCCAATCATGAGAAAAGGTATTTAAGGTGGCCAATTGCAAGTTGTTCTCCTATTTGAATCTCCTCTGAAGAGTGGCATCATGGGCTCCTCAAAACAACTCTCAAATGATCTGAAAACAAAGATTGTTCAACGTAGTTGTTCAGGGGAAGGATACAAAAAGTTGTCTCAGAGATTTAACCTGTCAGTTTCCACTGTGAGGAACATAGTAAGGAAATGGAAGACCACAGGGACAGTTCTTGGTAAGCCCAGAAGTGGCAGGCCAAGAAAAATATCAGAAAGGCAGAGAAGAAGAATGGTGAGAACAGTCAAGGACAATCCACAGACCACCTCCAAAGAGCTGCAGCATCATCTTGCTGCAGATGGTGTCACTGTGCATCGGTCAACAATACAGCACACTTTGCACAAGGAGAAGCTGTATGGGAGAGTGATGCGAAAGAAGCCGTTTCTGAAAGCACGCCACAAACAGAGTCGCCTGAGGTATGCAAAAGCACATTTGGACAAGCCAGCTTCATTTTGGAAGAAGGTCCTGTGGACTGATGAAACAAAGATTGAGTTGTTTGGTCATACAAAAAGGCGTTATGCATGGCGTCCAAAAAACACAGCATTCCAAGAAAAACACTTGCTACCCACTGTAAAATTTGGTGGAGGTTCCATCATGCTTTGAGGCTGTGTGGCCAATGCCGGCATCGGGAATCTTGTTAAAGTTGAGGGTCGTATGGATTCAACTCAGTATCAGCAGATTCTTGAGAATAATGTACAAGAATCAGTGACGAATTTGAAGTTACGCCGGGGATGGATATTTCAGCAAGACAATGATCCAAAACACAGCTCCAAATCTACTCAGGCATTCATGCAGAGGAACAATTACAATGTTCTGGAATGGCCATCCGAGTCCCCAGACCTGAATATCATTGAACATCTGTGGGATAATTTGAAGCGGGCTGTCCATGCTCGGTGACCATCAAACTTAACTGAACTGGAATTGTTTTGTAAAGAGGAATGGTCAAAAATACCTTCATCCAGGATCCAGGAACTGATTAAAAGCTACAGGAAGTGACTAGAGGCTGTTATTTTTGCAAAAGGAGGATCTACTAAATATTAATGTCACTTTTCTGTTGAGGTGCCCATACTTTTGCACCGGTCAAATTTTGGTTTAATGCATATTGCACATTTTCTGTTAGTACAATAAACCTCATTTCAATCCTGCAATATTACTGTGTCCATCAGTTATTAGATATATCAAATTGAAATGGCTGTTGCAAACACCCAAATATTTAGAACTAAAAATGATTACGATTAATAGGGGTGCCCAAACTTTTTCATATGACTGTATATACATGTGTACTTTGTGCCTGGAAAAAAGAAACATTGCTATTGATTCTTCCTCTAATTAGCTTCTGGTTCATCTTACTATTCTGTTGCCTTTCTTACCAGAGGTCTTGGGTTCATGAACCAGCTTAGACGTCTAAAAAAAAAAATGTCTGCAATATTCAGTGACATCTTCTAGACATCAGAGTGCTGGAAGTCAAAACTCTCTGGGCACTGAGGGAGGCGGGGGCATTTCCACCTGTGTCAGGGAGACGCTTCCTGACAAAAAGGGGCAAAAAAGTGAAGATATAAAAATTTTCATGCCTGTATCTTTGAAAAAAGTGTTTATTTAGCAAAAAGCTTTTATTTGGTCAACGCCTTTAAGCAATTCCTAAGATGCTGAGAGGTTCAAGAGAGGTTTTTTCTTGTGCACAGGGGTGGGGGTTTGGTGTGTGAGCTTGCAAACAAAAAACGTAACATCACAGTAGCATGTGACCTCGGATGTGCATTTCAGGGGAGAGTGGAGAAGGGAGGGGTACACAGAGAGTGAGAGCAGGCAGATGAATCATGGGAAATATAGTTTGTTCACATATTCACGGCATGTAATAGTTATACAAGGAGCAGCATGTAAAATAAAGCCAAGCAAAGGCTGCACAAGGGGACAGTGAGTATTGAGCACTACTGTGGATGTATTTGCAGATAATTTTTGGAAGCTAGATAGCCCCTTTTTGGTAGATTCTCTATCCAAAAGTGGCAAAATTCTGTATCCTACTGTGTCCTTGCAATTATGTAATAGGCCAGATTGTTTTTAATAAGATGATATTTGCATAACCTCCAGAACTTGGTGGCCTCGCATTTATCGATCCACTTACTATATCTATATATAGAATGTGTAATGTGTGTGTGTGTGCATACAGTGCTGTGCAAAGGTTTAAGGCAGATGTGGAAAAATGCTGCAAAGTAAGAATGCTTTCAAAATTAGAAGTACTAGTTTATTTTTGTCTATTAACAAAATGCAAAGTGAATGAACAAAATAAAAATCTAAATTAAACCCATATTTGGTGTGACCATTCTTTGCCTTCACAACAGCACATTTTTTTCTAGGTACGTCTGCACACAGTTTTTGGTGGAACTAGGCATGGAGATTGTTTCGGATATCTTGGAGAACTGACCACAGATGTTCTGGAAATGTAGATATGCTCAGATCCTTCTGTCTTTTCATGTAATCCCTGACAAACTCAATAATGTTAAGATCAGGGCTCTGTGGGGGCTATATTGTCACTTCCAGAACTCCTCCTTCAAAGGGTGGTCACACAAAATATTGATACAATTTATATTTCTTTTGTGTTCATTCACTTAATTTTGTAAATTGATAAAACTATTAACACTAGTTTTGAAAGCAGTAAGTTTTCCAAAATTTTGCACAGTACTGTGTAGGTGTAGGTGTGTTTGTAGATATACAGCATACATATATATAGTCATTGGAAAAACTAAGTGACCTCTCTTTCCATTCCATACTTTACATGTCATAGCATAATAAAAAAAAAAAAAAACTGATCCTTAGAAAATCTTAAAATTAGGTAAATACATCCTCAGATGAACAGCACATGACAAATTACACCGTGTCATTATTTACTTAACAGAATCTAAGCCAAAATGCAGAAGCAGTCATACAGAAAACCATTACTTTCTACAAGCATTGATTCATGAGGTGTACTTAATTTTTCATTTAGTGTTTCCATTATAAGAAGAAAAAAAAAAAGCTGTGGAATCCATTTTAGGTTGTTGTTCATCACCTAATTTTAAGACCCTCTAAGGACCAGATTGGTAATTATTACTTCTTTATACCTAAATCAAAGATCATAGAATTCAAAGAGGATGTACTTTATTTTTCTCATGACTATCTGTCTATCTATAACCATCTTCTACTATAACATAACTTATCTTGTACTAAAAAGAAAGCAGCACTATGAAAATACACACAGTTGGTGCAAGCCTTCGGTCAGTGGCAAGATGGCCAAAACAGCTAAGTAAATAAGAGTCAGCACTCCAAAATTAATGCATAACGTAATGTTTCGGTTCAACCCGAATCTTTCTCAAGCGAGTTAAACGAAACATCACATCACTGGGACAATATAGTCCATTTTTTGTATTAATCTTTACTTTAGCTCTCTATCTCTGTAGCATGTGGTTTATATTTAACTATTAATTAGGCTAGACTGTTATATTATGACATCAGTGTGGTTTGCGTGCACCCAGTGACCTGCACACATCAGTCAAGCAACAATTTGGTGCAGTTGTACCAATATCTGCCTGAAGAGAAGACACAGGGGGCCACTGTTTGTCTTATATTAAATACTTGCACTAGGAATGTTCAGTAGCGAGTCAGAATGCTGCAGCTCTCCAAGCCAAACACATATGGAACTGGCAGAGACTTTTGATAATGAGTCAATACAAATGTTATAACTTTCTGTTCTCTGCTAAATATATTTTATGTTAAGATTTTTTTTTTAATGATTCCCTTCCTTCATCTTTCTCCATCCTAATGGTACAGAGAGAAATAGGCATTTTTAGTTTTTGTCCCCTTTGCAGAATTATATGTCTTTTTCTAAACTTGATCTTATGCTGCTGGGTAATGATCTCATTTTAACTTCCAACATTGTGCACATTTTTTTTTATTTGAGTCCTTGCTTATCATAAAAAGTTATTGCCACTTTCTTCAGAAGATGGCGCAAAATATTGGAGCCCAGACCATACACCATGTTTTGCCCCATGCAGGGGCCTTTTTATTTTTTTTAATTTGTGGTATATAGTCTGAACTCCTATAAATTATTCGGTTATTTGAAGATACTGGGGGAGGCCTTTTTTTCTTGTTGATTATACACCCAAGTTGGGAAGCAGGGTTTCTGCTCTGCATCTTGGGGAAGGTTTCCCTTTGGTTGATGCTTTAGCTTTTTATTGTTTGAGCCCTTGCTTAGCTACAGCTTGGAGTCTGAAATCACTATGTATGAATGCCTCTCTGCCCAAGTTTGTTATGTAGGAAGTGGTTTGAGTAATGCATAAGGCCAGAGACCAAAATTTGGTTTCAACATCAAGATGAAAAAATACAGTGCTCATTTGTCATGTGATATATGGCAATGCTTATGGCTGACCATTTTAAATATGTCTACCCGCTTAAAGAAATTGATTTATGATCAGGGATCCATCATACATTCTAAAGTGGATATAACTCTGACCTATTTATGCTTTACCTCTCGAACTTCACACAGTTAGATTTCTTCTATCATACTTGTTATCTCATGGTTTTCCTATCATTTTTGTCATTTGAAAGAAGTCACCTATGCCTGAAACAGTGATTTTTGTCATCAGTTATGATGGAGCTGCAAGGGTTATGCTTTGGCTGTTTGTTCCAACAGCTCTGCATACACATGCCACTCAATGTTTCCTGGCCATTTCAAAAAGCTCAGTGGTTGTCTACTCCGGAATTCTACCCCTGTAATCATTACTGCGGTATGCTTATTTGGCTGGCATTGAGTATACAATAGTTTTCTGGAACCTCTCCTAAATTCCTGCTTTACCTCTTCAGCGCTGGAGTGAATCAGCAGAGGGCATGGGACAGACAGACCACTTATGTTGATGGGATTATTGATTCTACAAGTTTTAGTCTCCAGTTCACAATATAAAACAATTACCCTGTGTAATAAATATGATCTATAATATCTCATAACAGTTTATACATATTTCCCATTTGTTTCAGGTTCTCCAAGGAGCACAGCTTATCGCTGTTGCCTCTGCTGATCCAGCATCTGGTGTAGTTGATGGCTCTCCCCTGCAGGCCAATGATATCCAGGTTCAATATGTTCAGCTTGCACCAGTTAGTGAAGCCTCAGCAACAGCTCAGGTAAGTAACTGTCCATAGTATATAATAACTTGCAAAAGCTTTTTCTTATAAAGGGTTAATGTGCCTCTGGAGGAGTGTGGTATAATTGGGCATTTGCTAGAGCCTCACCCTCGGTGCACGATTACAGTGGTATCTGTTTATATCGGTCCTGCTTTCAAACACATGTAATTTGGAAACAACTACATGTTTTCTGTAGCTCTGTTGACCTCTCTGAATTGTAGTATACAAATTGGGGTTTGTTATCCAATGGATAACATGTAATGCAGGAGGGTTTATATGTCTGAACCCTCCTAAAACCATATAAAACATTGCTGTGACTGATGTATAAAACCTGATGAAGGGACACTTAAGTGACTGGACAGAGGGTTCAGTGCAGTCATTATAAAAATTAAACTGTCTTGAGGGAGTATTCCAGTGATTGCTCCGTACAAGAAAAACTCTATGCTACCTCCTGCCAGAAAACCCAATCAAATTCCAGTGCTGCTGGTACCAGTTACCTGGGTATTGCATTAGCCAGCTTGCTGTCTGATGGCTCAGCTACACTTGTCATTCTGAAGCGATAACTAAAAGAGGTGAAGAGTGATGATTAGAATAGGAACACACATCAGTTCTTTCCTTGTGATTCCTCTTCAAAGCTCTTATTGCACCATCAGACTTTTTAGATCTAACATTTCAACACTTCCTGTTTAGTTCAGTGACAGGTGTAGATCAATGCTCAGTTATCCAGTATTGTACATTAAAGAGGTTGTCCATTAAACAAGTTTTTTAAATTTTTTGTAAATGCAGTGAGTGCTGCAAAATAATAACAAACAATACTCATTCATTTAAGCCACTTCTTCAGTCCTCACCGATCTGCTTTTACTTGGGCAATCAATTGCATGTACAGCCTATTTGCCAGGATGCTTGTTCCCTTTATGCTTCTGCAGTGAAGAGGTAGCGGAGTGATCAAGTCCCCTATTGGGACAAGAAAAAATAAGTTAAACAAAAGAATGTTAAAGAACTCCCAATGTCATTTAACCTGCAAGATTAATTATGTGGAAAAAAACAAACAAACAAGAAAACAAAGTTAAAATTGGTGGTTTTGGTCACCTGGCCACTCAAAAAAGAAATCAAGAAAAAGTGATCAAAAAAGCCTCATTGAAGAAAAACAATGGTCAGTTTACCTGAAAGAGTGCACTTTATCTAGCCTTTTTTGCACAGTCCAAACATAGCAACAATCCAGCACTTCATTAGAAGTCCATTATTTTGCTAGTAAACCATTAAAATCCGTGTATACAAGCAGATTAGCACAAATATATAGAATCCTGTACCTCTGGGGCGCACCGCTTTACACGTTTCAGATTTACCAGTCTTTAGTCATAACCACATGTCATTTCCAGGGCAGGAAGGAGATATACCAAGGGCAAGTATAAACCACAACCCCCAGCACCTGGGCATAATATATAGCACAATTAGAAACATAAAGAATAGAAACAAAACCACACATGCTTCATAATGAAAGATGAGGTCAGTACCATAATTCAGGACCTGTCGGTGGGCAGTATTTAAAATGAATATTCCTAATGCTTCTCTATTGAGGAGCGCACACCTCCAATCTACACCTCGCAATGGCTGATTTACTTTCAGTGGCATTGAGAGGGTTAATCTAGTGAGTTTTCCCTCATGTCCAAAGAAGAAGTGCCCGAGCACATTGGATAGATTAACAGCCTCTGGATTGCCTGATTCCCTAATGTGTCCCCCTCAATGTCTCCTATATTGCAGATACTGCAGGTTGCATACTAAATGACATAACTGCTGTCACAATTAATAAAACTCTTTATATTAAATGTTTTACTATTCTTGGCATTACTGATAGTGTTGTTTTTTTTTCTGTGTTTTTTTTTTTTGTCTTTTGGGATAGCATGTGCATCTCTCCTGTTGTAATATAGGCAGATGTTTTTTTTATGATCTCTGTAATTTTATGGTATTTATTGCTATAAGCAGTCATAAATACCGGTTTCTCTCTGCTGTCTAGACATTGCCCTGGAAAGAATTAATTGAGAGTGTTGTTTCTAGTTTGCGATGTGATCCGCTTTCTTAAGGTTTCGCTCAGGACAACCACGTTTCTGTAATGTCTTATATAGGTCCTTTTATTCTGGAAACCCAGTTCGTAGAATAATTGTGCTTTATAGGTGTTAATTCTCCTTCTGGCATGCTTTTAATGGTGTGCCTGGACTGACATGATTCTGCATATAAAACAGCATAACGCTAGGTTCACACTAGCGTTCAGCTTTCCATTCTTCTGATCCACTTGGACCACCCAGAAAACAGAAACCTAATCCGCTTAAAAAACGGTTACCTTAGACTATAATGGGGTCTGCCGGGTTTTTGCAATTGTTGACATTCAGATATTCCATAAACCATGGTACAGCCGCCTCATCGAAGTCCAGGTAACATTATCTATGAAATGACCGTACCACAAAAGTCAATGTCAGATGGATTTAATGGATAGCACAGTGACCTATTCTTTTCTATGGCCCCTTGCACTGTGTTTTTAACCAGGACTAAGGAATTTTCTTAGAATTGGGTTTTCATTACCTGTAATCCATAATCAACATTTACAGAAATAAAACACTAGAAATAGAACACTCTGTGTGTAAATACTCTAGAAAATTTAGGAGGTCACATTTTTAATTTAATTACTGAAAGAAATAAACGTTTCAAAGATATTCTAATTTATTGAGATGCACCTGTAACTAAGGACAGGTCCTGTTTCTCTCCATTTTGCTATCCGAGTGTATGTGTCCAGGTTAAAAACAGAAAGCACACAGATGTCACAGTTATGTGTATGTAACTTAAAGTGGCACAAATGAACTCATTGTGCAAAAATCAAACTCTCATACAGCTCAGTTAAAAATTTATGGCTCACAGAATGTAGGAACAGAAAATTTAATTATTGGGAGAAAAACAAAAATAAAATCTTTCACTTGTTTTAGTGCTGTTAAAAAAAAATTAAAACTGTGCTGTGATTGGCGGTTATGGCTAACAAATAATAAATGATAAATTTTAGACCAGTTTTAATAAATGTGTCCAGAAAACTGGTGTAAATGTTAAGTCTGCCGGTGTCAATCACCAGCAGCACATCATGACCATTTGCAAAAAGTGTCAAGAATGGCGGAACACCATGTGCAACACTCATCTTTTTTTTTTTTTAATGCGCTATATATACGTCATATACAGTCTTTAAAAATCTGCCCCATAGTTTTTTGTTTTTTTTTTTAAACTGTAATTTTTATTGAATTTTAAATTTTACGAAGGTTTAAGAACACAAAATGCAGCGAAAAAAAACAGCATAAACTGGATAATTGCCCCATTGTTTTTACAGTGTGAGCCTATTGGTCAATACAGTGCCATAGTCTCTGTCCTATGAAGAGGGGTGGGTATACAGTGCCTTCTACATAATGGGAAAAGGAATTGTGGAGAATGCCAGTTATATCAGGTTCTTTACAACGATGGGGTACAAATTCCATTCATCTCTACCACTAACCATCAGAAAATTGAGAAGAAGAGGAAGAAAGTAATATTGCACTGCAGTTATCCAACTACAGTGCCTTGCGAAAGTATTCGGCCCCCTTGAACTTTTCAACCTTTTGCCACATTTCAGGCTTCAAACATAAACATATAAAATTTTAATTTTTTGGTGAAGAATCAACAACAAGTGGGACACAATTGTGAAGTGGAACGAAATTTATTGGTTATTTTAAACTTTTGTAAAAAATAAAAAACTGAAAAGTGGGGCGTGCAATATTATTCGGCCCCTTTACTTTCAGTGCAGCAAACTCACTCCAGAAGTTCAGTGAGGATCTCTGAATGATCCAATGTTGTCCTAAATGATTGATGATGATAAATATAATCCACTTGTGTGTAATCAAGTCTCCGTATAAATGCACCTGCTCTGTGATAGTCTCAGGGTTCTGTTTAAAGAATGGTCTAAAATTCCAGCAGAGCATTGTAAGAAACTCATTGATGGTTACCGGAAGCGGTTGTTCACAGTTATTTTGTCTAAAGGTTGTGCTACCAAGTATTAGGCTGAGGGTGCCAATACTTTTGTCCGGCCCATTTTTGGAGTTTTGTGTAAAATGATCAATGATTTGACTTTTTTTTTCATTCTCTTTTGTGTTTTTTCATTGCAAGCAAAATAAATGAAGATAGTATTACCAAAGCATTTGTGATTGCAATCATTTTCTGGAAGAAATTGAGTATTATCTGACAGAATTGCAGGGGTGCCAATACTTTTGGCCAGCACTGTAAATGCACCTGCTCTGTGATAGTCTCAGGGTTCTGTTTAAAGCGCAGAGAGCATCATGAAGACCAAGGAACACACCAGGCAGGTCCGTGATACTGTTGTGGAGAAGTTTAAAGCCGGATTTGGATACAAAAAGATTTCCCAAACTTTAAACATCCCAAGGAGCACTGTGCAAGCGATCATATTGAAATGGAAGGAGTATCAGACCACTGCAAATCTACCAAGACCCGGCCGTCCCTCTAAACTTTCATCTCAAACAAGGAGAAGACTGATCAGAGATGCAGCCAAGAGGCCCATGATCACTCTGAATGAACTGCAGAGATCTACAGCTGAGGTGGGAGAGTCTGTCCATAGGACAACAATCAGTTGTACACTGCACAAATCTGGCCTTTATGGAAGAGTGGCAAGAAGAAAGCCATTTCTCAAAGATATCCATAAAAAGTCTCGTTTAAAGTTTTCCACAAGCCACCTGGGAGACACACCAAACATGTGGAAGAAGGTGCTCTGGTCAGATGAAACCAAAATTGAACTTTGTGGCCACAATGCAAAACGATATGTTTGGCGTAAAAGCAACACAGCTCATCACCCTGAACACACCATCCCCACTGTCAAACATGGTGGTGGCAGCATCATGGTTTGGGCCTGCTTTTCTTCAGCAGGGACAGGGAAGATGGTTAAAATTGATGGGAAGATGGATGGAGCCAAATACAGGACCATTCTGGAAGAAAACCTGTTGGAGTCTGCAAAAGACCTGAGACTGGGACGGAGATTTATCTTCCAACAAGACAATGATCCCAAACATAAAGCAAAATCTACAATGGAATGGTTCACAAATAAACGTATCCAGGTGTTAGAATGGCCAAGTCAAAGTCCAGACCTTAATCCAATTGAGAATCTGTGGAAAGAGCTGAAAACTGCTGTTCACAAACGCTCTCCATCCAACCTTACTGAGCTTGAGCTGTTTTCCAAGGAAGAATGGGCAAGAATTTCAGTCTCTCGATGTGCAAAACTGATAGAGACATACCCCAAGCGACTTGCAGCTGTAATCGCAGCAAAAGGTGGCGCTACAAAGTATTAACTTAAGGGGGCCGAATAATTTGGCACGCCCCACTTTTCAGTTTTTTATTTTTTACAAAAGTTTAAAATAACCAATAAATTTCGTTCCACTTCACAATTGTGTCCCACTTGTTGTTGGTTCTTCACCAAAAATTAAAATTTTATATCTTTATGTTTGAAGCCTGAAATGTGGCAAAAGGTTGAAAAGTTCAAGGGGGCCGAATACTTTCGCTTGGCACTGTATACCCATAATCAGATCAGGTGGATCCTATAGAGTGCCATTAAACATGCTGTTTTTATTCACGTCAGCGCACGCTCTGTTTTTTCTAGACCAATGAAAATCACTAACACTGATCAAAAATACAAAACACCTGTGTGGTTTAAAAAAAAAAACGTATGAGTTAATGTGAGTAAAAATTCAGATGTGTAATAGCAACCTTATGGTGCTAGGACATGAACGTTAGTTGTCGTGATTTACCTCTGACTGCTGGATTGCACCTAGATTTGCCATTAACACGCTGGTGTAATAGCATTTACCATGTTATGTGATCAGAAAATTCTGGTCGATACTTAATCTCCTGCTTTGGACTCCAGACAAATCTCCTCCTCTCGGACCTGACATTTTCATGAATAATAATTGAAAGGAGTTTGTAAGAAGAAAAAAAAATAACTGGAATGTAGAGGTGTAATTCCCGAGGACCAGCACATACATTCATCCCCTGCTGCTGAGATATAGAATAACCTACCCAGTTCTCCAGCACAGCGGGGTCACTAATAAAGGTTTTATCAGTGCCAGCAATGACTTCCATCATGCCAAGACCTCAACTCTGCTGTTTTTGTATTTAATTTCAAACACCTTCCATTCCCTAAAAAAATAAATCCAAGTAAAAACAAACATCCTCCAAGAATCTGCAGCGCTCCCAGAACTAAGACTGACCTTGTCAGCCTCCTTCTTTTCCCCTTTTAAGAACCTGGTTGAACTTGGGGATCATAGTATATTATCAATATAATCCAGAGGGAATTTATGCCATTACTAAAGGCAACTTTGTAGAAATGTTTGTTCTTTATGCAGTTTAATTCTGACTACATTTTTTTTTTACACCAGCCCACCAGCAGGACATCTTAGGGTACAGATAGCTTTATTAATCACAAAGTCATCAGTATTTACTTAAATGCAGAAATTACACTACCTTTCAAAAGTTTGGGGTCCCCCAGACAATTTTGTGTTTTCCATGAAAACTCACACTTTTATTTATCAAATGAGTTGCAAAATGAATAGAAAATATAGTCAAGACATTGACAAGGTTAGAAATAATGATTTTTATTTGAAATAATAATTTTCTCCTTCAAACTTTGCTTACAGCATTGCAGACCTTTGGCATTCTGGCTGTTAATTTGCTGAGGTAATCTGGAGAAATTTCATTCTTTCAGAAGCCCCTCCCACAAGTTGGATTGGCTTTGGCCCTTTTTGCGTACCATACGGTCAAGCTGCTCCCACAACAGCTTAATGGGGTTGAGATCTGGTGACTGCGCTGGCCATTCCATTACAGATAGAATACCAGCTGCCTGCTTCTTCCCTAAATAGTTCTTGCATAATTTGGCGGTGTGCTTTGAGTCATTGTCCTGTTGTAGGATGAAATTGGCTCCAATCAAGCGCTGTCCACAGGGTATGGCATGGCTTTGCAAAATGGACTGATAGCCTTCCTTATTCAAAATCCCTTTTACCTTGTACAAATCTCCCAATTTACCAGCACCAAAGCAACCCCAGACCATCACATTACCTCCACCATGCTTGACAGATGGCGTCAGGCACTCTTCCAGCATCTTTTCAGTTGTTCTGCATCTCACAAATGTTCTTCTGTGTGATCCAAACACCTGAAACTTCGATTCGTCTGTCCATAACACTTTTTTTCCAATCTACCTCTGTCCAATGTCTGTGTTCTTTTGCCCATATTAATCTTTTCCTTTTATTAGCCAGTCTCAGATATGGCTTTTTCTTGGCCACTCTGCCCTGAAGGCCAGCATCCCTGAGTCACCTCTTCACTGTAGACGTTGACACTGGCGTTTTGCAGGTACTATTTAATGAAGCTGCCAGTTGAGGACCTGTGAGGCGTCGATTTCTCAAACTAGAGACTCTAATGTACTTGTCTTGTTGCTCAGTTGTGCAGCGGGGCCTCCCACTTTTCTTTCTACTCTGGTTAGAGCCTGTTTGTGCTGTCCTCTGTCCTGTTTGTATGGAATAGCCTTCATTTCTAAGAACAAGAATAGACTGTCGAGTTTCATATGAAAGTTCTCTTTTTCTGGCCATTTTGAGAGTTTAATCGAACCAACAAATGTAATGCTCCAGATTCTCAACTAGCTCAAAGGAAGGTCAGTTTTATAGCTTCTCTAACCAGCAAAACTGTTTTCAGCTGTGCTAACATACTTGCACAAGGGTTTTCGTGGGTTTTCTAAACATCCATTAGCCTTCTTACACAGTTAGCAAACACAACGTACCATTAGAACACTGAAGTGATGGTTGCTGGAAATGGGCCTCTATACACCTATGTAGATATTGCATTAAAAACCAGACCATTGCAGCTAGAAAAGTCATTTACCACATTAACAATGTATAGAGTGTATTTCTGAATCATTTAATGTTATCTTCATTGAAAAAAACTGCTTTTCTTTCAAAAATAAGGAAATTTCTAAGTGACCCTAAAATTTGAACGGTAGTGTATACTTGAATAATATAATGGTAAAACCCTAGAGCAGATGCTCTTCCCTTAAAACCTGTTGCCCAGTGGTATATAGCTGTAATCCAGTAAGTGATAACTAATGTAATATTGTTTTATACTTGGTGCATTATCACATCTATAGAGGTTTAGTCTAGGATGTTTGGTCCACTACTTTTGTTTTGTTTTTACACATGCAGTAACATACATATCAACTCATCAAAGTTTACCAGGAGTCTCCTGGTTTTCAGGCACCCTCACCTGGTGAATATTCACTTTTCCCTGGCAGCCAGCTACATTAGTATGCTGTTCTGCTTCTCAATTCTGCT
Organism: Leptodactylus fallax; assembly: GCA_947044405.1. Classification (NCBI taxonomy): domain Eukaryota; kingdom Metazoa; phylum Chordata; class Amphibia; order Anura; family Leptodactylidae; genus Leptodactylus; species Leptodactylus fallax. Next base: position 3,601,077 of record CAMRHE010000083.1, read on the forward strand.
TGCAGGCATGGATTATAAAGGCTTATTTAGGGGTCATTCACACTACCGCTGGTGACCATTAGTAGTGTCCGTTGCTATTGTCTGTTACAAGATTTTATCAACGGACACTAGCAGAACCGTCACAAATCCATAAAAAATTCCATTTTATTTAGTGTCCGTTATTACTGTCCGTTTTGTTTCTGGGCATGTTCAGAAAGCAGAATCAAAAAAAAAAAATAAAAAAGTAAAAAATGGGCAGTATAAAAATGGACACTAACTGACACATTAAATGTATCAGTTAAAAAAATCGGACACATTAACATCAGTAAGTGTCTGTTATGATAGGTGTCCGTTTTTCTTTTGGTTTTTTTTTTCAGAATGGATATCCAACAGTAGTGTGAACCCACCCTAATAAAATGATTCAGTTTTAACAAAGTGCTGGATAACTGTGTTTGGACAATACTTATAGTGATTGCTAAATGTTGTATTATACAGCAGGCACCAATAGATGCCGCAGTCAGTTGCAACAGTGGCATCTAAACTGTTGCAGTACATAGACATTGCTGTCTTTGACACTGGCGGGGGGGGGGGAGGCTATTGTATCTACGTGGGGGACAACAACTGGTTGTCATGACAGATGGGGGTCTATCAAAGGCACAAATCTTCTATTTAATAGAAGATATAATAGAATCTATAACATCCTGCAACTGGCAGAGTGTAATAGAACTATGGTATATTGATAACAAACTGCAATACTAAAGTATAGCAGTATATTGTGTGAGTAATTAAACCATCTATGGTTCAAACCACCTAGGGTAACTTAAAAAAAAAATTTTTAATCACCCACCCCCATTTTACAAATAAAAATAAACATATATTTTTCATTCACAGAGCCATATGAGGGCTTAATGTTTACCGGACAAATTGTTCTTTGTAATGATACCATTTAATAATCTGTATTATGTAATGGGGGAAAAAAAATTTAGTATGGGGTAGAATTGGAGAAAAACTGTGTTTTTGTTTTACGGCATTCACTATTCAGCCAAAATGACACATCACCTATATTCTATGGGTTGGTACGATTACAGGGATACCAAATTTATATAGATTTTTTTTATTGCAATTTAATTTTTTTTTTTTTATATATATATACTTATATAAACCTTTTTTTTTAACTATTTTATTAGCCTCCCACCCCCCAGGGGGCTTGAACCTAGAATCTTTTGATTGAATGTCCCATAGACTGCAGTCCAACTATATAGCTCAGCCTCAATAGCTATATTGCTATGACAGGCCTAGGAGCCTTCGTTAGGCTCCTGACTGCCATAGAAACAGGACGGCTCCCAACATCTTGCTATGCAGGAGCCGTCCTGCATCAGAAAAGGTGCAGGGACCGGCTCCAGGGGGCTAATTTACACTTTAGAGGGGGGGGGGGCTCACGCAATGCCTGCAATCAAAGTGAACTCTGATCACGGGCATTAGCTCCAGGTCTCCACTGTATAATACAGTGATGGCCTGATGGCAATGGTAGCCACTCTGCTTCAGAAGCAGAGCAGCTGCTATCTTTAAAGACCTGCCATCCGCCGTACTATTACAGCGGGTGTCGGGAAGGGGGTAAACATATTAAAACATAACAAAAACTATGTGGCATAGTTGCAGTGGGCTTTAAAAAAAAAAATCTCATTCACACTGCTAAAGGAACCTACAGCACAAAGTCTTTTGCACTGTGGATTTTAAATTTGCAGCACATCAGGTTCTTCCTGTGGGTTCAGCAGGGTTTGAAAACCAGATGATTCATGGGGTAGAGCAATGATAAATTAGTTCTTGTCCCACAAAAAAACATTTCCTCAATAACTTCAGTCCATGGAAAAAAGTATAAAATTAGCAAAATATTTAAAAATACATATATCAGGTATTGCCATAATGATACTAACTGAATAAAGACAACATGTTATTTTCTCTTCTTGGTGAACAGCACAAACTTTAAAATAAAAACAAAAAAATGAAGAAAAAAAAAATGGCAAAATTGTTTAAGTGAGTTTAGACAACAACATATAGGCACCACAAAATGAGTCCTTTGAAAACTACAATTCAACCAACAAAAAATAAAATCCTCAAACAGCTACATTTGTAAAATATGCATCAATGAAAAAATATAGCATCCTGAAGGCTAAAACTGATTTCCTCTAGGGATTGGCAAAGTTTGCAAAATTTATTTAATGAATATTCACAAGGTTCACCCGCCAGTTTTCATTTACTTGTTTGGCCTGAACTGAAAGTATTATTATTATACTTTGGGGTCTCTGGTGTTCCTGGGAGACTGAAGAGGCTGAAAAGATCACAGAGGATAGCAATGATTTGTCGGTGGCGAACCCCAATAATTTCTGGTTTGACTGAACCTGAGATTTTTGGAAAATTTATAAAGAACATGGCTTGTTACGTACTGGCTTGCTCATCTCTAGCTAGGTCATTAAAGGGTTTTTCCATCTCCCTATTTCTGCAGCTTTACCTGCTGTCTCTTCTTCTCACTTGCTGTATTCTTCCACAAGCTGGCGGGAAGGCTTTGCCTGTTTGATGAAGATGTAGACTTTGCCTTTACCATGAGAGATTATTTATTATGATTACTAGAAATCTAATATAAATGCAGATCAAATAATATGCACAGTAAATGTATATTAAATGTACACAGGTTTGTACAGAACACTTACCATGCTTCTAGAGAACTGACTCAGTGTTATCTTTGTGTTTACATGTAGATACAACTGTCCGAGCCTTTATCAGCAATTAGTTGAACTGATTGTCCTGCAGGCAGAGCTGTAGATAACAGTGAGAGCACTTAGCCCCCCCAGAGAGCAGTGACTCACATCATCCATCCTGCTTATCACATAGGCTTCATGGAAACAATGTGTAAACAATGGGAGGAATAATTTCACTTAACAGACAAACAAAGCAGTATTGTTAAAGCAATGTATTTAGGAAAACTCTTGAATTTACATAAGTTAGCAGTATAGATAAGATCCTTGAGATGGAAATACCCCTTTAAGCAGTTATTGTTGATACTTCCATCACTTTATGAAATGTGCTTTTACTGTACTATACACAGATATAATAACAATGAGTCCCCCCAAAAAATCAGCTAGAGGAAAAAAAAAACTGCTACTGACTCCCATTGAAATGAATGGGAGGCGGACTCTGCCTCAAAATCAGCCTGCAAAAAACTCCGTGTGAACATACCCTAATAATACCTGTCCTGTATCACTGGGTTCACATTGTGTAGACTACATGCTCAGGAGTAGTTACGTTATAATGATTATTATTTTCTTTTTAGGCAGTGGAGCCTCTGCAATCTGCGTTACAGCCAGAAATGCACATTGAACATGAAGCTATTCAGATCCAGTAACCAGATCTGTGTACCAACAGTATCGATAAAGCACGGCTGCTTAAAAGAATGCTGCCGATGGAGAATTTGCTGAAATTCACCGGTGGGACATCCAGCCGTTTAACAGGACCAGACTGTAGCACTAGATGGGAAGCAGCCACAGAATTCATTATTTTCAGTCATTTCTATTATAATAATGCTATTTTTTTATATTGTTTACAAGTGATCTCTTTTATAGAGTGTTCTTTTCTGTTACTTTATTTTTCATTTGCTGTTCCCCTTAGTCAGTGAATGGACTCCTCCATGACAATTATGAAGCCACTCACTGTTTTAGGAACTTTATGATGATACATTAAGACTAAAGTTCAAATTATATTGCATCATATGTCAGTGGAGGAGGCTGCAGAGAAGATGCAGCCCATGACCTCTACAGGACCTTAACTATTCAGCCCTATAGGTAGTCATTTAAAGTGACCACCTGGTTATAGGGACATTTGAGAAGATTGCACTCTCCCAAGCATTGTACCCGTTTGGCTTTTAATCACGGCCTGGCAACCCTCCTGACATGTTTGGTTTAGTAAATAACTGTGTTTACTCATAATGTAGCAATTCTGGAGCATCTTTTCTTAGGGATTTAAGTTATGTTGTTCCTCTGTTATTACTAGAAAGTTATGAATAGATTGACATTTGGGTATTTACCTATATACTCTGTGTTCAATGATTTCTGACAATGCCAGAAGGTGTAGGGATATATCTCTAGTAAAATGGTAACACCCAGTTGTCAATTTTTTTTTCAAAATGTGTAGGAGGAATAACACAGGAACAGCACAATGCAGAATTGTGAGAAAAGATGGTCTGAAATTGCTATTTAATGGGGAATACAAGTATTCAGTGAAACAGACATGTCAGGAGTGGTGACTTTTTAACTTGAAGATTTTAAGATCTCTGACCAATTGTTAACCGACCAGTCATAGGATTAAATAGGACCTTGCTGTGCAGTGTGCTGCCACCATGATGCTATCTTCAAAGATGTTTCTAAAATCTTGTGGTGCGCTTTAGTATTTGTGTAATTGAAAAGGCCATTAAACATATAATATAGATTCATTTATTCAATGAAATACATAAACGGCCGTTTTCTAGCCACACCATCAATCAGTCTTGTCTGAAATCATTGCTAACATTCACAAGTGATTATGCTGAAAGTTTTATGCATTGTGACATATACAGTTTATTCCCGTGATCAATGTTGCACTTTTATATAAAGCTGCTCATATATTAGGTCTAGTGGCTCATTCAAAGTTTCCACAAACCTCAAGTACATCAAAGGTTGCTAAAGCTTTATCTTCTGAAAAGTACTCTTTGCAAGCAAAGTTGTTTTCTGGAAATGTCCAGGACTCATTTACAGCTGCCTCTGAGGATGGCAAAAAGTGATTGGTGCTTCATATTTATAAAATTAGGAATAAGTAGAAAGAAACATGTATATGCAGTTATTATTTGTGTAATCCTGAAACGAAAAGTGGTTGTGTAAGATTGGAAAAACATGGCTGCTTTAATCCAGAAATGGCATCACTCTCGTCTGTGGGTTGTATCTGGTGCGACAGCTTAGTCCCATTGAAATGAATGAGTCTGAGCTGCAATACCAAAATCCACAAACAAGCAGCCATGTTTTCTCAATCTCAAACTGATTTAAAGATTGTACTTTAAAGGGAGCCCTGCCAGTTGTTAGGTTAGGGTCTCCTGAATCAAATAGTGTTTGTAAATCAGTGCCACCGTTGCTGTCAATATGTAGATGAGCTCTTTGGAGCAATGAGGGTGTTGACATTGCTACAAAGTAGTAAGTAGTAACACCATCATTGTTCCAAAGTGCTCATTTGAACATTGGCAAAAATAGCAGTGTCTTGGTTCCAGAGGCACCGATTCACAAGGGGAAAACACTGTCTTATTCAGTTGACCCTAACCTATCTATCTGCGGAACAGGGTTGATATTCTGGACTATGGTGACAGACTCCCTTTACGTTAATTCCAAGAATGAGAGAAAATTCTGATATTTTGTATAATTAGGGTCTATGGTCATTTCCATATCATTTCATAACACACACTTCATTTTTGTATAACAATCTAATGGTCAATTTATTAATCATCAGAATGAGTTGGTTACAATGATTTGCCTGGATAAATGCCACGCTCAGTCAATGTTTGCCAGTTGAATATGTAAATCTTATAGCTTGTAAATCACTCCTGACTGTATATAGAGGCAGCACAGGGAATGAATTACTGTTCCTGTGGTAACAGGGCAAAAACAAAAAAATGCGAACAGAGCCTAAAGCCAGACTGTGTATCATCAAAACAGCTCTACTGCAAACCCATAATGTATAATGAATACCTGCAGTTTTTCCGCCCATCAAAACATCTCTACAGCAAACAGATAATGTATAACAAAGAATATCTCCCATGTCATTTATGCTTCTCTATATTGTATAGATTATATAAAATATCCTATTTTAAAGAACAATTTCCTAAGATCAATAGCCAGGAACTAGGGCCTCTGTATTAGGATATATTTTGTTTGTATCCATCTTCTGTGGTCATGTTATCAATAATGCTTGGACAATAAGAGCCTCAATAAATATGTATTTATGAGCAATGTGTGGCCTGATGTGTGTGAGCCATCACTTCTCCAACAGTGGACACGTTAACATAAGGTAGAGATGGGCATGAGGAGCTCAACCCTGTATGAGCAGGCCCTGTGGTAGGCTGTAGGCACTCAATGAAGCCAGCTGGCACTTGACAATGTCATAATTTTAGTACAACCACAGGCGCCTTGTTTTAAGTAGTGAATACATTGTATGTAGCACCTTCAGGAGAGATACAGTTGGTGACAAGGTCAGGAACTTTATAAGTTTAGCCTTTTTTAGTTACTTTACATTAAATTTCATCACTTATCTTTCAGTTCTGCTAACTGGACATAAAATGTATGGAAATCAAAGATGAGCAATTACATTATATTTAGTAGGGGTGTATAAGGTGCTGGTCACATTGATACAGTGCCTTGCGAAAGTATTTGGCCCCCTTGAACTTTTCAACCTTTTGTCACATTTCAGGCTTCAAACATAAGGATATAAAATTTAAATTTTTTGGTGAAGAATTAACAACAAGTTTGACACAATCGTGAAGTGGAACGAAATTTATTGGATATTTTAAACTTTTGTAAAAAATAAAAAGCTGAAAAGTGGGGGCGTGCCAAATTATTCGGCCCCCTTAAGTTAATACTTTGTAGCGCCACCTTTTGCTGCGATTACAGCTGCAAGTCGCTTGGGGTATGTCTCTATCAGTTTTGCACATCGAGAGACTGAAATTCTTGCCCATTCTTCCTTGGAAAATAGCTCGAGCTCAGTGAGGTTGGATGGAGAGCGTTTGTGAACAGCAGTTTTCAGCTCTTTCCACAGATTCTCGATTGGATTCATGTCTGGACTTTGACTTGGCCATTCTAACACCTGGATACGTTTATTTGTGAACCATTCCATTGTCGATTTTGCTTTATGTTTGGGTTCATTGTCTTGTTGGAAGATAAATCTCCGTCCCAGTCTCAGGTCTTTTGCAGACTCCAACAGATTTTCTTCCAGAATGGTCATGTATTTGGCTCCATCCATCTTCCCATCAATTTTAACCATCTTCCCTGTCCCTGCTGAAGAAAAGCAGGCCCAAACCAGGTGGCTTGTGGCAAACTTTAAACAAGACTTTTTATGGATATCTTTGAGAAATGGCTTTCTTCTTGCCACTCTTCCATAAAGGCGAGATTTGTGCAGTGTACGACTGATTGTTGTCCTATGGACAGACTCTCCCACCTCAGCTGTAGATCTCTGCAGTTCATCCAGAGTGATCATGGGCCTCTTGGCTGCATCTCTGATCAGTCTACTCCTTGTTTGAGATGAAAGTTTAGAGGGACGGCCAGGTCTTGGTAGATTTGCAGTGGTCTGATACTCCTTCCATTTCAATATGATCGCTTGCACAGTGCTCCTTGGGATGTTTAAAGTTTGGGAAATCTTTTTGTATCCAAATCCGGCTTTAAACTTCTCCACAACAGTATCACGGACCTGCCTGGTGTGTTCCTTGGTCTTCATGATGCTCTCTGCGCTTTAAACAGAACCCTGAGACTATCACAGAGCAGGTGCATTTACAGTGCTGGCCAAAAGTATTGGCACCCCTGCAATTCTGTCAGATAATACTCAATTTCTTCCAGAAAATGATTGCAATCACAAATGCTTTGGTAATAATATCTTCATTTATTTTGCTTGCAATGAAAAAACACAAAAGAGAATGAAAAAAAAGTCAAATCATTGATCATTTTACACAAAACTCCAAAAATGGGCCGGACAAAAGTATTGGCACCCTCAGCCTAATACTTGGTAGCACAACCTTTAGACAAAATAACTGTGAACAACCGCTTCTGGTAACCATCAATGAGTTTCTTACAATGCTCTGCTGGAATTTTAGACCATTCTTCTTTGGCAAATTTCTCCAGGTCCCTGAGATTTGAAGGGTGTCTTCTCCAAACTGCCATTTTGAGATCTCTCCACAGGTGTTCTATGGGATTCAGGTCTGGACTCATTGCTGGCCACTTTAGAAGTCACCAGTGCTTTCTCTCAAACCATTTTCTAGTGCTTTTTGAAGTGTGTTTTGGGTCATTGTCCTGCTGGAAGACCCATGACCTCTGAGGGAGACCCAGCTTTCTCACACTGGGCCCTACATTATGCTGCAAAATTTGTTGGTAGTCTTCAGACTTCATAATGCCATGCACACGGTCAAGCAGTCCAGTGCCAGAGGCAGCAAAGCAACCCCAAAACATCAGGGAACCTCCGCCATGTTTGACTGTAGGGACCGTGTTCTTTTCTTTGAAGGCCTCTTTTTTTTTTTTTCCTGTAAACTCTATGTTGATGCCTTTTCCCAAAAAGCTCTACTTTTGTCTCATCTGACCAGAGAACATTCTTCCAAAAAGTTTTTGGCTTTCTCAGGTAAGTTTTGGCAAACTCCAGCCTGGCTTTTTTATGTCTCTGGGTCAGAAGTGGGGTCTTCCTGGGTATCCTACCATAGAGTCCCTTTTCATTCAGACGCCGACGGATAGTACGGGTTGACACTGTTGTACCCTCGGACTGCAGGGCAGCTAGAACTTGTTTGGATGTTAGTCGAGGTTCTTTAGCCACCATCCGCACAATCTTTCGTTGAAATCTTTCGTCAATTTTTCTTTTCCGTCCACATCTAGGGAGGTTAGCCACAGTGCCATGGGCTTTAAACTTCTTGATGACACTGTGCACGGTAGACACAGGAACATTCAGGTCTTTGGAGATGGACTTGTAGCCTTGAGATTGCTCATGCTTCCTCACAATTTTGCTTCTCAAGTCCTCAGACAGTTCTTTGGTCTTCTTTCTTTTCTCCATGCTCAATGTGGTACCCACAAGGACACAGGACAGAGGTTGAGTCAACTTTAACCCCTTAAGGACCCAGCCCAAAAGTGCGTTAAGGACCAGGCCTCGTTTTTCAAAACTGACATGTGTCACTTTATATGGCAATAACTTTGAGACGTCTTAACTTACACAAGTGATTTTGAGATTGTTTTTTCGTGACACATTGTACTTCATGTTAGTGGTAAACACTAATGAATATTTTTGTATTTATTTATAGAAAAATAGGAAATTTGATGGAAATTTTGAAAAAAATCGCAATTTTCAAAATGTGAAATGCTCTGCTTTTCAGATAGATAGTCATACCACCCAAATACATTAATACATATTATCTACCATATCTCTGCTTTATATCGGCATCATCTTTTAATCGTCCTGTAATTTATTTTGGATGTTAGAAGGCTTACAAGTGTAACAGCGATTTTGCAGATTTACAAGAAAATTTCCCAAACTAATTTTTTAGGGACCACTTCAGTTCTGAAGAGGATTATAAAGGCCTATATATTAGAAACCCCCATAAATCACCCCATTTTCAAAACTGCACCCCTCAAATAATTCAAAATAACATTTGGGAAGTTTGTTAACCCTTTAAGAATTTCACTGGAATTAAAACAATATGGAGGTGAAATTTAGACATTTAATTTTTTCCCACTAATTCCTTAATTTAGCCCTAAAATTAACACATTCACAAAGGGTTAAAGGAAAAAATGCATCTCACAGTTTGTTATGCAATTTCTCCCGAGCACGGAAATACCCCACAAGTGGGTGTAAACTGATGTTTGGGCGAATGGCAGCGCACGGAAGGGAAGGAGCGACACTGGGCGTCTGAAAAGCAGATTTTGCTGGAATAGTTTTCAGGTGCCATGTCTCATTTGCAAAGCCCCTAGAGTACCAATACAAAGGAAAACCCCAAAAAGTGACCCCATTTTGCAAACTACACCCCTCACAGAATTCATATAGGGGTATAGTGAGCATTTTGACCTTACATTCGTTTCACAGATTTTGCTAACACTAGGATGTATAAATGAAACATTACTAAAATGTCACTTTATCCCCAAAGTTTTCATTTACACAATGGGTTAAAGGAGAAAAAGCACCCCACAGTTTGCAAAATAATTGCTCCTAAACACAGCAATACCCCATATGTGGTCGTAATCTGCTGTATGGGTACATGGCATGGCTCAGAATGGAAAGAGCGCTATTTAGCTTTTGGAGGGCAGATTTTGCTGGAATAGTTTTCAGGTACCATGTCGCATTTGCAGAGCCCCCAAAGTACCAATACAGTGGAAACCCCCTAAAAGTGACCCCATTTTGGAAACTACACCCCTCACAGAACATATCAAGGGACATAATGAGCATTTTGACCCTACAGCTGTTTCACAGATTTTATTAACATTGGGATATTAAAATGAAAAATTACTTTTTTTCCAATAAACCGTCAATTTAGCCCCAAATTTTTCATTTTCAAAAGAGGACAAAGGAGAAAAAGCACCCCAAAGTTCGTTACACAATTTCTCCTGAACACAGAAATGCCCCATATGTGGTTGTAATCTGCTGCATGGGTACATGGCAGGGCTCAAAATGGAAAGAGCGCTATTTAGCTTTTGGAGGGCAGATTTTGCTGGAATAGTTTTCGGATGCCATGTCGCATTTGCAGAGCCCCTAAAGTACCAATATAATACAAACCCCCAAAAAGTGACCCCATTTTGGAAACTACACCCCTTATAGAATTTATCTAGGGGTATGGTGAACATTTTGACCTCACAGCTGTTTCACAGCTTTTATTAACATTGGGACATTAAAATGAAAAATTACTTTTTTTTCCAATAAACCGTCAATTTAGCCCCAAATTTTTCATTTTCACAAGAGGACAAAGGAGAAAAAGCACCCCAAAGTTCGTTACACAATTTCTCCTGAACACAGAAATGCCCCATATGTGGTTGTAATCTGCTGCATGGGTAAATGGCAGGGCTAAAAATGGAAAGAGCGCTATTTAGCTTTTGGAGGGCAGATTTTGCTGGAATAGTTTTTGGATGCCATGTCGCATTTGCAGAACCCCTAAAGTACCAATATAATGGAAACCTCTCAAAAGTGACCCCATTTTAGAAACTACACCCCTCAAGGAATGTATCAAGGGGTATTATCATTTAGAGCCTAAAAATGCTTCCCAAAAATTAATGTACAAAGTGAAAATTAAAGTTTTTAAAGAAATATCCAATTTCAGTGCCTAATACGTTGCAGCCACTTTGTGGCATCAGAGACATGCACTCCTAAAACTATTAAGTGGGCTATCCCAGGGACAAAAAAATTATATATGTGGGTATAAACTGCTGCTTGGGCACGCAGCAGGGCTCAGAAGGGAAGGAGCACTGTGTTTTTTTAGCTTTTGGAGTACAGATTTAGAGGGACTTTCTGGTCGCCATGATATTTTTGCAGAGCCCTGGAGGTGCCAGTAAATTGGAATTCCCCAAGAAGTGACCCCCATTTTGTAGGGGCAATTTTAGGGTCTCTGCAAATGTGACATGGCGTCCAAAAAAACAACAATCTAAATATGCGCTCCAAAAGCACATAGCGCTCCTTCACATTTGCGCCCTGCTGTGTGCCCAAATGACAGTTTATGCCCACACGTATGACACTGGTGTACCCAGGATAACGTACTTAACAATGCCATATGTGGGTATAAACTGCTGTTTGGGCACAGCCAGGCACAGAAGGGAAAGAGCGCTATTTTGGTTTTTAGAGCACAGTTTGCTTTTTGGACACCATGCCACTTTTGCAGAGACCATGAATTGTCAGTAAAGTGGAATCCGCAGACATGTCACCCCATTTTGGAAACTATACCCTTCAAGGGATTTATCAAGTGGGGTAGCGAGCATTATTAACCCTTAAGTGTTGCATTCTTTTAATTTCCAAAAATGAATGCGCAGCTGATAATGAAAAGTTAAAAATGAAATTTTTCTATAGATACGCCATTTCAGTGCCCGATATGTTGTGCTCAGCTTATGTCTGCACAGACACACACTCCAAAAACTGGTGATCGGGGATCCCGGGCACAACAGCTTTTGGAGCGTTCATCTCTGATACAAGCCGGGCACAGCATATTACGCACAGAAATGTCGTATTCCTGGAATAATTGTCATTTTCACCTTTCATCATCAGCTGCCTATTCATTTACGGATAATAAATTATAGCAACACTTGGGGGTTAAAAATGCTCACTGTACCCCTGGATAAATTCCTTCAGGGGTGCAGTTTCCAAAATGGGGTGACATGTCAGGGGATTCCACTGTACTGGCATTTCAGCTCTGCAAAAGTGCAATGGCGTCCAAAAACCAAATAGCGCTCCTTCCCTTCTGTGCCCGGCTGTGCCCAAACAGGAGTTTATACCCATATATCACATTAAGTACCTTATCCTGGGTACACCAGTGTCATACATGTGGGTATAAACTGCGGTTTGGGCACACAGTAGGGCACAGAAGGGAAGGAGCGCTATATGGCTTTTGGAGCGCAGATTCAGATGTTTGGGATCTGGATGCCATGTCATGTTTGCAGAGCCTCTAAAGTACCAGTAAAGTGGAATCCCCTAGGGAATGACCCCATTTTGAAAACTGCACCCCTCAAAGAATTTATCAAGGGGTGTAGCGAGCATTAGTATCCCAGACGTGACTGCACAGCGGATGGGGAAAAGTGAATATGTAATCTGTGCGTAGTACATTGGGTACACTAAATTCCCTACTATTTCCCCAGTAGTTCCTATTATTGGGGGGTCACTCTGGGGGTCACTTCTGGTTTATTATCCCTCGTAAGCTCTAAATCTGGGGTGTACCCTAATATACGCTCGCATAGCTTATACATTCCCTTCCTGCCGCAGCCAGTTATGCTCTAATGATTTGGCGATTTTTGGGGTTTTTGTCTTCACATTGTACGAGTTATATTTTCTTTATTTCTCTGGTCATGTAGCCATATGAGGGCTTGTTGTTTTCAGGGTGAGATGTATTTTTTAATGACATCATTTTTAGGTGCTTACAACTTATTAAATAAATTTTATTAACTCTTTCTTGGTGGATTAAAAAACAACCCCATCAATTCTGGCACTGCGTTTTATCTTTTAAATTTTTCACCATGCAGCGTAGAGCATAAGTAACATGTTATCTTTATTCTGCGGGTCGGTACGATTACGGCGATACCTCATTTATACTGTTTTTTTATGCAATACCAATTTTGCAGAACAAAAACCCATTTGGGGACATAAATTAATTTTTTTTTCCATCGCCATCTTCTAAGATGCGTAGCATTTTTATTTTTCAGTTTAGAGAGTTAGTTTAGGGCTTATTTTTTGCGGTACAACCTGTGCTTTTTATTGGTACTGTTTTGGGGTACATATGACTTTTTGATCACTTTTTATGGAATATTTTGTAAGGTGAGATGGCGAAAAATCGTTACTTTTGGCGGGTTTTTTCCATTTTTTTTTCCCCGACTTTCACCGTGTACATTAAATATGGTTTCAGTTTTATTGTACAGGTTGTTACGGACGCAACGATACCAAATATGTATTGTTTTTATTAATTTTTAGGTTTATTTTTTATATAATTCATTTTATATAGGAAAAGGGAATTTTTGGGGCTTTATTCTTTTATAAATTTTTTTCACATACTTTATTATTTTTTTTTTTCACTTTTTTTTTACTTTTTCTTGTGTCCCATTAGGACACCTGAGCCAGCAATGCTTTGATTGCTGGCTCAGCACTATAGACTGCAAGACACGAGCATACACGTGTCTTGCAGCCTATACAGGAAGTCAGCGCTATGGAAACACAGCGCTGACTTCCTGATGTCTCGGAAGGATCAACCAGGTACTGGGGGCTCCAGGCAGCCTGGGGTCACTTGGCAGACCCTGGGCTGCAGATTAGAGATATCGGCACCCCCCGATCTCGCCGCGGGGGGTGCCGGGGGGTCGGCAAGACGGCGGAACCCCTTAGATGCCGCGGTCATGTTTGACCGCGGCATCCAAGGGGTTAAAACCGCCGATCGGAAGTTATGGCTGACCGGGGGTTATGGAGCAGGGCGTTAGCTGTCAGATACAGCTAACACCCGGTTCCGATACCGCCCGCTCAGATAGTGAGCGGGCGGCCGGCCTCGGGCGTAGTATTACGTCCTGGTGCGCGAAGTACCTAGCGCCCAGGACGTAATAGTACGTCCAAGGTCGTTAAGGGGTTAATCCATTTCAACTGGCTGCAAGTGTGATTTAGTTATTGCCACCACCTGTTATGTGCCACAGGTAAGTAACAGGTGCTGTTAATTACACAAATTAGAGAAGCATCACATGATTTTTCAAAGCATGCCAATACTTTTGTCCACCCCCTTTTTTATGTTTGCTGTGGAATTATATCCAATTTGGCTTTTTGACAATTCTTTTTGTGGTTTTCCATTGAAGACAAATTAAATGAAGATATTATTACCAAAGCATTTGTGATTGCAATCATTTTCTGGAAGAAATTGAGTATTATCTGACAGAATTGCAGGGGTGCCAATACTTTTGGCCAGCACTGTATACGGAGACTTGATTACACACAGGTGGATTATATTTATCATCATCAGTCATTTAGGACAACATTGGATCATTCAGAGATCCTCACTGAACTTCTGGAGTGAGTTTTCTGCACTGAAAGTAAAGGGGCCGAATAATATTGCACGCCCAACTTTTCAGTTTTTTATTTTTTACAAAAGTTTAAAATAACCAATAAATTTCGTTCCACTTCACAATTGTGTCCCACTTGTTGATTCTTCACCAAAAAATTAAAATTTTATATCCTTATGTTTGAAGCCTGAAATGTGGCAAAAGGTTGAAAGGTTCAAGGGGGCCAAATACTTTCGCAAGGCACTGTAGGTACAGTAACTATACCACAGCTTAGGTGCACCCCGAGCTAAGCCAAGAGAGTAGGAAATGATGGGTGCCTGTAAAAATGATCAAATAGTTGACAACAAGCAGCTATCCCATTATGCCAGCAGTGGTGATCATTTCTTCCAACCACTATTTTACAGCAGGAAAATAGACTTTATTTCAGATTATACCTTGTCCTAATTCTGTCTCCTCAGGCGACACCAACAGAAGCCGCAGTCAGGTGCGGTGTGCTGTGGATTATCACATCCAGTTTCTGACACAGTTGGGTGGGAAAATACTCCTTGTTTATAGAACAGAATGATGCTAGTAACTGCTTTGTGCAGGGAACGGCTCCTTTCAGTTCATATTTCAAAGTTGGCAACAGTGTTTTACAGTTCTGTAATTGTAGATGAGTTCCCAATAGCAATCATATTCCAACCACCAAAAAGAGGAAGCATATAAATATACCAAATCATATATTTCTACAGAGCAAGGAAGGGGGTTTGTTCTGTATCAGAAAAACACTGCTTTTGTTGTCTGGAGAAAAGCGTCTCAGTAACATGAGACATCTCAGGGAAATAAACAGGAGACATCTTACTGCTAAGGGAGAGAGAGTCATAGGCAGCTCATTCTGATTTCCAATACAAAAAGCACATTTCTCTGGTGGTATGTGATTATTCTTATGGCAGCTTTTTCCTTAAAGGGGTGTATACTTTGTGATCTGCAAGACAGAAAACTAGTTTAACCCCACAAGGCCCGGCTAACAGGGCAAAATCTGCCACTGATTTTGCAGCAGATTTTGCCCCCAAATCTGCGGCAGATTCCACTCCAATTTTGCCTCCAATTGTTTTCAATCAGGGCCTAATCAATGACAGAAAGCCGCAATGGAATTCCAATGCTCTGCAATTCTGCCACAGGAAGCTGGGGGGCAAAAAATGAAGAGGATTCAGAGGCGCCTCAAGTTCCACTTAATTTTCCAATATCCGAATGAGGCCTAACAGTCACATTAAACTTGCAAAAATTCTCCCCGAAATGTCAACTTTTTATTACAGACTTTGAATTTATAGCTCAAGTAAATATAGCTGGCATATAACTTTGGTGCATGTACACTGTGATAAAAAAAAACCTTACTTGTATGTATGATCAGTGCTTTATATTGTTTGTCTGTGTACATATGTAGTGTTTAAGAGTGGGATTACTATCTTCCCGTGGTCACAGGATCCCCTGGTCTATGTACAGAATTCTCTTTTGAAGTACCAAAAGATAGTTATCCTTTAAAGCCATAAACCTTGTCTGTTACCAGCAAAGCCAGTCTGGCATAAGAGAGGGGTGGTTATAACGTGCAGACACAGGAACTTCTTCCTGACAACGGTCAAGAGCAACCCAGTTTTCCCTGACAAAGATGAAACCTTTCACCTCCCACTTCATGAAGGGGGAGTGTCCTGACAAAAAAAAAACATCTGAACTAGATCGAACTCGGGAATAGAGGGGGCATCATTACAAAAACTGATGATTCTATGAAAACTTTGTCACACCTTTGGAGCCAGTCAAGCTGGGTGCTGGCCTTCTCATATTCTTCCAAACTCCATGGAACCAGGAGGACTATAACTTTTCTGTTTTTCTCAACTTTATTTTACAAACTGATCTGCTTGTCTTTGTCACCCTTTATTTGTCTTTTTTAATATAAGCTTTCAACCCTTTGGTATTAAAATCATTAAATTTAAATGGTGGTCCACATTTTCTCCACAAACACACAACCTTTTAAAAAGTTTTTGCATCTAACTGTTACAGAGACATATGAACTAAAATAGAGATTATGAGCCAGTCCCTAGCATCCAACATCAATGTTTTCATAAATACACTTCTGTATGAATGGGCAAATAGTCCCACAGACACACTCCAAAATCTTATAGAATATGAGTGGAAACTGTTTTTTGCTGAAAAAGTATAACTTAACTTCATATTAAAGAGGTTGTCAGGGGAGTTAAATTTACCTTCTTTACTCTGGCAGTTTTTTCATGCTGAACCTTAGGGTTCCATCCTGGTTCTGACCCCAAGTCACTTGATCAGATCCAGCACCCAACCCCCTGGTCACTCTGCCCCCTCCCTTCTCTCCTGATTTCACAGGTAATTACCTTTGCTATGGGAGCTGATTGACTACTGTAAAGCAAGCCTCTATAGCACAGTTAATTATCGGTCATTTCTGAGGAAGGAAAGTAAAATTAATTCCCTGGACAACCCTTTTAATGCCTGTGGATTGAATGGGATAAAGCTTCTGTAGGTGTCCCAATAGTTTTTATTATGAAATTTCTACCCGATTTAGAGTGAACATCCTGCTTAATGCTTTAGTTATTGTGTAAAAATTGAAACGACCAGCATCATACAGTACGTATATAGCTTTAATGTCCCATTTCTTCTGCAGGGATTCTCCTTCAGTCAGATCTGTGTGAGGAGGCTTTGTGTCCACTCACAGCAGGACCTGATCTACGCCAAGGCAATGCAGAATATGAGATTACATCTGCAGAAAAAAAATGCTACTAAAGAAGGTTTGTTTTGTTTGTGTCTAGTACTGGATTTTTAATCGTTGGGGGAATTAGAACGCAAAAAAGTCCACCTTTTTTGAGTATAAATAGCTATATAACTGCAGGGTGGACCATGAGGAATGCACTGTGACATCCATTCTAAAATGTGGCAGAATAGCCTATTTACTCATAACAGTTTTCAAAAAAAAAAAAAAAAAACAGTGCATAGTGCTTGACGCTACAATCTATCACACAGAGATTTTGTAACATTGGAACCAAAATTTTATGACTAGCTTAAAGAAGAGCTGCAGCAGAAGTGCTTTACATGACAGATGTTACACTTTAGTTCTGGGGCCATTTCACACTTTTTTTTTTTCTAAATGTACAATATTAAAAAAACTGCTTTTTAATCCATCATTCACTGACCTCTGTAACTGCAAGTAAGTAAAAGTGATGCGTCTTGTCAGCTGTATGACCCATGAGATCTATTGTTGTCATCAATGTTGCAAGATGAAGTACCAGTTGTTATATGAGCATATAATAAATAAGCAGGACATACAAGGGCTCAAATTCAGGATCTCTTTATACGCTGATGTTTTGTTAGGCTGGATTTACACTGCATTTTTACACATTATACATTTCACCAACCGCCATTAGTAGAAATAAGTCATAACAACAGTTATCCTGTTATGACAGGAGTTCAACCCCTCTTTCCCTGCGGTATGTTCAGGGGTTGCCGATATATGGTAATGGCAGGGTCTTATATGAGACTCCGGGCATGCCTTTTACCTCTTTGGTTGCTTCTGCATAGGCTGATAGCCTGTATACACTGAAATACATGTGTACTATAGTGTATATTACTGAACCAGCAATCAGAAGATCACTGGTTCAAGTCCCCTAGTGGGTCAAAAAAAAATGTATTTAAAAAAAAAAAGTTTAAAAACAAAAAACCCTATTCCCATTATAAAATGATTTACTGTGTGAAAAAAGACATATTTAATATCTCCATACAACCCATACAAAAAAACAAAAAAAACATTGCCATTAATTCTCACAAAATATGTAGTAAAAAAATGTTTCATATGAACCCCAAAATAGTAACAATATGGTCCTGCAGAAATTTAGCCCTCAAACATCTCCATCAACAAAAATAATAAAAGTGATTGTCTCTCATAAAACTGCTGGAAATGCAAATAATAATGGATAAAATAATGGATTTTTTTTTACCCTAAATGGGATTTTATTCTGAAAAAATAGTAAAACATAAAAAACAACATAAATTAGGTATCATCATAATCGTGCCCACTCATAGAATAAAGGTATCATGTTCCTTATGCTGTACAGAGAATGGAAAACATTGAAATATTAAAAAACAATGCTAGATTTGATGTTCTTTTCTTTTTGTTTGTTTTTTTATTTCACATAGAAAGAGTTAATATAATTTAGTCAATTAGTTTAAGGCCAAAATGGTTTAATTAAAAAGTACATCTCATCCTGCAAAAGAACAAGCCCTTATGTGGCTTCAGAAAAATAAAAAAATACATAGCTTGTACAATGTGATCACAGATTAAACAAATATAGCCCGAGCTTTAGGACAAAACTGAAGGGAAATGTATAAGCTGTGTGTGTATACATCAGGGTACACTCTATGCTTAGAATTTACAAGAGAAAAGACATGAGAACTAAGCCCCCAGAATGACCCCCAGTTATAGGAGCTAGTGGGATTTGGTGTACCCTATATACTCTGCTCAGCTTACACATCACCATCTACTGTTCATTCACAACTAGGAAACTATTGATTGCTACACCCCATGCCCACTACACCCCTGGAGGATTCCATTTTATTGGCACCTCAGGGGCTCTGCAGACATGACATGGCATCCTTGAGTTCTTCTCTTCTGCGCCCTGCTGTAAGCCCAAACAGTTTATGCTCACATATATGACATTATGGTTCCCGGGATAACCCACTTAATTATGTTACATTGGTATTGACTGCTGTTTGGGCACACAGCAGGGTGTAGAAGAGAAGGAACGCCATTTGGTTTTTGGAGGCCATGCCACTTTTGCAGAGTCCCTGATATGTGACCTCGTTTTAGAAACTACATTTTTCAAACAATTTTTTACAGGCATGTAGTGAGTATTTTTACACACCTACCCCCCCAAGTTTTAATTTATTTTCCAGAAATTAATGTTCAGCTAATGGTAAAAAGTTAAAATTGCATTTTTTTTCCAGAAATACATAATTTCACTGCGCAGCTTTGTGTCAGAGACGAACACTCCAAAAGCTGTAGTACCCGGGATAACTTGCTTAACAGTTTTTGAAGTGTGTGTCTCTGCTGACACTGCTGGGCTCAACATACTGGGTTCTGAAATGGTGTATCTCTGGCAAAATTGCAATTTTAACTTTTCAGCAGCATATTCATTTTTGGAAATTCGAGGGGTATAAATGCCTGATATGCCCCTTAATAAATGCCTGGGGGTTTAGTTTACAAAATATGGAGCCAAAATGATCACATTACCCCTTGATACATTTTTTGAGGGTTGTAGTTTCAATAATGAAGTCACTTCTTGGTACTCTCCACTGCACTGGCACCTTAGGGGTGCAAATACATCATGGCACCTGAAAATGATTTTGCCCTCTTCCAACCTAATCCTGCTGTGCTGTGTGCCAAAACAACAGTTTTCATACAATTTAATGCAAAACAACAAAACACAGGCACCAAGCAATACATAGTGCATTACCACTTAAAACAGAAAGAGAGGTGAAATGTATAAAGGTGGCTCCTCACCTTGTGTGGTTGTGTAAGTCACAACTCACTATACAGGCAGACCACATTCAATTTCAGGATCGCAGTGGGATCAGTCGAACACCAAACAGGTGTAAGCAAGATAACAATGTGAAGGACCAATGGAAGAAGCCGCACAGATCCAAACTTAGATTCAAATTTTTAATCTTATTCCAGCATGAACATGTAGAATACACAACGCGTTTCGGGGTAATCACAATCCCCTTTATCAAGTGTGTGAAGCACTAACAGTAAAAGACAACAGTAGTAAGTATCTGAGCTAAAAATCAACAAAAGAACGCCCCCTAGTGATGAAACCGTGAGGAGGGTCAGAAAAATGCCACAATATTAAATGGAAAAGCACTACCAGTGAAAGATATGTGTAAGGTTACCAAAACCTATTGTTATAACACAGATTAAAATATGACTGCATCAGTTCATAAAGATATAAAAACATATAGGAGTGCCAGTGAAAAAACTCCTTACCAAAGTTGGCTAACTGGTACAGGTGATGAGCCCAAATAAAACGAAGAGGCAGAGCAGAAAATAAAAAAACAAGCATGGTTATTAGCTTGGACGCTGAGAAAATACTGGGGAGTTTGCAGGTACAAGCAACTCACAGCTGCATGTGGTTGGAATAAATAGCGTCTTCCTGCTTCCACCGCACATGTGCGAAACCGCTAACTCGTGCATGTCAAATGGAGTGACCAGGGAAGGAAGTTCAGAACTTCATGGTTCCACCGCGCGTGAGCGAAAACAACATCCCGCGCATGTCAAGTGGAAAACCTACAGTGAGGAGAGTTGGGGACTTAAAAGGACATACTGGGCATGCGTGAAAGGCTGATAGATGAATGCCCGGTGAAGGGGAAGCGCTCAGCATTATAGCATGTATAGATATACAAGGACCATTAGTAAAAATTAATATGAAGAAAAAAAAAAATGTTGGGCATTAAAAACTCATTATAGTACAAAAAAAGAATTGGAAATGTGGCATATAAAAACATATGAAATAAATACATATATAAATCTATAAATATAAAATACTTAAAAATACAGGTAAAGAAACATATATGATACATTAAAATTAGTATAGTATATTAAACATAATGATGACATCTTTGAGTATAAATGATATTAAAAACATGTCACATTTTTTAACGCTTCATTAAGACCCTCTGGGGATAATGTATTTCATTTAAAGATCCAGTACATCTCCCTTTGTTTTAGAGCATTATATCTATTTGGTTTATCTGCACTGATTTGATCACATGGTATAACAGAAAATCCTTTAAAACTATTATTGTGTTGCAAATGAGCATGTCAGGAGACATGTTTCAAATAGCTGTTATTAACATTAGAACGATGTTTATTTACAGTATTCTCTCCTTTAAACACATTGTTGTACGTTCCACATATTGTAGGCCGCAGGGGCACTCCAATAGATAAATAACATATGATGTAGCGCAGTCTAATTTTTGTTTAATCTGAAAGGTCTCACCTGTTGAGTGGCTCCTAACTGAGGAAATGTTATGTTTAATGCTGTGGCAACATTTACATTTGGTGTGTCCACACCTGAATCTGCCAACCTTGCCACAGAGAGAGGTTCTCATAGTGTTAATTGTTCTCTCTTTGTGTAGGCGGCACTCAATTGTTCTTGAGTGTCTGATCATTCCTCTGGATGGACCAGTGTTTCTCTAAAATGTCATGAATTATGCCATGTGCCCCATTGAAGGTGGTGATAAAATTACTTTTAAAGGATGTACCATCCTTGACTTTTGGTTGTGTGGCAAGACATTGTGCTTGGGTGAAGCCACCCGCTTTAATGTTGGCGGCTTGAATAATCCCAGCCGGATAATTCTTTTTACTAAATCTGTTAATTAGAATCCTGTTCTGTGTATTATAGTTATCATCTCTTGTACAATTACATCTAATTCTTATAAATTGTCTGAATGGGACATTATTTTTCCACTTGTGATAATGCTCACTATGAAAGTCCAAAAGGCTGTTGCAGTCGACTTTCTTAAAATAGGTGCGTGTCGTGATGTGATCGTTAGATCCAACCAAGACAAGATCTAAAAATTCAATTTCAATGGTTTCTGTCTTGCTCACAAATTTAAGGCCCCAGTCATTACTATTTAAATACTGTGTAAATTTCTCAAAAGTATCACCGGACCCATCCCAAATGAAAAGGAGATCGTCGTTGTTTTGAAGTAAATCAGATGTTTTGACCACTCATGTTACCCATAAATGTAAATATTCTCAAAATTACCAATTAATAAATTGGCATAACTCGGGGCAAATTTGGTACCCATAGTCGTTCCCCTAATTTGTAAGTACACTTTTTCTTCAAACTGGAAAGCATTGTGTGTCAATATGAATTCAATGCTAGAAAGGAGAAATTATTTTTGTCTAACTGGCATGGTGTTATCCCTATACAGAGTAGTTGAAATTGCTGAGATACCGTTAGTGTGGGGGATGTTGCTGTATAGCAATGCCACATCCAAAGTCGCCCACAGGTAGCTTGGTCTCCATGGATGGTGTATCAGATCTCTTATGACACTCGCAGAGTCTTTTAGGTAAGAAGGTAGTTGTAGCACATATCTTTGAAGGTGTGGATCTATAAACTCAGAGAGGTTTCTAGTAAGGGATTGAACCCCTGAAATTATTGATCGCCCAGGGGGGATTGTTTGCGTCTTTGTGAATTTTAGGCAAATGATAAAATAATGCCAATGAGGGATGAGTGATAGTAAGAAAATCCCTTTCTTTCTTGCTAATAATCCCATCCATGTGGGCTTTGGAAATCAGTGCAATATACTCAATTGTATATGGTAGGATTATAAGACAGAGGTTTATAGTAGTTAGTGTCTGATAAGATGTTGTATGCCTCTTTAAGATACAGTATGTTGCTCTATTTTGAATGACCACACCTCCTCCCTTATCTGCATTCCTTATAACAATATCAGTATTTTTCATAAGGGAGCGTAGGCTATCCATTTCCTCCTTAGTCAGATAAGATTTACCTTTTTTGCTTGAAACTTTGGGGAGTTGTCTGAATTCATTTGCAACCAGAGAAAAAAAATGTTTCAATGTGGCTACCCCTGTGGTATGTAGGATTAAAAGAGGACTTACATTTAAGATCTGTAGAGATGGGTTTAGGTTCACAAATTCTAGTGTCCGTATCAGTGGAATTATCATAAGTGGGAGCAATTTTTATTAAAAGTGGGTGGCTTAACCCAAGCACAATGTCTTGCCACACATCCAAAAGTCAAGGATGGTACATCCTTTAAAAGTAATTTTATCACCACCTTCAATGGGGCACATGGTATGATTCGTGACATTTTAGAGAAACACTGGCACATCCTGAGGAATGATCAGTATCTTAAAGGAACTCTACCTGTTAAACCGGGTTTCGCATTCAGGTGTGATCAACATGTTGGCCCCTAGCCGCCTACACAAAGAGAGAACAATTAACACTATGAGAACCTCTCTCTGTGGCAAGGTTGGCAGATTCAGGTGTGGACACACCAAATGTAAATGTTGCCACAGCATTAAACATAACATTTCCTCAATTAGGAGCCACTCAACAGGTGAGACCTTTCAGATTAAACAAAAATTAGACTGCGCTACATCATATGTTATTTATCTATTGGAGTGCCCCTGCAGCCTACAATATGTGGGACGTGGGTTCCCCAAGACAGAGCTGGCCCTTCTAATCAGCTTGTCAAGTTTATTTCTGTCCCTGGTTGATATACTGCTCCCCCAGCAGGCCACTCCGAAGAAGATGGCTGATGCCACTACCGAGTTGAAGAAAGTCCTAAGAAGTGCCCCGGGACTCCAAAGGCTCTCAGCCTCCTAATCAGGTAGAGCCTGCTGTGGCCCTTTATGTGCAGGACCTCCATGTAATCTGCCCAGTCCAGCTTATTATTAAGGAGCATACCCAGGTACTTATAGGTATTCACAATCTCGATGCCCGTCCCCAGGATATCCACTGGTTTAGGAGGGCATCTGCATTTACAGAAGTCCACCACCATCTCCTTGGTCTTCCCCATTAATCTTCAGGTGGTTGGACTGGCACCAGTCCACAAAATCCCGGTTCAGTTTACTGTACTCCCTGTCATCATCGTCTGTGATGACGCCTACTATTGCAGAGTCGTCAGAATACTTCTGTAGGTAGCAGCTAGATGAGTTGCACCTAAAATCTGCAGTGTACAGTGTGAAGAGGAAAGGGGCAAGAACTGTACCCTGAGGTGTATCTGACACACAGTCTCGGGCTTTCACAGTCTCGGGCTCTCACGTATTGAAGTCTTAATTAGCCTTGCACTGATGTCATCTGGCCCTGAGGCTTTCCTCTCCTTGATCTTTTTAATCTCCTTCCTCACCTGGGCATGTGTGAAGGTCAGACTGTGGTCAGATAAAGACGGATTTCTGGATTTACTGGTCTGGTGGGAAGTAGCCGCATGGGGTGAAGTCATTGTGGTAGGTAGGGGAAACTGAAGGACATGTTGGGGTGGGAGGATCTGGTGTGTGATCAAATCTATTGAAGAATAAGTTTAGTTCGTTAAGCCAATTAACATCTGCCTCAATCTGGCAGACAGACTGTCTATGACCTGAAATTGACTTAAGCCCCTCCCACACTCCCCTTATGTCTTTTCTTTCCATTTGCTTTTTCATTTGTTCCTTATAATTGGCCTTTCCCTGCCTGATTTGATGCCTCAGCTCCTTTTGTATCTCCCTCAGCCCCTCCTTATCTCTTGTCCTGAATGCCATCTTTTTCTTCTTAAGTAGTGTTTTTATATCAGAATTAATCCATGGTTTATTGTTGGAGAAGCACCTCACCACTTTTGTGGGTACTGTGTTGTCCACACAAAAATTAATGTAGTCCGTTAGTGTGCAGTGTGTGAGTCCTTCTATATCTTCTCCATAAGAATCCTGCAGCACTTCCCATGCGGTTGTGTCAAAACAATCCCTCAGAGCCTCATCACTCTCCTCAGACCATATCCTCACTGTGCAGGTGACAACTGGTTTTCTATGTACAAGTGGCTTGTACACAGGTCGAAGATGCACTAGGTTGTGGTCTGATCTTTCCAGGGGCGGTAGGGCTGATGAGTTATATGCCTCCCTCGCATTGGCAAAGAACAAGTCCATTGTTTTGTTGTCTCTTGTGTGGCAGGTTACATACTGTGTGAAACTGGGCAGCGTGGATGATGGAGAGACAGGGCTGAAGTCTCCAGACACAAGAAGGAGGGCCTGGGGGTGTCGCAACTGCAGCTGGCTCACCATGGCTTGTAGGACATCGCAGTCAGTGTCATCTTTCGCAGAGGGAGGGACATATGCAGCTATCACGATGACATGCGATAGTTCCCTTGGTAGATAGAAAGGTCTCATGCTCACAGCTAATAGTTCAATGTCTTTACAGCAAGTTTGCTCCTTAATCACAATGTGCCTAGGATTACACCATCTATCATTTACAAATATTTCCAGCCCTCCTCCTTTCCTCTTACCGCTGTCCCTTGTCCTGTCTGCCCGAAGGAGTTTAAAGCCATCCAAGGAGACCAGAGTGTCCGGAGTAACTTCAGTGAGCCAAATCTCTGTAAGCAGCATCATGCTGCACTCCCGAAACTCCTGATGATGCCTGATGAGCGCCGTTAGTTCACCCATCTTATTTGCAAGAGATCTCACATTTCCCATAATGATGGAGGGGAGAGCTGGTCTGAAACGTCTCTTTGTAATCCTCTGCAGGGCACCAGCTCTACACCCCCTCCCCCTTCTTTTTCTTCTCCAAAGCTCTTGGGGGATGTCTGGTCTATTGGTATGCAGCCCTGCTGTGTCTCTAAACTGCAGAAGTTCATCCCTGGAGTAGACAAAAGAATTCTGGCCATATGCAGGGTCTGCAGACACAATAGTTCCCATTTGAAGCACAGCAAAACAAACAAAAAGTATCACAAAGGTCCAATTCCAAGTCTTCATGTGTTTCTTCATAGTGCAAAGCCCCTTACATAGAGTGATAAAACAAGACAAAGAAAGAAAAAGAAGAGAAAGACTCAGAGCTGCTGAAACAGGCTGCCACTCCAGCGGCACCATCTTGAAAAAAAATGTATTAATTTACTCAAAATTAATTTATGGAATTTCCCTAAATTGATATTGTTGGGTGATTACTCGGTACCATTTATGCCTCAGATCCAGAACATCTGAGATCTATTATTAAAAATGTTATTTCAAGCCAGGCTCCAGGTCCTGAGAAGTAGTTTGCTAAAGATCTATATTTAGCAAGTGTTTAGGGTCCTTTTGTTCGGGAGGATATATTATCAAACATATGGTGGCTATAAGAAATGTATTAACAAATGGAAATGCTGGATTGATCAGTTATCTCCAGAGGAGAAGAGCTATGCTACTTGACTTTTTTATATTGTAATTTAATATTGTGTTAATATTTTTTTTTTCACCCCCTGCAACAGGGGTGAAGTAGGTTTGGGTCAGGTTTATTATATTTTGAGATAAAATGTTTTTGATATTTTTTGTATTCCTTAATAAATAAAAATAAATAAATACATAAAATATTTAAACATTTCCAAATCCACATTTAAATTACATAAAATTAATCCAATAATAAAGAAGTCAATAATTGGAAATGACACCTAATAAAATATGAGTTTATTTGGTTATCCAGATCCTATCCACATAATTGTCCTATGTGAATTCCCAATGCTATTATGAAAAGGAAAAAAAAAAGTCAGACTGCTTTCCTCCTCCTCATCTCACTGAGTCTGTCTGTAAATGCTAATTCAACCTGTACTCAGAGAGTGGATACAGACCAGTTACTTCTAATATAGAAGTGTATGAAGGGGGGAAGAAGATGCTGCTAGACGGAGAAAGAGAAACGCTCAGTAATAAGAGACTTTAAAAAAAAATGGAATAAAAACATATAAAAAGTTTGTACAGACTGCTTCTGATTTTCCTGACAAAAAAAATCTGCAAAAGTAGTAAAAAATAAGAAAAAACTGTATAAAGTTAAACAAAAACACAGCAATTCTGGCATTTTTAGTGTTGTATTTTATCTTACCTAAAATGATATGTAAGTTAGGTATTGCCATAATTATCACAGTAAAGTTAACATTATACCACAAAGTGAATTCCATAAAAATAAAACCCAAACAACTCATTGTCCCCTGAAAAGACTATTATTTCCTGAAATACTCCACAAAGATAACATATAGTCCTTTGTTAAAAATTTAAAAACTGGTAAGACCACTAACAAAATTTTTTTTTTTTTTTTTTTATTACTCCTAAGATGAATACCTTAGGGTCTGTACTTCATGGGTTTTGCAAAAGTGACAAGGTGTCCAAAAGCCATTCTATCAAAATCTGGAGCCCTAAAGCCAAATGGTGCATTATTTTTGGACATTAGTGTTGGAGATATGCAACAGCCAGCTTTGTCTCTATATTTGCTGGATTGACTGCAGTTCACATTTATGACACTAGATGTAGCTCTGCCACATCCAGCAATCGCACTCTGCAACAGGTTATGGACCCAGTGATCAAATGAATCTCCAGTGATCAAATGAATCTCCAGTGATCAAATGAAGCTCCAGTGATCAAATGAAGCCTCAGTAACCGGATAAACCCCAGTGAACAGAAGCAGCCCAGGCAGAGTGAAGTCCAGAACGGAAGACAGTGCGGCAGATGCGGAGATCGACATAAGGAAGCTTCCACAGAGACATCTCCAGTACAGAAGTAAGACTGTTCCTATATATATAAAGGAGGGAGAATGGCCTGTAGTTCAGAACCTAAACTACCTGAACAATGAAAATTATCAGCTATGGAAATTTAAAGTGGAAATGCTATTATCCAGGGATGACTTGTGAGAAGTTATCACTACAGAGAGACCACAAGATGATTATCAGGACTGGGACAGGAAAAACAGATGGGCGCGGTACACTATAAGCTTACTAGTAGAAGATGATCAGCTTATTCACATACTCAGTGAGAATACAGCGAAAGGCATGTGGGATATACTGAAAAGACTGCATGAGAGATCCAGTCTAAACAGCAAGTTGTTTCTGCTGAGGAAACTCTACAAAATGAGGCTTAGTAGAGAGCAGGACATGCGGGAGCATATCAATGCCATGCTGGAAGTGATCACACAACTCAGATCAGTCGGTGAAAATATAACAGACAGTCATGCTGCAGCCATTTTATTATGCAGTTTACTTGATACATACACTGCACTGATCAATGTGCTGGAGACACGGCCTGAGACAGATCTAACACTCTGCAACAATTAGAAGGCTTAAAAGTCTAATACCAAATTTCCCAAACCTATGTTTTTTGGGACCACTTCAGTTGTGAAGGAGATTTTAACCCCTTCCTGCCGCAGACATTTTTTTAATTTTCGTTGTAGAACTCCCTGCCTTCCAAACCCCATAAATTTTTTTTTATTTTTCCATTCACAGAGTCATATGAGAGCTTAATGTTTGCGGGACAAATATTACTTTGTAATGGTAAAATTTAGTATTCTGTACGATGTACTGGGAGGCTGGCAATCAATGTGAAGCCAAAATGACATGTCACCTGTATGTCACCTATGGGTTGGCATGATTTCGGAAATACCAAATTTATAGTTTTATGTACATTTTAACTCCTTAAAAAAAATTCAAAACTTGCTTGGAGTCACCATATTCTGACAATTGTAACTTTTTATATATATTTCCGTGTATGGGCATGCATAAGGCATCTTTTTTTGCAGAGTCAGATGTACTCTTTAGTTATAATTTATGGGAATGTCTACTGTATTGCTTTTATCACTTTTAATTCATCTTTTTATGAGAGGCCAAACTGTGAAAAAATGGTGGTTTGACTCTTTTGATTTTTTTTTCCCACTACAGCAAAGTTTGTAGACTGGGCATTTTCAGACACAGGGATACCTAATACATGTATATATTTCACTTTATTTAGGTACTTTTAAATGTGTTAATATATTTTTTTGTTCCTTTATTTATTAGATCCTAGGGCTTTTGAACCCCAAGTGGTCTGATCACTAATGCAATGCATTACAGTGCTCTGCAAAATACTGGCATAGAGCAGCCTACAATAGAAGTATATGCTAGAAAAGCCTGGGAGCCTTCAATAAGTTCCCAGCTGTCATGGCAATAGATCGCCAGCCCCAGGTCTCGTTCTGTGGACTGGTGATCGTCCCCAAAATGGGCACTGATTGCGGGCATGTGCCAGGACTTTGCTGTATAATACAGCAGAGACCCGGGCGGATATGTCGGCCACTCAACAATATTTCAATATCAGACAATAGCACCACAGATATTGGGAAGGGGATAAAGGCCTGTATTATTATATTACAAACCCTCCATAAGTAACCTGTATGTTACAGCTGACACTTGCTATTCATGGAGTCATGTCCATGCTGCATTAAATGGGAACTTTCCATACTTTCCGTACTATTATGGCATGGTGTGGCAAGGGGATAAAGAATTTGAAGGGTGCAATTTAAAGTGGGATAATTTAAGAGAGTTTTCTATTATATAGGCCCCTCAAAGTCACTTCAACTCAGTCTGTTACCAGGAAACTTTATACCAGTTGTTCTTAAGGTGTGGTACATGTACCCCTCCCTAGCCTCCAGTAATATTTTATTATTGAAAGCTAGGACACATGCCACAGATGGCAGTATCTATCAGCAGGAGAAGGACCTGGAAGCATGTGACATCCGATCTGACATTGCCTCTTGCTTCCCTTCTCCTACCCTTAACAGATTTATCTCTGCTGCAAAGGAGACCCTACTATTTGCTCTGCTGTCTGCTTTGATTAGTGGAGCTCACCTAAGCCTGAATGTGAAAGTCTGTCCTGCATGCTACTCAGCTTCTCTTGGATTAACTCATTCAATACTAACTACAGGGAGATAAGTAATTGCTCTTTGAACTGTGCAGTATGGCTACCACAATAAAAATTAGAAAAATTCCTTGTATATTCAATGTATATGTTGGGAAAGCTCTTGACGCATATGTTAAAAGGGTTATTGAACATATTTTTTTAAAGTTCAACAGTGCTGCTGAAGAGGCAAAAATGAAAAAAACATTTACTGATCTCTTTCCCCAGTCCTCCTTTTAGCAGTTCACAGATCTGTTTACAGGCAAACCAGCTGTTTGTGCCAAGTGACCACTGCATCCAATCACAGGCCTCAGTGGTGACCTCTTCACAAACGGCACGTCATAGCAGTCACGTCCCATTTGTGAAGAGGTCGTCACTGAGCCCTGTGATTGCCTGCAGCTGTCACCTAATTAGCCACTAGGTGGCTGACCTGTAGTGATCTACAGTTGTGCTGACGATTTTAGAGCTACAATATCACACGGTATACTTTTTCACATTGGCACCTACTGCCATGCACTTAGGGCATCTGTTTTAGGTATCCAATTAATGGTTCTACCAAAAGCAGACACAGTGTGAAAAATGTCTTATCGTTATGACAAGAGAATTTAATTCCCAAGGACTCAGTTTACAGATCCAAATCCAGCATACCTACAATACTCGCTATGCACAAAACCTGTATTATAGAACTTCTGAGAGACTGAGGAACCTCACCATTCAGAAATGGAAACATCTAGCTGTGTTGTAGCTTATGAACCTAGCAAAGCAGAACCTGTGCTCTCTAGATAACTTTTATTGTGTCCTTCTAAAGCCCTGGATAAAACAGGACTGTGCAGCAATATGTAAGATTACTTCAGAAGACTACACCTGAAGAAGTATTTTTTGTGACACAGAGGAGACAGAACCCACTCCTACAGATGATAGTAAAATCTTGGTGACAAAGAAGAGATCAGACTGGACACTTCCAAGTGGATGTAATATCCATTTGGATAACTATAGAGTTTTTCAGACATAAAGACAGTTACAGTGAAGAAAATAAGTATTTGATACCTTGCTGATTTTGTAAGTTTGCCCAACAGTCTATAATTTTAAGGTTAGGTTAATTTTAACAGTGAGAGATAGAATATCAAAAATAAAATCCAGAAAATCACATTGTATATATTTTATAAATTTATTTGCATTATGCAGAGAGAAATAAGTATTTGATCCCATACCAACCATTAAGAGTTCTGGCTCCTACAGACCAGTTAGACGCTCCTAATCAACTCGTTACCTGTATTAAAGACAGCTCTCTTATATTGTCACCTGTATAAAAGACTCAGGTCCACAGACTCAATCAGTCAGACTCTAACCTCTACAACATGGGCAAGACCAAAGAGCTTTCTTAGGATGTCAGGGACAAGATCATAGACCTGCACAATGCTGGAATGGGCTACAAAACCATAAGTAAGACGCTGGGTGAGAAGGAGACAACTGTTGGTGCAATAGTAAGAAAATGGAAGAAATACAAAAGGATCTGGGGCTCCATGCAAAATCTCACCTCGTGGGGGTATCCTTGATCATGAGGAAGGTGAGAGATCAGCCTAAAACTACATGGGGGAAACTTGTTAATGATCTCAAGGCAGCCGGGACCACAGACACCAAGGTCCCCCTGCTCAAGAAGGCCCATGTGCAGGCCCGTCTAAAGTTTGCCAATGAACACCTGGATGATTCTGCGACTGAATGGGAGAAGGTGCTGTGGTCAAATGAGACAAAAATTGAGCTCTTTGACATTAACGCAACTCGTCGTGTTTGGAGGAAGAGAAATGCTGCCTATGACCCAAAGAACACCGTCCCCACTGTCAAGCATGGAGGTGGAAACCTTATGTTTTGGGGGTGTTTCTCTGCTAAGGGCACAGGACTACTTCACCACATCAACGGGAGAATGGATGGCACCATGTACCGTAAAATCCTGAGTGACAACCTCCTTCCCTCCGCCAGGACATTAAAAATGGGTTGTGGCTGGGTCTTCCAGCAGGACAATGACCCAAAACATACAGCCAAGGCAACAATGGAGTGGCCTAGCCTGTCTCCAGACATTAATCCCACAGAATACTTATGGATGGAGCTGAAGCTCCAAGTTGCCAAGCGACAGTCTCAAAATTTTAATGATTTAGAGATGATCTGCAAAGAGGAGTGGACCAAAATTCCTCCTGACATGTGCGCAAACCTCATCATCAACTACCAAAAACATCTGACTGCTGTGCTTGCCATCAAGGGTTTTGCCACCAAGTATTAAGTCTTGTTTGCCAGAGGGATCAAATACTTATTTCTCTCTGCAAAATGCAAATAAATTTATAAAATTTACACACGTGGACGAAATTAGTGGTACCCCTCGTTTAATGAAAGAAAAACCCACAATGGTCACAGAAATAACTTAAACTGACAAAAGTAATAATATATAAACATTCTATGAAAAGGAACAAATGAAAGTCAGACATTGCTTTTCAACCATGCTTCAACAGAATTTCTAAAAAAAAGAAAACTCATGAAACAGGCCTGGACAGAAATGATGGGACCCTTAACTTAATATTTTGTTACACAACCTTTTGAGGCAATCACTGCAATCAAACGATTCCTGTAACTGTCAATGAGACTTCTGCACCTCTCAACAGGTATTTTGGCCCACTCCTCATAAGCAAACTGCTTCAGTTGTCTCTGGTTTGAAGGGTGCCTTTTCCAGACGGCATGTTTCAGCTCCTTCCAAAGATGCTCAATAGGATTTAGGTCAGGGCTCATAGAAGGCCACTTCAAAATAGTCCAATGTTTCCTCTTAGCCATTCTTGGGTGTTTTTAGCTGTGTGTTTTGGGTCATTATCCTGTTGCAAGACCCATGACCTTCAACTGAGACCAAGATTTCTGACACTGGGCAGCACATTTCTCTCTAGAATCCCTTAATAATCTTGAGATTTCATTGTACCCTGCACAGATTCAAGACACCCTGTGCCAGATGCAGCAAAGCAGCCCCAGAACATAACAGAGCCTCCTCCATGTTTCACAGTAGGGACAGTGTTCTTTTCAAGATATGCTTCATTTTTGTGTCTGTGAACATAGAGCTGATATGCCTTGCCAAAAATTTCGATTTTTGTCTCCTCTGTCCATAGGACATTCTCCCAGAAGCTTTGTGGCGTGTCAACATATCAACAATGTGATATTCTGGATTTTATTTTTGATATTCTATCTCTCACTGTTAAAATTAACCTACCCTTAAAATTATAGACTGTTCATGTCTTTGTCAGTGGGCAAACATACAAAATCATCAAGGGATCAAATACTTATTTATTTCACTGTATCAAACACCAGTACCCAGGGAAAGAGGGCCATATAATCCTTGAAAACTAACAAAGATATCAGAATTAAACCAGCAGACAAAGATGGTTCAAGAGTCATGATGCAAGGCAGGGCAAGTGTCATTAGACTACATAAAGAAAACACACAGGCAACTGACAGACAACATACTACTCAAAATTGAAGTCTGACCCTACAAGGCACTAAAGAAGATATTTGGTGGTCTCTCATGAAACTAAATGACTTCATCCCAGAAAGTATAAGGATAGGGACTTTTTACATGCTTCCCAAAATATACAAGCCTGGGAATCCAGGTAAACCAATTATTTCATGTGTGGGCACCCTCACTGAATAAATTTCTGGATGGGTGGAGGGTATTCTTATTTGGTGAAGAATACAGGCAGTTACCTTAAAGACACTACAGACTTGTTAAATATTAACTAACAACAATAGTTCCCCTGCTATAGGGAACCATCCTGGCTACCATAGATGTAGAATCTTTGTATTTCATCATCCCTCACCAGGATAGTTTAAAAGCCTGCCAGGTCTTCAAGGAAAGCAAGATATTAGTCTGAACCTGTGGTGAAACTGAATAAATTCATCCTCACCCACAATTACTTTTCCTTTGGTGACATCTTATATTTATATCAGACTGGTACAGCAAATGGCCAAGCTTGGGAGTGACTTCCTGTCCATCTGCACCACCAGGTCTCTGGCCTACTATTGTTTCATCAATTATATCGTAATTATCTGGTCAGGGTCTGAAGAAAAGCTGAAAACTTCCCATGAGCATTTCAGTTTCATCCCACTATCAACTTGGCACTCAGCTACTTCTTTACTGAAATAAACTCTCTGGACACAGTCATTATACAGAATATCAAAACTTAAAACTGTTCCAGAAGTCAATAGACCACCCAACATACCACAGTTTTCATACAAAACCATCCGATCAGGTGCCCCTGGTTGTCACCTACTGTACAGTCCTCAACTTGAGATGCTCAGGGGAGTTGTACAAAACTACATCCACTATTACAAAAATATGACCATTTAAAATCAATATTTCTAGACCCTCCCCCTCTCCTGTGCTATAGACAGCTCCCTTATCTCAGGAACATCATTGTCAGGAGCTCACTCTCCCATCCAACAGGAACAGGAATATTTCCCTGCATCCAGAAAAAAATTAAAATCTGCCCCTATATAAGCACCAACAAGATAAAGATCCTCAACTTGAATAAGGACTACAAAATCCCAGGCACCTTCACCTGCACTGCAACAAATGTAGTCTACTTAATAATATGTACAAAATGTCCTATTGGTGGTCTATATGTAGGAGAAACCGGGAAGAATCAAACAGAAGAGGACAGATCTCTCTATGACAAAACATTTCTGTAGCTCTGATTGCAACATAAATGACATGAACATTTTGGTACTGAAAGGAAACTTCAAATCTTAGAGACACAGAAAGGTCTGTAAATATAAACTGGTGACAACCTTTGACACACTAAAAACGGGATAAATGTGTCTTATGGATTTATGTCATTCTACATTGCCTAAGGAATGTGCTCTCAGACCTGGTAAAGGCATCACAATCAGGGAGCAGATCTCAATAAGAGGATAATAAAACTTTTTCATTCCTTATCTAGGAATTGCTCCAATGTTTAGTGCTGTAGTTGTTTACTCCTTATATTGATAGCTCTATTTTACATCATTTACCACTCTATTCCTATGTTCTGTTGTATATAAATTTGTGACTATTCAGATATTGTGTTATACCTGATAAAGAGACCCAACTAGTCTTGAAAGTTCGCTATTTCATCATCTTTTCAGTTAACCATTAAAAGGTATCAACTATTAAAATCTCTCAATTTTTATTTTTTATATCTACTGGCTAATACAGCACAAAGCTATATTTTTTCCTTAAACAATATCACAAGTAAAAGCATTCCAAAATTATTGCCACATACAGTGCTGGCCAAAAGTATTGGCACCCCTGCAATTCTGTCAGATAATACTCAATTTTTTCCAGAAAATGATTGCAATCACAAATGCTTTGGTAATAATATCTTCATTTATTTTGCTTGCAATGAAAAAAACACAAAAGAGAATGAAAAAAAGTCAAATCATTGATCATTTTACACAAAACTCCAAAAATGGGCCGGACAAAAGTATTGGCACCCTCAGCCTAATACTTGGTAGCACAACCTTTAGACAAAATAACTGCGAACAACCGCTTCCGGTAACCATCAATGAGTTTCTTACAATGCTCTGCTGGAATTTTAGACCATTCTTCTTTGGCAAATTTCTCCAGGTCCCTGAGATTTGAAGGGTGCCTTCTCCAAACTGCCATTTTGAGATCTCTCCACAGGTGTTCTATGGGATTCAGGTCTGGACTCATTGCTGGCCACTTTAGAAGTCTCCAGTGCTTTCTCTCAAACCATTTTCTAGTGCTTTTTGAAGTGTGTTTTGGGTCATTGTCCTGCTGGAAGACCCATGACCTCTGAGGGAGACCCAGCTTTCTCACACTGGGCCCTACATTATGCTGCAAAATTTGTTGGTAGTCATAATGCCATGCACACGGTCAAGCAGTCCAGTGCCAGAGGCAGCAAAGCAACCCCAAAACATCAGGGAACCTCCGTCATGTTTGACTGTAGGGACTGTGTTCTTTTCTTTGAAGGCCTCTTTTTTTTTCCTGTAAATTCTATGTTGATGCCTTTTCCCAAAAAGCTCTACTTTTGTCTCATCTGACCAGAGAACATTCTTCCAAAAAGTTTTTGGCTTTCTCAGGTAAGTTTTGGCAAACTCCAGCCTGGCTTTTTTATGTCTCTGGGTCAGAAGTGGGGTCTTCCTGGGTATCCTACCATAGAGTCCATTTTCATTCAGACGCCGACGGATAGTACGGGTTGACACTGTTGTACCCTCGGACTGCAGGGCAGCTAGAACTTGTTTGGATGTTAGTCGAGGTTCTTTAGCCACCATCCGCACAATCTTTCGTTGAAATCTCTCGTCAATTTTTCTTTTCCGTCCACATCTAGGGAGGTTAGCCACAGTGCCATGGGCTTTAAACTTCTTGATGACACTGCGCACGGTAGACACAGGAACATTC
The DNA here is from genome assembly GCA_947044405.1 of Leptodactylus fallax. NCBI lineage: Eukaryota > Metazoa > Chordata > Amphibia > Anura > Leptodactylidae > Leptodactylus > Leptodactylus fallax. Next base: position 3,637,381 of record CAMRHE010000083.1, read on the forward strand.
AGGTCTTTGGAGATGGACTTGTAGCCTTGAGATTGCTCATGCTTCCTCACAATTTTGCTTCTCAAGTCCTCAGACAGTTCTTTGGTCTTCTTTCTTTTCTCCATGCTCAATGTGGTACACACAAGGACACAGGACAGAGGTTGAGTCAACTTTATTCCATTTCAACTGGCTGCAAGTGTGATTTAGTTATTGCCACCACCTGTTATGTGCCACAGGTAAGTAACAGGTGCTGTTAATTACACAAATTAGAGAAGCATCACATGATTTTTCAAAGGGTGCCAATACTTTTGTCCACCCCCTTTTTTATGTTTGGTGTGGAATTTTATCCAATTTGGCTTTTTGACAATTCTTTTTGTGGTTTTCCATTGAAGACAAATTAAATGAAGATATTATTACCAAAGCATTTGTGATTGCAATCATTTTCTGGAAGAAATTGAGTATTATCTGACAGAATTGCAGGGGTGCCAATACTTTTGTCCAGCACTGTAAAATGACTCCTATGAGATTTGGAAAAAGGAGCTTTGTTGTAAAGGTCAAACCTGACTGCAGCTAAAACAACCAATTAATCAGAATGGAGTAGGCCTTCCTGACTATAAAAATGACTATATAGTGTCACAGTTACAGCATTTATTCCCTTAAAATATTCCTTTTTTTGGAGCTGACACTCATTATTATTTAATGTTAATCATTTTTGTGATTTAAAAAAGGTAATTTTCGGGGAACAAAAAAATGACAACTGTTCAAATGTTTTTGCTAATTTGTGGACACCACTAATAATTATAATGTCAAGAGGTATCTCCCTTTTATTACATCTCTTGCGAATGTTTCTAATATTACTGATAAAAATATAAACAGTTTTCAGTTTGGGAGTAAACACAAAGTTTTGTATTTCTCACAAGTAATTGTTAGTGGTACAGTAAAAACTGTAACTGAATTAAAAAACTAGCGTATTTTACCATAACACTTTTTTCATTTTATGCATTTGAGGATGTATGGAATATTCTCTCATTGACAAATCATTATACACAGTCATGAGGAAAAATAAAGTACATCATCTTTGAAATCTATGGCTTTGGTATCAGGACTTAATAAAAGAACATCTGGTCCTCAGAAGGTCCCAAAATTAGGTAGCTACAGCCCCCAGATGAACAACTACACATGACAAATTACACCATGTCACTATTTATTTAACAAAAACTAGGCAAAAATGCTAAAGCAGTGTGTAAAAAATTATATCCTTAATGCTTCCATAGGAATTAAGGTGATACCTTTCAGCAAGTGAGACCTTCTCTAGAAATGAAGTAATTTTAGTAGTTTGCTGGTCTGGAGCATCCAGGTATGCATCAGATTAGGGTCACCACAACCAAAAGGTTTGCCTTCTGAATCGTTTCCTCTGTAGCAGACATATCACTGTTTTTGTTAATATACAAATAAGATTTTTGGAACAAGGGCATTTCCATTTCTCCAAAGAGCTAAATTTCATATTGACGGAAACAGTGATATTTTGGCAACTGAGACACCGATTTGCAATGGGAAAATACTATTTGATTTTCCAGGAGTGGACATCCCAGGAAATTCACCACAAGGTCAGAGCATGCATTGCTCAGAGAAATTGCAAAAAAAAACCCCAAGAGCTGTGTCTAAGACTTTTCTGGAAGGGTTGCCAGGAGAAAGCCTCTTAGTTCTAAAAAAGAACATGGCAGCATGGCTTAAAGGGTATAATCAACTTTTCATAAATGAATAGTGCGGGTGAATATAAGAAACTTTGTAATATATCTTATTAAAGAAATATGTTTTTTCTCCACTTTTTAGGCTGATTTACTTTGTACATATAGCCTATGAATATAAGAGGGATAGGATGAGGCTGCAAGAAAAGACACACAAATAATTGCTGCTGCTACACTTTCTACACGCTATATGCTCTTTTAACACTGCTAGGTGTAGATAAGAGGCTACCAATGCACAGAATGAGGCAATAAATCAATTAATAAAAAATCTCTGTAGAGATCTGAGGCTGAATATGGAGACAAGTCTTAGGTAAACTTGGGAGTCAGATTGAAGATAAGGAGGAGGAAAGCAGCTGGATAAGTTGAAAAAGGAAACAGATCTCCTTAATAAGATATATTACAAAATTTCTTATATTCAAATGCACTATTCATTTACGAAAAAATTTTATAACAGTGATACACTTTAAGCTTTTAGAGTTTCATCTGAACAAACCACAAAACTTCTGGAACAATAAGGGAAGATTTTTTTTTAACTGGCCACTAACTTTTCAGACAACTTAGTCTTGTTTCATAGATGATGTGGTTCTAGACCAAAAATGAACGCACTTAATTACGTTCCTGCCACTAGATGTCTCCCTTCTGCGAATTTGCAGTTGTTATCTGTTGTTAGGCAAGTTTAATCTCCATAGAAGCAGGACTGGTTCACAGTGAGTGGAGGCGGCGGTTCTTTTCTCTCTTCACACAGTGAATGGAGAGGGGAGGGATTGAACACACACGCCTCTACAAACTGCTTTTTGCAAAGGACTGAACATAGGTGATATCTGTTATTGTAATATTACTTGTGATGATGACTGATTAAAAGTGATCTCTACAGAAGAGGAACTGTTTGCCTATTATTATGCTTAGTGGGTAAAATGAAAATACAGAATTTTATTTTATTTTTTTTAAAGAATACTAAGAGTGACTTTTTTTTTAAACATCACAAAAAATTCTTATAAAATATACTTACATTTTTTTTATCTAAATATGACATTTTCTCATGACACATTCCCTATAGTTTTAGATTTCTGTCTCAGTTGCATTATGTTCCATAATGTTTTACAACTGTTGGGTCTTGATGAATTTATGCTATCTGTGTGCTTCTTGTGTTTGCTACTATAAATCATTTGATTTTCTGAATGAGACTGAAGGAATTAAGCAACATCATTCCTAAACCATATCTTACGTCAGAAGTGATTTCGCAAGTGCTGGGAATGGTGCAGTCATGAGCTAGGAATGTTCCATGGCATCTACACTTAACAAAGAAACCAGCAATTCCCTCAATGAGAAAGGATTTAACTGAGATACAGACAGATGTGTTCTGCATTTTAAGCCAGACATTGACAGCGTCTCTTCCATGTAGCTTTTACCCCTCTGCTGGGATATTGTTAGAGTACAATAGTAGAAAAGTAGAAATCCAAATCATAAGAAAAAAAACTGAGTAGTAGAGGAATTGGACTGAAGAAAGTGTGAGCTAAAAGGCAAAATCTCATTAGATGGGAAGGAAGCTAAATTTAAAATAAGGCCTAGCATAGCACAGATATTGCATGGATAGTATGATGTATGTTGCTATGCTAAAAATGGGAGTTTCTGACCCCTTCTCATTTTAATAATTTATATGTGTTTACGGAACAGAATATAATTTTATCCAATGCATTGTAGCCCAGGAGTAGTAGGGATTAATTACATTGTAAATTTAGTCAGTCCTTGTATTTGTATAGTATGTATATTTATTAAATCGCAAAATTCATGTAAATACATAAAACAGATGATCACATCAGTACAAACATTGACAAATGGAAACGGGCATAAAATATATCCTGCCTCCACAACAATGGAGGTGGGATATAGAAGAGTAATGGGGGGACCATACTACACTTTAAATTATACAAAAAGAAACCACATAGAAAATTATACCAGTTATAACAAATCCGCTAAGTGTATAGTAATAGATTTGAATATATGAAGTATAGTCTGGAGAAAAAGGTGACCAAAGGACAACTAGATATATTAAAAGTATGTATATATATATATATATATATATATATGCATGTGTAATGGAACCCATACAGCACGACAATATCCGAATGTGCTGAATGAACCCAGAGGGTATTAATATAGAATATATGCTGCCTAGGTTACATAAATAAAAAAACTATTAGCAACCATAGATGCACAGGGTAATTAACGTAATCAGTAGATAGCACTATTATACACAAGTAAATAGGCCCATATATGTTACCAACTTACCCACAGACATGATGAACAAAACGGTGGATGAACCTCCCTAAGCTCAGCATTTCTTCCTTCCATAACAAACATGGGATCTTCAGGGGCCATCCAAAATCTTTGGAAGGGCAGGAGTATCGGGATAGAAGTGACCCAATACACTCCGATAAGAACCAAGCTGGAGGGGGGTGGAATTTCGGGAGATGGGAGGAGGAATGTGAGAGGGTGGAGGAAGCAGGGAGAGGCTTTAAAGGGATTCTATCATTGGGAAACCCATTTTTCACTAAACACCACATCGGAATAGCCTTTAGAAAGACTATTCTTCTCCTACCTTTATTTTTCTGCTCTGAGAATTTTCGTTTTTTCTTCTTTACGCAAATGAGTCTTCAGAAAGCACAGGAGCCATCCCCAGTGAATGAACTTTTTTACAATATTCTAATTTTCTTAGATTTGGGTTTTCATTACTTGTAATCCCTAATCAACATTTACAGAAATAAAACACTTGAAATAGAACGCACAGTGTGTAAAGAATCTAGAAAATATAGGAGGTCACTTTTTTAATTTAATTACTGAAAGAAATAAACGGTTCGAAGATATTCTAATTTATTGAGATGCACCTGTACTGGTTTTATTTAGGGGCTATTGGTACATTTCAGTGATTGGTTTGTTGGCTAGTCTCTAAAACTGATATACGATCCTTTCATCTTACTAGATTTATTAGACATCCCCCACTCCTTAATTGGACATATAAACAGTTGTTGTGTTGCCTTCCATATTAAATATACCCAACCTGTTTTTTTTTTGTTTTTGTTTTTGTTTTTTTTAAATGTATTATCAATAGCTTTCCAGTATTCTAACCAGAAGAATGGTTTAATGCTTTTTATGAATTTGGAACATTACAGAAGAGAACCCTATTATGCCTTTTGTCTGCAGTCAGATGCTTTTTATTAGCATTTATGATGAACAGTTCTGTTATACAATTATTATGCAGGGACTCTGAGTAACAATTGTTGTTAAAGAATTTTTTATTGTGCACGATATTGAAAGTCTGGATTTTATTTTTTTGGAACAAGGTTTATGAGATGAGCAAATGGCGGAGCACTAGTGAATGTTTTGACGACTCTATGTCGGGACAATGAGCTCACTCTGGGCCTGTGAACGTTGTTGACTTTACAGATATTTAACCTGGAGTTAATAAAATCTAGTTTAGTGAAACAGGACCAGCTTAAGGTCCTGCGAAACGTGTATAAAGCTTCACATTCGGGAGACAGAAGCCAGGAAAAACCCACAGGAGGTGGCGAGAACGTGGCTTCAATTTAGGGAAAGTGATATGAACAGAAGTTTTCCAGACATTAGTAAAAATGTCTCAGTCAGCTGATTTCTTGTATTTGGAAATAAAATCTCACATGACGTTCTAGAGACGGAATGACAGAAACCAGTAGCTCCAGAAGTATATGTTTACATACACAGTAAGGGAGCCACCATTTTGTGCAGCAGTAGCCATGAGAGCACAGCCTACTACAATGAACAAATCTTTAGACATACCTGAAACACAGGTATGTAGTTTTTGTGTACTGGGGTGATGAGTGCTTGCCGAGACTCATAGAATACCTACAATATAGTTATCACAAAGCTGATGATTCATGAAAATAGTACAAGACACATAAGAAACCTGAAATGAATTATTATAAAGCATTTCAGAAAGAAGTCAAACTGAATATCCTTCATGAGAGAGACAAAAAGTGAAGCAACAGTTACTGGAAGTAACATGGCTGAGACTGCTATTTTCTTATTCATACTGTGTGGTATGCTATATGGCACCTAGAAAATAAGTAAGGATTTACGTAATAAAAGTCCACAAACTGTTAGTTCAGACATGGCCTATTTATTTTGTAGATTCCACACCACAAACCTGCAGCATTTATAGTAGTGTGGATAGGGTTTAGAAAATGTTATCGACATATAGCAGAAAAAAAAGAGCACACTTCAGCTGCTCAAATTATCCGCATGCTCATTTATCAAAGGTTTTTTTTGTAACTAAATCAAAACTTCTGTGATTCATTTCAAACAAACTAGCAAAAATGCCGGTCACCACTTGAAAGATGATGATGATGAGTGTGAAGGATCTCGTCCTACCAGAACCCGCTTCTGACACACTTGAGATCGCTTCAATTACCTCACACCCACTTCCAGTGAGGGTGCTGGGCCTCCGAGAATAATACGCCAGACGAGCCTTCTAAATTTTATACATTTATTAACCCCCTAAATGGGTCGGCACTAGACACTTAACACATACAGAGAATACATGTAGCGATTAGCAAGCAGATACAAGAGAAAAACAGCATAATATGGTACATAAAATAAAAATGGTAATAACAGAAAGAAAAGAATATATATTACCAACACCAGCTTGTGATGTTTTCTCTGGCCTCCAGATGATGAGCCAGGGCACGTATCTTATGAACGTCCAGTAGCAGATGAATCTTTGCAGTGCCAAGGGCAGAATCCCTTCTGGAACAAGTAGTTAGTCCATTTCTCTGAGCCCATGTGGCAGGCTCAGGGTACAGTCTTGGGCAAAGCATGTGTTGCTTACATGCAGTTACCCCTCGTTCAGATTCACAACATGGCCTCAAGTCTCGCTGCTCAGGCCGCATGTGATCCACATGGTGATCACATGGTTGAAGCACATGGTTGAAGTCTCCCATGTGATTTCCCCCACGCCTCTCCTTTAGGAATCGCACATCACCAAAGCCAGAAGACAAAAGACCCTGGTTCAGCCTGGGTGGAGCCCTTTTGTCTCCCCTGGTCTCCTCCCTGAGTGAGGTCACCAGGGGGAGGAGCCCCCGCCCCCTCTCTATATCTCTTAGACTCATTTTTCGATATAATTCTTTGCCGGATAATGGGTATAATGGGGTTCCTGGCGAGAACCCCAACACATAGACTCCAAGGTCGACACTCCATCTCCTTTTGAGTAAGGAGATCAGTGCCTGGACCTTTCCCGGGCTTTGAACTGTGACCTGTGTATATTCTGAGCGTGCGCCTTGACCTGACGCATCTGGGGAATTTATTGGGGCAACTGTAAGATGTACCTCAGGCCAGATATTGTCATAAAACCATAATCCATTTGAAGTAACAGTGGTGCCAGTGTGTCTATCAATGATATCCGGATCGTTTATACAACACATCCTGTCTAAATGAACCCCCGCTGGGTTAATGAGGGTTGCAGTCTTATGCAGATACAGGTTTTTGACCAAATGGCTGATTGTTTCAGGGACAGGACAATAGACCTGGGCTAAATAGTAGTCTAACCACATTCCATTTGCCCCACTAGTCTTGATCCTGCGCCACTAACCCCTACTGTGCAGCAATATAGACCGATATTAATACCATAAGACCATATCTGTGCCTAATATCATGACAAGGAGGAACATATGATCTGTGACCCTGGAGGGCTTTTCCTATCATCACGAGACAGACTCTCAGCCAATCATGAGGGATGGGTGGAGAGGTCACAGTGATGATGTCATAGGCACTATATAAGATTATGCACAGAGAAAGGAGCCATTTTGTGGAGATGATAGCAGGAAGCGCGTTCTGCCAGCAGTGCCAGCACAGGGATAGTGTAAAAAACATTAAGCTATGTCACTACAGATGAATATAGGAGAGGACTAGATTAGATTTAGTTAATTTAGACAGAAGGTGAGGAATCATAGGAGTCTCAGAGACAAGCTCTGCAGTGAACTGTCCATTGTCTAACAAACAGTCTGACTGGTTAGTCACCCTTTGAGTGTCAAATCAATTTTTGTTAATTTTTTTCAGTTGTGCATGTGTTTTTTTTTACATTCTCTATGATCTGCAGTCACAGTAACCCTTTAAGATTCTAATCACATTTTTTAACCTACAGCATCAGTGGAGTGCACAGTTTTTTTTCCACATACATTCTATGTAATCTGCAGTCAGGACAGCCACCCTTTGAGTGCCAAATGACAATTTACGCTGAGGCCCCACGTTTCAGAAACACACCTTTTTTTGTTGCAGATTTTGCTGCATTTTTTTTTTAGCCAAAGCCAGGAGTTGATTGAGAAGAAGGTAGAAGTATGAGTACTTCTAATATATTTCACACTCCTTTTGTAGCCATTCTTGACTTTGGCTAATAAAATCTACAGCAAAAACGCTGCGTTTCCGCAACATGGGGCCTCATCAGTTTTTGTTAACCACAGTATTTCCTGGCTGTGTATTTTTCACATACAGATTGTGTGGCCTACAGAAATTCCTTTGTTTAGGCCTCATATACAAAAATATTTAGCACAACATCCACAGTTATATTTCTTGCAATTATTTCTGTGTCACTGTAGGCCACATTAAATATAAAATTGTGAAAGCTGTCAACACAGTAATTTCTTGCAGTGCTAGTGTTACATGCCAGTTATGTGTAGAGCAGTGAATGAGGGAACATTTAACAGAAAATGTACATAGCATACACACTGTTATATTTTTTGCAGGTTTTTACATGCCAGTTTAGGCCAAATTAAACATAAAATTGTGTGCACACAGCAATTTCTTGCAGTGAAGATCCAGCTGTGTATGTAGCTAGACCACATTTTGTCAGAAAATTTATCATACTGTCCACACATCAATTTTTGTCTTTTTTCAATGAAGTACCAGTTGTGTAGATAGCTAGGCCACATTTATCAGAAAATGTATCACACTGTTTGCATAGTAACCATTCTTCTTGCTGTGAAATGCCAGTTGTTTAGACTGCTAGTTTAGCAGAAAATGTTTCATGCTTTCAACACAGTATTTTTTTTCTTCTTGCAGTGAAGTGCCAGTTGTGTAGGGTGTACATAGTGCCAAATAAGCTTGAAACACCCATGCTCCTGTCAAGCCATTAAATCCTACATGTAAAAAAAAAGAAGGTGGGTGGCAGCAGCAACACTATTTCTAGTCTTGGCAGTGCCTCCAGTAGCTGTATGGTTGTTGTAGTTTGCTAGAATGAAGAGGAAATTCTTGATTACTTGACTTACTCATCTCAATCACAGGAGAATATTACATCTGATAGTGATGCTATCACTTTGAGTCATGCTTCTGTATGTTTCTCCTTCTCATTAATTTAGCACTTAATTTACCAAGCGGCCATTCTGCTTTGTCAAACCATGTCTTTATTTTCACTGACACTTAACCCTTGTATTGATTTGGCACTTCCTGTTCTTAATCTTGATGAGTTTAATTAAAACATTCAGCATTTTGTTGTGGACAAAGCAGAGGTGGATGACATGACTGTTGGTGGTGGAAGTAGTAGAGGAGGGTATTCTGGGGAAATACAGAGGTGGGAATTATGAGGGGATGTAAAAATTCCAAAGCCATGATGAGTCTGAAAAAAATGCCAAAGAAAGCTATGACATTGCTGATAATGACTTACTGACTATGTTACTGACAATACCTGACAACAGGGTTAGGGAGACAATGAGTTAATATCAGAGGGAGGGGGCTCGAAGCAGTGATAATGATCTTATGAACATAACCAACATAAAAAACTTGCAGTAGCAGACCTAAGGCAAGCTTGGTGATGGTAGTGGTAGTGGGGGCAACTATGGGTGGTTGTATTCCATGTGAGTGTTTTTATGTACATTATCAAATTACAATTCCATGGCACTGTGCAAGATCTGCAAGCAGAAACTAAGCCATGGCAATGCAGGCACAAATGTAGGGACTGTGTCTTTCTATACTCACGTGAAAAGGCATCACCAGCTCATTTATAAAAATAAAATTGGCAGCAGCAGACAAAGTGGGCAAGACCATTATACTCCTTCTCCCCATGATCTTCCTTGAGGCCAGGTCACTTCCACACCTAGCACATGGTTGTCATCATCATCATCATCATCATCATCACTGTGTGCTTCTCCACCTCCTCTTCCTCCATTCCAACACCAGGCATCCATGTGAGAATCTGTGTCCAGAAAAGAGCAATATGAACTTGTGAAGCAGCAATTATGGTCGAGGGACAACAATACATGGCTTTCATGGCCCACTGGATCAATGTTTTGAGTGGCAGTGGTGAGAGTCCACAAATGCAACAACATTTCATTCTTATATGAATATTCTGTTGGACTTGCAGAAAAATATCCTGTCCTTGCTTAGCTTCATCTGTTATGTTCCAACTCACTGGAATTCCACATTGCACATATAGGAGCATCTGTGTGAGCAGCAAAAGGAGGTGAATTATTACTGAATGTAGCAGACCACAGGGACAATGTATTATTTTGAAATCCACCATGGGAGACTCATGAGGGAAAATTTGAGGAGGCCACCAAATTTGCCAGTAAGGATAAATGCTGCATCAATGATATCATCCCTTTAATATCTATATTACAGGAAACACACTTATACAACAAGGGATGGAAGAAGAAGAAAAGCATCAACCTCTTGGTCACCATCACCACCCTGGGCTGTTGAAGATCCATAAGAACAATGATACGTGCAAGAGGTACTGGATAAGGAAAAATAACTGGATATGGCTTGTGGTCGAGGACCACAATGATACGTGCAAGAGGTACTGGATAAGGAAAAATAACTGGATATGGCTTGTGGTCGAGGACCTAGGACTTCTAGATGTGTGGATAAGGGGGGAGACTTTCTTGTGGATGTAGAGGGTGGGTTGATATTTCACAGGGAGGGTACGAGTCTGACTTTTATTTGTGTGGAGATGCTGCTGCTGACAATGACCATGTTGTCCAAGACTAACCATAGCAAGTCACTGGGTCTATGCACACAGTTGCAAGTATGGAAGGCTATGTGCTTTACATAATTAAAAGTGTATTGACAGCATGAAGCAAAGGGATGACTACTTTATCGCCTTGCTTTTAAGACCCTCCGTAGGGAGGCAAAATTGTTGAATTTTCAAGATATGTTGTTTACCCAGTTGGCAGGAGCTTTTAGGGAGATGACTGCCAGTGCCATCTACATGTCTGTCCAGAAGGCCTCTGCCCATTCCCTGTCCTCCTCCTCACTCACTCAGCACTCCACTGCCTCTGCCAGCGCCATGGTAACAAGTAGCAAAGGTGAAATCAAAACCACCTGAAGCACTACCAACCAGGCACACAGCATATAATTGACACCCACTGGCTGCACAACCAGGTACAATCTTACCTAGACTGTTCATTTACTCTGACACAGAACCTTGACCCCATGGACTTCTGGGCCAGCAGATTAAACCAGTGGCAGGAGATGGCTTAGTTTGCCAGTGAATAGATCTGCCATTGCATCTGTCTCCATGTATCAGATTCCATTTATGGTACTGCCGACGTTGCCTGCTACCCCTACACAGCCTGTCATCATCTCCTGTGGCCACATCCATTACGTTCTATTCCATACTACACTGCCACTGATGTTGCCACAGCTACCACCACTGCACCGCTCATTCAGACATCTTCTGTGGCCTGGTCCTGTCATGCTCTACTCCATACTGCACTGCCACTGATGTCGCCACAGTTACCACCACCGCCAATCAGCTAGACATTTCTTGCGAACTGACTCGTCACATTCTATTCCATACTGTATTACACTCGGAGGTCACACTACATTTTTTTAGAAATAGTAAAAACACTCCTCTGAACATTTTTGAGAAGCCAAGGAGGAGTACAAAATTAGTAGTGGAAGAGTGAAGAAATCAGGCGATACCTTTTAGAGGCTGAGTATATTTGATGGTGAGCTTTCGAGAGTACTAGCTCTCTTCTTCAGACATGGCGTTATACAAGAAACTGAAAATTCACAGACTTTTTATACACAGAAGACATGGACCTTCAAAGGATCTTAAAATCCTTAAAAAAAACAAAATGCAATATAAGTAGAGAAGTTATTTACAACAGGTCAAAAAATAAACTTGTAGAAACTTGTGGGGCATGATGGAGGGATCAGTAATTCTTGCTGTTATCTGTTGGCATGAATATTAAGTCGAAATTGCAGAGTGAAATTTTTGCATTAACTTATATTCCATTCCTTTCTCTCCCTCTGCATCTTAAAATGTCCCATTAAAACCACAACCCGCAAATCTTCAATAGAGTGGTCTTTTCCGGAGAAATGTGCGGCCACTGGGAGATCTGTTCTGCTGTTATTAATGGTGAATCTGTGCGAGTTCATGCGCTGACTGAATCTCTGCTCTGTTTCCCCCACAGTCCTGTGGTGGGACATTGCACACACATTATGAGATACACCACATTGGAAGACCTGCAGAAAAATGTCCCCCTAATTCTGTGCATCTGTTGTGATTGTGGGACAGGTAAACTGTCAGCAGTGTGGATGTGTCTGCAGGTCTTGCACCTGTTTTTCAGGCAAGGTGAGGTGCCATTTTCAGTTGGGGCCTTCAGGGCACTCCAGACAATAATACGCCGCAGGTTTGGTGGTTGCCGAAAGGAAAGGAGAGGGGGGACTGGAAATATGTCCTTGAGTCTGTTGTCCCTATGTGGCACAGGTTGGAGCTCCTTGGCAATCCTTCGTAGGATCTCCAGCTGTGGGTTGTATGTGACAACTAGGGGCACTCTACCTTCATTCTGGGTCTCTTTACATGTGAGCAGACTGTCTCTGTTAATGGCTGCCACTTTGTTTAATTGGTTGTTCATCACTTTTGGTTTGTATCCAAATCGGAGAAATTTTGTCCTCAGATCCAGGAGGTGTTTGTCTAGGTCTGCTTTGTCGGAGCAAATACGATTGTATTGTATAGCCTGGTTGTAAATAATAAATTGTCTTGTGTGCTTGGGGTTGAAGCTGTCGTTTCTCAGGTAGGCCGTTCTGTCTGTCGGTTTGTGGTATATTGATGTGAGTAGCCAGTGGTCTTTGATGTATATTGTGGTATCTAGAAAGTGGATTTCACTCTCTGAAAAGTTTAAGGTTGATGGTAGGGTGAAAGTCATTGAAGTCATTATGGAATTGTAGTAGTATACAAATTAGTAGTAATACAGATAATCAATACCTAGACATACAGTACATGATGTTAATAGGTTGCTATTGATGCAAGGAAAGCCTATTTGCCTGTCTCATAGCAGCGCCTCATTTCTGGAAACCCTGTACCTTGAATGAATGGAACAGATACCTCTGTTCAAATAGGCACCAATAGTGGGAGTTTGTTATCTCAGACCCCACATATCACGCAATACCTCCAACGAGGGAGAACAGAATAACCCCCGAACTAAGTTCTAATCGGGAGGAGGACTCTCTTCGAGTTATTAATCTCTCTAGGAGGCCTATTAATGATCTTGAATTTAGTGTACTGTCTAAGGGTCTGTCTTTTGTACTGTCAAATCGTTTCAATCTTTTTAATTGGGTCAAAGATGTGGCTCTCTTTGCAAGAAAATTGAGATGCTCCAAATTCATCAGTACTATGGAACTACGCCAATACAGGGAATTAGGAGTGGAGCGTAGTGATTTAGAAGGTCTTAGAGCACTTGAGTCATTATGGTTGGAAGGACAGGGTTTGATGGATCCGGTAACTTTCACTGATTTGAGACCTATAAATCTTGCAAATCCTCCACCATGTGATACTAAACACATCGACATATTTGAAAAAATGGTGTTGGATAAATTATTCTCACTTGAGGGTAAACAGTCAAGTGGGAGGAGTAATTTCTCATCAGCACAAATGAAGGCCCTTAAAAATTTAGAACAGGATGATTCTGTGGTGATAAAAGCCTCAGATAAGGGGGGCAACATCATAGTGCTTGATCGTGATCGATATATATTAGTGTGTGAGGATATATTATCTGACTCCTCCAACTGCAAAGTATTAGCATCAGATCCGACTTCCGATTATTGTTTACAACTGTGTGAAATTCTTGATCGAGCCAAATCGGGGGGTCTGATTTCTCATAAGGAGTGGGAATATATGAGTTCCAAGTTCCCACGGGTCCCCATGTTTTATTCATTACCAAAAATCCACAAGGGGTTCTCTCCCCTCAAGGGCTGCCCCATTGTCTCGGGCATTGACGGGCTCACTCAAGGTGCAAGCACCTATATTGATAAGGTGCTGCGCCCATTTGTGTTAGCCCTTCCGTCATATGTCCGGGACACGATGGACATCCTTAGACATCTTGAGGATGTCCATCTTCCATCGGGGGCGGTCCTTGCTAGTTTGGATGTGGAGGCTCTCTAAAGCTCCATCCCCCCTGACAAGGAGTGTGGGGCTGTGGAGCACTTCCTGGGGGCTCGTGGGACACAATTTGCGTCACATAACGCATTTGTTGTGGAATTATTACAATTCATTTTGACCCACAATTCCTTTTTTTTTTTAATGGGCGCTTCTTCCACCAGCAGCGGGGCACCTCAATGGGGGAGCCCCGCCGCATCGACTTATGCTAAAATCTTTTTGGGGTGATGGGAGGAGCGCCTAGTTTTAGTGACCGATGAGAAATTTTAATTATATGGTCGGGTCCCTCCGATTTGTTTCAAGAATTCACTATTGCCACGAACTCCCTTTTAAGGTGGGAAAGTCACCATCCCCTACCGTTGAAAAGGAGTATTCCTAAGGGGCAGTTCCTCCGTGTTAGGAGGAACTGCTCCTTGGACTGTGATTATGAAACTCAAAGCAAACTTCTTATTGAGAGATTCAGTGCCAGGGGGCACCCTAGGACTTTATTGACTGAAGCCTGTGAGTTGGCTAGAAATACTCCAAGGGAGTCCTTGTTGATACCCAGACAATGAGAACGGTCTTCAAAATCAATACGCATGATTGGGACTTATGACACCAAATCTAAAGAGGTCTTGGATGTGTTCTGTATGTATTGGGACATACTTAGACAAGATCCAGACCTACATGATGTTAATCAGTCAAGACCATCGATCACCTACTGTAGAGAGAGGAATCTTGGTGACTGGGTTACACATAGCCATTTGTAACCTATGAAGTCTTCCCTTACTTGGCTGGGAGCAGCCCACATACCTGGCACTTTTAAGTGTGGTACTTGCAGGGCCTGTGCGTATATATTGAAGGGATCTTCGGTTAGGCCTCATGCCACTGGACAGGACTTTAATATTAGAGAGTTCATAAACTGTTCAACTGAAGGCGTGGTCTATGTTGCGTCCTGTTCTTGCCCACTAAATTATGCGGGCAAGACTAAGACAATTACGGAGGCACATCTTGGACCACGTCGGAGACATCGTACATAGAAGGGATACGCCAGTTGCTAATCACATATGGGAGTATCATGGCGGTGACGTTTTTTCGATCAAATTTCAAGGTCTGGAGCGAGTACATAAGTCAATACGAGGTGGAGACTGGGAAGGGCTATATTATGCAAAGAAGCCCAATGGATATTTAAATTCAAGTCAATTAAACCTCAGTGCTTGAATGAGTCCATTTCTTTTGCCCCATTCAAGCAAATATCATCATGAGTATAAGTAATACATATATACAGTTTATGGTGTGATTGCAATACAGTCCCCTTTTTAGGCCTATGTATAACCTCATTTACTAATTTTATATGGGGATTTCAGGTTATGTACATTATATTGTGTTTGCCGCTTATTTATATCTGCGGTATTATCTATAGGCAGCTGGTCAGATGTGTTATTTACTAGTATATGTGAATTTTATTCCATCCATTTTTTGATCCATCTATATGAGTGCTAATTATCTTGGCTATATGTGGATATAGATTGATTATCTTTGATCTTGTGTACTCGCTTCCATATTCCCTTTTGTGAAGGACCTCTTCCTAACGGAACCCACTTTCTGCACACCTGAGATGGCTTCAATTACCTCACACCCACCTCCAGTGAGTGTTCTGGGCCCTAAGAATAATACGAAAGGCAAGCCTTCTAAATTTGATATATTTATTAACCCCTAAAAGGGTCAGCACTAGACACTTAACACATACAGAGAATACATGTAGCAATTAGCAAGCAAATACAAGTGGAAAGCAACATGACACGGTGCATAAAATAAAAATGGGAGATAACCGAAAGAAAAGATGAATATGTTACCAACACAAGTCTGTGATTGGATCTCTGGCTCCAGATGATGATGTGGATCATGAGCTCAGGGCACTTATCTTATAAAGTCCAATAGCAGATGAATCTCAGGAGAGCAAAAGGCAGAAGACAATTTCCAGAACAAATAGATAGTCCATTTCTCTGAGCCCATGTGCTGGGTCAGGGTGCATTCTTAAGCAAAGCATGTGTTTCCTACATGCGGTTACACCTCTTCTAGGTTAACAAAATGGTCTCAGGCCTCACTGCTTAGGCCGCATGGAGAGCGCATGATGAACACATGGTGGGAGTCTCCAACTTGACCGCACCCACACCTCTTCTTCAAGAACCACACATCACAAAGGACAGAAGACAAAAGAGGGTATATCAAGCTGGACTGAGACCTTTTACCTCCCCTGGTCTCCTCCCTAAGTGAGGTCACCAGGGGGAGGAGCCCCCGCCCCCCTCTCTACATCTCTTAGAATCATATTTCCCTTTATAACTCCTCGTCTGATGACTGTAGAGTCGGGCCGGCGGTATGATAGGGTTTGTGGCGAGATCCCCAACCTGTAGACTCCCAGGTTGACACTCCAACTCCCATTGGGTAAGGAGATCAGTGTCTGGACCTTTGCCGGACTTTGAACTGTGACATGTGTGTATTCTGAGCGTGTGCCTTGACCTGGCGCATCTGGGGAATTTATCGGGGTGACTGTAAGATGTTCCCCAGGCCAGACATTGTCATAAAACCATAATCCCTTTGAAATAGAGTTGGCTCCGATCGGACTACTGAAAGTATGCAGGGAGCTTTCCCAGCACATCCTATCTGCAGGACCCCCCGCTGGGTTAATGACGGTTGTAGTCTTATGCAGATACAGGCCTGTGTCAGTGACTTTCTGGGGATCAAAGGGTTGTTGATTACAGATCCCAGGAACCACATTCCCCAAGCCTGTAACCATATTGCTGATAACAGACAGGAACCATAATATGTGAGTGAATATTAATACAATAAATCCATATCTGAGTCTCGTTTCATCACACCTTTATTTTCTTATGTTTACCTCTATCTGTGGATTTCCTTAAGCTGTTATTCAGCTGTCTATTTGTTTATTGTTTTGGCTCCGCCCATTTTTGAGTCAGCGATACCCATTGGAGACTAGTACACCTACAGTGATTTGCTGCCTCCGGGGGTTTGCCAAGGGGCGGAGTTACAATCAGCTTACAGCTCTATATAGAGCGGCATTAGCCAGCACTCGGTGTCAGCTATTTTGCAAGTTCCAGAGCCTACCATTCAGGCTCTGGGAAATGTGGTTTTAACCACAATTCTCCTTACTTATCTTGCTGTTTACTATCTCCTGATGATCTTGCGCTATTCAGTAGGCGAGAGAAACATGTTGAGAATTTGATATCTATTAGTTGCTAACCTTAGCTGTCCTGAGTGGTCATTATTTAGCAGTGTTGGGTGGAGCTGGGCACTGTATATCCTGGGGAGACGGTCGACCTGTATATCCCAGGGTTTAGCTGGTCATGCTTCATCTGTTTATTAGCTTATTATCTAGCTAGCTATATTAATAATAATAATAATAATAATAAATTTTATTTATATAGCGCCAACATATTCCGCAACACTGTACAATTTGTAGGGTTCAAGTACTGACAACAAAGATACATTACAAAGAAATAGTCAATTCACACACTGGGACTGAGGGCCCTGCTCGCAAGAGCTTACAATCTATGAGGTAGAGGGGGGTGACACAAGAGGTAGCAGGGGCGGCAACAGACATAGCATTGTTTGTACAATAGTCAGAAAATTCTGTAATAGAGGTTACTGTCATTACACATATATAAAGCTGTATGAGCCGTCACCAGTCGTGTCCTTTAACGTGCAGATGGTGCCTGGACATACAATGTTAGTCTGATACGGCATCATATCCTGTGAGGTAATGCGGGAGCGTGAACAGAGGAGGGTATGTTTTAGGGACTCTAACTACGGAAGGGTTTACATTAGGGGTTGTGATAGGCCTGTCTGAAAAGATATGTCTTTAGTTTATGCTTGAAGCTGTGGAAATTGGGGGTTAATCTAATAGTCCGGGATAGAGCATTCCAGAGAAGTGGTGCAACTCGGGAGAAGTCTTGTATATGAGCGTGGGAGGTTCTGATAATAGAAGATGTTAGTCTTAGGTCATTGAGTGAACGGAGCATACGGGTTGGGCGATAGAGATGAGGGAGGAAATGTAGGGAGGTGCAGCATTATGAAGAGCCTTGTGAATGAGAGTGATAAGTTTATATTGTATTCTGTATTGAATAGGCAACCAATGTAGTGAACAGCACAGACCGGAGGCATCGCTATAGCTTCTAGACTGATAGATGAGCCTGGCCGCCGCATTCAGAATATATTCCACTTTCATTTATAGGACTAGTAAGGGTATTAGCAATCTTTAGGAGAACATTTATGTATTTGCTCCTGATTGCTGGGACTTGTAGTGCACCTTTCCCAAGGTGGCGTGTAGGCTTTGATTATCTTAACCAGACAGCCCAAACTTTTCAGTGGGGGACTGATGCATGCTATCAGTTCCAGTATAAGAGTATATTTATTGGTCTCTTAAGCCCATATTTATCTATGTATGTATAGGGACTATGGGTATCTCAGTGTAATGTAGCTCTATGATTGGCATTAATTTTAATCTATATCATTAAAGGTTAAATTTTATCTTACACATTATATTTGTGAAAACCCAATCCTTTCTACTTTGGAGTTTTCCTGTCACCCACTGTGAATTATAAATCCTGTACCTAATTGGTTTTAGTGATCACATGAGATGCAGGACTCCCAGCAAAAAGGCGTCAGCACGAGACTGAATGGACACTGGCGGCGGAGAACGGAGCTCCAGGGACAGGTGAGTATTTTTTTTTTTTTTTTTTTTTTAATTTTACACCTCCTGCTCGCAACATGGGTTGCTCCAATTCCTAGACAACCTCTTTAAAGGATTTATCCATCTTTCAAATATTGATGGCTTGTCCTTGGGATAGGCCATCAATATTACATCTGCGGCGATACAACAGCCAGAACCTCTGCAGATCAGCTTTACCAGGATAGAGCGGGTACAGGTAATGGTAACAATTCTAGGAGCCACGCTGTTCACTTGCCATACAGGGTGTAGAAGTGGGTTTAGGTAGTGCAGTGGTGAACATTGTATGGCTGTGAGCAGTATACAGTGGGGAAAAAAAAAGTATTTAGTCAGCCACCAATTGTGTAAGTTCTCCCACTGCCTCTAATTGACATCATAGGTAGACCTCAACTATGAAACACAAAATGAGAAAACATATCTAGAAAATCACATTGTCTGATTTTTTAAGAATTTATTTGCAAATTATGGTGGAAAATAAGTATTTGGTCACCTACAAACAAACATGATTTCTGGCTCTCACAGACCTGTAACTTCTTCTTTAAGAGGCTCCTCTGTCCTCCACTCATTACCTGTAGTAATGGCACCTGTTTGAAATTGTTATCAGTATAAAAGACACCTGTCCACAACCTCAAACAGTCACACTCCAAACTCCACTATGATGAAGACCAAAGAGCTGAGGAAGGACACCAGAAACAAAATTGTAGACCTTCACCAGGCTGGGAAGACTGAATCTGCAATAAGCAAGCAGCTTGGTGTGAAGAAATCAACTGTGGGAGCAATAATTAGAAAATAGAAGACATACAAGATCACTGATAATCTCCCTCGAACATGGGCTCCACGCAAGATCTCACCCTGTGGGGTCAAAATGATCACAAGAATGGTGAGCAAAAATCCCAGAACCACACGGGGGGACCTAGTGAATGACCTGCAGAAAGCTGGGACTAACGTAACAAAGGCTACCGTCAGTTACACACTACGCCACCAGGAACTCAGATCCTGCAGTGCCAGACGTGTCCCCCTGCTTAAGCCAGTACATATCCGGGCCCGTCTGAAGTTTGCTAGAGAGCATTTGGATGTTCCAGAAGAGTACTGGGAGAATGTCATATGGTCAGATGAAACCAAAGTAAAACTGTTTGGTAGAAACACAACTCGTCGTGTTTGGAGGAGAGTGAATGCTGAGTTGCATCCAAAGAACACCATACCTACTGTGAAGCATGGGGGTGGCAACATCATGCTTTGGGGCTGTTTCATTGCAAAGGGACCAGGACGACTGATCCGTGTACATGAAAGAATGAATGGGGCCATATCCTGAGATTTTGAGTGCAAGGGCATTGAAGATGAAACGTGGTTGGGTCTTTCAGCATGACAATGATCCCAAGCACACCACCAGGGCAACGACAGAGTGGCTTCGTAAGAAGCATTTCAAGGTCCTGGAGTGGCCTAGCCAGTCTCCAGATCTTAACCCCATAGAAAACCTTTGGAGGAAGTTGAAAGTCCGTGTTGCCCAGCGACAGCCCCAAAACATCACTGCTCTAGAGGAGATCTGCATGGAGCAATGGGCCAACATACCAGCAACAGTGTGTGCCAACCTTGTGAAGACTTACAGAAAAGGTTTGACCTCTGTCATTGCCAACAAAGGATATATAACAAAGTATTGAGATGAACTTTTGTTATTGACCAAATACTTACAGTCATATGAAAAAGTTTGGGCACCCCTATTAATCTTAATCATTTTTAGTTCTAAATATTTGGGTGTTTGCAACAGCCATTTCAATTTGATATATCTAATAACTGATGGACACAGTAATATTTCAGGATTGAAATGAGGTTTATTGTACTAACAGAAAATGTGCAATATGCATTAAACCAAAATATGACCGGTGCAAAAGTATGGGCACCTCAACAGAAAAGTGACATTAATATTTAGTAGATCCTCCTTTTGCAAAAATAACAGCCTCTAGTCGCTTCCTGTAGCTTTTAATCAGTTCCTGGATCCTGGATGAAGGTATTTTTGACCATTCTTCTTTACAAAACAATTCCAGTTCAGTTAAGTTTGATGGTCGCCGAGCATGAACAGCCCGCTTCAAATGATCCCACAGATGTTCAATGATATTCAGGTCTGGGGACTGGGATGGCCATTCCAGAACATTGTAATTGTTCCTCTGCATGAATGCCTGAGTAGATTTGGAGCTGTGTTTTGGATCATTGTCTTGCTGAAATATCCATCCCCGGCGTAACTTCAAATTCATCACTGATTCTTGTACATTATTCTCAAGAATCTGCTGATACTGAGTTGAATCCATGCGACCCTCAACTTTAACAAGATTCCCGGTGCCGGCATTGGCCACACAGCCCCAAAGCGTGATGGAATCTCCACCAAATTTTACAGTGGGTAGCAAGTGTTTTTCTTGGAATGCTGTGTTTTTTGGACGCCATGCATAACGCCTTTTTGTATGACCAAACAACTCAATCTTTGTTTCATCAGTCCACAGGACCTTCTTCCAAAATGAAGCTGGCTTGTCCAAATGTGCTTTTGCATACCTCAGGCAACTCTGTTTGTGGCGTGCTTTCAGAAACGGCTTCTTTCGCATCACTCTCTTTGGAAGTTGTCTGTGGATTGTCCTTGACTGTTCTCACCATTCTTCTTCTCTGCCTTTCTGATATTTTTCTTGGCCTGCCACTTCTGGGCTTAACAAGAACTGTCCCTGTGGTCTTCCATTTCCTTACTGTGTTCCTCACAGTGGAAACTGACAGGTTAAATCTCTGAGACAACTTTTTGTATCCTTCCCCTGAACAACTATGTTGAACAATCTTTGTTTTAAGATCATTTGAGAGTTGTTTTGAGGAGCCCATGATGCCACTCTTCAGAGGAGATTCAAATAGGAGAACAACTTGCAATTGGCCACCTTAAATACCTTTTCTCATGATTGGATACACCTGGCTATGAAGTTCAAAGGTCAGTGAGGTTACAAAACCAATTTTGTGCTTCAGTAAGTCAGTAAAAAGTAGTTAGGAGTATTCAAATCAGTAAAATGATAAGGGTACCCAAATTTTTGCAGCGGTCAAATTTTGGTTTAATGCATATTGCACATTTTCTGTTAGTACAATAAACCTCATTTCAATCCTGAAATATTACTGTGTCCATCAGTTATTAGATATATCAAATTGAAATGGCTGTTGCAAACACCCAAATATTTAGAACTAAAAATGATTAAGATTAATAGGGGTGCCCAAACTTTTTCATATGACTGTATTTTCCACCATAATTTGCAAATAAATTCTTAAAAAAGCAGACAATGTGATTTTCTGGATTTATTTTCTCATTTTGTCTCTCATAGTTGAGGTCTACCTATGCTGTCAATTACAGGCCGGCCTCATCTTTTTAAGTGGAAAAACTTGCACAATTGTTGGCTGACTAAATACTTTTTTTTCCCCACTGTAACTCCTGACATGTTAATACTTTTAGCCGCCCTGTCTCGGTACAGCTGATCTGCAAGGGTTCTGGCGGTGGGCCCCTAGAAACAATTCCACTGGTGGGCCCTAGACATCCCAGTCCGACACTGCTCTGGTTATTAGGTTACTGCACACTTATTTGATTGATGCTGAACCCGGAATTTTAGGTGGAGTGACTAAGTTTTGGGCAAAACTGATTATAAACAAAAACAACCTTATTGAAAATGTAGGATGCACAGGAGAGTACAGCTATTGGAGATCATTTCACAAATCAGAGACTATGAATGGAATATTGCAGATACCATGAAGAAGCATAAAAATAAGTAACAATATACTGAGAGAACAGAGGAAGTCTGATGGCAGCCAGACGAAATTCTACACTGAATCCATGAAATGGATCTCTAAGATGGACAGAATGTGTTATCTTGTGTTCATCATGAGTCTTTATATACTTAATAATGTCCTTTCATGTTACTGAAGCTTTATGCCGTCAATATGAGAGACTGAATTCTTTTAATCATAGAATTGAGGGAGGGGTGGTTCCCAGTTTTTTAGCTTCTTGACATTTTAAGGAATTTAAAATATGTGAATGAAAGGCGTTCGTTCTGTTTATACGCTCTTTTAATGGTTTAAAAGAGTAAAGGTCCCAGAGATGGTAATTCCATTGTCTGTAACTTAATTATTACATTAATCATGTCTTGCATGAGAAATATGAATCCCAACTTCTTTGTCTTAAAGAGAAAAAAAAAACAAAAAAAACCCCCAAGCCCCTGATGAAGCATTAAGTAGACTTGCCACAAAACATACATTCAACTTAAAGAGAAACTAAGATCTGAATGTTTTTTTCTTCTTTGATGGAAAATTAGTGAGTGCACTTGGATGTGTTAAAGTGAGGCAGGATTATCATCTATGATTTCTGTTATTCCACAGTAAACAGCACAAGTTTGGGACTCTGTGAATCACTGATATATAGAATTAATAAAGCCTTTATGTTCTGCTGTTGATGATAGAAACCAAATGCTTTCTACTTTCTGCAAGACATAGTACAACGGCAGCGACCGATATTCAACATTCTATATTGAGATCATTGGGATTTGCAGATACCTCCATTATTGATTTCTCTCATAAAAATCCATCTAACTAACTCGGCCAAAAATACAGGTATTTTCATTCATATTCTTCTGCATATCCTGACAGCACTTTAATCCTCTTCATCTTCCACTTTATATTCACAAATATTCGTGTTTTCAGCTATGGAATGCAGCTACAAATACTGGTCATTCAGTATAGTCATATAATTGATGGGAAATTATAAAAATAAAAAAACCTAGAGTCCTACACATCATTTGTAGGAGGCCATGATTAAAGACGTGCTGACATGAATAGTCAGTTTGGTTAGTCAGACATTATTCATAACAATACGGGAATGAATTGGAACAATAAGGTCAGAACTCAATCTTATCTTCATGACAAATGGTAACCCTCCCTGTTTTCTATTTTATTCCACCCAGTAAAAGATATACAGGACTAAAAGTTCCCAAAGGAACATCCTATACAATATTACCCTCAGGCGGAACCAAGTGAGGACTCATATTATATTAGAGGGCTACACCCCGCTTGCTGATTACAAGGGCAGCCCAATGGACAGAATCATTGATTATAATGTTAATCTGTTTTCCCTTAGTCCTAACAGCAGCACAATATGGAGTATTTCTGCCCCTGTGTGCTGGCAGGACAGGCAGAACATTTAATTAGCATAATTAATGCTTGACTATACTGCCCTATAAGAGGGAGAGAGAGACTCCACCCCCTGTGTCAATTATAAAGAAAAACAATGCTATATTAAAGGGAGGAAGCTTGTGCTGCTGTTAGGACTAAGGAAAAACAGATTAACATTATAATCAACGATTCCTTTATGTCCTTCAGCAACACAATATGGGGCTGTAGCAAGTAGGTCCCCTAGGGAGGTTTTCCTCACTCTACAACGCTTAGGACTGAACGTCCAAAGGTGACAGCCTCTGAACTCCAGACATCTAGCTGGTAGTCCTTGACAGAAGTCAGCTGGGAGGACCAAGCAGCAGCTGCACAAATCTGATCCAGAGGCAATGAACGACTCTTGGCCCAGGAGGTCGATACAGCTCAGGTTGAAAGAGCTGTGATGAATTCGGGGGTATTAACCCCTGAGAGCAAAAAGCAGTTTTAATTTCTTCCCTGATCCACCTTGATAAGGAAGGTTTGGAAGCTTTGAGACCTTTGTCTCTACAATATACATTAACCATTAATCTTCTGTGTGAGCAGAAGATAGATCTGGAGACATCTTACTACGTCCAGAGTATTAAGCCTTTCCTCCTCAGATGATGAAGTTGGGATAAAAACTGGTAATGAAATCACCTGGTTGATGTTGGCCCGGGAGGGCACCTTAGGGTTGAACCCAGGAAGGAATCTACGTTGAACCTTATCTGAAAAGAATAAAATATATGGCTCTTTGGAGGAAAGGGTCTGCAAGTCACCAACTCTCTTTGCTGAGGTGATGGCTAGCAAAAAAAAATGGTTTTATAAACCAGGAACTTAAGATCCACGTCCTCCAATGGCGGACCACAGAGACCTGAGAGTACAGTCATGGCCAAAAGTTTTGAGAATGACACAAATATTATATTTTCACATGATCTGCTGCCCTCTAGTTTTTATGTGTGTTTGTCAGATGTTTTTATCACATACAGAAATATAATTGCATTCATATTATGAGTAACAGAAGCTTATATTGACAGTTAGAATGAGTTAATGCAGCAAGTCAATATTTGCAGTGTTGACCCTTCTTCTTCAGGACCTCTGCAATTCTCCCTGGCATGCTCTCAATCAACTTCTGGACCAAATCCTGACTGATAGCAGTCCATTCTTGCAGAATCAATGCTTTAATTTTGTCTGAATTTGTTGGTTTTTGTTTGTCCACCCGTCTCTTGATGATTGACCTCAAGTTCTCAATGGGATTAAGATCTGGGGAGTTTCCAGGCCATGGACCCAAAATCTCTATGTTTTGTTCCCTGAGCCATTTAGTTATCACCTTTGCTTTATGGCAAGGTGCTCCATCATGCTGGAAAAGGCATTGTTGAGCGCCAAACTGCTCTTGGACGGTTGGGAGAAGTTGCTCTTGGAGGACATTCTGGTACCATTCTTTATTCATGGCTGTGTTTTTAGGCAAGACTGTGAGAGAGCCGATTCCCTTGGCTGAGAAGCAACCCCACACATGAATGGTTTCAGGATACTTTACAGTTGGCATGAGACAAGACTGGTGGTAGCGCTCACCTTTTCTTCTCCGAATAAGCTGTTTTCCAGATGTTCCAAACAATCGAAAAGGGGATTCATCAGAGAAAATGACTTTACCCCAGTCCTCAGCAGTCCACTCCCTGTACCTTTTGCAGAATATCAGTCTGTCCCTGATGTTTTTTCTGGAGAGACGTGGCTTCTTTGCTGCCCTCCTTGAGACCAGGCCTTGCTCCAAGAGTCTCCGCCTCACAGTGCGTGCAGATGCACTCACACCTGCCTGCTGCCATTCCTCAGCAAGCTCTGCACTGCTGGTAGCTCGATCCCGCAGCTGAAACACTTTTAAGAGACGGTCCTGCCGCTTGCTGGTCTTTCTTGGGCGCCCTGAAGGCTTTTTGGCACCAATGGAACCTCTCTCCTTGAAGTTCTTGATGATGCGATAGATTGTTGACTGAGGTGCAATCTTTCTAGCTGCAATACTCTTCCCAGTTAGGCCATTTTTGTGCAGTGCAATTATGACTGCACGTGTTTCTTTAGAGCTAACCATGGTTAACAGAAGAGAAACAATGATGGCAAGCACCAGCCTCCTTTTAAAGTGTCCAGTGGTGTCATTCTTACTTAATCATGACAGATTGATCTCCAGCCCTGTCCTCATCAACACCCACACCTGTGTTAATGGAGCAATCACTGAAACGATGTTAGGTGGTCCTTTTAAGGCAGGGCTGCAATGATGTTGAAATGTGTTTTGGGGGATAAAGTTCATTTTCTAGGCAAATATTGACTTTGCAAGTAATTGCTGTTAAGCTGATCACTCTTTATAACATTCTGGAGTATATGCAAATTGCCATTAGAAAAACTGAAGCAGTAGACTTTGTAAAAATTAATATTTGTATCATTCTCAAAACTTTTGGCCATGACTGTACTGTGGCTAGATCCCACTGTGGAACAGGGGCTGACACCACTGTCCTAAGTCTCATAGCACCCTTAAGAAATCTAGAAATTTAGGGATTCTGAGACAGCCATCTGCCTATACAGGCGGATAGGGCTGTAACCTGTACCTTAAGTGTAGCAGGGAAAAGGCCCTTATCCAAGTCATCCTGAAGAAAGTTTAGAATCACTCCAATAGAAGGATTCAAAATATCAGCTTCCCGACTGGAGCACCACTTCTTGAAGACATTACCTAATCTTAGGTAGTTTTTATTAATGGATTCTGCTCTGACGCAGGAGAGGGTTTTCGGGACAGCTTCTGACAGTCCCCTAGATCTCCATAGGAACTGGCCAACCTCCAGGCTGTCAGGTTGAATCTCCTCAGAACCTGGCATTTCTGAGATCCCTGAGAAACCAGGTTCGGGAGTAAGGGAAGCCTCCAATAGATCCCTCGACTCATCAGCATGAGTTGGGAAAACCAAGCTCTTTTTGGCCAGAATGGTAGAATGGCTATCACAGAGGCTTGGTCCTGTCTGACTTTCATCAATACCCTTGGTATCATGGAAGGTGGAGGGAAGATTTACGCCAGCCTGAACCTCCAAGGGATGGACAGGGCATCCACTGCCAAGGGATAGTCCTCCTGATACAATGAGCAGAATGTCTTGGCATTGAGTCTGGTCACCATCAGGTCTACTTCTGGAAGACCCTACATCAGATGATCTGGTGGAAGATCTCTTGATTGAGAGAACATTCTCCTGATACGGTAAGACCCAGACTCAACTGATCCGCTGCTATGTTCAGGGAGCCCTTGATGTGAACTGCAGATAAATGGGTCAGATTTTTCTCTGCCCAGGTGAAAGTCAGATCTGCCTCTGAGGAGGGGTAACGATCTGGTGCCTCCCTGTTTGTTTAGGCACATTACGGTCATCATATTGTTGGACTGAACCTTGACCGCTCTTCCTCTGAGAAGAGGAGAGAAATGGGGAAGTGCCAGGTAAACTGCTCTGAGTTTCCTCCAGTTGGATGATGCCATCCTTTCTAGCCTGCTCCAGACTCCTTGTATGGTTTTCTCATACACATGGGCTCCCCATCCTGAAAGGGATGCATGGTGGTCAACAGGGTCCAATGAAGTTGGACTGTGGACATCCCGTCTCTCAGGTGTATCCACCACTTGAGGGAAAGATGGGTACTGGGAGAAAGTTAGATCCTCTTGTTGAGACCTCGAGGGCCACGATTCCAGAGATTTGGGACTTCCATCTGGAGAGGATGCATATGCCATAAAGCCCAAGGTACTGCATTGGCTGAGGCTGACCTGAGGCCCAGGACTCTCATAGCTGTCCTGATGGACACCAGGCATGTTCTGAGAAGATACTGGACCGCTCTGATTATCTTTTCTTTCCTTGCTGGTGGTAAGGAAATTTCCATGTGGTCTGTGTCCAGGTCAAATCCCAAGAACTTCTCTTGAGTTGAGGGAATCACCTCTGACTTCTTCCAATTTATTAACCAGCCTAGGTGCTGGAGAAAGGACACAACTATGCACAGATGCTGGAGCTGGCTGGTTTCTGACTGGGCCTTTATTAGGCAGTCGTCCAGATATGGCACTATGAACAGACCTTGAAGTCTGAGTGCGGCTGCTACTGGAGCCACCACCTTAGTGAAGGTGTGGGGAACTGAGGAGATGCTGACTGGCAGAGCCGCAAACTGGAAATGCCTCCTGTGGCCGGCAATTGAAACGGCGATTCTCAGATGCCTTCTGTGAGGAGGATACACTGGAATATGTAGATAGGCATCTTTAGGTCTAGGATCACAAGGACATCGCCTTGCTGACGGAAGGATGTAACCGACTTCATGGTCTCCATTCGGAAATGCTTCTTCTTTATGAAGCAATTCAGGTATCTCAGATCTATAATCATCCTCCAGTCGCCGGATGGTTTTGGTACCAGGTAGACTGGGGAGTAGACACCGCAACCTTCTTCTGAGGTAGGAACCTTCTCCAAGGCTCCCTTGTCTAGATAGTCCCGAAAGGCGGAAATAGAAAATCGACCACATAACCTCGCTGTATGGTGTGTAAGACCAAGGGTCTTGGATCCTCTCCTGCCAAACGGTGAAAAAATGGGAGAGCCATCCCCCAACAGGAGTGTTTACTGCCAAAGGAGGAGAGAAGTTGGCATAAAAAAACTGGCTTCTTCTTTTCCCCCTCTTTGGGGAACTTATGACCAGACCCCAGGACTAGTATCTAGTACGCCTCTGTTCTTGAGGTCTAGATGGAGGCGGCAGCTGATAACTCCTGCCCCGACCGGCAGGGAGCACAAATTGTATTTGGAAGCGATATCACCTCTTCAGGGCTTCAACCATAAAGGCCTTCTCGCTGCTGTGGAGAGGGTCAAAGATTTTGCAGCTAGCCTAACTTGATGTAAGGAGGCTTCTGTTAAATCTGCCACCAGGGAGACCAACCCCATAAAAGATAATAAGTCGTCTCTGGAGACTGCAGAGTTGATATCTCTCTCCAGTTGGGCCAAATCAGCGCGTAGCTTGTTTGCAATCTCATTAGAGGAGATGGCCACGGATGCTTGAGCAGAAGCCGAAGAATAGGCTCCTCTGAGCATGCACTCCATACGCCTATACATGTACAGTGGCGTAACTAGGAATGGCTGGACCCCAAGGCGAACTTTTGACATGGGGCACCCCACCAAACCGTTTACGGGTCCCCAAACAGTAAAATATGCTCGACAGTCACCCCAGATAGTATTATATGCTCGACAGTGGCCCCCACACAGCATTATATGCTCCACAGTGGCCCCCATACAGCATTATATGCTCTACATTGCTCCCCACACACACAGTATAATATGCTCCCCACAGTGGCCCCAAACAGTACAATATGCTCCACACAGTGGCCCCCACCCTGTATTATACAGTGGGGAAAAAAAAGTATTTAGTCAGCCACCAATTGTGCAAGTTCTCCCACTTAAAAAAGATGAGAGCGGCCTGTAATTGACATCATAGGTAGACCTCAAATATGAGAGACAAAATGAGAAAACAAATCCAGAAAATCACATTGTATGATTTTTAAATAATTTATTTGCAAATTATGGTGGAAAATTAGTATTTGGTCAATGACAAAAGTTCATCTCAATACTTTGTTATATATCCTTTGCTGGCAATGACAGAGGTCAAACCTTTTCTGTAAGTCTTCACAAGGTTGGTACACACTGTTGCTGGTATGTTGGCCTATTCCTCCATGCAGATCTCCTCTAGAGCAGTGATGTTTTGGGGCTGTTGCTGGGCAACACGGACTTTCAACTCTCTCCAAAGGTTTTCTATGGGGTTGAGATCTGGAGACTGGCTAGGCCACTCCAGGACTTTGAAATGCTTCTTACGAAGCCACTCCTTCGTTGCCCTGGCGCTGTGCTTGGGATCATTGTCATGCTGAAAGACGCAGCCACGTTTCATCTTCAATGCCCTTGCTGATGGAAGGAGGTTTGCACTCAAAATCTCACGATACATGGCCCCATTCATTCTTTCATGTACATGGATAAGTTGTCCTGGTCCCTTTGCAGAGAAACAGCTCCAAAGCATGATGTTGCCACCCCCATGCTTCACAGTAGGTATGGTGTTCTTTGAATGCAACTCAGCATTCACTCTCCTCCAAACACGACGAGTTGTGTTTCTACCAAACAGTTTTACTTTGGTTTCATCTGACCATATGACATTCTCCCAATACTCTTCTGGAACATCCAAATGCTCTCTAGCAAACTTCAGATGGGCCCGGATATGTACTGGCTTAAGCAGGGGGACACGTCTGGCACTTCAGGATCTGAGTCCCTGGCGGCAAAGTGTGTTACTGACGGTAGCCTTTGTTACGTTAGTCCCAGCTTTCTGTAGGTCATTCACTAGGTCCCCCCGTGTGGTTCTGGGTTTTTTGCTCACCGTTCTTGTGATCATTTTGACCCCACGGGGTGAGATCTTGCGTGGAGCCCCTGATCAAGGGAGATTATCAGTGGTCTTGTATGTCTTCCATTTTCTAATTATTGCTCCCACAGTTGATTTCTTCACACCAAGCTGCTTGCCTATTGCAGATTCAGTCTTCCCAGCCTGGTGCAGGTCTACAATTTTGTTTCTGGTGTCCTTCCACAGCTCTTTGGTCTTCACCATAGTGGAGTTTGGAGTGTGACTGGTTGAGGTTGTGGACAGGTGTCTTTTATATTGATAAAAATTTCAAACAGGTGCCATTACTACAGGACAGAGGAGTCTCTTAAAGAAGAAGTTACAGGTCTGTGAGAGCCAGAAATCTTGCTTATTTGTAGGTGACCAAATACTTATTTTCCACCATAATTTGCAAATAAATTCTTTAAAAATCAGACAATGTGATTTTCTGGATTTGTTTTCTCATTTTGTCTCTCATAGTTGAGGTCTACCTATGATGTCAATTACAGGCCTCTCTCATCTTTTTAAGTGGGAGAACTTGCACAATTGGTGGCTGACTAAATACTTTTTTTCCCCACTGTATATCTGGTCATGCCTGGGTTTGTGTACAAGACAGAAGGTCTTAGTCACAGTCTGAATTTCACATACATATGGAGTCTGCATTTTTAGTGGATGGCATATTTATCCATTCATTTAAATGTCTTCATTCAGAAATTCTTTTTTTTTTCAAGGACCATGGGTAAAAAAGAAAACAGAAGCATCAATGTGTGATCTGTTTTTCACAGACCCAGAGAAATAAAAAGTATATGAAATGAAAAAAAAAACAGATGTGAAAAATGGATCAACCATGGACCTGCTAATTTGCGGGTGGTGTGCGGTCCATGAATATCACAGATATCACACAAAATGCAGACCTGTGAATATAGCCATCTGTGCTGTTCAATTACTGCAGCCTTACTGACATATTAGATATTGGGATTGTGATGCCACTGTCTTGTCCCCTGTTCATTGTATTCACCAAGAACTGGTTGTTACGTATAATGGTTTCAGACTAGATTTATCCCATATGTAGCGGAGAATAAACATCACTGTGGATAATTTCAGCTTGGTCATTCCTGCATACTTCTCACATCCAAATTAAAAAGGATATACTGTATCTGAGTTCTTAGGCTCTCCTCTTTATTATTGGTCTATACCTAAGACGGTTGGGTTCAGGCCAAGAGACACACGGACTGAGGTGGGATACAAGATAATGTTTCTGAGTCTGGAACACTCGGGTCGTCTAACGTGGTGGATCTATGGAGAGTTCGGATCTTAATCCTGGGTTTATTGCTCTCCTTTATCAGGTTTCTGCAGCAATAACTGAGCACATAGTAATAACATATGAATCAAATAAAAGAAGAAAATCTTACTTTCTATCCAGTACATGGTAGAAACAACACATGCTTTTATATATTCTTTTATCTTTGATTACATATACTGTACAGTATTTCTATTAGTATTATCATGTACGAAAAATAAAAGTTAAATTGGTTGCGCTCTGATCAGAGTTTCCTAACATGCAAATATTGCATTTTTAGTTATTGATTGGAAAGACTAGAGAAAAGTTATTCACTACCAGAACAAATAACAATATGAATGTTTATAAATAATACTATGTTGATACATATTTTCTGTGGTGCAGCGATCTAGATAACTATAAGTAACCAAGTTTCTGTAAACATATTGCATAGAGTATTATTTTCGGTGTAACTGTTACCCCTTATAGTTATGTCACTGACTATAGTCAGATCATTTCCATCATGGACCCTTCTGGTTAGCTTTCAGGCACAAGAAACTCACGTCATTGCTGTCTAGTAAACTTTTTTTTTTCTAAATCAAATAAAAATTTTGTCCATATAATATTGAAAAAGTCAAAGAATCAATTTCAATTTATTACTGCAGGATCGGCCACAGTTTTCAACTTTTGCAATGCAAAGCTTGAAAGTCAGGTCAGCCACCTGGAAAATGTGACTGAAAGTTGCAGCAAAAAACTGCCATTTTGGTTGCATTTTACTGTGTCTGGGTCCAAAGTGAGATGTCTGCTATGGACATCCTACAGTTGACATGTCTCCTGTGGCCTTAGTCTTAAATGGTCAGTAGCTTTTCATACAACTTAGTCTCATTTAATAGAGCATATGATTCTGGACCAAAACGTAATGCACTTTGTTTTTACTTTTTTTGTAAAGGTTGTTGTTTTCTGCCTGAAAAACCTGTTCCTGCTGCTAGTTCTTCTTCTTGCTAATTTGCTGTTCAATCCCTGTTACAAGAGAATTTTCATCTTTAGAAACCAGCAAGCTCAAGAATCAAACACAGCTGTGTCTATTGCTTCTCATAGCTTGCAATGAGTGTAAGGAGAGTCTAGCTACTTCTGACTACCTGCTTGTGTTACTTCTGTTGGGATATTAATCATACACAAGTAGATTATTGAGCTCAGAATTCTCTTTTTAGCTGTTTCATAACTTGCAGACAAGTGCTTGGGCTTCTGG
The DNA here is from genome assembly GCA_947044405.1 of Leptodactylus fallax. Taxonomy (NCBI): domain Eukaryota; kingdom Metazoa; phylum Chordata; class Amphibia; order Anura; family Leptodactylidae; genus Leptodactylus; species Leptodactylus fallax. Next base: position 3,670,333 of record CAMRHE010000083.1, read on the forward strand.
CAGAATTATACATGTAAAGAAACACATAGTAGTAATAATCGATGGGAAAGGGGCAGGCTGCTCTGTATTTTACACGCCCTCTGCTTCAGACAGAAATACAAAATGTGCTGCAACCATAATGGGGTAGCAAAAAACTAACAGAACACCACGTATGAAGGCTTATACAGCCAGAGAACAAACTGCACTGCAAGACCCTGCAGATGTTTAAACTTTTGATGAAAACTTGGGTACCCTTTAAATATTAAAATTCTCAAGGAAGCCACACTCTTCATTTTTTATGAATGTACAATTTTGACCTTTCATAGAGCAATAATTTTTTCATAATCAAATCTTTTCATTCCCCAATAGCCAAAAGGGTCCTTGATGCCCATTTGTATTTAATTATTCTTGCCAAATGCAGGAGTTGCAGAATTAAGCTAGTATGGTGTTTTAAAGTGTAACTAAATTGTTGAATAACTTTTCATTTTCTGGCAGCATTTGTATAATAAGTTCCTGTACCTCTTTATGCTTTCCCTGTTTCTCTATTGAGAGCTGACATCTGTACTCTGATTTTCACTAGCTGTATGGGTGGGCAGGAAAGCTGAAGCTGATGGGGGGGGGGGGCACTTAAAACAGATAGGCATTTGGAACAGTGCTGATATTCTCAGACTTTATATGACACCATGGTCACAATTCTGCCTGTATTATTTCCAGAGTTGACAGTTGTATGCAGCTGCAGCTCCTCCCAATCCTCAACTGGTGATATCTCTGGAAATAATAAAAATCTGAGAATCTTAAGTGGTTTCCTAGGTTTTAAAATGCCCGACATATAAGTGTTTTAACTGACCCTCCCAGTTTTAGCTTCCCTACATTATGCACAAGCCCTTCCATTCTTACACTTACAGAAACGGGAAATAATAAAGAAGCCAGGATTTCATAAAAAAGTTAAAATAGTATATCAGATTTGTTTCAGTTAATATTTGTGAGGTTCGGTCATCCGGTTAGTTTCAGACGAAATTGTTAGTGCTGTAATTAAACGACAGGGTCTGAAGAGTATAATAAAAAGAGGCTTGGGGTGGGGGGGTATAATAAACAGTTTACTCACCATGCCTCACCTCTACTGAGCATCTTCACGATGTCCGATGGTCCCCCAGTGCCCTCTTCCAGTTTTGAACCAGGGTCATGTCATTAGTTACAGGCCAGAAGAGGATCCTGGGGGACCACTGGATGTCATGAGGATGCCCAGTAGAGTGAGGCAAGGTAAGTATAACAGTTTATTATGTTGCCGCACCTCCCGTAGGCTTCCACTTATAGTGTTTCATAGGTGATGAACCTAAAAAGTTTTGGGTTTGGGCCCGAGCCCAAAACTATTGGTAAATCGGGTTGGATATGGTTCGATTTGAACTGCTATGCTCATCTCTAGATATCTCTTGAACTATCATCTTTAGCCTCCGAAAAAAGTGCAAAAACCCTCCTGAAATGTCACTTTTGTATTACAGATTTTGAATTTATGGCTCAAGTAAATATAGCTGGAAAATAATTCTGGTGTCTCATTTGCATCAGCATTGATCAGCATTTACCGCAGTATTGCAGGGGTTAAATGGAAAATATGTTTTCTGATTGATAATGTGGGGGGTAATATCATAAACAAAAGTCCATGGTAACCCCTCCCTGGGGTCACTGGGACAGGAGAATAATAACTCCTCCTCTCCCTCTATACTAGCTAAAGTGAAAGCTGTGAGTATATGCAGCTTCACTTCATCAAGAGGACTACTGGGGTTTTAAAAAAAGACGAAGAATGCGGTCCCCGCAGCTCTTGAGTTCCGTGAAAGCAGAAACAGAGCATAACCAATATTTTGACGGTCCGTGACTGTGGACTGTCAAAATATCGGTCATGTGATTAGCCCACATTTACAGACATTGAAATTAATTTATTTCACTCTTGTGTAAATATAGGGTAAGGCTACCCTAAGGATACATCAGGGACCCAGGTTACCACTCCAATGCTAGTGTCAGAAAATAGGTGCAATTGCAGACGAAGGCCAGACCAGCAAACCTACAAAAGATAGGGAATTTTGGAGAATGTATGATTGCCTTTTTATTCAAATTTTTTTGGAAGGCAAAATGGCAAAAATACAGTGGTTTGGCCATTTAGGCTTTTTTTTTCCCGCTATGGTGTTCATCATATGGGAAAAATAATTTTATATGTTTGTAGTTTGGGAATTTAGGGATGAAGGGATTGCATAATTTGTTTCTATTTGTTTTTGTTTATTTATTTTTAATTGTGATCTAGGGAAAAGGCGATTTTTTTATTCTTTTTATTCTTATTATTTTATTTTTTTACTGTTTTTCTATCATTATATGATCTGTTGGGAACCAACTTCTGGACCTTGCACAGATCATGTGTTCTAGCAGTGTCCGGGTGCCGAAAGCTGTTAGTGGACGGACGGTGCGGGGGGGCGCAGCACTGCTCCTATTCAAGTAATAGGTGTGGCAGATCTGCCTTTCAACCATCCACTTCATAGCTGCGGTTCAAGTGAACTGCAGCGCGCCTCCTATTACTTGAATAGGAGCGGTGTTGTTTGCGTCAACCATCCACTAGAAGTTTATGGCACCCAGAGGCTGCTAGAACAGATAATCTGTACAGGGTCTGGGTGTCGGACTCTGACAGATTACAGACTGATGATCCTGTGAATAGATCATCAGTATGAAAATTTATTTTGGGGGTCGGAAAACCACTTTAACCAATATTTTATACTTGAAACAGAATCCTCAAGAGGGGTCCTAGTGTGACAGACATCTTCTGAACACCGTCTAAGTGAAACAATACTCGGAGATATTTATGCACCAAATAAACTGGCTGCAGTTGATTGATCCAAGGTTCGCACAGGAATCTGAAGTTTACATCATATGTAACACAGTCAATTCCATGTTTACATCCCTACAATCGATACCATGTGTTTCACTGGATCTATGAATTTGCATTACACATTTCTGAAAATTTGCAACACATTTAGTTGTTTGGGAAATTTAGTGAAGCTCAACACAGGGATATAAATTTTAAGATTTTGATAAGTGATGAGATTCTAAAGGGGAAGATAACCTAAATATAGGCAGAACCTACTATAGGTTGTGCAAACTGCATAATCTCTATAGGACAAGAGGTAAAAGGAGAACATGTCAGGCTCATGCAGACTAATAACTACTGCACTTTGACACTTTCTCAAATTGAGTATGTCTTCATATCAATGCCACTGTGGGGCCATGCTGGTATATTAAACACATAAAATCAATGCTACTATTCTTTGTCCTATAATATATACTGAAACCAATGTATTTGAAGATCAATGATGGATGAATGTCTTGTATCCACTAGACTAGTTTCAGTAGCAGGTGATGACGGCAAAGCTTTTTCTCAGCACTGCCACCTACAGGTTACATTCCGCATTGCTCATGACAACACAGGTTTTGCTCTGTGTTCCAGGGAAATTTCTGCAACAGTGAAAATTAGATCATAGTTTGTAAAAGCAACAAGCAAACGATTGTATACAAAATGTACAATACTCTGGTTTATAAGCATTATACTTGTTCTGCATATGTAGATTTTCATAATAACTTGCTATCTGCCAATAAGAAATATAATGATCTAGGGACGAAGTTAAAAAAAATGCACTCAGTATGTTCATGCATTTTTGTGCACGGCTCTGATTCACGTTTTCCTCTCTCCTAGTTGGCAGAGAATTCTGACCTGGCAGGGTTCCCACATATAACTTATACCGATTTGCTTCTGTGTTTGTACACATGTAGTATCAGCACACCCATCACCTACCAAATGTATTGGTTCATCTCCAGGTCAGTGACTTGGCAGGTGCCCAGCAGGGTATAACCCCTTGTGAGCTGTGACAGGCTTACTGCTCTCATCCAGGGGGTTGTGTAATCGGTGTGAATTGCTCAGGGATCAGATGAGAAAGTTGTGAGTATTCTCATCACAGCATGAAGCAATTAAATTCACTGAAAGAACAAGAGGTACGACGCATACATACTGCTGGCATGGACCCTCTAACATCTTTAGATGCTTTCAACAGGAAGTGTCTGGCTATCTTCTCAGCTGATACTATTTGATGCTTTTTACCCACATAGAAATGCTATCCATCATTAGGCTTCAGATGAACTAACCAGGGGCCTATGTTGAGATACAGTATATATACTGTATATCAGTGGTGTAACTAGGAATGGCTGGGCCCCAAGGCGAACATTTGACATGGGGCCCCCCGGGCCCCCCCCCCGAACCGGTTACAGGTCCCCAAACAGTAAAATATGCTCAGCAGAGGCCCCAGATAGTATTATATGCTCAACAGTGGCCCCCACACAGCATTATATGCTCCACAGTGGCCCCCATACAGCATTATATGCTCTACATTTCTCCCCCCACACACAGTATAATATGCTCCACACAGTGGTCCCCACCCAGTATTATATACTCCCCGCAGTGGTCCCCACCCAGTATTATATGCCCCCCAGTGTCGGACTGGGATGTCTAGGGCCCACCAGTGGAATTGCTTCTAGGGGCCCGCCATCAGGACCCCTGCAGATCAGCGGTACCAGGGCGGCAAAAGGTAATAACATGTTGGGAGCCATGTTGCTCACTCATTATACCATGTTCACCACTGCACTACCTAAACCCACTGCTACACCCTGTATGGCAAGTGAACAGCATGGCTCTTAGAATTGTTACCTGTAGCCGCACTGTCCTGGAAAAGCTGATCTACAGAGGTCTTGGCTGTTGTATCATCGCAGATGTAATATTGATGGCCTATCCTAAGGACAGGCCATCAATATTAGAAATATGGATAAATCCTTTGAAGAAGTTGTCCAGGAATTGGCGCAACCCATGTCCCTTGCGGGAGGTGTAAAATAAAAAAAATAAAAAATCATACTCACCTGTCCCTGGCGCTCTGTTGTCCACTGCCAGTGTCCTTTCAGTCTCGTGCCGGCGACTCCTTGCTGGGAGTCCTGCACCTCATGTGACCGCTAAGGCCAATTAGGTACAGGATTTCCAGAAATGAGGGGCCACCATGAGATCGAACAGATAGAGGCAGGGGACAACGAGGTGCTGGGGACAGGTGAGTATGCTTTTTTTGAAATTTTTTTTTTATTTTTACACCTCCCTGGCGACTGCCACAGTGGTCGCACTAGTTTATGGACAACCTCTTTTAAGGGGTTGTCTGGGCCAAATTTTTTTATGGCCACTTCACTGGTCCCCCCATACGGTGGCCTCTTCACTGGTCCCCCATACTGTATGGGGAACAGTGATGGAGCCATTATATTGTGTGGGAGCAGTGATGGGGGCTAACATCCTGTGGAGGGGACATTAAATTGTGTGGGGCATATTAAAGGGGTTGTCAAGAGTTACCTTTTTTATGGCCTATGGTCAGGATAGGCCATAAATACCTGATCGGTAGGGGGATGACACACGGCCCTATCAGTTGTTCGGAGCCACTTCCGGCACCCTTTCTGTACACAACACAGGGCCGGAAGCAGAAAGAGCCATCCGCTGTTTAGTTTCCCGGCGCCTTCACTGCAGCTCAGTTCCTACTGACTTCAATAAGTGCTGAGATGCAGTGAAGGTGCCCGGCTAATACACAGTGGACTGAGCTTTCTGCTTCTGGCCCCGTATTGTGTACAGGACGGGCGCCAGAAGTGGCTCCGTACAGCTGATCAGTCCGGGGACAGCCCCGTACAGATAAGATATCTATGGCCTATCCTGGGATAAACGATAACAAATTATGCCTGGACACCCCCTTTAATATACCCCCCTAATGAGCCACACTTTAAAGAGGTTGTCCAGTATAATTTTTGTCTTTTTTATAATTAGTCCGGGAGAAGTTAATCCCCCCCACAAAAAAACAAAAACATACTAAACATACTCACCTGTCCCCGGTGCTCCGGTGTCAGCAGGTCCCAGCACGGTCCGGTCCTGCTGCTCCGCTGTCTTCTTTTCCGGAAGTCCTCACTGGCTGTGACGTCCCAGGTCCCTTCCTTTAGGCCGCTGATTGGCTTCAGGGGTCATGTGACATCACAGGTAGTCACGTGCAGGGGGAACTTGCACTGGAAGAAAACAGAGCTGCAGGCCGAACTGCGCTGGGAGACACTGGGGACAGGAGAGAAAGTTTGTTGTTTTTTTTTACCTGCCCCAGTGTAATTAAAAAAAAAAATGGTATCCTGCACAACCCCTTTAATGTCTCCCAGGCTATTGGCCTCCATCACTGCCCCTCCAATGACCCCATCAATGGTCCCCATACAGTATAGGGGACCAGTGAAGGGGCCACTGTACAGGGAGGAATATTGATGTTTATATGCCCATACAGTGGCCCCTTCACTGGTCTCCCCTATAGCAGTATTGGAGTTTCTGCGACTTAGGTATTGTTATGCTGGAGCCCTAGAGCAGGCACCAGCATAACAATACAGTGAGAAATTAGCACAGCATTATATGCTCCGCAGTGTCCCCAACACAGCATTATATGCTCCGAAGTGGCCCCAACACAGCATTATATGCTTCGAAGTGGCCCCCACACAGCATTATATGCTCACAGTGGCCCCCACACAGCATTATATGCTCACAGTGGCCCCAACACAGCATTATATGCTCCGCAGTGGCCCCAACGCAGCATTATATGCTCCGCAGTGGCCCCAACGCAGCATTATATGCTCCGCAGTGGCCCCAACGCAGCATTATATGCTCCGCAGTGGCCCCAACACAGCATTATATGCTCCGCAGTGGCCCCAACGCAGCATTATATGCTCCGCAGTGGCCCCAACACAGCATTATATGCTCCGAAGTGGCCCCAACACAGCATTATATGCTTCGAAGTGGCCCCCACACAGCATTATATGCTCACAGTGGCCCCCACACAGCATTATATGCTCACAGTGGCCCCCACACAGCATTATATGCTCACAGTGGCCCCCACACAGCATTATATGTTCACAGTGGCCCCCACACAGCATTATATGCTCGCAGTGGCCCCCACACAGCATTATATGCTCCGAAGTGGCCCCCACACAGCATTATATGCTCCGAAGTGGCCCCCACACAGCATTATATGCTCACAGTGGCCCCCACACAGCATTATATGCTCGCAGTGGCCCCCACACAGCATTATATGCTCGCAGTGGCCCCCACACAGCATTATATGCTCGCAGTGGCCCCCACACAGCATTATATGCTCGCAGTGGCCCCCACACATCATTATATGCTCCGCAGTGGCCCCAACGCAGCATTATATGCTCCGCAGTGGCCCCAACGCAGCATTATATGCTCCGCAGTGGCCCCAACGCAGCATTATATGCTCCGCAGTGGCCCCAACGCAGCATTATATGCTCCGCAGTGGCCCCAACACAGCATTATATGCTCCGCAGTGGCCCCAACACAGCATTATATGCTCCGCAGTGGCCCCAACACAGCATTATATGCTCCGCAGTGGCCCCAACACAGCATTATATGCCCTCAGTGGCCCCCACACAGCATTATATGCCCTCAGTGGCCCCCACACAGCATTATATGCCCTCAGTGGCCCCCACACTGCATTATATGCCCACAGTGGCCCCCACACAGCATTATATGCCCTCAGTGGCCCCCACACAGTATTATATGCCCTCAGTGGCCCCCACACAGCATTATATGCTCGCAGTGGCCCCCCACACAGCATTATATGCTCCGCAGTGGCCCCAACACAGCATTATATGCTCCGCAGTGGCCCCAACACAGCATTATATGCTCCGCAGTGGCCCCCACGCATCATTATATGCTCTGCAGTGGCCCCAACGCAGCATTATATGCTCCGCAGTGGCCCCAACGCAGCATTATATGCTCCGCAGTGGCCCCAATGCAGCATTATATGCTCCGCAGTGGCCCCAACGCAGCATTATATGCTCCGCAGTGGCCCCAACGCAGCATTATATGCTCCGCAGTGGCCCCAACGCAGCATTATATGCTCCGCAGTGGCCCCAACACAGCATTATATGCTCCGCAGTGGCCCCAACACAGCATTATATGCTCCGCAGTGGCCCCAACACAGCATTATATGCCCTCAGTGGCCCCCACACAGCATTATATGCCCTCAGTGGCCCCCACACAGCATTATATGCCCTCAGTGGCCCCCACACTGCATTATATGCCCACAGTGGCCCCCACACAGCATTATATGCCCTCAGTGGCCCACACACAGTATTATATGCCCTCAGTGGCCCCCACACAGCATTATATGCCCACAGTGGCTCCCACACAGTATTATATGCCCTCAGTGGCCCCCACACTGTATTATATGCCCAAAGTGACCCACACACACTATTAGGTGCTCCACAGTGGCCCCCCCCCAACCCCCGGAGCCGGTGCTATTATTATACTCTGGGGTCTCCTCAGACCCCAGAATATAATAAATACAGGTCCAGGAGAAGTGTTTAAAAATAACAAACACTTATACTCACCTTGTCTTACCTCTCCGGGGTATCCTTGCTCTGTCCTGCTGTCTTTACCATCTTCCTTGGTCCCCTGGTCTCCACGTCCTGTGTCCTAGACGTCACCGCTGGGGCCTGTGATTGCACCTCAGCGGTCACGTGGGACGCGATGACGTCATTACGCTAGCGCGCTCCATGTCACCGCTGGGGCCTAATCACAGGCCCCTGCAGTGAGGCCGGAAAAGTCCCGGAGATGATGCTGAGTCCAGGACAGCCAGGTGAGTATTTTATTTATTTTTTGTCACTTCCCCTGGGCTGGCATCTAATGAAAAGGGGCCGGCCCCTTTCCATTAACAATAGGTATAGCGGTTGGGGAACCAGGCCTTCCCCGACCACTATCATGGTAGTCCGGGGCCCCGGCCATTTCCAGCTGGCCGTGGGCCCCGCACCCCTCTGGCCACGATCGTTACGCCACTGTCCATTGGTCAATGGCCCGATCGGGATGGTCAGGAGCCGGTCGAGCCCCTGACCGTCCCGATCAGACCCTTGACCTTTGCATTGGCAAAATGAGTACTAATAGTTGGGGCTCGGGGCCCACCGGGGGGATTCACCGGTTCCCCGGTGGGCCAGTCCGACCCTGATGCCCCCCATAGCGGGCCCCATCCAGTATTATATCCTCCCTACAGTGACACCCACACAGCATTATATGCTCCCCACAGTGGTCCCCACCCAGCATTATATGCCCCCCACAGTGGCTCCCACCCAGTATTAAATGCTCTACAGTGGCCCCACCTAGTATTATATGCTCTACAGTGGCCCCCACACAGTATTATATGCTCTACAGTGGCCCCCACCCAGTGTTATATGCTCTACAGTGGCCCCCACCCAGTGTTATATGCTCTACAGTGGCCCCCCACCCAGTATTATATGCTCTACAGTGGCCCCCACACAGTATTATATGCTCTACAGTGGCCCCCACCCAGTGTTATATGCTCTACAGTGGCCCCCACCCAGTGTTATATGCTCTACAGTGGCCCCCACCCAGTATTATATGCTCTACAGTGGCCCCCACACAGTATTATATGCTCTACAGTGGCCCCCACCCAGTATTATATGCTCTACAGTGGCCCCCGCCCAGTGTTATATGCTCTACAGTGACCCCCACCCAGTATTATATGCTCTACAGTAGCCCCCACCCAGTGTTATATGCTCTACAGGGGCCCCCACCCAGTGTTATATGCTCTACAGTGGCCCACACACAGTATTATAGCTCCCAACAGCCAGGGCCGGTTTTAGATAAAGTGGGGCCCTGGGCAAAATTAAAAGCGGGGCCCCAAATGCTGATATGCAAACAACATCACCGTCTTCCAGTGACAACCCCTATAATAACGCCTCCTTTCTGCCAACAAAAAAGTAATAACAAGCCCCATTTTACCACACACAATTCAAATGAGCACCTTTGTACCACCTAATAGATTTTTGCACCCAGTCATCAGTTATTATAGCGCCTTATAAATAATAGTCCCTGCTTATAAATAATATTACACCCTTATCAGTAAGAACTCCCTTATAAATGATAAGTAGTGCCCTGTATCAGTAATATCCCCCCTTATCAGTAACAGACACCCCGTAAAAATAATACTGCTCCCTTATTAATAATAGCCCCCTCATAAATAATAGTTACCCTTATAAATAATAGTCCCTAGCCCCCTTTATAAATAAGTCCACTTAACAATTATACCCCCTTTATAAAAAGTTCCCCTCTTATAAATAATAGTTCCCCCTTATATTGGATGCCTTATATATAATAGTTCCCCCCTTATAAATAATAGCCCATCTTATAAATAATAGTTCCCCCTTATAATAGCCCCCTCATACTTAAGTTTCCCAATTATACAGTATATAGTAACCCACCCTTATATATAATAGTTCTCCGTTATACAGTGTTGGACTGAAGGGCCTTAGGCCCACCAGAGGAACTTGTTCTGGGGCCCCACCCAACAGCTTCCTGCTAATAGCCTACACCATGGCTCCTTCACTGAAGTCTTACATATGTGCTGACTATCTGGTGTTACTGAGTATGTTCCCAGTATAGTCAGCCCCTATAGTACTGTGCAGGCCCCAATAACTCCATGGCCAATTCATGCACAGTACTCTATGGGGAATGACATGGCCATGGAGCACTACACGTATGTGCAAGATTATAGTGAAGGTGCTGTGATGCAGACATAGCAGGAATTGTGAGCCCCCCCCCAGTATAATGCTCCACAAGGTATATAATGCTCCACAGTATAAAATGCTCTCCTGAGCCCTGCATTTTCCCCACATGGTATATAATGCTCCACCATGACCCCACACAGTATAAAATGCTCCCCTGAGCCCCCATAGTGGCCCCAACATGGTATGTAAGGCTCCACACAGTATAATACTCCACAGTGGCCCACACAGTATACTACTCCTTAGTGGCCCCAGACAGTGCAATATGCTCCCCAGCAGCCCCACACAATATAATATGCTCCATACAGTATAATATGCACCCCACAACGCCCCCCAGTATAATGCTCCAGTGGCCTAACACAGTATAACATGCTCCATAATGACCTTCACACAGTATAATATACTCCCCAGAGGGGTTCCCCCAGTATAATGCTCCACAGTGGTCCCCCACAGTATAATATGTTCCCCACAGTCCCCCCAGTATAATGCTCTACAATGGCCCCACAGAGTATCATATGCTCCCGAAAAGCTCCACACAATATAATACACTCCACAGTGGCCCCACACAGTATAACAGGCTCCCCACACTGTCCTTTCCCCCAGTATAAAGCTCCACAGTGGCCCATAGTATAATATGCTCCCCAGAGGGCCCCAGCTAGTATATTGCTCCACAGTGCCCCCTCCAGTATTTTGCTCCACAGTGGCCCCACGCAATATATTATGCTCCCCAGAGCGTCCCCCCAGTATAATGATCCACAGTAGGCCCCACGCAGTATAATATGATCCCCAGAGGGCCCCCTAGTATAATGCTCATTAGTCCCCCCAAATAATGCCCAACAGTGGCGCCACGCAATATAATATGCTCTTCTGATGGCCCCCCCAGAATAATGCTCCACAGTGGCCCAAAACAGTATAACATGCTCTCCAAAGCCCCCCCCCCCAGTATAATGCTCCACAGTGGCCCCACACAGTATAATATACTGCGGGCCCCCTCTGGAGAGCATATTATACTGTGTGGGGAAACCGTGGAGCATTATACTGGGGGGGGGCTCTGGAGAGCATATTATACTGTGTGGGGCCACTGTGGAGCATTATACTGGGGAGGGGGCCCTCTGGAGAACATGTTATATTCTGTGGGGCCTCTATGGAGTATTATAAAGTGGGGGGGCTCTGGAGAGCATGTTATATTCTGTGGGGCCACTTTGGAGCATTATACTGGGGGGCCCCTCTGGAGAGCATATTATATTGTGTGGGGCCACTGTTGAGCATTATACTGGGGGGCCCCTCTGGAGAGCATATTATATTGTGTGGGGCCACTGTTGAGCATTATACTGGGGGGCCCCTCTGGAGAGCATAATGCTCCAAAGTGGCCCCACATAATATAACATTATCTCCAGAGGCCCCCCCCCCCCACATTATAATTTTCCACAGAGGCCCCACAGAATATAACATGCTATCCAGAGGGGCCCCCAGTATAATGCTCCACAGGGGCCCTACAGTGCTATTATTATATTATATTCTGGGGTCTCTTCAGACCCCAGAGTATAATAATAGATGGCCCGGGGGGAGGTGAGGGAAAATAACAAACAGTTATACTCACCTTGTCTTACCTCTCCTGGGCCTCCTCGCGCTGCTCCTCTATCCCCACCGGCGCTGGCTTCTTCATCTGCGGCTGACGTCACGCGTTGTGGACGTCACCGCTGAGGCCTGTGATTGGGCCTCAGCGATTACGTGAGGCACGCTGTCAGCACGCCCCACGTGATCGCTACGGCCTGGCCTCAGCAGTGATGTCCGGAACGCCAGAAGATGACGTCGGACGCCAAGGACATGTGAGTAAAAATGTTTGTTATTTTACTCACCTCAGAAAGGGGCACTGCGATCCCTTTCTATTATTGATTTGGCTGGGCCTGACTCCGGGATCCGGAGTCATCGGATTCCGGATCCCGGGGGCCCCTTTGGGGACGGGGCCCTGGGCAATTGCCCAGTTTGCCCCCCCCCCTAACGCCGGCCCTGCCAACAGCCCCCCCTCCGCTTCGGTGCTATTATTATACTCTGGGGTCTCCTCAGACCCCAGGGTATAATAATCGGAGCCCCAGGGAAGGTGATTAAAAATAACAAACATTCATACTCACCTTGCCTTACCTTTCCTTGGCATCCTCGCTCCATCCTGCCGTCTTCATCGTCTTCAGGCCCTCTTCCGACGTTGCTGCCGAGGCCTGTGATTGGGCCTCAGCGGTCACATGGGGGCACACTGACGTCATTACGCGGCCGCGCCCCATGTGACCGCTGAGGCCTAATCACAGCCCTCAGTCATGACGGAGGAGCGCCGGAGAGATCGCTGCGCCCAGGAGAGGTGAGACTATGTGTTTATTATTTTCAGTCACCTCCCCTGGGTGCCCTGCCCTGCCATCTATTGGAAAGGGGCCTGCAATATACCAGGGCCCCTTTCCAATAACAGTATGTATAGCGGTCGGGGAACCAGGCTTTCCTAATGGTCCGGGGCCGGGCCATCTCCAGCTGGCCGCGGGCTCCGTAACCTGCAGGGTCCGTTCGCGGTCGCACCCCCTGCGACCGCGATCATTACTGGTTTGTGGGGTTCGCGGTAGCGGCTGCCACATGGCTCGGGGTCCCTAATGTCCCGGGCCCTGTGGCAGCTGCTACCGCTGCAACCCCGATAGTTACGCCCCTGCTTGTATATATATATTATACAGGCAGTTTGACATTGTTCGCTGTAAAGACAGGACATGTCATGTTATGCTGCAGCCTCCTATCTTACTCCCATTTGAAGATGTTGTCCTAGATTTGAAAAATGGGTCTGCTTTTTCCTAGAAACAGTGCCATGTTGGCAACTATGCCTGGAGTTTACTTGAATGGTGATGAACTGTATAACCATTTATAACCCATGGACAGGCATGGTGCTAATTATGAAAAAATTACGACCTTTTTTTTTCTTATACTGCACAACCCTTTGAAGGCTTTACTATTTATGCCATAATCCAACTACATGGAGCTCATTTATCCCCAAACTGAACAGTCATAGGAAATTCTTTATAGAAATAATTAGAAGATTTGAAAATAACCAAACACACTCACATTGCAAATTGTAAAAAATATGTAAAAAACCCTATAAGTATATAGAATTTATAGGATTTATAGGATATATACAGTATATAGGATTTATTCAGGAAATACTGAGAGCAAGTCTCACATTTCAATTCAGAAAAGCAATATAGGTCTGTACAGTGTTCAACAATAATTGGATGAATACCAAGAGTGAAGTGCGGGAAATATAAGAATGTAAACAGACTTGACTGGCCCACAGGGGAACTGGTGAATCCTCTTGTGGACTCCTGAGCCAGGACAGGCCTTAGCAAGGTTTGGCCTCCAGCTCTCCTCCAGTTGACTCACTGTACTATATACTATATATACTTGACAACTCTCCCAGAATGTTTGTGGAAGCTCCCAAAATAGAGGGTAACCTATCTGACTCCCGGATGATCTGGCAATTCTCCAGGGCAATGTTCCTGGGGGAATGTTCCTGCGTCCACCAGTTTCTCTGTAATTCTATACATGGCAGCACATTTTCATGCATGTGTCGCAAAAAGTGGGCATGACACAACCCCAAAAGGGGTATGCTCTCACCCAAAATGGCATGAGATTTTCATCTCAATCTTCCAACCCCCTAAAGTATCAATACATCAAACCCAGTTTATTGGTATTGTCAGGGATTCGAACACAAGCACTTACCACACAAGCATGGGTGACCCTGGACATGACTTTTAAATGGGAACTTTTCTTACACACTTACCTATCACATTAAGCTACAGTGAAGTGATCCCAACATCCGTACATCCAAACAAATAGTTGCTACGACCAGCAACCCACGGTAGACGAGACCCCGATATACCCTAGTCACTCACACTTGCCCCTGCTGGCACCACAAAGTGATCTGTAGCACACACTGGCAAACAAAAAGATAACAAAGCTAAGCAGTATTTTCTCTTTTCAATATTGTGGGGGTGTTTAAAGACAAAGATAATCTTTCATTTTATAATTTAATATACAAAAAAAAATATAATGAAAATACATGAATACAAGCAAACAAGAAATAATGTCATGTCCCAGGACTTGGTTTAATTCACTGACATGTATCTGTGATACTGTTTGTCTTTGTAGTTTGTCCCTTTTCTCTCTCTGTATCCTTAGTTGTGATGCTGTAGCTCCTCCTCTCTGTCCCTCAGTTTAGTTTCACTTCTTTGTAAGCAACATGTCTGCTCAGCTCCTGGTATTTCATCATTTTTCACCTACTGCTGTATGAGGTTCTACAAGATTTACTTGGATTAAAGCATCTGGAATCTTATCTACGCCTCCTCAGTTGAGTTGAACACTATCTGATAGATATCTTGGTGTAAATTGCTGGTTAGCATAGAGACTACAGGACACTCTCACAACCTCACACTTGCAGCCAAGCTATTGAGTTAGAACAGTGAAAAATGATGCATAAAGACTGCCAGATACGGCTGTAAGACAGTTCACCAACTTCTGACATACAGTCAGTCACAGCAAGTTACCTGAAGCCAGAAGGAATCAGCATTGTGTAAGTTGCATCTGCAGCTCAGACTACCTCAGCATAAGAAGATTCTAGCAAGCAGCCATCTTACTCCAGCAAAGTTATATTTATCCTGTTTGTGTTGCATCATGGCTGAAGGGCACCCTGAAGCACAAGGTAGCATGGACCTCAGTCTGCAGCCCAGTGAGAAGGCTAGACGCTCAATTAAACAGGTTAGAGACAATCTAGAAGGTTTAAAGCATGAACTTTCCTGTGAACTCTCAAAATGGTGGCAGGAAATACAGACTAAGATATCTGCCATGTGCTTGCCTGCATACCATATATCACCACTAGAGGGAGCTCTGCGACAGCTTTGTGCTATGCATGGACATTATAAAATGAAAGCTGAGGAGTATGAAAGCATATTGAGGAAACTTCATACAGACGATTCCTTAGTTGAATAGCAAAGCTTCCAGCATCTCAATTCAGAACGAGACAGCTTAGTACATGAAACTAAGTTAAGGACAGAGGCAAGAATTGCGCAACTGCAGGAAATGGCATCCCATGTTTCTGAGTCTACCAAGCGTTCAAAGCGTACATCTAAGTCACGTTCCTCAAAATCTTCCACACTCAGTGAGCAACTTATAAAAGCACGTGCAGAGGCGGAAGCTACTAAGATACAGGCAGCCTTTGCACAACAGAAAGCAGAAATGGAAGCTAAGGTAGCTCAACAGAAAGCAGAGATGGAAGCTAAGGTAGCTCAACAGAAAGCAGCGATGGAAGCTAAGGCAGCTCAACAGAAAGCAGAAATGGAAGCTAATGCAGCAGCAATGGAAGCTAATGCAGCTCAAAAAAAGGGCAGAACTAGAAGCTCTTGAGAAACAGTATGAGCATGCTGCAGCCATGGCAAGGTTAAGCATTTTAGAACAAGCCATCAGTGAAAGTGAAAGAGACAGCACCAGTTTGTGTGATGTGGAAGCAGAGGATCCCCTCAAGCGCACAAGAGACTATGTACTAAGCCAAAGCAGTGAATCCCTATTTGTCACAAATGTTCCTGTCAGGGACAACATTTCTCCAGAGCAACAGGGCACAGTATCTTCTGCAGCACACCGCATTCAAGGTCAGTACAATGCCCTGCCTGTCCAGCATCCAGTTTCTTCTTCCTTCATGGATTCCCAAAGCCTTGCACCTCAGCAAATGCAATATACTGATACTCAGGTAAACACCAATGTGACACCATACTACCAGACTGCAAACAACCGTCCAGTCTCACATCCATATGTGGCTAAACCTATGGACTTTAAGCTAGCTCCTAGGCTGAATGCCTACGCAGCCCCTACACTACCTACCTCTGTTAACCAGAACCCCACTAACAACATAATCACCGCTACTCAGCCAGCAACTCAATATTTAAAGTCAGAGAGAACAGACATGTCAGAGTTTGCAAGGTACATGGTTCGCCGTGAGCTTACTAAGACTGGACTCACAAGGTTCGATGACCAACCTGAGAACTACAGAGGCTGGAAATGTTCCTTCAAAACTGCAATTAGTGACCTTGGCATTACTGCAGCTGAAGAACTAGACTTGCTTATCCGGTGGCTTGGCCCACAGTCCACAGAACGTGCTAAAAGACTCAGATCCGTCCACATTTACAACCCCATAGCAGGCCTTACCGCTGCTTGGGAAAGACTGGAGAAAACCTATGGCAGTCCTGAAGCAATAGAGAATGCTCTGTTCAAACGGTTGCAAGGGTTTCCAAAGATATCTGGTAAGGATCATCAGAAATTTCAAGAACTTAGTGACCTACTCATGGAGCTCCTACTGGCTAAGGCGGACACTCTCCTACCGGGCCTCAGTTACCTGGACACTGCTCGTGGGGTAAACCCGATAGTCTCCAAGTTGCCATATAATATTCAAGAAAGGTGGACCACAGTTGGGTCAAGATACAAAACTGAGAATAGAGTCTCCTTTCCTCCATTTTCCTACTTCTGTGAGTTTATCAAGAACATTGCAGAATCCAAGAATGACCCAAGCTTTTCCTATGGGGATCCCAGTGTTCCTGGTTCACCTCCTATTAAGTATGACAGCTCACATTCTAACTACAGAAACCGCAGAGGCCCAGTTTCGATGAAAAAGACTGATATTCTTCCTATACCTACATCAGCACCAGAAGAAAGCAGTTGCAACAGCAACCAAGACGAAAAGGTAGAAAATCCTAACCGTCTGTGTCCTATTCACAAGAAGCCTCATCCCCTCAAGAAGTGTATTGGCTTCATGAGGAAACCAATCCAGGAAAGTAAAGAGCTTCTAAAGAAACTAGGGATATGTTTCAAATGTTGTGCCTCTACTGAACATGTTGCTAGAGACTGTAAAATTGCTATTAAGTGTATAGAGTGTGGCAGTGAGAACCATGTACAAGCTCTTCATCCATCCCAGCCTAGTGCCACACCACCTAGAGGTTCCCCTTCCCCAAGTAAGCATGGCGGGGAGAACACAGATCAAGCAGCAAATACTACCACAGTATCTTCCTCATGTACAGAAATCTGCGGAGAAGACCTTTGTGACAAGTCCTGTGCAAGGATATGCCTAGTCAATATATACCCCAAGGGCCAACCAGAAAGGGCTCTGAGGGTGTACGCCATTCTGGATGACCAGAGCAACCACTCACTTGCAAGGTCAGAACTCTTTGATCTGTTTAACTTAAAGGGTGATACCTATCCGTATACCTTGGGTACTTGTAGTGGCATATCAGAGGTTTCTGGAAGAAGGGCCAGCGGTCTCGTAATAGCTTCTCTCAAGGGCAATTTGGAGATACCTTTGCCCACACTTGTTGAGTGCAACCAGATACCATCAAACAGAGAAGAGATACCCACACCAGAGGCGGCTTTCCAGCACCCTCATCTAAGGGCTATAGCCAGTGAAATACCATCCCTTGACAAAAATGCAGACATTCTAGTTCTGCTAGGTAGAGACATTCTCAGACTGCACAAAATACGCCAGCAAATTAATGGACCACATGATGCACCATTTGCCCAGCGCCTCGATCTAGGATGGGTAATCATTGGCAACGTCTGCATAGGTAGGATGAAAAGGCCCACCAATATTTCTTCATTTAAGACGCATATGTTACCAAATGGTCGCAGCACTTGTTTTCAGCCATGTCCACATCACTACCAAGTGAAAGAGAAGATAAGCAGCAGTAAGTGGCTGCATAATCACCGAGACAACGTGAATACTTTCCTGCCTGGGGACGACACCCTTGGATTAACAGTGTTCAATACAACAAGTGATGACAACAAGCTGGCACCGGCTATCGCTGATAAAGAATTTCTCAAACTTATGGACAAGGAATTCATTCAAGATGATTCCAACAGCTGGGTAGCACCCTTACCTTTCCGCTCCCCGAGATCAAAACTAAAAAACAATCTGAAGCAAGCAGTTTCTAGATTTTCCTCTTTAAAACGTACCCTCATGAGGAAACCAGAGATGGAGAAACACTTTGTAGGTTTCATGCAGAAGGTATTTGAGAGAGATCATGCAGAACCTGCACCTCCACTAAAGGAAGGAGAAGAATGCTGGTATCTTCCATCATTTGGCGTGTATCACCCTCGCAAACCTGACCAAATCAGGGTCGTGTTCGATTCTAGTGCTCAGTATGAAGGCGTCTCTCTCAACAACCTGCTCCTCACTGGTCCTAACCTAAACAACAGCCTCATAGGAGTCTTAATCCGTTTCAGACAGGAACCAGTTGCAGTGATGGCCGACATCCAACAGATGTTTCATTGCTTCATCGTTAAGGATGATGACAGAAACTATCTCAGGTTCCTATGGCATAAGGACAATGATGTCAACAATGAAGTCATAGATTACCGGATGAAGGTACATGTCTTTGGCAATAGCCCATCTCCTGCAGTAGCGATCTATGGACTGAGAAGGACCGCCCAAGAAGGTGAGAAAGAGTATGGCTCTGATGCTCGTCAGTTTGTTGAGAGGAACTTCTATGTTGATGATGGTCTTAAATCCTTACCTGCAAGTGAAGAAGTGATCGATCTCCTCTCTAGAACACAGGAAATGCTGTCTGTAGCTAACCTCAGACTTCACAAGATCATCTCCAACAATATGGAAGTAATGAAGGCATTTCCCTCTGATGATCATGCAATCAACTTGAAGGATCTTGATCTCAGTTCTGATACTCCTCCTATGCAACGCAGCCTAGGATTGCTATGGAACACTGAACAAGACACATTCACATTCCAAGTGTCTTCTTGTGACAAACATTTCACCAAACGAGGAGTTTTATCTGTTGTGAACAGCATTTATGATCCTCTTGGTTTCATTGCTCCCATCACCATTCAAGGCAAGCTACTACTAAGACAGCTTACCACTGAGAACATGGACTGGGACACTCCACTGCCTGCTGAGAAACAACTGAGGTCTGACTGTGGCACTAACTTCGTTGGAGCCTGCAAAGAACTGCAGTTAGACAACTTCTTATCCAACAATGGGTGCACTTGGACGTTTAACCCTCCACATTCATCCCATATGGGAGGTTCCTGGGAACGTATGATTGGGATCACACGCAGAATCCTTGACTCTATGTTGATGGACCACAAGTCGACACTGCTTACCCATGAGACGTTAATAACCTTTCTTGCTGAAGTGTCTGCGATAATCAATGCAAGGCCACTTGTCCCAGTATCTTCAGACCCTGAATCTCCAATTATCTTAACCCCAGCAACGCTTCTTACTCAGAAAATTGGTACTGCTGCTACCTCTCCACGTACCTTAGATCACAGTGACATTTACAGACGCCAATGGAAACAAGTTCAACACCTGTCCAATGTGTTCTGGCACCGCTGGAAAACAGAGTACCTCCACATGCTACAGAGCCGTCACAAATGGCAGACCTCAAAACCTAATCTCCAGGTGGGTGACCTCGTCCTTCTAAGGGATAAAGAAGTCCATCGGAATGAATGGCCTATGGGTCTCATCACTAAAGTTGTCCCTAGTGATGATGGGAAGACTCGGAAAGTGGAAGTCAAGGTAACCAAGGGAGGCTCAGTGCGAGTTTTATTCCGCCCAATTAATGAACTGGTGCTTCTTCTTCCAAGAGGAGACGTCACATAAAAGAAGATAAGGACACCATTCACAGCTCATGGCGGGGAGCTTCCTTCCATGAACTAAAACCGTGTTCTTGTGGATTACAGTGTGGGTCGGTGGAGGTGTTGGCAAATTGCGGCTTCCCGACCTGAAGATTGGTTTATTTGGACTAACTGTTGATTATTGTTTGTTGTGCATGTTTCTTTTTTGTTTTTCAGGTTTGAAGAGGACTTTATGGACATCTCAGGACATTTAATGTTTGTTTTCATTGAAATCTAAAGATTTCAGGCGGGGAGTGTCATGTCCCAGGACTTGGTTTAATTCACTGACATGTATCTGTGATACTGTTTGTCTTTGTAGTTTGTCCCTTTTCTCTCTCTGTATCCTTAGTTGTGATGCTGTAGCTCCTCCTCTCTGTCCCTCAGTTTAGTTTCACTTCTTTGTAAGCAACATGTCTGCTCAGCTCCTGGTATTTCATCATTTTTCACCTACTGCTGTATGAGGTTCTACAAGATTTACTTGGATTAAAGCATCTGGAATCTTATCTACGCCTCCTCAGTTGAGTTGAACACTATCTGATAGATATCTTGGTGTAAATTGCTGGTTAGCATAGAGACTACAGGACACTCTCACAACCTCACACTTGCAGCCAAGCTATTGAGTCAGAACAAATAATATAAAGAATACACCTCTTATAAGCCTGGCTGTGGAGATCAGTTCTACAGACTGGGACACATCTACAAGTATCTGACAAAGGGAGGTCCTGTACATCACACATTTGTAGGACTCCTAACCCAGAACCCTTCTGGGAGACTTCTACCTGTGACTGGGGATGACTAATGTCATGCCCTAATTCCATTGGGTTATGACAGATTTTGGGAATATGCCATAACTCTAGGTAGGTATCACATAGAGTCCAAGTGTACATGGAAATTAAATCATTCCTTCCGCATTTGGCCTGGTTTGTAACATTATTAACATGAAAAGACCAGGCGCTTGATGCCAAAGATGTGTCCAGCCATATTCCTGTATACAGATAGCCATGACATATGAATTATGACAAACATGCCTTTGATGTCACATTTTCCCTTTGTCCCCTATGCTTGCTTCCAGAATGAAAAGGTAGACAAGATGTCTGGTCTATAAGCCACACGCAAAGACCCTGGGCTCTTCGCATTGACCTATAGCATGGACCTAATTCATAACCTGCTTCCTGAGATGTGAAAAGGAATTGCAATTACCATACATTTTTAGACACAAACACAATACATAACCACTACAAGGAACAAATACCATACCCAGACAAAACAATAAACAAAATTCATAACTACACAGTACAATGCATATATCGTTCCTCACAAGTATATATATATATATATATATATATATATATATATATATATATACAGTGGAATTTACCAATCCATTTACCCATTTTTCTGGCATAGATGGGTGATATTGTGGCTCACATTTGATACAAAGCCCTTTCTTCCACCAAATGTGAAACACATTCCTTTCCACTTTCGGTGAATGGCGGAAAAGGGGTGGGCTAAGGCAGAGATGCCTCTGCTGAAATATTTATTATAACGCATGCCAGTTTTCTGCTATAGGTTATACAGAAAACTTACACCCGTTCCTGACTGGCGTAGATTTCCATTCTGCCTCAGTTGTGCTTTGTGCCTATTGGGGCTTTCATTAGTGTCAGGTAATATTTGTGAATAAGTGTCAGGTAATATTTGCATGTAGCTATATAGTGGGCTTACAGAATGAATTTTAATGGTGGGTCCTAGGCACCCCAGTCCAACACTGGGTGGGAAAGCACAATGTGATGTCATAAGGTGCCCTATATTGTCGGTTAATTGCAAAGAGTGAAATCCACAATGAAAATCTGTGCAAAGAATTGAGATACTACTAATTTCAAATCCACACTGCATATCAACTGAGCAGAATTCTGTCTGCAGTGTGTGGATGACAGTTTTTAAGATGTCACCCACTTTGTGGCTACAGTAAGGGTATGTTCATATGGTAAAAATCAAGCACATATTGATGTGTAAAAGCTCCTCATTGATTTTAATGTGATATATGCATCATTGTTCATATGACGTGTATTTTTTTTTATCTTTGGATATCTAAGTAGACCACCATACACTTTAGATACTATAGTTGTCATCCAAAAACTTGTTGGGCTGATAGCTATTCCTCCCAATATATCCCCAGAACACACATGCACATACAGGGAGAGGGACATAATCGTTGTCAGACTGCTCTGGCATGGCTTTGATCCTTTGAGAAAAAAAAGGATCGCGTATATTGAAATCCAATGTCCAACTCTTCCTTCCCCCAACATCTGCCAAAGGGAGAGAGCGTCAGGACCCCACCACATCCATTATATATTTGGCCAGTCACATTGAAATCAGTGTGTTGAGACAAAACACATCTAAAGTGTATGAGAACCTTTACTATTTATTTAGTACTTTGGGTATGGATCTCATTTAATAGTCACAGCAGAACATCCAATCACATATGACTGTAGGCCGTGTACATATATCCAGAAAGAAATACAGATTTTTTTTCCATTACCCCATTACATAATGGTCACCATATTTTTTACAGGAGACATTAGACTTCTCTTCTGGTTTACTGTTATTACCTAGAATGATATCCATACATTAGTGATAAATAAACAGTCAGTCACTTTTTATTACGATGTACAGGTGCATCTCAATAAATTAGAATATCTTTGAAACGTTTATTTATTTCAGTAATTAAATTAAAAAAGTGACCTCCTATATTTTCTAGATTCTTTACACACAGAGTGTTCTATTTCAAGTGTTTTATTTCTGTCAATGTTGATTATGGATTACAGGTAATGAAAACGCAAATCTAAGAAAATTAGAATACTGTGAAAAAGTTCAGTATTGTAAATTCAGTGTGTCACCTGCCAAGGTTTCCTAAGCCTTTAAATGGTTCCTCAGTCTGGTTCAGTAGGACACACAATCATGGAAGACGCTGATTATGAATTGTATTACTGAATTACTAAAATGAATGAACGTTTCAAAAATATTCTAATTTATTGAGATGCACCTGTAATCTGAGCAGTGAATGAAGTACAGACCCAGAGAATACTAACTCTGCACTACAATATGTTTATCCACAAAGATAATGTATTGTGGATTTCTTATTATCAAGTCCCATAAGTCGGTTTCCAAAATTGGAAGAGGCAACAGAAACACCCATAAAAAAAGAAATCCTGACACTGGTCTAGTTATTTTGATTTGTATACATAAATGGAGTTTGTACAAAAATGTTCACTGTACATAGCTTTCTTATGACAGTTCTGACATGTGTAACTGCTTGTTATTGTATGGACCTTAAGGCCGGTTGTAGATGTGTATTTCACGGATAGCACACTGACCCATTCTTTTCTATGGGCCTGTCTGTACACATGACCGTGAATTTCACGGTCCCGTGTGCGGGCTGACAGTCCGGGCCGCAAAATACAGAACAGGTCCTTTTCCTGTCCTATTTTGCAGCCCTTTCTTCCGTGGCTTCTATTCATTTAATGAAAGGAGTCATGGAAGCACGGCCCGTGTACGGGTGGCACACAGGTTACATCCCCGTGTCCCCTGTGTGCCGCCCGTACCTTTAATTCATGGCTGGCTGGTTGCAGCACAGTCGTCTGCAACCGGCCTAAGACTGAGTTTACACAGTAGAAAAAGTGGAACTATTGGAACTAGCCTGAAAATCTGCATGTGTTACACGTGACATCCACAGTATATACACCTTGTGTGCTCCTAATTGAGCCCAACTAGTAGCTTAGGAGCCACATTTGGCTTGAGAACCCTATCTGTGTGGCTCGCCATGGAAGCCCTCAGTTATGGCCATAAGCACTAGTTACAATATGACATTCAATAAATATTGGCAATATTGAATATGCATCCAAACCTCTTAATAGTGCCATTTTTGATGGCATAATATAATATAATATAATATAATATAATATAATACCACTAGTATAATTACAGTAAAATATTTGCAAAAATATTTGCTGAGCTGAGCTTGCATGTGTCCAGATAGGTAGTTGTTGGTCAAACACTCAGGTGAAGTATGAGTATAGCCAGTCTTAGACACTGTTCACACTGTCATTTTAAGCCTGTATGGTATTTCAGTCAAATTTGAGGGCTACCATACTGCAGCAATAAATAACTTACCCAGCACTACATTATGAAAGGAAACCATGACACATATGTGAACAGAGCTCAGGGGCGGATTTGGCATTTCTGGGGCAAGCAAAGTTATTTCTGCAGGCACTAGCACCTGTCTGCACCACAACTTTTGATGGTATCCTTCTGTGCCTAGAAAGGACATGAACGTTTTTTTTTTCCTTGCTGGGGTGGGTCAGTGATAGTATCTACCTTCCCTGACTCTAGCTGCAGAGTCCGTCCCCCTACTCAGCGGCCAAGGTACTGCACCTCGGTGATACTTATCTGGCACTTTGCAGGCTTGATGGTCTGGCCTGCAGTTTGGGTCTGCCCAAGCAACAGGTGCTTCAGGTGTTCCTTCCAGGTGGGACTGAATGTCATCCAGACATACAAATGCAAACCCTTCTGGTCCCTCAAGTCGTAGATTCCAAATGCTGGAAAGTGGCCAGAGCATTCTTCATGCAGAAGGACATTGCAACCCAAAAGGGGAAATGAAGGCTGACCATTCCTGAGCCTCCCTAGACATGGGGATCTGCCAACTTTCCCGACTCAAGTCCATAAACGTTAGGTCTTGGGCACTTGCCAAACAACCCAGAGGTTCATCTACGTGGGGCATCGGGTACACATTTGAAATGGTTGCTACATTTAACCGCTTATAGTCCACGCAGAACCAAGTTGTCCGGTCCTTCTTGGAGATTAAAACTACAGGGGAGGCCCATGCACTCTGAGACTTCTGAATCACTCCCAGAGCTAACATTTTCTCTATTTTCTATTTGATATCTGCTTGTTCCTTGAGGGACACACAGTAGGCCGATTGCCAGATGGGAAGATGGTCCTCAGTGCCCACATGGTGGGTCCTCCCCAGTTTCCCTGTAAAGGTAGCCATGAAGGAGAGGAGGACCTTGTGCAGTTGGCACTTCTGGCCCACAGAGAGATGAGGGTTCATTTGGACATCCTTACTAGACCCATCCTCATGTGGGTCTACTGACACCGCTGACACCAGATCTACAAGTGTCGTTCTCTACTACTTCGGCAAACTGCACACCAGCACATGCTTCCATTTCATGATGGGCCTACATTATGTTCACATGGAAAATTTTCTGCTTCTTACCCACATGGTCAGTAGTAACAACATAGTTAACATTGTTGAGGCATTGGTGAACAGTACAGGGCATCAGTCATCTTGTCAGCTCAAATGGAGGAGAGTGTTACCACCTCTGGGTACCAAGTAGCATAATACACTACCATACATAATACACTAAGAGGATGAACCATTTCCCAGAACTGCTGGGGAGGACCCTTGGCCCAATAAGTTTTACCGCAATTCTCTGAAACAGTTCATCAATGATTGGCAAATGGACTAGTGGGGACTTGGGAATTGTCCCAACTTACCCACTCAACAGAAGAATGGCAGTAATTTGTTATGTCAGTACCCATTTTAGGCCAATAAATGTTCCGAGCTAGCTGGCTCTTGGTTTTAAGGACCCCTAATTGCCAGCTAAAGGGATTTTGTGGGCTTCAATCAGCAATTGCCTCCAAAACGTGGAGGCACTAAGGAGCATTATACAGTGTGTAGGGGCACTAAGGAGCATTATACAGTGTGTGAGGGCACTAAAATAAATTTTAAAAAGCCATACTCACCTGTCCCCAGTGCTCCAGTGTCTCCCAGCATGGTCTGGTTCTGCTGCTCCAGTGTCTTGTTTTGGCGGAAGTCCCTGCTGCACAGTACTGCTGTGGCCAATCAGCAACCTCAGGAAAGGACACTGGACATCACAGGTAGTGACATCCCAGGTCCTTTCCCTAGGCTGCTAAGGCTGCTTATTGGTTACAGTGGTCATGTGCGGTGGGGGCTTTTTTTAATTTTTTTTGCAAAAAATATAAAAAAATTTTGGGGTCACCATAACTTTTTTATATTTCCGTGTTTGGACATGCATAAGGTGTCATTTTTTGTGGGTTCAGATGTACTTTTTAGTTGTACCATTTTAGGGAATGTTTATCTATTGCTTTGATTGCTTTTTATTCAAGTTTTTAAAATAGGCAAAACAGCGAAAAAACCATGGTTCAGTTTTTTTTTTGTTTTTTTTCTGCTATGGTGATCACTGTATGGGAAAAATATTTTTATAAGTTTGTAGACTGGGTGTTTTTGGGCACAGGGATACTATAGTGTATAATGTATGTATTTTACTTTATTCATGTACTTTTATATATGTTCAAGGGAAAGGGGGTGATTTGATTTTTTAATACTTTTGTGGGTTTTTTGTGGGGTCTAATCACTAGTACAATGCATTACAATGCTAATGCATTGTAAAATACCGTCACTTCTATTACAGACTGCCTAGAGCAAGATGTAATAGAAGTCAATGGGAGACAAGCCTGGGAGCCTTCAATAGAATCCTGGCTGTCATGCAAATGAATTGCTGCCACTGGATCTCATTTTGGGGCCGGCAATTCACCTCAAAATGATGGGGCCCAAGCGGCGCTGAGAAAATGTCACCTTGGTCAACTTTGACTGAGGCACAGGAGGGACGGGATGGGATATAATTCACGATTATCAGCTGTATAATAGAGTAAAGACCTCGCGGCTATGGAGGCCACTCAGCTCCTAAGTGGCCGGCATATTTAAATACCCTTTTCACTCTCTTCAACCACCCTAATCCCTATACTGCCTTTAGCAGTGAAACCAAACATAAACATCCAAATAAATCACTGAACCACCTTCTGTCTCTGTCCATTTTGCTCCTCCTAGCTGCTGGGGACATCTCTCCAAACCCTAGCCCTCCTTCTTTCCCTAATTTTTCCTCTTCCTACACACACAGGAATCCTACAAACCTAATCAATATTTACCGTGTTCCCTCTCCTTTTCTTTCTCCTGTCTCTTTTAACTGTTCTCTCTGGAACGCTCGCTCAGTGTGTAACAAACTAGAACATATTAATGACTTATTCCTCAGCAAATCTCTCAACATGCTTGCCCTTACTGAAACCTGGATCCAGCAGTCTGATACGGCCTCCCCTGCTGCTCTGTCTCATGGTGGCCTACAATTCTCACACACCTCTAGGCCTGACAACAGGAAAGGTGGAGGGGTAGGGTTACTTCTGTCACCACAGTGCACTTTTCAGGCCATCCCACCGGTACCCTCACTCACATTCCCCTCATTTGAAGTACATGCTATCAGACTTTTCCACCCACTCTCCTTAAGTGTAGCTGTGATCTACCGTCCACCCGACTCACCCTACCATTTTCTGGATCACTTCTCTTCTTGGCTTCCCCTCTTTTTATCCAGTGAAATTCCTACCCTCATCATGGGTGACTTTAACATCCCCACTGACACCGCTGTCTCCCCAGCTGCCTCACAGTTTCTCTCAATAACCACATCTTTTGGTCTTTCACAACTTTCCTCTTCCGCCACACATGTAGATGGCAACACCATTGATTTTGTCTTCCATCGACTCCTCACAGTTTCTAAATTTACTAACTCTTCTCTGCCACTCTCTGACCATAACCTTCTGTCTCTCACCATCAGTGCTTTCTCTCCTTCACGGGAGACACCTACTCATCATACATATAGGAATTTACGTACTATTAACACCCAGCACCTCTCAGATATTCTACAGTCCTCTCTGTCCCCCATCTCTTCACTGTCCTGCCCCAATCTAGCCACCAGTCACTATAATGAAACCCTTAAGAGTGCACTGGATGAGGCGGCTCCCCCCTCCACTCGAAAGGTTAAACGGAGGAGGCAGCAACCCTGGCACACGCCACAGATGCGTTTTCTTCAGCGGTGCTCTAGGTGTGCTGAACGTCTGTGGATCACGTACAACTGCAGACTTCCTCCACTTTAAATTTATGCTTAAAACCTATGATTCTGCCCTTCACCTAGCCAAACAAGCCTATTTCACTGCTCTCATCTCTTCTCTCTCCTGTAACCCTAAAAGGCTCTTTGAAACTTTTCACTCCTTACTCACTCCCAAGGTGCAGATGCCATTCACAGACCTTAGTGCAGATGACATGGCCACTTATTTCCATGATAAAATTGATAAGATAAATAACTGCCCAATCCCCAGGTGGCAAAGACCCCCCTCACCAGCCGCACTTCAGACTGTTCATTCTCATCTTTAGAACCTGTTACAGAGGAGGAAGTATCTCAGCTACTTTCTTCTTCTCGCCCTACAACCTGTAGTAGTGACCCTTTCCCCTCACACCTTCTCCAGTCTCTGTCGCCTGCCGTCATGACTTACCTTACTAAAATATTTAACCTCTCTCTCTCTTCTGGAATTTTCCCATCCTCTTTCAAACATGCTGTCATAACCCCACTACTGAAGAAATCCTTCCTTGACCAGTCCTGTGCTGCTAATGATCGACCTGTCTCTAACCTTCCTTTTATCTCCAAAATCTTGGAACACTTGGTCTATTCTCGTTTAATCCACTATCTTTCTGCTAACTCTCTTCTTGAC
Source organism: Leptodactylus fallax (assembly GCA_947044405.1). Taxonomy (NCBI): domain Eukaryota; kingdom Metazoa; phylum Chordata; class Amphibia; order Anura; family Leptodactylidae; genus Leptodactylus; species Leptodactylus fallax. Next base: position 3,699,289 of record CAMRHE010000083.1, read on the forward strand.
CCCTTACAATCTGGCTTCTGCACTCTGCACTCTACTGAAACGGCCCTCACAAAAGTCTCCAATGATCTCCTGACGGCTAAATCCAAAGGTGACTACTCTCTTCTTATTCTTCTAGATCTCTCAGCAGCATTTGACACTGTTGACCATCAACTCCTCCTCACTATGCTCCGCTCTGTCGGCCTCACAGACACTGCTCTCTCCTGGTTCTCCTCTTACCTCTCTGACTGCACTTTCTGTATATCATTTGCGGGCTCTGCTTCTTCCCCTCTTCCCCTTGCCGTTGGGGTTCCTCAGGGCTCGGTATTAGTTCCCCTGCTCTTCTCCCTCTACACAGCCCCCATTGGACAAACCATCACTAGATTTGGCTTTGGTACCATCTTTATGCTGATGACACCCAATTATATACGATATCCCGTGACATCACCCCTGCACTAATACAAAACACCAGTGACTGTCTCTCTGCTGTCTCAAATATCATGTCTTCACTCTATCTGAAACTGAATCTCTCAAAGACTGAACTACTGCTGTTTCCACCATCTAATAGATCTGTCTCTGATATCTCCATTGCAGTCTCTGGCCTTACCATAACTCCCAGGCAGTATGCCCGCTGCCTCGGGGTTTTGTTTGACTCAGACTTTTCCTTCACCCCCCCCCATATCCAATCACTCGCACGCTCTTGTCATCTCCACCTCAAAAACATCTCCAGAATCCGCCCTTTCCTTACCACAGATACACTAAAGACACTTATTGTGGCCCTGATTCACTCTCGCCTTGACTATTGTAACTCCTTACTAATCGGTCTTCCCCTTACTAAACTCTTCCCCTCTACAATCTATTCTGAATGCGGCGGCCAGGCTCATCTATCAGTCTAGACGCTACAGCGATGCCTCCGGTCTGTGCTGGTCACTACATTGGCTGCCTATTCAATACAGAGTACAATATAAACTTATCACCCTCACTCACAAGGCTCTCCATAATGCTGCACCTCCCTACATTTCCTCCCTCATCTCTGTCTATCGCCCAACCCGTACTCTCCGTTCACTCAATGACCTAAGACTAACATTCTCTATTATCAGAACCTCTCACGCTCGTATACAAGACTTCTTCCGAGTTGCACCACTTCTCTGGAAGGCTCTATCCTGGACTATTAGATTAACCCCCAATTTCCACAGCTTCAAGCGTAAACTAAAGACATACCTTTTCCGACAGGCATATCACAACTCCTAATGTAAACCCTTCCGTAGTTAGAATCCCTAAAACATACCCTCCTCTGTTGATGCTCTAACATTACCTCACAGGATATGATGCCGTATCAGACTAACATTATATGTCCAGGCACCATCTGCACGTTAAAGGACACGACTGGTGATGGCTCATACAGCTTTATATATGTGTAATTACAGTAACCTCTATCACAAAATTGTCTGACCATTGTACAAGCAATGCTACGTCTGTTGCTGCCCCTGCTACCTCTTGCTACCTCTTGTGTCACCCCCTCTACCTCATAGATTGTAAGCTCTTGCGAGTAGGGCCCTCAGTCCCAGTGTGTGAATTGAATATTTCTTTGTAATGTATCTTTTTTGTCAGTACTTGAACCCTACAAATTGTACAGTGCTGTGGAATATGTTGGGGGTATATATATAAATAAAAATTATTATTATTATACCCGACATTACGGTGAATGTTGGGAATGGGTTAATAAATAACACAGAATTCACACGATAACAAGCGTGTTCTAGGATTCTGCTCCATCATTGCTTAGTGGGTTGGAAAACCCTATCATGTACACCACAATTACAAGGAGTGCTACTTAGCTAAAAATTTGTTTCAGATCAAATATGTGTCACGAATCTGAGTTTAAACTGGCTTAAAACACTTTCAGGGCTCCTAGAACTCTATCTAGCCCATTTCTAGTTCTATGAGAACCCGTTTATACTTCGCTTCAGATTCCTCTTCATTTTTCTCCATGTGGCGGAATGCAGAGCTTTGGCATTCCACCATGGCTTTCCGCCACTGATTAGGTCCAGGTGAATCAGCTGTGGAATTCACATCTAGATCAAGTTGGACTCTTATTTTTTCGACGTCCTCCCCCGATCTCTGTCTCGCTTTGAAAACATTGGGGGTAAGAATCAGCCTCAAAATCAGCCACAGATTCCATCATGTGAATGTGCCCTAAGGCAAACACAGCTGAAGTAAAATCAAAGTGACAGTAACACAAATGTCTATGGGAAAACATAACATTTAAATTGGTCCAAAAATTAGCCTGTATTTGGAGGAAGATTCCAGTCTGCATTTTTTTCATACATGCACTCTGGTTATATTGGAAAATGCACTGGTTTTAGACAAAAATTAGCTCCTTTTGGGGAATTTAGTGCAACAAGCTTGTTATTTTGAAAAAACATTTATGGCACGATGCTTGGTTGAAAGTGATGAAGAAGCCAACAAAAATGATCCCTTTATGGGAGCAAAATGCTGTTCATTGGCATCATCTGGAGGTGTGTGAAAATCCTGACAGACCCATGCGTAATCAGGGTTGGTTCACATTCCGCTTAAAATACACAGAGGACTTTTCTCACTTCCGATACTGGGCAGAAAGCGGGCAGACCCCATTAAGTGGATAGGGTTTCTGTTTTTAGGGTCCGCTTGGAAACCCGAAGGCTAGTGTGAACCTAGTGTCACTTTGACTAAAGTAATTTTTTAGACCCTCATTGGGTTATTACAAAGCCACCAGCAGCATTGAACACCCTCTCTGCCATTACACTTAAGGCTGGACAAGATAAAACTACCATGGCAAACTGAGCCACCTTCATTCACTGCTAATCTATTGGCCCAGAATCCCATTATTTATTTTGCTATCATGCTCCACAGCACTTTACAGATATTGTCAACACTGTCTGATATGGTGCTTTTAATCTAAATTCTGTAGGAGGAAACCCATGCAAACATAGGTAAAACATACAAACTCCTTACAGATGTTGTTCTTGGCTGGATTCAAACCCATGACCCAAGTGTTGCAAGGCTACAGTGCTAACCACTGAGCCACCTTGCTGCCCGGAGTGCTCTAGCTACTACGTTGGACAAACGGTGCTGATAGTGGCATGCACCTTTTCCCACACTGACATATCCAAAGGAAGGACCACATTCTCTGAGACATGGTGATGTAAGCTGGTGATGCCTTTTCATGTGATTACAGAGAAACATAGTTCCTACATATGTTACTGCATGGCCAACGTTAACATTCTGCTTGCAGATCTTGTACATTGCCATGGATTTTTTGTTGGACAATGTACAAAGAAATTCCCACAGGGTAGATGACTGCACATAGCTGCTAATGCCAACACTAGCAGTGCTGCCACTGACATCACTACTACCAACACCACCACTAAAGATACCCCCAGGTTTTTGAATGTTGGGATTGCACATCTCCTTCAGGGATGGATTATAATAAGGACAAATGTGTGTTTGCCTGATGCCACATGGTACCCTTAATCCGCCCCTGATCACTGCCATCACCCTCTTCCTCTGATGTCACCTTGTCAGGTCCCACTTTCACCACTTTTATTTGACTCATCAGGTCCGTGGAATTCTTGTACAATCTCATAATTCTATTCTTGAGATTTCTCCCTAGTGCTTCTACTAGCATAACTACCAGTACCACACCCCCTGCCACTACTACATCCACCACAAATAGTCATGTATTCCTTTATCATCTCTGTCTCCTCTACTTCCAAAAAATGCTGACTTTTCTCATCCAACAAATCTCTACAAGGGATCTGTGTCAATAAAGATGAAAAAGACATAGGTGACAGTGCAGAAAGGCCTATGACTGATGTGGGTGAAGCAAGTAATCAAAAACTTCATCTTCATTCTTAGGGAGTAGAACAATCTTGAGGATATTGATGGCGCCACTAAGACCAGAATTAGTGTTGCTGTTGCCACCCACATTCTTATTGTTAGTACTTGCAGTCATGGATGGAGTGACAGAAGCACATGTGTTTCCTATTGCAAAAAAATACATAATAACATGACGAGATTTAGCATTGGAAGAGTGAAGAAATCAGGCAATACCTTTTAGAAGCTAACTGAGTATATTTGATAGTAAGCTTTCGAGAGTGCTAGCTCTCTTCTTCAGACATGGTGTAATACAAGAAACTGAAAATTCACAGACTTTTTATACACACACAAGACATGGATCTTCAAAGGATCTTGGAATAACAAAATGCAATATAAGTAGAGAAGTTATTTACAACAGGTCAGGAAATAAACAGTCTAGAAACTTGTGGGGCATGACGGAGGAATCTGTTATCTCTTCCACTACTTTCTATGGCACAATATGGGGTATCTCTGCCCCTGTGTGTTGTTTAGGACGGTGGAACCTTTAATTAGCACCAAAATTAAGAAGGTGCCTCCTACTGGCCCTATAAGAGGGCACCAGAGACCTCCCTCCCCTGTGTAAATTATAAAGTAAAAGGAAACAAGCTTCTAGGGAGGGAAGCCTTGTGCTGCTGTCAGGACTAAGGGAATACAGATTGACATTACAATCAACGATTCTCTTTACGTCTGACAGCAGCACAATATGGGGAGATAGCAAGTAATTCCCCTAGGGAGGGTTTCCTCGCCTTACAACGTCAAGGACTGTCTGACCAAAGGCAGTTGTCTAGGAACTGCGGACGTCTAAACGATAATGTTTAACAAAGGTCAACTGAGATGACCATGATGCAGCCGCACAAATCTGGTCCAATGGTAAGGACCGATACTCAGCCCAAGAAGTCGACACAGCCCTGGTCGAGTTGGCCGTAGAAAAGACTGGAGGGAGTAACTCCTGAATAAGAAAGGAAGACTTAATTGTCTCCTTGATCCATGTGGATAGAGTAGGCTTGGAAGCCTTGAGGCCTTTGTTTTTACCCTGCATGTTAATTAGTAGGTTTTCGGCCTTCCTAAACGGTTGAGTGCGGGATAGATAAATCCGCAGACACCTTACCACATCTGAGGTGTGGAGCTTTTCTTCCTCCTCAGAGGTTGGAGTGGGGAAAAACACAGGTAGCGAAATTAGCTGATTGCTATTACAGCATGAGGGGACCTTAGGGTTAAACCCAGGCAAAAACCTAAGGTGCACCCTATCTGCAAAAAACAAAATGTACGGTTCTCTAGAAGAGAGAGCCTGGAGTTCCCCTACTCTTTTGGCAGATGTAATAGCCAACAAAAAAGTGGTTTTGTAGGCTAAATATTTTAGCTCCGTGGTCTCCAAGGGTTCAAATGGAGGACCGCAGAGGCCTGCAAGGACTACCGCAAGATCCCACTGGGGAACTGGAGATGATACTGAGGGCTTTAGCCTCATTGCCCCTTTAAGGAACCTTGCAACCAGAGGATCCTGAGACAGACATCTGTTCAAATGAGCGGAGAGGGCCGCAATCTGCACTTTCAAAGTGGCAGGGGCAAGGCCCTTTGTGAAAGATCCTCCGTGCGCCAAACCGCTTTGGCTACACCCTGAGTCCTCTTTCATATAAAAACCACACTCACCGCCAGTGAGTGCCAGGTTCACCAGATAAATACAAGACAAGCCTTCTAAATTTTATATATTTATTAACCCCTAAATGGGTCGGTATTAAAATCTAACATATACAGATCAGAACAGATATGCAGATATATGCAAGCATTAACAGTTACTGGTTACAAGATACAGTACAAATAAAATAAAAGGGATTAAAGGTGAAATGATTACTTTACCACACATGTCCTTGATGTGGTTCTATAGTCCAACACTCACACATGGCATGTGTGAGTCACCAGTGGAGGCTTCTTGGCATGTGGCATTAACTCCTAGCATGTGGCATCACAGTACAATAATCCCGCCTGCATGCTCTTCACAGTCTCTCAGCATTAGTCCAATAGTCAATCACAAAAATCTCCTCATGGTCTGTCTGTAACAACTCTGTAGCATAATCCCAGCACAGTCTTCATAGCATGATCTCCATAGTGTAATCTACACCCACAGACCTCTTACATCACCTCATCTTTTATACCCTTTATGCCACCTCCCAGAATGAGGTCACCGGCGACAGTACGTCTGATGAGATAATTCAATCAAATCCAGATCTTTTGTATAGAGCTGAGACAAAGTGAATTGATACACTGTTATCAGTCATATCTGATCAACAGCCCAGGCTTGAACAATGCACTATTGTTTGATCAGCCAGGGCTGTATAGGAATACATTGGAGCCCTATTGTTCCAGCCTGGCCGCTACTGCCAATATGCACCTAGGCTTGTAGCTGCGCACAGTATGCAAGCAAGCAAGAAGGGAAATCCTATACCCAGAGATCAAAATACATCTGAGTTATAGCCACACTTAAGCAGAATCATCACACCCTTATCCAAACTGTCCTGAAGAAAATTTAAAATATCAGCCGTTGAAGGTTCTAGATTATTAATACTCTTCTTTGAGCACCACTCCATGAAAATCTTGGCTGTCCTCTGGTAGTTCTTTTTGGTAGAGTCTTCTCTTGCAGAAGAAAGGGTCTTCAGGACGGCCTCTGACAATCCTCTATCCTGCTGTAGAGACTGCTCAACCTCCAGGCTGTCAGGTTGAATCTCCAGAGATCCTGGCACTTCAGAGAGCCTTGGGAAACCAGTTTATGGATGGGGGGAAGCCTCCAATATATCCCTCGACTCATCTCCATGAGTTGGGAAAACCAAGCTCTTTTTGGCCAGAATGGAATGATGGCTATCACAGAGACTTGGTCCTGTCTGATTTTCATCAATACCTTCGGTATTATTGGAAATGGAGGGAAGATGTATGCCAGCCTGGACCTCCAAGGGATGGACAGGGCATCCACTGCCAAGGGATTGTCCTCCTGGTAAAGGGAACAGAACATCTCCACCTTGGCGTTGAGTTGGGTTGCCATGAGGTCTATTTCTGGAAGACCCCACTTCAGGGTAATCTGATGAAAGACTTCTGGATTGAGTGACCATTCTCCTGATACGGCATGACCCCGACTCAACCGATCCGCTACTATGTTCAGGGAACCCTTGATGTGAACTGCGGATAAATGGGTTAGATTTTTCTCTGCCCATGTAAATATCAGATCTGCCTCCCTGAGGAGGGTTGGTGATCTGGTGCCTCCCTGTCTGTTCACGTACAGCACTGTGGTCATGTTGTCTGACCGGATTTTGACTGCTCTTCCCTTGAGAAGAGGCGAGAAATGGAGTAAGGCACGATACACAGCTCTGAGCTCCTTCCAGTTGGACGAGGTCCTTCTTTCTGGAGCGCTCCAGACTCCCTTTATGGAGTTTTCATACAAATGGGCTCCCCATCCCGTGAGGGATGCATCTGTAGTCAACAGGGTCCAAGGAGGTTGGACTGTTGACCTTCCATCTTTCAGGTGCAACCACCACTTGAGGGAAAGACGGGTCCTGGGGGAGAGTCGAATCTTCTTGCTGAGAGTAAGAAGGGAGCGATCCCAAGCCTCTAGTAATTCCTTCTGGAAGGGACATAAGTGCCACAAGGCCCATGGGACTGCCTCCACTGAGGAAGACATCAAGCCCAGGATCTTCATCAATGTGCTGATGGAGGCTATCGGCTTTTTGAAGAGGTGCCGGACTGCCCGACCAGTTTCTCTTTCCTTGCTGGTGTCAAGGAGACCTGCAGGCGGACTGAATCCAGGAAATAGCCGAGGAACTTCCTTCGGGTTGAAGGGATCGTTACTGACTTCTCCCAGTTTATAAGCCATCCCAGACTCTGAAACAGGGAAACGGCTGTCTGTAGATGCTGGAGCAGAACAGACTCTGACTGGGCTTTCAACAACCAGTCGTCTAGATAAGGCACCACGAATATCCCCTGAAGTCTGAGGGCGGGCGCTATAAGAGCCACTACCTTTGTAAAGGTGTGGGGAGCAGAGGAGATCCCGAAGGGTAGTGCTGTGAATTGAAAATGCTTCCTGTGGCCGGAAACTACTACGACAATACTTAGAAACCTTCTGTGTGGAGGATAAATAGGAATATGCAAATAGGCGTCTTTTAGATCCAAAGTCACAAAAACATCACCTTGGAGGAGAAAGGTGGTGACAGACTTTATGGTTTCCATACGGAAGTGCTTCTTTTTGATGAAGCAGTTGAGGTACTACCTTAAGTCTATGATCATTCTCCACTTGTCTGCCGGTTTTGGTACCAGGAAGACGGGAGAATAGACACCGGATCCTTCTTCTAGAGAAGGGACTTCCTCCAGGGCTCCCTTGTGAATGTACTCTTGGATGGAGCATTCCAATGTAGTCTGCTGCATTGTAGGGAGGCTGTGAGTTAACACAAACCGATCCTGAGGAGGATGGAGGAACTCGATTGCATATCCTTTTTGGATTACCTGCAGGACCCATGGGTCTCGAATTTTTTCCTGCCAGCAGTTGAAAAAATGGGAGAGATGACCCCCGACAGGAATCTCGGCCACAGGAAGACTGCTCCTGATGTCAAAAGCTAGGCTTCTCTTTTTTATCATCAGACTTCGGGACTCTCCGGACGGCGCCTCTAGAGGAATATCTAGAGCCTCTTTGGGACTGCCGTCCACGACGAGGCGGATAGCCTCTACCACGGCCAGAATCAGATCTACCTCTAAAAGCCTGAAGTAAAGTTTTACCCTTCCTATCGGCCAAGCCCTCCAGGATCTTGCCTAGGGCACTGCCAAAGACTCTTCCTGGCTCAAAGGGTAATGCGCACAAATTATATTTTGAGGGGAAATCAGCTCTCCAGGGTTTTAACCATAGAGGTCTTCTTGCTGCAGTGGTAAGTGCCAGGGATTTGGCCGCCAGCCTTAATTGATGGTGGGAGGCCTCCACTAAATATTCAGCTGCCAGGGAAACTGAGCCTAGAAACCCAAGCAGCTCGTCTCTGGAGACTCCAGAATTGATGTCCCTCTCGAGGTGGACCAGGTCAGTGCGTAATTTGGCTGACACTTCACAAGACGCAACCGCCACAGCGGTCTGGGCCAAGGCAGCTGAATACGCCTTCTTGAGGGTATTGTCAATGCGCCTGTCCATGGCGTTGTGCAAATTTGATCCATCATCTGATGGTACCATAGTGCGGCGAGACAGTTTGGCCACCGCCATATCCACCTTGGGAGGAGGACCCCATTGATCCCATTGAGCAACTGGGAATAAAGCCCTGAACCTCCTAGAAACCACAAGAGGTTTTTCAGGACATTAATTCCACTTTGAGGACATTAATTTTTGTAATGTCTGGTCCACTTGGAAGACCCTAGGCCCTCTATAGGTGGACGTGGAGGCTTCCCCCGTCAACTTCACGATCCTTAGACCAGATGGACTTCAGCAGCCAGCTTAATTTTTCGAGTGGGAAGCACGGCCTGCTGGAATCTTCAGTGGAATCGTCATATGAGAGTGTCTCGTCCACTATCTGATAATCTTCGTCAGCGATCCGTAGGGAAGACTGTGTCTCAACCCGCGGTCTCTTGGCAATCTGGGCGATGGAAGAACGGATTTCCTTAAGAGACTCCTCCATATAGTCCTTTACCCAAGTGACAACCTCTCTTATAGAAGGTTCTTCTGACGGAGGTCCGCGGCATTGGCGACAGCGGGTAAAATCATAGCCGTCAGGTAAAGGAGTATTGCAATCCAAACACATTAGGTGTTTACGTTTAGAGGACTTTTTCCTCCTAAGCCCATCGCTGTTACCTGATGCAGAAGATGACATCTGAAACATCAAAAGCCCATGACAATGTAGAATAGAAGATTGCCAAGCATCGCACAAGAAGAAAAAAATCAATGGGTAACTTACTTTTTTTTTAAACGGTCACTTGAAGAGAAAAAAAAGATCCCGTCAGGAAAAAACCAGACACCGCAAACCGCAGCAGAAGAGCTCGAAACCACGAGCTCACCAAGTAAAGGACTGAGGACCTTTTAAATGTAATCCAGCAGTGAGGGGAGGAGCCAAACAAAGAAAACATTCATACAGCGCCAAACCAGGTCAAATGCCATAATGGAACATACAATAGAGGAGCATAAGCCTAAGCCAGAGGTTCAAAATACAAGCAGCAAAAATCAATTCTATATTTTGCCTTTAAATTTTCAATTTTCAAACTTACCGCACTTTTCCGAGAAAACCGGAAGTAGGCCGCGGTGGTGCGCAAAGGCTTCCTTCCCCGGGGAACACGGGACCGAAGAAAAGGTTTCGGCCGAAGAGGTTCCCCGCTTAATTTCGGGATCGCGCTGCCTGCAGTGCGATGAGCTGGGTAACGCTGCGCTGCGGAGCGGAAAAGGCCCGAAGGACCGGAGGATCTTAGGAACGTATGAAAGGACCGAGGTACCCCCAAAAAGGTAAGCCAGGAGCTTTTTTAGGAAAAAACCCCTAGCAACGGGAGGTCACCAGAGACCTCCGTCCACCTGTCCCACACAGGACAGAAAAAAACACAGTGGAGGGAGGTCTCAGGTGCCCTCTTATAGGGCCAGTAGGAGGCACCTTAAATTTGGTGCTAATTAAAGGTTCCACTGTCCTAAACAACACACAGGGGCAGAGATACCCCATATTGTGCTGCTGTCGGACATAAGGGGAATGGCAGTTTTTCTGTTTTATTTTTTAACAAAAAGCACTATTGCAAAAAATACTTAACAGAAAGATTAGATTTAGCACTGAAGGGTGACCTGGCCAAAGTAGAATACACTGGAGTAGAACGCATGATGTGTCAGTCAGCTTGAATTTTGGGAGTGACAAGGGCAGTTTTTCTGTATTTTTTTTTTAACAACCTTATTGTATTTTTTTTCAACCTTATTGTAAAAATATTTAACAAGACAATACTTAACACTATTGGCAGATCTGACAGATCAGATTTAAAAAAAAAAAACTCTGCTGCAAAAAGCCTTAACAAATTGAGATTTTTGCACTGAAAGTGTGACCTGTTCATTGTATTTGTAACACAGTTACAGTATATTGCAGCAAAGCATTTTCCCCCGCTCCAATTTTTTTTGCCTGTCTCAAATTGACTAAAACATTGGAATAAGCGGGTTAGAAATCATAGAAAACCAATATGGCTAACTAAAACAGTAAGGAATTTAATGAGGGATAAAAAGGAAGCATTTAAAGTATTAAAACAAGAAGGAAGTGATGTAGCATTAAAAAAGTATAAAGAGAAAAATAAATTGTGCAAAAGACAAATAAAGGAGGCGAAGATCAAAGCTGAGAGAAAAATTGCCAAGGAAAGTGAAAATAATCCAATTTTTTTTCTTCAATTACATAAATAATAAGAAAACAAAAACTGATAATATGGGCCCTCTCAAAAATAATCTGTGTAATGGTGGAGGAGGATGAGATCTATTAACCCCTTCCTGCTTAAAGATGGTGACTGCTCGGGAGTTTTATACAGCAGAGACCTGGTGCTAATGCCTGCGATTGGTGCCCGCATTGATAGCGGGCATTAACTCCTCTGGCGCCTCGGTCAAAGCTGACTGAGTGGGCCATTTTGCCGGGGATCGCCAGCCTCCAGAGCAAGCTCTGGGGCCAGCGTACTGTTGCTATGACAGCCAGGAGCCTTCTGAAGGCTCCCAGGCCTGTCTTTCATTAGTCTCTATTGCAGGCTACTCTATGTAGCCTGCAATAGAAATGCCATTTTACTGCAATGCATTGCATTAGTAATCAGAACCCCTGGGGTTCAAGACCCCTAGGGGGTCTAATAAATGCAAAAAAAAAAAAAAAAAAAAAATATTAAAAGTTCAAATTACCCCCTTTCCCTATAACACATATAAAAGTACTTAAATACTGTGAAACACATACACATTAGGTATCCCTGTGTCCAAAAAAGCCTGGTCTACAAATCTATAAAAATATTTTTCCGTATGGTAAACGCCGTAGTGGGAAAAAAAAAATCTAAAGTGCCAAACCTCCGTTTTTTCACTGTTTTGCCTCTGATAAAAATTTAAATAAAAAGTGATCAAAGCAATAGCAATTCCCCAAAATGATATAACTAAAAAGTACACCTGGCCCCGCAAAAAAAGACGCCCTGTGCATCCCAGTACACAGAAGTATAAAAAAGTTACGGGTGTCAGAATATGGCGACTTTTAGAAAAAAACATTTTTTGCACAGTTTTGGATTTTTGTTAAGGGGTTAAAACGTAAATAAAACCATATAAATTTGGTATCCATTGGAATCGTACCAAAACAGAGAATACAGATGACATGTCATTTTGGCTGCACAGTGAACGTTGTAAAAACGAAGTCCGTAAGAAAGTCGCACAAATGCACTTTTTCTTCAAATCCAACCCATTTTGAATTTTTTTTCCAGCATCCCAGTACATTGTACAGAATAATAAATGGTAGCATCAGGAAGAAAAATTTTTCCCGCAAACATTAAGACCTCATATGACTCTGAGAGCGGAAAAATAAAAAAGTTATTGGGTTTGGAAGGGAGGGGGGGGAGTCAAAAACGAAAATCGAAAAATTTTCTCTGGCAGGAAGGGGATAACGATATGATTAAGAGTAATGTAAATTCTCCATTAAATGTCATCTGTTTAACCCAGGCGGAAATGTGGCGCCGCCTTCAAAATACTAAAATAAACAAATTGCCAGGTGTCCATATTTGCAGATGATACTAAACTCTGTAAGGTAATCAAAAATGAGGAAGATAGTAGACTGTTATAGGGGGATCTATGGAAGCTGGAAACATGGGCCGAGACTTGGCAAATGAAGTTTAATGTAGACAAATATAAGGTTATGCATTTTGGTTGAAGAAATAAAATGTATGATTATGTACTTAATAGTAAATTACTGGGTAAGACTCTCACTGAAAAAGACTTGGGGATTTTGGTGGACAGTAAGCTCACCTTATGTGACCAGTGCCAGCAGCTGCTACCAAGGCAAATAAAATTATGGGATGCATCAAATGAGGTATAGATTCTCATGACAAGAACTGAGTTATGCCGCTATACAAATCACTAGTACAGCCATACAAAGACTATTGCGCACAATTTTGGGCCCCAGTATACAAGAAGGACATAATTGAACTAGAGTGCAGAGAAAGGCAACCAAGATTATTACAGGAATGGGTGGACTGAAGTACAACGACAGATTAACAAATTTGGGATTATTCAGTTTAGAAAGAAAAACGTCTATGGGGAAACCTAATGAGTCATTCCATATATTGTGGACCAGGGGTCAACCTCCTCCTTATCTCAGATTTTGATGAAATTTGGTACATAGTTTCTCTATGATATAAAACTAAACTGTGCAAAATTTTAGTTCAAAAGACTAAAAATTGGAGGTTCTAGGGGACCTCAAGTAAAGGGTTGTAAAACGTCACATGAGCAAAAATGACTTTTTGGACCAACTTCCAGAAGCTGTAAACATGGAAGTTTTAGTAGTATAAGGGGGGATATTTGGAGAACCTGCACAACTTTTAGGGCTTAATGAACTGGCAAAACCCCATGTTCCTAGACCTCTTACTTTTTGCTTGGTTTAGGCTCAAAAAACTGCAAAAATAAATTTACAGTGATGTTGAGGCTGCTGTAGTGTCAAAACTAGTTGGCCTTTCAGGTTGATTTTTGGTAGGTGTACTAAATACACGGCTGTAATGAGGCCTTCCAATGAAAACAAACCAGGATAGAAGGAAATCTGCTCTTTCTAATGGTGCTAAAAGAAAGAAGATTGAAGCTGTCCCACTGGAGATATAGGGCATCAAAGATGGCCAAAATTAGGCAAAAATGCTTTTTATACCAACTTTGAATGGTTATATTTTTTTAACCACTTGAAGGAAAGTGCTGCAAATTGGAAGACCTCATTACAGCCATGTATTTAGTACACCTACCAAAAATCAACCTGAAAGGCCAACTAGTTTTGATACTACAGTAGCCTCAACATCGCTGTAAATTGATTTTTGCAGTTATTTGAGCCTAAACCATGCAAAAAGTAAGAGGACTAGGAACCTGGGGTTTTGCCAGTTCATTAAGCCCTAAAAGTTGTGCAGGTTCTCCAAATATCCCCCTTATACTACTAAAACTTCCATGTTTACAGCTTCTGGAATTTGGCCCAAAATGTCATTTTTGCTCAGGTGACGTTTTGCAACCCTTTACTTGAGGTACCCTAGAACCTCCAATTTTTAGTCTTTTGAACTAAAATTTTGCACAGCTTAGTTTTATATAATAGAGAAACTATGTACCAAATTTCATCAAAATCTGAGATGGTGAGGTGGGGACGACTTTTAAAATTGGTCCACTTGACACGGATTGACTCTAATAGCAATGTACAAATACATGAAAGGACAGCACAAAGAACTTTATAACAATCTTTTTTACTCCTAGGCTGGTGACAGGGACAAGGAGATGTCCTCTACATCTAGAGGAGAGAATACTTCACCAGCAACATAGACGGGGATTCTTTACTGTAAGAACAGTAAGGCTATGGAACTCACTGCCAAAGGAAGTGATGATTGTGGATTCATTGAGCAAAAGAGGGCCTGGATGTCTTTCTTATACAAAAAAAAATGAAGGATTATGGGTTTTAGATTATGGGTTTTAGATTATGGTACGGTACAACTTTATCCAGGGTTTTATACTTATTGCCAGATTGGAGTTGGAAAGGAATTTTTTCACCTGACATGCGTCAATTGGCATAAGCCTCATGGGGTTTTTTGCCTTCCTCTGGTCAACACAGGATTATAGGTTGGACTTGATAGACCTGTGTCTTCATCTAACCTCATCTACTATGTAACTATGTAAATCTAACTAAACTATGCTCCACAGGCCTCCTCTCCTATAATTCTGTAGTATATACATTGAGACTTTTTTTCTCATAGCTGTTCTTTCACAAAATGGCTCTACTTCTTCCTGTGCAACATTGTATATGCTGATATGGCATCTCTCTACCCACCACGACTCATGAATGGCTGAGAGGTTGTCAGTTGATGGCAGAAGTCCGCCTAGATCATAAAAATCATGTGGTCCTCCTCTTCTGCTCTTCTGCCTTGTGTTACATTTTACAGCGACCATCTTCGTCAGAAACTAATTGCAAAAGTTTTGGTTTTGCCAAAAACTAAAACTTTTGGAAAATTCATCTCGAAATTTCTCTAGTATAAACATGTAAAAATAAAATCAAACAAATAGAACCACGACGTGTAGACCAGTCATTGGTTGCATACCCTCCACCATGAGCAAATTCGTAAATGTGCAAACTACAAGAATAAAAGTATCACCTTTTGTCTTCAAGCGCAGTTTTATACATTTACATGCTGTGTAACTAACTGTATTAAAGGCCTTTGTGGCAGGATATAAATGTTTCCAGTTTCATGTATACAGAATGAAATAATGTAAATTCAGGATCCCATAAATTAAAGTTCTTAAGTAACAGAAACAAGCAATCAACATATACTGGTGCACCCAGTACCCACCGAGAGAACAGTTAAATGCAGTACTGTTTATGCTCTATTCTACTGTGCCCAATAAACAGACGAGTCACAACTATTCAGAAATCATGGACCTGTTGTAAATCTACGCAATCTCCTAGATCCTTGTGTATCCAGCCTCTTATGATTGCTTGGACTATAACACAAGTTGCTGAAAAACAATAGAAGTGAAGACCAACCCAAAAAAACATATATAGCCTGAGAGTGAGAGAAACCAGACTTTATAACATGCTGATACCAAAAAATCCTTTATCCACCTTTGAAAAATTTTTTTATGGTGTCTACATGGTAACAGACTACAAATGCTATGTAGTCTGATCTTGCAGCCATACTCTGTCTATACCTCTTGCTTTTCAACTGAATATATGCTAGAAACAATGATAGAACTGATGAAATGTAGTATGACTAACAATATAACTTGGCATTTATAGTATTCATGTGCTGTTTGCTAAAACATACTGTATTCTACATATACACTGATAAGGACCCTAATGAAACATCTTGTAAAGTAGTTAAGGTTTACTGAGTTCATACACAATTTATAAGGTACTATTGTGAAGCTCACTACCCATTTCATTGTACCTCTGTAGAATTGATCAATTAAATAAGAACTGTCTATTATTACTACAGGTCATCTAACTGATAACTGTGAGCAATCATATAGTAAAATGGAACCTGTCCATACAAACCATATCCTGCCTACAGAAACTGTAAGCCTCAAATAAATACAGTCCACCCTTCAAAATGTAACTATGAAAATTATACAAGAGACACCTTATTATACTGTACATTACAGAAAGGCATGATCTTCATCTACACATTGAACATTAAACATTGCCAAGAATCTCCTTATCCTGTCACTGTAGTTATTGCATTATCATTACTGTATATGTATTCACTCTCCATTTTTCTGTAGCGAACATTCAGCAGGATCAGGGTTAAGTATCTGTAAAGGGGGTGGAGAAGGGAATCCCAGGCTGGAACTTGAGACTTCAGCTGGGAAAGAAGGTTTTCAGACACAATGATGCAGCCCAGCACACAGTGTCTCAGGATGAGATTGTAACTTACAGGCTGGGAGGAATGTCCACAATAATTTCTATAGGGAGGACCTATAGCTATGCATGAGACTGTCACCTGCAGGGTAAGTGCACAGCCTAAATAGACATGTCCTGCATTTTGTACTTACACGTCAGCTCTCTGTCTCTCTATATAAAAGGTGCAGCTGCTTACAGTGCAGTAACTGACTATAAAAAAGGAAGTGAGATGGATGGTAATCACAGGGTTAACACTGCGTAAACTGAATTTCTGCATGCCCTTCTTCTGATAGCTGCATTTACCTGTTGTCACATAGCCAATGTGAGTTTTCTACTGAGTTTAACATGTTGCTATCTGCATATAGTGGTGACTTGGGTTAGGGCATGTGTCTGGTAGACAGCTGACAGCTGGTTACTAGCATCCCACATGCAGAGGTAAAGGACGACTATACTTCAATGGCACTGATATTCAGAACATCACAAATTGCTGTCAAAATCTGCAAACTGTCAATTGTCATAGGGAACACAGAGACACCTCCTACACATGCTTAGAACAAAAGTTTATTTTTAAGGGCGCGGGCTTCTCATCTGTATTTCAGTTCATTACTTCAATGCTCAGTTCTGGGTATGGTTTGGTTCTTGACAATCTTGTGACCAGATATGAAATGTGAGATCAGCTATTGAGAATTGTTTTTCTGGAGGGTAATTCAACTAGGATATGCTGATAATATGTACTAACCAGAGGTGTTAAATATTTCTATACAGGAATGAATGGTGTTGCAGTGCACTATATTTAGTCTACACAAGAAAAGCCATTATGATACAACAACATACCAGGAAAAGTCAGAAAGTGAATGACCTAAGGCTAGAGTGATATGACCATGCTCAGTGTGAGCCGTTCTACTGTCAAACTGTAGCCATATGTTAAAATATAGCTATGTAAAATACCTGAAGGTGAATGACTGACTAATGTAAATATAACATTTGGATAACATAGGACCTAATATTCTAAAAATCTGTGTCGGTATCAACAACATAACACATTGCCACATACAGTAACATAATGGAATAACTACAAGGTGTAGCTTGCAGAGATAGACAACCCTTCATCTATTACATAAGTGTTCTCTAACTTTTCTATCATGGGGGAACTGCTTCACCTATGTCAATAAAACTTCATAATTCATGGTTAGCGCTACTTGCTAGTTGACATTTCTTGTTTGCCTTTCCAGCCTACTATCAGGCATCATTGGGCAGGTTATTGGCCATGGTGTGTAGGTGACAGCTCTCCCTACTGCTGTATTTTCTGTCTCAAAGTCATCCTGTATAAAGTCTCTTGCTACATGACTATACACATTATACAATGAGAATAGCTTTAGCAATTGTTAATGCAATACCTTACCAATGGTTATTGTAAAGTATTAACGCGCTGCAGTGTTTGTATAGACTTTATTGGCACAACATATCAGTTATTACCTATACCTGCTGCCCAGTCTCCAGAGGCAGCACTATAAGCATGTTCACATATACGGCATCTGGACTAAAAAAACTATGAAAATTTGTGTCTTATTATCTCATATTATATAGTGTACAATGTCGTATTTCAGTAGAATTACAGCAGATACAGGGTTATCCCCACCCCCGCACCGAATAAGAATAATTGCTAACAACAAAATAACTTTTCTTTTAGAAAAAAACAAATGGCCCTGGAATTAGAAACAGATTGAAAGTTTGTAGAGTCGGGACACTAACAGAGACTTAGTGTCAGAGTGACAACATCTGTCAAAAAAACAGGAAAAATGTGCAACACTCTACATTTAAGGTTTCACATGTGTGAAGTCACCTAGGACTTCTATTGGCTGACAGTTTCCACAGAAACCAGAATAACTAATGTGGGAGGAAAGAAACTTGGCAACGTTTAGTTCTCAAACTGTAACTTGTTCCCAGTTATATACATGATCTATATAGCACTGCACTGTAATACATATGACGTGGACTGTACGGCTGGGCCTGCTCTCTTGGCTCAGACCATTGATCTGGATGTTGGGTCCTCACACACTGTAGAGTTACAGGATATTACACTGTGGGGTTATAAGGTGATACTGCAGTCAGACTAGGGTAATTATTGGCCATATTTCTGGTTCACTTTGGATATACCCTGCATCATACATTATATAACAGTATAAATAGGAATTTCCTAATATATTGTTAGCAGAGCCTCTCATATTATCTGCACAGTCAATCTGGTAGGTTGCAATGGGTGAGATGATATTCCCCAAGGGTTCTTTGTGTATCCATCAGTTACATATAAACTGTAACTAAACTTAATCTGTAACCTACTGGTATTGAAACCCAAAGCAAGGTTTTCATAGTCCCCACCCCCCAACACCACACCCTCAGCCCCTGAGCCTCAGCTTGAAGGACCATTAGCTGGACAATTGATTCACTAAGTAACAAACATCTTTGTTTCTGCTGAGCTGACTCTTATGTCTCTGCATGCAATCCATAATTTTCACCCACTTTTACAAAAGTGACCTGGGTGATTGCCTATTCTGCCTGACCTGACATGGGTTATTGCTGCACCCACAAATAATAAGACATTATGGAACTCTTACCCAATTTGTTTCTACACTTTCAACCTACAAGGTTACTGGCCAGCCTTCATCTGACTTTCATTACCTGCTCCGACGAAAATATAAATGCACAATATCTGGAAATGTTGATGCGTTTGGAAATGCCACAAACTTTCTACTTTCTCTGTAAACTGTATCATTACATTCCCTTTGATCTTATAATGTTTAAGGTCCATTTACTATAAAATCATTCTGGACCTATAACTATAAGAGCTGGAAAAAAATGCATCTCTTTGGGAAATTAAATCAGAGTATTATGAGGTTAGATGACCTGTAATCTGACAAATGGTGCTGAACAAGAGCCATAGATTCATACATGGACTCCCTGTGGCGCAGTGAACCTCGGTTTAGACTTTACATATTATTTCCCAAAACAGAACATTGGCGTAAAAGCAGCAAAACTTATGACTTTCAAGAGAGGAGTGCAGGTGCAGATATAAACTTTCTCTTACGCAATATTGATAGAATTACACACTGCTTATTAATATACAGTACATACATCTTGGCCACTTCCACATGTGATTCTTCTACACACTTAAGTTATACTATTAATACTTTTTGTATTTTCTGCCACAAATAAATTACATAAAAATACGGTACAGTAAAATAGTAAAATGAAGAATCTGTCATACAGGATAGATAGTAGATGGCAAATTTCTGATTTCTGGATTTCTGACACCTAAAGTAATTTCACTTTATGCTTAATGAAAGAGAAAAAGAGGTTAGGGTTATAAGTAAAATCTAGATTTCAAGGTACAGGGAGCATATAACTACCATGATTTTCAAGGGAAATTATGTAACTAGATAATAACTATCACGCTTAGAGCAGAGGGTCAAATACTTTATAGACCTGTGATTGAAGATGAAGGAAGTAAATTATCTATTTTCCTTAATGCAGATCCAAATATACTAATGCCCTCATGAGAACTTACAATTCACAACAAATTCCATTCCAAGCTGTCAGCAGACTTCAGGCTGTATTATTATAGGTCTCTTCTAGCTATAGACTCTTATAAATTGTACTTGGCAGAAGCAAAAAAGATGCAGGGAATTTCATAATCTCTAGTAGGCAACCACTAACTAATAATAATAATTGAGGTATTAGGCCAACGTCCTGATATACAGGTAGTCTTGCCCATGTTCAGGATTAAAGGTGTAGCTTCAGATATTTTCTATTAGGAGAACAACCCCATTGCTTTCTTCAAGCAGGACTTATCTCCACCTAGAAAATCAGTAATCTTCCCTGCAATATTGCAACTACTTTTGCCAGTCTGTAGCCAGCATGACACAGAAAACTACAGACCATTATAAATAGGAGCCTATAATATGTTAACAGGGAATTGGTTTTCCCCACATCCGCTATTCACCATCTACAGATCCAGCATTCTTCAGTACAGTACATACAAGTAAAGTCTATCAAAGCATATGCTGAAACTCCCTAATATTTTAGGTTTTTAATACTTAATAATAATGACTTTATTTCTCACCGGTAAATTATTAATTTATACAAGCTAAGTGAAATATATGCCCTTCTACTTCAGTTTAGCTGGTAACCTTCTTATTGCGTCAATTTACTGAATTCTATATTTAGCATGTATTACCACAAGTTCTGACTTTGGGACTTTTCCTTACATTTTCTGCTCTTGAATCTGAATCTTCTGCCAAACTACATTATTTTATTCTTTAGGGAGTTTATGAAACAATGTACACATTCAGCGATGTTCAACTGGATTTATTTGCATGAGATACAGGGATTATGTCCCAGAGAAAATGTATGTATTTTGATGTATATAGTCCTTGCTCCTGCTGCAATGTATTGACATCTCCTGCTTCTGGGGAATACAGTATAACACACACACGTGTACTTCTCTGCAATAGACAGTGTGAGCATCTCTACACAGTTTCGTTCTGTTTCTTTTCACTCTATATACTGACATGTCTATGGGTGATAACATATTCCAGCAGATGAGACATTAATAAGGATCATATTCTGCAGAACAGTCAGGAATGTTGCTGCAAAAAAGATTAGTTCCAAAATCCTTTTACCAAATAGTTTTCTTTTCCTTTTCAATGTTTATTATCTGAAGAGACTTAGCTCTTGTTTATGATATCACAGGCTAGAAATGTTCGGATGTAAAAGAAAAATGCAAACCCTGTATACAGTAAAATGCTGCAACACAGTAATACTACTCTCAGCTGCCGACAGGAATACAAAAAAGTGATATTAATACTATATCACATGTCTCATAGTCTTCTTATGATGGGACTATATAGGTTTCAATATTATTAGCAGCATCTCAACTCATCCATATCATGTTGCCGTATGTTGTCTCTCATTGTATATGACATGTGGGATTCATGTGCTTGAGATGTAGTACTGGTGAGATTGCCATTACTACAATGAAACTTCAACCACCTGCGTCCCAACGATTCCATAATCCGTTAATGTTGTAGGATTGACGTGCACTATGATGATCTGTAGCAGCCTTCATTGCCTACAATAGACTTTACTAATTTATCAACACAATTTTCCTGAATTATTGCTGGGAAAAGTTACATATTGACTTCATATAAGATTGTGTATAATGTTAATGTAAAGAAAGATTATAAATGGTTCCTATAGCGACCCTTCACATTTGAGCTATCATTTCCCTAGAACATGACATAATTTTTTGCTTGTTTTTCTAATTTGCATTTGTTTTCAGAACTGAAACGGAACTCTTTTTCGATTTATTGAATCATCAAGTTATTTTACAATAAGGAATAAGGTATTCAGTGTTTTTAACATACTGTATGCAGCTCACCAGTATCATGACACAATGAGGATATTTGGATGTCACTTTTTGTCGAATATACAGCACTATACAGCACTAAATACTTTTGGACGTTCATAAAAGTTATACCTAGACACCAAAGCAGAAAGTGACGACATTGAACGGGGTAGAATTATCCAGTAAGATTTCTATTTAAGCAAATGGACACTGTTGGCCTCTTCCTGTTTGGCACCTGACCCATGTTAATGTGCAATTAATCTTCTCCGAGTGGCCCAAAATTCCTAATACAATTCCTGCTGGCTGGGCGCAGGTTAAGAATATTTGTTTAAAAGTTGATCCAAGAAAAATGGTTAAATATTCGTGTCTGGATTGGCTGCGGAGAATGGTCAGAAGGGGACATCCCATTGGGTCCATATTACATACTCTTCTGACAACCTGTCCGTTTTATCTTGGCTCCTGCTGGGACAAGGTGTTGAAAGATTCTTGGCATAACATGCAGCCTATGCTGGTGCCAACTGTCCCTCACTTTCGGGAGACTGCTGGAATATTACTTAATCTTCAGGATTACCGCAACTCCCCTGCTTCCTTCAACATGTATCATAAAGAAGCCAATCCAGTTTATAAATCAAAAAGCCAATGTCAATAGTGGAATATCACAGGGTTGGAATCTGTGACAGAAGGTATTAATGTGTTACTGGCCCATCTGATAGATTTGCCTGTTGAAGACGGAATGAAAACATCTCAAGGGCGTTTAATGTTTATTATTCCGCACCCATCCATTTGGTCACCACAGATGACTATTTACTGACTCTCAGGGCAACAATATGAGAGCACATCACTGCATTTTTTCAACCTAGTGTTTATGGAACAAAAAAGAATGCAACCATGTCACCATTTCTTACTAACATATTGAAGTAGTCATAGCAGAACAATTTGTAAAAGCTGACCCTGAGATGTGATGTCCATAACAAGCAGAAGAAAGTACATTTAGATCAGAGATTAATAGGTTTCAGAACCACTGAAATATTTTATATTGTCACATGCTTCTTTAGTATCGTTTATCACTCATTTGTTTATTGTATTGTACAGTAATATTTAGCTGGAGGAAGGTCTCTTTGTATTCAGCTCTGCCTTCCCCTAGTGCACACCCAATGCAAATGCTTAACTTACGGCTTCTGGTCACAAATCTACAAAAGTATATCCCACCCAACACTTATCATTTATAATATTGGTGTAGTCTCCATACGTGGCAGAGGGGCCTACGGGTCTCCTCGGGCAGCAGGGTGCCACTGCTACCTCAGCATTACTTATTGTTACACCTCTGCTCAGTGGTGTTTTTTACCCGTTGCAGTTAAATGTAGTGATAGTTTGGGCCAAAGTAGGAGTTGATCATAATCCCTGGCAGTATAAAGTAACAATTTCTGTACTGTTTGAAAAAAAAAGATCTGTATCTGCCACAAGGAAAGGTACCTGAGGGCCACATGACCCAGGTTGCAAACTGGGCATTAAATATGTACATTTCTTGAAGTGGTTATCCTAGTGTTATACTAGAGCTGTCATCTGTAATTTTATTTTAATCTACCCAAAGAAAAGTTCTCAGATCAGAAGCCCCGAATGATGGGTCAAGCAAGACTGTACAGGAATAAATACGTTAAGAATTTGACAGTAACCTCCTTGTGTTGTGTATATGCTCCTCTAATATCACATATTATGGGTGTAACATGTGCTTTCAGGCAACTTGTTCATACATTAGTGTAGAGCATCCAGCACATTTTTCTACAGTAATTGATGTCTTGAGGGAAGAGCCAATGTTACTGTCTTGTTGTGATGGTCTGATGGGTAGTCAATGGCTATGTTACACATGTATTGTAAGTCTATCGGAGCTTGTAAAGTGTGGATTATTGTATAACAACCCTATGTAATCAGAACTGGTCAAGCTCCAGTGAAGTCAGATGATCCATACTGCAACACCCAGTACTGTAATGCTCTATTAAAAGTATTGACTGCCCGTGTAATTGGCAACTAAATCCAATGCATTCCTCAGAAAATGTAACTACACGTCCAATGACAACTGAGTTTAATTCATAGATGACAGCATATCAAAGACAAGACATTTTACATACAGTAGAAGCAGATAATGCTAGATAATGGAGAAGCTGATTATTACAGCCATTAGTTTCCTGTTTTGTATATATGGCACCAACATATTCCTCAATGCTGTACAGAGGATTATTATCCATGTCATTAGTATGTTACCTTTTCCACTTTTCCGCAAGCAGGAAATACACTTGTATAGTTACAAGAAGGGGCAGATTAAGGATACTATGGCCCCAAACTATTCAAAAACTGTCCCCCCCCCCTCATCATGACAATGATGACAGTCACAAGAATCACAGGAAAAAATCCATACCTATTATATCTAGTGACACTTCCTTGGACATTCTCTTTTCTCATCTTCTCCATTCTCTGCAGACCACCATAACATTTCTTGCCACAAGTCATTTCTGCACAGTTTGCCACACAAATATTTTAGGTTCCTCATATTTCCATCATCCTTTACATCCTACTGCTACCCTATTAGTGGCATGCAGTGGAAAAAACTCAGGATACAGTATAATGTCCCATAGAGGCCCTCCGCACACTATAATGTCTCATCGTGACCCTCCACACTGTACATTGTTCCATAGTGACCCATCAAACAGTATAATGTCCCATAGAGGCCCTCCATGCACTATAATGTCCCATAGCAACCCTCCATACTGTACAATGTTCCATAGTGAACCATCACACAGTATAATGTCCCATAGTGGCCCTCCACACAGTATAATGCCCTATGGAGGCCTTCCACACATTACAATGTCCTACTGTGGCCTTCCATACAGTATAATGTCACATAGTACTCCCCACACAGTACAATGACTTACAGTGCTCCCCACATGTTATAATGTTCCATAGTGGCCCAACTCAGTATACTGTTCTATGGTGCACCTCCACATAGTCTAACGTTCCATAGTGCTTTCCATACGGTATAAAATATAATGTTCCATAGTGCTCCACACATGATGCCCAAATGAAAAATAAAATACATAGTCATCTCACCCCTGTTGCAGCTACTATCTGCAGAGTGAATCGGGCCTGGGGCATTATCCAGCCTTTTGCCTGAGCTGTTGCGGCCTGGCTCAGGTGGTGTGATGACCTCATCATGCTGCCTCTGCCACTGATCTGCTTGTCGCTTATGAGGGAAAATGGGGGGAAGCAATAGACTCTCATGCCCTGCTGCAGTAATCAACTGTATCAGTGGATGCCAATATAGTTCATTATGTGGTCTGATTCTAATAGGGCATTTACTTTATGTTGCTGAGCCCCCTAGCAGACCTGGGGCAATAACCCAAATTGCCCTTATTATAATCTACATCTGGTTACAAGGAGGTTACTAATGCAATGGTGCCCCATGTAATAAGTTTTACTACATACTGAAGCATGGGAGATCCTTCATGACACATTAAATTATCACAGGGATGGTTTATACATTAGAGTACTGTACATGAAGCCCTACAGTGAAACTCCACTTCATAGTTTCCATCATAGCTCTTGTAAACCCTGGAAGACTTACTGTGCTGCAGGAATGTTTGTCGGCAAGAGACAATGAAGCAAGATTTCATGCCACTGAGATCCATTAACCACCTTTAATTCTCCTTCTGACTGGCCAGGCTAAATGGCTCTTTATTAGTTACAAAGAATCAACTGAATGTAGGAGCTCAGTGACACAGTGACACAGACAAAAGTCATCAGTTGTACCTTCTCCTAGATACAATTTATACAGAGTATCCTTTTACAGGACACAGAATTGGGAGCACTGTTCTCTCCTGGACCAGGAAAGAGCGGCTGTTTGTTGAGCTGGAGTTGGGAAGATAATGACAGTAAGAGGAGAGTGTAGAGTAAATCATGTTTTACCATTGCAGACTTTAGACTTTGCAGATATTATCTTATGAGAGAATAGATATATATTGTTACACACCTTGTAGAGAAGGTCATTAATGGCTAGTGTGATATTGCAGCGCACAAGGCGTCTTAAAATACACAATGCTTGATCATAATAAAGCTGTATGTCTTACAGTGTGGTCATGAATGAATGCCATTGGCCTATGTCATGGGTCACCTACAAGCACAGAAATACTGAATGGATGGATCTGATCCAAAGTAGACAGCTATGTGTGGAGTCTGACTGGGAAGTGAGGCCTTTGCTTGGCTCTTGTCTTTAGCTGGTGCCCAGGGACTGTGTGATGTCGGGATAGTGAACAGCTGCAGGGTATGAAGCCGATAGGGTAAAAGATCATTTACCTCACATCCTTATGCAGTAAATCTGATTATTATCGTCCTTAGTAGTTTGTTATATGGAACATCTAATATGTGTATTGAGATGTAAGAAAGATCATTGTGTTCTTCAATGAGATTTCTCTATGTTAAGTCTGTTGGGTGCACAAAAGGAATACATACAACTAAAGTAATTATGTGTAGTTCTGTTTAATGTACCTTAGTAATAGGGTCAAGAACCCTTTCAGATCCCCATTGTTTTTATACTCTGTAGTGCCTCTGGAAACTGCAAAAAATATTTAGAAAAATGTTTTTGGTAGGACTGAATAGCTTCAGTGAAAAATGGATCAGAACTGGATATGCTCTGATATTGTGAGTTTCTTTTTTCATAAGGACAGAGGATCTACATCAAAAAACTGAACTATTATGGCCCCTTGACCGAATTTGTGCGGCCTATCAGATTCAGCAGCGCAATGGCTGTTAAAATTGGATTATAGTCCATTATCTGAAAGGATACAAGGTTAAACTACTAGAATGAAACTGCATTCTTCAAAATACACACAAGAAGGAGTGGATGAAAAAATCTCAGTTGTTACATTGGAATTATAGATATGATCTCAGTATTTGCTAGAGTAGCATTTCCTCAGATCTGGCACAATTACAGTAAACTAGCCCAATAGTTACTTACAATACATGCATACAACTTTGTTCTTGACTTTCAATCTTCAGAAAATTTACATGAAAATATGAACAAGCATTAATACCTATTACACTGGGTCAACACTAGCACCACCTTTTTTGTTGTTTTGGTCTATGAGAGGACCAGAACAACAGATAGGCAGACTGTTATAATATCAGTTACACACATAGCCCGGAGGATCCCATTGACTATAATGTGGTCCATTAGGTGTACTTTAGGTGTATGAACTGAAAACAGCAGAAGGAACAGTCCTCCATGCAGTACTTTTTTGCCTACTGATTTCATTCGGACATTGCGGGCACAGATGTTAACATATGCTGTATCTAAAGCATCCTGACACATAGCATAAACACAGTGTCATCACATTTCTCTCGTACAATATGGTGCAAAATAAATATCACAAGTCCAGTAAATATGTGTGTTATAAGCTCCTATACATCTCATTAACAATAGTACAGCTTTATTTCAATCATTCAGTAGCAGAGACTGCGGATAACACTTAGTCTCTTTTTTAATAGGATGCTATAGACATTTTTCCCCAAATCATATGATAAGGGATAAGTGACTGATCATTGGGTGTCTGACCTCTGGGATCTTCCCCCCATCTCAAGAGTAAGGGTTCATGTTCCTCTCTGCATGAGTGAAGTGATGTCACTTTATGGAACTGCAAGATATAACTAAGCACTGTTACTCACTGTTACCAGCTGATATCAAGAACCATGGTCACAGGAACTAGCACAGTGTATAGAGTCACAGCACCTTACATTGTGTAGTACCTACGCTGAGTTACTAATGCTCAATTTCCATTCACTTTAATGGGAACAAAACTGAGCTGCAGTAACCAGAAACAGTCACTGCACCGCAATTTGCACCAATTTCTGGATTTATATTTAATACATTTGTCAAACCAATAGAGATCACGTTTACTCACTCCCCCACCACCGCATTTCAAAATTAACAAGAAAGTCACAAATGTTTATGCAAATATGCTGCACACTAAAGTTCATGACATTTTAACACCAAAAAACTTCCACAAATCAGTTGATAAATTTTCCCCATTGTTTGTGCACTTTGCTGGGGTTTCTTGCCACATTGGCTGCCCTCCACTCTCCCTATATTAGCTATAGATGTATGTTAGGTTATAATTGTAATGCAGTATATTACTGCTTCACATTTTCTCATTCACTGTATCTTTCAACATTGGCAACAGATATTACAATATTATGTGTATATGGAAATTCTGTGAAAAGTCAAAAAATACTGTATTGGTAAAAATCATAAATAGCAGAGGGAATAACTTCATGTTCTTCCAACAAGCCAAAAGATTTTGGAGAACACCTCATCATGGATGACTTCAAACGAGCTATGATAAATGTATGCCCAGATTTTAGAGATTCTCACAATGACCTAACATCTCACTGACATCGACTGCTCTTTGACCTAATGTTTCATAATTATCTTGTCCCTAATGTACTCTCAAATCAGTATTTATTAGGTTAACACAAATTGTAAATTGAAGACTTTATGTGGGATCGGCATGTTCTCCTGTATTAGATCCCACTGTGTCTGTTACTAGTAAAAAATAAGGCTCCTTCCAGAGAATATCTACATTACTGGGAACTCTCCAACTCTTGGGATGCTTTAAATTAATAGGTATGTCCTAAGTGTTGTGATGGTCTTCTGTCAGACATTTTTGACTGTTCCAGGGTATCCTAAGCCAGGAGAAACCCAAAGGCCGTATCTTTTGGAAATGTCAACTCCCTTGCTAGGAGAGAGGAAACCTCTTTATAAGTCTATTTTAGAGGTGCAGTATGAAAATGTATTCCTAGATTGTCACAGATCCAAACACATTCAATATGACAAAGTCAGAACAAAATGTTTCTCTGGGGCAGAAAATTTAAAACCTGAGACATTCACTCAGTCTTTGAGCTTGGAAAAGGACTGGCTAGCATTATTGCGAGGAGGGGGTGGATTGGTTAATAATCACAGCGAGTTTTATTAGTTAACCAATTCATGACTATAGGGAATTCTCCATGTATAAAACAGTGACATACTGGCCTTTCACATAACCTATAATCCAACTGGAGGCTCCCAACACAATCCTACAAGAATGTCTGCTTTACTGGCAACTGTAACATATAGCTACAATGGATTATTACAAAAACCATGTGGCATAATTCAACCTAGGAAACATTTTTATTCCAGAAAGACTTAAACCTGAGTCAGGGATCATAAATCATTGTGTAGCCAACATAGTTTTCATATAAACCTCTTTACAGCAGAACTTCAGAATGTAGAAGAGATTCTCATGTGGATATTATCTTTTATATACATAACCACTGACATCTCTGAGTGTTTATCCGATCGACAGCCAGCATAATAGGTCCCTCTAGGTAGGCTGGATGCAATGTGCATCTGGAGAATTGCTTCCAGTTAAGCAGAAAGTAACTATGTAATTGTTAAAGAAAAGTGGTTTGTAGCATGTAAAAGAAATGCTGTATAACATAAAAATCCTCAATGAGTGACGGCTATAAATAGCTGACTAAGATAAGACTGTTGACCAATTAGAAGCTTTTGAGTCAATGAGAATTTCTTCTTCATGACAAACCACTATTTGGGTCACATAATGAAATAGATAAGGATATAGAGATGGTTTAAGATGTTAGAGTTTTCGCATTCAGTAGGTAAGACATAGGCATTTTATTCACCCCCGATTAAAGTCTGGTCCATGTTTGTGTTGCCCCCACCAGGTTTAACCCACTAAGGACGTCGTCAGTTTTAGCCTTTGGGATGTGTTAATTTGGTTTATTTTTTCATTGACACATACTTCAATCCATAACTTTTTATTCTTCTGTTGAATTAGCTGTCTAGACTTGTTTTTTGCAGTATGAGTTGTATTTTTTCAATATCTCTTTAATTATTTAGTGTATAAATATGTGATCCTGATGATATATAACATAATACCTGATAAAGAGTAAACTTGAAAGCTTCATATTGGTCATCGGATCTCTTTTATTTTACCAATTAAAAAAGTAATTTAATTTCATGTCTCTTCTGTCTAATTGTATTGTAGGCATATGTCACTGATCCACATGACTTCATAAGCATAACTGATTTAAGCATTATGTGTGATACCCAGTGGGGAAGCACAGACATAACACAATAGTGAAGATTATAAAACAAAGCACTACTTTGTTCATTTAGTCCAATGTACTTGTTGTCTCTAATCTACAGTGCCTTGCGAAAGTATTCGGCCCCCTTGAACTTTTCAACCTTTTGCCACATTTCAGGCTTCAAACAAAAGGATATAAAATTTTAATTTTTTGGTGAAGAATCAACAACAAGTGGGACACAATTGTGAAGTGGAACGAAATTTATTGGTTATTTTAAACTTTTGTAAAAAATAAAAAACTGAAAAGTGGGGCGTGCAATATTATTCGGACCCTTTACTTTCAGTGCAGCAAACTCACTCCAGAAGTTCAGTGAGGATCTCTGAATGATCCAATGTTGTCCTAAATGACTGATGATGATAAATATAATCCACCTGTGTGTAATCAAGTCTCCGTATAAATGCACCTGCTCTGTGATAGTCTCAGGGTTCTGTTTAAAGCGCAGAGAGCATCATGAAGACCAAGGAACACACCAGGCAGGTCCGTGATACTGTTGTGGAGCAGTTTAAAGCCGGATTTGGATACAAAAATATTTCCCAAACTTGAAACATCCCAAGGAGTACTGTGCAAGCGATTATATTGAAATGGAAGGAGTATCAGACCACTGCAAACCTACCAAGACCCGGCCATCCCTCTAAACTTTCATTTCAAACAAGGAGAAGACTGATCAGAGATGCAGCCAAGAGGCCCATGATCACTCTGGATGAACTGCAGAGATCTACAGCTGAGGTGGGAGAGTCTGTCCATAAGACAACAATCAGTCGGACACTGCACAAATCTGGCCTTTATGGAAGAGTGGCAAGAAGAAAGCCATTTCTCAAAGATATCCATAAAAAGTCTCGTTTAAAGTTTGCCACAAGCCACCTGGAAGACACACCAAACATGTGGAAGAAGGTGCTCTGGTCAGATGAAACCAAAATCGAACTTTTTGGCCACAATGCAAAACTATATGTTTGGTGTAAAAGCAACACAGCTTATCACCCTGAACACACCATCCCCACTGTCAAACATGGTGGTGGCAGCATCATGGTTTGGGCCTGCTTTTCTTCAGCAGGGACAGGGAAGATGGTTAAAATTGATGGGAAGATGGATGGAGCCAAATACAGGACCATTCTGGAAGAAAACCAGTTGGAGTCTGCAAAAGACCTGAGACTGGGACGCAGATTTATCTTCCAACAAGACAATGATCCCAAACATAAAGAAAAATCTACAATGGAATGGTTCAAAAATAAATGTATCCAGGTGTTAGAATGGCCAAGTCAAAGTCCAGACCTGAATCCAATCGAGAATCTGTGGAAAGAGCTGAAAACTGCTGTACACAAACGCTCTCCATCCAACCTCACTGAGCTCGAGCTGTTTTCCAAGGAAGAATGGGCAAGAATTTCAGTCTCTCGATGTGCAAAAGTGATAGAGACATACCCCAAGCGACTTGCAGCTGTAATCGCAGCAAAAGGTGGCGCTATAAAGTATTGACTTAAGGGGGCCGAATAATTTGGCACGCCCCACTTTTCAGTTTTTATTTTTTACAAAAGTTTAAAATATCCAATAAATTTCGTTCCACTTCACGATTGTGTCCCACTTGTTGTTGATTCTTCACCAAAAAAATGGTAATTACTTACCGGTAATTGGATTTTCCAGAACCCACGACAGCACCCAGAGAGAGAGCATCCGCCCCCAGGGACAGGAAACCTACGGTATAAAAAGGTGGAGCCTCTCCTACCCCTCAGTTGTTTTATAGAAGTGAGAGGGAGACTCCAGTTAACTTGTAACTCATGACCCTAAGGTCAAAACTTTTTTTTTTTTTTTTTTTTTTTGCTTGCTACACCCAGTGCAAGACAAAAGTCCATCACCAAGAAAAAAGGGAGGGATAAAGGACGGTGCTGTCGTGGGTTCTGGAAAATCCAATTACCGGTAAGTAATTACCATTTTTCCCATCACCCACGACACCACCCAGAGAGAATAAAATAGGAAAACACTAGGGAGGGACCACCGCTTGTAAAACTTTCCTTCCGAAAGAAAGATCAGCAGAAGCCCCAATGTCCAGCCTATAATGGCGAAAAAAGGTAGAAGGTGAAGACCAGGTTGCCGCTTTGCAGATAGATTCTATGGAAGCATCAGCTCTCCCGGCCCACGAGGTGGCAATCGCCCTAGTAGAATGTGCCTTGAGCCCCACTGGTGGGGGAAGGCCCAAAGAACTGTAGGCCAGGGAGATTGCTAGTCTCACCCGCCTAGCCAGACTACACTTAGAGGCCGCCTTCCCTTTGTTGGGACCTGAAAAGAGAACAAATAGGGAAGTAGATTTCCTCCAAGAGGAAGTAGAGGACAAATACTGGATTAGGCAACGTCTTACATCCAAACAGTGGTATTTCTGCTCTTTAGTACTACTTGGGTTAGCATAGAGGGAGGGGAGAACTATCTCCTGAGATCTATGAAATTTTGAGGCTACTTTAGGCAAAAAAGCTGGGTCTGGTTTAATTATTACCCTGTCCTCTGTAATAACAGTAAAGGGTGGATTAACTGATAGAGTCTGCAATTCTCCTATGCGACGTGCCGAGGTAAGAGCCACTAAAAGAATCACTTTCAGGGATAAATTTTTAATAGGGATAGAGATCAATGGTTCAAAGGGAGGTTTAGTTAAGGCAGACAGAACTAGGTGCAAGTCCCAGGGAGGAACTCTGGACCTAACCACTGGTCTACTTCTAGAGGCCGCCTTGAGGACCTACACCAGGGTCGACAGCCAATTTAACGCTTAGCAGAGCACTAAGGGCTGAAACCTGGACTTTTAAAGTGCTGGTAGAAAGCCCCTTTTCTAGTCCCTTCTGAAGGAACTCTAGAATCTGTTTTCTAGGTATATCCCCAAGCTCCTCCGGAGAACCACCTAGAAATTCAAAAAAACGGAACCAAGTCCTAGCGTATATTTTAGTAGTGACCGTTTTTTTGCTTTTTAGAAGAGTGGAAATGAGATTCTGAGAAAAACCTTTAGAAGCTAGTAATCTCCGCTCAAATTCCAGGCCGTCAAATGTAAGTGGCTGGACTCCGGATGGAGAATGGGGCCCTGACATAGAAGGTCCTGACTGACTGGGAGAATCCAAGGGTCCGAAACAGACATGATCCTTAGCCAGGTAAACCAGGCTCTCCTCGGCCAAAAAGGGGGGCAATTAGAATAACCCTTGATCGATCCTCCCTGATCTTCCTCAGAACTGCTGGAATGAGATAGAAGGGAGGAAAAGCGTAAGCTAGATTGAAATCCCACTTGTAGGACAGAGCATCCACCCCAAAGGGGGGTTCCTCTGGGTTTAGGGAAAAAAAATCTCTCCACCTTCTCGTTTGACCGACTGACAAAGAGATCTATTTCCGGGACTCCCCAAACCCTGGTGATCTCTAAAAAGATGGATGGGTTCAATTCCCACTCGCTCTGATTCAGATTGTGACGGCTCAGGAAATCTGCCCTGAAATTGTCTGACCCCCTGATATGCAGAGCAGACCAGGAGAGAACCAGAGACTCTGACAGATGTAGAATCCGGGCCATTATTTTCATAAGGGGAAGGGACCTCGTACCCCCTTGCTTATTTATATATGAAACTGCTGTCATATTGTCGGACATGATCCTTACATGGCGATTCCGAATACCCTGACTTACGACTTTCAAGGTCTCCAAAAATCGCCATTAGTTCCCTCTGATTTGAGGATGCCTGAGAAACACTCCTTGACCAGCAGCCCTGGAACACCTGATCCCCCATGTGGGCACCCCACCCCCGAGGGCTGGCATCCGTGGTAATAATTAGGGGGTCTGAGATCTTCCATGGAACTCCAATTTCTAGGTGACCCCTGACTAACCACCAACCCAGGGTTTCTCTTGTTGGCTGAGACACCCACATAAATTTGTCGAGAATTTTCCCCGCCCAGGCTGGCAGGATTTCCCACTGCAGGTCTCGGGAGTGGCTCTGAGCCCAAGGTACAGCTGGAATACAGGCCGTGAGAGTCCCCAGGATGGACATAGCCTTTCTTATAGTGACCCTGGGGGACTGGATCAGGATTTTTACTAGGGACAGAACTCTCTCTATTTTCTCTGGAGGGAGAAAAGATCTCTGAGCCGTGGAATCTAAAATGATCCCTAGAAACTTTTTCTGTTGAGAAGGAACTAAACTTGACTTCTCTAGATTCACCATCCAACCTAATTCCTCCAGAATGTTCAGTACTACTCTGACACTTTCTAAACATTCTATTCTGGATCTTGCCACAATGAGAAAGTCGTCTAGATATGGAATAAACAGAACGTCTTTCTCTCTTACATGCGCCCACATTTCTGCCACTATTTTGGTAAAGACTCCTGGGGCTATGGAGATTCCAAAGGGAAGAGCCTGATATTGGTAATGCTGAACCCCCCCTCCCATCTCTACTGCTACTCGCAAGAACCTCTGGTGACCTGGAAAAATTGGAACATGGTAATAAGCATCTTTCAGGTCTATCACCGCCATCCAGCAATTGGGAGTTAACAATCTCACTGCTGACTGCACTGTCTCCATCCGGAATTTCTTGTAAGACAGAAACTGATTTAACCTCCTTAGATTTATTGTGGTTCTGTAAGAGCCATCGGGTTTCCTTACCCAGAACAGATGGGAATAAAAACCCCTTATGAAATTTTCCTCCAGGCAGGAAGGAATTTCCTCAGTCTCCCCTCTACCCGGGGCCTGGCGTCATTGCCTATTGGGTCTTGGATATTTATTACGGGGTGAGTTGTTAAATAAGAACCCCTTGTGTTTCTTATTGATTCTGCCCAGCTATTACCTCTGGACTTGACAATTTTCTGCCCTCTGTATGCTGCAAAGGGATGAAAGGACCTCCGTGTCCGACCAGAGGAAGGCAAAGGAAAAACTCTTTTTTTTTTTTTTTTTTTCTGCTGCCTTAGCTAAGATGTCATCCAAGGCTGGTCCAAAGAGATATTCACCTTCACAGGGCAGATTGCACAGCCGGGTCTTAGACCCTACATCACCTGTCCAACTCTTCAGCCATATAGCCCTCCTGGCAGAGTTGGTCAGGGCAAGGGAGCGAGCTGATAATATTACAGCGTCAGCTGAAGCATTTGCCAAAAAATCTGCAGCTTTTCTAATAGTCGGCAGGGCTGACAGAATCTGCTCTCTTGGGGCCTTATCCCTTAATTGATCTTCCAGCTCCCCTAGCCAGATCATAAGGGATCTAGCAGTAGAGGTAGCCGCTATATTGGGCTTGAGGGACGCTCCTACTGACTCCCCAGAACGCCTTAGGAAGCTTTCTGCTTTCTTGTCTAAGGGATCCTTCAGGGTACCCATGTCCTCGAAGGGCAGTGCCGAGTTCCTAGAGGCTCTGGCTATGCCAACATCAATTTTTGGTACATTATCCCAAGAAGAGCAAGCTTCCTCTTCAAACGGGTATTTACGCTTAACTCCTCTAGGGATAAAACCCTTCTTGTTAAGCGATGTAATATTTTTATGGACTGGAAAGTGTCTCCTTTGACGAACCTCCAAACATAATGTCCTGTATAGAACGGGAGTGTCTAGAGTCCTCAATCCCCATAGTCACTCGAATGGCTTTGAGCAACTTGTCAGTGTCCTCAACTGGAAAACACGACTGTCCTCCCTCTACATCAGATATGGAGGAAGAAGAGACATCATCGGATAATTCTCCACTTTCACCTTGAACAGACTCCTCCTCAGAAGAGGAGTCTTCCTGTATCATAGATCTGATACCGTGTAAGAATGACGGGGACTCCTCAGCAATAGTTCTATTAATACATTATGGGCAGAGCTTTTTCTCATAAGAAGAAGAAAGTCTAGTTCTACATAAGGCACATTCCTTATTCTTAGGTCTATCCTACAAAAGACAGGGGAAACCATTAATCAATAAAAAATAAAGGGTTGGCACGCAGCCACTTACATCCCCCTAGAATACCAAGGAAGGTGGAGGTGGACCATCATCTTGCCCTCCATCTTGGGGTCTTCCTCCTGCCGGCGGCAGCTGCTGCTCTTCCATACTATAGAGACTCGGTGCATGGAGGGCCAGGAACTGCTTAGCAGCACCACTTTCCTTCAATCTGCATTATATGGCCATTCAGCCGCTAGGCCACGCCCCTTCCTCCAGAAGCCACGCCCACTTCCTGCCAGGCTGGCACCTCCATGTGTCTCCCTGCAGGCCCGGAACTCCTGCGGCCTAAAGCAGAGGAAACACACTCCTTCTGCCTGGATATCGGAACCCCCGCGCCCGGAACACCAGCGGCGCATAGCTGGGGGGATGGCACCTGACTCCAGACTGGGCCACAGCCACCCCTGGAAGAAGAGAGGCAACCCCTACCAGGACCAACTCTTTCCTATGCCATCAGGTAAGCCTGCCTCAAGCAGACACGTAGGTCTCCCTCCAGGGACAGGAAACAACTGAGGGGTAGGAGAGGCTCCACCTTTTTTTACCGTAGGTTTCCTGTCCCTGGGGGCGGATCCTCTCTCTCTGGGTGCTGTCGTGGGTGATGGGAAAAATAAAATTTTAGATCCTTATGTTTGAAGCTTGAAATGTGGCAAAAGGTTGAAAAATTCAAGGGGGCCGAATACTTTCGCATGGCACTGTATTTTGTACAATTGGTTGAACCTGCTGTTGAAGGGACTGTGGGCCTGTATACATGTCCGAATCACTACTGGATACTACTCTTAATAAAAAGAACAGCTGGGTTCATGCTTTGCATTAGGATGTGCTTGTATTCTCCATAAAAAAAAAACATAAGAAAATATTGTAGTAAAACAAACTTGGTTTTAGGACTTTAAGGGTTTGCCTCATTACAAACACTTATCCCAGCAACCCCATACCAGTGAATGGAGCACCGGTCAGGCAGGCGACCCAGTCCCCCATTCTCCTAATTGCTAGGGGACCCAGAGGTCAGACCCCACCGATGTGACTCTTATTCCCTATCCTGTGGATAGGGGATAAGTGTCTGTAATGTGACAACCCCTTTAAGGGCACATCCATGTTCGGGGTCTACATTCCTTGGATCTTTTTTGCAGTGTTCATAGGCAGTAATGAACACTGTACTGCACCTGATTTTACAGATACAATAAGGTTGTGCCTTAAAATTTTTGGAGAAAACATTTTTTGTATGCAGTAACATAAACTATGTTACAGGGGTAAAATGCAATGCTTCAAGGAGATATCAGCCAGAATGCCTATATTTCTGTACTGTGTTCTCAGATTCCAATGAAGTACAATGCACTACAATGTGCAAGAAGCCTCAGGCTAAGGAAGATCCCTAGAACTGTCAGATTAAGTAAAATTTTGGTGATGTTACAAAAGCTGGCCAAATTCAAGGCTTTTTTACAATCCAACCTAGACTAGTATGAGGGAGATATTAAACACTGAATGCTGATAAATCTTGGGAGGGATTGATACTGCAAGAGTTCAAGTATGGAAAGATATCAATGGTGCTGGTTTGACTATAGCAAGGGTACCCAACTACTTTTAGTAAGGGTCCGTTGACTACGTTCCACCATCAAGTAAAGGTCCGAGCTGAACAGCAGCTGAACTTGTCCAGTATTTACAATATTTTTCAGATAAAAAGACGCATCTGACTAAAAGACACACTCCAGGTTTAGGCAAGAACAATGAGTAAAAAATAGTTCAAATTCCACATTTTATTGTGTGCGTGGGGGCGACTGATGTGGCATTATACTATGTGCGGGGAACGACTAACATGGCATTATACTGTGTGAGGGAGCACTAACATGGCATTATACAGTGTGTGGTGGCACTAAGGAGCATTATATTGTGGTTGGGGGCACTGAGGAGCATTATATTGTGCCTTGGGACACTAAAGAACATTTTACTGTGAGTGGGGGCATTAAGGAGCATTATGCGGTGGGTACAGGCACTAAGGAGCATTATACTGTGGGTAGGGGCTTTAAGGAGCATTATAAGGTGGGTGTGGATTTTAAGGAGCATTATACTGTGGAGGGCATTAATGCCCCGGCAGAATATAATATAATACCTAATCACACAGTATACTCCTTAGTACCCCCACCAGTATAATTACCCATTAGTGCCACCTGCTGTCTCCACGCCTTACACTAAGCGACAGCAGAGATCAATAATCGGCCCTGCTATCTGCGCAAGAGCCCTCATATGTGCAGGCAGCAGGAATGATTACCAATCCCTGTTGCCGCTAGTGCAAGGGATCAGGGCTTGGGGACAGCAGGCAGGAGATGAATATTTCTCAAGGCTGCTATCAGAAAGAGCCAAGAGTTAGGGATCCGGATGGCTTGCAGTCATGGTACGGGTATTGGACCGTGGTCCCTCAGTTGAGTATCTCTGGTCTGTAGTATTCTGACTTTTTCAGTGACTCAATCCTTCCCATGCTTAGAGGACTATAGTGATCCACTAAAATAAGGAACAGATCACAGCACAGGTTGGAAACCACTTACAGACTTGCACTGCACACACTACAGCTGCACCTTCCCACTTTGCATTCAGAGACCACCAACCCATATAGAATGTTTAATGTGTTCCAGATACACATTCTGGTCTGTATCAAATGTCCATTAACCATCTCCCTGAACACACACCAGGTGCCCTGCCATCAGTGAAACAGCATTCTGGGAGAGGTTTACACAATGAAAACCAGGATAGACAATTCACTAATGTTTGTCTTTTCATTATAATGTTCTGCACAGATGTGTTTGCAATATGTTCACACCCATCCAGATGTGACTTATGTGTTAACATAAACTTCAAAATTAATCAAAGAATATGGGAAGCAAGAAAAAAGTATAAAAACCCATCAGACGGTATCACACAGTAACCAAAGTGCAACAGCAGATTATGATAAAAAACGAAGAACTCTTTTCTAGTCTAGAAATTTGGATGTAGACCGATGGTGTAAATGAAGGCGATGGGTTGCGCTAGAGATTCACAGGGAAGGAGGCTTCAAACTCCCAGGAAGCAGATGACTTTTATTAGATATATCACACTATCCCCCATATACCATATGTCCCCTACCATAACTATGAGGAAATGATAAGTAGGGCAGATTGTACAACTAATGTTCAGAAATTATCAACAGATAATAGTTTGTCTGTATTACAAGTAATATTCCCCTTACGTCCGACAGCAGTACAATATGGGGTATCTCTGCCCCTGTGTGTTGTTTAGGACAGTGGAACCTTTAATTAGCACCAAATTTAAGGTGCCTCCTACTGGCCCTATAAGAGGGCACCTGAGACCTCCCTCCACTGTGTTTTTTTCTGTCCTGTGTGGGACAGGTGGACGGAGGTCTCTGGTGACCTCCCGTTGCTAGGGGTTTTTTCCTAAAAAAGCTCCTGGCTTACCTTTTTGGGGGTACCTCGGTCCTTTCCTACGTTCCTAAGATCCTCCGGTCCTTCGGGCCTTTTTCTGCCCCGCAGCGCAGCGTTACCCGGCTCATCGCTCTGCAGGCAGCGCGATCCCGGAAGTAAGCGGGGAACCTCTTCGGCCGGAACCTTTTTTTCGGTCCCGTGTTCCCCGGGGAAGGAAGCCTTTGCGCACCACCGCGGCCTACTTCCGGTTTTCTCGGAAAAGCGCGGTAAGTTTGAAAATTGGAATTTTAATGGCAAAATATAGATTTGTTTTTTGCTGCTTGTATGTGGAGCCTCTGGCTTAGGCTTATGCTCCTCTATGTTCCATTGTGGCATTTGACCTCGTTTGGCGCTGTATGAATATTTTCTTTGTTTGGCTCCTCCCCTCGCTGCTGTATTACTTTTAAAAGGTTCTCAGTCCTTTACTTGGTGAGCTCGTGGTTACTAGCTCCTCTGTTGCGGTTTGCGGTGTCTGGGTTTTTTTCCTGACGGGATCTTTTTTTCAAGTGACCGATTTAAAAAAGTAAGGTACCCCTTGGTTTTTTTCTTCTTGTGCGATGCTTGGCAATCTTCTATTCTACATTGTCATGTGGCTTTTGATGTTTCAGATGTCATCTTCTGCATCAGGTAACGGCGATGGGCTTAGGAGGAAAAAGTCCTCTAAACGTAAACACCTAATGTGTTTGGATTGCAATACCCCTTTACCTGACGGCTATGATGTTACCCGCTGTCACCAATGCCGCGGACCTCTGTCAGAAGAACCTTCTATAAGAGAGGTTGTCACCTGGGTAAAGGACTATATGGAGGAGTCTCTTAAGGAGATCCGTTCTTCCATCGCCCAGATTGCCAAGAGACCGCGGGTTGAGACACAGTCCTCCCTACGCATCGCTGACGAAGATTATCAGATAGTGGACGAGACACTCTCATCTGACGATTCCACTGAAGATTCCAGCAGGCCGTGCTTCCCACTCGAAAAATTAAGCCGGCTGCTGAATTCCATCCGGTCTAAGGATCGTGATGTTGACGGGGGAAGCCTCCACGTCCACCTATAGAGGGCCTAGGGTCTTCCAAGTGGACGAGACATTACAAAGATTAATGTCTTCAGAGTGGAAATGTCCTGAAAAACCTCTTGTGGTTTCTAGGAGGTTCAAGGCTTTATTCCCAGTTGCTCAATGGGATCAATGGGGTCCTCCTCCCAAGGTGGTTATGGCGGTGGCCAAACTGTCTCGCCGCACTATGGTACCATCAGATGATGGATCAAATTTGCACAACGCCATGGACAGGCGCATTGACAATACCCTCAAGAAGGCGTATTCAGCTGCCTCGGCCCAGACCGCTGTGGCGGTTGCGTCTTGTGAAGTGTCAGCCAAATTACGCACTGACCTGGTCCACCTCGAGAGGGACATCAACTCTGGAGTCTCCAGAGACGAGCTGCTTGGGTTTCTAGGCTCAGTTTCCCTGGCAGCTGAATATTTAGTGGAGGCCTCCCACCATCAATTAAGGCTGGCGGCCAAATCCCTGGCACTTACCACTGCAGCAAGAAGACCTCTATGGTTAAAACCCTGGAGAGCTGATTTCCCCTCAAAATATAATTTGTGCGCATTACCCTTTGAGCCATGTAGAGTCTTTGGCAGTGCCCTAGGCAAGATCCTGGAGGGCTTGGCTGATAGGAAGGGTAAAACTACCCCAGGCCTTTAGAGGTAGATCTAATTCTGGCCGTGATAGAGGCTATCCGCCTCGTCGTGGACGGCAGTCCCAAAGAGGCTCTAGATATTCCTCTAGAGGCGCCGTCCGGAGATTCCCGAAGTCTGATGAGAAAAAGGAGAAGCCTAGCTTTTGACATCAGGAGCAGTCTTCCTGTGGCCGAGATTCCTGTCGGGGGTCGTCTCTCCCATTTTTTCAACTGCTGGCAGTAAAAAATTCGAGACCCATGGGTCCTGCAGGTAATCCAAAAAGGATATGCAATCGAGTTCCTCCATCCTCCTCAGGATCGGTTTGTGTTAACTCGCAGCCTCCCTATAATGCAGCAGACTACATTGGAAAGCTCCATCCGAGAGTACATTCACAAGGGAGCCCTGGAGGAAGTCCTTTCTCTAGAAGAAGGATCCGGTGTCTATTCTCCCGTCTTCCTGGTACCAAAACCGGCAGACAAGTGGAGAATGGTCATAGACTTAAGGTACCTCAACCGCTTCATCAAAAAGAAGCACTTCCGTATGGAAACCATAAAGTCTGTCACCACTTTTCTCCTCCAAGGTGATGTTTTCGTGACTTTGGATCTAAAAGACGCCTATTTGCATATTCCTATTTATCCTCCACACAGAAGGTTTCTAAGGATTGCCGTAGTAGTTTCCGGCCACACGAAGCATTTTCAGTTCACAGCACTACCCTTCGGGATCTCCTGTGCTCCTCACACCTTTACAAAGGTAGTGGCTCCTATAGCGGCCGCCCTCAGACTTCAGGGGATATTCGTGGTGCCTTATCTAGACGACTGGTTGATAAAAGCCCAGTCAGAGTCTGTTCTGCTCCAGCATCTACAGACAGCCGTGTCCCTGTTTCAGAGTCTGGGATGGCTTATAAACTGGGAGAAGTCGGTAACGATTCCTTAAACCCGAAGGAAGTTCCTCGGCTACTTCCTGGATTCAGTCCGCCTGCAGGTCTCCTTGACACCAGCAAAGAAGGAGAAACTGGTCGGTGCAGTCCGGCACCTCTTCAAAAAGCCGATAGCCTCCATCAGAACATTGATGAAGATCCTGGGCTTGGTGTCTTCCTCAGTGGAGGCAGTCCCATGGGCTTTGTGGCACTTACGTCCCCTCCAGAAGGAATTACTAGAGGTTTGGGATCGCTCCCTTCTTACACTCAGCAAGAAGATTCAACTCTCCCCCAGGACCCGTCTTTCCCTCAAGTGGTGGTTGCACCTGAAAGAGGGAAGGTCCACGGTCCAACCTTCTTGGACCCTGTTGACTATAGATGCATCCCTCTCGGGATGGGGAGCCCATTTGGACGAAAACTCCATAAAGGGAGTCTGGAGCGCTCCAGAAAGAAGGACCTCGTCCAACTGGAAGGAGCTCAGAGCTGTATATCGTGCCTTACTCCATTTCTCGCCTCTTCTCAAGGGAAGAGCAGTCAAAATCCGGTCAGACCACATGACCACAGTGCTGTACGTGAACAGACAGCGAGGCACCAGATCACCATCCCTCCTCAGGGAGGCAGATCTGATATTTACATGGGCAGAGAAAAATCTAACCCATTTATCCGCAGTTCACATCAAGGGCTCCCTGAACATAGTAGCGGATCGGTTGAGTCGGGGTCATGCCGTATCAGGAGAATGGTCACTCAATCCAGAAGTCTTTCATCAGATTACCCTGAAGTGGGGTCTTCCAGAAATAGACCTCATGGCAACCCGATTCAACGCCAAGGTGGAGACGTTCTGTTCCCTTTACCAGGAGGACAATCCCTTGGCAGTGGATGCCCTGTCCATCCCTTGGAGGACCAGGCTGGCATACATTTTCCCTCCAATTCCAATAATACCGAAGGTATTGATGAAAATCAGACAGGACCAAGTCTCTGTGATAGCCATCATTCCATTCTGGCCAAAAAGAGCTTGGTTTTCCCAACTCATGGAGATGAGTCGAGGGATATATTGGAGGCTTCCCCCCATCCAGAACCTGGTTTCCCAAGGATCTCTGAAGTGCCAGGATCTCTGGAGATTCAACCTGACAGCCTGGAGGTTGAGCAGTCCCTACAGCAGGATAGAGGACTGTCAGAGGCCGTCCTGAAGACCCTTTCTTCTGCAAGAGCAGACTCTACCAATAAGAACTACCAGAGGACAGCCAAGATTTTCATGGAGTGTTGCTCCAATAAGGGTATTAATAATCTACAACCTTCAACGGCTGATATTTTAAATTTTCTTCAGGACGGTTTGGATAAGGGCCTTGCCCCTGCCACTTTGAAAGTGCAGATTGCGGCCCTCTCCGCTCATTTGAACAGACGTTTGTCTCAGGATCCTCTGGTTGCAAGGTTCCTTAAAGGGTCAATGAGGCTAAAGCCCTCAGTATCATCTCCAGTTCCCCAGTGGGACCTTGCGGTAGTCCTTACAGGCCTGTGCGGTCCTCCATTTGAACCCTTGGAGACTACGGAGCTAAAATATTTGGCCTACAAAACCGTTTTTTTGTTGGCTATTACATCTGCCAAAAGAGTAGGGGAACTCCAGGCTCTCTCTTCTAGAGAACCATACATTGTGTTTTTTGCAGATATGGTGCACCTTAGATTTTTGCCTGGGTTTAACCCTAAGGTCCCCTCATGCTATAATAGCAATCAGCTAATTTCGCTACCAGTGTTTTTCCCCACTCCAACCTCTGAGGAGGAAAAAAAGCTCCACACCTTAGATGTGGTAAGGTGTCTGCGGATTTACCTATCCCGCACTCAACCGTTTAGGAAGGCCGAAAACCTACTAATTAACATGCAGGGTAAAAACAAAGGCCTCAAGGCTTCCAAGCCTACTCTATCCACATGGATCAAGGAGACAATTAAGTCTTCCTTCCTTATTCAGGAGTTACTCCCTCCAGTTTTTTCTACGGCCCACTCGACCAGGGCTGTGTCGACTTCTTGGGCGGAGTACTGGTCCTTACCTTTGGACCAGATTTGTGCGGCTGCATCATGGTCATCTCAGTTGACCTTTGTTAAACATTATCGTTTAGACGTCTGCAGTTCCCAGACAACTGCCTTTGGTCAGACAGTCCTTGACGTTGTAAGGCGAGGAAACCCTCCCTTGGGGAATTACTTGCTATCTCCCCATATTGTGCTGCTGTCGGACGTAAGGGGAATCGTTGATTGTAATGTCAATCTGTATTCCCTTAGTCCAGACAGCAGCACAAGGCATCCCTCCCTAGAAGCTTGTTTCCTTTTACTTTATAATTTACACAGTGGAGGGAGGTCTCAGGTGCCCTCTTATAGGGCCAGTAGGAGGCACCTTAAATTTGGTGCTAATTAAAGGTTCCACTGTCCTAAACAACACACAGGGGCAGAGATACCCCATATTGTGCTGCTGTCTGGACTAAGGGAATACAGATTGACATTACAATCAACGATTAAGGAACGTAATGCATTAGATCAAGAATGTAGTTATGCTTTAAAACAATACCTTTAAAAAAAAAGAAGCATCCATTAGAAGGATCCTGCATCTAAGTTAGAAATGCGTAAACAATAATCTCATTTTAAACATACCAGCCTTAAATGTAAACTGAAGAAGCACCCCCTGAATTAATACTAGGAAGCCTTAAACACCTTCCAATATACGGTAATAAGAGACATACAGAAGGTTAATATAAAAACAGTTAAAATAGTATAAATATTAAAATAACCTGCCAAAAATGGAATAACAGTCAATTACAGAAGTAAAAAAAATAAATAAAAACCCAATAACTTTTATCATAAGGAATCCAAAAGACTCATAGTTGCTATCTTGCCTGAGCTTCTCCTCTGCTCTATTGACAACATTTAGTGATATGTTTT
Organism: Leptodactylus fallax; assembly: GCA_947044405.1. NCBI lineage: Eukaryota > Metazoa > Chordata > Amphibia > Anura > Leptodactylidae > Leptodactylus > Leptodactylus fallax. Next base: position 3,744,156 of record CAMRHE010000083.1, read on the forward strand.
ACAGAATAGTCCTGGTTATAGGCAGCAATAGATTGGAGCTGACTCATTGAGGTCAATGGAAGCGTTTTCTAGGCATGCTCTGTGCAGGGAGGAGGAGTAGATAAGCTGTGACAGCATCTATTATTGTCAGTAGTGGATGCAATGATAGGTCAGTGGTGTTATCTATAGATGTTTTAGCTTCTATTATAGTCTTGCCTGTGATGTAAATGAGTTGACTCCTGCAAAGAAATCCCCTACAAAACTGGGCTATTATTAGGCTTAGTGGCCAGAGTGAAATTATAGGATATAGTATTTGTTTTTAAATATAGATAGTAACATGGAAAACTGATAAGTTAGTAAGACATTTGTTCTCTAACCAAGCTTTGTATTTAGCAAGGCTAAAAATTTAGGATCACCAATACCAATAGCTCCAACTGTTAGACTAATAGAATGAAACAGGAACAACATATAGGAGACCTTTTACAGTCTCAAGTTTTTTCGATACAAAAAGATCTGTAAACAAAGATAAAAGAGTGATTATAGATATAGAAAGAACCATTCATTTACCATCAAAGAGCATTTGGATTGTCACACAAAGGAAATATATAAAATGTCCATACATAGGAGGTACTAAATGCCCTTTATTTAATGTGTACAGTATATTGTTATGAGAGGGTATAAGGGCCACATAGTAAAGCATTGGGGACAGTTCTATGGGTCAGAAGCAGCAGGTTATGAGAAGGTAAAACTTAACTAGAGAGGAGGAGATTATATCAAAAAGATGTCACAAAGTGAAAGCCAGTGGATTTTTAACTTGAACACCTTAACACCTTGAACGCCATTTGATGCCCCTTTTAGTACTACAGGTCCCAGCAGAGGCGTAACTTGAAGTCCCTTGGCCCTAATGGAAAATCTGTAATGGGGCCCCTACCTACCTTGTGCTACTTATAGTAGTGGTACATTTTATGTGGGCGAGAGACCTTTGCCACAGCTGTACCCTCTAAAGCTATGTCCCTGGGTCCCAGGAAGGTGAGCAGGACTTCTGCACAGCGCTATATATAGCCACTATAGAAGATAGAGAGAATCCCTGATGGATGAAGTTGCTGCATCCAAAACGCATCAGAAGGTCTTTTGATCTTCTGGAATATCCGTAGCTAAGGAGACGTCAGCGGAACGTCATTGGAGGGCAGTAATTGTTTGTTATGACATCCGGGAAACTATTGAAGGCTACCAGGCTTGTTATTGTAATATAATGTTGTACCGTGTTAGCCATTGAAAGTAGTGAAAGAGTGAAGAAATCAGGCGATACCTTTTAGAGGCTGAGTATATTTATAAGTAAGCTTTCAGGAGTACTAGCTAGCTCCCTTCATCAGACATGGTGTGATACAAGAACTGAAAATTCACAGATTTTTATACACATGGTTTTCAAAGCATTTTAGAGTCCTTAAAAAAAATGCAACTAAGTAGAGAAGTTATTTACAACAGGTCAAAAAAACAGTCTGGAAACTTGTGGTGCGTGACGGAGGGATCAGTAATTCTTGCTGTTATCTGTTTGCTATCAGGAGGTGATTTGTGTCCCTCACAGTTCATACATAGTGTGATTTGAAGCTGGCATGAATATTGAGTTCAGTTCATGGTTCATACATAGTGTGACATGAAGCTGGCATGAATATTAAGTCCAAATTGCAGAGTTTGAAATTTTTGCATAAACTTGTACTCCCATTGTTTCCTCACCTCCTGTGTCTTAAAATGTCCTATTAAAACCACAACCCGCAAATCTTCAATAGAGTGGTTTTCTCTGGAGAAATGTGCGGCCACTGGGAGATCGGTTCTGCTGTTATTGATACTGGATCTGTGTGAGTTCATTCGTTGACTGAGTCTCTGCCCTGTTTCCAGGCTTGTTATTGCAGAGATTCCATTACACACTACCATAAACTGCTGGTAATAGAAATGAATGGATTACACAATATACTGCAATACAGTTTTTAGGCATATCCTGTGGAATATACATTTAAGGACCAGCCCTGATAAACCATGAACTACATTTGACAATCCATTCTTTTAGTAGTTATCCCCATTGATCTACTGCATATCTAATGATGATGGTTTAGAGAAAATGTCTGGTACTGTAGTGGTTTACAATTTTTTTTTTTTTGCTAGACTTTAGACAGGTGCTCAAGAAGACTGTTTCTTTCCCAGATAAGCTATCCTGATTTTTGCAGATTTTTTGAGAACCTATAAGGAAAAAAGAGGCATGCTTCAAGGCAAGAATATGGCTGCCCACAAAACATACATACATGAGCAGGACAGTATCAGTCCATGCACTGTGGTATTCTTCCCTGCACTGGTTAGAATTGTATTCCACCTGTCTGCAATGTACATGAGATTTTGAGTCTAATGCTAAAAAAGAACAGGTGAAATTCACTGTACAATTAGGGTATGGGATGGGCATGTAGTTGGAAAATCACTAGTGGATTCGCCTTAATTCCTCTGTCTCAAAAACAGTCACTATGCATCACATATTTCATCACAAACAGTGAAATCTAATGTGAAAATCCACAGTGTAAACTGACAGCCTGCAGCTTGAAAATCCATGCCACAAATGAGTTTACTCTGTTATTTTGCAGAGTGTGGATAACAGTTGTTGAAATCTCAACTACTTTGCTGCTACTGAAAAACACAGTAGATTTTATGTCTGCAATTGCACAGCAGGAAACCTGCTACATATCTGTCCTATGTGGACGTACCTTAAAACTCCAAACCCTGCTAGAGAAATTACAATGGCGCATAGTCAGTGACTCCAGAATTAACACATGCCACCAACAAAGGATTCTGGCAGCTTTGCTCTGAATATAGGAAAGACTGTAATTTCCCAGGCACCTATAATTATTCAGACAATAACAACGGATGTGCTCCTTCTCTTACACATGTATGTTCCCTCTGCCCTGCTCATCCACAGGAGATGGCCAATATCCCACTGTCCTGTGCTCAGTTCCAGTATTTAAGTAAAGGAACATGATTTGGTGGAATATTTTGGTGCACAAGTGTTGCTATTATTCTTGGCTCATACAAATTCATAAAATGCTTTCTTTGTGATGTTTTTCTTACTATGATTTTTTGTTACATGCAGTACTTTTTTTTTTCTTTGACTTTTGATCCTTTGTTCTCTGTTTTTGGTCCTTGATCTTATAAATGGTTTGTTTGAGCGTCTGTACATGATTTCCGTTAACCTACTTAATGTGAGTTGGGCATTATTGGGATAAAAAAAGAACCAATGTATGTGATTTTTTTTCATTGTTTTCTTGTGTAATAGGGAGTGTTTATATGTTATACATTCAACATGCTGCTTTAGATAAAAGACCATCAGATATGCATCGATATAAATTATATGTGTGTTAATGCTTCCTTAATACCATCTTGTATTTAAAAGCAAAATACAGAACAGAGTGTATTTTACCATCCATAAATTGGCTTAAAGAGGACCTTTCACGTCCTCATGTATATGCTTTTTACATACCGCTAGAAAGCTGACAGCACGCTGAATTCAGTACACTGTCGGCTTTCCCGTTATATGCCCCGGGGCTGGAGATATCTGGGGTCTAAATTTCACTGTTCACTGTCAGAAGGGCGTTCCTGACAGTTTAGCTGCACTGTGAGGATCGCCCTCCATGACAGTACTATTCCATAGACTTGTACTGGGGGGGACGTTCCTTACAGCTCAGCGTCATCACTGGGCGGTAGGGAATGCCCCCTCTCTCTGTCCTCATCCATAGCCGAGTACTGTCAGAGGGGGCGTGCCTTACAGCCCAGTGATGACGCTGAGCTGTAAGGAACGCCCCCCCCCAGTACAAGTCTATGGACTAGTACTGTCATGAAGGGCGTTCCTCACAGCCAAGCTAGACTGTCAGGAACGCCCTTCTGACAGTGAACGGTGAAATGTAGACCCCCAATATCTCCAGCCCCGGGGCACATACCGGGAAAGCCGACAGTGTACTGAATTCAGCGTGCTGTCAGCTTTCGAGTGGTATGTAAAACCGCATATACATGAGGACATGAAAGGTCCTCTTTAAATGTCCTGCAGTTAAACTGAACAAAACTTAGTTCACCCTGAAATAGGCGTAAGGCTGTGTAATATGAATTGTTTTACTGTCTAGGTTATAAACAACCAAACTCCACCAAAAATCTCCTTTTGTCATTGAACCGAGGAAAGGGTTTTTTAAACATATAGAAACGCGTTGTAGACATCTTAATAAATAAGATTTTGTATTGATAACACCCATTCTGGATACCATTGTTTGGGAAGGAGCGTGCAGTCTGGTGTTTTGACAATGAAACCTTTGAGGCCTACCCCATTTTCACAAAAATCTTCTTGTCAGATATATATGGCACAACTCAAATATTTATTTACTTCCAAGAAATAGCAGAGTAATAGTGATAGGATGAAACGCAGAAAAGTTAAAGGTGTACTGTAGTTATTCTAAAGTTACTTCGTGTGGATAGGGGGTAACTTGCACATCAGTGTAGGTCCAACTGCTGATACCCCATCAATCATAAAAACACAGTTCCCCTTTAACCCCAAATGAATGTAGCAGCTGGTCACACATGCACAGCCACTCCCTATGAGACTGCCAAGTACTGTATTTAGCTATCTCCAGCAGACTTAAAGTGGCAGCAAAAATGCTTCATTCCATTCAGTCAGGGGTACAGGATCCTGAATTCGTGAGCTGTGGGGTCCCAGCAGTCAGACCCCCACCAATCAGCAAGTTAATTCCTATGCTGTGGATAAGGGATAACCTGTGACTCTCCCACCTATGCTAACATAAGGATCTCCATCTGCATCAGGTATAATATTGCAATGAGAAGTTTAGGCAGTTTTATGTATTATTTTATTTTTATTATGCTTACTTGTATAGCGCCATCATATTCTGCAGCGCTTTACAGACTTTGTCAGTTACTGTCCCACTAACCACTGAGCCACCGTGCTGCTGTATTTATTTATTTTTTTTAAACCACAACCATTTCATGTTATAATGATATGGTATATGTTGTCCATGCTACCTACTTTTTATATGGTTATTTTAATTGTGTCTGTTTTTTTTAACTGTTTATTTATTAGATACATTATAATGATTTTCTAAGTGAGTGCAGATTTTTTGAACATTTTTAGCTATTGAACAGAATTCAAAACACCTACTACATTCAACTGTACATCAGAACACTCATTGTATTCAACCTACCACTCCATTCTGATAGGAATATGAAACCCTGTTCATGATTGGTCGGAATCCCAGCAGTCAGACCCCTACAAATTAACAAGTTACTCTTATCCTGTGGGTAGGGGGTATCTTAAAATAACCAGAGTACCCCTTTAAGAAAAGTCATGTATTATACATAGACTAGCTAACATAAAGTAGATGTTTGAGATTAAAATAAAAACATGGCTGTGTTTTTTTCAGAAACAGCAACATGTCTGTGGTATTGCATCTCAGTCCCAATAACTTCAATGGAAATGAGCTACAATACCAGACTGATGGACAGGTATGGTGATAGTTTTGTAAGATAGCAGTTATGTTTTACTAGGCCTGGACAACCCTCTGCTTGCTGTGTCTACCTTCAGCTCACCCTGCAACTCTGAATGCTCACCCTGCAACTCTGAATGGTACATATTCTCTTGAACCCATCTCTGCTTGCTGTGTCTACCTTCAGCTCACCCTGCAACTCTGAATGGTACATATTCTCTTGAACCCATCTCTGCTTGCTCTGTCTACCTTCAGCTCACCCTGCAACTCTGAATGGTACATATTCTCTTGAACCCATCTCTACATGGCTGTTCTCTGACCCCTATCCTAGAATTTTATCCAGGCTGTATTTTTTGCAATCCCATGTGTCCTTATCTGTACTAGTGTCAGTCTTTTGATGCTCAGTGATTTTATGGTAGTTCCCTGGTCAGTGTATTTGTAACTACATAGCCCAGTCTCCTCATGTGTCACAGTTTGTAGATTAATTGGTTAACGACTTAAATTAGTGCTAGTTATGAAGCTCTGCATCCCTATATACAGTAAATAGATACAGCTTATGGGGGAAGCATTTCCAATGCAGGGGGGCATTTCCTAAGGCAGAATCCATCTTAACCGAAGTGCATATTAACCAAAGTGCACTTACACATGGCACTAAGACAGGGCACTAGACAGGACAGCCATGGAAGAATGACTGAACATGTCCAAGTTGGCCCCCAACTTAGGTATACAAATATTATCACTATATGGTGACGGTATAGTGGTAGATATCGGCTCTACACAGGGCTCTGCAGACCAATTAGGTGAATACAGGGCAGTAACATTTAGTGATTTACCGGTGACGTCTCTAACTAATCGTTCCCATTTCCGGTCTCTTCCATCTGGACCACCATGACCACTTCTTTCATTCTCTGTAAAGTTTGTAGAACATACGTCTTTGGCGCCTTACTTTTCCAGGCACCTGACCCACATTGTCCTCCCCTGCACTCCCATCCTGCTGCTACCCCCAATTATAAAATATATAATATAACCTCCCATAATGAATAATACTCCCAAGTTCATCTTTAAATCTTAAAAAAGGTAAAATTAGTAAAATTAGTGGGGTTCCAATACCTGGGACCCTCAGGATCAGCTGTTTGAATGAACCGTGGTACCTACAGTATATAAGCACCGTAAACCCTTCTCTGTTTACATAGTGTCATTCATCTCATAGCGCCCATGTAATGTAACTACATCCTCGTCCTATACACATCTATGTGACAAGGCTGAAATGACATCACATGGTCACTATAAACAGACAGTGTGTGATATAAACAGCCCCTTCATACAGCTGATAACTGGGTATTCACTGATCTCTTATTGATGATCTATTCTCGGGATAGATCATTAATAAAAATAAGCTGGAAAACTCCTTAAGGCCGGGGCCGCATGTGGCGGAAATGCTGCAAAAAAAAAAAAAAAAAAAAAAAAAAAGCTGCGTTTTACAGTTCCTGCTAAGTGAATGGGATTCTTGCAAATCCCATCCACACATTGCGGAAAAATACATGCTGCATGTCAATTATACCTACGGAAACACTGGTGGTTCCCTATAGGTATAATGGAAGCAGAAAGTCCACAGAAGAAACCTCTGCGGACCTCCTGTGGAAAGTACTGCAGGAAAAACTGCAATGCATTACTGCAACAGTTTTCCCTGCAGCGCTTTTTTGCTGCGGCCCGCTACATGGGGCCTTAGCCTTAATAAAGCCCAAGTGCCACCTTAATTCAATTAAATGCCCCCTTATAATAATAATAATAATAATAATAGTCCTTTAATAGTCCCACAATGGGGAAATTCAGGGTGTTACAGCAGCAAAGATAAGCAGATACAAATACAAATACAACATGTACAGGAATGTTCCAAGGTGAGAGGCATTACATTGATAATAGACAAACAGATAGGAAGTAGCAGAGGGGGGGGGGGGGGGGATTTAAAAGGCAGAAAGATATTTCAGTTCTCTGTATGGAGTGATCTCCGCTTAGGTCGGTGTTGGTTGTAAAGCCTAACCGCGGTGGGGAGGAAAGACTTCCGATAGCGCTCCTTCTCACACTTAGGGTGGAGCAGTCGGTCACTGACAGTACTGCCCAGCGCTATCACAGTCTCATGCATGGGATGGGACTTCTTCTTCCGCATGGAGCTCACCACGGACAGTATCCTTCTGTCACCCATCACCTGCACTGGGTCCAGTGGGCTCCCCAGGACAGAGCTGGCCCTTCTAATCAGCTTGTCAAGTTTATTTCTGTCCCTGGTTGATATGCTGCTCCCCCAGCAGGCCACTCCAAAGAAGATGGCTGATGCCACTACTGAGTTGAAGAAAGTCCTAAGAAGTGCCCCCCGGATTCCAAAGGCTCTCAGCTTCCTAAGCAGGTAGAGCCTGCTGTGGCCCTTCCTGTACAGGACCTCCATGTGATCTGCCCAGTCCAGCTTATTATTAAGGAGCAAACCCAGGTACTTATAGGTGTTCACAATCTCGATGCCCGTCCCCAGGATGTCCACTGGTTTAGGAGGGCATCTGCACTTACGGATGTCCACCACCATCTCCTTGGTCTTCCCTGCGTTAATCTTCAGGTGGTTCCGCTGGCACCAGTCACCAAATCCCGGTTCAGTTCTCTGTACTCCCTGTCATCATCGTCTGTGATGAGACCTACTATTGCAGAGTCGTCAGAATACTTCTGTAGATAGCAGCTAGATGAGTTGCATCTAAAATCTGCAGTGTACAGTGTGAAGAGGAAATGGGCGAGAACCGTACCCTGGGGTGCCCCCCGTATTACAGATCACGGTATCTGAAACACAGTCTCGGGCTCTCACGTATTGAGGTCGATTTGTGAGGTAGTCTAGGATCCAGTTGGAGAGGTGGTGGTCCACTACAGCAAGGCCCAGCTTGTCCCTCAGTTACCCCGGCTGTATGGTGTTAAAAGCACTGGAGAAATCAAAGAACATTATTCTCACCGTGTTCCCTGGTTTCTCCAGGTGAGACAGAGCCCTGTGCAGAAGGTGGATGATGGCATCATCTACCCCAATGCCCGGCCGATAAGCAAACTGGAGAGGGTCCATAGCGGGGCTCACTAGAGGGCGGAGATGTGTGAGAACCAATCTCTAAGATCTTCATCAAGTGGGATGTCAGTGCTACAGGTCTGTAGTCGTTGAGGTCCATAGGGTGAGGTTTCTTTGGAACTGGTACCACACAAGAAGATTTCCATAAATCAGGGACTATTTCCTACCTCAGGCTCATATTAAACATATATGTAATTATACCACACAGCTGGTCCCCACAAGTCTTAATTAGCCTTGCACTGATGTCATCTGGCCCTGCGGCTTTCCTCGCCTTGATCTTTTTCATCTCCTTCCTCACCTGGCCCCGTGTGAAGGTCAGACTGTGGTCAGATAAAGACGGATTTCTGGATTTTCTGGTCTGTTGGGAAGTAGCTGCATGGGGTGAAGTCATTGTGGTGGGGGGAACTGAAGGACATGCTGGGGTGGGAGTAGCTGGTGTGTGATCAAATCTGTTGAAGAATAGGTTTAGTTCATTAAGCCAATTAACATCTGCCTCAATCTGGCAGACAGACTGTTTATGACCCGAAATTGACTTAAGCCCCTCCCAGACCCCCCTTATGTATTTTCTTTCCATTTGCTTTTCCATTTTTTCCTTATAACTGGCTTTTCCCTGCCCGATTTGATGCCTCAGCTCCTTTTGTACTTCCCTCAGCCCCTCCTTATCTCTTGTCCTGAATGCCATCTTTTTCTCCTTAAGTAGTGTTTTTATATCAGAGTTAATCCATGGTTTGTTGTTGGAAAAGCACCTCACCACTTTTGTGGGTACTGTGTTGTCCACACAAAAATTAATGTAGTCCGTTATGCAGTGTGTGAGTCCTTCTATATCTTCTCCATAAGAATCCTGCAGAACTTCCCATGCGGTTGTGTCAAAACAATCCCTCAGAGCCTCATCACTCTCCTCAGACCATATCCTCACTGTGCAGGTGACAGCTGGTTCTCTATGTTCAAGTGGCTTGTACACAGGTCGGATATGCAGTAGGTTGTGATCCGATCTTCCAAGGGGCGGTAGGGCTGATGAGTTATATGCCTCCCTCGCGTTGGCAAAGAACAAGTCCAGTGTTTTGTTGTCTCTTGTGTTGCAGGTTACATACTGTGTGAAACTGGGCAGTGTGAATGATGGAGAGACATGGTTGAAGTCACCAGACACAAGAAGGAGGGCCTGGGGGTGTCGTGACTGCAGCTGGCTCACCGTAGCTTGTAGGACCTCGCAGGCAGCGTCAGCTTTCGCAGAGGGGGGGGGGGGACATATGCAGCTATCACAATCACATGTGATAGTTCCCTTGGTAGATAGAAAGGTCTCATGCTCACAGCTAATAGTTCAATGTCCTTACAGCAAGTTTGCTCCTTAATCACAATGTGCCTAGGATTACACCATCTATCATTCACAAACATTGCCAGCCCTCCTCCTTTCCTCTTACCACTCTCCCTTGTCCTGTCTGCCCGAAGGAGTTTAAAACCATCCAAGGAGACCAGAGGGTCAGGAGTAACTTCAGTGAGCCAAGTCTCTGTAAGTAGCATCATGCTGCACACCCGAAACTCCTGATGATGCCTGGTGAGCGCTGTTAGTTCATCCATCTTGTTTGCAAGAGATCTCACATTGCCCATAATGATGGAGGGAAGATCTGGTCTGAAATGTCTCTTTTTAATCCTCTGCTGAACTCCAGCTCTACACCCCCTCCCCCTCCTTTTCCTTCTCCAGAGCTCCTGGGGGATGTCTGGGCAAATGGTGTGCAGCCCTGCTGTGACTCTAAGCTGCAGAAGTTTCTCTCTGGAGTAGACAAAAGAATTGTCTGCAGACACAATAGTTCCCATTTGAAGCAGAACCAAACATTATATTATGCCCGATTCCCCCTGACATAAATACTGCACCCCTAATGACCCCTTATATAATTAACCTCCCCCCCTTGTATTCAAAATGCCCCCTAATAGCCCGTATATAAATGACCCCCCCTTATAGTTATAATTCCCCCTCCTAACCACCCTTTATACTATTAAATTACCCACAACTGCGCTAAAAACAAAAAAAAGAAAGTTATACTCACCTACCTGCGATCCTTTGATGAACGGAGCCGCCGCCTCCTCCCTGTCCATGCATAGGACATCTTCCTATCAGCACAGGAGGCACGATGCTGTGACATCATCGCGCCCGCCTGTGCTGAGAAGCAGATGTCCGCTGTCTATGGTCTCGGGGTCTTGTAAACCGCAAGCCTGAAGTGTCTTGTCGTTTACAAGACAGTTAAGCTGCAGAATGCATTTTAACTAGATCAGTGTCTGCAGACACCGATCTAGTAAATAGTAAAGCAAGTATTAATGGTGGCCCCGGGGTGGGCCCCACAGAGTCAGTGGGCCCGGGGCAGCCTCCCCCTCTGCCCCCACCCTGCTAGCTATGCCACTGGTGCCAGGGAACTTGGGAGTAAGTGGTGAATACAGGAATCATCGCCCTTAGGTCCTTGGCCCTTCTCTCTGCTCCAGTGGCACTGTCGCTATGACATAGTGGGCATCTGTGCACATAACACTTTAATGCTGGCACCTGTATTAGAGAAAATGACCAGGAACCTGAGAAGAATGCTATCCATTGAGATCATAGCAGTACTATGCAGACGTAGAATAATATAAGTGACTCTGCAACTCTCTTACCTGTGTTAACTCAAGGATCTTTAACTGGAGCAACTTTTCTTGTACAGGTCCTAGACTGTACAGTTTAGCGCAAATTTTTTAACTATTATTCAGAATCTAGGGCACCTACAACATTCAACTGTAATAGCACAAAGATGTAGTTTTAGTGGTCACAGTATTCACTTTCGATATAGTGCTAGGAGGTTTAGATGATTTTTTAACCACATTATAATAATAATAATAATAATAATAGTATTTTTTTAACTGCTTATTTAATAAAGATTTTCCAAGTGATAACAATGAAAAAACAAGAACAAAACATAATACTTACAATTTGAAATTAGATGGCTTGTTAACCACTTCCGTACAGCCCATAGACCATATACGTCCAGAAGGTGGTTGTCAATTTCTGCAAGGACGTACCGGTACATCCAAGCAGAATTCAGCTGTAACTTCAGCCGGAGCTCCAAGAGAGAAGGCAGGGGAAGGTTTGTTAACTTCCCTGCCATCCTGATCGCTGTGTATACAGCACTCAATGAGCGCTGTATACAGCCCTATGGGCGCTGCCATCTTGTGGCTCCCCTCTGACCCGGCGGTCTCGTGATCCACCGGGATCAGAGTCTGTTAGAGCTGCTGGGTCCCAGTAACGGACAGGAGGCTGTATTCCTCCTGCAACTGGGGCTAAATGTACCAGCCCTAGTTACAGGGGAAATCAGCCTCCCCAACAAAAAAAAAAGTCATCAGTCAGATGTCCCCAAAGGTCTATTATGACCTTATGGGGACACAATGTAAAAAAATTAAATAAATAAAAAAGTAAATAAAATAATTTAAAAAATAAATAAAATAATATTCCAATAAAACGTACTTATTAAACGCTATAGCCCCACCCCCGACGACACCGCGTGTCCCAAGGGTACCAGATAGCAGTGAAGTCTAAATGATCTATAATTGTGGTGGTAAGGTGCTCAAGGCATCTAATATCCTTAATTCTAGAAAATAAATCAGATATGGCCAGGGATGGCTGCTTCCAACAATGGGCTATGAGACGCCTAGCTGCTGTCAACATATGGAGTGAAAGTGCCAAAGAGTTCTTCCCTAAGGGAGTAGGAAACACATTAAGTAGAGGGTCTAAGGAAATTTGTCAGGGGAAAGTGTCATGTAATGTTGTCTGACCTCACCAGAGGAGGGTTAGATATATAGGCAATCCCAGGAAATATGAATGAGAGACCATGTAGCAGTGCAACATCTCCAAAAGCTCTCAGGGACAGTAGGGTTCAGGTAGTGGTGGAATTCAGAAGTGTGGTACCAATTCATTAGCACCTTATATTGGTTTTCTCTACACACAGACGTTTTTGCAGCCTTTCACCAAAGAGTACACCATGTTTCAATGGAGAGGGTCTTAGACAAGCGGTCCTCCCATTTCTGCATGTAGGAGTGCTTCGGCGGGTGGTCAGGGGAGGGATAAAGCAGGATAGAGTAGATTGAAGAAATAAAACCCTTACTGGAAGAGCCTGATATACACAGATGTTCCATTGAGGCTGGCCATGAAAAAGAGATAGCATAATGTACAATTTGCCAGTAAAGGAATCTACTCTGCATAGTGATGGAGAATTTTTCCTGTAAGCTATCAAAAGGAAGCACTTTTGTTTGTTGTTGGATCCACAGTATCCACAAAACTTAACAGTCCTTTCTGGAACCACAGATCAGACATGCAAGTTGTCTTGCTTGCAGGGAAATGTGAATGGAGAAGAAGGATGTTAGCGATGAATTTATGGAGGAGATAGGAAATTGTCTAGTGCAGGTTTTTCAAATAGCTTGCGTGTGCGACATTGAACCCAGTAGCATATGTGTAGAAAGTATGGGTTATTCCAAAGGAGTGTATTTGTATGAGCAGGGGCCAGACAGTTTTTCAGGTTCCATCAACTTTGTGTAAAACCAAAATGGACCATGTCAGTATATGCCGTCTAATAATAATAAGATTCCCTGAGACTCACTTCTCACCAACAGGACCAGCCTCAAGATTCTGTGTCGTGTCCAGGTCCAGATGAATTGCAGTAGGGCTGCCTGGAGCAACTTCAGGTCACCCATGGGCACAGGAATGGGAAGTGTCTTCAACAAATAAAGCAATGTTTGCAGTTCAGTCAACCTAATTGTCGAAATACAACCAGAGTCCACACATTGCTGTACAGAGGGGGAAAATTATGTGCACAATGGCATTGTCTACTACCTTGGCAGAATGGGACAAAGCCCTCTTGGTCTTTATGAATTAGGGAAGGTAACCAGCAATCGAGTCAAATAGCTGGGGGTTTCAGTAAATTATTTTAGGCCAGTGTTGAGCAATGCGATTGGCCCCTAGTTTTTGCTGTCTGTCTTGTCCCTTCTAGGATTAAGTACTAAAGTGATAACAGAATATGACATAGTGGAGGGGATAGGGACACCTATGAGAAAGGTGTTAAATAGGGAAACAGGTAAGAAGCTCTAAGCTATAGGTTTTATAGTAAAGTTACGTCAACCCCTCACGACTGTGAGATTTACTGAAAGGTCCTTAATGATAGCTGATATTTCCTTCTGATTTAAGGTGGACTGTAACAGGGGCATGACCTTACCAGGTTACAGAGCCCACAGATGAATCATTCATCATGTGCAAAAATGGAATGTTACCAAAGAAGTAGTCAGTGAGTGTATGGCTCCCATGAGGTGGTATAAAAAGGTGTAAGCCTTATCTTTAGTATTATAAACTGGTCTTCCTCTTAGGGTACCCTAAATGATAATGAATCTGCCATGATGGTTAATTGGGAAGAAGTAATCTGTAGGGGGCAATTAGCAGAGAGTAATATAGTGGCTCCTGCCTTTTTCCCTTCATTAGTGGCAAAATAGGCTACAGGGAAATATATATGGGCAAAGTTAAAGTAAAGTACTAGAAGCAAAATGGGTTTTCTGCAGAAATACCACATCTGCCACACAATACCACACAACCTACCTCTCTGGGCCATCAAGGAAAATGGAAAATCCTAGTGATAGGTTGCCTGATTTTCTTGTAGGAGGGTAAGAAGTGGATAGTGATATCGATGTTTCTGCAGTGTGATCCAAGAGAGGTCAGGATAGAGTTGTATTGATGCCCTATCAAAATTAAAGGGTATATCCTTTTGACATAACAAGCTCTTTAGTGTCGAATTTGTGAATGCAGCAGTTAATGTCTCTTGGGTGAGAAACAGTTCTATCCAATGTATGTCAGATTCCCCCAGGTTCAGACTAAAGATAGGTCTCCTGTAGCTGCAAGCACAACCTACACTCTTATATTATTTTTCGCCTTCTCTTATTTATGTCCCCCAGGTGGAGGTGGGCGTCTTTAGAGGTGAGCACAGTAGAGTGAGCTTGCACTATCTCCGACAGCTGAAAGTTCCACTGGTGCTGGAGCAGTGGAAGGCAGTGCACATCGTAGGGAACTATGGCAGGCAGCCACTGTGCGGGAGGAGGAAGACACTAGAGTGCAGGCAACGTGAGGAGGCTGGAGGTTAGGATTCAGGGCTGGGGAGTCACTTATACTGGCAGAAGAATGGCCTCTGTTTCTGGCCATGTGGGTCCAACAGAAGGCAGGAAGCCCAGTTTAATGAAGGTTGAAAATGAGAGCTTTAAGCTGATACAGCCATTCTCTCAGGCTTCTGGACTCACCTCCATATGTTTTAATGTTAATTCTGTATAGTTTATAATATTTTGTTTCTTATTTATTGTATTATGTTTGATGCTGTTTATGTATTTTTTTATGTTTGATTGGCTGCTATGATGAAGACATTTGAATTTCTTTTTGAAGAATTTATAAAGTTGCATCTTATTTTATCTCAGTCGTTGCTGGGGGTTCTCGGGAATGTAAGAACAGAGTCATTCCAGGACGCAGCGCAGACAATGAATGAAGCAAGGCTTTACTGAGATGGGTTTATACAACAGAAGTATTGTATTGGACAGCAGCTTGTACAGTGTCTTAGAAAGCTGCCTTGAGAAAGATTGTTATTCCAGTCCTTGTTGGGGTTAAGATAAGCATCTGTTCCATAACAGTTGAAAATGTTCTCTTTGTTACCTTATTAAATGTTTTCCGAACTTCTTTCAAAGTTCTGAATCCTCTCGGAACTTGTTTATTTTTTAATACTTTCAACAACATTGCAGAATAAATTGCTGCTTTAGAAGAACACTTCTTAAATGGCATTTTCTTTTTCAGTTTGGAAAAATTAAGAGGATAAAAGAAAGCATTCTAAAGTAAACATGTAACCCCGAGAATAGGAAGGATACTAGAATCACAACTTTCTGTAGAGTATTGTGTGATGTGATAAAATATATCTTTGCATAATAACAGGTTTAAAATATATGGCCTTAGTCTTGTTCCTCTTTAAATTGCCAGTTTTAGATTGTAGTAGAATTGTAACATTTTAACATACAGATTAAAAATGTAAAGCTAAGACCAACAATGACTATACAATACCAAAGTTAAATCACCATTGTCTGACACCTGCGTTCAGTTCAGTAAATTTAAGATGTTAAAGAATGTTATGAGAGGTGTTGAGAGAGATTAGACTAGCATGCCTGTGAGAGTAAGGTTTCTATAACATACACTCCTGATTCTATCCCACCCTACTCTCTGGTTCAGATACTTCAAGACTCAAACCTCACAACGGCACAGTTGGAAAATATTATTAACTCATTATGTAACTGTAATCCATTGAGACTGATTGCCAACATAAACATAATAATTATATAATGAATTCCCAGCAGGGCAGAATGTTAAACAATAGACCACCAGGCTAGGTTTTCTGGGTGGAATGTAAGGCATCACAAATAGTTTTTGTTCATATTTGCTTTTACAATAATAATAAAAACATATATATCTGTAAGTATAAGTGCATTTTTCTTCAGACGGATATTAGCAATACTGTTACTTTTCTATAACTGGCTTAGAAAAGACATCACTGTTGCACATGATGGCTTAGTAGTCAGGAAAGAACTGTAGTAGTGAAGCTGCACACTCAGAATAATTAGTTCAGAGGATAAATGTGTGAACTGTTCACTTTTAACATACTTGTCTATGAGTATCTGGATCATATACTGCTTTGAGAGAAAGGCGTTAGGTTCTTTAGCCTAACATGTGTGCTTATCATTTCCCTCTCTCATCCTGTCTCTAGCCCCCAAAAACAACAGATTCTGCTGTGCTGAAGTACAACACATTTTGCATTGTTGATGTATTAGTCAGACGTTATGCTCCACTACAACTGGCCATACGCCACTGTCTTTTCCCTTGAGTCACTCTTGCTCCAGCAGTACATGATGGGTGGTATGCAGGTTACCCACTGCCAGTGTAATTTACAGAACATTATCAATTGGGTACAAAACCGTATGTATAACTAGAGTTCTTGAAATGGAGTCACTGGTTAACTAGTAAAGATAAGTAGTATTTAAACATTTTCTTAACAGAGAGAATATCACAAAAATGAAAATAATTGAATCTTTATTTTGGAGTAACACCTATTCTCTGATCCCTGGCCTTAAAATAGTGGACAGAGAAATGAAAATCATAGAATGGTTATTATTTATAGGATGGCCTTCCAAAAATTAATTGTCATTAAGAAATATTTTTGTTGTACTGTACATGCTATTGAAATGGTTTTTATGGCTATCATCATGAAGCAACACTAAGTAGTGACATCATAGCATACATAATGAATACCTCCTTGCATTGTTACTGACAGGCTTTGCATTCATATTTTTCCTACCACGTTCCATGTCAGTCCCCAGAAGTCACAGTTCAGGGGCAGCCAGTGATCCAGTAAACTATCAGTTGCATTATAACACATTATTCCAAGAAGAGATGTAAATCTTAGTAACAGAAAAAGTGTATGACCTCAGTGCCATTCATTAGGTCCAGCTGGTAAGAACTTGGTTACAATAACATCTAATCAGGCTTTAATTACAGAAATGAATCCCCAAAGCTTTATGACCTTAACATCAATGTTAATACACAGATGATGTCAGATTCTTTATAGCTCAAGAAGGTCTTTGAGAATCTGCCAGGGACATCACTTGACTGTTGACTGATATACATCTGGTAGAACAACTATTCAATGCAAAGGCATAACTTGAAGTTCCCAGGCCCCAATGCAAAATCTCTAATGTGACTCCTACCTACCTTCTGTCATTTAGGATAGTAGCATATTTTATAGTACAGAGGGACATTTATTTCCCTTTTAGGGTCCAGGATCTGGTAGTCCACCTCTGTACCTCTGCGCCCACTATGGCTACACCCCCAATAGCTGGTCTAAACTAACCCAATATCCCATAAACTAAACCATACATTGGGGGAATTTACTGACACATATATGACAGAAATCCAGCATAGAAGTGACACATCTTTGGCGATTTGTGCCAAACATGCACCACCTTGTTGTTTTTGCAAACTGATCTCCACTTTTTAAGAAAGTGGGCAGAATGGGACAGAGATCAAGGAGGGCCTCAGCCTGTCATATTTACTTTAACACACACCAGGAAAAGGGCCCTGGGAAAGTCTATACTTCCTTATGGGAGCTAAGGGTGAAGAACATTTAAGATTAAGATTAAGACTCTGTACCCCAGTCTAGTCAACTTTGCTAAATTACTTTCTCAGATTTATCTGTTATCATTTTGGATGCCCAATATTGTCCAAATCACACAATAAACATGGTCATGTAATTGTACAATTGCAGCATTTTAATCCTTTGATTTATGAATGTTACCAACTGTTTGGTCCAGTCTTTACTGGCGCATTCACTAATAATCTTTGCACTTGCCTAACTTGCTTAAATGTACTCCTCTACATATTTCCATGCTCTGTGAGTTCTGATTAAATACCTCGAACAGACCCACACACTGTGATTTGGGCATCACCCACAAACTCTTAGGAACCAAAGCTTCCTAAAATGCAGGTACTGTACACTGCAATGCAAAATGTACTCATTCACTAATACTCCTTTAATCTGTTGATCCAGAAATTTTGATAATTCAGCAGTTGTTCCAGGACAAAATAGCAGGGTTATCTGGTATCCCTCTGGACAGAAGTAGAAAAAAGTTATGAGACTTCTTTAATTACACAAAATGACAGTTCGAGATAAAATTTTGTATTAGACTTTGTTTTTTTTTTTTTTGTTTTTTTTTATCCTAACTAATAATTTATTAACACTTTCCTATGATCGTGTGATGCCACATTTAACAAATTTGATAATAACAGGAGTGACTGGATAAGATTTTATTTAAACTGTTCGGTCATCCATTGATTGACAGGATTAGACTAAATACAGCCAATCTATACTATATGTTTTGGTACAGTACATGTGCAAACTATCACCGTTATGAATGTCCGCTGCTCTCATCCGTCTTGGATGAGAGCAACAGACATTAATGGTAGTAGTGATGGATGCAGATGGAGCCTGCCTGCATCTTTTCCCATTGACTCTAATTTAAAAAACGTGACTGAAGCTATTTTCCATTATGTTTCTTTCTTTTTGTAATGGAAGAAAAAGTCCTGCATGCATAACTTTTTCTTCCATCAGAAAAGTAAAAAACATGACAGGAGAAAGATTCCGTCAAGTATTTTACATGACAGTGAATGTAGAAGGTCACCAGATGGAGGGGGCTCCGTTTGCATCAGCCACTCTACTACTGAAAGAGAAGAGTGGACATTAAGAACAGTAGTGTGAACCTACCCTTAGGCTGTGAACTCCACAGCTGATACCTAACAAACCCAGTCCATTTTCTGTACAGTGCTAGGGAATAGGTCAGCTCTACTTACAGTAAATAACTAAATATCCCATGTAGAGTTGCTGTTGCTGCCATTTTGAAGGGCTTATCTTTCACAACAGCTGGCACAGAGCTATTGAACACATAGTGTATTTGTCTCCTTAATATTTGCAATGTATTGCTCATTCAGTGTACACAGACTGGATACATATACTGACCTTTTTTTTCTCATGTAAAAGGCTTGGACCGCATGAGTGCCTGCTATATTTACTCAGTCTACGTGTTAGTGATACATACATCCCTTTGATTATATGTCTTTGGGCTTGATATGTTAACAGAGGCTTGAAAAAGCATTTGCTGATACAGTATAAACATTGTAACTTGCACGTTTAAAGTAGAGTAAATTTGGTCTGTGCTGCCGCCTAAACTAATCTACAAGAGAGAGGAAATCATTCATTAATGTGCAGAATCTCTTTGAGGCCGGCAGGCATGTTTCTGTTACATTTGGGTTATGTCATTAGACAAAGAAACATTTAATGTACAGAGATGTTATAAAGAAGTCTGGCAAAAGTGCAAGTTTAGCTTTATGGCTAATCTTGTGATGTCACTTTGTGAGCCTAGTCCCCCACTATATCAGACTCAGATCTTTGGCATGCCCCCCTGTTCGATCCTTCCTCCCACAATTAAAGTGTCTATCAGATGGAACTGCAGGGCAAAGGTTGGCGAGCCAGACCAGACACTTTCTTGATCTAGTGTTATGATACAGGGGACATCACAAGCAGATGGGAAACAAGTGGTGGCTCATGTTTCTACAAATAAACTTTGGAAGGCAGCTCTTGTAAAATTTTCCAATGATACTTTATTAAAAAAATGTACATACTGGCATATAATAAAATAAATAAGGACTAAGTTGCTGTGATTAAATATGTATATATCATACTGCGTTATGAGTTGTGTCTACTTTTGGTTCAATGTATCAGTAAGCATGGCTGAACTGTGGGTTTCCTGTGTCCAGTAATTCTAATTTGTATGGTGCAGATGATCAATTGAACTGGATGTATGTCCAGTGCAAGTCTTTGTGTGTGGAATGTAGCAGACATCCTGACTCCTGGTCAGTCTGAGAGCATGGCTGGTCAGGGCTCTTTATATCAAACAAAGACAATGTGGCTCAGGGAACCCTTACCAGTTCAGTGATGTCAACAATTGGCATGTGGAAGATTAATAAGTGCCCCAAATTATGTATCTGGTATGCCTGGACTTGTAAAAGCATGTCGCATCTCTTGTGACATTATATCTATATGTGGCACCGCCAAGTGTTATAGCATATTCCAATAAAATATATCATACCTATCTGGGCAGGGCCACACCTGCCATGAGATGATCTGAGGCAACAGAGAGGCTAGGTTCACCCTTGTCTCTGAATTTAATGCATGTCATTGGACCACCCAGTCATGGGTGGGAGATTCCAGGGAGTAGGCATGGGCAGCACGGTGGCTTAGTGGTTAGCACTGCAGCCTTGCAAGGCTGGAGTCCCCGGTTTACCTGGGAAACCACACGGACCCCATAGACTATGTGGTTTCCGTACGAAGCAAGTGGAGAGAAAAGTGCTGCAAGCAGCACTTTCCTCTCTGCATGTTTCGTGCGGAAACCGACCGGTAACCACACGGACCCCATTATGGGGTCCATGTGGTTTCCCAGATAAACCGCTTTTTATGCGTATAGGTTTCAGTTTGAGGGGTCCCCAAGCGGACTCCCCGAACGGAAACCCGAACGCAGATGTGAACCGGCCCTAAGTCTGTCTGACTCTAGCTATACAGAAGCATGCCTCACTAACCTAGTGCAGGCCTAATACCTGGCACCAAACACAGTAGTAAAACTGACCTTAACTGCCACAGGGGTCCTCTCTCTCCCAGGCTGCAAACCTGTCAGCTCTCCTTTAACCAGGCTTCCTTCCCCAGTAATGAATATCAGGAAGCCTCACCTGAGAGCCCCTGGGACTAGGAAAAACCCATAGTGGACTAGGGGTGTGAACTGGAAGACTCCCACTGCCAACCTGTCCTCCAGTCCAGAAAATCCAGCCCATGTAACTTAAATAAAGAGCCCTAGCAGACTATGTTCAGCTAGAGAAACCTGTATCCTTCTGGATTTCAGTTATCGTGCCTGACTGAGGAAACCAGGTGAGATATACACCCCATCCACAAGTTTACCATACCCTTTACCACAGGTTGTTCTTAGCTCTAAACATCCCCACATTCCGAAGAGAGTAAATATCGCTTAGGCTTGTTACGCTTTTGTTGTGAGTGGTTTGGGTATATTGGTGTCTCACCTACCATAAAGTGGTGGGTAGTTGCAGCTATTTGTGTGAATGTGTGATTGTAGAGGTTGCTTCACTCCTGTGTAGCCTAGTGTGATAGGTGAGTTAAAAGGGAGTATTAAAAGCAGATTCCTACTTTTATGGTCACATCCAGAGTCAAATGTGTGTGTGGTAAGGTAAACGGATACCAGAAAGAACTGGTTGGCAGTCCTGACTCCCCCAACTGCAAATTTTGAGAGAAGAAAAATATGCTGAATGTAAACACCAATTTTTTGTTCTCAGGGATGCCACCCTCTCCCCACTGAAAACATATGCTTGCATGTGTACAAGAAGGTCTGTGTCTTGGAGTGGCCTTGATGTAATAATTCAGGAGGTAATTTGACAGTTGAATAAGCTTAGGTCACAGCACCCTTTACTTACTACTTAATTCAATAGTAAAACGGAACATAAGAAAGGTAATATATATTTTTAGAGAAAAATGCTTCTTTCTCCACATACCTTTTCCTGTTCCTGTGCTGACTTTTGCTATGAATTATCTGTTGAATTTCTTTTTTGCTGGAGCAAAAGTACATAAGTTCACAGAGGTATCAGATTATATAGAAGAGTAAGGAGAAGAGAGGGGAGGGGAAGGAGTGAGTAAGAGCTGAGTGAGAGACGAAAATATAGACAGACAGACAGCTAAGTAAGAATCATTGTATTTTATGCCAAATGCTTTATTCTCATCAATATAGGTTAGTACATAATGTCTTATAAGACTCTGCTGTAGCTTCTGAGTGTAAGAGAAGGGGTTATGGGGCAGATTCTTCTCTACTTTCTGTGTGCTGTCTATGGCAGACATTATAGCAGCTGGTTTCCAACCAGCAGCTCAGGGAGAACTGAAAATTAGAGACAGAGGCAGCAGAGAGGAAAACTGGTTATATAATGGCCGGAAAAACTGTGTTACTACACACACTGTACTACTGGTTTATGCAAAGCTTGTTAATAGTTAAGGTATGCTTTAAAGGTGAAAGGTTAATTGAATAAGCAAGGGGGCATCATATAGTGCTCAATGCAATTTCAAGGGATTGCCCTAACTGGACAATTCCTTTTATTTGTTAGAAAAGTCCCTGGTGATAAGCTATCAACAGGGTGTGCTACTGGTGGGAATACAAGTGGTAAGTTGTGGGGGATTTGCTGGATCTTTCAGAATAAGATATCCTTCTCCACTAATACAGGAAAATCCAAAAGTCAAAATTCTCCCATAGGTAATTTGAAAATTACATGGAAACCAGTCAAATAATATAGTACATTTAAGGTTAGTTATAGTACCTAAAGTACTTTGATTATAATTCTTACCTCAATTCTGAGAGGTCTAATCATTCTTTCTCCACAATTGTTCTATTAGAATACTAGTAGCACTACACCTCAGCACATTATGCTAACATTTCTTATCCTAAGCTATCCTTCCTCAGAACATGACCCCTCCATCTAGCAGTTACCCTGTGCTCCCTGCACTTAGTATCTATATATTCATAGATACCAGCTGGTGACAGGCTCATACAGCTTCAG
Organism: Leptodactylus fallax; assembly: GCA_947044405.1. Taxonomy (NCBI): domain Eukaryota; kingdom Metazoa; phylum Chordata; class Amphibia; order Anura; family Leptodactylidae; genus Leptodactylus; species Leptodactylus fallax. Next base: position 3,766,975 of record CAMRHE010000083.1, read on the forward strand.
TTTTATGACCTTATTTATTAAAAGATGACTGGACCATTGTATCAAATAAGCCCCCTTATCTCTTGTGTCTCCTATTTCCTATTTAAAATGTAAGCTCATGCGACCAGGGCCCTCACTCCTATTGTTTGATATGTTTATTTCTTTGTCACATTATAATGTCAAATGCTGTCTGTTCATGTACCATCTGATTTATAAAGTGTTGTGTAAAATGTTGCCGCTGTATAAAGTTTATTATTAATATTAGTAGCACGCAACCAGGATCTCATTACAATAAATGAAAGGTGGATCTGCTAAAAGGGATGTGTCTGTGTGTGAGAATGGGTATGTTGTCAGTGTTAAAGCTATGTGACAACAGACTACGCAAGGTGCAGATCAATATAAAAATTATGCCATGTCAACTACAACCTCCCACCACCATCACTAACATTCTGTCTGCTTTTTTCATTTCCTATAATTTATATCTAACCCTATTTCAGTGTTTAGTAAAGCCTAGGGAAAATAGGAAAGATGGACCAGAGATAGATCAGATAGAATAGGATGAAATTTAACAGCCGGAGCAGATCACAGTGGGTGGCCGGAACAACATTTCCCATCTGCTGTCAAACTCTGCTTTTCTGACATTTTTCCTATCAGCCCCCCTTCAGGTAGATCCATGCAGAAAACTGGACCTTGCTAATCTAGAATGACCTGTTATGGTATAAAGTGTTATTCTCAGGGGGGCGGAGCCTAGCCGCGATACGACATGGTCGCATAGTTTCTGAGCTCCCAGCCTGAGTCTCAGCAAGCGACATTTACACAGCGACCAGCCCGTGGAGTGACACTCTAAAACTACCCTAGGAACGGGAACTTACCTGGGACGATGCCTAGGAAGCGCAAATCGGTGGTGAAGCCGCAGAAGATCCTGGACTTCTTCTTCTCTCACGGAGGAGGAGAGGAGCAAGATGGCGACGGCCCGCGCACTGAGGCGACCTCCGGAGCCTCGACTCCTTCTGGAGACCCTCCGGAGGATGCGCTTTCTCTTTCGCTGTCCGCACAGAGGAGAGCGCTGTCGGCCCCGTCTCTGCATCAGCTGATGGAGCGGGCGGACTCCGGATCACATGCATCTCCCTCCCCGGCGGGCCGGGACGGGAGCAGATCCCGGGCCTACCCAAAATGGCGCCGCAGGGCCTACAACTGCAGCAAGCCTGGGAACGCAGCAATCGCCCACCGCGAGTCCGGTAAGGCAAAAGCCCAAGTTACAGAGCGCTGGTCTGCAAGGAGAGGAGGCGAGCGACACTATACCACATACACCCCCAGCTATTGATTTCTTTGCAGATATCCCGGCGACGGAAAGTTTGTTAACTGAGGCTTCTATGAAAAATATGCTTATGGCCTTTTGTAAGTCATTAAAGACAGACATGTCCCTAATGGTGAAACCGCTAGATAAAGATCTTCAAGAGTTAAAAAGTCACACGGTACATGTTGAAGCTAAAATGGCGGAATTTGCTGCATCACATAATGTGCTTATAGATGCGCACTATGACGTAGAACGGGATGTGACCTTTCTTAAAGCTAAGCTAGCCGACTTAGAAGACCGTTCCAGAAGAAATAACTTAAAATTTAGAGGGATCCCAGAATCAGTACCTCCAAAAGACTTAACTGTTTTCCTCCAAGATATGATAAGATCGCTACTACCGAATCTCACGGAAATAGACTTAACTATTGATAGGGCTCACAGAGTTCCGAGACCCTCGCATTTAGATGAAACAGTACCCAGGGATGTTCTGGCAAAAATCCATTTTTACCGTACTAAAGAGCTGGTTTTGGTGACCTCACGGAAGATGGACCGACTACCTGATCCATATCACAAGATTTCTATTTATTCAGATCTCTCAGCCACGACATTACAAATCCGGCGACAATTCATCCCTCTTACCGCAGCATTACGCCAGCATCACATTCTATACAAATGGGGATTCCCGGTCCGGGTGATCATCTCCCGCAATAATTTGATACATGTTATCAAGTCACTGGAGAAAGGGAAAAAAATTGTTAAGCGCATGGAATATTCCGATGGTTGATCCTCCACTCCACAACCCACCCGGTCCAATATCGGATGGGTGGCGCCAAGCGAAAACCCAAAGACGTCCACAAAGAGGACTACAAAGCTAGAGACTCACCTATCTTGGATTCCATATGTTCACGGAAGTTGAACTTGTCCCCCCAAGATCACGACAGCTGCTGGTCCGCTTTACTTTGTTTGTCTTTCTTCTCCTTTTTTTTCTTTTGTTGCAGCTAAGATGGGTCGCCCATCGGTTCTGTAGTTTATATGGTTTGTTTCCTTTCTGGTTCTGGTTCTGGCACACTGGGCGAAATGAATACAATTGGTGGAGACATTCTCGCCTCCTGAAAACGGGGACATCCTTTGGTATGGGCAAGTGTGGTAAGACTCTTAATGCATTTCTGACTGTGTACTATGGTGCTTAAAATTATGTCCATGAATGTCAGAGGGTTGAATTCTCCTCAAAAAAGGGCCAATTTATGGCGAGAGGTACGGGATCAAGGCTGTGACATTCTGGCAGTGCAGGAGACCCAACTTTTGAAGGTAGACGCCTTTCGCCTTCGACACCCAGCGTACCCAAATGTATTTCATGCTCACTATTCCTCAAAACGTAGAGGGGTATTGATTGGAATTAGGGACTCGGTAGAGTTCCAACTACTGTCACAGTACGCAGACCCGGGGGGGCGCTTTATAATACTAAATTGCAGTCTCAATAATATTACCTATACGCTGGTATCAGCCTACGCCCCCAACAGGAAACAAGTGGCATTCTTAGGTAGACTGGTGTGTCGACACGCCGCCCTTCTCTCTCGCAAGCGTTATGGTGCCATGAATTATTTGACGCCTGGCGTATCCTCCACAATACTGAGAGAGATTATACTTACTTTTCTTCTGCACATAATAGTTATTCACGGATAGATCTATTTTTACTTGAGCAATCCAGCCTCCCTATGGTTTTGCAATCTGATATCTCAGTAATCACCTGGTCAGATCATGCAGCAATAACCTTAACCCTAGCGGAAAAATATGAATGCCCAAGAGCGTTTGTATGGCAGTGCAACGAATTCTTAATGTCACAACCGAAATTAAAAGCAACTTTAGAGAATGATCTGAAGGAATTCTTTATGATTAATGCCCCCTCTGCCCCTGGCCCTGATGTCCTGTGGAACTCTCATAAGGCCTTTATTAGAGGAACGTTCATTCGCCTGGGGCATATAGAAAAGAAAAATAGACTGGCAGAGATAGATAGATTGCTCCACCAAATTAAATCCATCGACAATAGCAATAAAAAGTCTCCCTCTCCATCCAATGCAGCAAAATTGATGACATTACGCCACCAACTGACAGCTTGTTTATTGCATAAATATGAGAAAAATCTAAAAAGGACCAAAGCTACATATTATTCTCAGTCCAATAAAGCAAGAAAACTCCTAGCCTCCAAACTCAAACAAAAACATGCGAAATCTAGAATTCAATTCCTTCACAGTAAAGATGGCACTTATAAAATATATGACTCTAGAGGCATAGCTGATGCCTTTAGGTCATTTTACGAAGGCCTCTACAATATCGTGGAAGACACAGCGGTCGCTCCCCCAACGAGCGATGACATTGAACGCTTTCTTGTAGCTGCCCAATTACCCAAGCTCACCGAGTCACAACTGGACTCTTTAAACACACCCATTACTTCAGAGGAGTTGTTGTCAGTTATCAAATCACTGCCATCTCACAAGTCTCCGGACCCTGATGGCCTTACCAATGAATACTACAAACGATTTTTCCCAATCCTGAAAGACCCGCTGCTGTCCTTTTTGGCGGCCGCGATGAATTCCGGTACCATCCCAAAAGAGAACCAAGAGGCTTTGGTGGTTACGCTACCAAAGCCGGGAAAACCGACCACTGAGCCCCAAAACTTCCGACCTGAAAATCTATGCCAAATTACTAGCAAGCAGATTAGCAGCCTGTCTCCCGAGCTTGATAAATAATGATCAGGTGGGATTTGTCAAGGGGAGGCAATCTTATGACAATACCAGACGCATTTTGAACCTCATGCATCACATTGACGGTAGGAAAGTGGAGGCGGTGATCCTTGCGTTGGACGCTGAGAAGGCGTTTGATCGCATTTGCTGGTCGTATGCCTTCTCGGTGCTCAGAAATATGGGGTTCTCTGGAGCTATTTTGAAGGCGATAGAGGCGTTATACTCCGCGCCCTCTGCGAGAGTGTTCACTAATGGAGTAGTATCGGACCCTTTTCTGATAACAAATGGGACCAGACAGGGATGCCCCCTGTCGCCCCTGATATTTGTTCTTTCCATGGAACCATTGGCCCAAACGCTCAGACTAGATACCAGCATAGGGGGCATTGATATAGGGAATAAAACTCATCTTATATCGCTCTACGCTGATGATATTATTCTCACCCTGTCTAAGCCACTAACTTCTGTCCCCCGCCTAATGGATATTATTACTAAGTTTGGGCAACTATCGTTTTACAAATTGAATATGGCCAAATCACAGGCGCTACCTTTGAATGTCCCTCCTTCTTCGTTTCATCAAATGAAGTCGAATTATGACTTTGACTGGAGGGAGGACAATGTCCAATACCTGGGGACATAGATGACAACGTCCCCAGAGACCCTTTATCGAAGTAACTACATACCAATGTTAAAACTACTACAAGAAGAGACGGAGTGAATGTCAAAAACAGATACCTCCTGGATAGGCCGAGTAGCGGCCTTTAAAATGTTACTTCTACCTAGGCTTTTATATTTGTTTCGCACGCTCCCGATACCCATTCCCGTTTCCTTTTTTGAAACAACACAAAGGGTGATATCAAAATTTGTATGGAATGGGAAGAGACCCAGAATCAACAAAAGCTGCCTATTCAAACAAAAGGAGGCAGGAGGGCTGGGAGTTCCGTTGATAAGAAACTACTATATAGCCTCACTGGTCACTCAGTGCGCTAGGTGGAAATCAATGGACACCTTGGTTCCATGGTTGCACATAGAACAGGCGTTTATCGCTCCTCTAAAACTGGAAGATGCGCTGTGGTTACCCTTTTGGAACATTTTAGCTCCTAGATCCTTCTCCCCGGTCATGGTTGCCTCATTGGCGGCATGGAAGATAATGCACGGGAAAGCTAACCCTATGAAACACTTTCATATTTCTGAGATGCCTTTGTCACTAATGTCATGGGTAATCGACGACTTAAGAATTTCGGATTGGGAGTCGAGGGGGATCACACAGATTTCTCAATTATATTCTAACACTAAACAACCTATATTGTTTGCAGACCTTAGACAGAAATACGGGCTCCCTATAGGCGACTTCCGTAAATATTTTCAAATATGGCACTTCGTGTCTAAGCATCCCGTGACGCTTTTGCCTCACAGTGGCGCCCTTTTCACTTGGCTTTCTACCAAGGTGAGAGGATTGCGTTTTCTGTATGACAAAATGGACGAAATATCGACCTTCACTAGATCTACCCCATTCCGGTATTGGGAGAGAGATTTGGGGATAGTCATCACCCTTGAGGAATGGCAGCAGGCAGTTAGGCTCATCCATCTATCCTTAAAGTGTAGCACGCACATTGAGACGGCCATGAAAATAGTATTACGATGGTATAGGACCCCGATTATGCTACAGTTAGCCTATCTCTCTGAATCAGGGAACTGTTGGAGGGGATGTGGGGGTAGAGGATCCCTTATCCATATTTTGGGGAATTGCCCCATAATTCAAGGATACTGGGACGGGGTCTTCGGGATGCTATCGGAGCTATTCGATTTCCAACTCCCATACACCGCTAGCATGGCTATCCTGATAACCAGAATTCCCAATGCACTAAAGGCATACAGAAAACTTATCTGCAAAATTCTGACTATAGCCAAATTGATGTTGGTGCAAAGATGGAGGACAGTAGCTCCTCCGCTCATGTCGGATTTGTTAACAGCCATAAATAGCACATACACTTATGAAAGAATAATCGCCCTGGGAAATAACTCTTTCCACAGCTTTGAGAAAATCTGGGAGGCGTGGATTTACTCTCGATTTATTCTGAAAGAGAACCGGGGGGTCGCAGGAAGTCCGGGAGGGGGGATGCACTGATGCAATGACTGCAATAAATGGGCGAGGGGGGGTCAAACCAGTCAAATTTGTCAAACTGGCCAATCTCGAGGTAGAGGAGGCAGAAGAAGGGGGGAATTCAGAAATGATAAAACGGAGTTTTGGTTTCTACACACTAATAGAAGCCTTACAACCAAGGGAAGGTTGATACTAAGGAACATGTTCTAGGAATGATTCAAGATAGCCCGCTGACTGTGCCTGAAAGTTACTGTTATAGTTAAGGTTTACTATGTTAGTACGTTGCATATCTGTTTTATTGATGTATGACTTACAGATGTATTTTGGAAAAGAAAGTAATATGTTATTTTGCATACTATACTGTACTGCATACCAATGTACATGGTGATATATGTCAATACTGTATTTCACCTTTATTCTTTGAAAAAAAACTTGAATAAAAAAATTATTGAAACTAAAGTGTTATTCTCATACAATGCTCCACATGTTGTACATTGTGTAAGAATCTAATACAGCATATGTGTAACATACTATCAATAATAATAGTAACATACTATTAAATTATACATTTTATTTATATAGCGCCAACATATTCCGCTGTACTTTACAAATCATAGAGTTCATGTATAAACAAAATGAGACACTGCAGTGTAATAAATCAATTCACAAAATACGAGTGAGGGCCCTGGTCACCAGAGCTTATAATTCATGAGATAGAAGTGCGTATACATTGGAACAACCATTTTTAGGAAAAAAGTTACTTTAATTACAAAAATAAATAAAGCTGTATAAGGCTGAGGCCCAACGTTGTGGAAACGCAGCTTTTTTTGTTGCAGATTTTGTTGCAGTTTTTTGAGCCAAAGCCAGGAGTGGATTGAGCAGGAGGTAGAAGTATAAGAAGCTTCCTATATATTTCCCACTCCTTTTGTAGCCATTATTGGCTTTGGCTCAAAAAACGCAGCAAAATCTGCAACAAAAAAAGCTGCGTTTCCGCAACCTGGGGCCTCAGCCTAAGTTTGTCACCAGCCACTGTCCTTTTATGTGCAGATCCAAAGTGCCTGGGCATACAGGGGTTGCACTTAGATAAAGGCATCATGTCCTGTGGGATAATGTGTATGTGTGTGTGTGGGGGGGGGGGGGGGGGCCAGTCGTGAACAGAGGAGGATTAGTTTTAAGGAGCATAACTGCAGAAATGTTAGATTAGGAAATATGATAGGCCTGCCTAAAGAGATGTGTCTTTAGGGTACACTTGAAGCTGTAGAAGTTGGGAGTGAATCTGATTTTCATTGTCCAGGATAGTGCATTCCAGAAAAGTGGTACAACTTGGGAGAAATATTTATATACGATTTGTAGTGAGCACCACTATAGTGCTAAAAGGGGTGCATCTCAAATAATTCTAAGACATATATGGATAGATCAAAAAAGGGAAAAAGTTGTATATTAAAGAGACGCTCAACCCAATTTATATAGAAAAAACATAAAAACATTTAAAGGAAACATCATGCTGTTCACAAGGGGGTTCACAAGTTCAAATGCCATTAATTCATGCCATAACACATTTCATGCATACGCTGATGGTTGTGTTTTGTACTATAATATCATTGTTAGTTGATAAATTAAGGGTTTGTTAGATAGGTTCTTCAATAAAGATAAATAGTGTTGAAATGAAGGAAATATTGTCCCTATTAGCTGTCCCTCATATATCAGCGAAAAATGTGCCGTGCACTATAGAACAAAAAGAAAAAAAAGGCAAGAAAACAGGAATAATTAATATACAATATACCAAACTACACATCATGCGCTATCAACTGCATGCTAAGTGAATAAAGTAACATGGAATTTATCTCTAGTAAATTGAACAGACCCATTCAATAAACAGCATATAAACATGTCCTCACAAAGTACAGTAAAGTACACAGTATGGGCTTCCCCTAAGGAAGTCCATAATGTGGGCGAAACACGTGGGGTAAACCAAATTTTGCTGCATTGGGTCAGGTGAAGTATCATGCCCTTTGTATATTAGTTACTATACTGTGTACTTCATTACATCTTTACCATTTTTCATGTGTATTCAGAAGATTTGTGAGGGCATGTTTATATGCTGTTTATTGAATGGGTCTATTTAATTTACTAGAGATGAATTCCATGTTAGGGTGGGTTCACACCTGCGCTTGGTGTCCGTCCGTTGCCACATAGAACAGGCGTTTATCGCTCCTCTAAAACTGGAAGATGCGCTGTGGTTACCCTTTTGGAACATTTTAGCTCCTAGATCCTTCTCCCCGGTCATGGTTGCCTCATTGGCGGCATGGAAGATAATGCACGGGAAAGCTAACCCTATGAAACACTTTCATATTTCTGAGATGCCTTTGTCACTAATGTCATGGGTAATCGACGACTTAAGAATTTCGGATTGGGAGTCGAGGGGGATCACACAGATTTCTCAATTATATTCTGACACTAAACAACCTATATTGTTTGCAGACCTTAGACAGAAATACGGGCTCCCTATAGGCGACTTCCGTAAATATTTTCAAATATGGCACTTCGTGTCTAAGCATCCCGTGACGCTTTTGCCTCACAGTGGCGCCCTTTTCACTTGGCTTTCTACCAAGGTGAGAGGATTGCGTTTTCTGTATGACAAAATGGACGAAATATCGACCTTCACTAGATCTACCCCATTCCGGTATTGGGAGAGAGATTTGGGGATAGTCATCACCCTTGAGGAATGGCAGCAGGCAGTTAGGCTCATCCATCTATCCTTAAAGTGTAGCACGCACATTGAGACGGCCATGAAAATAGTATTACGATGGTATAGGACCCCGATTATGCTACAGTTAGCCTATCCCTCTGAATCAGGGAACTGTTGGAGGGGATGTGGGGGTAGAGGATCCCTTATCCATATTTTGGGGAATTGCCCCATAATTCAAGGATACTGGGACGGGGTCCCAAGAAAACAGGAATAATTAATATACAATATACCAAACTACACATCATGCGCTATCAACTGCATGCTAAGTGAATAAAGTAACATGGAATTTATCTCTAGTAAATTGAACAGACCCATTCAATAAACAGCATATAAACATGTCCTCACAAAGTACAGTAAAGTACACAGTATGGGCTTCCCCTAAGGAAGTCCATAATGTGGGCGAAACACGTGGGGTAAACCAAATTTTGCTGCATTGGGTCAGGTGAAGTATCATGCCCTTTGTATATTAGTTACTATACTGTGTACTTCATTACATCTTTACCATTTTTCATGTGTATTCAGAAGATTTGTGAGGGCATGTTTATATGCTGTTTATTGAATGGGTCTATTTAATTTACTAGAGATGAATTCCATGTTAGGGTGGGTTCACACCTGCGCTTGGTGTCCGTCCGTTGCCAATCCAGTGAAAATCTCGGCGAACTGGATTGGCGTCGGATACAGACCAGTCAGCGGCGCATTGGTTAAAAACCCATTCATTTCAATGGGTTTTTAAAGCAGTGCGCGGGTGTGCGCTTACACCCTCTGCGCTGCGAATCCTTTTTTTTTCGTTGGAAACAAAGTCGGACACGCAGGACTTCGTGTCCGACGAAAAAAAAAAGGATTCGTAGCGCAGAGGGTGTAAGCGCACACCCACGCACTGCTTTAAAAACCCATTCAAATGAATGGGTTTTTAACCAATGCGCCGCTGACTGGTCTGTATCCGACGCCAATCCAGTTCGCCGAGATTTTCACTGGATTGGCAACGGACGGACACCAAGCGCAGGTGTGAACGAAGCATAACTTTATTCAGTTATCATGCAGTTGTTAGCATATGATGTGTAGTTTGGTATATTGTATTGCCTTTTCTTCTTTTTGTTCTATAGTGCACGGCACATTTTTCGCTGATATATAAGGGACAGCTAATAGCGACAGTATTTCGTTTATTTCAACACTATTTATCTTTATTGAAGCACCTATCTAACAAACCCTTAATTTATCAACTAAAAATTATATTATAGATATATACAATTATAGTACAAAACACAACCATCAGCGTATACATTTGATATGTTCACCCCCTTGTGAACAGCATGATGTTTCTTTTAAATGTTTTTATATTTTTTCAATGTGTGCAAAATAAAGACTTTTTCATATATATTTTTTCTATATAAATTGGGTTGAGTGTATCCTTAATATACAACTTTTTCTCTGTTCTGGTCTATCCAGATTTAGGTCATTGACTGAAAGCAGAGCACAGGTTTGGTGATAGGCAGAGATGAGGGAGGAAATGTAACAAAGTGCAGCGCGATGTAGAGCTTTGTGGATGAGAATGATACGTTTATATTGTATTCTATAGTGAATAAGCAGCCAGTGCAGCGACTGGCACAGACTGGAGGCATTGCTGTAATGTTTAGACTGATAGATGAGCCTGGCTGCCGCATTCAGAATAGATTATAGACGGGAGAGTTTAGTGAGGGGAAGAACTATTAGTAGGGAGTTACAGTAATCAAGTCTAGAGTGAATCAGGGCAACAAGGGCTTTTGATATTTCCATGGTAAGAAAAGAGAGGGAGATCTTTTTGAGATGCAGGTGGCATGAGTGTGGGAAGGGGTAAATGAAAAGCCTGAGACAAACTTTACCCCAAGTCAGCGGTGCAGTGCCTCAGTGCTATGGAAAGACCGTAGACTGAAATGGAAATATCAGGATTAGATTGGTTAGTAGATGGTGGAAACAGCAGTAGTTCAGTCTTTGAAAATTCAGTTTCAGGCTGGGGTGCCACATAGCGTATACAGCCTCTGCAAAGTGGATTCTAGCGAATCCCAGCCACACATAATAGAAACATATGTACAGCGGAAATGCTGCGATTTCCAAAACTGTCACATTTTTGGAAATCACAACATGTTAATTATACCTAAAGAAACACTGGCAGTTTCCCTATAGGTATAATTGAAGCAGAAAGTCAGCAGAGAAAAACACTGCACTTTCTGTGAAAAGCGCTGTGGGAAAAATTGCGATGTGTTTCCGCCATGGTTTTTCCCACAGCTTTTTTTCGCAGCAGATCGCTACGTGGGGCCTTAGCCTCACATAGAGAGAAGACATAACATTACAGACAGCAGAGAGACAGTCACTGGTAGTCTCTAGTAATGCAGGGGTGATGTCACGAGAAGAGGTATATAGTTGGGTGTAATCAGCATAAAGATAGTACTGACATCAGATCTGCTAATGGTTTGTTCAATAGGGGCTATGTAGCGTGAGAGCCCTGGGAACCCCAACAGCAAGAGGAGGATGAGAAGTGACAGAGCCCACAAATGATACACTGAAAGTCCTACAGAAATGTTACGTTTTGTTAGTAATTGTGCACTTATTAATTTATTATAGTGGTTATCTCATCAGAGAAAACACTTGTCAAAATGTAATCCATGACACACACCTGGCAAACAGGGGAAAGCTGCAAGGGCATTATATATGGCAGCCATTCATAAGAAATAATAAAGTAATACAAAAATGCTTTAAGCCCATCAGAATAGAAACCACTCATACAGACTGCCAAATGAGGGACCCCTTTCTTGATATCCACATGCCCTAATAGGTCAATGGATAGGAAAGACTGTCTTAATGAAATAACTCGTTTAGGCTGGGGCCCGACGTGGCGTAAACTCCGCGATTCGCCTGCGCTGGAAACGCCGCAAAAAAAAAATCATGGAGTTTTACAGTCAGAGCAAAGTGGATGGGATTCTAATGTATCCCATGCTCACTTTCTGCGAAAAACCGCACTGCGGACACGCAGCAATTTCCAAAACTGGCGCCGTTTTGGAAATCGCAGCATGTCAATTATACCTACGGAAACGCCAGCGGTTTCTCCATAGGTATAATTGAAACAGAAAGTCCACAGAGGAAACCTCTGCAAACTTTCTGACTAAAGCGCTGCGGGAAGAACCGCGATGCGTTCCCGGCGCGGTTTTTCCCGCAGCCCTTTTTTGCAGCAGGCTGCCACGTGGGGCTTTAGCCTTAAAGTGCCTGTCTATGACAAGTACAGTATGATCAAGGTAAGAAGATATTGACCTCTTATGATGTAGCTCTTTAAATAGCCCAATAATCAAAGCAATATTGTTGTCATCACTTTTAATTGTATGAAATTGAAAGATGTATGCAATTAATGTCAAAGGAGCGTTAGCATGTAGTACAATGATGTACAATGCATTTCACTGATCCAAGATCCATCATATAACATTTATAAAAGGGACAATCAATTTGTTTCACTGCATCATTCAGTTTTTTTTTTTCTTTTGCGGGTTTTTAGCAGTAATCTGAATAATGCTACCAACATCAAATAAAAAATATAGTCCTGTCTGATCACTAATCTCAGTAAATCAATGCAACAACAGTTTAAAGGAAATGTATGATAAAAAAAAAAAATCACCTATATTTAAAGTGAGTATGTCTGCATGATCACCCATAGGAAACTAAGAACACAGCGTTGTAGGGCACTCATTCACATATGACCTCTTTTTTTCTGATTTGATGCTCCACTGCAGAGGAAGTCAACTTTTTATTCATATGCAAATGAATGTCCAGGTACTACTTGATGCTTTCTTTGGGCTCTTGAACCTGATAGAATGCAGCAAGTAGAAAGATCCATTTACATATTAATGAAAAGTGGAATTTCTCTGCACTGGAATATAAAATCAAATTGAATGAAAGTTTACTATGGGGGAACCTACTGGCAGACTCCCTTCAAAGAGTAACGGTTATTTCGAATTTTTTTTTTTTGCAAATGAACAGTTCAGGTGAATATAAGAAACTTTGTAATAGATCTTATCAGATGAGAATTCTTCTATCTGCTGATATCAGTTCGTCTTCTGCCTGGTAAACTGCTCAATTCACTGTAAATTCTGTCTTTTCACTGTGAAGACAGTTTAGCTCACTCCCAGATCAGATTACTTTGAGGACTATGGGAATGGGAGGTGGAACAGAAGGAGGAGCCAGTGAGGCAGAACTTAGCAGAGATGACAAGCTGCTTGAGGACATAGTACGATTTCTTTCTTTTATAACACTTTTTTTTAAAGTTTTTCAGCAGGTCTTAGCAGGACTGGGTTGTATAGATGAGAATAAAACTCTGGTGAGGTAGAGATGTTTCTGTAATCTGCTCCAGGATGTCTGTTTCTGATGCTTCTCATTCATTCCTCTTGCTGCTCCACCTCCCCCCTCCATAGGATTTTATGTACTGCAGCTTGTCTTCAATGAAGATGGATTTTTCTCACTGAACTGAGCAGTTTACCAGGCAGGAAATTAGCTGATAACAGCAGATAGGAGAATTTTTCTCTAATAAGATATATTGCAAGGTTTCTTATATTCACTCAAGCTGTTCATTTGCAAAATATATTTGAAACAACAGCTACTCTTTAAGTCAAGTTATTATGATAAACCTATATTTAAAAAAAAATGGTTATGTGTTAAAACATATTCCATGTCAATATATTAAAAGAAAAATCCTAACATCTTGCAGTTTTCTTTCTGACCACTAAGCCTAATTATAGGCTGATCCTTCCTCTTTTATTGGAGACTTCATTGCCAGCACAGGGACTATTACAAGGATAGGCATCATCTACATATAGATAACATAGGGAGGAACATTCATAACAGGTGATGGACACAATTTATCTCCTCCCTTCACTGCAAAGTGGCTATACACAAATCAAACAGCATGTCTAGGAAACTCTCCTATAGACCTTAATGTCCAGACTATTGTGTCTAGGGTCTATGTGACTGCTGTAAAGCATCTACTTAAATACTATTAACTGCAGCTTGGGCAAGAATGCAGTTCCCAAAACCACCATGTATAGAAAATAGAATTTGAAAATCTGAACTCAATCAGAACGTAAAAACCGATTAGAAAAAAGTCACTTGTTTCACTATCTAGTTTTAATTGGCAAAAATAATAAAAATAAAGAAAAAAAGAAATATAGATGATATATTCCCTTTACATTACCCTAAGACTTCATACACAGGGAAGAGTAGTGTGGGAGCAGCCACATAGAGTGATAAGGGTACTGTATCAGCACACCTTGAAGGTTGTATGAAGCACTAATAAGTCTGTGTTCATGAGACTTACACTAAATACCATATATCATAATAATAACATTGTCAGGTTAATGTCAGCACTTTTATGCACAAATTCCCTCTTAAATAATGTGGAATACAGTGATGCTACAAGAGCATTTTCTTCCTAAAGAAATTACAAATTCCTTATATTTCATATTCTGCGACTGTAACTTGACAGTTTTTCTTCATGCTGAACCCCAAAATTGCAGATGTACTTGGTCCACATATGTGGTGCAGAGCTTTCTGCACCAAGCACTGGGTGACCTCAGTTACACAAACACTCCCCATAATCACATCCAGATCAAGTGCTCCCTTTGATCTACTGCAGATCAGTTAATCTTCTGATAGAAGTACAATGAGCAGTCAGTGGACTTTGCTTTCCATATCTTGGATAGAAATAAATCAGATTATTAGTTTATAAATATGCAAACAAAAATGAGTAAGAGAAGAATGGGGGAACAACAACACATGGTGTGAAAGGTTCTGATCAGTGTCCATGGTCTATATAATGGAGATGATGGAGAAGGGATGGAGGGGAGGTACAGGCATGCTTGCTTTTGTCCTGTAATAAGACAGTTTCATCCTTTTTATACTGCTTCATTACCTCCTTCCTGCACTGATCAAAGATATTGGTGTGAACCTTGTAAGATAAATGTGAGCGCTTTCTGGTGGCTTGCATATATGTATAATTATAGAAAGCAAATGATGGTGCAGAAGGAGGATAGGCAAATACATATCATGCACTCTATGGCTTACAGTAATGGAGTGGGGCAATGTGTGACTGCTGCAGGTATGGTAAACACTATGTGGCTGGCTCTGCTGCAGGTGATACTGTATCCCTAACACTGTTGTGGGGGTACTGTATGAGTCATATTTTAAGTAACTTAAAAGTGTGATCCAGGCAAAAATGGGTTGTATAAAATTAGTGAAATATGGCTACTTTCTTCCAAAAACAGCACCGCACTCAACCACAGGTTGTCTCTGGTGTTGCAGCTTGGCTTCGTTTAAGTAAACAAGGTTAAGCTACTATACCACACAAAGCCTTTGGACAATTTGCTGTTTTAGGAAGCCAGCAAATATAATTTTCTGATCCTTTCAGTGTTATTTGTGTCCTTACGAGTGGTACAATCTGACAATGTGTCACTCGGATCAGAAAAGTTTGCGTACCTTTGTCTTAAAGTAGAGAAACTTGAAAGTCTTATTAACCTGTAATGCGGAAGTTCTCAGCTAATTCACTTCATGCTACATCATGATACTTACAGATAGAAAACCCAATATAGAGCAGTTTTAAGCAATCATTTTATTTTCAGCACATATATTTGGTGGGAAGACATTGACAAACGATTCCTAATAAGTTTAGATTGATGAGCAAGAAGAATGTAAAAACACAGGGATCCTTCAGAGAGGATTTACAGAGTCCCGTTTGTATGATTTGCGATTAAAAACCAAAGGAAAAAGTGGAGGGCTGGATGTCAAGGCTCATAAATCACTACTATGACCATTTTCCATCACGTTTGAGGCTAAAACTTTGCTTCCTACTAACATTCCTCTGTGCAGACATGTTACAGTGTATATATTGATACTTATGTATAGTTACTTCTAGGTAAACATGTGTGACTACACAAATTCTCATTTATCACAGTGTTGTTTACTAGCTAAGATCATGTTGAAGGAAATGTGCATACAGCTGAAATGTTAAGCAGAGTGCACATCGCTCAAACGGGAAGAATAGTTCTACACAGTAGGGACCAATAACACATCATCCCCATCCAGAGATAACACATTTCTTTCATCTTCTGATTTATGAAATTGGACTTTGTGACAATAATCTAATTGTTAACTTGGAGGTGACAGAAAGGTGACCATACGTATTAGATGCTGTTGAACGCATGTGTTGGGAATTATTATATCCTTTTAATCGCCGAGATACAGTACATTATTCAGCAATGGGGCACAGAATACAAGTGAAAGCTCCTCCCTGAGCAAAGAACTTTCCTAGAAATGTAAGAAGTCAATGTTGCCTCTGAGCATTAGCCATTCTTTGCAGAAGAAGAAGAGGCTATTTCTGTTTAATAGAGAGAACATTTTACTTCTAGCCAGTTATCCTAATAGGGCATATGAAAAAAGGAGGTGAAATAAAACAACCACTTTAAGATGTTAAACAACATTTCAGCGTGTTTTTTTAAATTTATGCAAGGTAGTCATGGAAGTAGATTCAAAATCTGCTATTGCTATCTAGTACCTAGTACCCATGTCTTGTATCTGCACTGTACCAATGTTTAATTCCTATTTCTACAAAACACTGCAATGGTCATAATACTATATACCTACAAGGACCTTACACTGTGAGGATGATGCCCCCACAGACCTGAAAGCTGCATCAAATGCTGCTGATAACATTGGGGAAGGTAATGGGGGGCATGGTAACCTGACTGTGAGAGAACCCCCTCTATGGGCATTAAGTGATAAAGGGGGCTATAAGGAACACATTATGTGAAAGGCAGAGGAGGCATTATGACAGAAGAGGTAGGGCAGAATGACAGGGGATGTGATTTTGATGAATCTGAAGTCACATGGTAGCTCCCAATAATATCTACAGACAGACCTCCTCTACACAGCAATCAATGCATGCAAAAAGAGGTCACAATATGATTATGTGACTTATTGAAGAAGGTGAAAGCAGGATAAGTAAAATTATTAGTTGTATAGACAAATTATTATTTTTAAGGGGATGGTCTTTCAGATAATATGTCACAAAACACTGGAGTGTTCCTCTAAATTTAACACTCTTCTTAAGAAACATTAGCCAATGGCTAAGCCAAGGACAATCAGGTCAATTCCAATAACTTTATGATATGCAGCTGTAAACCTCTAAGACATGGGGCTCAGATTGATAAGAGGAAATTAAATTAATTTGTTCAGGATAGTTCAGCAGAAGACATGTCTAATTGTCGATATGGCACCCGACCACAAGCCCTGACTTCACGCTGCTGTTTAAACTCATCAGGAACCGCAGCAAACTCTGCCAAGAATGAAATTTTCCCTCTCTGAGGCTCTTGAATGACATATAAGTAGACAGCCAAACGCTCGAGGGATGTTAGGGGGCTGTTAATCCAAACTCTTCTGCTCTGACTTTCACCAGCCACAATGAGGTTAAATAGCGAGATTTTGCTTGTTAAACTGCCATGTGAATGCAGTCCTTAGTATAAAGTGACTTCAGCTGTGCAATGGCAAGCAGCATGTCCTGGAATTCTGCTTTTAATTGATGGTTATGCTGGCCTGATATAAAGTATGGCTCTCTGTCTCTGATTTGTAATCGTTGGCATGGAATGAATTAGAAGGCGGGGAAAGAAAATGGTTCCAAAATCAAATTGCTAGAATTTTGTTTTAACACTTTCCCTGCTCAAGACAAGAGCTGAGATTTATCAAAATGAAGAATCAATCATAAGTGGTTGTAGAGGATTTCACCCTAAAAGTTTATGGTGAAAGATGCAAATAAAAACTAGTTTACACTTTATTTTAGGTGCAGAAGGTTTTCCAAATGCAGAATTAAGAATGGCACTAGCTGGTGATGACACTTCTCACAAAGCAATAGTAATGTAATAAAAACAGACCATAGGTGTAACCAGTTATATCTATGACCTGCCTTCCCTAGTGTAGACAGGAGACTTCACCAAACAAGCTAAAAGTTACCCATTAATTACAAAGGACAAGTTGTTCAATGAATGATAGTAACATTATTCAAGAGCTGAGGTTTCCTTCTGAGGGAAGATGGATCTGTTTCACAGAAAAGGTGTTAAAAGCATCCAATCATCTAATTTCTCTTCACCTTTTAAGTCAGTTTCTAGTGATCTATAACTATGGTTGGTTCCACATGGTTAGTAGTACACTGAGCTGTCAGACCTGGCATGTGTGATGGCTGCAGTGCCCTCTGCTGATCAAAGCAGAGATTACACAGGACTTTCCCTTCTATATTTAGCATGTTTAGTGCAGGGCAGCTGCATAAAAATGCAGTTAAAAAAAATCAAAACGCAGCAGTAATATCACCAGAATATCAATGTTTAACTTTATTACATACACCACAACAGACTCAACTAAATAAGAAAACATTGAGAATATGTCCTTAGATCTAGTTTTAAGATGTTTACCTTAATTGCATCACTAGAAAAAGGTTATGCAGGTTATATCTAGAATGGGAATAACCATTTGAAATAGTCAACTTTAGACTATAACAAAGTTATAGCAAGTTCTTCAGAAGTGGACACCATGGAGCTAAACTGGATAGTAGCTATAGATGTGAAGCAAAACTGTAAGGTTAATTTATAATCTGGGGTATACTTGTTGAAAAAGAAGTATCACAAAATCCTGAAAGCATACCATGATCCAGTAGCCAAGAGCATGTTGCATCAAGGGTCCCCATTGGGTTCTAGCTGATAGCACCCAATGGTGGTGACCAGTGCAGCCCAGAGACCTAGGGCAAAAGACCCAAGCACTAGTGTCTTTCCAATTCTGGGGTGCACTTATCTTCATAATCACCATATCGTTAATCCTCCTAAAACAAAAGCCAAAATCCATTATTGGAGGGTCCATAAAAGGACAAGTCATATCATCAATCACTTCAGTATAGTAGAGAACTGAAGATCAAGCAATTTCTTAAAGCTACATGGTGACTTGGGTCAAATGGGTCCAAGTTGCATTGATTGTGATGCAAAACAGTTGCAAGTCTATGCTGAAAAAGCACATGCATCTTTCTTTTCAGTGAATGCAGGATCAAATGTTCATATGCCAACTGGAACCCCCTTCCTGCGCTTTCTTACACTAGAAGGTATACTTGCCACCCAGCCACTTTTTATAAGCAGACGTGACGTGAGTCAATATTTCTTTATGCAGTTGTCGCTGTCTATAGCATGTTGTTGTTGTGTAGCATATTCCAGCAGGCTCTGGGACTGTCCACACATGGATTGGTAAAATGTACTGCCAGGAATTAGGGTGCCATTGCACACTTGCGTTTTTACTTTCGGTAACACATGTGTTTTGCATTTTTGATCAGTGGTAGTCATTTTTATTGGCATAGAAGAAACAACACATGTGTTAACTAGTGTTGGGCGAATCAGCTTGCAAAGAGCCAGATTCGTCCTGAATAATCCAAATTGATAAGAATGAGATTAGTCTTAGTAGAACTAAAATGCCCGCCATGACATAATTTGCAATAAATTATTATACTCTGTGATTTCTACAGACCTCAGAGTATAATAGGAGTAGGCCTGAGGGAGGTGTGAAAAAAAAAAAAAAAAAAACATTGATACTCACCTTCCCTCATCTCTTTTGAGCCTCCTTGCAGCATCTGGTGATCTGCTTCTTCTTCCTCTGGGCACATGACATCTCAGAAGAGTGCCAGACCCAGCGTCTGGTGCTCTTCTGTGATGTCACATGCCAGGGGTCAATACTGAGGCTTGTGATTGGACCTCAGTGGTGACATGGGCACACCGAGTGTCATGATATCATCACTATCACAGACCTCAGCATTGACCCCGGCACGTGACTTCACAGAAGAGCTCCAGACGCTAGGTCTGGTGCTATTCTGAGATGTCATGCACCCGGAGGAGGAAGAAGCAGGGACTTCAAGGCTGAATAACAGAGACATATTTGGAAACTATAGAATCACCTCTACAAGGTACTAGGATTAAGTTTATATCCAATTTACTGCTGACAGACTCCCTTTAAAAAGGAAATAACTTAATAACAAAGTGAAATCTATAAGTTAAAAAAAACAAGCTGCAATACAGTTTTGAAGAAGTCTAAGCTGTGGTAGGCTCATAGACTGTAGAGAAGATTGTTGTGCGGGTGATTAATATTTCTACAGAACAGTAGTAAGGTTTGCTGGCAGGTTTTTTGAAACTGACATTTTGGCCTAATGGAATTTTCTGTCCTCCCTTGGCATAAATAAATTAGCCAGATTTGAGGTGATGTTAATTTTGGCTCCCAAACAAACTTGCTTTGGACAGACAAGAACAACCTTTCTTTTAAGGTTTAGTAATGAGCAAGAAGTATCAGCACTGACAGGGTTAAGGCTTTTTAATAAATAAAGTCAGGATTCTGTGCTATTTGCCATGCTGGATATGCTGCTGACATAGAGATCTAATGATGGACACCGATTCTTAGATGTGGTTTAAAGGAAATCTGCCAGTGTGAATACAGTGTCTGATCTGCAGTCAGCATATTAAAAAGCAAAATAGGCTGTACAGATTGATATACTTTTCCCACAAAGCTATATATTCTGTCATTTTTTTCATTTAAAGGGAGTCCTATAGGTGGTTCAACTTAGTGACTGACATGTATCTTTGTATGTGATCATACAGGAAAGCAGGGATGTAGCTAAAGGCTCATGGTCCCTGGTGCAAAAGCTGGAAGACTGTGTATCTTCTCATTTCAACCTTCCAGAGGGCAGGGTCATAAATTTACAATGCACACAAGGCCAGCCGTAAAAAGAAATCAGAAGGGAGATCAAAGATGTTTATCCAGCCCTAGTGTATTGAAAGTGAACCTTGAGCTTCCTTAGCTTCTGGGCCCAGTTGCAGCTGCCACCACTGCAACCCCCATATCTATATACCAGTACAGGAAGGGCTGTCAGTCACTGTTTAAGACCACCCACTGGACTCCTAAACCCAAAATGAAGAGATTTAAATGAATAATTATAGAGTTATATTGAATCTTTCCCCACAAAACTAGAATCTGTCCAATATCTCCTGCTATTTAATATGCCTATAACAGTGATGGCAAACCTTTTAGAGACCGAGTGCCCAAACTGCAACCCAAAACCCACTAAATTATCGCAAAGTGCCAACACGGCAATTTAACCTTTAATTAACCAGGATCTGTTTTATATTGACTGTGCAATGTTATTACAGCCTGTAATAATATCACATGTCTGCTATAAAACAGATACTGTGTGATATAAATAGTGAAGGGACCCCACACAGTACAATGTGCTCCGAAGTGGCCCCCACACAGTATTATATGCTCCAGAGTGGCCCCCACTCAGTATTATATGCTTCATAGTGGCCCCCGCACAGTATTATATGCTCCACAGAGGCCCCCGCACAGTATTATATGCTCCACAGAGGTCCCCGCACAGTATTATATGCTCCAGAGTGACCCTCACTCAGTATTATATGCTCACAGTGGCCCCCGCACAGTATTATATGCTCCACTTTGGCCCCCCCCACATTATATGCTTTACAGAGGCCCCCACACAGTAGTATATGCTTCAGTGTTCCCCATACATTAGTATATGCCTCAGTGTCCCCTAAACAGTATTAGATGCTTCACAGTGTCCACCACACAGTAGTATATGCTTCAGTGTCCCCTACACAGTAGTATATGCTTCAGTGTCCCCCACACAGTATTAGATGCTTCACAGTGTCCCCCATACAGTAGTATATGCTCCACAGTAGGCTCGCACACAGTAGCTTGTGTTACTTACCTAGCCCCATGAAGAGCATCCTCCTTCTTCTTCTGATCGCATGCACTGATGACTTAGGTCATCGCGCCTGCGTCGGGGCAGAGGTCACACTCTGCAGTCAGTGTAGGCCGCGGTTCTACGGACCGCGGCCTACATTGACAGCTTTCATCTGTATGTACATATGCATATACAGATGAAAGAAGCGATCGCTCACTAATGGGGAATCCTGTCCCGGATTCCTCGTTAATGAGCGATTATGGCGACGGCACGCGTGCCATAGGTTCGCCATCACGGGCCTATAACATGATGAAAACACAAAAAAGGTATGTTCTCTAGGCCACTAACAACCCTTTCAACAGCGTATAAGTATTTAATTTGGCTTTGTAACTTGCTCTCGACAAGGACTGAGCGAATTGAAGGCCTCAGAGAAGTTATTACAACATGAGCCTATTAAGCAGACTTCTGTAAAGTCTTCCATCTCTGATTTATCACTATATTCTAGGTCATCTACCTGGGAACTAAATGAAGATCTTCACCAGACTGATCATAGTTTACAGCCCCAATCAGCCCTGTAACAGGAATCTATAATGGGATGGAAAGTTTTTTAACGTCATGGCATGAGTGGAAACATCTGGGATAGATACATTTCTTTACACACTACTAAACGTCGGTATTACAATAGACATTTGCATTTAAAAAAGTTCTTTAACTTTGTGTGACCTGTCTTCGATTTGCCAAATACTATGAGGGGCCCTTCTTTGCATCCAATCCTCTGCTGCAAATTTCATTGGTTATTTTGTTAGGCAAGATGTGTGAGTGCTTTAGAACCGAGAAGAAAAATGGCTATCCGATACCCAAACTGTTTTAATTTTCTATACTACACTTAGAGCAAATCCTTTCTGTTTGTGTTACTGTATGTCATTATGAATAGCTGCACAATGCATTTAAAGATGTACGACGACTGAGCTCAAGTTGTTTGTATTCATCTAGCTGCATGTGACAGACGGTGAAAGGAGATATATTTAGTCTCTTTACTACTAGAAAACATGTAAGTATCACACACTGACACAGACCTCTTTATTATTTAGTTCTGGATAAGGTTTATACACCAAGCACACATAATATTCATTGACTTTTATATAGGAATATGAATATGTTATCAGCTGCTGAACATAGACTATTGTGAACAGCATCAAACAAATGTTTAATGCTTGAATAGATCTGGCGATATAAACATTCTAATGGTAGATACATGCATTACACAGTTAAATGAATCTTCTACCAATAATAACCTTTAACTTCCCAAATGACACGTGCATAGATTTTACTTCATTGTCTCATAGCTCTATATGTGTTCCTTTCACCTGAATTTAGAGCTCAAAGCCCATAATGATTTGCACTGGAAGGTGTTCTTAAAAGACTCCCTAGGTCCAGTATAACTATAGAGAAAAACATGGTTGAGAAAATACCTTCATAAGAAATGCATACTATTCCGAATATGCTCTTTGTTTTATATTATAAAATACAATTAAGTTCCAAAATGGAGCCATGTGTTAAAAAGAAAGGGCCATATAATAGATATTGCGACTTGCCCTTTTTTGGCATATAGCATCTGTAGAAGAGACTGTGATTTGCACTTTGTAACACACCAAAGGTTACCTACCCCTATCAAAAGTAGGGCACACTTTTAATGGATAACCCAAAATAGCATTTTCCGGCCTCAATCATGGATTTCTTGTTAAATTCTCAAGGATCCACCAGAAGTGGCTACAGAAGTAATTGTCATAAACTAGGCAGAATATGAAGTTGTGCCTTGTTCAGTTGTGTTTTATACTGCTCTATGCAAGTCTTCATATCCCCTGTGGCAGAGTAAGATGCATCTAACTTATTAAGAGGCTGAACCCCAGCCATGAATCTCAAAACTGAAATAAATTATAGTAAATTTGTCACTTCCCACTAAGTTCTGGCCCTGACATGTCCATTTTTTTTTTTTTTTAATGACATGAAGGCACAAATGGCGTTTGCCAAAAACTATTATCATACATATTATTCCAGAAACTGGTGTAAAATGTATGATAAATTTGTCACAATAAGTATAGGCCACATGAGGTCAGGCCTTGCTTGAATACAGAGACTTAGGCCGGTTGCACTCGACTGTGTGCTTACCGCCGGCCATGAATAAAAGGCATGGCCGGCGCATGGCAGCACATGGACAGGAATAGGACCTGTTCCATATTTTGTGTCCCAGACTGTCGGTCCGCACACGGGACCGTGTAATTCATGGTCATGTGTAGGGGCCCATAGAAATGAATGAGTCAGTGTGCTATCCAGGAAAAACATGGATAGCACACTGACCTTTCACACGGTTGTCTGCAAGGGGCTTTAAGAGTAGTTATTTCTATGTTGACAGCAACTTGACAAGATGGTCAGGTTGTTTGTTTGCTTCTAGTGTCTAAGACACAGATGGGAATAATTGCTCCTAAGTCCCATATCATAGTTAGCTACACTCTGGGGTAAAGGTATAGGGGGTGCAGAGGGAACAGTTGCTACAGGGCCCTGGACCCTGGGGGGCCACAAAGATTCCTTTGCCACATAAAATATACAACTATTCTGATTAGCACATGGTAGGTAGGGGCCCCATGACAAATTTTGCATTAGAGCCCAGGAGCTTCAAGTCTCTGGCTATATTGTTTCCATAACTGTGGAGCTATGGAAGCAGTGTAGTTCAGCCGTGTTAGGCTGTATATGAAGCTCACATTCAACTCTATGAGAGTTACAGAAATAGAATAATGCTGCATTGCTTGCCTGTTTCCATAAGTCCCTCTCTAGGGGTTCGGGATTTAGGAACAGTTATTACAATGCTGTCAGCAATTTGACAAGGTGGGAATAGCTCTTTAATACAAATTCAGCTGTGCCTTATCACTTGCCTTCATCGCTGGAGCCTACTACTCTGAAATATCAAACTTGATCTGCTATATACTTCATCAAATACAGTTTGCCAGCACTGCCACACCCTCAGTGCAGTCCAAGTTGTCTCTGACTTCCCGTAACAAAACGTCATGCAAGCTCTGCTTTTTCGTCTGGTAAATGATGGACACACTAGAACACTAGAAGTTAATTGAAACCTAATAGACCTCATTCTAGTCTACAGGATATGTAAGGATCCATTGGTGTCCTTCATGTAACTGATTCATCTTCAGCTTCCGTTTCATTTTTCTGTTTCTTTAACACAACAGATGTACATCCAGCATTAGGGATTTAGGATACTTAAAATGCATGTAATGTAGGAGATTAACAACAAATATTAGAGTTAGTGCCACACCCAAGGGTTCATTTGAGGCCTCCAGATGAAGTGTTGGTAAGGAAAACCACATTAACAAATAAACAAGCCCTACTTCCGAAATTATTTTCTTTTCACCGCAGCTCATACCATATGTGTCTCTCTCCCAATTGCATCCTTTGGAATTAATTTGTCTCTATAACAAGGGTGGCTCTGTGGTCCCGTGCATTTCTGTGTGTGTGTGAGGCTCATCCGTTGGCGTACTCTGCACTTCAGGAAGATGAAAAATATGAAGGATTTTAACATGTACTTGGTTAGGGCTGATGGCCAGGAAGAATATACTCTATATGGATGTGGTTTTGGTAAAGGTTAAGAGAAAAAAACAAATCAACAATAATATCACTCTGTGCATTATGATAAATTGATTTTCACTGTGTCAGTCATAAAAGTCCTAACAATGCAGCTTCTGTTGCTATTGCTGGCACTTACAGAAGAGAAGGCTTCCACCTGCAGAGCAGTTGCAGATGAAAATATCAATAGCAACAGGAGGAGAGTCCAGCTCACCTTTGATCCAATAAAAATTGAGCATTTATATGAGGCAATTAAAACCATGTACATGCAGACATATGCCCTTGGTCATAGCTAACGAGACACATTAGTATTCCTGCGTGTACGTGGTTTTAATTGCCTCAAATAAGCGCTTCATTGTTACTGTTGTCTCACAAGCTGCTAGCACTTTCTTTGCACCCAGCTGGTCCTGTTTGTCTACTGCAGGGTCTACACATGGTGAGCTGAATAAGAGTGGAGACGCTCTATGTACTATGAAATTATCAATGTACGTTTACAGTCTGCTTTAGGAGACTAAAAATTAAAAAGCAGCTATGAATGTTATATAGCAGTCGAACAGAAAATATTACAGTGTAGGCCTGGTATGCTAAAAGGCCAATGACAACAGCCAAGTGGTACTTAATCTAGAGATGAGGCATGCACAAATTTAGGGTGGGTGGTCCATATTTCCTAGGTTTGGGAGAAGTTAGAAAGTAACCCCATTTGGTTTTGTGCCGGCTTTCTTGGTTGGATGACTGCGGTGATGGTTTTGGTCATTTCATCACAGCAGGGAGGTTATGAATGTGGGTTTTATCTCATACATAATCATGTGCTCACCAGTGGCATAGATTGGGATATACATTAATAAATAGCAGTTCGTCAATCACTGCTGACAGGAGTACGAAGCATAGGGGCAGCATTCCCCTCACAGTGGGTTTGTAACTACATTTTCCTATTTACTGTGTCCATACTTATTTGTGTCACCTGGGCTAATAGTACAGTTGGCTTATTCCAAGATCTAATGTAAGTGTATGTTCACATGAGCCATATGCAAATAAGACACATACACAGATTTATTAAGACTGATGAACAAAATGGCAGTCTCAATAAAGGGCCTGACAGGCACAAGGCATGTCTGATTTATGAAGAGGCTTTAGTATCTCAATAAATCAGGTGCAAGCTTGTGTGCCAGAATGGATATCTACGCCAGATGGGAACTAAATGCCTAAAATCTACGTCAACAATGAGTTGGTGTAAATTAATGAACATTTGATAAACTATATCCTCTTTCCATGGAACTTAGGTACACCAAACTAGTTGTGTCATATACTTCCTCCTCTAGCCTTGCAATATGTATAACAGTAATACAACAAAAAAAAATTCTGCCAAGTGCAGAGCTAACAAAGGAAAACCACAGGGAATTTTAATTGTTCCTAGACATTAGCAGGAATATGCATTGGTTACATAATATTAAGAATTTGTGATAAAATTTTTCCTTTAACCTAGAATTAGATCTCTGTATTGAAGGGTTATGATGGCACATGCCTGTCTACTATTATTAGTTATTGGATTGCTTCTTTAAATACTGGCGGTCTATGTGCTGCTACTGGGAAGGCTTATTCGTGAATGTGATCCTAGCCAGATTTCCTAAGATAAAAAAAAACACACACTCATTCATCACAAGTGGAAACTGGTAAAGTGGTAGTAGAAAAGTAAAGTGGCCTAGTAATTTGACAGTAATTGATCTTCTGTCTAGGGTAAACTTAAGTCCTTTGCTGTGTAGTGAGGGCCTGTGACATATAAAAAAACAGGATGAAGCATAGCATATAACAGGATAAACATATGGTTATTAAAGTGCACAGTGTAGACTGATGGTAACCTACAGGCCTGTCCAACACTCAGAATGACTCACTGACGACGTATAACCTTATAACAAGAAAAGAAGCAGTAACTCTATCACCTCTTGGCTTAGACATTAAATAACTCTATTGAAGAACAGACTGTGCCTATAAACTGTATGTTCATTGCTAAGTAGTCATTATTATTAGATGTGCCGTTTGCAGACTGAAATGATTGTCTGGAAGCCAGTTTCCGCTGATCACCACTTGGCAGACATCATTAATATATTTTGTTTTAGTCCTTGGTAGAGATGTACAAATAATCTGCAATTAAAATGATTTGTACATTCTGCTATAGTCCTACATTATATGAAACTATATTAGGTAATAAGGGTTTTTTAACAATGGAACATATTTTGGACAGAAATAAAACAGGTCCATTGTTCAGGAAATAATTTAGGTTTCTATACATCCAGATACTGTTGTAAAAAGATCAGCTGCTATGCTTAGTGTTACAACTCAGACAGGGTTGCATCATCCATGAAGTGAGATGAGCCTCTAGCCTCAGGTGGCACTTTCCCAGGACTGAAGGGAGCTGCAGTCAAGCCTGATGCCATGTCCTCCTGTACAGCCCTGTATACATCTGTGTATGAGGAAAAAATTGTACATAACTGTGGTCTTTTTTATCCTTTGACTACAGGACCTTTGCAGAGCGCATCATGTGATAACACCACATGACCAAAAGGTCGCTGAGACAAAGGAACAAGAAAACTCCGAGATGAAGAGGAGGAGGGTCTGTGTAAAGCATTTGAATGCTAGTTGAATATATGTGAGATGTATATGTGTGTTGGTAGTATATATACACAGTTAAGTTGCATTATTGTTACCTCCTCCTACTTTCAACATCGGCAGCGTGTAGCCCAAGGGTTTTGGGTGGCAATATTTCTCAAACAGCACAGTTTGTAAACTGTTTGCATGCTACTATGGTGAATTGCGAAAGGTGTATTGTGAGTGAGCAATTGACCCACCAGGAATAACTGACATAAAAACTGTAGAGTACCACGTGCCATTCTTGTGAGAGGTGAATGTTGGCTACGAAGGTGCATGAGGCTCACTAACATACACTACAGTGGAGCTGCTTACCATGAAAATGAAGCAGTGGGGCTATCAGACATGTTCAGCAAACCCTACTGTCATGGGGCTCTGAAGCAGATGGAATGGTCAATAAACTTATGTTAAGAAAGGTGCATTGGAAAAAAAAGGTTTCAATTTGCACAGCAGTATCGGAATTGGGCCACCGCTGATTGACAAAAGGTTGCCTTCTCCAGTGTGTCACATTTTCTACTTCATCGAAACGATAGACGTTGGCATCTCAGAGGAGAAACATCAGAGAACAAACACCATTTAACTATTTTTGGAAAAACACAAGCTGGTAGCTGCAGCAGGATGGTCTGGGAAATTTTTTCATGGCATTCTCTGGGCCCACTCATCAATGTGAAAGGCACTCGAAATCGATTTGGTTATGAATCCATCCTTGCAGATCACGTACGCCCATAGATGTTGTGTGTCTTCCCTGCGGCAGATGGAATCTTCCAGCAAGACAATGCAACATATCACATTTCTAGAAATTTCCCACAGTGGTTGGAAGAGCAGGGCCAAGACATCCAAGTACTTCCCTCTCTCTAATTTCCCAGACTTGAAGCGAACTGAGTGTTTGTGGGACCATCTCGATCATTGTGTTCGCTCTGTGGATTCTCCCCATGCACCCTCCAGCAAATGTGGGATGCACTGAGACAACCTACCAGCACCTAATTGAGTCACTCCCATCCTATCTAGCTGCTGTCCATTCTGCACATGACAATTATTCTGGATACTAGCTGGTGTTCATAATAATGTGACTCGACTCTGTATGTCTGCTGTAGGTGTATATGTGTGTTGGAAGTGTGTGTGTGTGTATGTATATATATATATATATATATATATTGTGAGAAGGTGACAGGACAAGTTCTGGAAGCATGCTATATTAGCCCCAGATTTCTGACCTATGTATGGTCCAGGGTGGGTCTTGAGTAGGCCTCAGGCCCAAGTTTAGATCTTAAGGCTCGTAACCTTCAACGAACGTTCAGTTGCTATTTTATCGTGTGGCTAGTAGCAAGCCACATGTATAGGTAGGTGTTGTCCTGTATTAGTTAGTGTTCGGACGAGCAGGATTTTGTTTGTTTTTTGCCTGAAGTTAAGGCTGTATTTTACTTTGCTTGTTTTTACACCTGACGTAAAGTTTATTTATTTTTGCCATTTTTCAAATAAACCTGTTTGCACCAGACATTGTATCCCTGTCTCTGACTGGTTGGGTCCACACCTTTGCTGCTATATATATACATATATATATCTTATACACATATGTGTTGTGTGTGTGTATATATACATATATATGTGTTGTGTACAGTATTATGTGTGCCTGCCCTTTATATAAACAATGCACAATACTACTTTTGTTGCCTTGTATGTACAGCCAGTGCATAGCATAGTAGTACTTCTATTGCCCTGGATATAGAGACACAGCACAGTACCACTACCACTTCTTTTGTCCTGAATGCTTGTAGTATCTGTATCTGTAGTTTCTCAGTATCTGCTCTATTTCTGTATATATGGACACTGCCAGTACCTTGTCTCTAGTCATGTAATTCTGGGGGTAATTCTCAGTATCTGCTCTAATTCTGTATATATGAATGGTAAATAGCACCACTTCACTTGTCCTGTATATTCAAACATTGCACAGTACTACTTTTCTTGCCCTATATAGATGCTGCACAGGACGACTGCTCTTTCCTTATATTCTGAGGTTAATTTTCAGTATCTGGTCTTATTCTGAATAAATGTACTGTGTACAATAACATTTATCATGTTCTGTATATACAGTCATGGCCATAAGTGTTGGCACCCCTAAAAGTATTTATCCTAGAAAATTAAAGCCAAAAATGATATAATTTCACGCAAAACTTCAAAAATGGGCTGGACAAAATTACTGGCACCCTCAACTTAATACTTGGTTGCACACCCTCTGGAAAACTGAAATCAATCACTTCCTATAACCAGCAACAAGATTCTTACACTTTCCAACTGGAATTTTGGACCATTCTTCTTTTGCAAACTGCTCCAGGTCTCTCATATTTGAAGGGTTTCTTCTCCCAACAGCAAATTTAAGATCTTTCCACAGGTGTTCAATTGGATTTAGATCCAGATTCATTGCTGGCCTCTTCAGAACTCGCCAGCGCTTTGTTTCCATCCATGTCTAGGTGATTTTTGAAGTATGTTTGGGGTCATTGTCCTGCTGGAAGACCCATGACCTAGGACACAAACTCAGCTTTTTGACACTGGGCCTTACATTGTGACCATAATTCTTTGGTAATCTTTGGATTTCATGATGCCTTGCACACACTCAAGGCACCCAGTGCAGCAAAACAACCCCAAAACATCTTTGAATCTGCACCATATTTGACTGTTGGTACTGTGTTCTTTTCTTTGCAGGCCTCATTCCATTTTCGGTAAACAGTAGAATGACGTGCTTTACCAAAAAAGCTCTATCTTGGTCTCATCTGTCCGAAAGATGTTTTCTCAGAAGGATTTTGGCTTACTCACATACATTTTGGCAAACTGCAGTCTAGCATATTTTTGTTTCTGTGTCAGCAGTGGGGTTCTCCTAGGTCTCCTGTCATAGGATTTCATTTAATTCAAATGTCGACAGATAGTTCACTCTGACACTGATGCACCCTGAGCCTGCAGGACAGCTTGAATTTCCTTGGAACTTGACTCAGGGCTGCTTATCCACCATCTGGCAATCTTTCATCAACTTTCCTCTTCTGTCCACATCCAGGGAGATTAGCTACAGTGCCATGGGTTGTAAACTTCTTGATTATGTTGCTCACCGTGGACAAAGAAACATTAAGATCTCTGGAGATGGACTTGTAACCTTGAGATTGCTGATATTTTTCCACAATTTTGGTTCTCAAGTCCTCAGACAGTTCTCTTCTCCTCTTTCTGTTCTTCATGCTTAGTGTGGTTCACACAAACACACAATGCAAAGATTGAATCAACTTCTCTCCTTTTTATCTGGTTTCAGGTATTCTTTTTATATTGCCCACACTTGTTACTTGCCGAAGGTGAGTTTGAACTAGCATCGCATGCTTGAAACAGTTATTTACCCACAATTTTGAAAAGGTGCCAACAATTTTGGCCCTCCCATTTTTGATCTTTTGTGTGAAATTTTGATCAATTTGCCTTTTTTTTCTCTGTTTTTTTGTGTTGTTCCAACGCACACAAAGGAAATAAACATATGTATAACAAAACATGTGTAATTGAAATCATTTTCTGGGAGAAATACTTTGTTTACTGGAAAAATTTCAGGGTTGCCAACACTTACTGCCATGACAGTATGGACAGGGTACAGTGCCACTTCTCTTATCCTGTATGCTAGTTATAATTCTCACTATCTGTTCTTATTCTGTATATATGGACACTTCATACATATAAATAAGACAATGTAATAGTTCAGAACATGAGAATATACCACACAACGTGGATGAGCAGCATCCCAAAGCACATTTCACATTAGTGCTTCTTCCCCCTCCTATTGAAATGACCACTGACCAATCATTCACATACAAACACATCTCCACATCATGATGCTTATACTGCTACAATTATTTAGACACCGCCCTAAATCACTAATAAACAGACCCCTCATCAATCTAATACCCAAATAAATGTGACTGTAAACTTATTTTAACATATTTATTTGGTAGTATGCAGTTACTGTATTTTATAGTAGATAAGCAGGATGCCGAGCACATGCAAATATGGCTCTGCCTCCAGTACAAGCCATCTCCGATATGGCACCTCTATGTGCCATGAAACGACAGTAAACTACAGTATAACCAGCAAAAAGATTGTGCAATGATACAATTGTACCACGAATGTGCGCCAGTATTATCTCCAATTCATTGCCAAGCTAATAGCAAAGGCTGTGTAAGCGCATAAAGAAGGCACAGCTAGTAACTATAATTGCAGAGTATAACACACAGTAGTGCTTGAGAGTTTGTGAACACCTAAAAATTTTCTATATTTCTGCATAAATTTGACCTAAAACTGCATTGCATTTTTTTCCACAGCGTTTTTCACAGAGTTTTCCTCTGCGTGCTTTCTGTCTCTATTATACCTACATGGAAAAGGTCAGTGTTTCTGTAGGTATAATTGACATGCTGCAATTTACAAAAACGTGAAGTTTTTTGAAATTGCAGCATTTCCGTTGCAGATTGTGATGATACGAGACTCAGATATGGATTTATTGTATTAATATTCGCTCATATAGTATGGTTCCTGTCTGTTATCAGCAATTTGGTTATAGGCTTGGGGGATGTGGTTCGGGGGGATCTGTAATCAACAACCCTTTGATCCCCAGAGAGTCACTGACACAGGCCTTTATTTGCATAACACTGCTATACTCATTAACCCTTCGGGGGGTCCTGCAGAAAGGATGCGCTGGGGAAACGTTCTGCATAACATCTACAGACAGACCGGAGCCAGCTTTACTTCTAAGGGATTATGGTTTTATGACAATACCTGCCCTGGGGAACATGTTACAGTCGCCCTGATAAATTTCCCAGATGCATCAGGTCAAGGCACCCGCTCAGAATACACACATGTCACAGTTCAAAGCCCGGAAAAGGTCCAGACACTGATCTCCTTACCCAAAGGGGGTTGGGGTATCAACCTTGGAGTCTACGTGTTGGGAATCTCGCCACGAACCCTATCATAGCGCCGGCCCAACTCTACAGTCATCGAGTGAGGAATTATAAAAGGAAATATGACTCTGAGAGATGTAGAGGGGGGGGCGGGGCTCTGCCTCCTGGTGACCTCTCTTAGGAAGGAGACCAGGGGAGGTAAAATGTCTCAGACCAGGTTGAGGGGCTCTCTTTTGTCTTTAGTTTTTGTCTACTGTCCTTGTGATGTGCTGTTCCTGGAGGAGATTTGTGGGGGAGGTCAAGTTGGAGACTTCCACCATGTGCTCTAACCATGCGGCCTAGCATTGAGGCCTGAGACCCTTTTGTTAACCTGGAACAGATGTAACAGCATGTAGGAAACACGTGTTCTGTACCTTGCTTAAGAACCCTGACGCCTACCCCATGGGCTCAGAGAAATGGACTATCTACTTGTTCTGGAAATTGTCTTTTGCCTTTTGTTCTGCTGAAAGTCATCCGGATAGCACTGCCCAGGGTGGTACCCCTGGTATAGCATGCCTGGATGCATGTTTTTGGACTTTTGAAGTACGTGTCCTGAGGTCATCATCCTCATCATCTGGAGCCAGAGAAGCAATCACAGACTTGTGTTGGTAATATGTTCTTTTCCTTCTGTTATTCCCATTTTTATTTTGTGCACCGTGTCACGTTGCTTTCCACTCGTATTTGCTTGATCATCGCTGCATGTATTCTCTGTATGTGTTAAGTGTCTAGTACACACCTTTTTAGGGGTTAATAAATATATAAAATTTATAAAGCTCGTCTTTGTATTATCCTATCGGCCCAGAACACTCACTCACTGGAGCTGGGTGTGAGGTAATTGAAGTGATGTCAGGTGTGCCGAAAGCAGGTTTCGGCAGGACGAGATCCTTCACACAGATTTTTTTCTGCAATGTGTGACATGGTGACGTAGTGACATCTTTTTGGTGGTTACAACACAAAAAACCTGCGCTTAATGGTACATCTGAGGTAGTTTCTACTTGCAGGGGCTTGGCGTCCTTTTTAAGTGCTATAAAATACAACGATTTTCTACTGCCGAGTAAGTCTGCTATCATAAGTTTATAGTGACAGGTACCAGGGAAAGAATTTGATCAGGGGTCTATTTATTAGTGATTTAGAACAGCATCTAAGGATTTTTATTCTTCCCTCTTTGGATGTTTATTGATGATCTCGACTGTCATTTTAACATTATGGGTGTACCAGTGTTTGAATACTTGTGTAAGTAGTTATCATGGTGAGTAGTATCATGGTAAGTAACTTATCATGGTGTGCAGTTATGTTTGTTTGTGTATGATTGGTTGTGGTGATTTAAAAGGATTCAGCAAGATTCACTCCCTGGAAGAAGCGCTTATACGAAACGTGCTTTGGGGCACTGCTAGTCCACGTGGTGGATAAATTCTCATGTTCTGAGCCATTACATTGTCTTATTTATAGCACTGTTCGGTTATACAGTCTATTATGGAGATAGTGATAAGCATGTGAAATTAAACCCTTTATAAGTGTATTTCTGAATGGTCATTTGAATCTACTCCATTGCCTTGCATTGTTATGTGTGGTTGTACCTGGTGACCTAGTTATTTTTATTGTTTAAAGTACTTAATTGTATATTTCCAATAAATATGCATATATAGATATATATTTTGGAGTTAAACCTTTTGGATTTTTGTGCTTGTTTTTGGGGTGGCTAAAAGTCTTCTAGTAAAATGTACAATATGCTGCAATACAGAAGTAAAAATAAAATAATAAAAACTCTTTCCCATTTGTCATATAATAAAATAAACATAAAAATAAATAAATAAACATAAATGGTGTGTAAAAGACCAAACTATTAAAATATGTTATTTGTCCCTTGTGGCAAACATGGTTACAAAAAGAAATACAAGATTTGAGAATTCTTGTTATTTGGACTTCTTGCCATTCCTCAAAAAAGGAATATAAGTGATCTAAAAGACATATGTACCCAGAAATGGTACCAACAAGCAACAAATGAACTAGAGATGGGTGAACCGCTTTGTCATGAACTGGATTTGATCTGAATATTCCAAATTGTTCAATTTTTAGCAAAACAGAACAAATAGGAGATCCATTTCGGAGGAACTAAAAAGGCCACCACCACATGTTTGAGCACAAAATGCACAAGAGACATGTGTGCATGACTCAGACTCTGACGTTTTAGCACTAGCTAACATCAGCTGACAGTCTCTCAGGCAATAAACAGTGATGGGTGGACATCAGTGCTGATGTCATATACAGTATATAAGATGCTCCAAGCATGACCAGAAGCTAGTTGCAGATAGTAATGTTGGAGATAGTGTAGGGTACATGTTTCATCTCTCCATCATACAGAGCACATGGCTGAAAAGCAATAGTAATTCAGGCAATTACACAGGAAGATTAGTGATAGAAATCAATAGAAGTGAGGGGATAGCTGCTGCTGCTTGAGCTTGAGACTGCTGCATTCCTACTTTAATACAGAATTATAGACACACAAATAGGACAGTTAACCCTGTCATTATGTAAGCATTTTTTGTTGAGTTCAGCTCACCCAATATACAGTCTAGCCTGTGCTAATCTTCTTATTTAATGATTTTTTTTTTTCTATTCTGCTTACCCACCACCAAGTAGTGATGGAGTGTTGTTAATCTGAAAAAAATATTCAAATAATTTCTTAAAGGGTATTGCAGTCTCTGCTAATCTAATCTCCATTATTTAAGTGTTTTTTTTTTTGTTGTGTTCAGTTCACCCAATAAACAGTCTAGCTTGCTTTAATCTGAAAAAAACCAAACTTCTTATTTAGGCTAAGGCCCCCTGTAGTGAGCCACAGCGAAAAAGTGCTGCGGGAAAAACCACAGCGAAAACGCATCTACTTTGCAGGTACTGTAAAATGCCGCAGCAAAAATTGTGCCGTTTAAGCATTTATGTGGCCCCAGCCTGAATGGGATATTTTTCTCTTCTACTCATCAAATACACAGTGTGATGGAGTGTTGTGAATGTAAAAAAATATTCAAATAATTTCTTAAGCGTTCTTTTTTTGCTGCGCATATATACAGTATTGCAGTCTCTGCTAATCTAAAAAAAAATCTGTTATTTAAGTATTTTTTTTGTGTGTTTCACCCAATATACAGTCTAGCCTGCTCTAATCCGAAAAAAAAAACCTGACAAAACTTGTTTGTAAACAACAACAAAAACAAACAAAAAATAGACATGCTCACAGTGCCAGAATTGTTGCCAATCACTATACTAAAATTAAGCAATGTGTTCTGTGAAAAAATGACTGAAAAAAAAGAGGGCAGGGGACAGGAAAGTGCTAACAATAAGAATGTGTATGGTAACAGGCTCAGCCATACTACTTTTTCTGGTCTTGACGGCTCCACCTGCAGCTGCAGTGTTGTACTTAATGAGAATAAAGACGTTTTTGAAACCAGCGAACCACAAATATTGAGTGAGGGTTCTGCATGTTTTTCCTCAACATGTAATTTACCATGCTGTCTTTAAGTACTGTCAACCATGTATTCTTCTTTATTGTCACTGACACAGATCCCATTCTCTAGTAGTCATGTGGCATCTGCTAAGAGAGATGTCCAGTATCCATGACAGCTGGGAGCCTTGTCCAGGCCTATCATAGGACATTTACTATTCCCCTTACGTCCGACAGCAGCACAATATGGGGTATCTCTGCCCCTGTGTTGTTTAGGACAGTGGAACCTTTAATTAGCACCAAATTTAAGGTGCCTCCTACTAGCCCTATAAGAGGGCACCTGAGACCTCCCTCCACTGTGTTTTTTTCTGTCCTGTGTGGGACAGGTGGACGGAGGTCTCTGGTGACCTCCCGTCGCTAGGGGTTTTTTTCCTAAAAAAGCTCCTGGCTTACCTTTTGGGGGTACCTCGGTCCTTTCCTACGTTCCTAAGATCCTCCGGTCCTTCGGGCCTTTTTCCGCCCCGCAGCGCAGCGTTACCCGGCTCATCGCTCTGCAGGCAGCGCGATCCCGGAAGTAAGCGGGGAACCTCTTCGGCCGGAACCTTTTTTTCGGTCCCGTGTTCCCCCGGGGAAGGAAGCCTTTGCGCACCACCGCGGCCTACTTCTGGTTTTCTCGGAAAAGTGCGGTAAGTTTGAAAATTGGAATTTTAATGGCAAAATATAGATTTGTTTTTTGCTGCTTGTATGTGGAGCCTCTGGCTTAGGCTTATGCTCCTCTATGTTCCATTATGGCATTTGACCTTGTTTGGCGCTGTATGAATATCTTCTTTGTTTGGCTCCTCCCCTCGCTGCTGTATTACATTTAAAAGGGCTTCAGTCCTTTACTGGGTGAGCTCGTGGTTACTAGCTCCTCTGCTGCGGTTTGCGGTGTCTGGGTTTTTCCTGACGGGATCTTTTTCTCAAGTGACCGATTTAAAAAAGTAAGGTACCCCTTGGTTTTTTCTTCTTGTAAGCGATGCTTGGCAATCTTCTATTCTACATTGTCATGTGGCTTTTGATGTTTCAGATGTCATCTTCTGCATCAGGTAACGGCGATGGGCTTAGGAGGAAAAAGTCCTCTAAACGTAAACACCTAATGTGTTTGGATTGCAATACTCCTTTACCTGACGGCTATGATTTTACCCGCTGTCGCCAATGCCGCGGACCTCCGTCAGAAGAACCTTCTATAAGAGAGGTTGTCACCTGGGTAAAGGACTATATGGAGGAGTCTCTTAAGGAGATCCGTTCTTCCATCGCCCAGATTGCCAAGAAACCGCAGGTTGAGACACAGTCCTCCCTACGCATCGCTGACGAAGATTATCAGATAGTGGACGAGACACTCTCAAGCGGCTGCATCATGGTCATCCCAGTTGACCTTTGTCAAACATTATCGTTTAGATGTCCGCAGTTCCCAGACAACTGCCTTTGGTCAGACAGTCCTTGACGTTGTAAGGCGAGGAAACCCTCCCTAGGGGAATTACTTGCTATCTCCCCATATTGTGCTGCTGTCGGACGTAAGGGGAATCGTTGATTGTAATGTCAATCTGTATTCCCTTAGTCCAGACAGCAGCACAAGGCTTCCCTCCCTAGAAGCTTGTTTCCTTTTACTTGATAATTTACACAGTGGAGGGAGGTCTCAGGTGCCCTCTTATAGGGCTAGTAGGAGGCACCTTAAATTTGGTGCTAATTAAAGGTTCCACTGTCCTAAACAACACACAGGGGCAGAGATACCCCATATTGTGCTGCTGTCTGGACTAAGGGAATACAGATTGACATTACAATCAACGATTGAGGCTTGCCTGTGCCAGCCTTGGAATCTTCCACAGACTGCATTACAATTGTATTGCAGTCTATGGGACAAGTGATATTATAATCTCAGGTTCAAGAAACATTAAAATGAAACAACTTTAAAATTTTAAAAAAAAAAACAAAAAATTTTAATCACCCCATGTCTTAAAATGTCTGAACTACAAAAGGTATAAAAACATTTTTCCCATACAGTGAATGCCTTAGCAGGAAAAAGAATCAAAAGAGCCAAATCATTGTTTTTTCACTGTTTAGCCTCCCATAAAAATTTAAATAAAAAGTGATCAAAACATCAGACATTCTCCAAAGTCATATAAATAAAAAGTACATCTGATCCTGCAAAAAAATGACTCCTTACATGGCCCATATATTGAAATATAAAACAGTTATGGATGTTATGGATGTCAGAATATGGCGACTCCAAGAAATTTTTTTATATAAATTTGGAATCGCCGTAATTGTAACCACCCGCAGAATATAGGTAAGAATATAAAATGGTACCACTATGAAGTACAATCTGTCCTACAAAAAAATAGCCCTCATGCAGCTCTGTAAACAGAAAAATAAAAAATAATGGATTTTGGAAGGTGGAGAGTAAAAAAAAAATGAAAAATGGCAGATATAGATGACAGGATCTATGTACCAGTTTTGTGACTGGCCTGTGTATAATGAAAGAACAGATTTGGCAAGGACTGGATTAAAAATACTGACTATTCTAATTGCTGGCTGATTTCTAGATATATCTGCTGATAATAATGATACATAAGTCACACTGTATCCCTAAGCACAATACAACGCACAGCCTCATAATTATGGTCAATGTGCCTTCACATGTGTTAGACGGCCTCTGTCTCTGCTGGATTACAAAGTGAGGCTGAAAGTTCAAATCTATTTACTTTCCAAAGTTCGTCTTTGAAGACGCAGCTCTGTACATCATTTTACGAGCAGTTTATTTCATGTTCCAGAGCCAAAAAAACCGAGTGATCTGGTTCGGCAGCTCCTTGTCTCTAATCTCCACATCTATTTTTAGCTGTGATAAGCCTCACTAGGGGCGAGAAGCTCTGCTGGGTGACATAACGTTTTCTCACTAGAATTTAACTAATTTTTTCTATTGTTGTAGACATTATCACTGGATGCATGGCTCCTCCCGCAGATCTGGACTAGTCATTATCAGGTAAGGGAGCCACAATTACTTCATTCCAACCTTCTTTAAACTGAGTCTAACAGATTTTACATTTTTTTCTATATTCTATTGCAATACCATAATATGCTTGTGTGAAACTGGCATATAGAAAAGTTTCACTGTTCGTATGGTTTATTTCAAGATTCTCACTATAGCAACAGACTGGAAAGAATAAGCAGTAAAATGACTATTATATATAGTCAGTTTCACAAGCAGAGGGACACAATAATTAAAGGGGCTGAAATTGGGCTGAAGCCCGCTTGAGTTACTACACAGCATTGCCTCTTATGCCTGACATCTTCACAGCCATGACAATGCTACAAGCAGAAGATGTCAATCAGGGATAAGAGGCAGTGCTGAGCAGTGATTCCAGTGGGCTCCTGAATGTCCCGTTGCACTTCGACCTGAGTTGCATAGCAATAAAAACATTGGTCAATTTATGGCAGTAAATGTATGTTTGTGATTCTTTTAATGTCCCCTACATGGCACTGATTGTGGTTTATCATGCATTACGTAACTGACAGACTCCCTTTTAGCAAAGTGTGCTGAAAGTACAGTGCATATTTAAGTTACAAGTGAAAGGAATCAAACAATGAAAATTCAGCAACTAAAAGTTAAACATGAAAATAGCTTGTCAACAAACTTCATATAATCATGTAAGAAAATAATCCTAAAACCCAAGAACGAAAGGGGGTGTGTAATACTGTCTTTTATACAAAATACACTGATTATATTTTTGAAAGTGTTTAGTATATGAGCGATAAGTAACAATAAGCCTGACAATAGAAAAATGTATCTCTTTCTCATTATACACTACTTATAAACTGCTTATCCAAATTAGCTCCCCTAATACTGGAAGCACAGCTCCATCACATGGGTGGCCTCAAAACTGGCAAGGCGTTCGCCAGCTCTTTCTCGGAAAATGATATCACTGAAATCCCCCTCCTCCTCCTCTGGTATTGTCTCTGGACCCAGATTCCATGGCGTGGCAAACTCTGCAAATTGATGTTTTTCCTTCTTTTCCATGGGATATGACAGAATTCAGACCTCATGTCTGGGAATCAGACCTGCTGCTACTTTTTTCTCAGACTTGGGACATCCAAAAAAAGCCTTTGAAGCTTAGAATTGATTGGCCTAATGGTGGTGATAGATTATTTCCATCTTAATGGTTATTTATTCCTTAAGTGGAGTTTCCACAATTACAAAAAACTTGACCCGTTTGAGGAAAAAGATGCAGACAGTGTGCAGACATTAAATGCAGTGCAATATTCCTGAGCAGAACAGTTGTAGGTAATCATTCCAATAGATGAAAGTATACTTATTTCTGTACATAGTGGATTAAATCTCTCCAGACATACATAGGAGAGAACTTAAAACACAATTCCAGTAACTCTTAAACTAAACATCATTTATAAAGTAGTCACATACGAACAAAAATTTGATTTTAAATGGCCGTTCTGTCATGTCTCTTGGATGAGCAGATATCCATGAGAGCAGCTTTTTCTTATTATCTTTGTCCCTACATCACAGTTATGTATTTGTATGACCTGCTGAGAACAAGTAAAGGGATACTTTCATCCCTTGACCTCTGTCTCGCCGCCAAAATCGGTAGTGGAGAGGTGGTCACATGTGCTACGCTCTCTCTATTCACTCCTATGAGACTTCCAAGAACAGCCGAGACTGTCTGCTCAGTTATTTTCAGAACTCTCATGAAAATCAATGGAGAAAGCTGCATGTGTGTGGCCACACCTCCACTAACTGCAGCTGGGAGGTGGGGATTAAGGGATCCCCATTCTTAAAATAGATGTGGGTCTCAGGGGGACGACCCACATCTATTAGACATTTATATCATATCTTGTGTATATGCCATAATGTCACAGATGGGACAACAAAACAAAAGTTGTAAACTTTCATCTATTTTACTCACAAACAGAACAAACTTCAGAGTACTCCTATGAACATGAATGCAACTATTACAATACTGTCTCCTATGCAGAGAAAAAAAAAATATTATGATATCGCCCCGTGTACAAGAATAAATGAATATCTGCTATGTACATGAAAATAACTACAATAATACTGCAACCTATGTACAAGACTATAACTATCACAATACTGTGTACAAGATTAGAACTACTATAATACATCATAGAAAAAGAAAAAAAGAACTTAAAGGGGTTGTCTGAATTGTAAAAGTTCCTAATACTGTTCTATGTAAAAGACTATAACTATCAATACCCCCGTGTACAAAATTATAACTACTATAATACTGTTCAATATGTACAAGACTATAACTATCATAATACTACAACCTGTATACAAGATTAAAACTACTATAATCCATAACAGAAAAAGACAGAAATAACTTAAAGGGGTTGTCTGAATTGTAAACGTCCTATAAGTAAGAAGCATCTTACCCATAGGAGTCTATTTCACATCTTGACCCTAACCTCTGCTTTGTTTCAATGCCACTTGAAAAGGCAGATTGTCCTGGAGGTGGGACTAACAGAATAGTAACAGGAACATTGTCATTGCTGAGGGTGGCTTGGCCTGCTCTCTCCAAGGTAAGCCCCACCCTTCTCGTGGGCTACCTGAGGAAAACAACCAATGCTATTGACAAATGAGACATCATGTCATCACAAAAAGCTTTGTGTTATTCTAGCCATGTTAATGGGGTTAGGGCCAAAATATGCATTAGATTTCTAAGGATAAGATGCTCTTGAAATAAAAAATGGGAACAGTAATACAATTAAAGATTACGAGTCAACGTTCTTTGTTCCCATAGAGCACTCGTTTGCTTTCTGTTTGATCCTGTCCTTCTTGATACTCACATGCTGTCACCGTGCTACTTCATATATAGATTCAATTAATGAGTGTCAGAAAGTCCAGGAGCTACAGTATGTCCTACAAACACTGTTTACTCGGTAAACGTGCCGGCCAAATTCGCTCTGTATATCACTGCTTTGGCTACAGTCACTGATGCATTATCCAATGAGTCAAACATTTCATTCGACAGAGGCAGTTCCCAGTGTCAACTTAATGGTCTGGAACCATAGCAGCAAGGACGTGGAAAATGGAATATTTTATAGGAAAAGTCATAGGATTGGGCCTATTTATTTCAAGGGGTTCACTGCAAATTGTGAAGGGATCAGCAATGTAATTGAAGCTTATTGAGAGTGTTGTAACCAAAATGTGCTTTATACAAAACAAAACAAAAAAAAAAACCATTTAGACAATTAGTATTCTCCTGTTATTTCTACATTATTACACATATGCATGTAATCCTTTTCATAATTTCTGAATTTATTTTATTTAAACTTTAGGCGTCACCTACTTTGTATTTGCAATGACACATGATAAATGGTGTGAAAATCCTATATTTTTTAGCATCTTTATTATCTATGCTGTTTGTACTCTCAGTATTCTGTGAGCTTCAAGACTTGAGAAAAGCTGGCCATGCATTTTAGATAGCCAACAGTTAACTTGTCCCCTATACCTATGCATGTTCAGTTTGGCCAATCGGTGCATGTGCACTGAACATGAAGATAAGAAACAGCTGCGGAAACAGCTTACCTTCTCAAGAAAAAAATGGATTGGACAGCTGAAATCCAATTTCCTGTTCCTTACCATCCATGACATCTGTTGTCAGGGGAGAGTCAAGAGGCCTCAATAATACACATTAGATGATCTGCTAAACCTGAAAGTGAATGGTGGATATAAATGACATATCGTAAGGATACCCATCAATATCCAGTATTGGAAAAACCTTTTAGGCTAAGTCCATACATTCGGCAAATGCAGCTAAATAACAAGAAGAAAAGGCAGTGACAATGCAGTTGGAAATACAAAAGAAACAAACTTGTAAATGCTCCTTTACCATTGTCAATTGCTGTTTTCCGTAGTGTTTCGGCAATTAAATTTCACACTGCGTTTTTGCTGTGTTATTTCCATACCCAATAGCAGGCAATGGGAAAAAGTGCAGCGTTTCTGATGGCAAAATTAATATACAGTATTTTTTAAAAATGCATTTGTTTTTCCACAATATGTGGATGAGATTAAATAAAACCTTGTTCACTTTTCTGGGACTGTACAACAATGTGTTGGCCAAAGACGCTCCGTTTTCACAACATGTGGCTTTGTCTTAAGTGGATTCTCTGTCACTTAATTTTCCTAAGGTTGTGTTTTTCTTCTTTTGTTAGGCCAGGACCCCATGTAGTGTAAAACCACGGCGTTTTACAGTACCTGCAAAGTGGATGGGATTTTGACTAATCCCATCCACACATAGCAGAAAAATATCCACAACGGAAATTCTGCAATTTCAAAAACACTGGCTATGGAAACACTGGTGTTTTCTGTGTAATAATAATACATTTTATTTACAGTGGGAAAAAAAAGTATGAGAGACAAAATAAGAAAACATATCTAGAAAATCACATTGATTTTTTAAGAATTTATTTGCAAATTATGGTGGAATATAAGTATTTGGTCACCTACAAACAAGCAAGATTTCTGGCTCTCACAGACCTGTAACTTCTTCTTTAAGAGGCTCCTCTGTCCTCCACTCATTACCTGTAGTAATGGCACCTGTTTGAAATTGTTATCAGTATAAAAGACACCTGTCCACAACCTCAAACAGTCACACTCCAAACTCCACTATGGTGAAGACCAAAGAGCTGTGGAAGGACACCAGAAACAAAATTGTAGATTTGCACCAGGCTGGGAAGACTGAATCTGCAATAGGCAAGCAGCTTGGTGTGAAGAAATCAACTGTGGGAGCAATAATTAGAAAATGGAAGACATGCAAGACCACTGATAATCTCCCTCAATCAGGGGCTCCACGCAAGATCTCACCCCGTGGGGTCAAAATGATCACAAGAACGGTGAATAAAAAACCCCAAATCACACGGGGGGACCTAGTGAATGACCTGCAGAAAGCTGGGACTAACGTAACAAAGGCTACCGTCAGTAACACACTACGCCGCCAGGGACTCAGCTCCTGCAGTGCCAGACGTGTCCCCCTGCTTAAGCCAGTACATATCTGGACCTGTCTGAAGTTTGCTAGAGAGCATTTGGATGTTCCAGAAGAGTATTAGGAGAATGTCATATGGTAGAAACACAACTCATCGTGTTTGAAGGAGAGTGAATGCTGAGTTGCATCCAAAGAACACCATACCTACTGTGAAGTATGGGGGTGGCAACATCATGCTTTGGGGCTGTTTCTCTGCAAAGGGTCCAGGATGACTGATCCATGTACATGAAAGAACGAATGGGGCCATGTATCGTGAGATTTTGAGTGCAAACCTCCTTCCATCAGCAAGGGCATTGAAGATGAAACGTGGCTGGGTCTTTCAGCATGACAGTGATCCCAAGAACACTGCCAGGGCAATGAAGGAGTGGCTTCGTAAGAAGCATTTCAAGCTCCTGGAGTGGCCTCGCCAGTCTCCAGATCTCAACCCCATAGAAAACCTTTGGAGGGAGTTGAAAGTCCGTGTTGCCCAGCGACAGCCCCAAAACATCACTGCTCTAGAGGAGATCTGCATGGAGGAATGGGCCAACATACCAGCAACAGTGTGTGCCAACCTTGTGAAGACTTACAGAAAATGTTTGACCTCTGTCATTGCCAACAAAGGATATATAACAAA
This sequence comes from Leptodactylus fallax, assembly GCA_947044405.1. NCBI lineage: Eukaryota > Metazoa > Chordata > Amphibia > Anura > Leptodactylidae > Leptodactylus > Leptodactylus fallax. Next base: position 3,811,954 of record CAMRHE010000083.1, read on the forward strand.
GTATTGAGATGAACTTTTGTTATTGACCTAATACTTATTTTCCACCATAATTTGCAAATAAATTCTTTAAAAATCAGACAATGTCATTTTCTGGATTTGTTTTCTCATTTTGTCTCTCATAGTTGAGGTCTACCTATGATGACAATTACAGGCCTCTCTCATCTTTTTAAGTGGGAGAACTTCAACAATTGGTGGCTGACTAAATACCTTTTTTCCCCACTGTATATAGCGCCAATATATTCCGCAGCACTTCAGGTATTGGATAAAAAAACTCTGCAGACTTTCTGTGAAAAATGCTGCGGAAAAAAACATGATACGTTTCTGCCGCATTTTTTTTCGCAGTGCTTTTTGGCTGTGGCTCGCTACGTGTGGACTTAGCCTTAATTAAGTTTCTTAGTAAAGCTCTTAACTTAAATAGGATGCATACCATATAGATGTAGGACAAATCAACTTTTGTTTAGAGAACAGCTAACTACTTTATAGACAAATGTTTCCCAACCTTTTCAAAATCGGGGCACCGCTGGAAAAAAAATTTACTTGGGGCACTCCTAACAAATAATTTTACCAAAAGACAAAATACTACAGTTTCGAAGTGTTTTTTTTAATGCAGTTTTTGAAATTACAGCTGGAACCGCATCAAAACTGCCTGCATTTTTCTGTTGCAGTTTTGATGCAATTGTAACGGCATCACAACTGTACCATGTGAATGCATCTTCAAAGCTACACACTCCTATACTTTCTACCCAGCACATACAAAAATTCACCTTTTACCAAGCACCCTTAGTGGCTCCACATAGTATCATGCTCCCCAGTGGCCCACCACGCAGTGCATGCTTCAGTGGCCCTCAGACACATAATAATGCTTCCTAGTGGCCCCCAGACACTAAATAATGCTCCTCAGTGCCCAAACATCTAATAATGCTTCCCAATGGCCCCCAGACACCTAATAATGCTTCCCAATGGCCCCCAGACACCTAATAATGCTCCTCACTGACCTCAGACACCTAATAATGCTCCCCAGTGGCCCCAGAAACCTAATAATGCCCCACAGTGGCCCCCAGGCTAAAAGTAATACTCCCTAGTGGCCCCCAGGCAAGTAATAATGTCCCCTGTGACCCTCAGACAAATAATAAAATCTTCAGTGGACCCAGGATAAGTAATAATATCCACCAGTGGCCCCTAGAACCTAATAATGCTTCCCAGTAGCCCTTAGACACCTAATAATGCTCCACAGTGGCCCCCAGACAAGTAATAATATTCCCTAATGGCCCCCTAATTGCAAGTAGTGATGTTTTCCAGTAGCCCACAGACAAGTAATTATGTCCTCCAGACAACTAATAATATTCCCCAATGGCCCCACACTGTAGTTGTGACAGCTGAAGATCTGTTTCTACTTCCTAATACTGAATGTCCAACATCTTTTCTGACTGAGCTCTGCAGGAGCATTCATTCAGGTATTCACTAAACATAAGGGGTTGAACATAGGACTGTAAGGCAAAAATCATCATATTGGAGACTGAAGAGCCAAATACCGGACTAGAGCAAATCAGCAGTGATCAGGGAAATAGAGAAATTGGCACACTGGTTATAAAATTGTCTGGATGGCTAGCTGTACCCCCATCACTAAAGGGGTTAACTTGGAATGCATTTTTGGTAGCCTGTAATCTCTACAGTGGATGATTTTTACTATTTACTTTGGAACTTTCCAAAACTTGTCTGTATTATTTTTCTAGCAGAATAAAAGCATCCCGTGGTTTATTTAAATACTTTTCATCTTTGCTCTTGGGGTTCACAATTTTCAGCCATGATTTTGCCTTCTGACGGCAACTTTTAATCATGAACTACTAACTTTTGAGTAAAAATCACTGGTTAATTTAGAAGGTTCTCTCCAACATAAATGAAACAAAGAGGTAGTGTCATCACAATCTCTGTTTATATCTGCTACCATTATGCTACACTCACATCTGTACTAGGAAGTCTGTTCTTCTGGAGGAACAGAAGAACAGAAAAACAGACTGCGAAAATAGCGAACATGAACAGAGCCCATTGACTATAATGAGGTCTGTTGGGTGTCCACACCATGTGGAAAAGCTACGTTTTTTGTTGTAGATTTTGCTACCAGTTTTTGACCCAAAGCCAAGAAGTAATGGGAAGTAATGGGAAATATAAAGGAAACTCTTATATTAAATCCAATCTTGACTCTGGCTCAAAAAACTGCAGCAAAATCTGCCAAAAAAAAAAAACCCCTCAACTTTTCCGCAACATGTGGCCTCAGCTTGAAAGTTCCAATATATTTCAGTCTACAGCTATACACTGGTTCACAAAAACTCATAGTAGAGTTTTCCTCTCATTCATTTTTCCTGGGGCAAAGATCTTTACTTAGTATTTCATTTGTATTGTTTTCGCTCTTGTTTACATTAGTAGTGAGTAACCTCTGGTATCTGATGCTGAAAGCTGGTTAAGAAAGGGTTGCACCTTGGCAATACTATAGCACTAGGCCTCAACTATTATGGCTTGTGATAAGCTTATCAGCAGACCAGTGACTGACAGGCGAGATCTCATGAGATACTGCATAAATGGGATTTTTATTGAAATTGTCAGCTAAAAAGGATCCCTGACAAAGGGGTATTCCCACCTTAGACATTTATGGCATATACACAGAATATGCCATAAATGTTTGATAGGTGAGCGACTACCTCTCAGTTTATTCTTTGCCTAGATGTAGGCATCCACCTCACCAGGCAGGACAGGGAACTTGTGAATATGCCATACATGTTTAATACCCATAATACCATTTCACCATACCATACTCCCAATACCAACAAATAGCAGGTCAGCCCAGTGTAAGTATTCCCCCACTTGTCTGTGACAAAGGTTATGCATCTCATCCACACCCATATAGACTCAGTCCCCCCCCCACCTGACTTTCCTGCTTTCTCTCAAACCAAGGTTATCTTTAGTGATTCTTCCATCTGCTACTTGAAAGCCACAGCTAGCTTGCTGTACACTATATATTACTGCTTAAGGATTTTTATAGTCTCTATTATTCTTTACTCTTGTGAACTCTGTTTTACCATGTGCAGATGTAATTGTTGATATCACAGATGCCTCAGTACCAGTGTGGCCTATACCTATATTGATGCAGTCATATCTGCATTTATATGCCAAATCTCTCCATTCTGAATTTTCAGACTTTTATATCTAACATATGCATGACTAGATAAAGCTGCTCCAGACCCCCATGACTAGTTATGGTAAATTTGCATATGTGAATCTAAGGTTTTAAAAGCTTATAACTTGACTTTTCAACAACAGAATCCTAGTGAGGGGCACCATAGGAAAGGTCATTACTTGATGCTACGCAGTGGTGTAACTAGTAATGGCTGAAACCAAAGGCGAACATTTGACATGGGCCCCCCCCGAACCACCGTCTCCTCCAACCCCCCTTACCACACAAACCGCATTCCTGCGTACACTATTATGCGCCATAGTGATATGGCCCCTGCACACAGTATTATACCCCATAGTGGCCCCTGCACACAGTATTATGCAGCATAGTGGCCCCCTGCACACAGTATTATGCAGCATAGTGGCCCCCTGCACACAGTATTATACCCCATAGTGGCCCCTGCACAAAATATTATGCGCCATAGTGGCCCCTGCACACAGTATTATGCCCCATAGTGGCCCCTGCACACAGTATTATACCCCATAGTGGTCCCTGCACACAGTATTATGCCCCATAGTAGCCCCTGCACACAGTATTATACCCCATTGTGGACCACCCATGAACAATTATTATACTCTGGGGTCTTTTCAGACCCCAGAGTATAATGATCGGAGACCCAGGGGAAGATACCAACATAAAAAACAATGTTACCTACTTCTTCCTTGCTCCAGTGCACTCCCGTGTGCTACTTCGGCCATCTTCAATGTTGGACCAGATCTTGCATAATGACGTCGGTTGACGTTTGGGACGTCACCAAACAGGCCCAAAGCCTGTGGAGCACCGGAGAGGTGAGTTACAGTGTTTTTTATGCTCCCTCACCTCCCCCAGGCTCCCAATCGTTATACTCGGGGGTCTTTTCAGACCCCCGAGTATAATGATAGCAGTGTTTGTGGGGTTCGGGGTAGTGGCTGCCACAGGTCTCTGGGCCCCATAATGTTCCGGGCCCTGTGGCAGCCGCTATCACTGTTACCCCGGTATTTATGCCCCTGATGCTACACATGCTGTGAACAGTTTAGGGTGGAAAAACCAAATGACTGGTTGTCTTTAAAAGAGACCTTTCACAAGTAAACCAACTTAGAATAGGTAACATTTAGAACTGATAGGTTAGGTTTGCACAGTCTAAAAAATTATAAAGGATTAGTAGATCTCCTCCTATGTGCCCTTCATTTCTTTACAATACAAATTGGGTAAATATTGGGGATGGTGATTTTAATATAACCTTAAAGGAAATGTTGCTTGGCTTCTCACATACCTATGCTTCTCTGTTGTGTATGCTTTTACGGTTCCGTCAAAGGGAGTCTATCAGCAGTAAATTGGTTAGAAACCAAATGACAATACCTTGTAGAGGTGATTCTACAGTTTTGAAAATATGTCTCTGTTCATGTAAAGTAGAGTCCCTAAGGCTAAGGTCCCATGTACTGAACCTCAACTAAGAAACCTTGCAGAAAAAACGCACTGCATTTTTTTCCATAATGTGTGGATGAGATTAACCAGAATCTCATTCACTTTGCTTGTAAGGCTAAGTCCCCATGTAGTGCGCTGCAGCCAAAAAGTGCTGCGGAAAAGACCGCGGCGGAAATGCATCGTCGCTTATTCCATGGCACTTTTCAGAGAAAGTCTGTAGAGTTTTCTTATTATACCTATAATAGATATGCTATGATTTACAAAAGTACAACGGTTATTGAAATTGCAGAATTTCCGCTGCAAATATTTTTCTCCAATGTGTGGATGGGATTATCCAGAATCCCATCCACTTTGCAGGTACTGTAAAACATTGCTGTTTTTTGCCCGAGGCGTTTTTGCAACATGGGGCCCCAGCCTAAAGGGGTATTCTGGATTAACAGATGGTGATCTATCCTGAGGATAGATCATCAATATCAGAATAGTGGGGGCCAGCAATCTGTACCCCACCAGTCTCAAAGAAATGAGCCCGAAGCACAGCACAGTTTTCTGTGTACTGGCTGGACTGGGTTACTGCAGATCAACAAAGAAATGATATAGTTATTATTTGTGGCTGATGTGGATTTCATTAGTCATGTATGTATATCTATCTATTATACTGTTTTTAGATGTACAATTTTAAGTTAATAAATACTGAACCTCAACTAAAAAACCTTGCAGAAAAAACGCACTGCATTTTTTTTCCATAATGTGTGGATGAGATTAACCAGAATCTCATTCACTTTGCTAGTACTGTAAAACGCAGCATTTTTTTCCGCAACTGCCCAAAACTTATTCCATGGCACTTTTCAGAGAAAGTCTGCAGAGTTTTCCTATTATACCTACACTACCATTCAAAAGTTTGGGGTCACCCAGACAATTTTGTGTTTTCCATGAAAACTCACACTTTTATTTATCAAATGAGTTGCAAAATGAATAGAAATTATAGTCAAGACATTGACAAGGTTAGAAATAATGATTTTTATTTGAAATAATAATTTTCTCTTTTAAACTTTGCTTTCGTCAAAGAATGCTCCATTTGCAGCAATTACAGCATTGCAGACCTTTCGCATTCTAGCTGTTAATTTGCTGAGGTAATCTGGAGAAATTTCACCCCATGCTTCCAGAAGCCCCTCCCACAAGTTGGCTTGGCTTGATGGGCACTTTTGCGTACTATACGGTCAAGCTGCTCCCACAACAGCTCAATGGGGTTGAGATCTGGTGACTGCGCTGGCCACTCCATTACAGATAGAATACCAGCTGCCTGCTTCTTCCCTAAATAGTTCTTGCATAATTTGGAGGTGTGCTTTGGGTCATTGTCCTGTTGTAGGATGAAATTGGCTCCAATCAAATGCTGTCCACAGGGCATGGCGTTGCAAAATGGAGTGATAGACTTCCTTATTCAAAATCCCTTTTACCTTGTACAAATCTTCCACTTTACCAGCACCAAAGCAACCCCAGACCATCACATTACCTCCACCATGCTTGACAGATGGCGTCAGGCACTCTTCCAGCATCTTTTCAGTTGTTCTGCGTCTCACAAATGTTCTTCTGTGTGATCCAAACACCTCAAACTTCGATTCGTCTGTCCATAACACTTTTTTCCAATCTTCCTCTGTCCAATGTCTGTGTTCTTTTGCTCATATTAATCTTTCCCTTTTATTAGACAGTCTCAGATATGGCTTTTTCTTGGCCACTCTGCCCTGAAGGCCAGCATTCCTGAGTCGCCTCTTCACTGTAGACATTGACACTGGCGTTTTGTGGGTACTATTTAATGAAGCTGCCAGTTGAGGACCTGTGAGGCGTCGATTTCTCAAACTAGAGACTCTAATGTACTTGTCTTGTTGCTCAGTTGTGCAGCGGGGCCTCCCACTTCTCTTTTTACTCTGGTTAGAGCCTGTTTGTGCTGTCCTCTGAAGGGAGTAGTACACACCGTTGTAGGAAATCTTCAGTTTCTTGGCAATTTCTCGCATGGAATAGCCTTCATTTCTAAGAACAAGAATAGACTGTCGAGTTTCACATGAAAGTTCTCTTTTTCTGGCCATTTTGAGAGTTTAATCGAACCAACAAATGTAATGCTCCATATTCTCAACTAGCTCAAAGGAAGGTCAGTTTTATAGCTTCTCTAATCAGCAAAACTGTTTTCAGCTGTGCTAACATACTTGCACAAGGGTTTTCTAAACATCCATTAGCCTTCTTACACAGTTAGAAAACACAATGTACCATTAGAACACTGGAGTGATGGTTGCTGGAAATGGGCCTCTATACACCTATGTAGATATTGCATTAAAAACCAGACGTTTGCAGCTAGAATAGTCATTTACCACATTAACATGTATAGAGTATATTTCTGATTCATTTAATGTTATCTTCATTGAAAAAAACTGTGCTTTTCTTTCAAAAATAAGGAAATTTCTAAGTGACCCTAAACTTTTGAAAGGTAGTGTATAATAGACATGCTACGATTTACAAAAGCACAACGGTTATTGAAATTGCAGAATTTCCGCTGCAAATATTTTTCTCCAATGTGTGGATGGGATTACCCAGAATCCCATCCACTTTGCAGGTACTGTAAAACATTGCTGTTTTTTGCCCGAGGCGTTTTTACAACATGGGGCCCCAGCCTAAAGGGGTATTCTGGATTAACAGATGGTGATCTATCCTGAAGCACAGCACAGTTTTCTGTGTACTGGCTGGACTGGGTTACTGCAGATCAACAAAAAAATGATATAGTTATTATTTGTGGCTGATGTGGTTTTCATTAGTCATATATGTACAGTATATCTATCTATTATACTGTTTTTAGATGTACAATTTTAAGTTAATAAATGCTCAGGATGCTGATATAATGACTTAGTACAGCTCAAGCAGAGTAGTCCCTTGAAACACTGCTTCAGAACTGCCAGAAAAAATTACTACCTAGATAGCCGACTGTACATTAACTTAATGGTGACCTCTTATAAGTCTGTGGGCTTTAAAATCATTGTCAAATAGACAAAGTTAGATGAGAATGTGCTAGATCGTTTTATTACTTGCAGATAAATTGCAGTGGTTTTAGTGAAGAGGTCATGGCTCATATTTCAGTGTCCACTTTTATTGCTTTGTAATTCATGTTTTAGGGTCTCCTTCTATGGGTCCATAGTGATTTTATGAACTGAAATTCGAGGTTGAGGTCAAGAGAAGTAATTGTTTAACCTCTTAGGTCTGTGTCTGTCTAACCATATTAAATCAGAATTTTCTGGACTATGCATATTATAAAGATTCAATTTAAGTGCACCTTCAGAGAGGATGCTGCGATCGTTGCAAAAAAGTCAAACAATGTTCAACTTTTTTGCAACTATAAGTCACAGTTGCAGCACCTTCTGGGTTGCGATGCAACTCCATTCACTAACATGACCAACACAGCGACGGGAGTCACAACCAAAGTCACTGTGTGGCCCTAACCTAAAGCTGCAGCTTGATCACAATCACTGTTTCCAGTGTAAGTCTGCTATGTTACATTACACTTGCTATTTCTTCTTCCCTGGTAGTACACTCCTACACCCTGACTGTCTCTGTGCCCAGGCTGCTGTGATTCCAGGACAATATTAGCTAAAAGCTTTCTCTATGGTCAGAAAATTATCCTCTGAGTGGCCTTCACCTGAGGCTTCATTGTATCCCCCCTTACCCTCCCTCCCTTCTCCCTTCTCTCTCCTTTTGGTTTGCCTTGAAATGTTCTGTTTTATATGTGAAAAACTTAATAAAAACTTTAATGGAAAAAAAATATATAACCTCTGAGTAAATTAAAGGGGTTTCAACACAATATTTCTGAAAATTTAGGGTTTGATCCAAATCAATAACTTATCTATAGCATAACTGTTTGTTATATATATATTTTTTTACACCTCCTCTGGCCCTCCACCTACCGTGTTTCTCCAAAAATAAGACCTACCCCGAAATTAAGCCCTAGCTAGCTTTTGCAGGTGTTTTGGAGTAGGCTTGAAATATAAGCCCTACTCAAAAAATAGGCCCTAGCTACAGTTGGTTTAACCCCTTCCCGACATCTGCTGTGTGATTATGGTGGATGCTGGGTCCTTAAAGATGACTCTGCTGCAGAGCAGCCGCCATCGCTACTGTACCGGGTCTCCGCTGTAATGTACAGCTTCCCCCCCCCCCCCAAAGTACCATAACTGCCCCCTTGGCCAGTCTCCACCGGCTCCGTACCTTTCTCATTGCAGGTCAGCTCCCGCGACCTGTTCCTTTAACAGCTGGAAGCCTTATGAAGGTTCCCAAGCCTGTATAAGGAATATTACTATTGAGGCTGATCTATAACCAGCCTCAAAAGTAATGTAGTGAATCTCCCATAGACTGTAATTCAGTTTTATTGCAGTCTATGGGACAACTGCAGAATAAAGCCCCCTAGGGCGGTTAATAAAATATATAAAAAACTAAATCACACAAGTTAAAATCACCCCCCTTTCCCTAAAATATATATAAAACTAAAAAATACTGTCAAACATATACACATTAGGTATCCCTGTATCTGAAAACACCCAGTCTACAAACTTATAAAAATATTTTTCCCGTATGTTGAATGCCGTAGTGGGAAAAAAAAATATCAAAAGAGCAGAACCGCTGTTTTTTCGCTGTTTCGCCTCGATAAAAATTTGAATAAAAAGTGATCAAAGCAATAGACATTCCCCAAAATGGTACAGTTGGAGCTCAAGAAATTCATGATGGAATTCAGGGTTTGAAGAGTTATGCTGATTTTCCAGAATGTCATGAGATGACTATCCCGTATTTGAATAAATGTTGATTTTTTTGTAAAATCATAAATGTGTAATTGTTGTTCATGGAAAAAAAAATAAGACCTACCCCGAAAATAAGCTCTAACCCTTTTTTTGGGAGAAAAAAAACTAATAAAAAAACTTCAGAGGTTTGGCCATCCCTAGCATTGGAATATAACACAAGCTGGCAGGTAAATATTCACTAAAATATTGTTTTCACTACATTTTAATGTACTTATAGAATGACTCTTGTCCAGTTGGATCCTTTCCAAATATAGTTAATACAGACTTGAAAGTTGATCACATAAATAAATTCTTTCACTCTGTAATATTTGGAAAAAAATATCAACAGAAACAGAAAATTTACTGGAGTTCATTCTGCAAAGTACAATGTTTCTTCTTTAAGTAAAATGTTATACTATTTGAATGCTATATATACCTATATATACATTATCCCTCCATTGAGGGTCACCTGGGGATGGTGGTTCTGCCGGCACCCTCCCCTAATTCTTTGATGAAATCTGAGCCATTGTTTGGTATTGTCATACTTGTGAAATGACATGGCTTTTTCTTCTCTTTTAATTTCTTGAAATGCCTCTGGTAATTTTGTGGAACTTCAAACAACTTCTAATTCCAAGTAGTTTATCGTAAATGAAGTTAAAATAAAGTGTTGTCACTGAATTAACAATAATGAAGATGTGGAGCCTCTTTTAAATACATCGCTACATAATTGATATTTCTCTACAGAACTATTTGATGGGAAGGAAACTGCATTTTTCCAGACCATTATACCTCATTTCCCTAGAGCCTATACTACAATAATAAATGCTGTGTACATGTTCTGTGGCTGGGTTTTAATTATTGGGTATTCAGTACCAAACCAATGCCAACTGGCTTATGCAATTATCTTGTTGCTACTGTGAAAATGCAAGGGAATTTTGGATATACATGAAGTGTTTATGAAAGGAAAGCAAGAAGCAGATGAAATGAAAGTGTGCAAACTGTGGGAAAGACTTTTAAAATATTTCTATAGATCGCTCACTTAAAGTCCATCTAATACAACATTTTGTCAACTTTTCAAAAATTAAATAAAAACCCAAAAAACATAAAATATATTTTAGAAATGTTTAAAGCTCCCTTCCCTACATATATTACCAAAATTAAGTGTCAGGATCGGTCCATGTATGGGCAGGGCACTGTTACTGTCCACTTGCTAAAAGAACAATAAGAAAGCATAGATCTTTTCTCTGCAAGTTATCACAAAGTAGTCACTGGATCAACCACATCCTTAGATTCAACACTATTCAAATAACTCTCTGTCATCTGAATTTTCAGAAGTCATTAACACTGTATCCTGCTCACTCACCAGCTCCCTGGGTGCTCTATAGAATAGGAACATATGGTTATTCAATCAATGGTGAATATGCAGTCAAGAATGACAGAAACCACAAGAAGCCAGTCCTGAGGTTGGAAGCACAGTCAGGTTATAATTACAGTTAATCCATGGACTTAGATTGTCTCTGGTAGAATTAAAGTGTTAGATTGAGCCACAAATGTAGGCTTATAGAACAACTAGAGATCCTGGGTAGATACAAACTGATTTAAGATTAAATAAATCAGTGCACGTTTCATTCTTGACAAAAATACATTCCAGACAAAACATTGAAAGGAAATATGTTTATTAGAAAATAACCCTACTGAAATAAAGCTTATTTTTGTGATTTATTTCCCATTTCAGTATCCTATATTAAAACTAATGCAGTCTTGTAATGTTCACTCTGAGGCCAGTGAGCCTCATAATAGGCTGATACTTCCTATTCTGTAGAAATCACTTCTCTGTAGTCATTTTATTATCATGATAGGCAGGATTACCATGAAATATAACACTTCTACTATAAAAGCCGAAGGCAGAAAACAGAGGAGCCATCATTCACAATAGATGATGATCACAACTCAGAATCAATGAGTCTTGTTCAGACACCAGTTACCTAAAGGTCCATGTGGCTGCAGTAAAGCATGTCTCTGAATTCTGTTAACAGCAGCTCAGGCAAGGTGAAGTTCCCATAATCTTATACAAAAAATGAAATAGAAAATCTATTGTGAAAATATATTAGGGCTGCTCAATTAGTTATCTACTTCAGGGTATTCTGTCAGTGTTAGAAAGCTGAGCATGTCTGTGCAGGTTGCAGGCTACATGTAACACTCACAGTAGCAGTTCAGTCTGATAAAAGCACTGTAAGTGACAGGATGGCAGGTGCACTACAGTGTAGGTCTATCAAAAAATTGAGGGATTTAAAGCTTTGTTTCGTGATTAAATTCCTTACAAAGGAAGAAAAGAAGCCTTGATTTTTGAAGATCGTTGGGTGAAACTCAGTGTTTATAGTTTATGAATTAGGCATTTCAACTTGCACAGTTTGCAGCAGTCACCTTGAAAGGACCTGCAACAGTTTTTTGGGTATTTTATAACTAGAACTAGAATGGAAGGTATTTTATAACTAGAATTCAAAGCCCCGCACAATACAGAATTAGTAGAGAACACCTAGGCTTCGACAATGAAGGCATTCTATGAGACAAAGAGAAACGCCATGGGAATTTGTTGGCAGGTGTGTTGCCACTTCATGCCAATGTGTCAGCTCACAAGTCTCGCAAATCACACAATACTATCAGGGAATGCGGCTTCATGGAACATAAACATCCACCTTACAGTCCAAACCTGGCTCCCAGTCATTACTTTCTCTATCGTAATCTTAGGAAATTTGGGTATGGGCAACAATTTCCTGATGATAATGCAGTCAAAGAGGCGGTAACAAGGTTTCTGCAGCAGTAAGAAGTCTCCATCGATTCTGAGGGCATTCAATCACTGGAGGCGAAGTAGAATTAGTGTGTTGAAGTCAAAGGGTATTACATTGAAAAGTAGAAAGTTCAATTTCCTCAGAATTCTTTTTTCCGTATTCAGGTAGATAACTTATTGAACATCCCTTGTAAAAACACTTTAGAACAAAGTTTTGTTGATGTTTCACTATGTGGTTTTAATAAAATATATAGGAGAAGCATTCACTCTAATGCCATTATTAGCTTTTTTTTTTCTTTGTAGATCCTAAGAGAAGTATAAAGGAAAGCATTATATTTAATTGTTCAATCACTAAAACTATACTGAGTGAACCTGGCCTTATATATTGTTAAAATAATACACATTGCAGAACAGAATCTTTCAGGATTCACTGCTTCCTGTCAGGACAAGAAGTGGTTAAATAAACACTGTGGGCCACCCTAAATGACAACTAGGGTGCAAAGGAGGTGCATAATGTAGGCAAATGTCACTAGTTATTTCTCTTGTGATTTTGGGGTAACATTCTCTATGTACTGAATTCTTCACACTCATATCTTTAAATTCAGATTCCTATCTCATTCACATGAGCAGTCACTCATTCTGTGCGTACATAGTGTATGTAGTCAGAGATGGAATTTCTATACATTCACTGTGTGTTTCTGCTTAGTTTATGTTTTCACACAAGCTATTTGCATGATTGATTAACATTTGTGCTATCCGTCATCCTAGATCATTACGTCTCGTGCACTCGTTTAATCATTACAACCCTCCAAGACAAAAAGTGAGTGCTTTCAGAAATTACTGCAAACCAATAGCTACTTAATGATCGTCTGGAACCAGCTTTAAGGACATGGGGCAATTTGCTGCTTCTTTGTTCCACTGCTCTCAAAAGCTGAAACAGTAAATTTTGCTGAACGCATTAGTCAGTCTGATTAAGTCTTAACAAATATTTATTGTGAAAGTCATGAGGTGGAATATCAGTCAAATTACCTGCAGCACCGAGCCATTCCTCACATCCTCCAAGGCAGAGCAGACGACCATGTTTATGTTGTTTATGTCAGTGTCTTGTAACATCCAGAGATACGTTGTGAAGGAAAATGATTTAATTGGGTCACTTTAGCTCCATCTCGGGCTGCAGAGAAGCAACAGGCTATCACGTACAGTTATGAAACTATGATGTCCTCTATATCTATAATACAAAGAAAGTGTTTGTGCTGGTAATTTGTTTTGTAGCAGGTTATCCAATCCTTATCACAAAGCTACTGTATGTAGACAGTGTGGATTGACATGCATCAGATGGGCAATAGAGAATCAATTCGAACTGAAGGAAGGCTGTGTGTCGTATTCCAGTATACAGGTATAACGTGGGATACATCACTAATAGTCTCCCAATGATGCATGCTATTCTATTCCATATCACAAAAAGATATGGCTCAATTGAGGACACTTAACCTGTCTACACAAATTCAGGTCATCCAGCACTGAGGAATAAAATTCAATAGCATTATTTAGGACACATGGAATAATTAAAATCCACGTCGCCCACATTCCATAACTAAGAATATGTTACATGCCCAAAACATGTAGGCTACTTGAAATTACATTTTTTATATGTCCTAAATAAACCCTAATTGGGTTTTATCCCTGAGTGCTGGATGTCCTCCACTTCTACATTTGATGTATCTGGGAGCCAACAATGTTTGTCTGTGCAATAAGAGTTTTTATCACTCCAGGAAGGGCCTGAAATGAATTGTGTTTGATTGTTCATAGGGCCAACTGTCCCAAACACATGAACAACCATGAACCTTCTAATGAACAGTCGACTACCCCAGACACTCGGAAAATTAACAGATGAAAGTCGTTCAGTGCTAATGAAAAACAGGAAATAATGTTCAGTTTGTGGGTGTGTGTTATTAGTACAAACATATGCCCACAATACAAAAATCTTCAACAGGTCTGTCAGTCTAGCCCATACACAACATTACGGCAGACAGACGGCAAAATAACTGATTTTGGTGTGATCGACTTTAGTTGATGGTTATCTTTAATGGAAGAACTATCGTAGGTTTAAGTACGACCAGCCAAGAGTAGACAGTTCAAAATCTGCCACTTCAGGAGTCTAAAATCTAATGTGTATGCCCAGATTTACACTCGACACTTGATTTAGTCTCCGTCAGGTGTATGGAGCCCTATGTTTTGTCAAACGCTGGACTCAAACTATTATGTGAACAGAGCACTAAAATTACTTGAGTAACATTATTAGTGTTATAGTAAGGCCTGTGTGAATCAACACATAATGCACATCCATTTTAGCCACATTTATAAGAAAAAAACCCCAGCATGTTTTGCCATACTAAGCAAAAAAGCATTTCCTGCATTTAACAGGAAAAGCCCCCTAGGCTATGTCTTCTATGGCCAATACGGAATGTAAAGTAATAGTCTATAAGTTGGATGCAAGAGGACTCCAGAATATGTACTTCACCAATGCTTTCATTGTATACACAAAGAAGCCCAATAACTTGTTTTTGGTTCTAAAATGCCCAAACGTGCATTTAAAAATGTGAGAGTGCCAAAAACATTCCATGTCTGAGAGTTTATTAGAATGAATTATCTAGGTGTCTCCCTTTTTAGCTGAATCAGTGACAACGCTGGCTGCTTGCCTACCCCACAGTACATGGCCTTGAACAGTTTACTTACTCCTGCGTACAATTGATTTAACCTCTCAGAGAAGAGAAATAAGGAGCTTTTTTGCCCCCCAGACCCCCTGTACGCCGTGATCGCTAATGATAACAGCATTCAGGGGGTTAATCCACCAGAGTTGGAGCATCTTCCGACTCCAGCGGCTGGTCCCGACCCTCGGCTGTGCCCGCGGCGCAGAGCATTAAGGGGTTAACCAAATCTGATTCACTTTACTTGTACTGTAAAATGCAGCAGCTTTTTTTTTTTATATTTAGTTGCCGATGCAGGCAAAACCTGAAATAGTTTTCCCTCTCTGTTACAGTAATTGTTATGTTGTGCCCCCCATAAGGTCATAATAGAACTCGGGGGGCATTTCCGAAATGCTTTTTTATTATAGGCTGATTTAACCTGTAACTGGGGCTGATACATTTAGCCTCAGTTACTGGGGGAATGCAGGATGCTAACTTGAACTGCAAAGCTGATCTGGGTCTTTAGTAGAATGACTTGTGTGCTTCGTTGTCTTTCTGCATGAAACATGTTCTTTTGAGATTCAGCTCCCAGACAGATGTCCTTACATTTTCTTTTATAATTTGCTGGTATAATTCAGAATTCATTGTTCCATCAATGATGGCAAGCCATCTTGGGCCAGATGCAGCAAAACAGGCGTTTCAAAGATGCTATGAGGTTTTCTATGCTGGAATGCAGTATTTTCCTTTCTCAGATATAATGCATCTCACATAAACCAAAAAGGTCTATTTTCTTCACATTTGTCCACAAAACATTGTTTCAATAGCCTTCTTGTTTGTCCAGGTCATCTTTAACAAACTGCAGATGGGCAGCAATGTTTTGTTTGGAGACAAGTGACTTTCTTCTTGCAGTCCTGCCATGCACATCATTGCTGTTCACTTTCCTCCTTGTGGTGGACTCAGGAATTGTGTTGAGCGAACCCGAACTGAAAAGTTCGTGTCCGTGCCGAACTTCATGGGTTCGGGTACCCGAACCCGAACTTCAGCTCTAAAGTTCGGGTTCGGGTTTGGCTCATCCCTAAAGCTGGCTGATTGACGGCTGAGTAACCAATCAACCAGCTTTAAGCCCACAGACATGCCCAGTATGGTCACGGCTGTGACTGGCCAGGCGGGACATGGGACCCCTCTGTATAAGAGGAAGGGTCACAGGTCCCGTCGCCATTCCAGCTAGTTAGGCTAGGTAAGGAGAGGCTGCAGCTGGAGATAGGGACAGTCAGGGCCTTAGCTAAATTTAATAATTGTCCTTTTCAGGGCAGTGCAGAGAGTTAGGGAGAGGAGCCGGATACTGTGAGGGACAGTTAGTGTGTATACCCATACCGTCTCCTAGCACAGTAACAATAACTGCATGTGTACCCATACCGCCTCCTAGCACAGTAACAATAACTGTGTGTGTACCCATATCGTCTCCTAGCACAGTAACAATAACTGCGTGTGTACCCATACCGTCTCCTAGCGCAATAACAATAACTGTGTGTATTATCATACTGTCTCCTAGTGCAGTAACAATAACTGTGTGTATACCCATACTGTCTTCTAGCGCAGTAACAATAACTGTGTGTGTACCCATACCGTCTCCTAGCACAGTAACAATAACTGTGTGTGTACCCATACCATCTCCTAGTGCAGTAACAATAACTACGTGTGTTCCTATACCGTCTCCTAGCACAGTAACAATAACTGCATGTGTACCCATACCGTCTCCTAGCGCAGTAACAATAACTGTGTGTGTACCCATATCGTCTCCTAGCACAGTAACAATAACTGCGTGTGTACCCATACCGTCTCCTAGCACAGTAACAATAACTGCGTGTGTACCCAAACCGTCTCCTAGCGCAGTAACAATAACTGTATGTGTACCCATATCGTCTCCTAGCACAGTAACAATAACTGCGTGTGTACCCATACCGTCTCCTAGCGCAATAACAATAACTGTGTGTATTATCATACTGTCTCCTAGTGCAGTAACAATAACTGCGTGTGTACCCATACCATCTTCTAGCGCAGTATAACAATAACTGCGTGTGTACCCATACTGTCTCCTAGCGCAGTAACAATAACTGTGTGTGTATCCATACTGTCTTCTAGCGCAGTAACAATAACTGTGTGTGTACCCATACCGTCTCCTAGCACAGTAACAATAACTGTGTGCGTACCCATATCGTCTACTAGTGCAGTAACAATAACTGCGTGTGTTTCTATACCATCTCCTAGCACAGTAACAATAACTGCATGTGTACCCATACCGTCTCCTAGTGCAGTAACAATAACTGTGTGTGTACCCATATCGTTTCCTAGCACAGTTAAAATAACTGCGTGTGTGCCCATACCGTCTCCTAGCACAGTAACAATAACTGCGTGTGTACCCATACCATCTCCTAGCGCAGTAACAATAACTGTGTGTGTACCCATATCGTCTCCTAGCACAGTAACAATAACTGCGTGTGTACCCATACCATCTTCTAGCACAGTATAACAATAACTGCGTGTGTACCCATACTGTCTCCTAGCGCAGTAACAATAACTGTGTGTGTACCCATACTGTCTTGTAGCGCAGTAACAATAACTGTGTGTGTACCCATACCGTCTCCTAGAGCAGTAACAATAACTGTGTGTATTATCATACTGTCTCCTAGCGCAGTAACAATAACTGTGTGTGTACCCATACTGTCTTCTAGTGCAGTAACAATAACTGTGCGTGTACCCATACTTTCTCCTAGTGCAGACTTTGACTCACATGGTGGATGAGTATCTGTCGACACGTCTCCTGGTACTGAACGATTGGTCCTCCCCGTTCAATTTCTGGGTTGGTAAATTGGACACGTGGCCAGAGCTTTCCCTCTATGCCTTGGAGGTGCTTGCCTGCCCTGCAGCAAGTGTCCTATCAGAACATGTGTTCACCGAAGAGGGTGTCATCATCAACAAGAGGCTCCACCTATCCACAGCCAATGTGGACATACTTACATTCATTCAGATGAACTAGGCATGGATCCCACAGGACTTTGCCAGCGCATGAGTGAGTGGTTAAAGTGTTGGCTACCACCTCCTCCGTCTCATTCACTTACACCGCCACATCCACCTCCACCTCCTCCCCCTGGACCTCTACCACCTGTTTCATAATTATTATTTTATGTTATTATTTTAAGTACTTTCCCTACGCCATTTTTTCCAGGGCAATTGCCCTGTTATTACCCCCATTTTACAGACCTCTACCCCTTACTATCCCCATTTTACAGCCATTTTTGGGTCACCAAGTTCGGGTCCCCATTGATTTCAATGGGGTTCGGGTTTGAGTTTGGGTCAAGTTGGGGTTCCTGAACCTAACTTTTGGGCAAAGTTCGGCTGAACTTATCAAACCCGAACTTTGACGGGTTCGCTCAACACTACTCATGGACATTAACATTAGCTAATGTGAGAAGGCCTTTAGTTGCTTAGATATTTCTTTTGTGACCTTCAGAACCATTATACTCCTTGGCCTTCGTGTGCTCTTTATTGGTCGACCACTCCTGGGTAGGATAATAATGACCTTGAATTTCCTCCATTTGTACACAAAAATGACAAACGTGTGATTTAAGCCCTGATCTGCACCTCACCCTCCACATTGAGCAAATGTGGGCGGTGCTGATCAGGGAGACTTATTTCAATACATGCCAGTTTTTATGGGGAGATGTGGGGAGTCTGCAACCTCCTCATTAATCTCTCAAGCCCTGCACCAGTTTATTAAGACAGGTGTATGATATGCCAGTCTTAATAAATTTGCCTCCAATCTGTCTGACTGTGGATTGGTGGAGTCCAAGCTCTATAGAGATGGTCTTGAAACCTTTTCCTGCCTGATGAGCATCAACAACTTATCTTCTAAAGTCCTCAGAATTCTCTTCTGTTCGTGCCATGGCACACTTCTACAAATATGTCTTGTAAAGATCAAACTTTGATAGACGTCCTTTTTTTAAGGAAATGTGTCACCAGAAAATTACCCATTTTTTAAATGAAGATTTATGTTAAACATATATTTAAAGAATTTTTGGTGAGCTTTTTTTTTAAACACTTTCCATGTGATTATCTATATTTTAGAGAAATCCTAAAAATCAGGCAGTTATAACTCTGGCAACAAAGTCAAATAATATGCTGACACTTCTTATTTTCTATACTTCCTATTTTCTATAAGATTTCTTTGCAGCAGCCACCTCACTTATCAGTACACTGATGATCACAGCTTTCATGTATACTGTATGTAGACAAGGCACAAAATCCACCAGTCACAATTTCACAGTTTATCTACTGTCTGCACAAGTCAAAGAGCATGTCTAGAAAACTCTCCCATAGAAGTTAATAGAGTCTGCTCTAGATTTCTGTGTCCCATGGTCCATATACAGGAAATAGCAAGTCACAAATTATTTTAGGTTTAGCGACAAGAGGTGGAATTGCAAGAATTTTAGGATTTTTTTTAATATAGACAATAAAAATGGAATTTTTTGAATGAAATTAAAAAGAACCTCACCAAAAACTCTCAAAAAATATGTTTAACATAAAAACTTGATTTAAGCCATAGACCATTATCTCGTGACACATTCCCTTTAAATAAAACATGTTGCCTACACAGACCTCAGGCACACGACCATATGTTTTATTTATTTATTATGCTTACTTATATAGCGCCATCATATTCCACAGCGCTTTACAGTCACTGTCCCATATAGGGCTCACAATCTATATTCCCTATCAGTATGTCTTTGGAGTATGGGAGGAAACCCATGCAAACACGGGGAGAACATACAAACTCCTTACAGATGTTATCCTTGGCAGGATTTGAACCCAGGACTCCAGTGCTGCAAGGCTGCAGTGCTAACCACTGAGCCACCGTGCTGCCCGTATCTGCAATTGCAGATAAAAGTACAGACTACATTTTCATGGGCCTATATACACAGCCATATTTTTTGCGGCCGTGTGTCCATGGAATATACAAGGAGCTCAAATTATGAAGTGTGTCCTATTCTTGGCCACATTTGTGGCAAAGACAAGTGTAGGGAATCTTACAAGTCTTTTGCGGATCCTTGAATACAGATGACATACTGATGCAATGCGAACATTTTTTTGCGGATTGTGGATCAGAATTTGCAAACAGTAAAAACCACTACAGTGTGCATGAGGCCTAATAGTTATCCCATTGTTTGAAAACACCTGACTCTAATTTTACCTTTAAACTTCTAATCCTGAAGGTTCACATACTTTTGCCACTCACAGATATGGAAGATCATTTTCATCTATAAATTAATGACCAAGTCTAATATTTTTGATTCATTTGCTTGATTTGGTTCTCTTCAACTACTTTCAGTGTGGAATCTGAAGTAGTTTTAGGTCAACTTTTGCAGAAATAAAGAAAATTTTGAAGGGTTCACAAACTTTCAAGCACTACTGTATGTGTCTCCTCAGTTATAAACTAGAAAAAACTGTACACAAAATGGTGGGATCAAGATTATTTTATCTTCGATGCATTGGTGCATAGAAAAATGATATACACATTCTCTTTACATATGTTTTCCCTTTCCCAGGATATTCTCTAATGAACAACAATGTCTTATAAAGCGCAACCTCAGCTATCTGATCCTTTTCAGAACAGTGTCAGACTTAAACAATGGGTCTCCTCTACTGCCAGCCGTCACACAGTTGACACCAGCCCGGCATCTTAATTGGCTTCTAATGGTGAAATATATATGAATCAAGCTCATTGTCTGCAGCTAACAGAGGTGACCTGTTGAGTTATGCTCATAAAGCTGGAGACATGGAACGGCATGCTGAGAAATAACCACATAGTGAACCCAGCAAATATATTTTCATCCATTTTAAAGAGAGCAAGGGTCAAGTTTCCAACCAAAAAGCACTTGTCTCCTGAACAGTACGCATGTTCTAGTCTAAATGCTAAAAAAAATGCACTCACCAGCTTATATTACAGTAAAAGCTGAGACCTGGTTTCCGACCATTAATTATAAGTGTGATACAAGGTCCAGTCGTTGCCGAGCCACACATCTGGAGGAGTCTGTCATTGGTAAACACTGCACGTATGCCGAGGACGAGGCAATTGAAGGTCTGGCCTACTGATCAGAGTTCTGGCAGTGAATTGTAAGGATGACCTTATTTGAAAACAGCAAATGTACTAAGCAATGTGAAGAGGGGGTCTAAACAGTTACTTACAAGAAATAAGCTAATAGCCAAAGAAGACTTGGATCTGTCCAGAAGTCATAGGGTTAAGCCTCTCATATAAACCAAGTTTATGGAGTGTGGACTGAGTTTTCATGTGGTAATAATATGAGTTATGGAAACCTAATGGATTAATCATACCTTCCTTTGATCTCCAGAAGCCAAGTAAACAAACAACTGCTTCTCCAAGTCTACATGCCAAGAAATATTGAGCTTGGAGCAATGCTGATGAAATACCAATTCCATAATGTTAAAGGCTGAATGCAGTTAACATTTGCTATGTGTTTTATAGCTCCTGGATCACTAGGTGTAGAATGCATTCAGTTGACTTAAGACTTGAAATGGCTAAAATAGGAATGATGTAGGTTCTATATACTCTGCCTAGTGACACACCAAGCAGACAATATTGGAAGATTTCAGCTTTGAATGCTGTGTGCAAGCAGAGCCCCCCCCCCCCCCCCTCCATATTACTGTAAAATGTAATATAATACAGGGGCAACCAATAGGATTTATCTTTCTGTTTGCCACTGTCCATGGTACTGATAAGGCTGATAAGATGTGATTTCCTGCCAATAATTTGAGGTCCACAGTATACAAAAGACCAGACCATGACAAATTAGGTACAGGATGCACATAGCAGAAAAAGAATTATATACAAGAGAAACCGTGGGAGAAACATGTACAATTGTAATAGAATTACTGAAGCGTCTGTGAATATCTCAACTATAGAATTAGAGAAGGTACAAATTTCAGGGCCAGTGGACTACATTTTCACATGCCCAAAGAAATTGCCTTTATACAGTATCTGGGGCTGAAACATACATGCATGCACTGTACAGTAGAGCAGAGTAGAACATGCCTGATGGGGGGAAAATAAGAACACCTTTAATTGTCTATTATCTATTAGTATTTCTTTTTATTACTGTCTTGCTGCAATATTCAGTATATGGATGCCTTTCCCACAATAGTAAAATGTTTCTTAAAGATCTGGAGGAGATTACAACATGCGCCCTCCTGGGGTGGCTGTTCTGTCCCACTACAGTAAATTTTATTAGAACAAATCAGATTCCACTGCTTTTAATGGAGAGGTAACCCAAATGTGTTTTTTCTTATTTTTTATTGCATAACTTTTTAAACTCCTGTAAATCCAAGTATGTGCAAAGCTATTCAGCATTTTTTATACATTTTACATTGTTTTCATCAGTAAACTGCTGTTGAAAGTGGAGTAACAATTTGACATCAGCTCTTTGGAGGGGGATTTATTAAACTTCCTGCAATGTTAATGTGGTGTAAAAAAAAGTCACAAGCCTTGTGCAAGCCTGGTTTTATGCAAAAATGAGTGACTTGTTATATTTTACAGCACTCACACTTTGAAACATCTAGCAAAAGTCGTACAAGCCAGGATATACAGTATATGTACCATTGGGCCTTCGATTTTGTTGCTGGGTGTTTAATTACCCTTCCTAAGCTCTACTAGTGGTCACAGTGACACAGCCTCATACCATATATATTGAGAGCGCATAGTAAAATAGTACGTTAGGAAGGTAGCCTGATATACCTACTATTTTATAGGGTAGATGAATTATTCTTTTCTTTTTAATGCATACTAAAAAAATACATGATTTTAATTTTGTCTGTATCAGCAAATTTATTCCAATTACTTTAGTAGACAACTAGTGAGAATTTTGTTTTTGATTTGTTTGTGAATATATTTTACAGCACTCACTCACTTTTCTAAAAAGGGGGCAAGGCTTATCACGTGTATTATACTTTGCTCCAGAAACTGGAATAAATTATTTCTTAAGTATAAACCAGCCTGATATAAACCTAATTTTAAAGAGGCATCAGGCACATCAAAACTGGCTTATGCCAATGTGATACATTTCTGACATTATGTCCCTCCATGATGACCATTGCTTTTTCTATATTTTTATAGAAGGGTTATGGCCAAGCCATATAAATTATAGCTTGATGGGTTCTTATTGCATTTAGAGTCACAGTCACATATCTGGAATATTACTCACTTTAAGCTGCCTCCCCTCTCTAAGTCACTGGGTTTAGCATCTGGATCCTCAGCACATACAGTGTTCCACAGTGACCTTTGTAGCGGGGCAACACATTCAGTAAGAGGTGGACACAAGCAATAAGATCTTTAAGAATGTCTCGTTCATCCTAAAATATTTCCCTGTAGCTTTTGGCAAACTGGAATAGCCCAACACAAATGCACGTCTTTATAAACACTAATAAAAAACGGTCCAAAAAGCCAACTGGCATCCTCCAGCCGTCCAGAGAGTCTACAATCTTCAGCCTGATGCCTCATTTATCACCAGGAATTAATAAAATCTGCTACAGAAAAAAGAGCTAGAGAGTGAGAGACTTATTTAGAAGGAAACCAACACGTGTCCAAAATAAATCTTAGGTGACAAACGTAGCTTATGAGCTACTTGAGAGGTTGCTGCACATACAGCAGTCATAGACATGTGCTGGGTATATAAACACACTGTGTGCCAGGATGCCCCAGTGCCAAAGCTATATCCCGTTACATATTTTGCATCTACAGTTAAACTGTGTGTAGTGAAGCTGTCACAACTTTCAATGTGTAGATGAAACACTCCGCTCAGTACACTGAGGCTCACAAACATTCCACCTTGGAACATTTAACACTTTTTTTTATAGCTTAATGTGTCACTTTAAATACCTTGCTGTGCCTGTGCGCCATTGTTTCATTTTCGTTTATTTAACCTTCTGCAGGAAACTGGCAGAGATTTTTCTACCAGAAACATACGCCAAAGACATACAGAGATATGCAGTAGGTAGAGCAGATTTATGAAGGGTATTTAGATGTTGAGAACAGTGACCATGTGTAATTGAGTGAAGTGGGAGGAGCTGTGACAACACTTTTATTGTAAGTAAAATTGAAGGAAGTGATGCCCTCTGAAATCACTGGATATGTATGCCACCTATTACTTACATTGAGTATACCCGTGAATCTACAGTGCAGAGAAGAAATCCAGAACCGAGAAGCTTCCCCTGAAAAAAATGTTTTTTGGCATATGAAAAGCAATACTATGTAATAGTAAATAAACTCTGGATCAATGTATGCAGTAGTGATTGCACCTAAAATTTACAACTGGTCACAAATGGAGCCATTATAAAATATTATAAAATAACTGAAAGTCAGCTCAATGAACTTGCCCACATTGATTATTTCAATTATTTTGCATCCGTGCCATCCTTTCCCACACTGCCATTGGCTAATTGATATGTCAGTTATACCAGGTTCACACTAACTTTGTGGTCTCCATCACTCACGTCTACTGGGGGACCTGAAGTACAGAGAGCCGGACTACTAAAACAGCAGTTACACATAGACACCGGCAGAGCCCATTGACTACAAAGGGGTCCGCTGGGTGTCTGCCATTTTTAAAATAAAAGAGGCAGAGAGAAAAGTCCTCTGTGCAGGACTTTTCTCTCCGTCGCTTTTCAGCAGTTTCTGCGATGATACATTATCCAATCAGGATTGCTGATATGTGAATAACTAAAATGCAGCTATCGTAATTAAAGTAAAATGTTCAATTAATTGTGATTGTGATTTAGGTCATGGCCCAGCTCTAGTATAACCCCAATTAAACGATTTCCTTTCTGCAATGTGATCTGCAGCAGGAACATTGGAAAGATAAAGTATTTCATTCTCTAATATGGAGCTCACTGTAACAACTAGAGATGTGTGACTTTTACCGAGCCGGGTTTGACCTGAATATTCCAAATTGTTAGTTTTTTTTACGAAACCAAATGGAGATTCATCTCAAGTGAACTAAAATGGCCACTGTATTATACTTTAGGGTCTCTTCTAACCCAAGAGTTTAATAGGTGACAAGGGGATGTGACAAAAATAAAAAAACATTTATACTCACCTTCCATGACCTCTTTTGGGCCTTCTCACGGCGTACAGCGCTCTCCTGGTGACATCATGAGCCCAGGGTCACCACAATGTTTTTTTTATTTTTTATGCCTCCTCGGATAGCACACTGAACTCGCACATGGTCGTCTGCAAGGGGCCTTAAGGTGTGTTTTTTACTGAACTCGTTTGATCCCAAACAAATCTTGGACCCGAGCCACCCAAACCCTAAACAAAATGAATCCTGAGAGGTTCGCCCATTTCTAATAATAACTGGTTTAAACCCTGAAACTCCATCTTTGACTGTACTAGACATCATGCCCAGCCTTGCAAATGTAACAATAATTTCACTGTAGGGATAGTAATAGTCACACAAGCAAACACTCTAGAGGAGATTCGTGTCCAGGACATCTGTAATTTATTTCTAACACTGGAATACTTTAATATGACACAGAGGGAAATGCCTTCCTGATTTATTGTGCAAACATTTATGACACAAGCATAAACTCCATTGTTTTATCACTGAGCTGGACATTGTCTGCACTGTCTAGTGAATTACACTTTGCATTTTTCTCATTTACAAGCATTCCTCACTTTCTAGTGAAGGTATTTAAACATTTATGTAAGTAAGCTACCAGGTATATATATGCACCAAAGTATGGTACACATTCAAACTAAGCTAACCAAACCCTTTGTAGAGCTGAGACCTGCCAGCAAATAACAATGTTTGCAGCATCCTCCTGACCATCCTTCAGTGGCAGGTGTTGTAGAAAAAATGGAATGGATATGTTGGATTTCATTGTAACCAAATTTGCAAAGTTATAAGATGCTCCAAGAAGTGTCTAGCAGTGGCTGAACAATAAAATAAACATGCACACAAGTGAGCCGAGCATACATGTCTATGAAGAATACTGAAAGAGATTGTTCTGATGGCCAACAACTTATCTTATTTATTGTGTATGTAAATCTTAAGAAACAGAAGGAACATATATTTGGCAATGGATATTGTTAATATTTTTGTTTGCCACTGGGGGTAAATGCAACGATCATGAGCATTTACTTTTGATATACTGTATATGCAGTGGTATTTAAAAGTGTGTACATTTTTCAGAATTTTCTACACTTCTGCATAAATTTGATCAAAACTATATCAGATTTTGAGTCCTAAAAGAAGATAAGAGAACCAAATCAAACAAATGATTCTAAAATATTACACCTGGTCATTTATTTATAGAAGAAAATAGCCCAATATCACATATCTGGGGGTGTAGCAGATAATTTAATGGTGAAATCAGAGTCAATCAATGGGATGTGAATGAGGTGTGATTGGGCGACCTGTTTTATCTAAAGATCAGGGATCTATCAAAATTTGATCTTCACAAAACATTTATGGAAGTGCATTATGGCATGAACAAAAGAGATCTCTGAGAACCTCAGAATAGTTGTTGATGCTCATCGGTCTGGAAAAAGTTACAAAACCATCTAAAAAGAGTTTGGACTCCACCAATCCACAATTCAGACAGATTGTGTAAAAATGGAGGAAATTCATAACCATTATTACCCTCCCCAGGAGCGGTCGAACAACAATGATAACACCAAAAGCAATGTAACAATGAACCCAAGGTAGGCTCTAAGCAATTAAAGGTCTTTCTTACATTAGCTAAGGAGGAAAGTAATGGAGTGTATATCAGGATTGCAAGGAGAAAGCTACTGCTCTCCGAACAGAACATTGCTGTCTGTCTGCCATTTTCTAAAAATGACCTGAACAAGTCAGAAGGCTATTGAAACAATGTTTGGAGAAAGAAAAACCTCATACCATTTGTGTGTTGGTGATAGTATCATGGCTTAGGCCTGTTTTGCTGCATCTGGGCCAGAATGACTTGCCATCATCGCTAGAACAATGAATTTTGAATTATACCAGCAAATTATAAGGCTGGAGCCCCACATAGCGTAAATGTCGCAGCAAAAATCGCAGCGTTTTATAGTACCTGCAAAGTGGATGGGATTCTGGCTAATCCCATCCACACATTGCAGAAAAAAATGCACAGCGGACATGCTGCGATTTCAAAAACTGTTACGTTTTTGTAAATTACAGCAGGTCAATTATTCCTACGGAAACGTTTCCCTATAGGTATAATTGAAACAGTTCAGAAAAAAATCTGCGGACTTTCTGTGAAAGGTACTGCAGAACAAAACGTGATGCGTGGCCACCACGTTTTTTTCCGCAGCACTGTTTGTCTGCATCCCCGCTACGTGGTGCCTTAGCCTTAAGGAACACAACATATACCTGTGAGCTGTCGTTCTACCAAAGAATGGTTAAAGAAGAATAAATTTACAGTTTTGGAATGGCCAAGCCAAAGTTCTGACCTTAGAAATAGAAATGTGGTGAAAGGACATGAAGCGAGCTGTTCATGGGAGGAAACTCACCACCAGTTGAAGCTGTTTTGTGTGGAGCATTGGGCTGAAATTCCTTGAAACAGATGTGCAAAACTAATCAACATTTACCGGAAATGTTTAGATGCTGTTATTGCTGCACAAGGATGTCACACCAGATACCGAAAGCAAAGGTTCACATACTTTTGCCCCTCACAAGTATGTGACATTGGTTCATTTTCTTCTATATGTAAATGACCAAAAGTAATATTGTTTACTTATTTGTTTGATTTGGTTTTATTTATTTATTTATTTATTCACTTTTGAGACTTGTGTGAAAATCTGATGTAGTTTTAGGTCAAATTTATGCAAACAAACTCTCCAGCACCACTGTATATTAACCACTTCAGTACCGGGCCAATTTCTTGTTCAGGACCAGACACATTTTCGGGTTTTTTGTATGTGCGGTTTTGAGGGCTATAACATTTTTATCTTTTGGGTTTTCAACTAATTTCTGCATCTTTTTTTCAGTGACACATAGGGCTTTATTTTTATGTTGTTTTATTTTTGCATGTTTTAAAAAAAAATTTATATCCGGGAAAATATAAAAAAAAAAAGAGGAGGAAAAAAGTGTCTGTTTTTCACTTTTCATTTTTTTTTTTTATTTAATAACACAAAGTGCTACCAAAAAACCTTTTAAAATAGTTTTTCCTCTCTGTTACGGTAATTTTTATTTTGCATTGTGTCATTGGGGGTATGGCTAGAACCTGTGATAAGGGCATGTTATTGGCGTATTATTTCTTTATTTATTTCTGTATGTACTTTTTTACATTGTGTCACCATAAGGCCATTATAGACCTTTAGGGACATCTGATCACAGTTTTTTTTTGATGGGAGAGACGGATTTCCCCTGTAACTGGGGCTTATACATTTAGCCCCAGTTGCAAGAGGAATACAGCATCCTGTCCATAACTACAGAGCTGATCAATGGTTTTTCTCAATACTCTTTGTAGTCCTAAAGCCATTTGCATGACTGTATGAATGGTCAGTGTGCTATCCGGTTTTTCCCCGGATAGCACACTGACCCATTCATTTCTATGGGCCTGTACACAGAGTGTGAATTACATTGTTCCGTGTGCGGGCCGACTGTCCGAGCCGCAAAATATGGAACAGGTCCTATTCCTGTCCGATTTTGTGGCCCTGCTTCAGCGGCTCCTATTCATTGAATGAAAGGGGCTGCGGTAGAACGGCTGGTGCACGGGCGGCACATGGATGACATCCATACCGTTCATTCACAGCCGCCAGTTAGTCGTGTGCACTCGGCTTTAGGCTCAGGAATACATCCGGTGACCTCATCAGCACAATAACAATGTCCATCTTTACATATTTCTACAACCAATGTGTTTTGGACTATATTTAACACTAAATCATATGTAGGAAAGTGTACCACATCTTCCGGACTCTTATAAAAGCCAGCTGATCTGCTGCATGTTACCACATACAGTACACATCTCTTAATGCAATCTACTCGTGACCTGCTGCTTTGCTCCATAAATGACCTACATCTGTGCAGATCATATGATCTGCAAACGTTAGATATTTGAATTTCAATCCCTAGTCAGCCATTTCTATGGTTCTCTGATGTGAAGAAACATTTGCCGCAGATTAAGTAAAGTGAGTGTGTCCTAAATGTTCTTGTTGTGATGGTTCAGAGACCCTTCTGTAGTCTGGGTCCCATATGTGCTGTGTTTCCTAGATCATCTCCCCATGTGCAGCGTGCATCATCGCTTTTACATATAAACACAGCTCTCTCTTAATAGCGATAGCTGAATCCACAGGAGCACAATGTGATATCATTCCGACACCCTGCAGAAAGGAGAGTAACCTCCACAGAGACACAGCTACATAAATAGAGAAGAGACGACACACACAGGTGTAGTCCTTGGGGCTGCCAGAGACCTCACAGTAACTGGACCAAGTCGATTACACTATGTTTCATTATAATGACTAGTGCTAGATTATTGGGTGCCTGATTAAGGGAAGCTTGCAGACTTCTGTCCAAAAGAAGAGCACTGTAAGTAAATGCAGCGGGTACATCATCACATCCTGAAATCAATAATAGAAAATGTATGTACAGTACTGTGCAAATGTTTTAGGTACCTGTAGAAAAAATGATTCAAAGTAAGAATGTTTTAAAAAATAGAAGTGTTCAATTAACAAAATGAAGTGAATGAACACGAGAGAAATCTAAATGAAACCAGTATTTGGTGTGTACTCCCTTTGGAGGAAGAGTCCTGGAAGTTATGATATGGCCCCCACAGAGCTGTAATCTCAAGATCATCAAGTCTGTCTGGGATTTGAGCAAGCCTACATCCACAGACGATCTGTGGTTAGTTCTCCAAGACATTTGGAACCTTCCTGCTGAATTCCTTCAAAAACTGTGTGAAAGTGTACCTAGAAGAATTAATGCTGTTTTGAAGACAAATGGTGGTCACACAGAATACTCATGTGATTTAGATTTCTCTTTTGTTCATTCAATTCATTTTGCTAATTGACAAAAATAAACTATTAATACTTCTATTTTTGAAAGCATTCTTACTTTGCTGCATTTTTCCACTTTACATGGTAGACAGGAGAAGTAAAGACTCTACTGACTGTTTTCAAAGGGACTACCCTACCCAGGACTATGATACTGAGTTTCACTTCCTCTTCCCAGGAAGTGACATCACATCCGTTGATCATATGGTGCTGAGCTGTAGCAAGGCCATTTGACCAATGGCCACATGCCACTTCATGAGAAGAGGAAAGGGAGTTCAATTTCATAGTCCTGAATAGCTCTTAAATGCCGCGGTTTGGCCGTGGTGGAAATGCCACAGAAAAAAAGTTTTTACAGGAAACCTCTGCAGAATTTCAGTGCAAAGTGTTGCGGGAAAAACCACGATGCATTGCGTCTTTCCCACAGCGATTTTATGATATTTTTTACCATCACCCACCACTCATGCTAAATTTGTCATCACCATGCTCTTATATTGACCCCCCCACATAGTCAAATGCTCCCCAGTGGCCCGACACACCTTATAATTCTCCCCAGTCGCCCCACACATTACTTGTTCCATCAAAATGAAGTAGGAAGTTTTATACTTACCAAACACCATTTCCATGGGGCTCTCGGCTGCTTACCTCCACTTGTCTCCAGCTAGTTGCAGCAGGCCTCCTGCTTCACCATTATACTCAATTCTATCTGCATCCTAACAACACAGTTAAAGACATGTTGTCATCCCACCAGAGTGTAAGTGTCCCTGGCAGATCTACAAGGCACCCTGGTTGGGAGTCACTGTTCTAGATGGACATATTAATCTGTACTTCAATTTATTACAGATTTCATTATGACTTTATAAATCATGTTAAGCCACATATACATATATCTTTGTGGTCTAGAAAAATATGACTTTCTTTCATACATGTTTCAATATTTTGGCCTCTATTACAAAACTTAAAGAATTATTTATTTGGGAATTCTGATGAGGCGCAAATGTACTACATTATGCTATTTCCCAGAAACACCTGGCACCCATACAGCCTTAATTTACAAGTGTCCATAGACAAGTGCCTGCTATATCTGGAAGAAACTCGGTGCTGGATGTACACACATGTACAAGCATGGAGATTTGTTGCCTTTTAAATCAGTTTTATTCCACAGTGTCACTAGTAAAAAATATTAAAGTAGAAAAAATATTTTCAGTGCCAACCAAAGCTGTAAATCCTGATGTAGGGCAAAAGACCTCTGCACGTAGACAGTCCAATAAACATAAAAAGGCTTTGATGACTCATGTATTTCACGTTTTGAGAAAATTAATCAACAAAAAAGTGCGCTGTGCTAAATATTTACACGTGAACACATTAAAGATCAGTGAAATAGCCACATACATGGCGAATAAACTTGAGAAGCAATAGAAATCTTTCTAAGGTTGTGTCCACTGACATGGCTGCATATGTGTGGTTTTTAAACAGATCATTAAATAGCCACATTATTTTGCCAGAAAACCACTGTTTGACCCGCGAAACCACATGGCATGTGATCTCACTGTTTTGTGGGAGAAACAGCTGCTTTCCAGCAAAAGCATATGGCCATTTAGCAATCAATTTAAAACTGCCGCGGCTGCATTCTATGGATTTTAGCGGCATTGTAACCGCATTCCATGCAGCCTGATACTCATGAGGAAAGTCTCTATGATGGTGGGTTTCCTTTACCACTACACCCATCACCTATTTGTTATTTACTTACTTATATAGCACCATCACATTCCACAGCGCTTTACAGAGAAATTGTCAACACTATCCCAAGTAGGGCTCACAATCTAAATTCCCTATCAGTATGTCTTTGGACACGGGCAGAACATACAAACTCCTTGCAGATGACCTCCTTGCTGAATTCAAACCCATGTACTCCAGCGCTGCAAGGTTACAGTGTTAACCACTGAGCCATCTCTCACTATCTACTTAATTGATTTGTCAATCCTAAAAACTGGTCCATAAACATGATAAAATCATGTGTCTCACAGTTACTGTGAATCACTGTCTGAACGAATTTCATCAGTAACTACTATGGTTTTCCAAGCACTAGGATAGCAGAAATTTGATCACAGGTAGATTGTGCTAGTGTGATCTGCCTGTGATGCTGCCGGTTATTCAACTGAATTGCCAGGAGGTCCCTGTTTTCGATTGTAGATTAGGATCCACCTGGAAATTCGTATGAATAGCTGGAAGCTCCTGCCTCGCCCTGCCCCTCATCTCTACCACAGTGAAATGTTTAATAACATTGATCTAGTTTGGAGGAAGCTGGTGAGTTGTATGCTGTCAATACATCAGAAAGCAGAGTAGTATAATTGTGCTACACAGCTTTCTGGATACTAAGATAGCATACAACTTGTCTGCTCCCTTTACACTGGATCGATATTATTACATTTCAATGTGATCAGGCTACTCCTGGTCACATTGACAGTAGGTCGTTTCAGTGGCTTACTTTCAATGTGACCAAGAGTAACCCTGATCACATAGCTAGTGCAGGGACTGTTATGTAGCTTAGGAGTCCCTTCACTAGCTCATTCTAGTACATAGGCCTTTGGAATGAGACAGAATCCTGTCCCTTTTCCTACAACTGGTCCCCTGTGCCAGAAAGGAAATCAGAGTTCATTGAACTCTAGTTTCTATTCATTTACCACAGAAGAAAGAAGTTGTAGGTATAATTATTTTACATTTTTTATACTGCTATTTTTATTGTCCTTCAGGTTAAGCTAGATCACTTGGATTATGTTGGATACATTGAAATGCATTGATTATTTTTTTCAATAAAATGGTCAATAGTCTGGGGAAGTATATGTGTTTTTTAAATACTTAATGTCTTAGTAACTGTCACTGTCTGACAGCGCCCATTACTAAGGTGAGGCTTTGTGTTATCCAGAAAAAGGCTAGCACCTACTCTCCCCCCCAATTATTACCCCAGTATCCAATGCCATCAGGGGTGCTGGGAAGAGCCAGGTATTGGCTGGTTATGAAAAATTGTAGAGAACCCCATGTCATTTTTTCCAATTATTTATTTTTGAATAAAATAAATAATAATGGGTCCTCCCTGATAATGCCCCAATCAGCAGCCATAGATGGCAAGGTACTGGACGATATTCAGCTCTTCGCAACACCCTGATGGCGTTCGGAATCTGGGTAATAATTGCAGTGTTAGTGCTAGCCTTTTCACCAGCTACCTAGGGAAGCCTGTGATAGAAGTAATCTAATGACAAGCATGGGGGCCTTCAATAGGTTCCTGGTTGTCATGGTAGTGGATTGCCACACCTAGATCTAGTTCTGGGGTCACAATGATCCTCCCCAAAATGGCAGCATCCATGTGCAGCTGGGAAAATGTTGCCTGTCAGGTTTGGCTGTGGCATCAAAAGGGTTAATTCCCTGATCGCATGCAATTGCCACCAGGTATGATACAGTGGAGACCTCATGGCTATAGTGGCCCTACAGTTCTTGACTGGTCACCATATTTAAATACCTAACATCCGCCGTAGTGCTATGAGTAATTGTTTGTTGTAAACCTGAAATGCGTAAGCAAGTATTGCTGGTGTCATGTCTTTATTAATCATGTGATTTATTAAAATTGAAGTTCCTTTTACTGGAACTTTCTATGATCAGGAACATCTGCCTTTTACTTTCTTTGATCAAGAACATCCACCGTTATAGTTTGGTGGATGTCGAGAAGGGGTTAAAGAAGAAAACTTGACAAAAACAGCAACAGGAATAGTTTAGGAAGTTATCAGGACAAACCTAAAGAGATACAATAATTCCATAAAAAAAACACAACAAAAAGCACAAATATGAAAAAAAAGAAGAAAGAGGGATGCAGAATGAATGTGTAGCACGCTGAAACCTGGAGGATCTAAAGTCTATTAAGTGGGTGAAAGGAGAAAGTAAAGATAGACACAGTTGACAAGTACATTATGAAACTGATTGTGTGTAGCTCTATGTGTACAAAGTACAGGTTGAAAACGCAGCATTTAGCAGTAACCACATGCAACCAGGTCGCATTGTGTAGGGTCACTGTGACAGGTCAAACATTAGCCTTAGATTAAGGCCTTACAAACAACAATGTGTGGTCGTTGGCCTCCTCGGGTGGGCAGGGTTCTGGATGCAGAAACTAACTATATCACTTGTACTTTCCATCTGTGTATATTTAAGGCACCTTTCTAGAGTGGTTTGGTTCAATGCCACAAAACACTGTTCTAAGGAAACTGTTACACTCAATGAAGAGAATAAAATGTTGTATATGTTGCACATATACACAAAGATAGGTGATGTTTGATTCAGTGAAATGCACAAAAAGAAGCCAGAATACCAGACAAGCAATGGAGAGTTTGTATACAGGCAAGAGGTTATCCGGCCAGCGAGGGTGTCATTATTACCATCATACAGCTTCAGCTGTGTTTATAGACAATATTCTGCTCTCACAACTAAGCTTAAGCATGGAGGTTAATGTCATGTGGGACAGTGTCTGACAGACAGATGGTGTTTAAGGGCATGACCTGCAGTAAAAGCAGAATAGGATATTGCAGCTTGGAAACTTCCTCTTCCCATGGAATGACAAGGACTTTTCTCCCCAGCTTCCAACCAAAAAGTCATAAACCACATTCAGATGTCCCACACCAGAAGGAAGAGGGGCTTAATGCTTTTCCCATCTGTACAGATAGAGGGCAGAGCATTGCTTAACTGATACACAATTGCTGCTTAACTATTAAGACAGTTCTTATAATTACTTTAATAATTTAATTGTTTCATATAAGACAGTATAATACCTCTATAAATGTCTATACATAGGGGCTGGAGAAGTGCTCCATAAAATGCTAGGGAGATATTTTAAAAATGTCTTTATTGGGAAGATCACAGCTTAAAAAAAAATCTTTCAGTGAAGAAGCAAAAATTAACTTGACCTTTAACACATTACATATCATTGAATTGCATGATATATAATACATAAAAATACATGTTAACATCTTTTGAGTGAAGCTACTCATCTTTATGAGGTTCTCCATAAGAGTATAAAGGCAAAGAATTGAAATGGACACTGCTACAGCGCCCATAACCGCCACTCTCTATAATATAGCGAGTGAGAAGCTCAGCTGATCAGCAGGGGTCCCAATAGTCAGACTTCTTAAGGATTGGCCATCAGTTTTGAAAAGTTAGATGAAGAGGAAATGCGGCAGATTTGATCAAATCTGTACTTTGCTGCTACCTTTCTTCCTTTTCTTCCATTTGGCACAAGGAAAAGTCTGTAAAATACACTTATTTGTTGATGCGAATACAGTAGCTATGTCCATTCTTCAGTCTGCCAGTGCCCCATATGAAAGTGAAGCATTCCATACCATCAGTAACGTGAATAAAAAGGAACAACACACATGGTTCTGATTTCCAGTAGGGAATCTGGGAATGTAAGAGATAGATTGTTTAGAGAAAATATCACTATTGATTAGGCTTTCTTGAAGAAATCTTATAGCACACATCAACATGGTGGGACTCATACCATCTGTTATCAATATCACTAAGCCGTATAAAGGGAACAGAGGCCTGTAGAGACGTTCGGATTCATTTACCCATATACTTGAAAAATAAAAATGTACAATGTTACCGTTGGTATTAAACACAGAACAGCAATGTCTGGCTTAATAATATCTAGAGATGTGACTGGAATATATTAAAATATATTAAAATATCATCTTCTCTTGAGACTACAAGTTGTAGGTCTCCTGCTCTCCTTAGTTGAGAAGTCTAAACAGAACCTCAGAATCTTAATTTAAAAAAAAAATATTCCCTTCCTTATTTCAACAACTATGGAGTCAATTCCATTTATATATGCAGATGGATCAGCAGTAAGAAATTGGAATGAAGAGATAAGGGTAAGCATTAGCAGCACCTCTGTCCCCTCTAGACACTGCTGGCAACGCTTCTTTCCATGCTGAATGCCCTAATCCTTCTAGCACTGGGGTACAGTAGGACTATTCCAATACACACTAAATCACTGAATGAGCCTATTAATAATTGAAATATGGAGTGAATGCAAGGAAAAGCAAAATCCCAAATATTTCTATGGTATTGCTGGTATGTTCAAGAAACATGAGTGGCAAAGCCAGGGTCTGAGACTAGAGTGCATCATGTACACCCATCCTATAAGAGGTGATCTTTACATCTCATGTTAGTGAACACAATAGTTTGCAGCCTTATAGTAATGTGGTTTATAGTTAACATGACATCATGCAGTGTCCACTGCTGTCTCCACCACGCTCTGCTCTGCATGACTGCAGACCAGGTATTTTCTGCCTTTTCCTATATGGCTGATTTACTATGGTCTAATCGTTCAAGGGTAATAAACACTGTGCAAGGGGAAAGAGAACATAATATATCATTTCTTCTCAACACACAGATTATTTAGCACTTCAGAAAAAAATGTAATTTTCTCTAAAATTCTTAATCGATTTGAAAAAGAAAAATTTTAGTATCTGTCAGAGTTCCTTAGTGCTCTTTCATCTATATTAAAGGGGTTGTCGAGGAATTTGTTATTTATGACCTATCCATAGGATATGACAGAAATATCTGTACAGTTGGAGGCTGCTTCCAGCACCTGCACTATACACAACACAGGGCCATAATCAGTAGGCTCTTTGCCCTGTGTGATCAATGGGAGCTGAGCTGCAGTACCAGCACCCAGCCACTACACAGGGATTGGAGCCAACTTCCAGTGCCCACAGCATAGGGTAGGAAGCAGCCCTGTACAGTTGATCTATGTGGGGGGCCACCTTTCAGATATTTAGGGCCTATCCTAAGGGTAGGCCATAAATACCAACTTTCTGGACAACCCCCTTTAAGAATGAAATAAAATGTGATGGTCATCTATAGGGCAGGAATTATATTTAGCAATTTTAGAAATTATAACTTGTTACTCTGAATAGAGAGAGCGTGGGGCTTATGTTGATGTTAATCTTCTTTATCAAGATGGCAGCTAGCAGAGAAGATGTTATTCCAGCTCAAATACAGTGTTATCAAAATACATTGGGCCATATTTACTAACACTAGTATGACATGAAACAGGGATGTAGCATCCCCTAATACAGTGTATGCAACACAATGTCTGGTTGTATTTGTCTTTACACACAGTGTGAGTGTGAATGGGAGGCCACATCCAATTTCTACTTCTAACAATCACACATTTCCAAGTGTCCCAAGTGGAAAATGAAGAACAAAGTACTCTGAGATTGTGTATTTTCCCGACTACAAAGCACGCAGAAAAGACATGAGTTGGCAATGGCACACATTGGAAGAAGGGTTCCATAAAGACAGCATGTTACATGGCTTTTCAATGCCAGTAGAGAGGATGTCATAATGCAGCATCTCAGATTATGGAACTTGAGGGTGAGTAAACCACACAAACTATTTCTGTAACTTGCAAGCTGCAAATAGCTCTTAAATACAGAGGTTTAGTCTTGAGCAATGCCACTCTTTTCCTTGCCCTCCTTATAGCTCAATGCCAGGCAGTCAGACTATGCCCAGTATTAATGGAGTCAACCAAGATTAAGGCAAGAATCACTTGGGTTCATTTACAATTAACAGTAAGCTTGGTAAACATAGGCAAAGGTCTACATAAATCCTGAGAATATAGTCTGCCTGCGCTCGGTCTTAGCCATGCTAACTCATGATGACTTAACATGTGTTATGTTAAATTTGGCGGATTGTCTACAGCCAACCAAACATCCCCCAGGCTGGACACCCACGGCTGGTGTTTTTTTAGGAGTAGTACCCAGGCCAGAGGTTGTAGAAGGAGGGGGATAACTGTAAATAAACAGAGATCTCTGTGGGATCCTGGGCCTGTAGCCGATATATATATAAATCATCTGGCTCCAGAGCCAGTGCAGAATAACAGCAGGCCAATGAGACATTGTTTCCACAGACAGACAACACATTACCTACCACATGTTAGATGTAGAAAATGTCTCCTTGGCATCATCTAATGTCACCGCTGGAGCAAAGAGACTTTTTTACTCAGGAGTTTGTTTTACTGTTCTCCTTATAGTCTACTGTCAGGATTTTGTGTTCAGTCATTTTTAGTTATGCTGCTAAAAACATTTATTTTATTGTAGTGATTCTTCAAAAACATCTGTAACCAATAACCAATAGTCTGGATTTTTTTTTTTAAATTCAGTAACCCAAGTAAAATATGTAATGTTAGCCTGGACTTTTGTTTGTGAAACTGGTCATAACAAAGAAGAAGTCTCATAAAAAGTTGCTGTTATTAGCATCACTTGTTGCGTTTCCATATAGACTAGTAGGTCAGGAAGCCAACTGGGATACACCTCTTACTGTGTTATGGAACAAAGCAAAAACTGACTTGACACCTGAGTTGAAATGGCAATGGCACACTGACACTTGGGATGACAAGACAATGATGATGTTCACATTTGAAGTGACAGGAAAAGGGCAATCTGACACTTGGTGTGACTGGACAACAACACACTGACACTTAGGTTAACCAGACAATAACGCGTGTACACTAGAGATTAACGTGACTATATTCTACAGTGCCTTGCAAAAGTATTCATACCCCTTGAACTTTTTCACATTTTGTCACCGTACAACCACAAACTTAAATGTATTTTATTGAGATTTTAAGCGATAGACCAACACAAAGTAGCAGATATTTGTGAAGTGGAACGAAAATGATACATGGTCTTCAAAATTTTAATCAACTAAAAATCTGAAAAGTGTGACGTGCAAAAGTATTCAACCTCCTATATCAATACTTTGTAGAGTCACCTTTCGCTGCAATTACAGCTGCAAGTCTTTTGGGGTATGTCTCTACCAGCTTTGTGCATCTAGAGACTGAGATTTTTGCCCATTCTTCTTTGCAAAATAGATCAAGCTCAGCCATATTGAATGGAGAGCGTCTGTGAACAGCAATTTTCATGTCTTGCCATAGATGCTCAATGGGTTGTAGGTCTGGACTTTGACTGGGCCATTCTAACACATGAATATTCTTTGATCTAAACCATTCCACTGTAGCTCTGGCTGTATGTTTAGGGTCATTGTCTTGTTGGAAGGTGAATCTCCTTCCCAGTCTCAAGTCTTTTGCAGCCTTCGACAGCTTTTTTTCCAGTATTGTCCTGTATTTAGCTCCGTTCATCTTTCCATCAACTCTGAACAGCTTCCCTGTCCTTACTGAAGAAAAGCATCCCTACAACATGATGCTGCCACCACCATGTTTCACAGTGGGGATGGTGTGTTCAGGGGGATGAGCAGTATTACTTTTCCACCACACATAGCACTTTGCATTTAGGCCAAAAAATTTAACTTTGGTCTCATCTGACCAGAGAACCTTCTTCTACATGTTTGCTATGTTCCCTATATGGCTTGTGTCAAACTGCAAATGGCACTTCTTATTACTTTTATTCAACAATGGTTTTCTTTTTGCCACTCTTCCATAAAGGCAAGATTTCTGGAGTGCACGACTTATAGTTGTCCTGTGGACAGATTCTCCCACCTGAGCTGTGGATTTCTGCAGCTCCTCCAGAGTTTCCATGGGCCTCTTGGCTGCTTCTCTGACCAGTGCTCTCCTTGCTCGATCTGTTAGTTTAGGTTGTCGGCCATGTCTTGGTAGGTTTGCAGATGTATAATACTTTTTCCATTTTTGGATGATGGATTGAACAGTGCTCCTTGGGATGCTCAAAGCTTGGGATATTTTTTATAAGCTAACCCTGCTTTAAACTTCTCCACAGCTTTATCTTTGACCTGTCTGGTGAGTTCCTTGGTCTTCATGATGCTGTTTGTTCACTAGTGTTATCTAACAAACCACAGACCTTCACAGAACAGGTGTATTTATACTAAGACTAAATTACACACAGCTGGACTCTTAACTAATTAAGTGACTTCTGAAGGCAATTGATTTTATTTAGGGGTATCAGAGTACAGGGGGCTGAATACTTTTGCTCGTCACACTTTTCAGATTTATTTTTGATTAACATTTTGAAAACCATGTATCATTTTTGTTCCACTTCCACTTCTATCACTTAAAATCTCAATAAAATAAATTTAAGTTTGTGGTTGTAAGGTGACACAATGTGAAACAGTTCAAGGTGTATGAATACTTTTGCAAGCCACTGTATGTTTGTCAAAAGACAGACAAAGATATAGCATGTACATAGATCCATAGACAGAGTATGTGAATAGATCCATAGACATGTATGCTTTTAAAAATGGCTGGGTGACTTGTGAATAAGGCCTTAGAAAAGTCCCAAACTTTTAAAGATAAAACAATTCTTTCAATTGCCATATTCTGACATCCATAACTCTTTCTTATTTCTGTGTACTGAGCTGTGTAAGGTATCTTTTTTTTCTGAGCCAAGTTGTAGTTTTTATTGATACCATTTTGGGGATTGTCGAACATTTTGATCACTTTTCACTCAGTTTTTTTAGGGAGGCATAATGCTGAAATACATGGTGGTTCAGCCATTTAGGTTTTGCTTTCACTACAGCGTTTACCATATGGATATATATTTTTATAAGGTTATAGTTTGGACATTTTCAGTCACAAGTATGGCTAATGTGTTTCTGTCTATTTTTATTTGTGATCTAGGGAAAAGGGGTGATTTTAATTTTTTTATTATTTTTAATCTATATATATATTTTTCAAATATTTATTTATTTTTTTTTTTTTTACTTTTAGACCTTTACAAGCAAAAAGTACCCCATAGTGAAAAAACATCCCAACCAAGTACCCCTAAAGTAGTGATCACTTATAAATGTTAACAAAATAAGGCTTCATTTGGAGCCTGCATCAACAGTTATGTAATGGCCCCCTGAATGCCACACTACATGTAATATAATGGTCCCTCAGTAGCATAATTCTCCCATCAGTGACGCCACATGTAGTATATTGTCACTCACACTCAGTAGGATGGCCATCTCAATGCTTCATATGTAATATAATGGCCTCCACAGTGCCCCACATGTAATATAATGGCCGCACAGTGCTCCATGTGTAATATAATGTCCCAACGTGTAATATAATGACCCTCATAGGTAATATAATGGTACCCACAATGCCCCCATTTAATATAATGACCACCACAGTGTTCCACAAGTAATCTAATGACCCCGACTGTGCTCCAAATATAATATAATAGTCCTCACAGTGTTTCACATGTTTGGTTTTAGACTGGTGCTCAGACTGGTAATCAGATGACATAGCTGCCCATAATGAAAGGGTTTAAAATGAATGGAAGCAAATTAACTGTAATTAAAACAAATTTTGCCAGTGCACCACTTTAACTAAACAAATTCCATTTCTACTAATGTAACTTTGTCTTGAATGCTTTTATCAGAAATATCTCAGTAGCCCTAGTAAAGTAAGTAGTGTAAAGCATCACTTTGCCATAGACAGTAAGGGGCAGCTCTGTAGGGGATTTCAGTTCCCAGAGTGTAAGGATTAATCTGGCTGAATTACATGATGGACATTCTGGCAGCAATTATTTGCACCTGTGGCTTGGCTCCTATTCAGAATTTTGTATTTCAATGAGGAAGAACTATGAAGTGGAATAGAAGCCAAAAATCTGCTTCTTTCTGATCTGCTTCCATCTTTCTTTTGGCTGGAGGAGCAGGTGTCAGAATGTGCAGGGCGTGTGAGGAGGCTGTAGCAGTACACAGCTCGGGGCTTTAATGCACAGGGCTGGGAGCAATTCCATTCACAGCATTGCTCATTCTCAACACGGCAACATGTATGTCACTGCTCTTCACAGCTGAATGCAATAAATCATCAATTGAAAAATGATCTGTTCTAAACTTAATAAGTTTATCTTCCAAATTGGCATTGTGCATAACATTCATTTCCCAGTGTTAAAGATTAGATAGATTGTCAACCTATAAAGTGGGATTACAATCAAGAGTCATAAAAGGATAAATACACATATACTTCACAAAGACAAATCTGTTTGTTGATAACATTTACTGTAAATGTGCAATTTCACACGTGAACCCAATACAGACATATTTGAGCATCTGTATTCAGCGTTTAGACTTTGTGTGTCTCTACTGAACCAAGCTTAGATCTGGACTGAAGCTGACATTACAGGCATTTTCCACCAAAATCATTTTAGAAAATATCAATCAAAAAGGTGGAGTCGGTGGATGCGACCCTTGACTGTTCTTGAAAATAAGCAATGCCTCCTCTTTATTTTCAATGAAACAGTAAAAGCACATGCGTATCCAGTTTCTATAAAATTGAACAGGAGTTCACAACATCAATTCACAATCTGGATTGCACTTTTGCCATACCCTTTCTTACTTCAGGGTAATCCACTTAAAGGTTGTTCTTGATTGATGTCATCTTTCCATTTTTAATCTTACTGTATATATGACATTATTAGATAATATGAAAGTTACTTCGGAGTTTATAGTCCCTCTTAAGTGATGAATCATTGCAGACATGGGGTTCCATATAATAGTCCATAATACATGCTCTTTGCAGAGACTGGTGTAGAGGTTAAATAAAGCAGTGCCTTTAAATTGGAAACACACTCTGACTCACAGATACAATGATCCATTTAAATATCTGTCGCTGTATGCATTTTTCTTCAAACTCATATTAGATTGTGGAAAACCACATGAAACAGACTGTATTTAAAGATTCATTGCAACACTGAATACTTCTATAACCTTTGTACAGCATGTGAGTCTCCTGGGTTGGTGCATCAGAGATTGTTCAGACCTTGTCTTTGGCTGTCATACTCCAAATATTAAAAGGGTTGTCCACTTTCAAATCAATATTGAGAGAGCAATGTTATTGTTTGTATAAAAATTATTTTCCAGTATACTTTGTGGATCAGTTCCTCACGATTTTCTAGATCTTTTCTTGCTTTCATTCATTTTGCTTACCCCCAGTGGATAAAAATCAGTCCATGGTCATGTAATACACAGTCCATGGTCATGTTATATACGGTCCATGGTCATGTGATGGACACACAGGTGCACAGCTCGTCACCAGGCAGATGTCTGAATACTGTGCTGTGACTATAATGAGCTGTGCACCTGTCTCTCAATATTGGTCTGAAAGTGGCCAATCCCTTTAATTAAAAATTGAATGAAAAAACCCCCATAAAAACAAACAAAATCTATGTTAAAGCATAACTAAACGTTCAGAAAACTTTTGATTTTCTGGCAGTATTTGTGTGATAAAAAATGTTGTAATATACTTTATTAACAAATTATGGATCCTTTCTGTGAAATCCTGTTTCTGTATTAAGAGCTGTTCTCTGCCTCTCACTGAATGTTACTGTGTACAGGAGTAGGGGCTGTGTAAGACGTAGAGAAAATATGGGGGTGGGAGGGTCACTTCAAACAGTTATATCTCGGACATAATAACATGTACAAACTTGTCATATGAAAGAGGAGATTCAGTTCTTTCATAAAACACTAAGATTACAGTGTTATCTGTGTAATTTCCAGAGATATCACTGATTGGAAACACAGTTGGGATTAGGATATTTATATGCAGCTGTATAATATATATGATATAAATATCCCAATCCTGACTGTGTTTTCAACCTTTCAACCAGTGATATCTCTAGAAATCATTTAGATAGCACTGTAACCTTAGTGTTTTATAAAAGAAGAGAATCTCCTCTTTCATATGACAGGTTTGTATATTTTATAATGTCTGATATATAACTGTTTGAAGTGACCCTCCCCCACCTCATTTTCTCTACATGTTACACAGCTCCATACTCCCGTACACAGTAACATTCAGTGAGAGGCAGAAACAGCTCTGAATGCAAATACAGGGAAAAGATTAAAAAACGTGCAGGATTTCACAGAAAGGAGACAAAATGTGTTAATAAAGTATATTACAAAATATATTAACGACACAAATACTGACAGAAAATCAAAAGTTGTCAGAAAGTTTAGTTACTCTTTAAACGTATAAATTTGTTTATAATTGAAGCCTATACACTAAATGGAACCCATGATTGTGATGTGAACACAGGCTAATGTCAAAAATACATTAATACAATCTAAAGACACTTCTGCGGCTTTCCTGTCTTGTTCTCTGCCATTCCTCTTTTAGAATCATTACATGTTAGGACACAAGATTCCATAGTTATTGACACAGAAACGGATATCAAGCCGACCATACAATTTAGATAACTGTTGGCTAAACGCTTGTTTTGCTGACAGCTATTTTGTCCATCTTCACCTAAAACACATACATGCTTGGCTCAGTCAAACTGTAAATGCATCCTAAATGGATAAAAAGAGCAGAAAGCCACAACACCAAACTCTGGGATGGCTTAGGATAAGTTCACATAGAAGACTCCACAACAGATTCTGCTGAAAATCTGCAGAGAGAAAAGTTCTGCATGGAGGACTTTTTTCTCCTCTGGTTTCAGTATAAAATAGGCGGAAACCTGACGGACACCATTATAGTCTATGGGGTCCCTGGATGTCCGTGGGTAACCTGTTTTAGCAGACGGACTCTGGCGGACCCGAACAATGGAGAGCCCAGTGCTAGTGT
Source organism: Leptodactylus fallax (assembly GCA_947044405.1). Taxonomy (NCBI): domain Eukaryota; kingdom Metazoa; phylum Chordata; class Amphibia; order Anura; family Leptodactylidae; genus Leptodactylus; species Leptodactylus fallax. Next base: position 3,856,491 of record CAMRHE010000083.1, read on the forward strand.
GAACCTAGCCTTATCTGACCAAGAACAAAATCATTAAGAGCTTTAAATTCAGGTATAAAAGCATGCACGCAACACTCTCCCACAGAAGATAACGAACATCTCCAGTGTCTGCTGTGAAGCATATCTCTAAATAATTTTTACACCAGCTCAAGCAAAATGGCTGCCAACCATGATCATGTACAGAAAATAGAATTTAAAAAATCTCCAATTAAAAAATAATGATGAGCAGCAAGGTGGCTTAGTGGTTAGCACTGTAGCGCTGGAGTCCTGGGTCCAGCGCTGGAGTCCTGTAGCGCTGGATTCCAGCGAAGGACAACATCTGCAATGAGTTTGTTCTCCCTGTTTTTGCGGGTTTCCTTCCACACTCCAAACACATACTGATATATTCCCTATATAGCACAGTGTTGACAATATCTGTAAAGCACTGTGGAATATGATGGTGCTATACAAGTAAGCAAAATAAATAATAAGATTTTAGAACAAAATAAATGAGAATATGTATCTGGTTTTATTTTTTAGAACAAATTTACAGTGGGTGATGCATCCATTTAAGGTGATCAACCTCTTATATAATCAGGTTTCTCAGCTGATTGTAAGGTTATATTCTCCTACTATAATTGGCAATTGCTTGGAAACTGATGCTTTTTCCTGATATCAATAGGATTGCGTAAGGCATACAAACAATGCACCATCTACAGAGAATCAAAGGAGGTATCCTCAATGGCACACCTTTGATCTGTCTGTTAATGACCGATAAAACCAACACAGCCGCGCTACAATATCACAGAATGGGTTAACTGTGAGTGGTGAACAGAATCCATGAAGACCTTGAATTTACAATTTCTGATTCTCCCTCATTCATCAATGCATTTCAGACAGCCAATTTTTTTTACCTCTTCTAGATTATTTCCATCTGCACTGTAGTTCCTCCTGGTTGTGTACATCAAACGTTTAAAACAGTAGTTCATGCGATGCACATGTCGCAAAACGCTCTTCATTCACTTAGTTGGGCATTTGTTTGTTCACATCAGGATGAATTATAACTGTCCTTAAGAAAACATTTTGTCTTACATTTTAGATGTGTTTTTCTTTTATGGAAGCATTTATTGTGTATTTTGTACATCAGAGCAGAAAACAATTTTCACAAACATACTGCAGACCTCCAAACAATATGCAATGTAATAAAATACACAACATTAAACATTCACCATGACCTTGAAATATAAGATTCCATACTTGGGATTTTTGTAACGCAATATAGTATTCCTCAGACTTTATAGTACATAACATATATGTGAAAGTAGGAAAAAAAAAAACACCATATATTTCAGATCAGATGAATCCTAGTATCCTATAGTACAGTATTTTAAGGCTGCATGTAAAAGGCCAGACAGTCTTTACTTCACAAGCCACAAACAACACCTGTGAATGTTCTGCATATTTATATCTTACCTCACCCCTTCTTGACAGGTTGGTATGAGAAATGGCTGTAACATCCTCTCTCCCTCATCATTGAAGGTTTTACAAGTATTCTATTTAACTTTACTTTCATCCTTTAGCTTCATTTACATCCCAATAATAAGCAGACATAAAACTTACAGTTACATGTTATACATAATGATGCCAGGTTAGAAATGGCGAGTGGTCTGATCCACAAAACATTTTTAAAGAGAACCTTTCATGTCCAAAGGCACTGTCAGTATTATATACTGCTATAAAGCTGAATTCAGTGCACTGTTAGCTTTGACGGTATGCGCCCGGGTGCCAGAGATATCGGTGCTGTTAGTTTCGGCATCGATATCCCTTCACTGTCAGAAGGGCGGGCCTTACTACTAAGCATCAGCGCTGGGTGGTAAAGAATGCCCCCTCTGACAGTAGAAGGCTATTGAAGAGCATTCTTGGGAGGTGTTCCTTACCACCCAGCGATGTTGCTAGGCTGTATCGCCTGCCCTTCTGACAGTGGAGAGATATTGGTGCCGAAACAGATATCTCCACCACCAGGGCACATACTGGGAGAGCTTTCTAGTGGTATTTAATACCTTTGGTGCCAGAGGACATAAAAGATCCTCTTTAAGGCTAAAAGGCATTTAGCCTATTTCACTTCATAGTGAACGTGAGAGCATTATATGGCCCAAATGTATTTTGAGGTAGAACTAGCAGTGCTTATGATCTGTGAATATTCCTTTTCAGTCCTAAGAGTAAGGCTAAGCTAGAATGGAAGCATCCAAGCCCTGGAAAAGTTATGTCAACAATGTATAGAGAAAGGGACAATATGTCAGTCATATAATTCACTTCTAGCAATCCAATTGTCATTATGAATTATTATCAAGAAGAAGACTTGCACAACATGGAAATGTTGTCCAAGGGTATCTTGCTGCTTTTGAAACAACACTGACTTTCAGAATCTCTGAAGTATCCTGACTTCAAACCTATTTAATTTTCTTATTCTTCTAAAGATATAGACATATTAATGTATGAAGTATATGAAGCTGACCATACACTTTGAATGGTTGTCAACCGAATGCTCGATGTTATATGAATGCTATCGCTAACATCTCCCATATGCACTCTTGGCTTGAGGAATGTAAGCAGTGTCTGAATAAAAGTGATTATACTGTATTACACTGTAATACACTATACATGCACTAACATCAGTTAGTAAGTAACTTAAAAAGTAGTTGAGTTTTCATGAAAAGTTGAAATATCTGCAGGATCTTGCTGGACAGTGTTCTATGGCTGTATAAGTCTTCATGCTTGGTTTCCTATGTTTTTCTGCTGCTAATAGCCCATTATTGCTGCAGCACATTTTGCATTTCATCCTAAGGAAACCAGTAGTAGAAGTAATAAATAGGGGTTTCCCCCTCCTCCATTTATTACTTCTACTACAGGATTCTTTATATGTAACTGTACCAGAAGTAACTGAATAGCAAAACAGCAAACAAATTGTTGAGAAAAGCCCACGTGAATATAATATGGGAGAGCCAAAGACACTGTTTTCCAAATCTATGTTATGACATAGCTAAAAAGATCCCTGACACATGAAAAAAGAAATCTATGAGCACAATAAGGAAAGCTCCTTGGTGTCTTTATGAGCCTCTGTTTTTCTAATTTTTTTCTGTTTATATATATTTAGGCAATATAAAAAATTTGATCACAATATAAGGTTTTTTTTTGTAAATCCATTTAGTCATTCAAAAGATATGGCCCCTAAGAAAATAAAGGTTACTGCCCACTTGGAGAATCAGAGCTAGTTTATAACCATCCAGGGCCATGTTTTTTGAACTGGAAAAAAAACTTTAACATAAAGTAAAAAAAACTGAGCAGGTGTATGCCAAAGCACACTCTTTTGGCACACAGTGTTAGCAAGGGGATTTTATGGATTCGGTGAATACACAGAACACAAAGAAATAATAAAACCTAACATGTACTGTACATGCCTGACAGAAGTAACAATGAAGTTTTGCATTGTCAGTGGAACTGAAAGATACACTGATGCCTGTAACATTGACTCTAATGAGAAATCTGCCTTCCCCACGGGGAATTTGCATTCTACCAGTTTCAGCCCATAAGTGATAGGCAGCTTTCCGTGGATGGCATTGTAATAGCACATGGATTACCAGGAGAGTGTATGATGGAAAGACGTTGTAGCTTTGGGCTTGCCTGGCTGCTATGACTTGTTTTAGGAGACAGCAATTGGTTACTTACCCAGGTTTCCTGTTCGTCACTATAACAATGTTATCATAAGACAATCACATTTTCATGTTTAAAGAAGCGCTATGAGGAAGCAGCTGTAAGAAAGATCTTTCCAAGAACTGATACTTTACTGACGGCGCATTTGTGAAATGTCACTACTTAACACCTACATACATGACACTCCTGAAAACAAAGCCGCCATTAGATGGATGTAATACAGAAGACACTTATATTCAAGTTTGTAATTTGCCGTAAATTTATCAAAAACATTCGATATATTGAAAATAACATGTAGAAATAAAATAATTACTGTACATTCATTAAAAAAAACACATTTATTAAGTAAGAAATGCTCTGTTCATAGTGACATCATGGCTTACATCCTTACAGGATTCATAACTTATTACTGAATGCCTCCGCATGGAATTGCTCGGTGGACTTCACAATTCCACACAGCAGAAAGAAGTATACGGACATACATCAACCTGACACAGGCCAGAAGAACACTCTTTTGGCCTTCATCAGGTGTGTGGGAGTCTATGAGTCTATGGAAACAGACACTGCAAAACACAGTGTGAAAGTACCCTTAGGCCAGGTCCATGCAGTGTTTTTTGGAAATCACCAATGGTAATTTTTTTTTTACTTTTCTAAAAAAAGAAGTGTCCCACCCTTTATTGCCACTGTTTTAAAGATGGAAACAGTGGTGAAATAATGGCAGGTGGCCACGTACTGATTAGCATTGAATGGTGAATCAGTGTACAGACTTGTGGCAGAAATTCAAGGCTCAGCCTCGGATTTTCACAGCAAAAATGCACTTCATTTTTTTATTATACAGTATGTATATGCAATAACTGGGTCCTCTCCACACAGCAGCAAATAAAGAGGTTTTCCAGGACTGAATTACTGATGTCCTAGCCTTAGAGTATCTCATCAGTGGGGAACCGATACACAGATCAGCTCAGATCAGCTGTTTGAAGAGGCCATGGTGCAGGCTCTAATCCAGTGATGGCGAACCTATGACACGCGTGTCACAGGTGACACGCCAAGACATTTTGGGTGACACACAGCGGCAGCTACTTATTGTGTTATTGCAATAAGCAGCTGCTGATACTTTTTCACTCACCTGTCCACGCTCCTGTCCTGGCCGCCCTCTGCTGCCTCCTCTAGGCGGCGCTACACTAACGTCATGACGCTGAAGAAGGCCAGGACACTACGTACAGCGCCCTGGCCTTCTTCGGCGTCGGCAATAGCGCACCTGGGAGGCGGTAGCAGAGGGCGCCCGGGGGGGGGGGGGGGGGGGGGGGGGGGGGGGGGGGGGGGGCCGGGGGGGGGGGGGGGGGGGGGGGGGATAACAGGGGGTCATATACTGTGTGGGGAGGTATAAAAGGTGTCAAACTATGTGAGGGCCATAAATAGGGGGATCATATGCTGTGTGGGGGGTAAAAAAAAAGGGGGTCATACACCGTGTGATGGGCCAGGAAAAGGGGGTCATACACCGTGTGATGGGCCAGGAAAAGGGGGTCATACACCATGTGATGGGCCAAGAAAAGGGGGGCATATACTGTGTGATGGGCCAGGAAAAGGGGGTCATACACCATGTGATGGGCCAAGAAAAGGGGGTCATATACTGTGGAGGTGATGGGCCAGAAATACATACAGTCATATGAAAAAGTGCGGGCCCCCCAATAAAACTTAATCATTTTTAGTTCTAAATATTTGGGCGACAGCAACAGCCATTTCAATTTGATATATCTAATAACTGATGGACACAGTAATATTTCAGGATTGAAATGAGGTTTATTGTACTAACAGAAAATGTGCGATATGCATTAAACCAAAATTTGACCGGTGCAAAAGTATGGGCACCCAACAGAAAAGTGACATTAATATTTAGTAGATCCTCCTTTGCAACAATAACAGCCTCTAGTCGCTTCCTGTAGCTTTTAATCAGTTCCTGGATCCTGAATGAAAGGATTTTTGACCATTCCTCTACAAAACAATTCCAGTCAGTTAAGGTGATGGTCGCCGAGCATGGACAGCCCGCTTCACATTATCCCACAGATGTTCAATGATATTCAGGTCTGGGGACTGGGATGGCCATTCCAGAACATTGTAATTGTTCCTCTGCATGAATGCCTGAGTAGATTTGGAGCTGTGTTTTGGATCATTGTCTTGCTGAAATATCCACCCCGGCGTAACCAAATTTGTCACTGATTCTTGTACATTATCTCAAGAATCTGCTGATACTGGGTTGAATCCATGCGACCCTCAACTTTAACAAGACCCGATGCCGGCATTGGCCACACAGCCCCAAAGCATGATGGAACCTCCACCAAATTTTACAGTGGGTAGCAAGTGTTTTTCTTGGAATGCTGTGTTTTGGACGCCATGCATAACGCCTTTTGTAGTATGATCAAACAACTCAATCTTTGTTTCATCAGTCCACAGGACCTTCTTCCAAAATGCAGCTGTGCTGGGCCAAATGGCTTTTGCATACCTCAGGCGACTCTGTTTGTGGCGTGCTTTCAGAAACGGCGTCTCGCATCGCACCCCCATACAGCTCTCCTTGTGCAAAGTGTGCTGTATTGTTGACCGATGCACAGGACACCACTGCAGCAAGATGATGCTGCAGCTCTTTGGAGGTGGTCTGTGGATTGTCCTTGACTGTTCTCACCATTCTTCTTCTCTGCCTTTCTGATATTTTTCTGGGCCTGCCACTTCTGGGCTAACAAGAACTGTCCCTGTGGTCTCCACCTTACTATGTTCCTCACAGTGGAAACTGACAGGTTAAACTCTGAGACAACTTTTGATCCCCCCTGAACAACTATGCTGAACAAGCTTGTTCAGACATTGAGAGTGTGATGAGGAGCCCATGATGCCACCTCAGAGGAGATTCAAATAGGAGAACAACTGCAATTGGCCACCTAAATACCTTTATCATGAATGGATACACCTGGCTATGAAGTACAAAGCCAGGAGGTAACAAAACCAATTTAGTGCTTCAGTAAGTCAGTAAAAAGTAGTTAGGAGTATTCAAATCAATAAAATGATAAGGGTACCCAAATTTTTGCACCGTCAAATTTTGGTTTAATGCATATTGCACATTTCTGTTAGTACAAAAACCCATCAACCGAAATATTACTGTGTCCATCACTTATTAGATATATCAAATGAAATGGCTGTTGCAAACACCCAAATATTTAGAGCTAAAAATGATTAAGATTAATAGGGGTGCCCAAACTTTTGGATATGACTGTTAATACAAATACATATAAAAAAAATATTACTTTTTTTTTAAAAAAAAAAAAAAAAAAAAAAAAAATTATTTTTTTGATGTGACATGCCACTCGAGTTAAGCTACATTTTTTTTTACGAATTTTGACACACCGAGCTTAAAAGGTTAGCCATCACTGCTCTGATCTGTGCCAATTATGTCACATTCAGCAGTCACATAGCTGCAGCTCAGTCGCATTCAAGTCAATGGTCCTGAGCTGCAATTCCACTACCGCTTAGCTGCAATACAAGCTATGTTTGTTATTGATTGAAGAGGCCTCAGCACCCACCCAAATACTGCAGTCTCAAACAGCTGATCTCTGGGGGTCCTGGGTGTCGGATCCCCACTGATCAGATATTGATGACCTATCCTAAGTACTGGCATAACTACAGGGGTCAAATGATCCCAGCTGTGAATGGGCCCAGCAGCCTTGGAACCCCAAAGGTTTAAAGGTTTAAAGGTTTAAGGTTTAAGGTTTAAGGTTTAAAGGTTTAAGGTTTAAAGGTTTAAATTCTTTGATCTCTTTTCTGATTTCCTACGATGGCTGACACTCTGTGGGTCATGAATTTATTACCCCTGCCCTCTGGTGAGCTGGAGTGAGAGGTTTTATGATATACAGACTTCCACTCTCAAAAACTTACTCTTTAATGGCAAAAAATAGTAGTTGGTCAGCAGCATATAGGGATAGATGAATTATGTGGGGGAGGCTGTGGCACAAAAAGGGACATGATTACTATATGGAGGGCACTGACAGGGGAGGGGAATGATGGGAAGCTTGTGTGCACAGGCATATTGTGAACAAGTCTTCATGGTGGTCTGGGTACGGATAGAGAAGGAAAAGGGAATTTAAATGCTGTAGATGGGACGTATCTGCTGGTTGTAAGGGGAAGATGTGAAGGCGGGCCCAAGCTGAGCTTTTGTATAAGGGCCTATGAGAGTTAAAGGGGTATTCCCATTAACATAACCATATTTAGATTTGCAAACAATTAAAAGTTGAATGTTTTTGCAAATATACATTAAAAATTTTGCAGAGTTTTATAGGTTTTTTTCTAACCATCTTAGTGCTGACAGTCTTTTGTCTTAATCGGTTGCCAATGGATACGACCATGGATGCAGGAACTTTCTAAGGTCTGGCACGTGTCAGAATCCCAGCCATGATTTCCTTATTGTGCACAGGTTATCAGGCGGGGACACTACAGACATAATAAAATAATCCAGTCTCAATGAGGAAATCACAACTGGGGTTAAGACTAGAGAAAGTTCCTGCATTCATGGTCGTATCCATTGGCAACCAATCAAGACAAAAGACTGGTTAGAGAAAATCTTTAAAACTCTGCAAAATTTTTAATTAATTATATTTTCAAAAATATTTAACTTTTAATTGTCTACAAATCTAAAAATACAGTTATGTCCATGGGAATACCCCTTTAAGTTCTGCCCTGATCCTAAGGATAAGTCATCAATAGTTTAGTTCTGGGAAACCCCTTTAACCAAGTATAAATCGATGCATGCACCAAAAATAAAACCAAGAAACACACTTTTTACTTACAGATCTATATTTACTAAAAAAAAAAATTCATATATATATATATATATATATATATATATATATATATATATATATGGTCTACGTGCTGCATAATGCAGCCAGAATGGCATTAAAGGTCATAGATGCAACAGAATGGACTTTGCCTTATGACTTGTATGGCAGAGGATGGAGCAAAAGTGGCCTTGTCAATACTGAGGACATGTTCACATGTTGCAGATATGCTGATTTTCTATTATGGAATTAAGTGCGAAAAATACACAGCGTATTATAGTACCAGCAAAGTGAATGTGATTTTACTCATTCTTGTCGACATGATGCAGAAAACAACTGCTGTAGAAACTGACCTGCAGCATGTCAATTTATACTGCAGATTTTACCATCTGCAATACATTTTCATCCTTTCCTACTAATTTTCTGATGCAGAAAATCTGTAGTATTTTAACCCTTTGTAAACACACCCTAAAAACAATTACCAATGTGTGTCAGTATATCATACTATATAATATCATATCAGTAAGCTTCTCCATATCATGGTTTACACTGGTCATTGTACAGAAACAATAATATAAAATACTGCTAGTGAACTGATAGGGTCTGGTTGGAAGTGAAAAACATTTCCAAATGATGTACACACTGACATATGAATGTGTAATAGTATATGCATAATTGTCCAGAAACTTTGGCCACACTATTCTGTGGGAAAGTAGAGTTCTGCTGTGGCCAGGCACTGGTTGCTGCATCAGCTCTCCACTAATAGAGGTAATTCTGCTTGCATTGCTTGCTTTGCAGAATGATGAGATCACAATGTTTTTTAATAAGACAAACATCAGAAAACTTTCCTGGATAACACTACAACTCCAGAATCCATCATTTCCAGTGGGACTTCTCCCAGATCTCTCTTGGCACAGCCTAAACTAGAAGGCTGGCTTCAGGGGATCCCACAGACTGGAGACAAGGGGAGAGAAGCGCTAATACTCTGGGCACCTCTCCGACATAACCCAGTCTGATGTCATAACCATACAGTCTGTTGTTGCCAAAACTACCCTTTAAATAATACTGTGGTCTCTAGATTCAAACCACAATCTTTGTGCAATATGCATTTAACTATTTGCTGCCAAAAGGAAATACAGTTTAGAAATGCTTTCATAGTAACCGATATAGAGCTATCCTTTAACAAACATATAGGATTAGTTGGGTCATAGTGTCAGGCTTGAAAAAAAAGATTTAGCATAAGCCCAAACATTATTTGGTAAACTATTATTTTTGCCTGAGCAAAATGGATTAAAATGGCAGCTATGTGAATCTATTGAAATTGTGCTATTAGATGAAACTGCTTTCATTAAAATTACAGTGAATGAAGGGGATGTGGACTGAGTCAGGTACTTGATGGTCTCCTCCAAACTGCCATAAAAAACACAATTTCCCTGGCAACCACTTAATTCAATCGACTTTACAAACACCCTGGAACTCGCCCTAAGTCTTAGTGAAGCTAATTTGGAGTGACTCAAGGGGTTCCCGCTCATCTGCATCCCTCCATAACCTCATGGCAGACTCAACCTCTCCTGCACCGAGGGCTGGACAACAGTTCTATAGAACTTTGCCTGGCTGACTCTGGATCGTCCGTCAAAACTCTCCGGCTCCAACTCCTTGGCCCTCGGATGACATTGGAGACCACAGACATCCTAAAATTTACACCCTGATTCCCTCTGATATGATTATAACCTTTACTTGCTGTCAGGCATCTGCCCTGTCTGACTGTGGCACATGTAGGTGCCATCTTTTTCTTGCTTTGTCTGCACCTGCTACCTTGTTGCTGCCTGAGATCTGCCTTGACTTCACTCATCTAACTAATTACATTTTTGTGGGTACTCTCTGCTTCTGTGGTGTGTGAAGCCTAGGTAAGGCCATCATACCCACCTCTTTAATGGTCTAATGGTCTACTTGATTGCTAATAGCAACTCTGTTCCTTTCAAATAAGGATTTGACATGAGATACCATGAGGGAACCAAAAATCAACTTGATACTGAACATAGAATGTTCGGGTCCACATGTGAAGTGGATTTCTTAGAACATGGAGGGACTAGCCACTCTAGGTAAAAGGACTAAGGACAGATAATGAATTATATAACTAGGAAGCAAAGGGAATACACACAAAGGCATGACTCTTTATATGAAACTTTGTCTCAGGCACACGTTACAAATATTACCACCCCCTGCTGCTAGATACAGAGATAAGTATGTCCCAGCATAAAAGGAGTATGACAGGTACATGGAACAATAGGTTGTCCAAAAGTTACTATTATTGGAAATAAAGTATCAGTTAGAAATATAAGTGAGAGCAAAATAAACCTGGAAAGTTCTTGGCAAGACTAGCAGGCAAATATAATGTTGAATTTGTCTCTAAGCTACACATCCTGGACAATAGATTAGTTACGGCCCAAGATAAAAGTCTACAGGAATTCACCATTACACGGAGCTATACAACATTCCAAAACACCCCCACCACACTCCGGTATTGCTTTTTTGAGGGAGGCCAAAAGTGGGCACTATGATAAACTATACAAGTAGGAAGCCTTTCTATTATTGTATTCGAAGGAAGGACAGAGAAAGAACCAATTTCCCTTTAAACTGAAAAGTGAGCCGAGTAACTTAGGGATTTAACTTCCTAGAGACATTGGCTCTTCATATGAGTTGAACTATACACCAGTAATAGCATGGATACAATTGGACCTGAAGTCTTGGGAGGCCTTGCTTTTTTCTTACTAGGGTCATATACATCTAGAAATGATGGTCTTCCCATGTCTATTATGTTATCTTTATGTTAGCTTACTATGTTCCTTCCATCGCAAAGCAGAAAAGACCTTCATCTTTTAAAAAGACAATTCACACTTTTTATCTAGCAGAAGAGGAAATCTAGAATAGCATTATTTAAATTACACTGAACAAAACTGTGAGGTAGATTTAATTTTCCACATACTGTGTATTGCTGTTTGGCGGCTCAATATTGAATAGCGTTGGATTGGCTGCTACACCACCTGTGTTCTATTCAGACACAGAGTTAGAGGGCCAGTTCTTAGAAGGCAGAGCTTTGTCCTTGTTTCTCCATTCCTCTATCACAACACTACCAGTGGGGGTTATGGGGATTCCTCTAATATTCACCACGTATAGAGGATGGAGAGCAGCAAGGAAAAAAAAAAATAGGTATAAGTGCAATCCATATCCAGACATGCAAGGATCCTATTTTGCTTATCAGCAAGCAAAATAACCTCAGTCAGATCAAACACCACCTGGAAGATGAGAATATGGCATACATTGACAACTGATACTGGGCCTCTATGGAAACAATACATTCAATTCGCTCAATGTATAGCATTTTAATACACACTGAGGAACACATACCGTCTGGAGGGGAAATGGCTATGTGGTTATGGGAATTTGTGAGGTTAATGGAAAAAATACTCCCCCAGGCCTACTGTCGAATGGTCAAAATACTTAATGCCTCAATGTATGCAAAAATGCAACTCACATTGCTGCATAAAGGTTATGTTTTGCCTAAAAATAAGACCCTAATGGGGATGACGGATACAGAGAAATTTCCAAAATGCAGAGTCCAAGAGGTGGATCTGCTTCATTGTTTGTGGAAGTGTACTGTTGTTAAATGGTTTGGAGAAAAGTTCATGCATAGATAGGTAGTTACATAAAACATTCCAGTTAACTCCAGAATGGGCATTATTTGGTATTCTCACACAAAGAGACATTCAAACCATTACTAAACACCACAAACCTCCTTTGCTTATATTGTCAGCGGTGGAGAAGTAAGTTAATATTTCACATGTGGATTTCACATAGAGCCCCTACCATTCATCTGTTGTTTAGTAAACTAGAATGGATCCTTAGAATGGATTGGCAGCATGCAAAAAATTTTTCTACCTGGTGTAATTTTAATAATTACCTACAAATAACAGCAAGACAGAGGATACATGAGGATTGTTGCCTAACTGATATATCAGACAAGTATTTGGCATTCAAGTTTTACAGATTGAGAACTAATAGGAGCTACTAAAACCCCATATTCTTGATATGGACGAGGAGTGGGATGACACCACAGGTTGGGGATTGCTTATGGTTATTGGTTATCATATACGAAAATTTGCTGCATTTACTTGTTATATGTGTTGAATGTTGTATGTTGGAGCTGATTGTATTAGTTTTAATTTATGGTTACGACATGCGCATGTTATTTTTGAGATGAGATTTGTATTTCTGACTTGACCATAAATAAAGATAAAAAAACTACAGTTAATATAAAAAATCCTGGTAGAATATAAACTTCTAGGAGCTTCTCTAATACCTTGTTATTGGTGTGGCTCAGCAGGGAAGATCCGTCTATAAGCTGCAGAGTATTTGCCAGACTTCAGCAATCACTGGCTCAGCAACATGATTGACTACTTTTGTGCTTATTTATTATTATATTAGGTTCAAAGACAAGTAAAAAGTGAAATGAGCAATATTATATTGTTATTCATTTTGGAATGGATTCCAACCAGAGGTGAGTCCCAGATATCACATGCTCTCACTGGCTAGGTCCCAAAAGTAAAAGTCTGACAACCCCTGATCTATAGAAAGTGGTGCAATGTGACACATCTAGTTTTAGATCGAATTTTTCTGACTTACTTGACAAGTGGGTGCGTCTTTGCTGGGAAAGGTGGAATAGCTTAAATGCAACAAAATGCACCAAATTGTGCCATAATTTTGGTGTATAATTTTGGCTCATAGAACAATGTGGTATAAACGTAGGCTAGACAGTCTAAATAGGGATCAGATTTATCTCCCAGCATCAGCCACTGTGATAAATCTAGCACTTTTGCAGATATAATTTTACCCTGTATATCTAATAGCAAATGTGGACCATTGTCTTCATATCAGACTCAAACCAAAGAACAACCCATCAGTACATACAAACAAGAATGGCAAAATTGTAGAGAGCCAATTAACCTGTGATTATGATGAGGAAACTACAGCCAGCAGAAGAATCCCACATACAGGAGCAGAACATAAACTCCAGACCAATGTTGTGACTAATGTAGATCTCCTGGGCCGAGTGACTCATGTCAAGCTGTCTGGGTGATGATGAGGGATCCAGGAAGGGCCATATATGATACCATTGACACACAGCAACAGCACTACTATCTAGCAAATTCTGCAAATAACAAAAAAGCAATAAAAAGTAATGTGTGATTGTGGCCCTATTTCTCTATGTTTCTATCGGTATGCTACTGCAATATGCTTTTCCTCTCCCATTCTAAGTACAATAAATGCAGTTTTAAATAATTGGAGATCTTTTATTTGTAAATTCAAGCTACTGATCCACAAATCTGATTGATCACATTCTCCAAATCCTGCTGGCTTATTTATAGATCAGGAGGGACCCCCCCCCCCTCTATTACTTGTCCGCCAACAGTAGACAATGTGCCAGTGGGATGCCAGCCAAAAAAAAAAAGGGAAAGCCTCTACCATAAAGGAAGTGAGATCATCATTCATATGGCTTACATTAAACCCCTACCTTCTGTGTTGACGTTTAGTAAATTTTTTCATTAAAAGGTGTAAAAGCCAAAATTCCTTTAAGGGAATAATATTTATGAATTAAAAACAAAGAATGTGCTATGAATCCAATATACAGAAGGGCCAAATTGTCATGATATAGCTCACTCCATGCTGATGTCAGTTACAGGACATATACGTCAGTATATAAAATAGCTGCTGTGCAAATCTTAATTTTTAATGCTTGACAGAATAGAAATACTAGCAGCATTCTCCAAAACACATTCCTGAGTGCTAATTTTAGGAGAGAGGAAATCTTTGTGAGCAGTCTTAGCAGACGTGAGTAAAAAGTGCTCAAAGTGTTATTTAAACTAACTTCTACAGAGACTTTCCAAGAAAAAAAAAGGAGATCATTTTCATAGCTGCGTTCCAGAAGGAAGTGGAGGGGAAAGGGGAATCTGACTGGTATGTTTCCATCATAGCAAATGCTGAAATTATTCATGACAGAATGAAAAGGAACGATTTATCCAAGTACTGCTGCTTTGTTGCTTCCAGGAAGGGTTAATATAGCGGAATATGTCTCGCGTTTCAGCCAAAGCATAATAAACACTGAGGCAGAAAGAGGTGTTACCTGGGGGTTAAAAGAAAAACTCAAACGGCCTGGAGCCTGGATTGTTCCTACTTCCAATATAAAAATTATCTACACACACATATAAGAATAGTATAAAAAGAGACTTGCTGAGAACCAATCCAGCCTATATCAGATCATGATAATATTTCTTAAGGACTGCTATAAATAAAATAAATAAATCTAAATAAAAAATATTTGTAGTCATAGTCAAGCTGTAGATGCCTGGGTAATAGTGGAATTCCTTGGACTCTTACAAGGTTTTAAAAGCAATGTGGAAGAGAAGGGCAACAGAAAATACATTGTGTTGCTCTACATGTCAACCAATCAAATTGTACCAGGAAGCCTGGAAAATGAAATGAGCAAACGTATTAGTTGCAAAGCCAGAACCTATCCTTTGTACTACTGTTTAAAAAGCTTATGTTTTAATGGTTCATTGGTAATTTTATTTTTCCAAAAAATGTTCGCAACACAACTCAATGCTCATATACTATATAGTACTTTCCCCAAGGCCAGTATTCATATAATATGCCCCATATTCATATAGTACTATAGTACTTTCCTCAAATTTGCAGTTTATTTTTTATTGTTAAAATTTATCTTCTACACTCTTCTCCCACTACTCTGTGTACGCACTTACTTGACTACTTTAGGGCCAATGAGCACTCTGTCCTTTGGAGAGCGCATAAGGCAGTCACGCATGGCCACTGTAATGCCTTGGCAACGTAGCTTAAGAAAGATAGGAAGGCTCGGGAGCTCGCTTTGATTGTTAAAATACGTACCCTTACTGATCTCCTGGCGGCTCGCCCTTCCTTGTCCCTTTTGCATCAACTAGTAGCGGCTCAAGCTGACCTACGTGACCTAGCATCACATGCCACTCAGCGACTCCTCCTCTATACCCGCCAGCGCTGTTATGAATGGGGCAATAAGGCACACACGCTATTGGGCAAAATGTTGCGTGATAACCAGGTCTCTTCCACTCCTCATGCGGTGTGTAATACCTCGCACTCTCCTCAACAACACCCTGACACCATTGCTACTGCATTGCAGAACTATTACACTAAATTGTATAACCTCCCCTCGTGGGACATGTCTGGTCCACACTCTGACTCTCAGAAATTGAGAGATTACTTGGATAGGTGTTACCTGCCCTCCCTCCCTCCTTTGGCTTTAGACTCCCTTAATGCCCTGATCTCTAATGAGGAGATTACGGGAATACTGTACGAACTCCCTGACGCAAAGCCCCCGGCCCTGATGGGTTTACTTACCTATACTTTAAGAAATTCCAGGCCGACCTCCTCCCTTATGTGTTGCCTCTTTAATTATTTCCTCAAGGCAACCCTATCCCACAGACAATGCTTCATTCCCACATTACCAGTGATTAACCTAGCCTCTTTGCTACCTGAGGCGGACAATGAAAAGACGCCCCCCCCCCCAAAAAAAAAAATAAAAAAATAAAAAAAATAAAAAATTGTTATGTTGTTGCACAATATACACAAAGTTATAAAACAGTTTATAAAATAATTCTTCTTCCTGTATTACTTCAGTGTCAGAGATCAACATCATGGCATTAACAATGAAAATAACTGCTTGGTGGATGGACGAGCCCACGTGGCCCCCATTCTCTTTAATAGGAGTGCCACAGATAGCTGAGTACTGTACTTCAGGTATCTTTGGCACTCCCATTGAAGTGAATGAGAGCCACGCGGGTTCATCCATCCTCCAAGCTACACACCTATATTCAGCCGGTGTAACATCTCCGCCGTTTCGGGTCTCAGCGCCGCCCTCCGCTCGCACGCTGTGGCGAAGGAGGCGTGTTCAGTTTGGTTCTTTGTGTAAGTTTCTTGCTGATCAGTCTGAACATGGTCCTAGTCAGTGTAATGGATTTCCGGCCCCACCCGTTTTCTGAACATTTCTCTCTGGACGGTGTAGAGTTAATCTCTTCCTGGCCTGTGTGATTGACAGCCTGTGTACCTATCAGGTCTGGGGGCTGGTCCCAGACTTTCTATAAACAGGTTGTCAGCCCTCACATAGTCGCCGGTTATTGCTCTGTCTTTGCCTGCTCTCCTTGTTATATCCCTTGCTATTTTGTTACCTGTTTCTCTGACCCTTTGGCTTGCCTTTTTGACTATTCTCTTGTATTTCGATTTTGTACTGCTTTGCTCGTTTGTTACTGACCCCTTGGCTTGCTCACACTGCTTCTGTGTTGTTTTTGTCTTGTCCTGTTCTCTGTGTCACTTACCCAGTATAGGGCTTGTCTTCGAGTTGTCCTTTTACCGTTTAGGGTAACTGAGGCAATAGGAAGGGACAGTGGCTGGGGTGAGATTAGGGCTCACTTTTCTCTGTGCTTCCTCCCAGACCCTGCAGTAGTGTCAGGGTTGCTACGGTTGGCAAGACCCTTACAGCCGGGCTGCGGCCAGGCTGAACTCCCACCCAGTGGGGGGGGGGGAAACCCAATTCTCAGGCTCAGTGGGGGTCTCAGCAGACAGAACCCCATCAATCAGGTATTTATCCTCTATCATTTAGGTGAATACAGGGCAGTAACATTTTGTGACTTACAGGTGACTAATCGTTCACATTTCCCTTCTCTTCCCTCTGGACAGCCTTGACCACTTCTTTCAGCTGTGACTTGTCTCTGTAAAGTTTGCAACACAGACATCTTTGGCTCCTCACTTTTCCAGGCATCCAACCCACATTGTCCTCACCTACACAAGGCCCACATCCTGCTGCTACCCCAATTATAAAATATATGATATAACCCTCCATAATGAATAATACCCCCAAGTGCATCTTTATATAACTTCCCTGTGTACCCCCTTGAAATAGTGCCCCTTATTATTAATGCCCCAGGCATTTCCTTATTAAAAAGTAAAAAAAAAATGAGTGGAGTTCCAATACCCGGGACCACCAGGATCAGCTGTTTGAATGAACTGTGGTATCTGTGTAAGCGCCGTGACCGCTTCTCTGTTTATGTAGTATCATACATTTCATAGCTGCCATGTCATGTAACTACAGCCTCGTCCTATACACGTCTATGTGACAAGGCTGTAATTACATCACACGGACACTATAAACAGACAGCGTATGATATAAACAAACGCCATGGCCCCTTCATACAGCTGATCAGCGGGCATTCATTGATCTCTTATTGATGATTTATTCTGAGTATAGATCATCAATAAAAATGAGGTGGAAAACTCCTTAAGGTCCTGGCCTCACGTGGCAGAAATGCCATGGTGTGGCCACAGTTTAAACGTCGCGGAAAAAATGCAGCGTTTTACAGTTCCTGCAAGGTGGATCGGAGTCTAGCAAATTTCATCCACATATTTCGGAAAAATACACACAGTGGACATGCTGCAATTTCCAAAACCGTTGCGGTTTTGGAAATCACAGCATGTCAATTATACCTATGGAAACGCCGGCGGTTTCCCAATAGGTATAATGGACGCAGAAAGTCCACAGAGGAAACCTCTGCGGACTTTCTGTGAAAAGCGCTGCGGGAAAAACTGTGATTCATTACCGCTATGGTTTTTCCTGCAGCGCTTTTTTGCTGCTGCCCGCTACATGGGGCCTTAGCTTTAATAAAGCCCAAGTACCACCTTAATTAAAGGAATTGCCCCCTTATATTATGCCCCTGATTCCCCCTGACATAAATACTGCGCCCCTAATGACCCCTTATACAATGACCTCCCCCCTTGTAATGCCTCCTAATAGTCCTTATATAAATGAACCCCCTATCATCATAAAGCCCCCTAATGAATCCTCCCTTATATTTCCTCCTCCTAACAACCCCTTATACTATTAAAACACCCACAACTGCACTAAAAAAAAGTTATACTCACCTACCTGCGATCTTTTGGTGAATGGAGCCGCCACTGCCTCCTCTTCTCCTCTGCTCTATGATGCGCAGGGTCCACGCACAGGCGGCGCGATGCTATGATGTCATCGCGCCGGCCTGGTCTTGGTGTCTTATAAACTACAGGCCTGAAGTGGCTTGCGGTTTACAAGACGCCGATCTAATTAAAAGTAAATCATTAATGGCGGCTCTGGGGTGATCCCCTACAGAGTCAGAAGGCCTGGGGAAACCGCCCCCCCCCCCCCCCCCCCCCGCTAGCTATGCCTCTGGGGGGCGGCCATGAGCAGGAGCAGAGATAGGTAAGTAAATAGGCCGTGACCTGCTGGGGTTACTACAGCAGATAACGGCCTATTTATAAAAAAAAAAAAAAATAATTATTCCCACCTACCTGCGATCCCTTGATGGAGCCGCCGCCTCTGCTTCACCGGCGCATAAGATGTCTGCGTCTCAGCGTAGGAGACGTGATGACGTCATAGCAGCGCGGCCTGTGCTGAGATACAGACGTCTCCTAAGCCAGCCCCAGACAGGTACCACTCAGCTTTGTTTTCAGAGCGGCCTGGTTTGGGCTGGTTTAGGATAAAGAATAGTAAAAAAAAAAAAAAAAAAAAACATTAAAAATGCTGCCCCTCCAATAGTGCTACTTGAGGCGGCCGCCTCACCTCGCCTCACTAGAGGTGCACCCCTGCACATTGCCCTAGATCCTAAACCCAAGAAGGACCCACAAGAGTGCTTCAACTATCGCCCCATTGCACTTTTGAACTCCGACCTCAATCTTTTTATGAAAGTAAATTGGCTGAACGCTTGGCTTCCCTCTCTTGTCCACAAGGACCAGGTGGGTTTGGCCCCCTACCATCAGAGGGGAGACAACACCAGAAGGGCTGTGGACTTGATCGATGCAGTCAATCATTCTGCTACACCTACTCTACTCCTTAGCTTAGACACCGAGTAGGCTTTTGACCGCTTGGATTGGTCCTTTATGCTTGCCACTCTGGAGAAATATGGCTTCTCAGGGGCCTTCCTCACTGCAATTAGGGCATTCTATTTTCTCCATTCAACAGTTGTTAATCTCCCCTACATATCTTCTGCATCCTTCCCTATCCGCAACGGCACTCACCAGGGTTGCCCTTTGTCCCCCCTAATTTTTGCCCTCTGTATTGAACCTCGAGTGTACAAGACAAGTACTTCAAGATTAGCCTATTTGCTGATGACGTCCTTCTCACTCTCACTAATCCCCACACCACCCTTCCAAATCTCCTACACACTCTGCAGGAGTATGGTAACCTCTCTGATAATAAAGTAAACCCCTCAAAGACAGAAGCTGTCCCTATAAACATCCCGCATGCTTCTGTACAACTGCTCTGCCATAATAATGGTTTTCATTCGAAGGCCCGCTCACTCTGCTATTTGAGAATTCAGCTATCTTCCTCCTATGCCACCCTATACTCTGTTAACTATCCGCATTTGTTTCATGACCTCCGATCTCTATAAATGGCGCCCCCTACATATATCTCTTATCGGTCGCATAACAGCGGTAAAGTTAACCCTGCTCCTGAAACTGCTGTATTTTTTTGAGACCCTCCTGGTAGCAATTCCCTGCTCTGAGATACGTTCCCTTCAAAAGGCTATTTTACACTTCATTTGGAACGCAAAGCATCACCAGATCCCGCATTCGGCGATGTTGACTGGTATGGCCAATAGGGGGTTAGTGGTCCCGCATATCCTCCACTACTATTGGGCGACCCATCTGCGCTGTATTGCGTTTTGGGCAGCCCCACAAGCCTATATAAAGTGGGTAGAAATTGAAGAGCTTTGACTGGTGCCTGTACACCCCAATGCTTTTCTGTGGTCCTGCTCTCCCCCTCGCCCTCCATCCATTTTACTAATGTGATTTGGGTCACGTGCCATAAGCTTTTTCCCCTTTCCTGGCATAATTCCTCTATGTCTCCTTCCGGGGGAACTCACAGCTGCTATGGAGTGCCCCTGGAGACGAGCAGGCTTGTTTCATTTGGTGGACTTGATTGATCCATTGACTTTGGAGCTCAGACCTTTTGATTATTTCACCTCTGCCTCCCAATTACCCGCCTCTGAATGCTACCATTATCCGCAAATAGCTCACTTTATGACCACCCTTTACGGAGCCCCACGGCTCTCTACCCCTACAGTTTTTGAGAGATTGTGTTGAGCTGGTACCTCTACGAAAAGACTTATTTCAGCTATATATAGGCTTCTCTCCTCACCGGAGGGGCGGACACCCCCTCATAACTATATGTTGAAATGGAACGAGGCACTTGGCAGACAGATCTCACCCAGTCAGTGGCAGATTATATGGTCCTGTGCAGCTAAGTCTTCCATAAGTATAACTTCCTGGGAGACACAATACAGAATTTTGATGCACTAGTATCACACTCTTGCTTTGTTGCAAGCCGTCAACCCTGCCATCCCCTCCACCTGTTGGAGCTGTCTCTCAGCATTAGATACATTGCATCATATTTTTTGGGATTGCCCTCTGATTCGTCCATTTTGGATGGAGGTGAAGAAGTTAACATATGCCCTCTTTTTGCAAGGTGTCCCCCTGAATCTGTTTACTTATGTGCTTACCCCCCACCACAAACATCTTGATAGAAAAAAAACCAAAAAAAAAAAACCCTCCAAATTATTCCTCTATTTATGAACTGCTGCTAAAACCCTCATAGCCATTTACTGGAAAATTGTCCACCCCCCTACAGGCCCTACCCTCGTATGAAAGATGTCCACAGCCTGGAATTCTTGAACACTACTCTCAATGGCATGGTGGATGCCTTTCAATCTAGTTGGTCTCTATGTGATACCTACTGCATCTTGCAAGATCTCTGATACCCCCTCCCCCTACCTCTCTCCCTAGCTTCTTTCCCTCCGTTTTTCCTCTTAGTCCTGTTTTTATGGCCTGTGTTTATTACTTTTTAGAAATGTGTATTAGCCTGATTCCAATATCTTTGTTTTGTACTCTCTTTGTATTCCTGTTCTTTAATACATTAAAAAATGTAATAAACATTACAGTTTAGTTTTTTTTAAATATATATATATATATATATATATATATATATATACATATATAGTAATAAGTATAATAAGTATATATGCAATGAATGGAAACACATAGTTATACCGTGAAACCTCTTTGAGACAAAGAGGCTAAATGATTAAAAAATGATTTTCTAGAGTGATAGTCCTATATGTCACAATAATATCTTGGACAATAATAATAATAAAAAAAAAAGTCTCCAGTCTGTAACGTAGTATTTGGATATGTCAGATTGGGACATATGAATGGGGCAATTGCAAAAAATCTATTTAAAATGTTGTTTCAAAGAGCTGCTCCCACTCTGGTTAACTTGTGTCATCCATGACCTCCAAGAAATACATTGGCTCAGATTTACTAATAGTTAGACAGTGCAAACTTAGACAAGCAGTCTGAAAATACGCCAAATTTATCACAGTGCTTGATGCTGGATGATACATCTGGCATATCTTCAGACTGTCTAAGTTTAGTCCAAGTTTATACCACGTTTTTGGTGGTTTACTTTGAGCTAGAATATTACAAACATATTGTGCTGCATTTTAGATCACTGTGGCGCATTTAAGCCACACCTCTGTTTCTGAGAATCCACACCCAGCATGTTGAAAAAAATTTAGCCTAAACTAGATGTGCCAAAATGCACCAAAAATACACCTTTTTATGCCAGTGTCTAGTTCTATCCACAATAGTAAGTCTTGCTTTCATTTAACAGATGTAACACCCCTTTGGACTGACCTCTGTAGGCAGGGTGTGTTTTAGTTTTCACCTCACTATGGCGCAGTGCCTCCACCCGAATCTTGCTAGGAGCTCTATAGAAATTCAGGAGGGTCTTCCTCTTCTGCTAGGGGTTGACTCGGGAAACCCCCACCTAAGCTCAGTAAACACTCACAAATGTTGAGGGTAAAACTACTTAACCAGTTTATTATGGGAAGGGTAAACAAGGGCAAACTTAATAAAATGTGAATAGAGAAATGTTTCAGTAATTCACATGACAGTGCACAGGTACATCCTATAGTATTAACCCTCTAGTGGTAGGAATGGACTATGTGCCAGGCCTGGCGGGTATAATAAACTATAGGGAATAGCACAGGGTTAAGATAGTGACCCACAGATGATAGTCATCACACACTTGCAATCATACTGCAGGTAACAGCTTGCACTCCTAAATAACATCACCCAATGCAGAATTACTAATGGCTGCATCAATAAATACAACAGTCCATCCGTTGGGGCCCAGTTGCATTCAGGAAACGTTGGTGCACTATAGACACAGCAGATCCTTTCTACCACAGTTCTCATAAACCTTCTAACAGTAGTACAGCAAATTCCAGCAAAGTCTACTCACTAACTCTTGCAGGGAATCTGGTGCCAGCCTGGAGTATCACAGGGTGCTGCAGCTTTCAGGTGACAGGATACTAATTTTTGGATTGAACAAAAGCTTTTATTTGCATCCAAGTCTCAAACAAAAATAACAAAGGTACTGCGACGCAGCGCATGACTGTATTACAATACCACAATTCAGACTATATCATTCATCCTTAAGGGATGCGGCGCGGCATACGGCGACAGGAAATACATCCTAACACTACATGCTGCACTACAAACCTAACTGACATACTTTTTGGTCAATGCAATGAACACAGTCAAGTGACAATACAGAGGGACAAAGGGGTGGGGAGGTCACAGGCCCGAAGCTTTATTGATTGACCACAACACACATGAGGGGAGGACAGGTAAATACTAAGAAATAATATACTTCCTATACTACCACTATTTCCTACCCTGGCAATAACTAACACATTAAGGGGGGACAGGTAAAATACAGGAAATAATGTACTCCCTATACTACCACTACTTCCTACCCTAGCGCTAAACAAGAGAGTTAAACAGCAATACAGCCAGGATACTAATGGAGTATGAGGCAGGAGTCTTCTTGGATGCAGCCCTGGGTACCTTTTGGGAGTCTGGTCACTCTGGACAGGTGATACTGCTGCAGGGATGCTACTTCTTACCTCAGAGTGAGCTGATCGGCTGGCAGGACTGTCTCTATGTCCTGGGTTACCCAGTGCCAAGCTATGTGCTACCTGGCAGTTGCTGGAAGAAGCCTCTTCTGAACCCCATGTGGCTGTCTCTATTCTCTCCTGTGTAGACCTTTCCCATAATTCCCTGCTCAGCCAATCAGTCCCTTTCTCTGATACTCCTCCCCCTGGAGTAAGGGGTGTAGGGAAATGTAATCCACTGTCCCTCAGCATAAAATGGCTGATGTCTGCTGTAGTGGGTCCTGGCTTGGCATTAACTGCAACATCTGCTGTATGCAAAGTGCTCCTTGCAGGGGTTACACAGAGGTTGTCTCAGATGAGGCAAACCTTTTCATACAGTATATTTCATCATGATGAGAACACATACTATAAGATCCTTCAATTAAACATCATTAACCAGATCAATAAGATATAGAGTATAACTGTATCCACCTGCTACTGATGAGAGTGGAAACCTTGCTGACTACATATGGTGAAAAGGCTATTTATTCAGTTCTATTTTTTGTCATAGCCATTGAAGTTTCCTGATGATTGATCTGTTTAATTTAAGAATTGCCAATTTTATCTCTCTCTCTCTCTTTTTTTTTTTTTTTAAAGTCCACCCTTATGTTAGCCTGTCGTGGAACCCCAGACACTAGCATGACCCTGATCTCTGACCCCTTAACAGGAACGCACATACAACAATACACACTAGATTTGGTTGCCCATTCTACCCATCATCATGTCAGTGAAATTATTTTTATAACGCCAATATGAAAGGATAGTTTAAAGTCTCAGAGGAAATGTGTTTAACTTGATGTTTGCAGAAAGGACCTCTTTACTGTATGTATATTCAAGAAGTTGATTTATTTTTCCAGAATTAACATTAATCAAGAGGGAAGGTGAAGCAGGCTGATAACTTCCCAGTGCAGCATGGGATTTGGTCCTTTGAGTGATTGACATGGCCTTCCTCTTGTATATTTGCTTAGTAGTTCCTTAGATTAAATCCGTTATTTGACAAAGAATTTAATGCAGTTTTCTTCCAAACAAGGCAATACAGTATTTACACAAGATGGATCTAAATTCCAACCCAGTTATGTGAAATATACCATTTTACTAAACCTTCCACTGTTGAGAGCATGGTGACACTCTAGCGGTTTGCTTAAACAAACTTACCTAATTAAGAACAGGGTTACAATTCATCAAGTAGCCATAGTCTGAAGATATTTTCCGAGAGCTTCACCTCTAAATCTACAAAGTGTTATGCTATGGAAATTGCGGTTCTACATTTATTTCATGCAACTATTCTGATAATTAGATCTATATAGTGGAAACCTCAGCTATGGCCACAAGTAGTGAACCGAAATGTATTTTGTATTTCAATATTGAGTGACCCTTTAATATCTGACTGTAGCCTTCATAGGCTTCATAATATTTTGTGAAAACCTTCAAAGACATTGTTTAATTTTTTTTAGTTTTGACATTTTCCTAGCTCAGAATTGAGAAGACGTGAAGGTTATGTAACCCAAGACGTTTATTGTGTCACGGTTATAACATTCGGTTCATTCTGGGATGCCCTTGGTTGATCTTAGCATAGTTATAAGAACCATTGTATGTATCTAGTTTCAAGCACATTACATAGCACCTAAACAGAGTCTTGAGTGCCCATGTTAGAGCACATTTAGGCAGGCAGCTGGTATCAATGCCTATGAGTGAGGGTGGTGGAGACTGAATCAGGCCAGTGAAGACAATATAGGAGACAAGTGTCCTTTGTTAACAGGTGGTCTTATAAAAGGTTGCTCTAACTTTGGCCTCTTGACAACAGTAATTGCACCACAGAGCACATCCATACTTGTTAGGCAAACACTGTGCCCTGTTCATAAATGCCAAATAACTCTGATATCCAATCTCCATATCCATCCAAAACCACTAATAACTCTTCTCCAGGTGAGGGGAACTTATTCTGAGCTGACAGTCACAGCAGATTCTGTCAGGTAATGTAATTGTGGGGCAGTGAGGGCAGGTTAGTCTCATTGCATACATTCATGATATTTAGACACATTTATGAGGTTATCCAATGCCAGAGTAAACCAATGTTATATTACCTGCATAATACTACCTTCTTTGTCTCAGTATATTATATCTCACAATCCCTGATAACAAAACTATAAAAAGGAAAAGATAAACTAAATTGCATTTGGTCACCAATCAGTAAAATTCAGGTTTATAAAACTTTTAGTATAAAAATGGAAATATTTGATGTGTATTTAGTGGGTGGTATAAGAGGTATACAATTTAGGTTTGATTTAATTAAATAACATATGTGCTGCCAAGATGACAAAACACTATTCTGTCAATAGGATCATTATTCAATTCATGCACTTACACAATGAAGAATTTTTCATTGGCTTATGATGTATAAATACTGGTGCACAGTTCAAATAATTTCTGAATTCTTGGTTGTGACGCCACAAATTCCTAATATCACAACTGACCTGTGCCTTCTGGGTTTTTTTGTCTTTATATTCAATATCATCATTATTTCCATAAAAATATCACTTTGTCTGTCTTGCTACAACATTTTGTACACTTAAGACTTCGACAGGAGTTAAAACCAAGGTGATTTACAGGATTATAGCATACTTCTATAACAATATCTGAACTAATGGAGAGAAACATCAAAAACAACATCAGTTATTTATTATATTGACTAGTAAGCAAAAAGAATCTTAACATGAACCTATAAAACATGATGCATCAGATGGAGTGTTAATGAATGGCTTTCATTTTCTTTACCATTCAGTAGAATAGAACCCATGAGAGTCTCGTTTAAGAGATGCTTTCCACCAACACGGGTATAAACAGATCGAGTGCATTGAAGCCACCAATGAGGGTCTCACAGGATGCAGCCATGGGCTGCAAAATTGAAAGAAGTCACGATCTACAAGACCATCTTATAAACTTTCTGATGCCTGTGTGTATTCAGGATATTTGGCTTCTTCCCAAAGCACACAGCTCATTCTATATGAAAAATCAACCTGCAGTGCCAGCCAGAATCTGTGACCAGTGATATGTCCTTTTCTTCTTCCTTCAACAACCTACTTCACCATGCACTAAGACTACAGAAGGACCTAAGCATTTAGTTAGAACAAAGTCTTTTTGTGTTGCCCTGATATAAAGCTAGCAGTAAAGAAATATAATTCCCATGGGATGTTAGTTGACACTAGAAAGATAAATAACATCAATCATTTTGACAGTTGATATGTGCAGGAATATGTGCAAATGTTTGTGCACACCTCCATTTATGCTTGTGTATCTGTTTACGCACAAATCTACAAGCCAATCAGTGTGCAAGTGTTTATGTACCCTCTCGCTGATGTGTATCTATTAGCATATGAGAGTGAGTGTCACTATGTTTCGGGATGTGTGTGCAGATTCTTCATCAACCAATGTGTGCGCCTATTCATTCTCTCTATGTATATTTACTTAAAGGGAATATTTTCAGATCGGATTCACATGTACAGAAGTGCAGCTCGTGACGTGAGTTAATGTATGGAATACTTGTTAGTGATGGCCACTGTACCGCGGGATATCAAAAAATATTTTAAATGGTCTGTTTTCACATCTCCTGTGTTAAAATTACTCTCTCATCACCATATTATAGAACAATATAAACATTTAAACACAGGCTCATTTCATACAGGTCTATGCGTTCTATATTTGTACAGTTTAATGTCTGACAGTCTTTCCCAGTTCCCTTTTATCAGATATAAGGTCTCATGTATCCATTGTAGATAACAATATGAGCACATTACAATTTGTGTGCCATATACAAGACCATATACCCTTGAACTAGTGAAAAATACTGTTCAGTGTAGGACATCCATTGGATTATGTGGTGAATCTTTGCAGCAGAGGCTCTGTCCCAGGGTGCTATGTATGGATGCCTCTATTGGAATGCATTATAACAGTATTTGGAACCTGTATTACATGCTTTCATCTCCTTCATCATATTGTAAAATGGTAGAAGATGGTCTTTTAGCCATCTCTTTATACAGGCCTGTTTTAATATATTGGTGGGCCCATTTGAAAGAATTAATAATTTAATGTCCTATCAACCTCAAGTGGCCCACACAATACATTGTCCCATCAAGTAGCCCCCACATAATGCCCCCTGCCCTCTTAGTGACTATTACATCAAAATATTACATACAAATTAAAGATAAAATGTTATACTAACCTAACCCCTTTCCCATGGAGCTTCCTGCAGGTTCTGGCTGGTATGCTGTCTCTGGCTCGGCATTCATCAGATGCAGCCTGAATCTCCGAATTCCACCATTGTATTCAATTTTATAGAGTTGAAATCACGACCTGCCTTCTGGACAGCAGGACAGCACCTGAAATGCGAGACAGTCCCACCCGATCCAGGTCAGCTGAGGGGGCCTTCAATACAATAAAGCCTGAAGCAGATGTGCCTTTTGCCCTATGGTTAGAGCAGCCTGTCTTTATGGCACAAGTACTAAATTCATCTCCAAATATTTATCAAAGATCCTTCCACTTAACACAATGGTGGAGATTTATGGAATTGTCTAAAACCCACAGCAACCAATTACAGTGCAAGTTTCATTTTCAAGAGAATACGAAATGAAAGACACGCTTTGATTGGTTACTATATCCAACAAAGACAGTTTTATATATCTCCTCCAGTGTTTTATGAGTGGATCCCAACTGATGTTTCCAATTTTGCAAAGGGTAACTCTTCAGACAACTCCATCTCCCACCACACCTAAGTCCTCTTCTCTTTAGTGTGGAAATATCCTGGAGACGATTGTTGTACATTGCGAGCTGCGTGAACTATTAAGGAGCACAAACGAAAATAGAATTTTTTGTAATGGAGGTACATAAAACACTGGAAACAGATGAAGACTGAAGTGTTCCATATAGTCTACTTTTTCCATAATTATGGGCTTGTTGTAAGGAAACACTTACATGTTCATCCAAACACGCTTGTACTGGTCCAGGGATGTAACAGAAAACAGATTGCTGGTAGGTTATCTAAGCTATCTATAACTTACAGCTATCCACAAACAATCAATAAATCAATGCAGGATGAGCAATGGTGACAGCTGTAGATGTAATCTGCCATTGACCAGTCTTATCAGATATTATTTGTTACATGTGGAAACACTATAACAAATATTGTATTTTTCTAGGAAATAAGTAAATTCCTTTGTGTCCCTCCAAACAGGTAATAAAAAAGTGATGTCTATGAATCCTTAATTACATGAATTACTTCTCCTGGCACTGAGTACTTAGCATAATCTGCAGTTGCACCTCAGACTCATTCCAAAACCCAGGAGACATGAGCAGCTGGGAATGAAATGATGTTGGCTTTCTTTCCTAACCAGCCAGTTTTGGGCCAAAAAGTCCTTCTACAATAAAGCCTTGGGCTGGGATGTAAGGAGTAGACATGTCTTAGAACTTCATTCTTTGTTTCTTTATTGACTTTTAGAGATCAGATTAAGTAAACAATTTTGAAATGTTAACAATTGTGTGGAACCAGTCTGTTATTTCATTTCCAAAGAGCCTCAGGACAAGTATCATAGCTGTAACTTTTGAAGAGAGAAAGATATTGGTTACCCTGATTTCCCAGCTCACGCAGATTGTGGATCTTCAGAGCGAGCTGTTTCAGATTTCAGCTTGGCTTAAGTAGAGGGACACGAGCCTAACTCTGTCAAGTTATTAACCAGTCACGTCTTAAAACAATCTGCATATTATGAAATGCATCTTTTTTCTTGCATCATGGACTGAAAATAAATTTTAATGTTCCAGCATTGACTTTGTGGTCAGGCTTGAAGAGCAGCTCCAGAAAACGTCATTTCAATTTTATCATGGTGGTGGCCCTGAAGGCCCCTGGCAGATAAAAGGGTGAAGGATCTTTCTCCATAATAATTTGTTGACAGTTTAGAAAAGTAAAGTAAACTCAAAGTTAAGGCAAAGGCAAAAAAATGTCAATTCAGCTGCTGGTCAGTCCCAAATAGGCATCAGACAAACTGAAGGTGGCCGCAGCTTTGAGCAATATAAAGAATTATGATATGTGAGAGGCAGACATGACAGTGAGGTATGAGATGGTTAACACACTGGAACAGAGATATGCTAAAGCATTCTTTAAAAAAAAGCACAATGGAGAAAAAAAATAGCAAATATCTTGACTATTGTGTTTTAAAATCTATTTTGTTCTCAAATGCAAATTTCTTTGATGCTTCAGAACTGAAATCCTGGTTTGCGTGGGCAACATCTGCATGGGCTTTTTATGTTCTCCCCGGGCATGCATCGATTTCCTCTGTATACTCCACACTCTATAATATACTGTATGTTAACCGGTCTTCTCAACCTATGACACTGACACTTTATAATGGAGTTAATAGGTAATTCTAAGTTCTATGTAAAGGTCCTTTTACACAGGCCGATTCTTGCCTGGAATGAGTACAGATCAACAATGAAACAAGCTGATCAGCGTTTGTTGAAGGGTAAGAATACAAGCTCAGGATTTTTAAACTCAAGCTAGAAGCGGACTAAAAAAAATGTCCATTTATCCTTATAGGTTCTAATCTTTTTTGATCCACACCTGGTTTTGTCTTCAAAAACTGAATACAAAAACCTGAATATGTGTACTTACCTTTACACAGCCTGAATGGGAACAAACAATTGTTAATACAATAATTCATCCATATTCAGTTTGCATTTTTTTAGGAAAGTGTAGGCGTTGGTGATGAAACACCACTTTCCACTCTGCACTCAGCGGAAAAGGGAAGCAAACGAAAAACTATACAATGCAAATGGGCAATTTGTGGGTCAAAGGGCACCTGGAACTCTGCTTTCCGCTATTTTGGAAATATGATGCGTTTGCTCAATTATAGACTCCTGCAAATTCATTAGAACATTTGGATATGATTAGAAAGACTTCCATGCTGTTCATACATGAAAAAACAGTGTAGTCTCCTGACTGTTCAAGGACTTGGGCTTTTTTGACTCCTATAGTGCATGATATTCCAATGGCGCTCTCATTCTACAAAAGTCATTAAGTGACAAGCTTAAGTCATGCACTATATGTTTGCTACCAGCAGAGGATCTGAATAAAGATGCACATTAGTTATTACCAAATATCCTACTGAATTTTTAGACCATTCTCTGGTCTTATAATATGCTAGTGTTCAGCAGGAAAATCTATTATTAATAGGGGTTAGCAAAATATTTACTGGGTCACACAGGTTCTCACCAGAATCACCAGGCAAGTCTGTGTAGAAAGTTTCAAGACAAGCAAGGAAAAACTCCAAGAAGTAATAAATCCAGGGGTTCATATAAGGAACATAACTGCAGAGGAGATTGAAAGTTGCTCTTTATTGTTTCCTTCCTGTTTTTTTTTTTTTTTTTTACAAGCCCACTATAAGAGGAGAACATACAAAAAAATGTAAATTTACTGTGCAGGAAATGACATCTATATTGTGGAATACTTATTACCCCTCATTTCCCTGACAGATTACAAGTCTTATACAGAATTCTCTGTTTTGCATATACAAAATGTGTGTGTGTGTGTGTGTGTGTGTATGTGTGTGTGTGTATATATATATATATATATCTATATATATATATATATATATATCATAAAACAATTAGGACACATCATTTCTTGGATTTTGTCACAGATGCAGCTGTTGTTTAAATCCATTAAACAGAACCAATAACAGTGAGGGTACATTAAAGTAACTCAGTGACAAGGAGCCCAGACGGAAATGCCTCCAGAGTTCAAGATGGATCAAAAACAAACAAACTAAGCAAGATCAGATGCTCCCCTACAATATCAAAGCATTGTATGTATAATTCCTCTCTCAAAATACTGGTAGGCAGTAGAATATGAAAATTGTCCTTGCACAGTCTATAGTCCACAGTACAATTTATCATAAGTGTTAAAGGAACATTTCCATTTCAGTATTTATGGCTGCAACCATAGCTTAATCCATTGGATATGCTATAAATAGCAAATAAATGTGGGCCCTACCATTTGAAAACCGGGCTCCTTCTGTGCCTCCAAGTGAATGGAGAGGGGCCGCACATGCTCACATCTGTTCATTCTCTCTTGCATCGGAGGCAGAGGCCTAGCTAGCGGGGGGGGGGGGGGCAGAGGGGGCAGCTGCCCCGGGCTCACTGTCTGCAGACACCGATCTAGTTAAAACGTATCCTGCAACTTCACAGTATTGTAAACCGCAAGCTACATGAGGCTTGCGGTTTACAAGTCCCTGAGACCATAGACCGATGTCTTCTTCTCACACAGGCGGCGCTCAGACGTCACAACATTGCGCCGCCTGCGCTCAGACATCACAACATCGCGCCGCATGCACTCATCAGACACAGACGTCCTGTGCGTGGACGGGGAGGGAGCGGCGGCAGCTCCATTCATCAGCATCACAGGTAGGTGAGTATGACTTTTTTTTTTTCTTTTTTTTAGCGCAGTTGTGGGTATATTAATAGTATAAGGTGTGGTTAGGAGGGGGAAATATAACTATAAAGGGAGGATTCATTAAGGGGCATTATGACGATGGGGGGGTCATTTATATAAGGGTTATTACAGGTTATTATAAATACAAGGGGGAGGTTATTTATACTGTATAAGGGGCCATTTGGGAGGCATCATTTATATTAGGAGGCATTATGAACATAAGGGGTGATCATTGATATAAGGGGTCATTAGAGGTGCAGTATTTATGTCAGGGGGAATCAGGGGCATAATATGAGGGTCAATTAATTTAATGAAAGTGACACTTGGGCTTTATTAAGACTAAGGCCTCACGTAGCGGGCTGCAGCAAAAAAAGCTCTGCAGGAAAAACCATGGCGGTAACATTGCGGTTTTTCCCGCAGCGCTTTTCACTGAAGGTTCGCAGAGGATTCCCCTGTGGACTTTCTGTTTTCAATACACCTATATGGAAACCGCCAGTGTTTCCATAGTTATAATTGACATGCTGCAATTTCCAAAACCGCAACGGTTTTGGAAATCACAGTGCGTCTGCTGCACATATTTTTCCGCAATGTGTGGATGGTATTTGCTAGAATGCCACGTTTTTTTTTCTGTGGGTTTTCGCTACATGGGACACCATTCCATCCTCACTTTGCGGTAAAATACACGCAGCGGATATGCTGCGATTTCCAAAACAGTCGCAGTTTTGGAAATTGCAGCATGTCAATTATACCTACGGAAATGCTGGCGGTTTTCCTGTAGATATAATTGAAGCAAAAAGTCCACAGAGGAAACCTCTGCAAACATTCTGTGCAAAGTGCTGCAGGAATAACCGCGATGCGTCACCGCCGCGATTTTTCCTACAGCTGTTTTTTGCTGCAGGACACCACGTGGGGCCCTGGCCTTAAGGCGTTTTCTAGCTCATTTTTATTGATGATGATCTATCCTCAGAATAAAACATCAATAAGAGATAAGTGATTCCCCACTGATCAGCTGTAAGAAGGGGCCATGGCGCCTGTTTATATCACACGTTGTGTGTTTATAGTGACCGTGTGATGTAATTCCAGCCTTGTCACATAGACATGTATAGGACGAGGCTGTAGTTACATTACATGGCCGCTATGAAAAGAATGACACTATGTAAACAGAGAAGGTGTCACGGCGCTTACACAGGTACCACGGTTCATTCAAACAGCTGATCCTGGGGGTCCCGGGCATTGGAACCCCAATAATTTTTTTTTCCCCTTGTTTTTGTTTTTTTTCTTTTTAATTAGGAAACACCTGGGGCATTATTAATAAGGGGAACTATTTAAAGGGATTCACAGGGAAGTTATTAATTTAAAGATGCACTTGGGGGTATTATTCATTATGGGGGGTATATTATATATTTTATAATTGGGGGTAGCAGCAGGATGGGGGCTTTGTGTAGGTGAGGACAATATGAGTCAGGTGCCTGAAAAAGTAAGGAGCCAAAGATGTCTGTGTTGCAAACTTTACAGAGACTGGAAGAAGTGGTCATGGCGGTCCAGATAAAAGAGACGGGGAATGTGAACGATTAGTCAGAGACGTCACCGGTAAGTCACTAAATGTTACTGTGCTGTATTCACCTAAAATTGTCTGCAGAGCCCTGTGTAGAGCCGCTATATACCACTATACGCTCGCCTTATACTCATAGTATCGGTATACGAACATGTCCAAGTTGGGGGCCCACTTGAACATGTTCGCCCCCCCTGTGCTGAACCCCTAGCTACGCCTCTGATGGGAGGTATACAAATAGCCCGAGCAGGCAACTTCAGCTATTTCTGTAACTCCCATGCAAGTGAATGAAAAGATGTGCACGTGCAGCTTCTTTCCATTGATTTACAGGAACAGACGGGGCCTCATTCTCGAGACTGAAGCGGGTCTCCAGGATATAGCCACAAATACCATTATGACAACCCCTTTGAAGGGAATGTGTTCTACCAGCATTTAGTGATATGCTTTACAGCACTCTCTCTCCCGGCCATAGGCAGCAGTAGACTGAAGTCACAATACTCTGGGGTCTGAAAAGACTCACATCAATTTTATATCGATATTGGTCTGAATGGACATACATGATTTAAATTTAGACTCTAAGGTATGGGTTACACAGCCAGGCTGACAAGTGACAATTGATGATACAGAGCTTGCCTGCATTGGCCTTTTGCACTGTCCAATGCAAAGTACATTGGAGAGGAACACTCCCCTATACAGTGGTAGATCAGTGGTTAGCATTGTTACCTTGATAGTGCTGGGGTCCTGGGTTTGAATCCAGCCAAGGACAACATCTACATGGAATTTCTGTGCTGTTTATGTGAGTTTCCTCCCTCACTGCCATGGAATTTAGACAGTGAGTGAAAACATTACCTGTAAAATGCTGTTGAATAAGTTGGTGCTATGTAAGATAAGTAATAGTTTGTTGGCAGTGCATACATATTGATATTAGGAGTTGTTGTGCATCTTTTATTAAGTGTCAATTATTAC
This sequence comes from Leptodactylus fallax, assembly GCA_947044405.1. NCBI lineage: Eukaryota > Metazoa > Chordata > Amphibia > Anura > Leptodactylidae > Leptodactylus > Leptodactylus fallax. Next base: position 3,891,120 of record CAMRHE010000083.1, read on the forward strand.
ACTGTCCTAGTGCAGACCTGTCAATGCTGTCCTTTTTATTGAGAGTCTCACAGTTTTCTGGACTCCCCCATAAGTCACAGATATTTATTTTCATCACTCCATCGGCATTCACTAGTGCAGACCAGAATCCAGGTGTACTCTGGGAGTGGGGGAATGCCCTGTGGCAATTGCTGTAGTATCCCCCACCAATCAAAAGATGTATTCTGTTAACTTTTTTCTTTAAAGGGGATGTATTATCAATTTTCTTTCTTTCTTTCTTTCTTTCTTTCTTTCTTTCTTTCTTTCTTTCATTTTCTGATTGCAGATTTTGTTACTGTACATTCTTATGGGGGCTGCCATGTTTTCTGAGCTTCTCCTCTACTCTGTTAACAGCAGTTAGCAATATACTTTTCAGCAGTCTTATAGCCTAGGCAGCAATAGATGGAAGTCAATGGAAGAGTTTTCTGTACATACACTGTGCAGAGAGGAAGAATAGATAAGCTATGACATTAGCTATTGTCAGAAGTGGATGCAGTGATGGGTCAGTGGTGTTATCTACGGGTAGGTTCACACCTGTGTCCGGTCTCTGTTCGGGGATTCCGTCCCTGAATTTGCTTGAAAATTGCGAGGGACTGTATATTACATGACCATGAATGAAAGAATGAATAACAACAAACAGATCTAAAAAACCATGAAGAGTTGATACAGAGAATATATTGGGAAATTATACTGTATATCTTTATATTATACAAACAATAACATTTGTCTCTCAATATTGGTCTAAAAGTGGACAACCACTTTAAAGTTCTGACTAAAAAAAAATTTCTGAAATATCCCCAGTTAGAAACGGCTGAGATTGGAATATTTACATGCAGCTGCAGATGCTCACAATTCTAACTTTGTTTTTAACTGGTGATATCTAATCATTTTACAGGTAGAATTGTGATTTTGGAGTCACCATAATTTGCAAATAAACTCTTTAAAAATCAGACAATGTGATTTTCTGGATTTGTTTTCTCATTTTGTCTCTCATAGTGGAGGTCTACCTATGTTGTCAATTACAGGCCTCTCATCTTTTTAAGTGGGAGAACAGCACAATTGGTGGCTGACTAAATACTTTTTTCCCCACTGTATGTGAGCCTGCTCCTTCCACCTAGTGAAAGCAATGAGCACATTTCACCTCTCAATAGAGGAATAAGGGAAAGAGTAAAGAAGTGCAGGATTGCCTGATTCCTACTCCTACTGATTCTCATAGATTGTAAGCTCTTGCGAGCAGGGCCCTCAGTCCCAGTGTGTGAATTGAATATTTCTTTGTAATGTATCTTTTTTGTCAGTACTTGAACCCTACAAATTGCACAGTGCTGCTGAATATGTTGGCGCTATATAAATAAAATTTATTATTATTATTATTACTCCAACTTTGAATTGTCACTTGACTTTCATGATTGAATACCTGGCTCTGGCCCCTGCTAGTATATGGTTATGCTTCATCTGTCTGCTTTGTTAGCTGGAAACTACTATGCAGAAGCAACCTGGGGATTGTGGGAGCTGTTAAAGGGTTAACGGGTGAATTTAATCCCAAAGAATCTGCTAATCCAAGCCCTACTGGTGGAAGCCCTGTTTAATGCAGCTGATTATAGCATTACAGATATGTACAGCAGATCTAACAATAAATGGAGGCATATCAGCTACTTTGGTCATGTGTATCTTCAAACACGGAATAGTTATTTTATTATAAATCAGCAAAAAAAAAAAAAAAAACTGTACAGTGTGACTTTCCAGACAAGTCACAGTTAAGAATCTGCATCTTTTTCCTTAATTTGGCTCATGTTTTGCAGAGTATCCAAGCATCATATGCTGGATGGGAGCAGTGAGAAAGTTGTCATTTCGGCATTTCCAGGGCCTGGAGTATCAGTCCAGTGTTTGGCGCCTTTGTGCTAAATAAATCAAAACAATTCTGAAATGCTAAATCAGATGCAGAGGTTGTTTATGGGTTTATACACAGAAAGACATGAGCCAATCTGAGACGGCTGCTCGAATTCTGTTTTACAAATTTCGACATATATTTACTATGAAAAGGCTTTGTGGATTATAGCCTAGAACAACTTTCCATATAGTCATCAACTATTTTATTTATTATGCTTACATATATAGCACCATCATATTCCACAGCACTTTACAGATATTGTCAGTTACTGTCCCCCATAGGGCTCACAATCTACATTTCCCTATCAGTATGTCTTTGGAGTGGGGGAGGAAACCAGAGAAAACCCACGCAAACTCCTTGCAGATGTTGTCCTTGGCAAGATTTGAACCCAGGATGCCAGTGCTGCAAGGCTACAGTGCTAACCACTGAGCCACTGTGCTATAACCTACATCTTTCTGGCTGTTGGTTTGTAGCCATAAATATATTCAAACCAATACAGTATAAGTCACTATCCTCAGGATATATGTTATCCTCATACAGTATGTCCTGGAAATAAAGAGAACATTATCAGTAGTTGACTACAGACGTAAAGATCCTGCCATTAGATGCAATTCCTTTCCCTGGGCCCCTAACCATTATATCAACAAATTAAGCCTTTAAGGGTCAATTCACAGGTATTGGATTTGACAGTATACAGTGGGGAAAAAAGTATTTAGTCAGCCACCAATTGTGCAAGTTCTCCCACTTAAAAAGATGAGAGAGGCCTGTAATTGACATCATAGGTAGACCTCAACTATGAGAGACAAAAGGAGAAAACATATCTAGAAAATCACATTGTCTGTTTTTTTAAGAATTTATTTGCAAATTATGGTGGAAAATAAGTATTTGGTCACCTACAAACAGGCAAGATTTCTGGCTCTCACAGACCTGTAACTTCTTCTTTAAGAGGCTCCTCTGTCCTCCACTCATTACCTGTAGTAATGGCACCTGTTTGACATTGTTATCAGTATTAAAGACACCTGTCCACAACCTCAAACAGTCACACTCCAAACTCCACTATGGTGAAGACCAAAGAGCTGTGGAAGGACACCAGAAACAAAATTGTAGACCTGCACCAGACTGGGAAGACTGAATCTGCAATAGGCAAGCAGCTTGGTGTGATGAAATCAACTGTGGGAGAAATAATTAGAAAATGGAAGACATACAAGACCAATGATAATCTCCCTCGATCAGGGGCTCCACGCAAGATCTCACCCCCGTGGGGTCAAAATGATCACAAGAACGGTGAGCAAAAATCCCAGAACCATACGGGGGGAACTAGTGAATGACCTGCAGAAAGCTGGGACTAATGTAACAAAGGCTACCGTCAGTAACACACTATGCCGCCTGGGATTCAGATCCTGCAGTGCCAGACGTGTCCCCCTGCTTAAGCCAGTACATATCCGGGCCCGTCTGAAGTTTGCTAGAGAGCATGTGGATGTTCCAGAAGAGTATTGGCAGAATGTCATATGGTCAGATGAAACCAAAGTAGAACTGTTTGGTAGAAACACAACTCGTCGTGTTTGGAGGAGAGTGAATCCTGAGTTGCATCCAAAGAACACCATACCTACTGTGAAGCATGGGGGTGCCAGCATCATGCTTTGGGGCTGTTTCTCTGCAAAGGGACCAGGACAACTGATCCGTGTACGTGAAAGAATGAATGGGGCCATGTGTCATGAGATTTTGAGTGGAAACCTCCTTCCATCAGAAAGGGCATTGAAGATGAAACGTGGCTGGGTCTTTCAGCATGACAATGATCCCAAGCACACCGCTGGGGCAATGAAGGAGTGGCTTAGTAAGAAGCATTTCAAGGTCCTGGAGTGGCCTAGCCAGTCTCCAGATCTCAACCCCATAGAAAACCTTTGGAGGGAGTTGAAAGTCCGTGTTGCCCAGCGACAGCCCCAAAAAATCACTGCTCTAGAGGAGATCTGCATGGAGGAATGGGCCAACATACCAGCAACAGTGTGTCCCAACCTTGTGAAGACTTAAAAAAAACGTTTGACCTCTGTCATTGCCAACAAAGGATATATAACAAAGTATTGAGAAGAACTTTTGTTATTGACCAAATACTTATTTTCCAACATAATTTGCAAATAAATTCTTTAAAAATCAGACAATGTGATTTTTTGGATTTGTTTTCTCATTTTGTCTCTCATAGTTGAGGTCTACCTAAGATGACAATTACAGGCCTCTATCATCTTTTCAAGTGGGAGAAGTTGCACAATTGTTGGCTGATTAAATACTTTTTTTCCCCACTGTAAATAGTGTATCTCATGCATATGAATAGGGTTCTAGAAAGTCTGTTCAAAGGCTATGAAAAATTTCTGCATGTCTTTTGTTCATACAGGGTAAAACAATCCACAAAAAACAATAACATGCTACCTATTCTCTGAGATTCATCATACGGATCTGTGGCACATCTCACTGTATATCTGCAGCAGCCATACAAGGGTCATCCTTGGATTTCTGTCATGGACTGTATATTGAGTATATGTTGAATTTGTAAATCTGATACATGTAAACATATTTGTTTATTGCAGGGCATGCAGTAAAATGGAACTATGAATATTCTCCTTATTTATGTCCAAATGTCATTTATACAACACCAGCATCAACTGATTTTTTCCTGTCAGATTTGGGGCATGGAAAATGACTTATAATATATGTACATTGTTATAGGTGCTGTTAGTGCCATAGTAAACATACCTTTTGGTGTCAAAGTACTCTCTTTCTGTCGAAAAAAAAAAAAGTTTTTAATCCTTATGCATTTATTTAATCATTTTCCTGTGATCACCAGATATCAGGATCTGTCAGTCATTATGTTAGGGGGCAGAAACCATAGGCAGAAAATAAAAATAGGAACTACAGCAGGCACGGCCATGCCCCAGGTGCAAAAACAGCTTGTTAAAGCTTCACCCCTTCCCACCGGTGACATTTTTCGATTTTCATTTTTGACTCGCCGCCTTTCAAACCCCATAACTTTTTTTATTTTTCCATTCACAGAGCCATATGAGGGATTTATGCTTGCGGGAAAATTGTTTTTCACAATGGTACCATGTATTATTGTCTACAATGTACTGGGAAGCTGGAAAAAAATTCAGAATGGGGTGGAACTGGAGAAAGAGTTAAGAGATAAGATAATCCTTTAATAGTCTCACCATGGGGAAATTCAGTGTGCTATAGCAGCATACAGGTGCATCTCAATAAATTAGAATATCTTTGACACGTTCATTCATTTCAGTGATTCAGTAATACAATTCATAATCAGCAGTCCTCCATGATTGTGTGTCCTACTGAACCAGCTTGAGGGACCGTTTAAAGTATAAGGAAACATTGGCAGGTGACACACTGAATTTACAATACTGAACTTTTTTACAATATTCAAATTTTCTTAGATTTTGGTTTTCATTATCTGTAATACATAATCAACATTTACAGAAATAAAAAACTTGAAATAGAACCCTCTGTGTGTAAAGAATCTAGAAAATATAGGAGGTCACTTTTTTAAATTTAATTACTGAAAGAAATAAACGTTTCAAAGATATTCTAATTTATTGAGATGCACCTGTAGATAATACAATATACACATACAAAAGCTCCAAGGTAGATGTTACGATACTACGATACGGTACTCAGGGCTGGAATCCAGCGGCCAGATGGAAGAAAGCCAGGCACAGTTAGATGTTGTAGAGTAGTAGTCCGGGGTGTGGCTTGAGGTGTAGATTGCAAGGGTAATACATCGAGGAGTAGAAACAGTCTGGGAAAGACTCAGAGTTTCTGGAGACTGGAAACAGTCTCAGTGTTGGTTGTACAGCCTAACCTGCAGCGTGGAGGAAAGACTTCCGATAGTACTCCTTCTCACACTTAGGGTGAAGCAGTCGGTCACTGACAGTACTGCCCAGTGCTATTGATAAGGTCATGACACCCTTTGTGGGCCAGATGACCAGGTATCCCAGGTAACTGTCGTTGTCCTAATTGATATGAGTTAAGTGCTAGCGGCCAGATATACACCAGACACAGAGCTGGTATGAACCCTCTTTCTTAGCCGAATACAGGGACGCACACTGAAACTTTATTAAGACAGCATAAGTTCATATAGCAGCAAGTATAGGAAAGGATTAACATAGCAACGTAAGTCCTCATGTTCAATCCTAATTGGTGTAGTTTATCTTAAATGCATAGATAACAGATATAAACAGTTCCGTATATGGTCAGCCATCTCCTGTCTTGCGCAGTGATCCAGGTAGGTGTCTTCTGGCAGCAAGTCAAACACATGTCTTCTTGGAGACAAAAGATTCTCACTTTGGTATGCAGACACTATCTGGTAGTGTAACATTACATTACACTCAATTTCAAGCATAAACAACCACATCTAATATTTAACTTTAAGGATAACAATGTTTTTTACACACAGTACACCTTAAGCAGATATGAAAATATAAAACAGGTATAAAAGTATAAAATTATAAAAAGTTCATTATGATCCTTCACAGTCCCCCCTAAAAACATTGTTATACTTTCCATAAATCCCTAGGGGCCTAATTTAAGATGAGTGACCCCTTGTAGATCACCCCCCTTTGTACTTGGACTTATCAACAAACCTCTGTTGGTTGTAATAGATATAGTTGATCCAGTCTACATTTTTTGTTCACAGTGATTGTGGGTATCTTTATAAGAAAATAATGACTTTGTGCCAACTTACACATCACTAAATACGTCATATAAAGCATGTAATACGATTGATTAAAAATAGAATGGACATTCTGCATGACTAGCACGTGGACAGCGCGTGCACTTCTGGTATCCGCCATCTTAGATGCGTAATTAAGCATCTGACCACATAGGCTCTTCCTTGTCAGTAGACCTTGGAAATCTCATAAAGTATTTTTAATGAGATCCAGCGCCCATCGCCATGTAGGACATCCGCAGTTCTGTGGCGGGTGGCCCAGACATTACAAGATTAATACGCATAAGCTAAATTTATATTAAACATAAAAACATATGGAAATTCGCTAGCCACCAGGTGCGGCCTTCACAGTAATAAGCAGCATCTCATACAAGGACATTGTGGCCACACACCCATGAACATGGCTATTGGATAAGACACAATAGGAGCTGCATTTCATTAGGACTTCCAAGGGGGGGTGGATGAGCACGTTTATAAGACAAAGAGGCATATACAATGGATAATACACAAGCTTACATCATCCATGCTATACTCATATATATATCATAGGAAAAGAGATAAGAATGACATGCTAGGTGCCAGACAGCCTTTGGAATGCAGCCTTCGTACTAAGAACCAACTTATACAGAGGATAGATTATCCACAATCCTAAGCACCCACCACACAAAGTTACATACTACTGTAGTATATATACATAAAAGATACACAAAATGGATGATGGATACAAAATGGAGGATCATACGCTAACATTTCCCCATTTTGAGATGGTTGAATACAGAAATTCACATTTAGGTACTTCAATGACCTAATGTCTACTGCTGGACTTTATTTTATTTCCTTCACCAGATTCCCCTCGTGTGCTTCTGTATTACAACCTAATCTCAACACCTTTCCTCATAGGTACGGCCTTTCATATTTTGGTCGGCTCATCCTTTTACTTATGCACTGTAATAGCTTAAACAAACAGAATAAACCTAAGCAAATCGCACTATGGATGCAGATCCAACAGTCTTTAGGTTTCCTTTCAGGATCCATATCCTTTATCAGGACCTGGTGGTGTGTAATCAGTTTATTGTTCCTAAGAACATCATTCAGTGGGGACACCATCGTGACAACAGGGCTTCCCTTGTCGTTTCACAGTTGTACTGGTTGTCAACAGGACCTGGAAGGGACGGTTGAATCGAGGCCCTTCTCATGTGTGTCTATCACCATCAATCTTTGGGTTGTGTCTTATAGGTTCCTTCCACTGACTCAGGTTCTGGAGGAAGGAGAAAACTCAAAATTGTACATTAGTCACATGTTTTGAACAGTCCATCACATAGTCAGTCAGCACACCATACTACATCTGGAACAATTGTGAAAAATACAATCCAAATCTAGGGGCTGAGGCCAATCCTTCTGTCAGGAGTGTACCTTACAGAAAGACAAATACAAGTGACAAGTGATAAATACTCTTCACTACTCTGGGGACGGTACAGGGTATGGAACACTTGCTGTATCCCCACGGCCTCCATTATTATTTCTCTCATTACCTGTCCTGTATAGTGAGTTCCATTATCTCTTTGATGGTCTCGGGGATCCCATACCTGCACACTACTTATTCAGTATCTTATCTGCAGTTCCTTTTGCGGTGACTTTCTGCACAAGAAATTTCAGGCCATCCTGAAAAGAGATCAATACACACAAGCACGTGCTCATACCTTCCCACCTTTGGTAACTGTATATAGTTATCCCGCAATCTCCAAAACAGGTACAAGGGCTTCGGGGTGTGTTTCTGAGAAACCTTTAACTTTTTGGCCTACATAGTGTCTGACACATGTTATGCAGGCTTACACGTATCTGACTGCAGTGATCTAAACCCTGTAGCTACCCATCATCTGCTCACCAGGTCACACATGGCTACTTCTGAGAGATGCACTTGAGCTGCTTGCGCCATCATTAGGAACAATGCTCTCGGTAACATACTCTCTTACCACTGGCCATCAGGACTTGTTCATACTGCTTGCGGTTTCCAAATCTTTTTTTTCTCCTTCTGGGCCGTTTTGGTCCTGCAGTGTTTTTAGAACCTGAAAAGAGGGCTGAGAGTTTTGGTCCAGTATGGTGACCCCCTGTGCTGAGGCATGTTCCCTAGGCTTCTCTGCAGCTAGTTTGGTGGCAGCATCTTCCCACACGTTACCTCTACTTTCTTTTGTATCAGCCTTGGTGTGTGCCTTGACTTTGACTATAGCTGCAGGGTCTCCATCACCTCCTGAATAGCCTGGAAATCCTTTTAGACTTAACATTAAACACACAGATCGGACGATAGTCCTGCTATACCAAAAGCACAGCGGGCTTACCCTCAACCATTCTACACTGTTTCAGTGAAAGCTTTAAGGGGGATTCTGCTTGTTTTACATCGTTTCCAGTAACCATGGCATATCCAGTGTAGAATCTGTCACCTTCCCAAATCGAGAGCCATCTATAAAAGAACTCAAAATCGGGGTTAGCAAAATCAGGGTTAGCAATAGGATCATCATTTACATAACCAAACCCAATAGTTTCTTGTGGCATAAAAACATATTGTTCTACATTGTCAACAAAAAAGAAAATACTTGTGTGGATAAGTTGTCTGACTTTCCTTTCTCCCCCCCCCCCCGAACCTATTGCTAACAGGTCAAAGGGATTTTAGTGACGTGTAGCGTGCAAAGGTGACATGAGGAGGCATAAGTAAGGCACACTGTAGTCTGAATTGTCCAGCCATTCCCATCTGTGTTTCTAATGCTAGATTTATTACCCCTTGCTAACAGTGTCTTTTTTTTTGTTTTTTTGTTTTTTTAATTGCACACAGCTACTCATCCCACACATAGCTGCGCTGGCTCTCCCCCCTGCATCTCACCCTATTTCTTGAAGAACTATAAGCTCAGCATAACCAGACTTTCTGAACATTTTCTGGTATTCCTTCATTGCATCAGCATCCTCTTTTGCTCTTACAATCTCTGTAGCTGGAATTTCTCTATTCTTGGGATCAGCTCCACACCGCCCAGGCAAATTCTCCATGATTTGCCTAACTTCTGCCTCAAACCCTCACCTTCGGCACACCAAGTGTTAATGAGTGCAGCTTTTTATTTAGAACCTGGGAAGATATATCCCGGGCGCACACAGTAGCCCCGGGTTACTACATTCTCTTCCACCACAATTTGGAAGAAGATGGGCGGTGGGGCAACCTATCCCAACTTTTCACATGATCCAGCACATTAACAAACCAAATGGGAGGCCAAAAACACAGCACAAAATCTCTTATTGGTGCGGTTATACATTGCTGAAACAAAGAGAAGGTGTGATTAGTAGAATTAACATAACATGATTGGGTATAAAGTTATAACATGAGTTTTAACACATAACTATTGGATAAAACACGAAGAAGAAGTTTCATCCCATTATAGATAACAGTGTTCAGTAAAGGAGGGGGATGAACTCTGGGCTGCGCCTGAGAATGGAATGTAAGATGGAGACAGACAAGCAGCATCACTCACATCTCCCATAAAATATCTATCGAATCTCTTGTGCCTTAAATTCTTGCACCAGGGATTTCACGTTAAAATAAAGATTTTCAAACCCTGGCGTGGTTTGTTTTTTGTTTTGGCGACCGAGGGCGAGTTGCCTGCTCCCCCTCCGTGGCCATTACCCCCACGTAGTGGAGATCCAAAATCTTTTACTGCCACCTTTTTGTGGATACATTATTTCAGGTGATAATAACAGGCAAAACAGTAAATTCACATAACATGGTACAAGACATAACTTCATATGTTTGAATATCTTCCTATACATTATATCTTATTTTTTATTTAACCATAGGTTAACCCTTTTATCGAAACACTTGCTTTAGGGCACAAACAGATATCATATATAAACTGCGTACCCTGGTAGCCCAGGGCCAAGCTTCGCTTCTGTGATTTTCTGTGTCCTTGAAGGCTGCTTGGCAATCAACAATGTTTTGTTATTCCTTGCAGAACATCTGCAGAACACTACATACAGAATACAGGAATACAATTCAAGCAGATATCAGTTAAAACTGACACCAAAGTTACATATTAATATTTCTGTGCAATTTTCAGATATTCTTCATGGCAAAACCCCACCTTTTGTAATCACCACAGGCATTCAGAAACCCTGAATTCTACTTCAGGTTACCTTAAGGGCAAACTGCCAAACTTTAAAATTTTCTTCACTGGATTCCAACTAAAAGTTGAACCCCTGTGGAACATCACAATATCCTTACAAAAGGCATAAAAAAGGGATCGCCACCATTATAGGGTGGCAGCGGTCCCCTTTGTTTAACATACATAAACCCACAATTGTTGACTTTTTTTTTTTTATCTTTACATTCAACTTCTATAACTCCTTCTTTGGCTATAGCACATGCAGCTCTAAACCACGCTTATGCACTTCATAACATTCCTTTATCCTCCAAAACACCTGTATTCTCCTTAATGGCAGCTGCCCATTGGGCTGACTGCAATCTCCCCTTCCTAGGCATCTTACACATTTCCATCAAACTTTTAATGTTCCGTACATACTGCTTTCCGTGTCTCCTCGCAACTAAATCACGAGGGTTCTCATGTCCCTCAGGGACAGGCTCCTTAGACTTAAACATAAACCGTAAGCTTTCTATCGCATCACGGGGTTTCTACAGTGAGGACTGAACACTGACAACGTCCGAGATCCGAGTATCCGCGTCTTCACCTGAGGCGCGATGAGTACCTGTGTCTTCACCTGAGGCACAGCGGGGCACTCCCAGAGACCAGCACCACCACTATCCCGAAACCCTCTAAGTCCTGGGGTCTCGCAGCATAGGGCAAATAAATATATAGCGTCCCGTGCCCCTCCACAAAGGAGAAATTACTGGTCTCTGCAACTATATAAGTTTCCCGAAATTTTACTCACAACACATACACGTTATATGTGTCTTCCCTCGGATCTCCTCCGTTAGTCATGCACAGTCAGAATAACCAACAGACAGTTAGCCGGTCACGACTTACAAATAAACCGGGTTCTTGGGACTACACAGCAGGGATACTCCCAGTCGCTCAGGCGGGCCACAAAGGCCGACAAAGCGTCCCCAAACTCACACAAGACCGTCTAATACACAGATAAGCTACAGATTCAGAGAATCAGCAGACTTACCGTGTTTCAGTGGAGGTGATCAGTCTCCGGATTTAGACGGTCCAGGGTCATCCAGGTGGGCTCGGCGTCGGCCAGAATGGTCTCTCGTCCCCTCGAGTGTAGCCCCACGTTGATGCGCCAATTGATAAGGTCATGACACCCTTTGTGGGCCAGATGACCAGGTATCCCAGGTAACTGTCGTTGTCCTAATTGATATGAGCTAAGTGCTAGCGGCGAGAGATAGACACCAGACACAGAGCTGGTATGAACCCTCTTTCTTAGCCGAATACAGGGACGCACACTGAAACTTTATTAAGACAGCATAAGTTCATATAGCAGCAAGTAAAGGAAAGGGTTAACATAGCAAGGTAAGTCCTCATGTTCAATCCTAATTGGTGTAGTTTATCTTAAATGCATAGATAACAGATATAAACAGTTCCGTATATGGTCAGCCATCTCCTGTCTTGCGCAGTGATCCAGGGAGGTGTCTTCTGGCAGCAAGTCAAACACATGTCTTCTTGGAGACAAAAGATTCTCACTTTGGTATGCAGACACTATCTGGTAGTGTAACATTACTTTACACTCAGTTTCACGCATAAACAACCACATCTAATATTTAACTTTAAGGATAACAATGTTTTTTACACACAGTACACCTTAAGCAGATATGAAAATATAAAACAGGTATAAAAGTATAAAATTATAAAAAGTTCATTATGATCCTTCACACTATCACAGTCTCATGCATGGGATGGGAGTTATTCTCCAGCATGGAACTCACCATGGACAGTATCCTTCTGTCACCCACCACCTGTACTGGGTCCAGGGGGCTCCCCAGGACAAAGCGGGCCCTTCTAATCAGCTTGTCAAGTCTATTCCTATCCCTGGTTGATATACTACTCCCCCAGCAAGCCACTCCGAAGAAGATGGCTGATGCCACTACAGAGTTGAAAAAGGCCCTAAGAAGTGCCCCCTGGACTCCAAAGGCCCTCAGCCTCCTAAGCAGGTAGAGCCTGCTGTGGCCCTTTCTGTACAGTGCATCCATGTGATCAGCCCAGTCCAGCTTATTATTGAGAAGCAAACCCAGGTACTTATAGCTGTTGACTATCTCAATGCCCGTCCCCTGGATGTCCACTGGTTTTGGAGGATAACTGCGCTTGCGAAAGTCCACCACCATCTCCTTGGTCTTCCTAGCATTAATCCTAAGGTAGTTCCACTGGCAGCAATCCACAAAATCCCAGTTCAATTCTCTCTGCTCCCTGTCATCTTCGTCTGTGATGAGGCCTACTATTGCAGAGTCATCAGAGTACTTCTGTGAGTAGAAGCTAGATGAGTTGCACCTAAAATCTGCAGTGTACAGTGTGAAGTGGAAAGGGGCAAGAACTGTAAAAGTGCATTTGTGTGACTTTCTTACGGGCTTCATTTTTACAGCCAAATGACATGTTGCCTCTATGTTTCGGTATGATTTGGCGTTACCAAATTTATATTGTTTTATTTACATTTTAAGCCCTTAAAAAAAAATCTAAAACTTTGCAAAAAAAAATTTTTTTTGGAAGGCTAAGGCCCCACGTAGCAGCCAAAAAGCGATGCAGTTCCACTGTGGGCTCTCTCTTCCACATTTGGTGGGAGTGCAGTGAAATCCAGTCATTTTGGTCCTCCGTGTTCTCTCTTTATACTAAAATTAGCGGTCGGCCTGTGGCACCCTCTCCCCAACTGGCTCTCCTCTCCCTTGTTCCGGGTAAGATATCCAAGGTTAAGGGAGACCTCCTGCGTCATTTTCTCACGGCCGCCAGGATGGTAATCCCTCGGCACTGGCGAAGCACTACAACCCCCCTCATTGATGGAGTGGCTACAGGAGTTCCTTCTCATCAGGAGGATGGAGGTTCTGGTTGCTGAGAATTTTACAGACTCCTCTAAGTTCGACGCCCTCTGGCGGACGTGGGTTTTTTTCCAGGAGTCTTCGGCGTTTACCACACTCTTTTCATAAGCCATCCTGGTCCTGAGAGACCCCTCTCTGTCGCCCTGGTGGTTTCTGCCCCTTTCCCCTGATTCCCCCCCCCCCCTTGTCTCCTCCTTTGTTGTCTGTTCCCCCTTGTGTCTTTGTTTACTTGTCGCTTTCTCCCCCGCTTCCTACTGATTCTGCTTCCTTGCTCTTCTCTGAGGTTTTGTGGTCCCTGCTGGACTCTTTGTTTTTTGTGGACCTGGATGCCATGGGCAAAGTTTTGTTCTCATGCTTCTCACAGCTCATTTTCCCTTTTCCTTAGTCTTTGATTTCGTGTCTGTCCTTCCTTTGACATGCCTGTTTCGGACTTGATGGTTTGCCTATTCACTGGTCACGGCATTTTTTTTTTTTTTTTCTTTCAAGCACCTTCTGGTGTGCTATGTCTTGTTACTGATTTGTTATATTGAAAACTTCAATAAAACTTGATTACACCCAAAAAGCGATGCAGGAAAATCCACGGCGGAAACGCATCGCGATTTTTTTTATGTAGTACTTTTCACAGAAAGTCCGCAGAGGGTTTCTGTAGGTATAATTGACATGCTTCAATATACAAAAACATGCCGTTTTTTGAAATCACAGCATGTCCGCTGTGGAAATTTTTCTGCAATGTGTAGATGGGATTAGTCAGAATCCCATCCACTTTGCAGGTACTGTAAAACTCCATGGTTTTTGCTGCAATGTTTCCTATGTGGGGCTCCGGCCTACAAGTCACCAAATTGTGACCTCTGAAATTTTTTTATATTTCTGTGTAAGGGGATGCATAGGGCGTTTTTTTTTTTGTAGGACCAGGTGTACTTTTTAGTTATATAATGTTAGGGAATGTCTATTGCTTTCATCACTTTTTATTCAAATTTTCATCAGTGGTGAAACATCGAAAAACAGCAGTTTGGTTTGATTTTTTTTCCCCGCTGTGGTGTTCACTGTATGGGAAAAATATTTTTCTAAGTTTGTAAACTGGGCCTTTTAAGACACAGGGATACCTAATGTGTATGTGTTTTACATTGTTTTTTTTAACTTTTATAAGTATTCTAGGGAAAGGGGGGATGATTTCAATGTTTAGTTCTTTTTATTTTTTTTATATTTCTTTAACTTTTTTTTATATTGCATTTATTAGACCCCCCTAGGGTCAAGGCATTTGTATGACACAATATGCAAATAAGAAATCTCCAAACTTCTATGGCCCACATTTCTCTAATATTCCAGAGCGAACATGAGAACACAGGGCCAGGCAAGATTTCAGCATAAGGCTCAGGTCCCACATAGCGGGCTGCAGCAAAAAGCATTGTGGGGAAAACTGTGGTGGACTGTTCTTCTGCGGATTTTCTGCTTCAATTAAACCTATAGGGAAACTGCCAGCATTTCCATAGGTATAATTGACATGCTGCGATTTCCAAAACTGCAACGGTTATGGAAATCACAACGTGTCTGCTGCACGTATTTTCCCACAATGTGTTGATGGCATGCGCTAGAATCCCATCCACTTTGCACGGACTGTAAAACTTTTTTTTTTCCGTTGCAGGCAAACCACGGCATTTACGGCACGTGGGGCCCTGGCCTCACCCCCTAGTCCTATCACTCAAAGAAGGGAGGAGGGATGGAGAGCATATTAGAGCAGTGTAGAGCCTAGCAGTTTTATCCAGACTGCTAATTTGTATATTGTGAAATAAATTAGTATCTCGGCAATGGAGGCATAAATTTTAATGGGTAAAAAGGCATCAGATTCAGGAAAGCTTGATCTATCTAACTGTGTGGCTGGATTAATATTCTTCATCATAGTGATAGACTCCTTTTAATTGTCTTGTTGTAACATCCTTGCCTGTCCGAGCTTTGGCGCCATCCTCCGGTCGCATGCTGCGGCTCAGGATACTTACTTATTTTGGATGTAGGGGCTGCACATTGGATGGAATTGTCACTATTGCTACCACAACACTCTTCCTGTGATGTCACCCTGACCTGGTTGCTAGGTCTTATCTGTAATAGAATCATCATCAAATTCAGTAATGCCATCATCTTCCCTACTTTTTTGTGACTCATCATGACAGTGCTCCTACCAGCACAACTACCAGAAGCACACCCCCTGACACCCCCTGACACTACTACCTCCCCCAACACTTATGCCTTTACCTCCTATACATCCAAAAAACACTGGCAGCTCTCTTCAAACTTATCAAGAAGAGGAAGAAGAAGAAGAAGTCATGGGCTATGAGAAATATCTCTCTCAGTAGTCATCACATGACTACTAGAGAATGGGACCTATGTCAATGAAGATGACACGGTTGACAGTACAGAAATACAGCATGGTAAATTATGTTGTACAACAGAAGAGGAGGAACACACAGAACACTGACTCAACATTTGTGCTTCACTACTTTCAAAAACATCTTATTCTCAGGAAATATATCAACACTGTGGCTACTAGCGGGGCTGTCAATACCAGAAGTAGTGTTTCTGTTGTCATCCACAGTCTTATTGTTAGTACTTGCACAAGTGATTTCTCCACCCCCTCCTTTTGTCTGCCCTGCTCTGTCATTTTACTGCACTCTACTTAATTATAATAGTGATTGGCAACAATTCTGACACGGTGTGTATATATATATATATATATATATATATATATTTTTTTTTTTTTTTTCTACAAAAAACTCTCTGAAGAAAAATAATAAAGCACTAAAGGCACTAAAAGGGTGACTTGGTAAGTGACTATTAAATTAGAACTGCGTCAGTCTGCTTGTATTCTTTTTACTGTTAAAATGGTGACAGTTTGTATGTATATTGGGTAAACAAAAATATTTTATTTTTCAGATAAGCACGTTTTGTCAAACTGTTTATTTGATTGAGCACAAAAAACCCTTAAATAATAGAGATTTTTTTTCAGATTAGCGAAGACTGCAAGACTGTATATTGGGTGAGCAACAAAAAAACGTAACAAATATTTTTTCAGATTAGCACAGGCTTCACTAGACTGTTTATTGGGTGTGCAAAAAAAAACAAACACTTAACTAAAGGAGATTCTTTTCAGATTAGTGCAGTCGGAATCAGCGTTTTGATGTTAGAACATCGCTTTCTATGTATTTCATGAAAAGAGTAAAAACTATGTTTAACCCCTTAAGGACCCAGCCCAAAAGTGCGTTAAGGACCAGGCCTCGTTTTTCAAAACTGACATGTGTCACTTTATATGGCAATAACTTTGAGACGTCTTAACTTACACAAGTGATTTTGAAAATGTTTTTTCGTGACACATTGTACTTCATGTTAGTTGTAAACACTAATAAATATTTTTGTATTTATTTATAAAAAAATAGGAAATTTGATGGAAATTTGGGAAAAAATCGCAATTTTCAAAATGTGAAATTCTCTGCTTTTCAGACAGATAGTTATACCACCCAAATACATTAATATATATTATCTACCATATCTCTGCTATATATCGGCATCATCTTTTAATCGTCCTGTAATTTATTTTGGATGTTAGAAGGCTTACAAGTGTAACAGCGATTTTGCAGATTTACAAGAAAATTTCCCAAACTAATTTTTTAGGGACCACTTCAGTTCTGAAGAGGATTATAAAGGCCTATATATTAGAAACCCCCATAAATCACCCCATTTTCAAAACTGCACCCCTCAAATAATTCAAAACAGCATTTGGGAAGTTTGTTAACCCTTTAAGCATTTCACTGGAATTAAAACAATATGGAGGTGAAATTTAGACATTTAATTTTTTTCCACTAATTCCTTAATTTAGCCCTAAAATTAAGACATTCACAAAGGGTTAAAGGAGAAAATGCATCTCACAGTTTGTTATGCAATTTCTCCCGAGCACGAAAATACCCCACATGTGGGTGTAAACTGATGTTTGGGTGAATGGCCTCGCACGGAAGGGAAGGAGTGACACTGGGCATCTGAAAAGCAGATTTTGCTGGAATAGTTTTCAGGTGCCATGTCTCATTTGCAGAGCCCCTAGAGTACCAATACAAAGGAAACCCTCAAAAAGTTACCCCATTTTGATAACTACACCCCTCACATTAATTCATCAATGGGTATAGTGAGCATTTTAACCTTACAGCCGTTTCACAGATTTTACTAACACTGGGATGTATAAATGAAAAATAACTAAAATGTCAGTTTATCCCCAAAGTTTTCATTTTCACAAGGGGTTAAAGGAGAAAAAGCACCCCACAGTTTGCAAAACAATTGCTCCTAAACATGGCAATACCCCATATGTGGTCGTAATCTGCTGAATGGGTACATGGCAGGGCTCAGAAAGGAAATAGTGCTATTTGGCTTTTGGAGGGCAGATTTTGCTGAAATAGTTTTCAGGTACCATGTCGCATTTGCAGAGCCCCCAAAGTACCAATACAGTGGAAACCCCCTAAAAGCGACCCCATTTTGGAAACTACACCCCTCACAGAATATATCAAGGGGTATAGTGAGCATTTTGACGCTACAGTTGATTCACAGATTTTATTAACATTCGGACATTAAAATGAAAAATTACTTTTTTTACAATAAACCGTCAATTTAGCCCCAAATTTGTCATTTTCACAAGAGGACAAAGGAGAAAAAGCTCCCCAAAGTTCGTTACACAATTTCTCCTGAACACAGAAATGCCCCATATGTGGTTGTAATCTGCTGCATGGGTACATGGCAGGGCTCAAAATGGAAAGAGCGCTATTTAGCTTTTGGAGGGCAGATTTTGCTGGAATAGTTTTTGGGTGCCATGTTGCATTCGCAGTTCCCCTAAAGTACCAATACAATAAAAAAAAAAAAAAAAAAGTGACCCCATTTTGGAAACTACACCCCTCATAGAATTTATCTAGGTGTATAATGAGCATTTTGACCTCACAGCTGTTTCACAGAATTTATTGTTTCCAAGGTCGTTAAGGGGTTAAACACTCTGTAAACTGATGAAACTGCTCAATTACAAAATAGACTGCTGTCAGGCTCACAACGGCAGCACAGATATTTTTCCTCATTCCGTCCCATCTATGATTTCTATCACTAATCTGCATGTAATTGATTAAATCTGACTAAACTCTCCTATTCCTAAGATTCTCTAGCTCTATGGCAAATAAGCTTTTGATAACTCAGTGCTCCTGTTGAAGTCAGGACTCTGTGCTGGCTAGTCAACTTCTTCCACACAAAACTCACCCAACCATGGTTTTGCTTTGTACACTGGGGCATAGTCATGTTGGAATAGAAAATGGCCTTCTCCAACTATTGTCACAAACTTGGAAGCATACAATTGTCCAAAATGTCTTGGTATGCTGGAGCATTAAGATTTGCCTTCACTGGAACTAATGGTGCCTAGGGCAAACCTTGAACAACAACCCATAGGAATTATCCCTCCTCCACCAAAAATTTACAGTTGGCACAATGCAGTCAGGCAGGTAACATTATGCAAGCATTTACCCAGGTTTGTCTAGGTTTGTCAGATAGAGAATCATAATTCATCACTCCACAGAATACATTTCCACTGCTCCAAGATCCAGTGGTGGCATGCTTTATAGTATTCCATCTGTCACTTGGAATTGTGCTAGGTAGTGTAAGGCTTATATGTAGCTCAATGGCCATGGAAACCCTTGCCATGAAGCTCCTGGCATGCAGTTTTTGTGCTGATTTTGTGCAGGTTTGGAACTCTGCAGTTATTGGGGGTTATTTATCATCTGTTCCTTTCTTGGCCATATTTTTCACAGGGGCACCTTTTTTTAGACTAGTTTTACTGTGGTGCTTATTTATGATGTAGACGCACCTCCTTGTTGAATGTTGTGAACGTGTCAGTTAGTTAGATGCGCCTTTAAATGCTTTGAGCACTTTGCCCCTTTTATGTTCAAAAAGTCACAATTGCCCTTTTTTTGCAAAAAAATTGTGCAGTTGTCTTTTTAATGCTTTCTGACCTGACGGGCTCTTTTTTATGTTGCCCAAGTACTGGAGTCAGTGGCGTAACTAAAGTCTTGTGGGCTCCGGTGCAAACTTTTGTCTGGGGCCCCCTACCACCTCCCTACAGCAAATTCTTGATAGTGATGGTTACGGGGGCCCCAAACAGTATAATATGCTCGACAGTGGCCCCAGATAGTATTATATGCTCGACAGCGGCCTCCACACAGCATTATAGGCTCCACAGTGGCCCCCATACAGCATTATATGCTCCACATTGCTCCCCCACATACAGTATAATATTGTCCACAGTGGCAGCATACACAGTATAATATGCTCCCCACAGTGGCCCCACACAGTATAATATGCTCCACACAGTGGCCCCACCCTGTATTATATGCTCCCCACAGTGGTCCCCACCCTGTATTATATGCTACCCACAGTGGCCCCCACTCAGTATTATATGCTACCCACAGTGAGCCCCACCCAGTATTATATGTACCACAGTGGCCCCACACAGTAGTATATGCTCCACAGTGGCCCCCACCCAGTATTATATGCTTTACAGTGGTCCCCACCCAGTATGAATTGTATGATCTGCGTTACTGGTTCTTTTGGGAGGTTTTGTTTCTCCAGGTGTACCCGACATGCTGCAACTCCATCCTTGTGGGGAATGTTGGTATACAAGGATTCCAAGTTTCCCTGACTCGGGTTGGGTGGAAAATCTCCTAAAACCCCTTGTCAGGGATACTCCAAGCTACATCCGGGACACCACTGACCTTCTTAACAAACGGCCCTGGGCCCACTACCTGAGGGTACCATTTTAGCCACCATGGATGTGGAATCCCTGTATACCAACATTCCCCACAAGGATGGAATTGCAGCATGTCGGGTACATCTGGAGAAACAAAACCTCCCGACAGAACCAGTAGCGAAGCTCATACAATTCATCCTTAGCCACAACTATTTTACTTTTGGAGAGGTCTATATCTACAGCGAATGGGAACTTCAATGGGGACCAGATGTGCACCCCAGTATGCAAATCTCTTTATGGCAGAACTGGAAGGAGCATATTTATCAACATGCACCACCAAACCTATGATTTACCTTCGTTATATCAATGATATCCTTGTCATCCGGACTGCAGGTGAGGAGGCCCTACTTCAATTCCATAATGACTTCAATGACTTTCACCCTACCATCAACCTTAAACTTAGCTATTCAGAGAGTGGAATCCACTTTCTGGACACCAGAATATACATTAAAGACCACCAGCTTCTCACATCAATATACCACAAACCCACAGACAGAACGGCCTACCTGAGAAACGACAGCTTCCACCCCAAGCACACAAGACAATCTGTTATTTACAGCCAGGCTATAAGATGCAATCGTATTTGCTCCGACAAAGCAGACCTGGACAAGCACCTCCTGGATCTGAGGACGAAATTTCTCCGATTGGGATACAAACCAAAAATGACGGACAACCAATTAAACAAAGCAGCAGCCAATAACAGAGACAGTCTCCTCACATATAGAGAGACCCAGAAAGAAGCCTGAGTACCCCTAGTTGTCACCTACAACCCACCGCTGGAG
Organism: Leptodactylus fallax; assembly: GCA_947044405.1. Taxonomy (NCBI): domain Eukaryota; kingdom Metazoa; phylum Chordata; class Amphibia; order Anura; family Leptodactylidae; genus Leptodactylus; species Leptodactylus fallax. The sequence goes on from CAMRHE010000083.1 coordinate 3,912,366, forward strand.
ATCCTACGAAGGATTGCCAAGGAGCTCCAATCTGTGCTACATAGGGACAACAGACTCAAGGACATATTTCCAGTCCCCCCTTCTCCTTTCCTTTCGACAACCACCAAACCTGAGGCGTATTATTGTCTGGAGTGCCCTGAAGGACCCAACTGAAATTGGCACCTCACCTTGCCTGCAAAACAGGTGCATGACCTGCAAGCACATCCACACCGTTGACAGTGTACCTATCTCACAGTCACAACAGGTGCACAGAATTAGAGGGACATTTTCCTGCAGGTCTTCCAATGTGGTGTATCTCATAATATGTGTGCAATGTCCCACCACAGGCCTCTATGTGGGGGAAACAGGGCAGACACTCAGTCAGCGCATGAACTCACACAGATTCACCATTAATAACAGCAGAACAGATCTCCCAGTGGCTGCACATTTCTCCGGAGAAGACCACTCTATTGAAGATTTGCGGGTTGTGGTTTTAATGGGACATTTTAAGACACAGAGAGAGAAAAAGGAATGGGAATACAAGTTAAAGCAAAAATTTCAAACTCTGCAATTTGGACTTAATATTCATGCCAGTTTCATGTCACACTATGTATGACCTGTGAGGGTCACAAATCACCACCTGATACAAACAGATAACAGATTATTTCCTGACCTGTTGTAAATAACTTCTCTACGTATATTGCATTTTGTTATTCCAAGATCCCTTTGAAGATCCATGTCTTGTGTGTGTATAAATAGTGTGAATTTTCAGTTTCTAGTATTATACCATGTCTGAAGAAGAGAGCTAGCGCTCTCGAAAGCTTACTATCAAATATACTCAGTTAGGCTCTAAAAGGTATCGCCTGATTTCTTCACTCTTCCACTACTTTCTATGGCTAACACGGTACAACATTATACTACTTTGTCACTGAGTTGTTGTGGATCTTAAATGCTTCCATTTTTCAATAATACCACTCACAGTTGATTGTGAAATATCAAAGGGTACATGCACACACGCAGATTTTCTGGCAATTTTGCATGCGTAAAATCTGCAGTGTAATACAGAAGCATTTAAATCACTGAGATTTTCATAATCTTATTTACACAATGCAGATTTTTTTCAGTGTAGATATTGACATGTGATGCGCATGTTAAAACCTGCAGCATGTCAAGTTTTTGTGTGTATTTAATATATTTCAATGAAAGGGGTGAAATTAGCAAGAAAATCCCAGACGAAATCTTCATGCTGATTTGGCACTTATTTTAGTGTGAATTTTGGTGCAGAAAATCCACAGCACACAATTTTATGTGTGCATGTATCCTAGGAGGGAAGAAATTTCACAAACTCACTTGTTACAATGGTGGCATCCTGGTCCAATGGTACCATGCTTGAATTCAGTGAGCTATGAAATGTTTGTAAGTCTAAGGCCCTATGTAGCGGGCCGCAGCGAAAAACTGCTGCACGAAAAACCATGGCAGAGATGCATCACAGTTTTTCCTGCAGCACTTTTCATAGAAAGTCCACAGAGTTTTCCTCTGCGGACTTTCTGCTTCTATTATACCACTGCACGTATTTTGTTACAATGTGTGGATGAGATTCGCTAGTTCCACTTTAAAACTGCGGAATTTCCGACACGTGGCGGTCGGGGCCCCACGTGGTGTGTAAATGCTGCGATTTGCTCGTGGCGGAGACGCTGCGGAAAAAATTGCACTGTTTTACAGTCAGAGCAAAGTGGATGGGATTCTAGTGAATCCCATGCCAACTTTGCGGTAAAAACAGCACTGCGGACACGTGGCAATTCCCAAAACCGGTGCGTTTTTGGAAATCGCAGCATGTCAATTATACCTACGGAAACGCCAATGGTTTCCCCATAGATATAATTGAAATAGAAAGTCCGCAGAGGAAACCTCTGCGAACTTTCTGTCTAAAGCATTGCGGGAAGATCCGCAATACATTTCTAACGTGGGTTTTTTTCCTCAGAGCTTTTTTGCTGTGGGATGCCACGTGGGGCCTTAGTCTAAAGGCGGACCGCAGGGTTAGGTGCTGGATTTTATACACCTATGTTAATGGGACTGAATGAAACACCTGAATTCAGTGATTAAGAAGTGTATCCCAACACTTTACTCCACATTGCATATGGGTACTATGCCACTAACATACACTATACAGCATCTAAATGATTTAGAAGTGATTTTGGTGGTGGTAGATTTCCTTTAAGTAGTGAAAAAAACAAAATATAAACGACACAATGCCCGGTTCAACAGCTGAGTTGTTGGTTGGCTAGAATACACACTAAAATAATTTATAGACCATTGTGACCATCTACATGAAAGGTTCATTATAATGCATATGATAAGTGAAAGGATAGGCTACATGTCACAGTCTGGACCTTGAATATATGGGCTGTATTTTCGCTTAAAAACAATGAATTATAAACATTTTGGAAGATATCAATAGATTTCCAGGAAACTATAAATTAAACTTTTGTTGCTTCTGAAAGATCCTACAACACAGTACTCAGGGCAGGCATAAAATGACTCTACACAAAGATGGAAAATAATGTAAAAATGTTTCCTTAACTAGGAAAAAAATGAAACCAATAAAAAGGTTCTATAAATCAGAGCGAGCGTCCCTTGTTTGGGACTGGAATATTCCCACATGAGGGATACAAAATGCATCAGCGCCTCTCTGCAAATCATAGCAAAATCATTTCTCGCAATAAATTAATTTCTTGCATTTGTCATAAAAATAAATAGCTCCCAGGGTTTACAGTGCTGGCCAAAAGTATTGGCACCCCTGCAATTCTGTCAGATAATACTCAATTTCTTCCAGAAAATGATTGCAATCACAAATGCTTTGGTAATAATATCTTCATTTATTTTGCTTGCAATGAAAAAACACAAAAGAGAATGAAAAAAAAGTCAAATCATTGATCATTTTACACAAAACTCCAAAAATGGGCCGGACAAAAGTATTGGCACCCTCAGCCTAATACTTGGTAGCACAACCTTTAGACAAAATAACTGCGAACAACTGCTTCCGGTAACCATCAATGAGTTTCTTACAATGCTCTGCTGGAATTTTAGACCATTCTTCTTTGGCAAATTTCTCCAGGTCCCTGAGATTTGAAGGGTGCCTTCTCCAAACTGCCATTTTGAGATCTCTCCACAGGTGTTCTATGGGATTCAGGTCTGGACTCATTGCTGGCCACTTTAGAAGTCTCCAGTGCTTTCTCTCAAACCATTTTCTAGTGCTTTTTGAAGTGTGTTTTGGGTCATTGTCCTGCTGGAAGACCCATGACCTCTGAGGGAGACCCAACTTTCTCACACTGGGCCCTACATTATGCTGCAAAATTTGTTGGTAGTCTTCAGACTTCATAATGCCATGCACACGGTCAAGCAGTCCAGTGCCAGAGGCAGCAAAGCAACCCCAAAACATCAGGGAACCTCCGCCATGTTTGACTGTAGGGACCGTGTTCTTTTCTTTGAAGGCCTCTTTTTTTTCCTGTAAACTCTATGTTGATGCCTTTTCCCAAAAAGCTCTACTTTTGTCTCATCTGACCAGAGAACATTCTTCCAAAAAGTTTTTGGCTTTCTCAGCCTGGCTTTTTTATGTCTCTGGGTCAGAAGTGGGGTCTTCCTGGGTATCCTACCATAGAGTCCCTTTTCATTCAGACGCCGACGGATAGTACGGGTTGACACTGTTGTACCCTCGGACTGCAGGGCAGCTAGAACTTGTTTGAATGTTAGTCGAGCTTCTTTAGCCACCATCCGCACAATCTTTCGTTGAAATCTCTCGTCAATTTTTCTTTTCCGTCCACATCTAGGGAGGTTAGCCACAGTGCCATGGGCTTTAAACTTCTTCATGACACTGCGCACGGTAGACACAGGAACATTCAGGTCTTTGGAGATGGACTTGTAGCCTTGAGATTGCTCATGCTTCCTCACAATTTTGCTTCTCAAGTCCTCAGACAGTTCTTTGGTCTTCTTTCTTTTCTCCATGCTCAATGTGGTACACACAAGGACACAGGACAGAGGTTGAGTCAACTTTAATCCATTTCAACTGGCTGCAAGTGTGATTTAGTTATTGCCACCACCTGTTATGTGCCACAGGTAAGTACACAATTTAGAGAAGCATCACCTGATTTTTCAAAGGGTGCCAATACTTTTGTCCACCCCCTTTTTTATGTTTGGTGTGGAATTATATCCAATTTGGCTTTTTGACAATTCTTTTTGTGGTTTTCCATTGACGACAAATTAAATGAAGATATTATTACCAAAGCATTTGTGATTGCAATCATTTTCTGGAAGAAATTGAGTATTATCTGACAGAATTGCAGGGGTGCCAATACTTTTGGCCAGCACTGTATGTCTACAGATCATGTTACATGTTCTAGTACTGCATCCAATCTACTTTACTAAGTGAATGCTCTCTCAGGAAAGGTTTATTATCTCCACTAATTCCTTTGATTGCATTGACTGTGGGACAGTAAAAGTGGCCTCTATGAGGGTGAATTGGTGTAGAAACATACAGTGGGGAAAAAAGTATTTAGTCAGCCACCAATTGTGCAAGTTCTCCCACTTAAAAAGATGAGGCTGGCCTGTAATTGACATCATAGGTAGACCTCAACTATGAGAGACAAAATGAGAAAACAAATCCAGAAAATCACACTGTCTGATTTTTAAAGAATTTATATGCAAATTATGGTGGAAAATAAGTATTTGGTCACCTACAAACAAGCAAGATTTCTGGCTCTCACAGACCTGTAACTTCTTTAAGAGGTTCCTCTGTCCTCCACTCATTACCTGTAGTAATGGCACCTGTTTGACATTGTTATGAGTATAAAAGACACCTGTCCACAACCTCAAACAGTCACACTCCAAACTCCACTATGGTGAAGACTAAAGAGCTGTGGAAGGACACCAGAAACAAAATTGTAGACCTGCACCAGGCTGGGGAGACTGAATCTGTAATAGGCAAGCAGCTTGGTGTGAAGAAATCAACTGTGGGATCAATAATTAGAAAATGGAAGACATACAAGACCACTGATAATCTCCCTCGATCGGGGGTTCCACACAAGATCTCACCCTGTGGGGTCAAAATGATCACAAGAACGGTGAGCAAAAATCCCAGAACCACACGGGGGACCTAGTGAATGACCTGCAGAAAGCTGGGACTAACGTAACAAAGGCTACAGTCAGTAACACACTACGCCGCCAGGGACTCAGATCCTGCAGTGCCAGAAGTGTCCCCCTGCTTAAGCCAGTACATATCTGGGCCCGTCTGAAGTTTGCTAGAGAGCATTTGGATGTTCCAGAAGAGTACTGGGAGAATGTCATATGGTCAGATGAAACCAAAGTAGAACTGTTTGGTAGAAACACAACTCGTCGTATTTGGAGGAGAGTGAATCCTGAGTTGCATCCAAAAAACACCATATCTACTGTGAAGCATGGGGGTGGCAACATCATGCTTTGGGGTTGTTTCTCTGCAAAGGGACCAGGACGACTGATCCGTGTGCATGAAAGAATGAATGGGGCCATGTATCGTGAGATTCTGAGTGCAAACCTTCCATCAACAAGGGCATTGAAGATGAAACGTGGCTGGGTCTTTCAGCATGACAATGATTCCAAGCACACCGCTAGGGCAACGAAGGAGTGGCTTAGTAAGAAGCATTTCAAGGTCCTGGAGTGGTGTAAGAGACAGCCAATGTTGTCCTAAGCTTTATTTGTCTGTATAAACTGTTAATGTTGAATGTATTTCTGTGATTCTGTTCCTTTAAGACAGCAGCCATTGTAATTGTGACATGATGCTGGAGTGACCCCCCCCCCCTTTATGTCAGCTGCCTGTTCTGCAGACAGAATGTGAGCAGAGAAGCAGGAAGTGACGAGACAGAGAGCAGCAGCCATCTTAGCAAGTGTTGTATTGAACTGGTGTGGAGATTTTTCTGTACAGCTAAGCTGTATCTTGGTCCAGAGACAAACAGAGTGTAAAGAGACAACAGGACTAGTGAGTCCACGTGAAAGGAACTGTGCTCAGTGGCTGATCAGTGAGACTGACATTGTGACTGTGTATATGGATACCACAGATAGAGACTCGCAGTGCTGTTGATGTACTGGACAGCACCTGCAAACCCGGCTACATCCCAGCTCAGTGTATGGATTCGGCAGGACTGCAGTGTGCTGAGTGGAATCTGCTGTTGGATTACATTGCATTCATTGGGTTTCCCTGTTAAAGAGGACTTCATTTCTCCCAAGATCCTGATAACAGTGAGGAGAGGACGTTCACTATAAAAGAAAGGAACGACTTTGGGCCCCACCGCGCGCTTCTACAGACTGTAAGCGGTCCACCTGGACCACTGGGGAAAAGGGGGTGCACCCAAATGTGATGTCAGGGTCAGTTAGGGATAGTTTTGAGTATATTGTTCATTCAGTGTCCATACTGCAGAAGTGGACAGAGTAAAAGTAGAAACCATTGCAGAATTTGCCTTGAAATTGTTCATGCTATATTGTATATTTTGCTTGTCTTTATCCCTGTCATTTTACCTTCAAATAGCCTTTATTAACTTATAGTAAATATATATTCTTTTCTTGAACTACCGCGTGTGCGTTCATTTCTGGTTGCGGAGACCAAACCACCTGCCTTGCTCTCGGTTCACAGTGGCCTAGCCAGATCTCAACCCCATAGAAAACCTTTGGAGGGAGTTGAAAGTCCGTGTTGCCCAACGACAGCCCCAAAACATCACTGCTCTAGAGGAGATCTGCATGGAGGAATGGGCCAACATACCAGCAACAGTGTGTGCCAACCTTGTGAAGACTTACAGAAAATGTTTGACCTCTGTCATTGCCAACAAAGGATATATAACAAAGTATTGAGATGAACTTTTGTTATTGACCAAATACTTATTTTCCAACATAATTTGCAAATAAATTCTTTAAAAATCAGACAATGTGATTTTCTGGATTTGTTTTCTCATTTTGTCTCTCATAGTTGAGGTCTACCTATGATGTCAATTACAGGCCGGCCTCATCTTTTTAAGTGGGAGAACTTGCACAATTGGTGGCTGACTAAATTCTTTTTTTCCCCACTGTATATAGGTTATTCAAAACAATACTACAATACAGTAAATGTATATTATAGGGTGTATTGTGCAGCATTCTGCTAACCTCTTAATGACGGCCCTTTACTTTGTGCAGCTCTAATAGCATCATGAGTCTTACTGGCACAGATAACATCAATAGTGTTACAAACACCACAATAAAACAGAATCTGCCAGATGCTTTATACTGGCCTCTCAGTAATGACAGACATGCTGATTTCACTACTCTGTCACTTACGTGTTAATGTGCTGTAGTTTGGGTGAACTTACAGTTTACAGTGCTCTTTTTAGTCTTGCAGCATGCTGTGAACCGTGCCAGAGAGGAATGTAGTGTATTTGTGATATGCAGGCTTCTCCTGCCCTCCATGCACTAATTGACAGATTTCTCCCTATATGCAGCAACAGGGATAAGTATGCAATTGGCAGCTGAAAGGAGAGTGCAGGTTAACATCATTTGCATATTATTAATGCATTGGATTCACAATACACTGCAAGAAATAAGATGAAGGCAGAATGAAGGGCTATTACCATCTGAGACACTTGATCCTCAAATTTTTCTACAAAGATCATTCCTGTGGAATCTGTGGCTGAAAACTGAATCTGAGCCTTTGTCTTCTGCTGCGGGTTTGCCTTATATACAATGGGGATAATGAAGCATGAGGTCTCATTCCACAGTTTCTGTGGTGATTCAGACACAGATCCATGGCAAGATTGAGCAGGATGCTTCTTTTTTCATCATGCTACTACAGTCCATTGAAAACAATATCAAGCTAAGGGCCCCGTGTAGCCAAGCGCAGCAAAAAAAAAACACTATGGGAAAAAAATGCATAATTTTTTTTTCTGCAGCTTTTTACATTTAAATTTTGCAGTTGTTCTCTGGGGACTTTATTTATTATGCTTACTTATATAGCACCATCATATCCCACAGTGCTTTACAGACATTGACAGCCACTGTCCTGTATAGGGCTCACAATCTACATTCCCTATCAGTATGTTTTTTGGAGTGTGGGAGGAAACCCATGCAAACACGGGGAGAACATACAATCTCCTTACAGATGTTGTCCCTGGCAGGATTAGAACCCAGGTCTCCAGCACTGCAAGGCTGCAGTGCTAACCACTGAGCCACTGTGCCGCCCTTCTGCCCCATTATACCTATATGGAAAACGCCAGCATTTCCGCATGTATAAATGACATGCTGCCATTTTCAAAAACGCAAGTGTTTTTGAAAATGCAGCTTTTCAAATGCAGATTTTTATGCTGCAATGTGTGGATGGATTAGCCAGAATCCCATCCACTTTGCAGGTACTGTGAAACACAGCGTTTTTTGCTGTGGAGTTTCGCCGTGACCAAAGTGGTGAATTTTTGCAATGTGGGGCCCCAGCCTGAGGAAGATCTCAGCCTTTAGGGAGAAATGGAGCTACCTTCTTCCCTGTTCACAATCCAGATAGGAAGAGGACATGCAAATATGCAGCCAGCATTCTGTCGAACGTAGTAAACTTAAATTAGCAATTGAAGATAAGTATACACTAGAGTTAGTCTTTCCATTGTTGTAGTCCATCGGAGGACCAGAACAATGAATAGGTGGACTGCTACAATAGTGTTCAAATATGGATCCAGACAGACCCATTACCTATAATGGAATCTTTCGGGTGTCCATTCTTAAAAACTAAAACTGTTGTACGAAAAAGTTGAGCTTGCAGGACTTTGTCGTCTGGTGATTTTCAACGCACATTACGAGAGAGTCTGCAAACGTAGCCTTAATATGAAAGAAGTTGTGCAGTTTGCAGAGTAAATATATGATTTGGCTGTTTGGAATTAAAGGGATACCTGCAATCACCTTATAAAGTGATTGCATATTAATAGGACATTCCATCACTTTAAAATTGGTGATGATCCTGAGCATGAAGGGCCACAGAGCTGATTAAGTGGTGCAGACCTATCACAATCCATGGAGACTGCCATTTTATGCACATGGCCAGGAGCCACTTCACTCTCAGGATCATTGGGAATCCCAGAGACAATATGACATCATTCTATCAGATGAGAATATCCCCTCAACTGGCAAAATAAATATATGTGTACAAGCAATAAAACTGGAGTTTACTTGTTTAAAAAGTATATAATTTTGGTTTGTGTTTATATATACATGTACAGTCCTGTGATGAAGCAGTTTTTAAATGATTATTTTATTTATCAAGGGAAAAAAGGTATCCAAACCAACCTGGCCCTTTGTGAAAAAATAATTGAACCCTCACCCCATTAATATACTGTGATTAACCACATTTTTTTGAAAGTGGAGTTTAATTTCTCCAGCAACACCCAGGCCTGATTATCTGTAAAACCTGACTGACAATGTGAAGTAGGCTAAAAGATCTCAAATAGAAACACATTATGCCCCGATCTAAAGAAATTCAAGAACAGATAAGAAACAAAGTCTTCGACGTCTATCAGTCTGGTAAAGGTTACAAAACCATTTCTAAGGCTTTGGGACTCCAGCAAACCACAGTGAGAAATATCATCCACAAATGGAGAAAACATGGAACAGTGGTGAACCTTCCCAGGAGTAGCCGGCCTACCAAAGTTACTCCAAGAGTGCTTTACATCACTTTCTATATATTAAAATATATAATAAACATATAATTATATACACACAAACACATAGAGGCGTAACTTCAAGTTCCTGGACCCCAATGCTAAAATATATAATGGGACCCCCACTTACCATGTGCTATCTATAATTCTGATGAGTTCTTATGTTGTAGAGAGGTCCAGAGGCTGCAGGGCCCAGTAGTGATTGCTATACACACACTTGTTAAAGCAACAATGAAAACCATTTTCCACTAGACAGATAGGACTCATTTCTCTGACTTTTAGCCTTATGTGAACTGCCTCCATAGGATAAGTAATGGCAATTCACATCTAGTCAGAGCCAAAAACAAGCAACAAATATGTTTAAAGTACTTGTCACTCATTAAGCCTCAGGTCAAGTAATCCACAATGTTCCAGGACTTCTAACCAGGGATTATGGAGAAAGTCTAGCAACTTAATAAGGCATATGAAGGTCTAAAGTTCATAGTGAACCTAATTTGAACAATATTCTAATATTTGTTTTTGTATTCAGTCCGCAGAATAAGGTTTCTGCCATCTGGACAGCAAATGTGCCCTATTCTTAAATGCTAACTTTTCCTTTTTTGCTTTGTTTAGATGTGAGAGAAAGGCAATTAAGAATGTTTAAACTGTAAACGAGAGCTTTACGGGAGAATAATTTCATAAACACAAGTGATCTGTAAGTCTAGGGACGCACAACAAATATGCTGTATTTTCTGCAAAAACCAGATAAATGTGCTGTGGCTCACCTGTATCTTTCTCTATGGGCCCCCATACCTTTGCACTTCCAAGGTTGAAAGTCACTGCAGCAGCTAGCCCACTGCGGTCCGGACCTAAGGTGGAGTTGGGGCCCAGGGCAATTTAATTGTATCAAAGAAACAGTACAGACACACATAGTATGGGGGATTCAGTTGTGATTTGTATACAGCCTGCTGATATATGGTTTTACCACACATTGGCATTGTTTGCACATAATAGTTAATGTCCACGTGTTTTTGCAGATAAAACTGCGGACATTAAAAATAATTGGAAATTCATCATGATTTACAATCAGAAAATTAACAGTAGTCAAAATTGAGAAGCAAAAGGTGCAGTAGAAATACAGTGGGGAAAAAAGTATTTAGTCAGCCACCAATTGTGCAAGTTCTCCCACTTAAAAAGATAAGGCCGGCCTGTAATTGTCATCATAGGTAGACCTCAACTATGAGACACAAAATGAGAAAACATATCCAGAAAATCACATTGTCTGATTTTTAAAGAATTTATTTGCGAATTATGGTGGAAAATAAGTATTTGGTCAATAACAAAAGTTCATCTCAATACTTTGTTATATATCCTTTGTTGGCGATGACAGAGGTCAAACGTTTTCTGTAAGTCTTCACAAGGTTGGCACACACTGTTGCTGGTATGTTGGCCCATTCCTCCATGAAGATCTCCTCTAGAGCAGTGATGTTTTGGGGCTGTCGCTGGGCAACACGGACTTTCAACTCCCTCCAAAGGTTTTCTATGGGGTTGAGATCTGGAGACTGGCTAGGCCACTCCAGGACCTTGAAATGCTTCTTACGAAGCCACTCTTTCGTTGCCCTGGCAGTGTGCTTGGGATCATTGTCATGCTGAAAGACCCAGCCACGTTTCATCTTCAATACCCTTACTGATGGAAGGAGGTTTGCACTCAAAATCTCACGATACATGGCCCCATTCATTCTTTCATGTACACGGATCAGTCGTCCTGGTCCCTTTGCAGAGAAACAGCCCCAAAGCATGATGCTGCCACCCCCATGCTTTACAGTAGGTATGGTGTTCCTTGGATGCAACTCAGCATTCACTCTCCTCCAAACACGACGAGTTGTGTTTCTACCAAACAGTTCTACTTTGGTTTCATCTGACCATATGACATTCTCCCAATACTCTTCTGGAACATCTAAATTCTCTCTAGCAAACTTCAGACGGGCCTGGATATGTACTGGCTTAAGCAGGGGGACACATCTGGCACTGCAGGATCTGAGTCCCTGGCGGCGTAGTGTGTTACTGACTGTAGCCTTTGTTACTTTAGTCCCAGCTTTCTGCAGGTCATTCACTAGGTCCCCCCATGTGTTTCTGGGATTTTTGCTCACCGTTTTTGTGATCATTTTGACCTCACGGGGTGAGATCTTGCATGGAGCCTGATCAAGGGAGATTATCAGTGGTCTTGTATGTCTTCCATTTTCTAATTATTGCTCTCACAGTTGATTTCTTCACACCAAGCTGCTTGCCTATTGCAGATTCAGTCTTCTCAGCCTGGTGCAGGTCTACAATTTTGTTTCTGGTGTCCTTCCACAGCTCTTTGGTCTTCACCATAGTGGAGTTTGGAGTGTGACTGTTTGAGGTTGTGGACAGGTGTATTTTATACTGATAACAATTTTTAAACAGGTGCCATTAGTACAGGTAATGAGTGGAGGACAGAAGAGCCTCTTAAAGAAGAAGTTACAGGTCTGTGAGAGCCAGAAATCTTGCTTGTTTGTAGGTGACCAAATACTTATTTTCCACCATAATTTGCAAATAAATTCTTAAAAAATCAAACAATGTGATTTTCTAGATTTGTTTTCTCGTTTTGTCTCTCATAGTTGAGGTCTACCTATGATGACAATTACAGGCCTCTCTCGTCTTTTTAAGTGGGAGAACTTGCACAATTGGTGACTGACTAAATCCTTTTTTTCCCCACTGTAGGTAATGCTGCACCGCACTATATACTGAAAGCTATTTATTTAGATAATCTCAAAGCTTGTCTAGTTTAGTGGCTGTTCATATCACATTTTAATCATCCATTGAGCAGACAAGTTTTGACACAGAAAAAAACGATTTAAAACATATTGCTCAACATTCCCAATCAAATCTGTTGGGAAAATAGAAGTCAAAAGTGCATATTTTTGACTCAGTTTTACCTCCAGTACGTCATATTCCATTGTATTTAACGGACAGAAAAACATGGTATACCACACTTTTCCATCTGCTATACATTTGGAGGGATGAAAAAGTATACTTTGGGGTCTCCTCAGACCCCAGAGTATAATAAGCTGAGGCCCAGGGGAGGGGAGTGAAAATGAGAATACAGGTGGGCATCCAATGGTCTCCTGTTATCTTCTTGTGACCCAGCATCATGACATCAGCCACCCCATGTGACCACTGAGGTCCAATCACAGGCCTCAGCGTGACCTGAAGGCGCTTGATATCATCTGGTGCTGGAAGAAGCCAGAAGAAGATGCTAGGAGACTGTTGGACACCAAAGAGAGGTGAGTATAGCTGTTTTTTTTTATTTTCAGACACCTCTGCCAGGCCTCTGCTTATTATACTCTGGTCTGAGGAGACTTTTGCTAATAAACTGGGGGGGAGGGATGGACTTCATGAATATTACTACATTTATATGCAACGAAGGAGTGACCAATGATTGGGAATGAACAATCTTAGAAATATTTATGATCTTTGCCTGCTAGGTTGGACCATGTAAGAGGGCTTTTACAGCCTATTACATTGGAAAACTATTGGGCCAATTATCAGTAACAAGTATTCATAGGAATGTTGCTGGCCATTACTGCCAGTAGTGCATCGGCGTCTTCACTCAGATTTTTAATCATTTATTGATTATATATGTCCTATTAATGAGTGCAAATCTGCAGGAGAACAAGAAATAATTAATATATAATTAACAGCAGTAAACCACAAAATGTGCCTTCACTCTCATGCAACATATCACCTGGTCTAAGGTCCCCCCCCCCCCATCTTCTTTGTATAGGGCAGTATAATAGGCCGAACGAGTGCCAATTGACATGTTTATCATTTATTGGGGCTTGTTCTCAACCTGCATCTGCACATATATTAAGGCTGTAGTACACAGCCAGATTATGGGATTATGGGCAGCTAAACTGCTGACCAACAAGAAACTCAATGATTGGCATTCATCTGTATCAGTCTAATTACACAGGTCAATACAAACTGAATAGGGGGAGCAATCTCTATTGCGATTAATTCTCCCCCATTCGGCTGCATGGATTATCTGCAGGACTGTCCTGACAACACAAGTAATGACGGCTGATAATCTGCATCTTTTATCCTGCATCGATGATGCAATAAAATGCTCACTAGTCAGTTTATCAGCAGCACTACTAGATAGGGCTGTTATTGCCAATGGGTATTCCTAGGAGCACTTGTTGCCGATAATCGCTTGAATATCGGGCTGTATAATAGGGCCATTAGAGTGTATTCACAATTATACAAATACAATAAAAAGCATCAAGTCTCACTAATTACAATGAAGATAAAATGCATAAGCTTGTCATCTGGCTCTAGTTCTTTAAGTTGCTTCGACTATACTTAAAATCCACGGAAGCTTAGTGTAAGTAGACCCATACGTAGGTTTTCTAAATACAGTAGTTAATTAAAGAGGAACTTTCATGTCCTCGGACACATGTGGTTTTATACACCGCTAGAAAGCCGACAGTGTGTTGAATTCAGCGCACTGTCAGCTTTCCCGTTATGTGCCCCGGGGTTGGAGATATCGGTGCCGTTAGTTTCGGCACCGATCTCTGCCCACTGTCAGAAGGGCATTCCTGACAGTCTAGCAGGGATGTAAGGAACGCCTCCCCTGACACTACTCGTCCATAGACTTGAACTGGGGCGGCGTTCCTCACAGTTTAGCGTGATCGCTGGGCGGTAAGGAACGCCCACTCTGATAGTACAGGGCTATGGACGAGTACAGTCGGGGGGGGGGGGCTTTCCTCGCAGCCCAGCTAGACTGTCAGGAACGCCCTTCTGACAGTGGGCAGAGATTGGTGCCGATATCTGCAGCCCTGGGGCACTTAACGGGAAAGCCAACAGTGCGCTGAATTCAGCGCACTGTCGGCTTTCTAGCGGTGTATAAAACCGCATGTGCCTGAGGACATGAAAGGTCCTCTTTAAGGCAGTGTATTACATATAAAAAAAAAAACAATGTCAGCTAACATAATCGCAAACAAAAAAGCCATCAACTAAATTTATCATCTCTGACCTGTAGGCATAGTAGAAAAGCCATTTTTATAGACCAGGTTATTCTGAGTTAATGGAGGAATGGGGGTGCCCTCTCTTCAGAATTCTCATCTCTTGGCCAGAGTGTAGAGTGGTTACCGAGGGCTTCCTTCACCCTGGAGTGTCTCCCTCTATGAACCAGAACAGAGTGGCTTCCATGTTCAAGCCATCCTTGAATTACATGCATGGCTACTAGGTTGTATTGCTGCCATGTCATACTACATTTCCCACTGCACCACCAAATCAGCTCCTTTCCAAGGTCCTGGGAGCAAGATCCAAAGTGCCTGCATTTTAAAAGGAGTTGACCTTGAGGAAACTAACCTTTCAAGACATAATGCATAACTACTGTGAATATCAAAGATGCGAACAACTTTTCTTGAGGTCTCAACTGTATTGGTAAAAAGTCTTATCTGCACTTGAACTACGTACATAACAGATTATTAATAATGCTCAATAAAGCTTAAGTAGAATGTTGAAATGTGATTATACAAAAAGAATGACCTCCCACAGTCGATTATGTAACACACCAGGGAATCTGAGCAGGATGGCTGCTGTAAAATAGCAGATTGATGGATATATTTTTAAATCTCGCTACAAAAACAAGATTGTGGAAGGATGGTGTATGGAAAATGACTCAAAGCAACAGTAAAGCAGTATCTGCTATGAGATATTCTGTGTGTCGGTTTACTAGCTAAAGTCCAGGAATGCTGTGGTTTCATGGTGAGGATTAACCCTGCTAATATCATGTCTTTAAGGAGAGCTTGGCTAGAGGACCAGCTCATGTGCGGTTCCGGCACAGCTCTATTTCTACTGTGGAAAAGCTGGGACAGGCAGTTTTCTATAAGTCCTATAAAACTGGTGCCACTTTTTCTTCAGCCAGAACTACAGCTAAAATAAAATTTAACTGGCAAGAGAAAAAAAATCTTTATTTTTAGGATTTCATTTCACAGAGATCTGTGGAACTGACATAAACACGTTGAAAATAAATACAAACTTAAAATTTTCATGTATTGCATTGTATTGTACAACATGAGCTGCCTATTCATAATATCACAAAAGGAGTAAGTCTGTAAACTACAGGAACTTATGCATTAAAGCTAAATGCTGAAAGGAAAAATATGTCTCTATGGCCCATGCCTGGGTGGTTAAAGTATGTGTACTTGAAAATTGTGGTGATTTCACTTAATACAGTTCCCCCACCTTGTTTGTGATATTCATACTCTTTACTTGTAACATAACCTAATATATTTATTTCTCCTTTTCTTAGCTGATACTGCCAACTAAGGCTGCAAGAAGTAACCTGAAATATCGCCCGTCAGCTCTAGCTGCTGTAACCCAAGTATGACTGTGAATAGGTCCTGACCAGGGTAAGCCAAACCATTTTCTCTTACCGTGTCCATACTCTAGTATTATGAATCTACAGCAGAAACTGGAAATGAAATGGCATGTTTTATAGCTATCTGATGGGAAATGATGTTCTTATGCTGTGTAAAACCTATTCCTCGAGCCAAAGAAATGTAGCCTTTGAAAACAATCACCCTAGTGATCAGCAGTTTGCAGAATAATATAAATTTTTCTCTGGGAAGGAGAAGGCTTCCAAATTATACTGTGCTGCCAATACACCTCCAATGGCAGTCAGTGGATTACAGGGAAAAAAAAGTCTCATTCACAGGACCATACACAAAATTATGGTAAAAAAAAAGTTCAAGACAGATATAAAAGGGAACCTGTCAGGACAATCTTGGACACTAAATCACCCACAGATCCTTATGAACTGGGGGTTTATCATGCCAAATAGTTCTGTTGTAAAGTTTTCCATGCCTGCATTAAAAAAAACCAAAACATTTTATACTTACATAGAGATGAGTTCAATGACTCATATTGGACTCTTCTCTGGTGCTCCTAGATTTTGCGTAGTTGTTTAATAAAGCTGGGGACACTACTGTTTCAATGCGCATGCGTCTGAGGTCCGGCGAATGTGCAGTGATTCACTTAACCTCTGTGCAGGCCCTGGGAGTACAGATGTTAGGTAACTATAATGGTTTGGTTTTTTTCAATGGTGATGTGGAGAACTGTTGAGTTGGAAAATTAAACCTGAGCCCAGTCCATAAAGAATTGCGGGTGGCTTACTGTTCCAAATCACCCTCACAGATTCCCTTTAAATATACTGTATTCATTTTGCCTGCATTTCACTCTGTATTTCAGTCAAGTGTGGCAGGTTACTGACCTTGTCAATCACTATTCCTGTTTATTCTCTGCTAAACAATGGCCAGGAATCTGCTCCCAAATTCTGAAAGACTCTGCGGACATTCCGCCAGTATTTAATACCACATTCACATGAAATGGAAAGAAATTTGCAGGTTATGAATTGTAAAACCCTCTAGAACATTTATTAGTGTTGTGCATTCCTCATGGAAAAGCCAGGGATTGGCTCCATTAAATTATCAAGAGGCTAATCCATGATCAGATTGGTTGGCCAATCTGTGGTAGTAACCTGAGTTTTAGCTTTGGATTTCTCCTGCAGATTTCTGGGCTTTATCAACTGATGACCTATCCTTAAGATAGGTCATCAATTAAATATCAGCAGAGATCAAACACCCAGGACTCTGTGGATCAGCTGTTTGAAGTGGTAGCAGTGCTCCCTGAGACACATTCATTGGTCGCATGGCCTGCTTCCAGCTCAGTCCCATTCAAGTGAATGGGGCTGAGCTGCAATACCAAGCACAACCATTGTAAAATGTATGGCACTGTTATTGGTTTAGCCTGAAAAGGATGCAGTATGCTTTTCAACACTGTGGTCTCTTTAAACAGCTGATCAGTGGGGCCCTATGTGTTGGACCCCCACCAATCTTTAATCGATGACCTATCCTAAGGATTGGTCATTAGTTCATGAGCTCAGAAAACCCTTTAGAAAATCCAAGGTGGATTTGCCTGTGGCAAATCGGTGAAGTAAATAGATGTGTTATTTATCAGTGTTTAAGCCCCACCAGGCAAGGAACAGGTTAATAACTATTTAACACTGGCAGAGTATAAAAGAATGGTCTAATATTTTGCAGCTGGTTAATGGAGAAAAGGGACGGCTTTATCAAACTGTTTGATGTGTCTTGCTCAGAGAAGGAAAGGCATTAATTGTGGAACAAATAAACCTGTTTCTATTAATGCGGAAGGCCATTTCCAGGAAGAGACAAAGACCTGCATGCCACTTCATGTTTACAGTCCTCTTAAGTATTACATGTGGTCAGGCACCCCTGTGGCAGCAACTGTGCTAAAACTTACTTCTTGGAATCCAGGGAATGGCTGCAATGTCTTGGGTAGAAGTTGACTTCTATCTTCTTTCTCATTTATCATAGCTCCATTTCTGAAGTTTAAGTTATCTGACAGATTTAATTTTCCAACCAAGCTATGTACAAGACAGATGTCAAAGAATGAAATAAAATTCTTCAATATGTTAATTCTAATCCCAACACAAGCTTGTGAGTTAACCTATATACAGTGGCTTGAACTTTTTCACACTTTGTCACCTTACAACCACAAACTTAAATTTATTTTATTGAGATTTTAAGTGATAGACCAGCACAAAGTAGCACATAATTGTAAAGTGGAAAGAAAATGATACATGGTTTTCAAAATTTTAATCAAATTAAAATCTGAAAAGTGTGACGTGCAAAAGTATTCAGCCCCTGTACTCTGATACCCCTAAATAAAATCCAGTGCGCACAATTGCCTTCAGAAGTCACTTAATGAGTTAATAGAGTCCAGCTGTGTGTAATTTAGTCTCAGTATAAATACACCTGTTCTGTGAAGGCCTCAGTGCTTTGTTAGAGAACACTAGTGAACAAAGCATCATAAAGACAAAGGAACTCACCAGACAGGTCAGACATAAAGTTGTGGAGAACTTTAAAGCAGAGTTAGGTTATAAAAACATATCCCAAGCTTTGAGCATCCCAAGGAGCATGGTGATCCATCATCCAAAAATGGAAAAAGTATTCTACAACTGCAAACCTACCAAGACATGGCCGTCCACCTAAATTGACAGATCGAGCAAGGAGAGCACTGGTCAGAGAAGCATCCAAAAGGCCCATGATAACTCTGGAGGAGCTGCAGAAATCCACCGCTCAGGTGGGAGAATCTGTCCACAGGACAACTATAAGTTGTGCACTCCACAAATCTGGCCTTTATGGAAGAGTGGCAAGAAGAAAACCATTGCTGAAAGAAAGACATAAGAAGTGCTGCTTGCAGTTTGCCACAAGCCATATAGGGGACACAGCAAACATGTGGAAGAAGGTGTTCTGGTCATATGAGATCAAAGTTGAACATTTTGTCCTAAATGCAAAGCGCTATGTGTGGTGGAAAAGTAACACTGCTCATCACCCTGGACACACCATCCCCATTGTGAAACATGGTGGTGGCAGCATCATGCTGTTGGGAGGCTTTTCTTCTGCAGGGACAGGGAAGCTGGTCAGAGTTGATGGGAAGATGGATGGAGCTAAATAAAGGAAAATCTTGGGAAAAAAAACCTGTTGGAGGATGCAAAAGACTTGAGACTGAGAAGGAGATTCACCTTCCAACAAGACAATGACCCTAAACATACAGCCAGAGCTACAGTGGAATAGTTTAGATCAAAGAATATTCATGTGTTAGAATGGCCCAGTCAAAGTCCAGACATAAATCCCATTGAGCATCTATGGCAAGACATGAAAATTGCCATTCATGGACGCTCTCCATCCAATGTGGCTAAGCTTGAGCTGTTTTGCAAAGAAGAATGGGCAAAAATCTCAGTCTCTAGATGTGCAAAGCTGGTAGAGACATACCTCAAAAGACTTGTGGTGAAAGCTGGCTCTACAAAATATTGATATAGGGGGGCTGAATACTTTTGCACGTCACACTTTTCAGATTTTTTTTTATTAAAATTTTGTAAACCATGTATCATTTTCCTTCCACTTCACAACTATCTGCTACTTTGTGTTGGTCTATCACTTAAAATCTCAATAAAATACATTTAAGTTTGAGGTTGTAAGGTGACAAAATGTGAAAAAGTTCAAGGGGTATGAATACTTTTGCAAGGCACTGTAGCATCCAGAGTGCTGGAGATTGAAACACTCTACACTCACAAAGCCAGTGTACATATTAAAAAAAAAAAGTACCGTGTCGATTTTTCACAGCATTTGTGCATCCGTTTTGCATCTGTTCCATTCTGTTTTTCAGTTTTTGATGGCTGAGTGTCATTTATGTGTATTACATTCTGCTCTATGCTTTATGACTTAAGGTCAGAGGTGACAATGACAAACAATATAGCCTTGTCTTATTTCTGAGCATATCATCATAGAAGTACACACATATGGTAAACAATATAATTTTCTGATAATACATACGAGTAAGCTTTGTAATTACAATTAAGGCTGGATTCACACCTGCGTTGGAGTATCCTTAGGAGACTCTGCCTCAGAATCCGCTTAAAATCAGCAAAGAGAGAAAACTCCTGCAAGGAGGAGGACTTTTCTATCCCGTGGATTCAGTATAAAAAGAGCGGAAACCGGGCAGAAACCCTGTGGACCCCATTATAGACTATAATGGGGCCCGCAGGTTTCCGTGGGTAACCGTTTTTTAAGCGGACACGATCTCCATCTTTTGGGTCCCCATGCAGTCCCAAATGGCAGAGACCTGATCGCTAATGTAAACCTAGCGTCAGCTAATTATTTATTCTTTCAAAAGAATGCTGAGCTAGCTGAGCTTGAGCTTACAAACAGCAGGCAATAAGAGCTGCAGTGTAAAGCATGAGGGATAGAAATGGTAACATTCTGAGTCTCTGTGCAGGCAAAAAATAAGATTCCCTTTGGGTAGAACTATAAAATATGTATACAGCAAACAATGGAGAAAACAAATGGCAAGTATAATAAAAACCTGTACTCATCTATTTTAGCCCTTGTCACCTCATGCACCCCAGCTCCCCCTCCAGCTAAGTCCAATATAATTAAAAAACTTGTACAATGCCAAAAATTGCCATAAAACATAAGAAAAGAATATACTATATACTATACTTACCCATTTTGCCCCCTGCTGCTTCTGACATTGCTCTTCTAGTTATCCCAGCTGGGTTTTGTGCAGTTGGCTGCAGGGATGACGTGCCATATACTCCCTCCCCATTACCAGTCTGCAGCCGATCACTTTCCTGAGTAGTCTTGTGCCATACACCCATCACCACAACAGCCAATCACTTGCCTGAGCAGGCTTGTGCCATACACCGATCACCACTGAAGTCAATCACTTGCATGAGAAGACTTGTGCCATATACCCCTGTCACCACTGAAACCAATAACTTGCATGAGCAGGCTTGTGCCATACACCGATCACCACTGAAGCCAATCACTTGCATGAGCAGGCTTGTGCCATATATCCCTGTCATCACTGAAGCCAATAACTTGCATGAGCAGACTTGTACCATACACCAATCAACACTGAAGCCAATCACTGCGGGCGGCTTATGCCATATATCCCTGTCATCACTGGGGCCCTTGCCTGAGCAGGCTTATGCCATATATCCCTGTCACCACTGAAGCCAATAACTTGCATGAGCAGGCTTGTGCCATACACCGATCACCACTGAAGCCAATCACTTGCATGAGCAGGCTTGTGCCATACACCGATCACCACTGAAGCCAATCACTTGCATGAGCAGGCTTGTGCCATACACCGATCACCACTGAAGCCAATAACTTGCATGAGCAGGCTTGTGCCATACACCGATCACCACTGAAGCCAATAACTTGCATGAGCAGGCTTGTGCCATACACCGATCACCACTGAAGCCAGTCACTTGCATGAGCAGGCTTGTGCCATGTACCTATTGCCACTGTCACTTGCCTAGGACAAATCGGTGAGTATAGGTTATTTTTTATTTTATGACAATTATCTTGGACAAACTGATTAAATACAATTTTTAGAGTTGAACTGAAATTCAACTTGAAGGGAAATTTTTTAGCTGTTCTGTAAGAAATAAAAAGAGGTATCAAAATATTGTTGAGCTGTAAGAGGTTCCAAACAGTGACTTGAAAGCTGTAGCCAAGTGATTTTATATCATACTAACAGACCCATGAGTGGATGACATGGAGAGAAAGGCTCCTCTTACATGGTGCACCTTTTGTCTGCCTCCCACATTCCATTTTAGAATCCTCACCATGCTTTAATTAGGACTGCGACCGAGCAGTGAACTTACGATCTGCCCCAACGGTGCCCCGTTTTCTCTACAGCAGATGATCATGCAAATGTGCCTGTCTAAAATACTGCTCAGAGCAATGGTGCTGAGGACAGAAATATGCTTTGAAATCATAAGCCAAGCTTGGCGGTGATGGAAATCCTGCAGATTGATGCATTAATAGTGAGATGGATGCTACCTTTTCAGCAGCACCAGAAAATAATAAGGTGCTAAAATAATCTCTCCTCTGACATCCCATCCCTGGCTGGCCCTGTGCCATACTGATCTAGCTGGAGGTGTAAACAGAGCATCAGCCACATGTTCCTTATTAATCACAAGAATCGTTTCTTTTATTCAGCGTCTATTCTTATACTTTCTAATGATTTGGCAATGTGCCTCTAATCCTTCTAGATGATATCTCCACATCTGCTGACTCTTTCTTTTCTTCCGATTCTCTGCACACAAGTTATCAGAAGCTGACAGCTGATAATATTTAAGAGGTAATCAGAAACCGACAACTGGCAGTACAGAACTGATCGGAAATTGACAACTGGCAGAATTTACTTACAATGATCATAAACTGATGACTGGCAATAATATCAAATTTATCTGCATATGTCTTTAACTGGCACTTGGCTGATTGCTGGTTCCTTACTACATCTCCTAGCGGGGTCAGAAGTGAAAGACACATGGAAGCTATCATCTTTTTATTGGGTAAAGAGGCATGCCCAATTCTGGATTATCAATTGGCACTGTCAGTCTTTAGGAGACACACTCCATGAGATAGCGGCCAATTTTCAGATCAAACAGGTGGTTTGTAAGCTTAACTTACTGCTGGAGAGAAAACAGTATGGGCAAAAGAGTATTAACTTATTTCCTCCATGTTAATATGAATACTGTATGAGTAGAAATTTAGCTTATTATAGAGAAAGTCTGGATTTACATATTTATTGCTGTTTGTAACAATTCTGATCTATATCATCCTAGGCCATAGGTGTATTGGTTGGAATGCATTACACAAGTAAGATGCACAATAAGCAGTTCATAACCCATTCAAGGTACCATTCAACTTTGTGGCATAATAGAAAATATAACAACATAGAAACATCCAAATATCCACTCACTGAAGAGGTGCTTGATACCATGACATAGGTGTTTCCTAGCCAATGTTTTCTGTTCCTACTCTGAAAAATGGGAAAGAAGAGAGGGGGAAAACTTTGCTACACAATCAGGGCAAGTGAACATATAGCCTAAAACTGACGCTACAGCTTTGGACAGAGTGGTTATTTATAAAGACTGTAGCCCTCATATTGCAAGAGTTATATAAGGGCTGCATATTCTTCATGAATACTGACTCTATCCATAGCAGTAGTGTCAGTTTTAGAAGTGACTGTTTCCTAGAATTGGTAATGGTAACATTGGTGGTGATACGCCTGTAAAGGTGAGGAATATTGGCATCCAGCTCAATATAAGTGGCTGTTTTTCAAATCAGTGGGATGCAGATACAGTATAAGGTCCCAGTGAGACTAATAGAAAAGAGGCTAAAAACTGTTAAACCTCCAGTATCTTCCCCAGCTTAGTGTTGGAGAAATGCTGAAGTAATCTGACAGCCTACCTGTCAGTACGTCTGCAGAAAGTATTGTGATAAGTATGTGATTTTCAAGGCTGCCAAGCAATTGTGATGTTTCCAGCTACCGTTTATACTGTACAGTGGATGGCTCCCAAGGGACTGGGAGATTGCAGATAATGGTATACTGATTTGTTCCTAGTATCAGAAGCTGTTCCACTATACATGAAATGTTTCCAAGAAATCCAATTTACATTAGCAGCATGATTTTGTTCCTAGTAAATTCCCTCCACAGTCTCCTTTCATTTTTAGGCTGTCTAAGTGAAGCATTGACTGCATTTTATTAGAAAAAACTGCCTAGACTACAAGGTAGATGAAAAGATTCAAATTTGTTTATCATTTCAGTAACATAAGATATGTATATATAGACATCTGTGAGGCTGTAATATTATTCTATCCATCACTTAAATGACTTCCCAGTATTCAGATGCTCCCAAAACTAACAGTATGGGTGAATGGTGTAACAGCCAGACAGTCACAAGAGCAATAACATATAGAATGTATCAACACAGCAAGTAGTGAGAAAATAAGGAAATGGGAATTCACCAATAGATGATGGAAACAGCATGGTGAAGATAGTGGTTCATGGTGGTGGCAGGTAATGCAGCAGACGATGATGATATATAAATAAACAGATGACAACTGACTCTAACTGTCCCTAAATCTTTCCTTATATCTATCCCAGGACACTGGTCTTAAAGAGGATCTTTCACCAAGTACAAAATGCTAAATAACATAAATCATTAGATACTTGTTCCCCTGAACAATTTAGTGTTTTTCGTTTAAAATCCGTCCACCCATTCAAAAGATATGACCCCTGGAAGTTTATATGTGAATTAACTCTGATTCTCCATTTGGGCAGGAACCTTTTCTTTTCTCAGAGAAAAACAAAAGGTTACCGCCCACTTTGAGAATCAGGGCTAGAACCTCCGCTAGAACCTTCTAGGACCATATCTTTTGAACCGGTGGACAGACTTTAAAAAGAAAACCACTAAATTGGCACAGCAAGAATCAAATGATGTATGACATTTAGTATATTGTACTTGGTGACAGATCCTCTTTAACAACAGACACCACTGACTATCACTGATGGTATCCTGAATGTAAACCCTAATCCATAACGTGGACCCTAACACATGCAATCAGTGTCAGACTGAAGTGTTTAGGGCCCACTAGAGGAATTGATTCTGGGGGCCCACCCATACAGGCCTAGTCTATACCAACAGTTCCTGCTTTTGGTATTTTTGGCATGGTGAAAGGGGGAATATAGATATGTTCAGTGTATGTGCCTGTAGTTTATCCAGCTCAGGTCCATTGTTTTTTGCAAACACTAGTCCCTGTCCTCCACTACTTAGACATTTATTAAGGTATCCCCTACCCCACCAAGCATGTATTTAGGCTAAGGACAAATAGCAAGTGTGGTCATGCGACAGGAATTGTGGCCAAAAATCACCATGTCGCCTTGTGACTCCTTCACTAATGTAAGTGAATGGAGTCGTATTGCAACCGTGAGGGTGCTGTGACTAACTTCTAGTCACAAAAATATCTAGCACTTACATTAGTGAAGGAGTCACACAGCAACACAAAGTTGTGGGCAAAGTCACTGTGTAACCCTAGCATTACTAAGGGACTCCCTCTGCCACCAGTCATACATTTACTCAGGGACTCCTCCACAATAATTCATACTTTTACTAAGGGACTCTTACCCAAGCACTCATACATTTACTAAGGGACCCCATCCCCACCACTCATACATCTACAAAAGGATTCCCTTCATACCACTCATCCTCGCCCAACTTTTAGCCCCCACCATTCATATATTTATCAAGAGGCCCCCACCCCCATTGCTCATAAGTTTACTGAGGGCCCCCTTGGCCACCATACATTATACAAGTGTGGTGGGGGAAGGGGTCCTTCAGTAAATGTATGAGTATGTCAGAGGAGAGCTTGGAAATTGCAGCATGTCAATTATACCTACGGAAACACCGGCGATTTCCCTATAGGTATAATGGAAGCAGAAAGTCCGCAGAGGTTTCCTCTGTGAAAAGCGCCGCAGGAAAAACACAGCGCTTTTTTGCTGTGGTCTGCTATGTGGGACCTTAGCCTAAATGTTTATGCCTCAGACTGGTTTGCCCAATTCACTCTAACATTTCTTGGATAGTCTTGAATGATTGAAAGTTGAGCACTATAGCAGCTACTCCATATATTAAGGTTACATGCACGCATTGCGGATTATGCATAGATTTTCATGTGGAAATCCACAGTGTAATACAGTAGCATATAAAAGATTTTCTTAAACTGATGTACCCAGTGCAGATTTTAAAATCCAAGGAGTGTCAATTTTTTTGTGCAGACTTTCAGTGTGGATTCAATCCATTTTAGGCTAAGGCTCCACATTGGGGAAAAGTTGCCTACTAAGGAATGGGAAATATATAGTAAGTTTTTATACTTCTCCCTTCTGCTCAATTCACTCCTGACTTTGGCTCCAGAAAACACCACAAAATCTGCAACAAAAAATAATAAATAATAATAATAATTTTATTTATATAGTGCCAAAAAAAAAGCTGTGTTTCCGCAACATGGGGCCTTAGCCTTACTGCAACGTGGGGGTCTTAGCCTTAGAGAGAGCACGGAAATTAGCAACAACCATACAAGAAATTTGCATACAACACATTTGCATTTTGTAGAGGGTTGCAGCTGTGTAATTGCAATTTTTTATATGTCCTTGATACCTGCCCACCATTTGTGAAAGAAGCTGAATTTTTTGTACATACACTTACTACGCTGTACTACAACCTTAGCACTGTATGCTTAGCATTTTTCTTTTTTTTTTTCTCAAAAAACAAATACTTTCTTTTTTCTGATGAACATTCCATTTCTGAATGGCAAACATTTCCTGTACTGATTTAAAATATATAGAATAGAGAGAATATAGAATATACAGCATAAAGTCAGTGCTTTTATACTACGACTACAATGTGCATGACATGGCAGCGTAGGTCCTGAGAATATTGTGTAGCAGTTATTTTGCTGATAACAGTAGTAAGTGTTAATAGTTCTTCTGCTATAAAGTCATAAAGGGGTCTATACCCAAGCACAATCTTTGCCAACATGAGATGATTCTGTCTGTGGTGGATTCACCTTCAGTGATCAGGAAACATTTCTGTACAGTCCTGGAGAACAAATCCAGGCCATTAATGGAACCCATCATTAATCTCTGTTCAGGTTGCTGCTCTCATGTTACATGTCCAAAGTAAATCAAAGTTTCAATGATCCACACAATCTCTTTGGATCTTGTAATGTGTCAAACAGTTTAAAAGTCAATTCATTTAGGAAAGAAACCTCCCATGTGCCTGGCATGTGTTCGAGTGGAACTTTTTTTCTTTGAATCCTGTTTGTCAGGATACTGATATTTAAGACTGTAAATTAATAATTCATGAATTAATAGAAATCATCTAACAGATAATGCTAAGCCTCTGGATCTGGGCACTGAACATCAGGTATGCTGAAGGAATCTAGTTGTGACCTTCCTTAGATGCAGATAGGAATCAGTGGTCATCAAATGTGGAGTGTTGACAGGTGGATAATATCTTCTGTCCTAATAAGCACATATATCAAAGGCCTGACCCTCACTTCTCCTATGTCCTATAATTATGGTGTAATTGACCATCTTTACTTTGTAAACCAGTTGAACTTTGCTGACAAGGACTTTTCAGCAATGGTCAATGAGAAGGCACATCAATGTATTATAGATGGTGTCTAGTCATAACCACAGTAGTAAATTGAAATCAATGGGGGTGACTTATTAACCCCTACATGTATGTGATTAGACATGAGGGGCTGTATGGAGAGGGCAGGGGCATAACTAGCAAAGAATGGGCCTCATAGCAAACTTTTGACTTGGAGCCCCCCCACACGGTATAGCTCTCCCTACTCTGGCCCCTATACGGTATAACACCCCATTTGCACACACTATAATGTCGAAAAGTGGCCTCCAGTAAAATATCCCATAGTGGCCCCTCCACACACATAATGTTACATAGTGGCCCCTCCACACAGTATAATGTCCCATAGTGGCCCCTCCACACAGTATAATGTTCCATAGAAGCCGCCTTACACAGTATAATGTTCTATAGTGGCCCCGCCACACAGTATAATGTCCCATAGCGGCCCCTGCACACAGTATAATGTTCCATAGTGGGCCCCTCCACACAATATAATGTCCCATATTGGCCCCTCCACACAGTATAATGTCTCATAGTGGCCCCTCCACACAGTATAATGTCCCATAGTGGTCCCTCCACACAGTATAATGTCCCATAGCGGCATCTCTACACATTATAATGTCCCCTAGCAGCCTCTATACAGTATAATGTCCCATAGCTGCCTCTATACAGTATAATGTCCCACAGTGACCCCTATGGTGTTTGTTGCAAATATTGAAAACATTTTGTGGTTTAGCTCCCTCGAACGATTATTATACACAGGGGTTTCAATGTCTTCAATGACATCATAGACGTGGGTTATGCCGGCGTCACACTGGCCTGATCCACATGACATCTGAGAAATCATTAAAGAGGCCAAAGACAGCAGGGAGTCACGGCAAAGCCCAAGAAAAATAAGTAACACTGGTTTTTATGTTTGTCACCTCCCCTGGGCCTCCGATCATTATACTCTGGGGTCTGAAAAGACCCTAGAGCAGCGGTTCTCAACCTGTGGGTCTCAACCCCTTTGGGGGTCGAACGACCCTTTCACAGGGGTCGCCTAAGACCTAAGGAACCGAGACGGTCCTGGTAGGTATGATGTCACAGGAAGGGGTGGGGCCTCTCCGATGAGGCAGGTTCTCTTCCATCACAGCTCTGTGCTCTATAGAGGAAGCAGGAGTGGAGCTTGTGTAGATGGAGAACAGAAAGCAGTGAGGACTGTTTTGTGGGACTGCATGATGGAAGGGGATTGATTGTTTTACATGGGACTGCATGTTGAGGGGCTGAAAAGAGAGTGATGTTTTACTGCATCCTGGAGGGTCTGGGGGATTGGATTGATGTTTAGGGTGGTATAGGAGCCCCTGGGATGCCGTTGGCATAAAGGGAGACAGGGTCTTTTGGGTTCTGCTGTCATCTAAGGGGGGGGGGGGTTAGTGGTCTTTGGGGTGCTACTGGCATCTGAAGGAGGGCAGGGGTCCTTGAGGTGTTACTGGCATCTAAGGGAGACAGGGGTCCTTGGGGTGCTGCTGACATCTGAAGGAGGGCAGAGGTCCTTGGGGTGCTTCTGGCATCTAAGGGAGACAGGGGTCCTTGGTGTGCTGCTGACATCTGAAGGAGGGCAGAGGTCCTTGGGGCGCTGCTGACATCTGAAGGAAGACAGGGGTCCTTGGGGTGCTACTGGCATCTAAGGGGTGCTGCAGTCCTTCTGGCATGTAAAGGGGGCAAAGGTCCTTGGGGTGCTGTTGGCATCTAAGTGGGGTGCTGCTGCATGAATAGATGGCAGGGCTCCCTGGGGTGCTTCTGGCATCTAAAGGGCAGGGGTCTTTGAGGTGCTGCTGGCATCTAAGTTGGGGGGGGGGACAGGGATCTTTGTTGTTCTGCTGGCATCTAAGAGGGGCAGGGGTCTTTGAGGTGTTGCTTGCATCTAAAGGTGGGCAAGGGTTCCAGGGGTGCCATTGGCATCTAAATATGTGGGCATGCATCCTTGGGGTCCTTGACCAGATTGGAGTTGACCTACCAGGAGCAATTCTATTCTAGATGCAACTGAACTGAGACACCGCTCCTCTATCCATCTCCAGGTGGGACCGCCCACATGCAGATACGCCCACATATGAGTACCCGGCGTGATGACATCATCGCGCCAACTCCATCACATACACCCCGTACAAATACAGGTGTATGTGATAGGGTTGGCACCATAATGTACTTATGCAGACCAGTCACACGGGTAGAGAGCAGTTATTGTGTTTAAAGCAACTACTCTGTTAAAAGCAGCTACTGTGTTGAAAGCAGCAGTATTGGAGCTAAAATTACACTTCATGAATTATAATTACTGGGTAAATATAAAATCATGTACTGTAAAATCATCAACTACTGCAAAAAAAAAAAAATATCTGTACCATGGGAATACGATTCATAACAGTAGCAAAATTACAGTTATGAAGTAGCAACGAAAATAATTTTATGGTTGGGGGTCTCCACAACATAAGGAACTGTATTAAAGGGTCACAGCATTAGTAAGGTTGAGAACCACTGCCCTAAACTATAATAATAGCAGTTTCTGTTTGGATGTATTCAGATAGACAAGTCTCGCAGGGTTCACCAAACAAATAGTCTTGCCACAGACCCGCAGCCTTACTTACCAATCTCCGTCCCTGCTCTTGGCCGCCTCCGTTTCCCCTTCTGCCCTGTAGGGGGCCCCATGCGTCCCATATTACCTTGCTGTCAGCAGAGGTAGAGGTAGTTACACCACTAGGAGAGGGCTCAGGAGCTGAGACCTCTACATACACTGGGGAAGCGGGCTGTATTATATAGTCAGCACCTGCCGCTACCAGTTGCAATCAGTGCCGGAACCAATCACAGCTGTTAACGCATTAGATTCCGCAGCAAAACATGACCAAGGCATCTAAAGTGCACAGGCGTCATGGGCATCGCCATTTTTCTGGGGCCCTTCAGAACGTCATCGGTCCAGATTGCTTGCCTTGACAGCTGGGAGCCTATTGAGGGCTCTCAGACTTGTCATTACTATAGTTCTATTAGTTCATTACTATTAGGTGAAATAAAAAAAATTTTAAAGTGTAAAAAATAATAAAACATCTAAAAATTTAATTCAAAATCCTTTCCCTAGATCACATATAAAAATTAACAAAAATTAACATAAACACTTTAGGTACCCCCACTCTCAAAAATGCCAAACTATTAAAATATAAATATCCCATACAAAGACCACAGCAGCAATGAAACAAAATCGAATAGCTAAATGGCTGTTTTTTCAACACTTTGCCATTGAAAAAAAAATTGAATAAAGAGATCAAACCATCAGACCTTCCCCAAAATAGTATCAATAAAAACTACATATTGTCCTACATAAAAAGACGCCGTACCCAGCTACATACACGTAAATATGAAAAAGTTACAGGTGTCAGAACATGGCAACATGAAGAAACTTTTCTATTTTGCGAGTTTTAAATTTTTAAAAGGCATCAAAGCATTACAAATACTATATAAAGTTGGTATGGCCATGATCGTACTGCCCAACGGAATACAGTAATACCTCGTACACTCGCGTTTCCGAATTTACGAATTCACAGATTCGCGATATTTTTTTGCCAACTAACATATATAGATTTTGCTCTTTTTTTTCAGATCTGTGAAATTTAATTTAAAAAAACACCTTCGCTATTGGGTAGTAGCGTCCTGTTCGTTACGTACCCGGTAATTAGTTTCATTTTACTGTGACTGTATAAGAAAAATGAATGAATGTATTAATATACAGTACTGTACAGTATACTTTAGTATACTTTAGTATACTGTACAGTACTGTAGGGTAAAGTTTATTGATATTTAGGGGTTAAACATTAGAAACCGGCATTGTAAGCGCTTCTAAGCGCTTGTACCAAACATTCGCGATTCCTCGCGATCCGCGACCCGCTCTGGCACCTAACCTCGTGAATGTACGAGGTATTACTGTACAGGTAACATATCATTTTTCCCACATAGTGAATGCTGTAAAAATTAAATCCATAAGAAATTGGCGCAAATGCGTTTTTTTTTCCAATTGAACCTCCTTTTGAATTTGTTTCCAGCTTCCCAGCACATTGAACAGAATGTTGAAAGGTGCTATTGCAAAGTATAATTTGTCCCACAAACAATAAGACATCATGTGACTTTGTAAACTGAAAAATTAAAAAAATATGGCTCTTGGAATGTGGGGAGGAAAAATCAGATATGAAAAAATGAAAATTGGATCAGTCCTTAAGGGGTTGAGCAAAATGCACCAGAATTCTGGTGTAACCAAAAAACTGTCTAGCCTGCTGTGTGCCACATATATCAAGTTGGACGTATAGCTGACAACAAAATCTGGGATGTATGAGCGCTGCTTGGTTAAGGTGCACACACACGAGCAAATGGTAAGATTATCAATTTATTTTCTGGATCTATTTCAATTGAATACAGGCAACGTGTTTCGATGCTGAACTGGCATCTACATCAGGCCAACTAAAAAAAATCAATGTATACACAAATACATGTAATAAAAATAGATATAATAGAAATAAAATGTTATATGCAATATAAAAATATATAAATATATATATATGAATGAGATAGATAAATAGTTAGACAGTCAAATAAATGTTAAGATAAAATAAATGTATATGTAATTGGTTCATGCAGCAAAACAAAATCCAATCAAATGAATGGTCCTAATATACAGTGCCTTGCGAAAGTATTCGGCCCCCTTGAACTTTTCAACCTTTTGCCACATTTCAGGCTTCAAACATAAAGATATAAAATTTTAATTTTTTGGTGAAGAATCAACAAGTGGGACACAATCGTGAAGTGGAACAAAATTTATTGGATATTTTAAACTTTTGTAAAAAATAAAAAACTGAAAAGTGGGGCGTACCAAATTATTCGGCCCCCTTAACTTAATACTTTGTAGCACCACCTTTTGCTGAGATTACAGCTGCAAGTCGCTTGGGGTATGTCTCTATCAGTTTTGCACATCGAGAGACTGAAATTCTTGCCCATTCTTCCTTGGAAAACAGCTCGAGCCCAGTGAGGTTGGATGGAGAGCGTTTGTGAACAGCAGTTTTCAGCTCTTTCCACAGATTCTCGATTGGATTCAGGTCTGGACTTTGACTTGGCCATTCTAACACCTGGATATGTTTATTTGTGAACCATTCCATTGTAGATTTTGCTTTATGTTTGGGATGATAGTCTTGTTGGAAGATAAATCTCCGTCCCAGTCTCAAGTCTTTTGCAGACTTCAACAGGTTTTCTTCCAGAATGGTCCTGTATTTGGCTCCATCCATCTTCCCATCAATTTTAACCATCTTCCCTGTCCCTGCTGAAGAAAAGCAGGCCCAAACCATGATGCTGCCACCACCATGTTTGACAGTGGGGATGGTGTGTTCAGGGTGATGAGCTGTGTTGCTTTTACGCCAAACATATCGTTTTGCATTGTGGCCAAAAAGTTCGATTTTGGTTTCATCTGACCAGAGCACCTTCTTCCACATGTTTGGTGTGTCTCCCAGGTGGCTTGTGGCAAACTTTAAATGAGACTTTTTATGGATAGCTTTGAGAAATGGCTTTCTTCTTGCCACTCTTCCATAAAGGCCAGATTTGTGCAGTGTACGACTGATTGTTGTCCTATGTACAGACTCTCCCACCTCAGCTGTAGATCTCTGCAGTTCATCCAGAGTGATCATGGGCCTCTTGGCTGCATCTCTGATCAGTCTTCTCCTTGTTTGAGATGAAAGTTTAGAGGGACGGCCGGGTCTTGGTAGATTTGCAGTGGTCTGATATTCTTTCCATTTCAATATGATCGCTTGCACAGTGCTCCTTGGGATGTTTAAAGTTTGGGAAATCTTTTTGTATCCAAATCCAGCTTTAAACTTCTCCACAACAGTATCACGGACCTGCCTGGTGTGTTCCTTGGTCTTCATGATGCTCTCTGCGCTTTAAACAGAACCCTGAGACTATCACAGAGCAGGTGCATTTATACGGAGACTTGATTACACACAGGTGGATTATATTTATCATCATCAGTCATTTAGGACAACATTGGATCATTCAGAGATCCTCACTGAACTTCTGGAGTGAGTTTGCTGCACTGAAAGTAAAGGGGCTGAATAATATTGCACGCCCCACTTTTCATTTTTTTATTTTTTACAAAAGTTTAAAATATCCAATAAATTTCGTTCCACTTCACAATTGTGTCCCACTTGTTGTTGATTCTTCACCAAAAAAATAAAATTTTATATCCTTATGTTTGAAGCCTGAAATGTGGCAAAAGGTTGAAAAGTTCAAGGGGGCCGAATACTTTCGCAAGGCACTGTATATACTACAATAATGGTT
Organism: Leptodactylus fallax; assembly: GCA_947044405.1. Lineage (NCBI taxonomy): Eukaryota > Metazoa > Chordata > Amphibia > Anura > Leptodactylidae > Leptodactylus > Leptodactylus fallax. The sequence continues at coordinate 3,945,969 of CAMRHE010000083.1, forward strand.
TATTGTTAGGTCATATGGTAAGGTGAGGGTGCTGATAAATATATGCGGTTAATACATGAAATTGATCTAAATATATAACTCATGCATCAGGTAAAAGACATGACAGTTTTATTTGGAGTAATCTGGAGGGGGATTGCTCAGAAAATGAAAGTGGAGAGTGTGCATAATGGCAGCCTGTAGGCAGGCTGCAGTTTAAGATTGTCTAGTCTGAGTTTGCACTGTCTAGCGTTTAGACAGTATTAGTAAATCTGGGAAAATGTGTCCTCAAAATGGCTGTGTGACGACCATTACAAAAACAGCCATCAATGGGGGGCGTGGCTAACCGGCAGATTTGGCTGGACATGTATTTTGGTGCTCACCAGCGACCTTTTCCAAATCCACCCTTCATCTTGGCCACCCTAACCTCAATTGCACTTCAGCACCCTTGGGCACTCCCCCAGGCCCTATTAGCGGATTTGGGGTGTTTTGGGCCAGGAATCGAGGCTTCTTTTCGGCTTGTCCGGATTGAGGCCTACCCGCTCCTCCGCTCAGAGGCCTGCCATCTTGGTCGCGGAGGCCTCCGCAGCACTAGCGGGGCCGGACCGCCTGGTGCTCTCTGGATCTCTCTGCTCGCTGCCGCGGACACCGCTGATAGCGCAGGCTGGATGGATGACGGAAATATATCCGATTCCGCCTCCACCTCCATGGTCACCATTTCCTCCAAGGGCCTGCAGAAACTACTGGAGAAAACTTTGCAACCGGTCATGAAAGAACTCGCAGATATTAAACAAGATGTCCGGAGCATTGGTTCCAGAGTTGAACGCCTAGAGGAAACACAGACCTCGCTCCTGGCACATGGCGAAGCCACTAATATGGCATTTACGGCTTGCCAGGCCCATCTGAACTCTCTGCACTCTTATCTGAAGGATCAGGACAACAGGGGTAGGCGGAATAATTTACGTATCAGAGGTGTATCAGAGAACTTCCTGCCCGCTGAAACCATGACCTTCACAAAGAGACTCCTGGAATCAGTTTTGGAGGGAGACCTGTCTTCAGATGTCCAACTCGAAAGAGCCCATAGAGCGTTGCGCCCAAAACCTAAGGAAGGGGAACCCCCCAGGGACATCGTCTGCAAATTGCTGTCCTTCCCAGTAAAAGAGGCGGTTTTGCAGAAAGCCCGTGTAACCCCGTATTTTACATATGAAGGGCACAGAATTACTTTCTATCAAGATATCTCCCCGGTGACACTGGCCAAAAGACGACAGATGAAGTTGCTCACAGACCGTCTCCGGACACTTAAGATACCGTATAAATGGCTATTCCCCTTCGGGATTTCCTACAACTTCAATGGACGTTTGTATAATATTCGGCACCCAGATGACCTGTTTGCTGCGTGTCCGCCTCTGGAATTGGATCCAGCCGTCATCCCATCATGGCTTACTTACACATACGATGCCTCTCTTCCTGACCTTCCTAAAGTGGAAGCCTGGAAACGTCCAAAATCCAAACACCAGAGGAAGAGGGCATCTGTGGAGCAGGACTGAGTTATCTCTCGTGATGTCATAAGTATTATATATCCTTTCTATTTTCTGACCTATGACCGTGATTCCTTACTTGTTACATTGTTTGTTTTTTTACGTGTGCTGCCCCGTTGCCGGGGTTGAGCTTAGTTGGCACATAGTTCATATATTGTTTGCCTTTATATCCTAAAAGGGTTTATAAAGCCCCTAGCTGCCTTAGAGACTCTGTTAACGGCTCTTTGGGCCGACCGCCCTGCTTTACCACCCCCCCACGACACGGCACTGTAGCTCAGTGCATTTTATATAATTGTTAACATTTGAATGCCTCATTATAGCGTTTGTTCTACATACTTATTAGGATTTCTCAGTTTATTGTTTCTTGTTGTCTATGTCTTGTGTTAAGTTTACGTCATGGAACGTCAAGGGTCTCAACTCTCCCACCAAGCGCTCACAGATACTCCACGCTCTTAAAAGATCGCAATCCTCTATCCTGCTCCTCCAAGAGACACATTTCCCTAAAGGTAAGGTGCCTAATTTACCCAAATCTCCTTACTCGGCCTGGTTTCACTCATGCGACGCTACTGGGAAGAAGAATGGAGTTAGTATTGCCTTTAAATCAGACGTCCCCTTCTATGTGGTGGCTCGCTTGAGTGATGACCAGGGCAGATACCTGTTTCTTAAGGGGTACATTGCTAATACTCTAGTCACCATTGGCAATGTATACGCACCAAATGTGGGGCAAATTTCATGGCTGCTCGATACCCTGGACAGATTTTCTATGTTCGCGGAGGGTCTGGTAGTGTTGGGTGGGGACATTAACATTGCCCTTCAGCCTCTTCAGGACTCCTCCACTGGCACATCCTCGCATAGCTTCGCTGCCCTTAGTAAACTTGCCAAGCATCTCTCCTCTATGCATCTTGTAGATGTATGGAGGGCCTTTAATCCCGACGGTAAGGACTATACGTTTTATTCTAACCCACACAAATCGTACCAGCATCTGGACTACATCTTTCTACCCCAGAACCAGCTAATTTTATCCTCCTCTCCCACCATTGGCTCAATCACTATCTCTGACCACGCCCCCATCACTGTTCAACTACAGATTTCATCCCTCCCACCCCGTAGCTATGACTGAAGACTTAATGAGACCCTGCTCGGCTCCCAAGATACTTGTCAGGCTGTTTCTAAAGCGCTCACTGACTACTTTAACGAAAATACTACACCTGACGTACAGCCTTGTGTTATCTGGGAGGCCCACAAATCCATGATCAGAGGGGTACTCATAAGTCTCAGTTCTCACATTAAGAAAAAACGTAACAAAGAAATTGATGACTTACTTGCCCGTATTGCAACCTTGGAAAGTCATCATAAGCGAGCTGCGGCTCAGGGGGCTCTCTCAGAGCTGATCTTGTGCAGAGAACGACTTAAAGACTGCCTGAACCTAAAAACTGCTAAAGCCTATCTGTCATCGTCCCATAAGTACTATATGCATGGTAACAAGCGCGGAAAACTGATGGCGTATTTAGTTAAAAAACGACGCAACCAAAGCTTTGTAGCGGAGATCACTTCCCGGTCAGGCTCTAGCCTAAAAGACACTCCAGACATAGCTTCTGAATTTTGTGCATTCTATCAGAAACTGTATAACCTTAGACCTGCTGAGACCCCTCTTGAGCTACGGGATCGCTCTGCTAAAATCCGGTCCTTTTTGCAATCTCTCTCCCTCCCATCGCTCACTCCCCAACAACAAGATGCCCTTACGACTCCCTTTACGGTGTCAGAACTACAGTCTGCACTTGCTGACACCCCTCTGGGGAAAGCTCCTGGCCCCGACGGCCTCCCAGCATTTTATTACAAACACTTTAGCTCTATCCTTCTCCCCCATTTTCTTCAGGTTTGTAATTCTGTAGATGAAGCCCACTTTCCCCCCCCCCCAAGCCTTGGAAGCCCATATTTCTATCATTCCTAAGGAAGGCAAGGACCCGACACAATGTGGTAGCTACCGCCCCATCTCCTTACTAAACGTGGATGTTAAACTATACGCCAAGTTAGTAGCTAATAGATTAAAATCACTCCTACCCTCCCTGGTCCACCCAGAGCAAGTGGGGTTTATAACAGGCAGAGAAGGCAAACATAACACCCGAGTGCTCCACTTGATACAACACGCCCAGCGTAAGAAGACCCCCTTGGTACTTCTTTCAACGGACGCGGAAAAAGCCTTTGATAGGGTAGATTGGACCTTTATGACAGAGACACTATGGTATTTTGGCTTCCCACACATGTTTGTTCAGAAGGTCATGGCTTTGTACTCCAGACCTAGCGCTAAAATTAGAGTCAATGGATGCCTCTCCTCCTCGTTTGATATTAAAAACGGCACCAGGCAGGGATGCCCATTATCCCCCTTACTCTTTGTTCTGACCATTGAAACATTAATTCAGAGTATCTGACAGGACCCATTGCTGAAAGGTCTGGTCACCGGAGGGATTTGCCATAGTACGGCCGCATATGCAGACGACCTTCTAATAATCCTTACCAACCCAATTGTTGCATTACCTCACATAGATACGATTTTTACGGCCTTTGGTATCCTCTCGAATTTTAAAATTAATACCACAAAATCCAAAGCCTTATGTGTCTATTGCCCCCCTTCGGTTAAATCTGACTTACAAGCTACCTCCCCATTCCCTCTGCGACACGACTATATCAAATATTTAGGATTAAATTTAACGCCCTCAACCAGGTGCTGGTACGATTCTAACTACGGCCCATTGCTCTCTGACATCAAATCTCTATTAGAATCTTGGCGGGTCCCATATATCTCATGGATGGGTAGAACTAGTCTACTGAAAATGATGATTCTGCCTAAGATATTATACTTATTTCAAACCCTCCCTATCCCTCTTCCACTAACATTCTTTTCCTCCCTCCGCAAAATGTTTTCAAAATATGTCTGGCATAATTCTCGTCCTAGAGTGGCGTTCCGCACTCTTACTAGACCTAGGAAGTTGGGTGGTATGGGTCTACCAGATATAAGAACATATTATCATGCAGCACAACTGACGAGGATCATTGATTGGTTTCAGAGTAATAATGCGGGATTACGTGTGTCAGTGGAGGAAGCCACTATAGACTTCCCCGTTACTGCAATACTATGGCTCCCCCGCCCAACGGCTGAGCAGGTCCTGGCCCCCAATGTGTTAACATCAGCGGTCTATGACTCATGGCAATGGGTAAGGCGACTACTTCCTTTGCCAACAGGTCCCTCCCCCCTCATGTCTGTCCAGGATTTAATCTTATCGGAATCCAAATTTATAGAATCGGCCCCAAGAGTGCCGAAACATGTGGTGCGCCTACCCTACGACTCTATATTGATCGATGGGGCCTTCCCTTCTTATACTGAGCTCACCCAACACCCCCTCTCCATACATACCAACTTCCTAACATACCAATCGATTAAAACACTGTACCTGAGAGCTCTGAAGCGGGAGCCGGATCATCGCACAACTACATGGCTAGAAAAGCTCCTACTTCGGAGGCAAACTACCAACCTTCTGAGCGAACTAGGCACAGAACTCCCCTCATATGTGCGAAAATGGGAGGCAGACCTTCAAATGTCCCTTACACCTGGAGAAATTTCATCTATTCTCAAGCGATCCATAGGTCCCTCCAGATGTGTGCGCCTGCAGGAGTCAAGCTATAAATTGGTTACCAGATGGTATAGAACGCCCACTGTAGTCCATAAGTTCTCTCCGGAGGTATCCCCATTGTGTTGGCGATGCCATAAGTCCGCAGGTTCCTACCTGCATATTTGGTGGGAATGCGAAAAAATAGCCCCTTACTGGTCACTAGTTCAGCAGATACTGAACCAGGTTTGTGGATCCACCGAGCCTCTGACCCCTGTGGGACTCTTTTTGAATCTGTGGCCCACTTCCCCGCCTAGGTCCCACAGACGTCTTTGGCTTCAATTGGTGGCTATCGCCAAATCTATGATCCCTCTATACTGGGCATCTGACTCCCCCCCTCCAGTATCTCACTTTCTGCGGAAAGTATCTCAAGTTGCACGGATGGAGGAACTTTCCCATCTAGAACTTCGTACCCACCAGAAGTTTTGCGCTATCTGGGTGCCTTGGTATGAGTTCTCTAAAGACACTACCAGGACGCATCTGTGGGAACCCCCTGTTTAGCATAATTCCTTCCTGAGACCCTTGGCCTTTCACTCTTAGAATTCTTTGTACCTTATCCAACGCTAACGTTCCATCCATCATTGTGTTATTAGTCAGTTGTATGTAATTCGCCAGCTTATTCGACTGTTTAATCAATGATTGTTGTGCTATGCATATTCATTGGCAATATTTGAAAATCTAATAAAAAGTTAATTATAAAAAAAAACAAAACAGCCATCACTGTGCTAAAAAACAGCCACAAAAACAGATGCATTTGTGTTGCCCCATAGACTTGAGAGATCCAGGAAAACTCGTCAAAATAGTACATGTCCTATTATTTGTAAAAAAACAAAAACAAAAATAACCCTACTGAAATCAAGGGCCCAGATTTACTAATATTTTAAAATTGCTAGATTTCTCAGAGTGGCTGGTGCTGGATGATAAATCTGACATATCTTTAGATATCTTGTCTACGTTTTTACCACCATTTGGCTTACTTTTAGCCAGAACTTTACTGCACAATTTTGGCGCATTTTTGGCATTTTTAAGCCACCACCCTATTTTGAGAAGCTATGCCCACATGTCTGGTAAGTCAGAAAAAAATTTAGCACAAACTAGATGTGCCAATTTGCGCTAAAGATACGCCATATTTACACCAGTGTTTAGTCATAACCACGATAGTAAATCTGGGCCAATGTGTTTTCAAAACTGCTGATTTTCATTGTTGTGTGAACACAGCCTTTCTTTCTCTCTCATTAAAGGGGTATTCCCATTTCAAGGATCATATTCAGACTTTTAGCTTAAGCTAATGGAAGTGTTTTAACCAATACATTGCTTTATCTATCTTTCTCTGTTTGTCAGATATAACCAAATCTCTCTCCTCAGTGTTTACAGCTGGTTTCCTAGATTACAGACCTGTCTGTAGGTTGGAATAATGATTAAGGCTGGGTTCACACCTGCGCCCGGTCTCCGTTCAGGGTTTCTGTCCCCGAACCCGTTTAAAAAATGCACATTTTTCGCCCTTTTCGGGTGGAAACTGGGCAGAAACCCGACGGACCCCATTACAGTCTATGGAGACCCCCAAACGGAAACCCGAACGCCAGTGTGAACCTAGCGTCAGTCCCTGCTCCCAGTCACACACATTCTCTTCTCCCCCTCTTTCTGCATACTGCTTTCAGATTTTGAGCACTGATAAGGGTTAGATATGCTTCTTAAGCAATTATTCTGTTATCTGTGTATGCAAACTCAAAGATAGCTGTGCTGTGTACAAGAAGGAGCTCTGTGTTTCTGTAATGAGATGAAAACCAGTAGGTGGAGGGGAGAGGAGACAAGAGGCAGCTGAAATCCTGGGAAGAGATAACCCCTTTAACTGAAAAAAAATTATAGTAACAAATTAAAAAGTTTTAATGTGAATAAATAGAAAACTTACTATTAGATGCAGCCACCTCCACTGTGCAAGCAGAAATTTTACATTTGCATCATTAGAAGAGATGCTCATGAGACACACACAATTTACCAGTAGTTACCTTTAAAGAAGGACTCCCCAATTCCTAACCAACAAGGAATCCTGATAACAAAACCAGTCTTGGACAAACAGCATGGCAAATATGGTAAGACATTCTGCTACTGCAGATGATGTGGCACAAATAATTTGTTATTATGAAGTAATACATTCTTTGGATACTTTTTAATCTTCCAAACATTCCTTAAGGGATTGCATAATGAATGCAGTGATCTGGTATACTAGGAAAGTGTCTGTCATAGATGATGTGTAGAACAGATGTGGGATCTTTATTAAAACTGACACACTGTAACACACATCCTCTCTCTGTTCGTGAGAAGTGGCTATGAATATTTTCCAAGCTGCAGGGAATCTGTATATCAGAAGTATCTAGGTTTTCACTGTCATTTATTAATGTTAATAGCACCACCCATTATATTACATCTGCCACTACATTTTAACCTATCAATACCATTCTGAAATGTGAATTAGACTAAGCTCTTAGGTATGTCTGGAAGCTAAAATGCATTACCAAGGCATATCTAAAAAAATACCCTTAATATCACCATTTAGAGGTAATCTTCATAAAGGATCATTCTTTTCTTAAATGGACAGGTATGCTTGATGGGAGTTTTAGCATGTTCCTCACTCTACAGTCATGGCCAAAAGTTTTGAGAATGACACAAATATTATATTTTCACATGATCTGCTGCCCTCTGGTTTTTATGTGTGTTTGTCAGATGTTTTTATCACATACAGAAATAGAATTGCATTCATATTATGAGTAACAGAAGCTTATATTGACAGTTAGAATGAGTTAATGCAGCAAGTCAATATTTGCAGTGTTGACCCTTCTTCTTCAGGACCTCTGCAATTCTCCCTGGCATGCTCTCAATCAACTTCTGGACCAAATCCTGACTGATAGCAGTCCATTCTTGCAGAATCAATGCTTTCATTTTGTCTGAATTTGTTGGTTTTTGTTTGTCCACCCGTCTCTTGATGATTGACCACAAGTTCTCAATGGGATTAAGATCTGGGGAGTTTCCAGGCCATGGACCCAAAATCTCTATGTTTTGTTCCCTGAGCCATTTAGTTATCACCTTTGCTTTATGGCAAGGTGCTCCATCATGCTGGAAAAGGCATTGTTGAGCGCCAAACTGCTCTTGGACGGTTGGGAGAAGTTGCTCTTGGAGGATATTCTGGTACCATTCTTTATTCATGGCTGTGTTTTTAGGCAAGACTGTGAGAGAGCCGATTCCCTTGGCTGAGAAGCAACCCCACACATGAATGGTTTCAGGATGCTTTACAGTTGGCATGAGACAAGACTGGTGGTAGCGCTCACCTCTTCTTCTCCGAATAAGCTGTTTTCCAGATGTTCCAAACAATCGAAAAGGGGATTCATCAGAGAAAATGACTTTACCCCAGTCCTCAGCAGTCCACTCCCTGTACCTTTTGCAGAATATCAGTCTGTCCCTGATGTTTTTTCTGGAGAGAAGTGGCTTCTTTGCTGCCCTCCTTGAGACCAGGCCTTGCTCCAAGAGTCTCCGCCTCACAGTGCGTGCAGATGCACTCACACCTGCCTGCTGCCATTCATCAGCAAGCTCTGCACTGCTGGTAGCCCGATCCCGCAGCTGAAACACTTTTAAGAGACGGTCCTGCCGCTTGCTGGTCTTTCTTGGGCGCCCTGGAGCCTTTTTGGCACCAATGGAACCTCTCTCCTTGAAGTTCTTGATGATGCGATAGATTGTTGACTGAGGTGCAATCTTTCTAGCTGCAATACTCTTCCCAGTTAGGCCATTTTTGTGCAGTGCAATGATGACTGCACGTGTTTCTTTAGAGATAACCATGGTTAACAGAAGAGAAACAATGATGGCAAGCACCAGCCTCCTTTTAAAGTGTCCAGTGGTGTCATTCTTACTTAATCATGACAGATTGATCTCCAGCCCTGTCCTCATCAACACCCACACCTGTGTTAATGGAGCAATCACTGAAACGATGTTAGGTGGTCCTTTTAAGGCAGGGCTGCAATGATGTTGAAATGTGTTTTGGGGGATAAAGTTCATTTTCTAGGCAAATATTGACTTTGCAAGTAATTGCTGTTAAGCTGATCACTCTTTATAACATTCTGGAGTATATGCAAATTGCCATTAGAAAAACTGAAGCAGTAGACTTTTTAAAAATTTAATATTTGTATCATTCTCAAAACTTTTGGCCATGACTGTACACATATATACAACCTCCTTCAGTTATTTTTTGTATTATGTCCTTACCCATTTTGAAACAGAACACAACGCTTCAAAAAGTGAAGGAGGTTGTAAGTGTGTGCCACGGAAAGGCAACCAGTGCCACATGCTAAAACCAAGATTTAATGGCCCAGAAAAGATTTTTACAAATGCTTTGAAAGAAATGAAAAATACACTGTTTTGCGCACGTGCGTGCGCGCACACACACAACTGGCTCCTGAACTGGTTGGTTCCCAGTTCACCCTGGCATGGGACAGTGCACAAATTGTACTTTGTACAGATATTCATCATACAGCATCTCAACCAAGTTATATATTTACCCAGTTTATTTTTATATACTGTAGACACACTGGGTGGCTGAAATTATATCTAGTTGCAGAGTCAGGTCAACTAGTATCCTTCTTCTCTGGGCCCATCTTCTCAATCACACTGCAGGAGCCCCAGTCACCATTGGTTGTCCCTTGCAGATCAGATAGGTAGGGGTCCAACACCTGACACTCCACCACTGTTTGTAGAACCCACACTGTTCGGACAATGCTGCTGCCACTTCACTGCTCACACTGTGACTTGAGATACTCACAAAAATTGTGTTTCATGCAGACTTTGCAATACAGCCGAGATATTGTGCTTAGCCTATATTTCAGGCATATATTACTACCACAAACTCCATTGTGGCCTTTTCTAAGATACAATAGCCTGTAAAGCTCAGAGGCATAACACAGCACACAGCAATACCTGGCAGCTATGTCTGGCTTTTACTTTATCATCTGCTTGAGACAGGTAGAATGAATTTCCTTCTGACTAAGTCCTGCTCATCTGTCTGCAGCTTGATATTTTGTGATTGAGTCACAACTGATGAAAATGCTTACTGGCAAGAAGCAGATGTGCATCTGACCATGTTTTATATCACTGGGATCATCTCATATTAAGCTCTTCTAAATTTAGTCCTCTGTGATATTAACGTAAGAAGAAGTTTAAGGCACTAGGTCAGAAATGTATAAAGAGTAATTGGATTTGCAGAAGTAGGAGCACATTTATGTGCCTCAAATATTCTAATAAGCCAGACTATTCACACAGTACAAAATCATGCAACCTAGAATAACCCCAGTAGAATGTTCTGGACATAATTATGAAGGAATAATTATTTATTCATTGTGTTAGTTTTTAAACAGAAAACTTGTACAGTAGAACAGCTCCAAGCCCTAATCTTTCAACAATGTAAGAGAGCATTAATGACTAGGCAAAATATTATCGCACAAATATTTCAACTTTGTTGCTTTGGTTATAAAATGGATTTTCTGGGACTTTTAAACTGATGACCTATTCTTAGGATGGGTCATCAATTAAATTCTGGGGGTCCCCAACACTCAAGTCCCCGGTCAGTCGGGTGTATGAAGAGGCTGCAGCCCTTGGGTGAGCACTGAAGCCTTTTCAGTACTTACCAAGTACAGCACTGTACATTTGTACAGTGACTGTGGTGATATCACAGCTCAGCCCATTTACTTGAATGGGACTGAGCATGCGATAAGGCCATGTGACTGAAGAACTTGACATCACTCTGTATTGCGAGAGTGGCCATCAGGGATTGCTTCACCCAACTGCTGCTACTTTATTCCAAGTGTCAAACCACCAGCTTGCTTGTAGATTATACTGCATTTTCATGGTGATAGATTCCCTTTAAAGGTGTTGTTGAAATCCTGGTAAAAAAAATAATGCCTTTAACTCTTAGGCACACCAGGACGTAAAGTTACATCCTGGTGCAAGTGACTAAATATGCGGGCACTCTGAAACAGAGCGACCACACTAGCTGCCGAGTCTGTGCTGTTTCATACAGCAGGGACCCGGCAGCATTGCCCATGATCAGAGATGACTCTGATCACAGGCATTTAACCACTCAGATGCCGTTGTCAAATGCGATTTACCAGATCGTGTTACCATGGCAGCTGAGAGCCTTCTGAAGGCTCCCATCCCTGCCATAATAATGTAAGTACTGAAGCCTGCCTTTAGCAGGCTTCAATAGTTGCATAGCAAAACTGCCATAGACTGCAATACAATAGTATTGCAGTCTATGGCACAGGTGATCTGAAGATCACATCTTCAAGCCCTCTAGTGGAGCTAAAAAAAAGTTAAAAAAAAAAAGAAAAAAGTTTTTAAAAAGATAAAAAACTAAAAAAAACCCTGAAAGTTTAAATCACCCCCATTTCCCTAGATCACATATAAATATAAATAAATAAAAGTAAACATAAACACATTAGGCATCCCTAAGTCCGAAAATGCCCAAACTATTAAAATATAAAAACATTTATCCCATACAGTAAATGTCGTAACAAAGGAAAAAAAAAATCCAAAATGGCTGATTTGGCGTTTTTTCACCAAATTGTGTCCCTAAAAAAATGGAATAAAAAGTTATCAAAACATCATACATTCCCCAACATAGTATCAATAAAAACTACATATTGTCCCGCAAAAAGGACACCTTACACAGCTCCGTATAATGAAATGTAAAACATGGAGAAAACTATATAAATTTGGTATCACCATGATCGTACTGGCCTACAGAATAAAGCTAATAGCATTTTTACCGCAGAGTAGAAGCCATAAAAACAAAGCTCGTAAAAAAATAGTGGTACTGCGTTTTCTCAATTCCACCTCATTCTGAAATTTTTTCCTGCTTCCCAGTACATTGTACAGAATAATAAATGGTACCATTTGGAAGTACAACTTGTCACACAAAAATTAAGCCCTCAAATGACTACATAAACGGAAAAATGAGAAAGTTGTGGCATTAGGAATGCAGGGATTAAAAAACAAAAACACAAAAATGAAAAATGTCTGCGTCACATAAGGGTTAAAACATGTGAAGTAACAAAAATAATGTCTTTAAAGCATGTGAATTAAAAAATAATAATGCCTTTAAAATGTGTACATTAAAAAGATAAAGACACAAGTGGTAAACTGTTTTGCTTGTGTTCAGATCACTGCTGGAGCCACACATTGTTCTCATTGGTGACCAGTGGTGCACCTTCCATGAGGCAACTTCATGCGATGCCTCATGGAATAAACTGGGGGCGGCATTCTATTTCTAATCGGATGCTATTTATTGTGTTATTGCATTATTATGCAGGCAGCAGTGGAGCTGGCCTGAACAGGAGTGTGGATGAGTAAGTAAAAAGTGTGGGGGGCAAGAAAAGGGGGTTATGTATTGCGGTGGCCTAAAAAGGGGATCAAATACTGTGGTGGCCTAAAAAAGGTTTTGGAAATCGCAGAATTTCCGCTACGGATTTTTTTTTCTGCAATGTGTGGATGGGATTAGCTAGAATCCCATTCACTTTGCAGGTACTGTAAAACACAACATTTTTTTGCCACAAAACACTGCATTTTTGCAACGTGGGGTTTCAGCCTAAGGCTAAGGCCCCATGTAGCAGACCACAGCGAAAAAGTATCACGCAAAAGCATCACGTTTTTTCCCGCAGCGCTTTCACAGAAAGGACTTTCTGCTTCCATTATACCTATAGGGAAATCACCAACGTTTTCGTAGGTATAGTTGACATGCTGCGATTTCTAAAAACTCAATGGTTTTGGAAATCGCAGCATTTCAGCTGCGCATATTTTTCTGCAATATGTGGATGAGATTTGCTAGTCCACATTGCAGGAACTGTAAAATGCCACATGGGGCCCCGGCCTAAAAGAGTTTTTTCATTTTTCTTTTGGGAATGTACAAGTACAATTTAAAATATGAGCTTATAAATTCCAATGTTCTGCAACACCCCTCCATTTTGTATCAGATAACTTTTATTAAAGCTTTTTAAAAATTTTCAGCAGTTATACAAACAAATACAACAACAAACTTAAATACAGTACAACAACTGCTGGAAAACTTAAAAAGTTTTAATAAAAGTTATGTGATTAAAAAAATTGATGGGTCTTGCAGAACATTGGAACTTCTAAACCCATATTTTAAGTTGTACTTTACAAAAATTATTTTTTGTTACAGTAAAATTAAAAGTTGGATGTGAAGTCATCTGATAATTTTGGATAGTAAACAAAGTGGCAATATGCTGCTAGTTTTAGCATACATGTTATTATAAAGAGGTCCCCTTGGGCAGCTCTTAATAGCTTCTCCAGTTTGACACTAGAGCATCTGAACAATCCTACATTGTACTGGGAAGCTAACCACCTCTTCATTTCCTATGAAACCCCACTGGCTTATGCCAGACCAGGGGTAACTATATCTTTTTTCATGAATTTGTATACCTTCATTGTATAAGTTATTTGCCAAACCAACAGTTCCCATGGATATAACTGTATGTAGGAGGAAGAGCCATTCTTACCTAATACCTAAAGAATTATTTATACACAGCTCCTCTTAGCTCATAGTTGTGCTCAGTCAGTATTATATTTATCAATGTAGCCATGCTGTATGTATTTTACAACATAAATGGGTTCTAAACTTATTACACTTTTTTATACTTTTACCCATAACCTCTACCACTGCAGTACTCAAAGAGATATTTCAATCTTGGAATGTTATATAATATTACTAGGATCAATTCAGGATTGAACGGAGAAACTACTGACATTAACAGAGTATCACATATGTCTATGTAAATGATTTCTTCTATCCTTATTTTTAGAGGAGTCTTACAATCTTGTAATATTATAAAATATTACTAGTATTGATTCAGGAAACAAGAGAGGGTCTTTTGACAATAAAAATAATATCATTCTTAATTACATAATATTACATACATCTGTATAAATGATTTGTTCTATCATTTTCATCAAAGTTTTTTGCATCTCAGATATATACCATAAATGTCTTATATATGCAGGTCCCACCTCTTGGTCCTGCACCTATCTTGAGAATATAGGTCAGGGACCCCTATCCAACAGCTGTTGTGACACACATACTGCTTCTCCATTCATTTTTATGACAAAAACAGTAAAGCATTCTTACTTTACAGCTTTCAAAACTTCCAAAGAAATGCATAGAAGGAGTTATGTTCACAAGGCCATGTCTCCATTTACAGTGACTGTGAGACAGGATCATCAAATCCCTTCTCCTGACATAGGTGTGGGTCCCACAGCTACAAGCAGCATGTGTGAAGCCACTTTAATATTGCATCTACTGCATCACTATCTAGGACTTTCTTGCAGTTGAAAAATGACAAAAAGGATAGAGTCACACCAGAGCCATGCAGACAGAAAGTGTCTTATCGCATTTATAGCATATCCTGTGGACTTGCTAGAAATGGGAGGAAAGGAAAACCTGTTTAAATTGACACTCCAGCGTTTTATTTTAGATATGCAAGGAAGTCATCAAAAGTAGTTTTCAAAATATGCTATTGCTGATGTTGTCACCCATGTCTAGTACCTGTACTCATGTCTAGTACCTATACCCACTTCTGTTTTCTGTTTCTGCAGAACACTGCAGAACTTACACTTAAATTGATCTTAGACTGTGAGGAAGATTTCACCAAAGGTCCTGGAAGCTGCATTAACTGCTGCTGATAACACTGGGGAAGGTAATTGGGGCATCAAGATCTGACTGTGAAAGTGAGGTCAACTATTAGCAGTAAGAGAAATGGGGCTGACTTTGTGAGAAGCAGAGGAGCAGCAGGGAGGCATTTTTAACAGAAGAGTTAGATCACATTGGTAGCTCTCAATAGCATGTGCAGGCAGCAGTGAGTGACATCCTGTTTGCACAGCAACCCAAGTTAGAAAAAGCAGGTTACAGTGTGATCATTTGACTTATTAAAGAAGGTGAAAGCAGAATAAAGGAAAGACATTGTGAGTAGATAACTATTACTAGTTAGGGGGTTGATCCATTTCTACATTATCCATTACAGATCCATTATGATCACTTATATTCTTTCTTCTTCTTTCCCCATTGTCTTATAATTGGATCATCAGATTTTTAAATTTAGTAAAAATAATAATCATTACATGTGTAAATATTATGCTTTATATTAATATATAGTACATTAGTCCTTTAAAAAAAATTTATTTTCCATTAGAACAGCTAAAGAGAAACTGGCATTTCTGTTCTGTTGCAGCACTTATTTTGCAAAACAGGAAGCAGAAGGTGAACCATATTATTTGTCATTTTGGAATGAACCTTTCAGAAACTGAGGATCAACTTCATTCAGTTCAAAGGTGACAACCAACTGTACTTACTCTGTGCAGCTCAGTAAAATTGCGAAACACTGACTGATGCCCTAACTTTTAATTGCCAATGTATGAAATTCTGTTTCTGAAACAAGACAATGAGGGGTTAAATATGACAGGTGATCACAGTTTATTTCAGAAGACTATAAACACTTTCTGAAAAGATGATAGATGTAATACAAGAACTGGTGTGACACACACAAGCTCCGGTACATACACTATGGCATAGAGATTCTGTGTAATCATGTGGTCACATCAGACCTTGGGGCTTGAAATCTGGAATGCCAATCAGTTATGTGAGAGAAAGATGGCCCTGGCCGGGTCATGGGGTGAAACAATGAGCAGAGTGTGTAAAGCAAAATATCTTGCAGTAATGAGGATGGATAGTATGAGAAGAACGATTGCTGCCGCAGGCTCATCATCTGCTATTACAGTTAAAGAATTTCCAAAAAGGTGAATGACAGAAGACTATGCCCCTGATATACTGTAAAATATATATGCTGTATACAGCAGGAGTTGTACTTATCCCAGAAGCTACAATATGAGAAATATTTAAGAGGATGAGATAACAAACATATAATAGACCCTGAGAGTATTATCAGATGGATCTAAGACTTAGATGCAGTGGAGAAATTCCTATTTGTAAACCAGACCGATGATGGGACTTGTGTATCTTTAGGCCTTATTCACATGACAATGAAATATGGCCATTTTTAAAACCTTGAATAGTCTATGGGTCTATTCACACGTTCATTTTTTTCATGGATTGTTTTTCATGGGCATCAAAAAAAACTGACATGCTCTATCTTCGCTTGTTTTGACGGACATAGATATAGCCGTGTCAATAGACTCATTCGGACAGAATTATTAAAATGGTCTAAAAGTAAAACTGTCCCACAGCAACCAACCACAGCACAGATTTAATTTAATTTTGTCTTCAGCTCCTGAAAAATGAAAGCTGTTATTGGTTGTTATGGGCAACTAGGACAGTTTTACTTTTAGGCTAAGGCCCCACATAGCGAGATATTTTCATGAATGTTAGGCCTGTAAAAAATGGCTCTGTTGTGTGATAAGAGTCTGGATTTATTGAAAGCATATCCCCACTAGGTAACAAAATATAATGTGAAGCAATGTGCTGTCCATCTACGCTGCCAGGTGACTGATGTTTTACTTACCTTACGCTGTATTGTTTCTCTAATTCTTGCTAAATTCATAGTTTGCTGGGCTACCTGTCTCACATGTTCCGCAGTTTCTGTGGTTACAGCTTGCCTGCTGCTGTTTGTTTTGCTGTCTTCTGCAGATCTAGCCACAAGTTTGTACAACTTTCTGTAATTTAGGCTAAGGCCCCACGTTGCGGAAAAGCAGATTTTTTTTGTTGCAGATTTTATTGCGGCTTTTTGAGCCAAAGCCAGGAGTGGATTAAGCAGAAGGTAGAAGTATAAGAATTTCCTTTATAGTTCCCATTCCTTTTGTAGCCATTGTTGGCTTTGGCTAAAAAAAATGGCAACAAAAGAGCTTATTCACATACCAGGGGTCATATCTTTAGAACTGGTGGACAGATTTTTGTTAATAAAAAAAATGTCAAATTAACTGGGGCAGAGCAGGAATCAAATAAGGTATGTTATATAGCATTTTGGAGTTGGAGACAGGTCTTCCTTATATGACCAACCTGTGGGATTTCCTGTCATGTTTATGGATAATAATGACAAGACAGTGACTATTGTTTTCTGGTCAATACTCAAGTACTTCAGCAATGGTACTATAAAGATCTATCTGATACAACCTTATTTGGTCAGCTCTTGCACTATAAATGCTTGGATACTATAGATGACAAAGACTTCACTTCCTAATTCTGTATCTTGTTTTCCGATCCATGTTAGTACTTTCTATCAGTGATAATTCAGAACTAAGCAATGAGGGGGATTCATGTTAAGAAACTAAATACCGCAAAGAGGGTGGACGCACAGGCAGTCCTTTAGACTCCATTCTCCAGTGTAGCACAAAGTCCAAACCAACAGTAAACCAGATGGTTCACATCCTCATACATATGAATTTGCTAGCATATTTTTCAGTATAAAGCACTATTACTGACCACATTAAGCCAAGAATCCCTAGCATTATATAGTTTGAAGTAGCTGAAGAGAACAGTTTAAGGTGTTGACGAATTAATATGAACCATCTTGTCTGGAGTTCATCTACATACGGTAGACAGACCGTCTTGACTGTTCCTTTCATACAACAGTAAGGTTTGAAGACCATCCTCCCACACAACGGATGTTTTCTTTTTAATCCACACCAGAAAGGGTCTCTTGCAACTGAGATATTAAGTAAATAAGAGTCTGTAAGACACACGTGACCACTCATGGAAACAAGAGGCTGATGAACATCACTCATACTGGTAAAGACAGACAATGAGAGATGTGACATCTGAGCAGCTGGTTCTTGCATTCTTCTATATTTAAGCAAGTTATACTTTAAAAACAGGAGACGGAAAAATAACAGGCAATTTGCCGTGAAGTCTGTATCAAGGAAAGATTATGAGGTTTCCTGAAACCCCTTGATCTATCTGAAGCGAGGGAAGACAATTGTTTATGGTCTGAGTTTTATTTTGATTCAGGAAATTATGCAGTGATCTATACGCTAGCAATTCATAGCATCTGTGTTTCACATGGATCGTACACACATCCTCTGGACAATCTAAAGGCTGAAGGAAAGTGAGGCAAGAAGCAAGCTAAGCAAGTTAGATGGTATACAGCTTTTCAAGTGGAAATGGTATACAGACCACTGAGAAGGGAAAAGCATTTAAAATGCTGTTTTCAACCTACAATATTTCTCCAAATATACTCATTGACAAAAAAAAAATAACACACCAAGAAATTGTTTGAATGGTATGAAACCTTATAGATGTTAAAATAACGATGATTTATATACAGTAAGTGGTTACAGTAGTAGAGCGAAAGAATACATTTATTGAAGAAAATTGTACAATTGAAAGGAGGTTCTAGTACCTTGTTGAGATGCGTCTAACCTGGATATAAGATGAGATATGGTCGGGCATAGTCCCATACACGTTCGATTGGTGATAATTTGCTGACCAAACAGACAGGAAGTGTTCCAAACTGGCGGAGACACTCCGGGGAAATCCTTGTGGTGCAGGTGTACATTATACTGCTGAAAAATCCTAGTTGGAAGGCCTTCCATGAGAGGTAACACGTGATGCAGCAGGATGCCTTGGACATATCGCTGAGCTGTTAGTGTCCCTTGTATCACTGCTAGGAGTGACTGATCGTTGTTTGTAATGACTCCCCAGATTATCACACCAGCAGTTGGGGCAATGTGTCACTCCACAGCAAAGGCAGGTTTGAAGATGGTGGGCAATTCTTTGAAATGACCATCCTGCTTTTCTCAGTTCCTCTCAAAGTCTGTCAACTGTCTTTAAGTGCCTTGTAAAGGTTCTGAGAGGATTTTTATAGAGCAGCTATTTATCCTCTAGGATTTACTGGATAAATATTTTTAATACATTTGAACATTTTTATTTACTTTTTCAAATTTGTTAGCCCCCTTTCCCCAGGGGTTTGAACCTGAGATCATAAGATCGCTTGTGACGTCCTTTTAACCCTTTCCAACCTCCACATCACCCTCCCGAACCTCCTTAGTACACTCAAAGATTACAGTAACATGTCAGGATATAAGGTCAACCCTGCAAAGACTGAGGCCCTCCCTATTAACATTTCGGATCCTATCCTACAGACACTTAAAACCAATTATAATTTCCATTGGAGGGACCACTCGCTCAGCTACCTGGGTGTTCAGCTCTCTGCGGACTACTCCTCCCTGTACTCTGCCAACTATCCTCACTTATTCAAAGAGCTCCGCTCCCTCCTGGATAAATGGCGTCCCCTCCACATCTCCCTGCTTGGTCGGATTACAGCAGTCAAGATGACCCTCCTTCCTAAACTCCTTTATTATTTCAAAACACTCCCAGTGGCGGTCCCAAGGTGCGAATTAAGATCCCTTCAAAAGGCAATTTTCCAGTTTATATGGAACGCTAAGCGCCATCGTATCCCCCATTCAGTGATGTTGACCAGTAGGGCTGAGGGGGGTTTGGCGGTGCCACATATTTTGCATTATTATTGGGCAACCCATCTCCGGGCCCTCCCGTTTTGGGCAGCACCACGGGCATATACCAGGTGGGTTGAAATAGAGAAGCTTTGGTTGGCCCCAGTGCATCCGAATGCCTTCCTGTGGTCACGCTTCCCCCCGCTCGCCTGCTACTCCCCTATTGGGACCCATTAAATTTACAAGGACAGTCTGGAATACATGCTCTAAGCAATTTGCCTTAGCTTCTCGCTCCTCATCCATGATCTTGTTTCTTTATAACCCACTCCTCCCGGAGGGACTTTCTTCCGCTATGGTGCACCATTGGAGCAGGCTAGGTCTGTTCCACATCTCGGATCTGGTCGACCCTTTGACCTTGGAGCTTAGGCCCTTTGATTATTTTACTTCGACCCTACACTTGCCAGCAACAGAGTGGTTTCATTATCAACAAATAGCACACTTTGCTCGGGCTCAACTTAGATCCAAGCAGGTCTCACCACCCACAGCTTTTGATAGGCTGTGTCGTGCTGGCACATCTACAAAGGGACTTATATCTAATATATACGCGATTTTGTCCTCCCCTGAGGGGCGACCTCCCCCAGCACACAGATATATGACTAGGTGGGAGGAGGCTCTGCGTAGGCGGGTCTCACCTGGACAGTGGCAGACCATATGGTCCTGAGCTGCCCAGTCCTCATCCTGCATTACATTCCGTGAAACCCAATATAAAATGCTCATGCATTGGTATGACACGCCTGTACTGCTTCATACCCTTAATCCTAATATTCCCTCCTTGTGTTGGCGTTGTCAGACCTCGCTGGGTACGGTGTGTCATATTTTTTGGGATTGCCCCATCATTTGTACTTTTTGGACAGAGGTGCAACTCCTTACTGAGGCCCTCTTTACACAGATGGTCTCCTTGGACCCCATGATTTACTTACTTAATCTTCCTCCCAGACATCTGGGCAAGGGAGCGTCTAGGCTCTTTTTATACTTATGTACTGCAGCAAAGACTCTAATAGCCCGTCACTGGAGGGAGACGCTTCCTCCCACGGGGACTGAACTGTGTGCCCACATGAAGGACACCCGCAATCTTGAATTTTTGGCGGCTACTTTGAACCACAATGTGGAGGCCTTTAACTCCATATGGTCATATTGGGACTTCTACTCTAGCTCATATGGCCTTTGACTCCAACCGAACTGTCCTCCCCCCCACTCCCCCTCCCGTTCTCCGTTTCCCTTCTCTCCCTTTTTTCCCCTTGTCTGATGTCTGATATTGTTTTTATTATCTTTGTAATTTTTTGTATGCAGAGGATTTTGCTACCATGTTGCTTCATCTGTTGTGATTTTTTCTCTTTAAATGTATACTTTATTGTAAAACGCTTTAATAAAAACTACAGTTTATAAAAAAAAAGATCTCTTGTACCGTAAATGGCAGTTTATGGAAAAATTATTTTAGGAATACTGAGGCCTGCATGCTTATACTATAGGCTGTAATACAAGACCCTATGCAAGGTATACAATTAGAGGTGATAATTGTCTAAAACATGGGGATTAAATTATTTGGACCCCAGGAATCACAAGAATTTCAAGAAGTCCTTGAGTTATATGAAATGTTATTGTACTTGTGTAGCCGCCAATCCATTAATCTGGTACAGACAGAGAAATTAATGGAGAGACTGGCATACATGTGCACTACTGCTCCATTCAGGAGACTCAGGGACCCACGTTTTTCTGATCATTGGGAGTCTCAGCAGTGGGACCCACAGCAATCAGTCACTGTCAATCAGTGTGGCTAAAAGATAAGTGTTGTGGGAAATGTGCTTTAACATTAGTCTACTTTACATATAATGTTATACCATGTATTATGCACTATTTACTATGCACTAGTGAAACTACCTGGCTTTGCATGGGTCTATTTTGTTTGCTTGTTTGTGTGTGGGATTAAAAACTTTTTTTGTTACTGATAAAAAGCCAATATTTTATATAATGGCTTGTAACACTTTGTGTATGTCAGTGAGGCTAAGAATGATGGGCCTGTGAGTTTCTATTGGCTAATATGGTTCATCTGATATGATATGGAGGAAGTCCGTTAATGTGGAAGCCAGTGATGCCATTTTTACTTTTGTCATTATGTCACTGGGTTGCTATGCAAACCCAGCGTAAAAAAAAAATGAATGGGTTGCTAGGGAAACCTGGTCTAAAACTGTGTGTATGACAGTATGGATAAGAATGAAGGATATGGAAGTTTTTGTTGGCTAATACAAGCCTATGTGATATGGAGGAAGACCCTTGATGTGGAAGCCAGGGATGCCATATTTGCTTGCGTGAATATGTTGCTGAGTTATTATGGAAATCTGGTGCCATATTTGCTTTTGTGAATATGTTACAGTGTTGTTATGGAAAACCGGTATAAAACAAAAATGACTGTATAACAGTGAAGATAAAAATGACAGACCTCTGAATACTTCTAACTGTTATCCCAGGTACTTAGGTAGACTCACTTGTAATATCCAGGTAGTGTAATTAGGCTGGTTCTCACTGGCTCCCAATACATAAGCTGTTATTAACCTGCACTCAAGCTATGTACTATAAGTCACCTCCTAAGCCACAGTTCTCTCTTAGGACCTCTTCCAAGGTCACCACACAGGTAATAGTTTATTTTGAATCTCTTCTTATGGGTATGTTTTTCTGTAGGGAGTTTCCCTATTGGCCAGGAAGTCTTCTGGTGGGCAGTGCTTCTTCTGCCACGCTTTTCCTGGCTCCTGTGGCTTCCTTTAGGTTTTGTAGCTTCTTCAAGCCTCCTACTCTCACTGCCACTGGACTGATTGTATTGGTTCTGCATACTGATTTTTATAACCCATCCAAGGGCTGTGGGTATGATGTCATTCATGATGCAACAACACAGGATTGGTCCTTAAATCAATCCTCTTTACGCATAACAATAAGCTCAGGGAGACACACCCCTCTGTGACTTGTCACTACAGGATTGGTTAATTTTCAATACCTCAGTGTTGATTGGTCAAGAGTTCTAACTCCATTTTGAACTGCCTCTGGGCCACAGTCACCATAGCAACTATAATCCAGTGGCCCAATAACAGAACAAAGGTTTATATATAGGCCCATACATATAATAAAAAGCTATGATATATATCATATCATGGGGGAAGACAATTGTGCTATATTTTCTTTTGTGATTATATTGCTCGGTTGTTATGGAAACCTGGTGCTATATTTCTTTTTGTGAATATGCTGAGAACAGTAGGTCCTATAGAGGCAAAAGGTGGTCTAAAAACTTCAGATGCACCTGATTTATCAATGTGCCAACTTGGTGCAGACTTGTCCTGTCTTTTGGCCGTGCATAATGAACAGAAAACAGATATCAGAAATTTGTTTTAATATTTATAAGATACTAGCAGAAGGACCCGGCTTCGCATGAGTATATTTCCTTTTTTGTTTGTGTAGTGGCCCCATAAGTATTGGCAATGGTCTATTTTGTATATCGTTTGTGTGTAGTTTGAATACGTTTCAATTTTTAAGAATGCTGACATCCAGTATGGCAATCCAGTATAGGTACGGTCTATTTATGGCAGTGTTGTTATGGAAACCTGGTAAATTAAATGTAAAGTTATATTGGCTGATACAGGTCATAAATAGCTTGGTTGCTATGGAAACTTGGTGTAAAGCTGTGTGTGTCAAGATTGAAGAACCTGCGAGTTTCCATTGGTCCATAAGCGTCATGTGATCATGTGTATCTCAGTTTGAATATCAGTGAAAAGCCTGAGATTGGTTGTTATGGAAACCTGGAGTAAAGCTGTGTGTATGTGACCTTGTATAACCGTGTCATCCACAGCGCCCTGCCTCTTTAAAGCTGACCTACAGCAGTGAAGAAAAATGGCTGGGTTGTTTTGGAAACCTGGAGTAAAATTGCGTGTATGTGACCTTGTGTAACAGTGTCATTCATAGCGCCCTGCCCCTTTAAAGCTGACCTACAGCAGTGAAGAAAAATGGCTGGGTTGTTTTGGAAACCTGGAGTAAAATTGCGTGTATGTGACCTTGTGTAACAGTGTCATTCATAGCGCCCTGCCCCTTTAAAGCTGACCTACAGCAGTGAAGACAAATGACTGGGTTGTTATGAAAACGTGGAGTAAAGCTGTGTGCATGTGGAGAATAAGTGCCTGCGAGCTTCTATTGGCTAATAAGGGACATGTGACCATGTGTATGGCAGTTGGAATATGAGTGAAAGACTTGCAGGCTTCTATTGGCTAATGCAGGTCATTTTTTGGGAATACTGTATCTCAGGAACAGTACATCCTAGAGAGCTGAGACCTGATCTAAAACCTTCCCGGACACCTGATGTACCTGTTTGCCAAATTTGGTGAGGATCAGTCCAGTCGTTTGGTCGCGCATAAAGAACAGACAGACAGAAAGAAATTCATTTTTATATACAGTGGGTACAGAAAGTATTCAGACCCCTTTAAACTTTTCACTTTTTGTTTCATTGCAGCCATTTGCTAAAAGCAAAAAAGTTCATTTTATTTCTCATTAATGTACACTCAACACCCCATCTTGACAGAAAAAAACAGAAATGTAGATATTTTTGCAAATTTATTAAAAAGGAAAAACTGAAATATCACATGGTCATAAGTATTCAGACCCTTTGCCAGTATTGAGTAGAAGCACCCTTTTGAGCTAGTACAGCCATGAGTCTTCTTGGGAATGATGCAACAAGTTTTTCACATCTGGATTTGGGGATCCTCTGCCATTCTTCCTTGCAGGTCCTCTCCAGTTCCATCAGGTTGGATGGTGAACGCTGGTGGACAGCCATTTTCAGTTTCAATTTATAAGAATGCTGACATCCAGTTTGGCAGACCAGTATATGTACAGTCTATTTATGGCTGTGTTGTTATGGAAACCTGGTAAATTATATGTGAAGTTATATTGGTTGATACATGTCATACGACTGAATATTTAAGGACCTGTAAACTGCTATTGACTAATACAGGTCATAAATATCTTGGTTGCCATGGAAACCTGGTGTAAAGCTGTCTGTATGTCAAGACTGAAGAACCTGCGAGTTTCCATTGGTCCATAAGCGTCATGTGATTGTGCGTATCTCAGTTAATAGTGAAAAACCTGCGATCGGTTGTTATGGAAACCTGGAGTAAAGCTGTGTGTATGTGACCTTGTGTAAAAGTGTCATCCACAGCGCCCTACCCAATTCAAGCTGACCTACAGCATTGAAGAAAAATGGCTGGGTTGTTATGGCAACCTGGAGTAAAACTGTGTGTATGTGACCTTGTGTAGCAGAAGGACCCGGCTTCGCACAGGTATATTTCATTTTTTGTTTGTGTTGTGGCCCCATAAGAATAGGTTGGTTGCTATGGAACCCTGGTGTAAAGCTGTGTGTATGTGAAGACTGAAGAACCTGCGAGTTTCCATTGGTCCATAAGCGTCATGTGATCATCTCACTTTGTATATCAGTGAAAAACCTGCGATCGGTTGTTATGGAAACCTGGAATAAAGCTGTGTGTATGTGACCTTGTGTAACAGTGTCATCCACAGCTCCCTGCTCCTTTAAAGCTGACATACAGCAGTGAAGAAAAATGGCTGGGTTGTTATGGAAACCTGGAGTAAAGCTGTGTGCATGTGGAGACTAAACGCCTGCGAGTTTCTATTGACTGATAAGGGACATGTGACCATGTGCATGGCAGTTGGAATAGGAGTGAAAGACTTGCAGGCTTGTATTGGCTAATGCAGGTCATTTTTTGAGAATACTGTATCTCAGGAACGATACGTCCTAGAGAGCTGAGACCTGGTCTAAAACCTTCCAGGACACCTGATGTACCTATGTGCCAAATTTGGTGAGGATTGGTCCAGTTGTTTGGTCGCTCATAAAGAACAGACAGACAGAAACTCATTTTTAGATATATAAGAGATAAGAAATGCATTAATGATTTTCCATATTTCTGAACCTGTAGGTAATTCTAACATTTTTGCTGACCGTATTCTGGTAAAATAATAAAAAATGCTGATTTGACACTATTGATGAAAAGCAGAAAACCCCCAAAAACGTGCCTGAACAAGACCAATAAGTATAGCTTAGACTTTGCAAATTAACCATAGGCACTGAGGAAATCTAACACATGCCAGAGGTACCAGTGTCAACAATCACCACATTTGGAGTGGTGTATTATGAATACAAGGCTGAAAACATCCCAAAATAAATGTTGTATACCAAAATAAATGTTATCTTTTACTGATTTGAGAAAAAAAAAAATCAGATATGTTTCCCTTGTTTGCAAAAAACTCATTTGTTTTGACAATAAGTGGGCTGTAGTGGATATACATTTAAGTAAGGCTATATTCACCTCTGCGATGGAGTCTCCATTGGCGACTCCATCACAGTGTCTGAAAATTGGCAGAGGAAAAAGTCAGTGAGGTTCATCTGATTCTGTGTATAACTGACTGTAACAGAGTAAGTGAGGTTCAACTGACTCTGCTTTTTTTGCAGTCCACTATCCATTGTTCTGGTTCTCCAACAGACCAGATTAATAGGTGATATTTGTGTGAACCAAGTGTGATCATGTTCTGAGATGAATTATGCTAGGTTCACACCTGCGTTTGGGTTTCCAAGCTTTGAGTCCGCTTGAGGACCTGAAAAACGGAAACCCAATCCACTTAAAAAGCGGTTACCCGTGGATACCCGCGGAGCCCATAGACTATAATGGGGTCTGCCGGATTAATGTGGAGAGAAAAGCCCTGTTTGCAGGAATTTTCTCTCCGCATTTTTAAGCGGATTCCAGAACGGATTCCAGGTGCAGGTGTGAACCTAGCTTTACATAGTAGAGGATATCTTTAGTCTATAATAGAAGGCTTATTTTCCTCAAACATTATAATCCTCATAAAAAAGCTCATTAAGATACTGCAATACTACGGAGATCAAATATAAAAAAGTATTGCCCTCTGTCCCTAACTTATCTGAATTGTGAATGACGTATGTGAATGACACCAGAGGGAACAAGAAGGGTCTTTTGGCCATGTATTGCACAGCTTAAAACGTGTGCTACCTTGACTTACACCCTCCTTAAGCTGGGACATGTCTCACAAGCATGCTGAGGCAAGTTGAATCAACTCCTTGGGCTTGGAGAAACTTGAGCAGGTGTGCTTATAAACATTGAACTGAGAAGTAGATATTCATGAAATGGGAAAATTGTAGCTCTGGGCTACATGAAAACTCGCTTCATTGAGGAAAGAAGCACCTTGGCATTCTGCCACTGATTACATTATCCCATCCCTAAAAAACTTTTTTGACCTATAAGTGTGAGATAAAAGTATGCAGATCAAAAATTAAAAAAAAAAAAAACCTCAAAATTCACAGGATCTGTCCAAGAAGCTTTCAAAAATATCAAAAACAACCGGTGAAAAATGAAATGTAAAATAAGGCAAATATTTAGAATTGGCCAAGTATTACAGAAGTCAACTCTCTTCTATATAAAGGTTTCCCCATTTTTTTTTTTTTTTTATTGATGGCCTAACCTGAGGAAAGGTCATTTAAAAAAAAAGTCTGGAAAACCTCTTTAGGCTATGGCCCCACGTTGCGGAAAAGCAGCTTTTTTTGTTGCAGATTTTGTTGCGGTTTTTTGAGCCAAAGCCAACAATGGCTACAAAAGGAATGGGAAATATAGAGGAAGTTCTTATACTTCTACCTTCTGCTTAATCCACTCCTGGCTTTGGCTCAAAAAACCGCAACAAAAAAAGCTGCATTTCCGCAACTTGGGGCTGTAGCCTTAGGTCTACTACGTGGGGCCTTAGCCTGAGGCTGAAACCCCACGTTGCAAAAATGCACCATTTTGAGGCTGCAGAAACACTGTGGCAAAAACATTGTGTTTTACAGTACCTGCAAAGTGATTCTGGCTACCTCTGGAAACCTCTGCAGACTTTCTGTGAAAAACCACGATGCATTATCGCCACGGTTTTTCTCGCAGCGCTTTTTGGCTGTGGGGCTTTAGCTTTAGAGTATCTTTTCCGCTTGTCAAAGATATGCTAAGAAAGTGATAATTGACTGAGACACTGACATTGTAATTGCACTCTTAGAAGCAAGCAAAAACTATGCTGCAGCTTGAGGCCTGAGCCCCACGTGGCTTAAACGCAGAAAAAAACATGGCATTACACAGTCACTGCAAGGATTATGGGATTCTAGTGAATCCCATCCACACTTGCGGAAAAATATCTATGGAAACGCCAGCAGTTTCCCCATAGGTATAATGGAAACAGAAAGTCTTTCTGTTAAAAGCGTTGCGGGAAAAACCGCAAAGTTTTGCCACACCATTTTTTCCTGCATCACTTTTTTGCTGCGGACCGCTACGTGGTGCCTTGGCCTTAAGTGCTGAACTTAAGTGCTGTATAGTCCTTTTATCTGCTTCTGATCAGACACTTTTAAATTTTAGTTTTCATGCTTGTTTCTCTCCCTTTGGGCCATGCTATCACTCCCATGATGCTTCAACACCACCATCACATAAGCAGCTACAGCCATCACTATATCTACCTGCTGGGAGGACAGGATAGTCATCCTCCCTCTATATTCTCCTAAATAATAATAATAACTTTATTTATATAGCGCAATAGCATTGCAATATATTGTGTTAGTGATCAGACCTCCTGGTGTTCAAGATCCCTAGGGGGTCTAAAAATAAAAGTAAAAAGTAATAAAAATATGAAAAATAGTAAAAAAAAATAAAAGTTTAAATCACCCCTTTTCCTTAGATCAGTTATAAAAATAAATAAATAAAATAAAGTAAAACACACACATTAGGTATCTCTCTATCTGAATAAAAAGCCGAACCGCTATTTTTTTGCCTCCCATAAAAGTTTGGATAAAAAGCAATCAAAACAATAGACATTCCCTAAAATGTTAAAAATGAAAAAAAGTATATCTGGCCCTGCACAAAAAAACAAAACAAGCCTTATGCAGTTCATTATACGGAAATATAAAAATGTAGCTGCTGTCATAATATGGCAACTAAGAAGTTTTTCTAGGAGTTAGTTTTTTTTCTTGTTTTTTGTAAAAAAACAAAAAAAACAAACTGTATAAATTCACAGAATATAGGTAATATGTCATTTTGACTGGACAGTGAATGCTGTAAAAATGAAGCCCATAAGAAAGTCATGCAAATGCACTTTTTCTCTAATTTCACCCCATTGTGATTTTTTCTTTCAGCTTCCCACTACATTGTACACCATATTAAATGTTACAAATATAGAGAATAATTTGTCCTGCAAAAATGTAAGCCCTCACATGGGTCTCTTGAAAAAATACAGGCAGCGGGAACGCTGCGACTTCTAAAACCGTTGTAGTTTTGGAAATCGCAGCATGTCAATTATACTTACGGAAACATTTCCCTATAGGTATAATAGGGACAGACTTTCTGTGAAAAGTGCTGCAGGAAAAACCGTGATGCGTTGCCGCTGCGTTTTTTCCCACAGTGCTTTTTTGCTGTGGCCCACTACGTGGGGCCTTAGCCTAACTCACCTACCCTGTGCTCCAGAGCTGCTCATGGTCCTCTTCCACCCACCTGAATGAATTCAGAGACCGCTGAGGCCCATGTCACTTGGGTCACGTGACATAGACACGATTGCTGAGGCTCAGTCACAGGCACAAAATCATGTTATCTGGATTTACGGATGGTTTTGATTACTTTTCGTTAATTCCCCAGCCCTAACTCTAAGACCTACGAATTTTGGGGAACTGGCTCATTTCTAGCCCCTGTATAAATGTGAGTATGTGCGCCCTTCATTTTCATCTTACCTCTTTCATGTTGTACAGAGACCTGCCTTCCATTATTAAACTTGGGGAGTTTGTGCTGCTGAATATAAATATGAACTGCTCACTTTACCAGTCACTATAGGGATATCCCTTAGGACTCAATGTTACAGGGAAAAAAACTAGAAAGGAAATAAAGATTATGGTGGTTTAAGGTTTCTCGGTCTTCTGGCAAATATCTGACATTCGAGTGAAAGCAGAATAGAACAGTAAATGGGGTGAAGATTGATACTCTTTTGTACCATCAACATGTATCATAACTGTTGATTAATAGCACTTTGCTTTTACTTATGCACGATGGAAACTATGTGTTACAAGTACCCTTTGTTAATATAATCATTGCTGTAGGGCTTACCATAAGTACAGGTTCCTTCTATTGTCAAGCCACTGAGCAGGGTGTGGACTGGTTATTGGGCAAGCTGGCTCATGCTAGTTATAATCAGACAAACAGCAGGTCTTGTAGGACTGATCCACAGTTACTGGAAGACACCTATGTTTTCTTAAGGTTAAGTAAACACCAGATTTATTAAAGTGTATAGCACCTGCTGAAGATCAGCCAGATGGAGTGAGGAAGCTGTAAACCATTATATATAGGAATATACAGTCATGTGAAAAATACTGTACACCCTCTTTGAGTTCTATGGTTTTATGTATTAGGACATAATAAAAAAAACTTCTGGTCATTAGAAGGTCTTAAAATTAGGTAAATACAATCTCAGATGAGCAACAACACACTCAGATTCCACTGTTTCATTATTTATTTAACAAAAATGAGGCAAAAATGGAAAAGCCATATGTAAAAAACAAATTCATCCAACGAATCTACAACTTGTTGAACCACTTTTAGCAGCTGTAATTTAAAGCAATATTGTGAAGCAATTAAACTTTTTCTATATAACTCTATCAGGCTCTCACATCATTCTGGAGGAATTTTGACCCAGTCTTCTTTAGGCTGAGGCTCCTTGTTGCGGGAAGCTGCTTTTTTTTCTTCCAGATTTTGCTGCGTTTTTTTTTAGCCAAAGCCAGGATATATAATTTCCATTCCTTTTGCAACCACTCCTGGGTTTGGCTCAAAAAACCGCAGCAAAATCGGCAGCAACAAAAGCTTTTCCGCTACGTGGGGCAAAAAAAAAAATCATGTTTTTTTCCGCAGTGCTTTTCTTAGAAATAATTTTGCTATGCAGACTTTATGTCACTATTATACCTGTATGGAAACTGCCTGCATTTCTGTAGGTATAATTGACATGCTGTGATTTACAAAAACGCAATGTATTTTGAAATCGTAGCATTTCCACTGATGATATTTTTGTGCAATGTGTGGATGGGATTAGCCAGAAACCCATCCACTTTGCAGATACTGTAAAATGTCGAATTTTTGCAACGTGGGGCCCTGGCCTAACAAAGATTCTTCAGTTCATTGAAGTTTGAGGACATTCATTTAAGCACAGCTGTTTCAGGGCTCAGCCACACAATTTCAATTGGGATGAGGTCTGGACTTTGAGTCTTTACTTTTTCAATCATTCTGTTTTATATTTGTCCTATTGAATGATCCAGTTTCAGCCTAACTTTAGCTGTTGACATTTGACTAAAGAATACTTTGGTACACAGAGGAGTTCATGGTCGACTCAAATATTGTAAGTTCCTGTGGCTGCAAAACAAGCCTAAATCCTCACCCCTCCACTACCATGCTTGACACTTGAAATGAAGTGTTTGCTGATATGTCGTGTTTGGTTTGAGCCAAAGGGGCACTGTGCACTATGACAAAACATCTCCACTTTGGTCTAGACTGTCCAAAGGACATTCTTCAAGCAGTCTAGAAGTTTGTTCAAATACAACTTTGCAAATGTAACCCATACTGCCATGTCCTTTTTCAGAAAGAAGAGGCTTTCTCCTGGCAATCCTTCCAAGCAAGCCATACTTTTTCAGCCTTTTTCTTTTGTACCGTCATGAATTTGAACATTTAACATGCTAAATGAGACCTGTAGAAACTTAAATGTAGCTCTTGGTAGCTCTTGGGTTTTTTGCAATTTATTCAAACATTATGTGGTCTGACCTTGTGGTGAATTGGCTGCGACGTCCACTCCTAAGAAGATTGTCAGCTGTCTTTAATGTTTTCCACTTGTAAATAATCTTACTCTCTGTAGAATTGTCCTGACCAGCAAACTAACAAAATTGCTTTTATAGAGATGGTCACACTTGCTGATCATCAATTAATCAAGGGTATTTGATTAGCAGTACCTGGCTGATACTTACCCTCTTAATTCCTAAGGAAGCAGTAAGGGGGTATGTAATATGTTTTTTCTGCATTTTGATCTAGTTTTTGTTCATGTGAGATTGTATTTACCACATTTTAAGACCTTCTAAGGACCAGATTTTTTTTATGTCCTGATACGTAAAACCATTGAATTTAAAGAGGGTGTACTTTGTCTATTATATGGTTGTAGAGCTATAATTCAATACTATATATATAGTTGTGTCACAGCTAACATTCTGGCTTCTTATGACTATCATAAGAAAAATGTTAAGTCTCTTGAAAGGCAGGAGTGAAAAAATGGAAACAAAAAACTGCTTCAATGGAAAGGGGAAAAAGGAAACTTCTCTAGAAAAATCATCTTATGGGTATAAAATATTCACAACTAAAAATGTTTTATATCCCGAACAAAATGTTGCCTTTCAATGAAATGCAGACACTGAGTAAATACAGTGACATGTGCCTCCATGAAATAAAAACAGTGCCAGTCTAAAAATCCTTCCAATTCTTTCCTATTCTCTGTTACAGTTTTTGACATTATTATTTTTAAATGTAGAAGTTTCTGGTCTCCATATGTCTGTGACTTGATGGACCAGCTCAGGGAGTGGTGTGTCAGTATATATGCCTGGATCATATCTATTCAGGAATGTGACATTACTATTTTTTAAAATAATAATAAAAAATAGGTTTAAGGGCCCATATGTATTTGCTGAGTCGTAAAAACCTGCTACATGTATAATTTTGTAGACCTGTTGGAATGTCCATTACTCTTCATGAGTCAGTAAATATAAAAACACCCTGACTGGAAGACTCAAACTCCAACAGAAGTCGAAGAGAAGCAGAAAATAGAAACAGAGAAGTAAGTTAATAATCCTTAAAGAGAGAGATGCTCTAATGAATAGTTATAACAGGGATATTACATGGTGCCTATATTTGTGCATGTTGACTTTGTTTTCATGTTCATTAACACAGCTGTATTCACATCACTTTTGGGCTCGGCCATTTATCTTGCATCTTTGAAGCATGCCCCACACATGTGCCAATAGAGTTGCATACTTCTGAGTTGACTTGTATTAACTTATGAATTCTGGCCAAATTTAGGCCAAAAGAAAACTCTTTTGACGTAGAACAAGAGCTGACAGGTAGACATAGCCTTACAAGATATGTTTTCAATCAGGTTATTTTTTTATTAGATTTTATTATACTTGTGGGATTTGTGATTCATAAAGATGGGAATTTAGCAGAGAAAGTGTCTGAATGCAATTATGTAAGGAGGATATATATCTCTAATTATAAACTGATATGAAAGAATGGTTTGCTGACATCACAATTTCCTTATTTGATTTTCTCACTATAAGAAAGTAGTGTGTACTGTGTGAGCTGCTCCACTGTAGAATATTCTGTTCTGGTGCTTGACTGAAAAATATATTTTCAGTGTTAAAGATGAAGCCTTCCATCGACAGTCTTGAGACTCTTCTTGTATTACCACAATTAATTACTTCAGAGTTCCCCGTGTATTCCATTCTCTCGATTTCAGCACATGGACATCAGATCAGTCAGTCATTTTTCTCTAGGGATTTCCCTTTGTGATGAAAGCCAATGCCTGACACATCCTCTTGATTTACTAAGGTGATTAAACATAAAGGTACTTTTTGCAAATAAAATAGTAAAACTCATTGAGGTTTAAACATTGTTTCCTTATGGTTCATAAGTTTAGCTGGTTGCCTTGAGAACAGAACACAGGCGTAACCCCAAGGCGAGACGAGAGCTAAAGGCTCATGACAAGTTTATTACATTTCCCAGTAATGTCAGGGTTCCATGATGCACAGTCTTATTCCAGCTAACCAAAAAAAAAAGTAAAAATAAAAAAAAAGTTAAAAAGTGAAGTAATACGTTAGTGTAGCACAACTTAAACGGCGTATACAAAAAAGAACAATGTTAGAAGATTCCATCAATCTTCAAAAAGGTGAAGAAATGATTGAAATAGACTTTGTCTGCTTGTGAGAATAAACGTCTGGATAGGGTATAGTCACTGTGAGCGAACAGCCATGTACACTGCTTATTTACAATTCAGAAGATTTGCACTGCTCAGGTTAGCAAAGAGGAGGAAGATTTTCATAGTTTTAAAATGAGTGAACATATTTGGGCCAGCATAAAACTGCAGGATGTTTAAGACCCATTCACACGTTATTTTTTCTGTGTCCTGCGGTGAATCAGAGCAGAATCTACACAGATTTTGGGGTGGAAGCCACCACAAAATCAGCAGAGGATTCTTCTGTGTGAATGGAGCCTTATGTTCTTATATGTCTATGCCGCAACCCAAATGAAGGAGACTGGAGGATCGGAGTAGTAGTGGCGGATGCTGTGCCACCTAGCAGGCCGAGCACGCACCCCCAGCCGCTCCAGTCCCACTCCTAGACCGGACAAAGTCGAGGGGGTCCTGCAGCACTACCGGATGGCGGTGGTAGTAGTTCTTTACCCCCGGGGCACTTCCAGTTGGAGAGGGGACCTCTTCTCCCTGAGCCGGGGTGGTGGTGTTCGGAAGGGCCCTGATGGTGAAGCAGGCACGACTCAGGAGTCAGCGGTGCAGGTAAACCAAACAACCTTTTATTAGGCAACTGGAACAATAAGGCAACAGCAGCTTTCAAATGGGGGTAGTAGTCCTGCAGTGTCCAACCCCCAGCTTTGGTTCTAGGAGGGCGCCCAAAGGTGGTATAGGCTCCACAGGATGGCTTTCCTCTCCTCCTCCTCTCTGTTTCTCCTATCCAGGTACACTGACAGGGATCTGGTTACCTGTATGCTAGGCCCGAATGCGTCTCTCCTGTCAGGGTCCTCTCCTGCTCCTCCTGGCATGGCACCAAATGAGTCCAGCAGCTTGGATAGCTTTACTCCCTTGCTCTGAGCTGTCTTCAGATGAGCCTGGGGTGGATGATATCCCTCCTGAGGCTGAGAAAGCGGCGGTTGGCCTTCAGTCCAGAGGCTGAATTTTGAAGCCAATAATGGGGTTTAGAGCTTAAGCTTGATTTCCATGATGTTACAGCAGATTGTGCTACGCTGTCCAAAAGTTAAAGTCTGATTTAAGTGAAAAAGTTGGAGCTGGAAAGCACATGCTAAAGAAGTGATATCACTGGCACACTGCAAGGTCTCCTCTAGCTGTGTATAGTACAGGTATGCATACTGCCTTATCCTTGGGGAGACTAGTAGCTGCAGATTGTCACTCTGTTGTTCATCTGTTCGCTGTTGATTTTTTCCATGCTTTCATTTCCAATGGGATATTATTTTCTCATTTTGCAAATAATGTCACAGTCTCTGGCATGAGTGTGAACACATGGAGGTTCCAGTGACATGAAGCATCCACCACGGAAAACAGGTGAGGCTGCTCTGTACAAGTACTACACTGAGGGGTTCTCAGTAGAAAAAAAAAGATCCAATTCAAGGGTCGTTTCATTGAAAAAAATTTATTTATCTTAGAACAGAATTAAGAATATTTTTAGAGCAAAAGAATGACCTTAATGATTTATTGTAATAGCTCGTATTTCCAGATTTGGTGGCTATATAATTGCTAAGTGTAAGTGTATCCAACGTAAAGGTGAATTAAGCTGTGGAAACCTTTTTTGGCCGGTGCCCCACGTTGGAAAGGCGCAGCTCTTCCCAACATGGGGCACCTCACTCCTTTTGTTTGATATGTGTATTTCTTTGTCACATTGTAATGTCTCATATTGTCTGTTCATGAGTCCTCTGATTTGTAAAGAGCTACGGAATATGTTGGCGCTATATAAATAAAGTTATTATTATTATTATTATTATTAAATGTCCCCTATTCACTTTAAATGGTCTGTGCTGCAGTTCCATATACAGCGGGTGGCTTGTGGTGCTACTATACTAGCCCCCCAATCCCAATCATTTTTGTCATGGGTTAAGGGGCAGCAGTACAAGTGATACCATAAGAAAAAAAAAAACATGTCTGAACTTTATTTAGCATTATTTCATTAAAGGGGTTTTCCTACAAATGACCTCTGGGACCCACAGCTAGCAAACTAGCAAACTCTCACTGTTCTACTCCCATTCGCTTCCATGGAAGTTACCAAAACAGCATAGCCGACCAGCAAGGACAGCCTTCTCAGCAAGGTCACAGTTAAGCAGGGCTTAGTGGAGGGGGGGAGTGAGGGCACAGAGGCTGGGGGAGAGGGGTTCAGTTTAGATGTGGGTCTCAGAGTTTGACCTGCATCTATAAGTTATTTATGACATATCCTGTGGATATGTCATAAAAACAGACACAAATAGGACATATAAACACCAGAGTAATATGGAATGCATGCATGCAGAGGTCGCAATAACACTTGAATAGATGCCTGTAAAAGCCTTATTATGCCTTGAAAAAAGTCTCCTGCATATTAATACACATGAGACTTTTCCAGCCATTTGAACACCTAGCATTTTCCACGCCGCTCATAAATGCTCATAAATGCTGCGTCTCCACTGTTTTACACAGCAGATACCTGGTGTTAATGCCCACAGGGCCCCAAATTCTGCTTCAAACTGAGTCCCCGCCTCTTACATTTCGATGTGGGAGTCGTCCGGTGCCTTTGAAGGCTCCCAGACCTATCATAGAAAAATAACTGTTGAGGCTTGTCTGTGGCCAGCCTCAATAGTTATACAGAATGGTACAAGTGATCTAATGATCACAGAATCAAACCCCCTCGGCGGGGCTAAAAAAGTAAATAAAATAAGTTTTAAAATTATATAAAAATAACCCCCTTTCCCTAGATCAAAAATAAAAATAAACAAAAACAAACAAATTAGCCATCCCAGTGTCCAAAAATCCCCAAACTCCCAAAATATTTATTCCATATGGTGAACACCATAGCAATAACAAGGATCAATATACAGTGCCTTGCGAAAGGCACGCCCCACTTTTCAGTTTTTTATTTTTTACAAAAGTTTAAAATATCCAATAAATTTTGTTCCACTTCACGATTGTGTCCCACTTGTTGTTGATTCTTCACCAAAAAATAAAAATTTTATATCCTTATGTTTGAAGCCTGAAATGTGGCAAAAGGTTGAAAAGTTCAAGGGGGCCGAATACTTTCGCAAGGCACTGTAGCTAAATCAATGTATTTGCCTTCCCAAAAAAGTGAATAAAAAGTGATCAAGACATTGGTGATCATGTGTTAACTTGGCTAGCTATACAAATGATCTTAATTGACAATTACTATGTTATAGAAGATTCACACTCCTATGTCCTATCTTTCTCTAAAAGTCAGTTCAATACTGAAAGCTTCATATCAAAGTTCCCATAATTCCCATCTAGACAATTCTAAGATTGGAAATTTTTAACCACTGTATAGTGAATTACCAATGTGTCTGATACAAAGGATTCTGACAGCACAGTCGGTAAAAGGCCTGTGTCCCTGCATGGGAGGTGAGAAAAAAATGTCTCTGTTTGGTCTACCTGCCTGTTAGGCTGGCTACATTCTTGTTAATGATTATAAATGTGTACAATACTTCACATCACTTCTCAGACACTTAACCACATCTGAAGTACAAGTGAAAGTTCTGGCATTTATTAGCTAGTTAAATAAACCTCCTTAGTGTGAACAATTCTCTAAATCTCTTACTAATCAACAAGGTGCAATTACAAAAATGATCCAACTTTTGTAGGGGTCGATGTGTAGAGAATGAAAATAGAATCCAGGGAAAAAATACATGTGGTGTCATTGCGGCAGATACAGGCTCTTGTTTGTGCAGCGGGTCAGCATAATGTACACAAGCAATAATGTACAGCAATGTGATATTGAAAACACCTAAAGGGTACCTGAGTTTTCATGAAAAGTTGAAATATGTGCAGGGTCTGGGTAGTCTGTTCTCTGACTGTATGAGTCTTCATACATGATGTCCTATCAATTTTTCTGCTGCTAAGCCTACAGTCACATCTGTGCTGAAGTCTCCATTGCAAAGAGGACTTTTTCCTCCGCCAGTTTCAGTTTTAGGCCAGAGTCCCACGTTAAAAAATGTGGTGTTTTACAGTCACAGCAAAGTGGATTCTAACGAATCCCATCCCCACTTTGTGGAAAAATACACGCAGCGGACACGATGTAATTACCAAAACCGCCTCGGTTTTGGAAATCGCAGCATGTCAATTATACCTATGGAAACCCTGGCGATTTCCCTATAGGTATAATTGAAGCAGAAATTCCACAGAGGAAACATTTGTGGACTTTCTGTCAAACGCGCTGTGGGAAAAACCGCGATGCGCTGCCGCCTCTTTTTTTCCCGCTTCTTTATTATCCCAGCAATATTACAGCTTTAACGTTTCGACCCTTACAGTGGATGTGTCTTTTTCAATCATTGCTTCAGAAAGCTCCAAATGTTGTATCTGTAATGTTGGAATAATAAAGATATACATTTTCAAAGGATGTAACTATTTTTTTTCAGATTATTAATTATTATTCTCTCAGCCAGCCCTTATGGCCTCATGCTGTAGTATACCTCAATAAGTAACCTAACTGAGTATACTCTTTGACAAAAAAAATCACTCATCCAGATAGAAATGTTGGATTGCTGCAAAACTCGGCATAAATATGCAAAGGATTACAGGTGTGGTCTGATTAGACACTGGGTCTTGCCACAAAAAGGTGACTTCTTGGTGAGAGACCACTGACTGCTAAACTTGCCTCTATGACACAATCACAGACATTTTGCCCAGTTTACAGACTTTGAGAGTTGTTTTGATGAACTGCCCGCTATCTAGCTCATTCTGACCTAGCTGTTAGGAGGTGTTGGGAGCAGTGGTCATGTGAGAGTATGCACATATGATAAACAGGTTCAGGATGGCACAGACAGACCAGCAGTAGAGAGGATTGTTTGATCCACCAATAAGCACAAGCTGCTTC
Organism: Leptodactylus fallax; assembly: GCA_947044405.1. Lineage (NCBI taxonomy): Eukaryota > Metazoa > Chordata > Amphibia > Anura > Leptodactylidae > Leptodactylus > Leptodactylus fallax. The sequence continues at coordinate 3,984,605 of CAMRHE010000083.1, forward strand.
CACGGTCCACCATCCAGACCCAGGTGCACCTTCATTATACGCCCTGTCTCTGTTCAGACCATTTCTAGGTGCTTAGCAGAAGGAAATTTGGTGTGAGAGCACCCATTATGCCAGCCAGTGACAGCTTGTTTTTCAGTGGTGTCATGAACAAGAAACCTGAACTGTTTACGCACTGGAATTGTATCACCATTAGTGACAAATCCAGATTGTGTATGGGATTTGCTTCAATCCTGCCTTTGCTGTGGAGTGACACACTGCCCTAACTGTTGGTGTGATGATCTGGGGATCCATCACATATGACAATCGATCACCCCTAGTACGCAATTGTTTCCCAGAAATGTCTCCATCAGATTGCAACGTGATTTATCACTAATTGAGCATTTATGGCACAAGCTTCAGCAACCTACAAATGTGTAGGATCTACAGGCCCAGCTGCAACATCTGTGTGCAAATGTACTGCAGATTATCATATGGAACTTGTATGCTCCATGCCTGACCGTATCTCATTTTGTATCCAGGCTTGAGGATAGAGGCTCCTTTGAATTGTACATTTTTCCCCAATAAACTTATCCTTTTTCTTTAATATTGCAATCACTTCCATGTATCATCATTACATTCACACACATTTCATTTGATTCGAACTCCTTCTTGGTGCAATACTTTTTTTTCACATAGAGTATATATTCAGCCAGTTCTCACTACCAGGTTTTATTTGGTTCATGGCAAATAATACTTGTGTGCACAATACAATACTACAAGATGGAGGCACTTAATTTTATCGCAGATCTTGGTTCAAATGATGCTGCCTGTTCCATTATTAAGAACCATTAGAATAACAGGTATGTATTAGGCAATAACTGTACTTCTTTGGTTCATCAAGGTGAATCCATACTTTTTGGCGTAAAAAGAATTATTATTCTTAAAAGCCTCCATCAATGTTTTCAATAAGGAGTATGTTGCTGAGGGGATAATTCTTAAGAAAGAGCCTCTGGTCACTCCAACTTTCATGCCTTTGATTTTTTTCTAGATGCTCCACATTCATTTCTTAAAGTGTCAACTATGAGATTTGATATAGAATCCCTTCTAACAGACAGCATAATCCTTCTGGCCTCATCTGTACTTTATGACAAAAGTTCATATAAGGTTCTGCAAATCTCTCATCTTTGCAGCATTCATTCCATGGTTCTGTTCTGTCATAGGAACAGAAAAACAAAATGGATGCTAGAGATGGATCTGTTAAATGCAGGACACCAATGGAGAATGACAGATCCCATTAATTATAAAGGGGTCTATCAGCTTTTCCTTTTGGTCTGTCATTTTCCTGAACAAAATATTGAAACTTGTAGGACTTTTTCCAAGGATTCTGCACTGGAGGCTCGTCGTGGAACCTCCAATGCAGATACAATCTCATCTTCCTTTGTAAAGAACTTTGTGCAGTGCTGTGGTCCTGATACGACTGCTGATGGGTGGGGTAATGTCTCCATCAACTGCCAGCAATGCACAGTAAAATCCATAGCACCCACTCTCTCACAGGGCATAATTTAATGAGATCATATCTGGCCCTCCTGGCTGCCTTTGCCAGTGCGCGCCAATGCCGCTGCCAGTCAAAAGCCAATATACACTCTCTTTTGCCATTCACATGACGGTGTCCTCACTTTCTCACTTCACCCTGGGCAGAGAAGTCACCATAAATGTAGTGACTGTATTGTAAACTAGATGTACAATCTATTGTAATAGTGGTGCCCATATTAATTACTGTGTAGACTGCTATAACTGTCCTAGCATAGACAGCTAGGACAGAAGATACAGGAGGACAAAAGAGTATGGGAATAGATGTCAACTTTTCATAAATGAGTAGTACATGTGAATGTATGAAACTGTACACTATATATTATTAAAAAATAATCTTTCCTTCACTTAGCAGTCTGTTTTCCTCATCCTTCCTTGCATGTGAATCCAGCCTCACACCAATGTTGTCTATGGATCAGGAAGTAAATGATATATTACCTCACTGATTTAAAACAAAAAAAACCACAAAAAAGTTTTAAATCAGTAACTGATTCCCTAATACCTCTCTGTATCACTAAGGCTGGATTCACACTAGCGCTCGCTGCCCATTCGGGCATTCTGTCCATCATTCCACTTAAAAAATGCGGAGGGAAAAATCCTGCTTGCTTGTCTCCTAAGGGAGATGTGTCCTTTCTCCTTCCCCAGGCTGAAAGATATGTCTGTTAGGATAAGGCCCCACATAGTGGGCCACAGGGATAAAGCACTGCGTTTTTTCCGGAACAGCTTTTCAAAGAAAGTCCACAGAGTTTTCCTCTTTCTGCTTTAATTATACCTATAGGGAAACACTAGTGTTTCCATAGGTATAATTGACATGCTGCAATTTCCAAAAACTCAACGGTTTTGAAAATCACAGCATTCCCACTGTGCATATTTTTCTCCAATGTGTGGATGGGATTCGCTAGGGACTGTAAAACACAGTGTTTTTTGCCATGTGGGGCCGCGGTCTTAAGGGCTCTTCCAGGTTGATGTCTCTGGTTATTATCACTGTGACCTCTCCACCCAGGGCTCATGATTGGTTGAGAGTCAGGTGATGACACCAGAAGCCCTTCTAGGTCACAGAGCATGTACTCCCCACTCTGTAGGTAAGTCTACAATAGATTTAGTTTCATAAGAAACCAAAACTTTAGCAAAATTTGATTTGAGTCCAGTTTGTTATAAACAGATTGGCTCAATCGCCCAATTCTGTTTTAGAGTACCACCAATTCTAAATCAAATTTTTATAAATGAATAGTATTAGGTGTGGCATTGCAACTATCCAATGGCAGATTTTTAGAAAAAAATGTGAAAATAGGAATGGGTTTTCATAAAGAAGGTGTCTTTTCTCCTCTTTCACTGTATAACAACCTGGAAAGTGGCTGGTTTGGAGAAGGAAGGAAAGCGTAGGTTCCATTCTATCTAGTAGGGCAGTCCAAGGCTTGGATTGCTTAATGAACTTCATTAGGTGTCAGCTCAGAAGACCCCTGAAGAAAGGAGATCATTACTCAGGGTGATCTGAGAATGGCCTAAATAAAATAAACAACTGTGTCATTTACATTTACGCCATTTAGTGGTCACGCTAAGTAAAGTGTTAATTGTACTGTATAGTTCATAATGGTTATGGTGATGCCAAATATGTCTATGTTACTTGCTATATTTTGTACCAGCCATTTAATATACTGTACGGGTTAATTGTAATTTACTTTCTTACCCAGGATCACACATAATGATGAAGCATATATGGCAGCCACTTTGCTGGCTGAGTGACTGGCTCCTTTACTCTCAATGGGATTTTTTTTCTCTTACTGTAATAGTAATAGTAAGCATACAGTGTCTGCTATTGAGATTAATGGAGACAGTAGCTCAAGCAATAGAGTTACTGCTTTCCATACATCAGCATTAGGTGTGATCCTGGGATTAAGCCTAATGAAAAAATACATATTTATTGATATTCACTGCACTGAGTTGACATCACAGTGCAGTCATGAAAGTGTATATTGATCGGGTGAAGGGGCCTTTTTGTGAGATGATAGCAGCTCAGCACAGCATCACCAGCACAGTTTTATTGAAAAAAAACCACAAAATAGTGGTACTGCTACTGAATTATAGGAGAGGCCTCTGGAACAGGGACTAGTTACATTTATTTAATTTGGACAGATTGCTATAGGTAGAGAGATCATTGGAGGGGGAGGGGGAACAAGCACTGCTGCACTGTGCTGTGACTGTCTCAGGCTACATTCACACTACAGTGCAGTGCACTCGGCCATGAAAAATTACTTGAGTCAATTATATGAGTCTAGTACATGAGCGTATTGAGGGGACCGTGAAATCGGGCCGAAAAAGAGCATGTTCTATTTTTTTTCGGATCATTCCCAGAGACTGTTAAAGCAACAGTTGTATGAATAGACCCATTCAAGTCTATGGAGCTGTGTGAATGAGCCCTTACATATAGTATGACTGGCTGGGTCACCCTTTGTTCTTACATGCCAGTTAGGGCACATTAACCTGGAAGCATTTATTTCTTGCAGTGCCAATTAGATATGTGCCCATTAGGTAGGGCAGATTTACAAGGAAATTGTTATACTGTTCTCCACACTCTACTTCTTGTACTGTAATGCTAGTTAGTTACATGCCAGTTAGGTAAGGTACAGATATCAGAAAATTTTGATACTGTCATCCAGACATTTATCTCTTGCAGTGCCAGTTATTTACATGCCAATTTGGTAGGGTACATTTACCAGTAAATCTTGATAATGTTGTTTGCACATCTATTTCTTGCAGTGCCATTCCTTTTTAAGTTAGAAGCCACCACTCCTCATGTACAGCTTCAGCAACTGAACCAAGAATGATGGCAAGTGAGTGCAGATGAGTCTAGATAAGTCACAGCCCCTGGTTACTGGCTGCAGTGCCAAGAAACAGTTTCCTCTCCATGTGCTAGTTGGTCTCTTTGTTCAGCCACACATCTGAGATACAGGTGTAGGATGAAGGGCAAATGCACACGGTGCTGGTTATTCTCTTATGTGAGCGAGAACACCAGGGGAGCTTTGATCATGATAACCCTTCAGAGACTCTGCTACACTAAACTAAACTACAATATGTCACCAAAGAAATAAAGAAGGGCTGACTGTACCCTTCCTATGCAAATTAAAGCCTTCTGCATTGGATGATTTCTGGTTATCAATGCACATAGCAGCTAGAGAACAATATCGCCATCTGCATGACACATGTGACACTGCAGATGGATAAATCATGCTGGTGCTCAGCTGAGTCCTGACAGAGACTGATATAAATAGAAACTAGCTTTAGAGCCACATGTTACATAAATCTAGGATATATGTAAAATGCAAACTTCTGCATTTAACTTCCTACACTGAAGGCTGAGGAAGATTGATCATGTGTTGTTGGAATAATGAGGGTATTCTTTCTGTCTGCACAGAATTAACAGCATATCAGAGCTCACTGGTTATGGGAAAACAGAGCACACTGCTTCTCCGTTTTAAACAATTTCTTGAGCATCATCTTTTCAGGATTCTCATTAATGTGCATATCTAACGGAGATCAATGTAATAGGATTTAGTCATAGTGACAGGTTCAATTTAATGTACTGTTTTCTCGCTGGAAGAGTTAATACCAATAATAGGTGACTACTACAAAAAATGTCATAACTAAACAGTTTTCCAGAAAAAAACCCCCAAAAAACATTTATTTAATCAACCAGGTACACAGAGAATATGTTGACCAGGCAGTTTGTGCTTCCGAAAGGAGTCACAACTGTTAAGATCCCTTGATGACTGGTTATGTGTGATGTAATGCAGAACACCTTCAAGAGGAAGCCTGCTATTTAACCATTTCCCAGGGTGGGTCTAAGTTCTCAGGGATTAACTTGTCATATTACGGTCATAAAGAGCTGCGTAAATATTTCATGTGACCATCAATATTTCCTTTAGGTGCTAAACCTGAAACTTGGGTTTGTAGCAACTTTAATAATTATATTAGGTAACTAAATAGTGGGGTCTATGGAGCTGGAAAGATCCAACAAGTGAGGCCTCCTCAGAGCTTACTTTTTATATTGATGTATGCCCTTTAACCCAGAGGTTCAATCAAATGATGAAACTCCTACTAATGTAACTATGTTTGTGTAAATATACAGACAGATTATATCAAGGGGAAATTTACTACACGTCATTTTTCTAGCATGCAAAAAATCACAAATTTTAGAGCAAGTCTTATTTGCAAATTTTGGCTGTTTTTGCTCTGCTGTCTGTACCTCTCTGAAAAGTGGCAAGGCTTAGTGCAATGACCCTCTTGGAGGAAGTCCAGGAGGTTGGGAGTAGTAATCTCTGTAGTCATGGTGGAAAGGATCTCTACCAGAACCTCCAGCATTCCAGCAATGCAGAAGGAAGCCTGCAGTTTTATGATGGCGGTTGTAGTATTCTCCCGGGGCACATCCTAATGTTTAACCTCCCTGCACTTGATGATGGTTGAAGAGCCCTTGATAGTAAGTGCAGGATTGAGTCTCACGAGATGGTGTTGTACATAGCCAAAGCTCATTTTTTACCAAATGAAAACCCACTTACTATGTGGTGGAAGAACAATCCACTGAGTTGGAGCTAAGGTCTTGTGGTAGTACTTCCAAGTCAGTCAATGCCTCCCTTGCAGGAGCAATCTTCCCTTTGAATAGTGTGCTCTAAGTCTCACTCTCTCTATACGCCAAGGTGTTTCCATTGCCCTGGCTGCAGGTGCAGATAAAAAAGGGTGTTCTATCTGACCTGAGGTTAACAGGCAGGGATGTATCTATGAGATGTATGTAATGATTACCCTTAGAGATGAGCAAATCAAAGCTGATGAAGTGGAATTCGATCCGAATTTCAGGAAATATTCGATTTGCATCGAATCCGGATTTCCTCATGCTTCATGCTAACAAATCACATTTTTTCATAAAAAGGCTGCTGCACGTTGGGACATGGGGCAAGGAACTCTGGGAACACGGGATCACCCACAATGCCATGCGTGCAGCCAATCAGCAGCCAGCCCTGTGATGTCACAGCCCTTCAACCCCTTTGCGACTGCCCACGGCATCAGGAGCGGGTATTAGCTGTAACTGACAGCTAACACCCTGCTCCATAAAGAACGGTCGGAGCACAGCTCCGATTGCGGGTTTTAACCCCTTGGATGCCGCGGTTCCGCCATGCTACATGTCCCCCTCAGCACCCCCCCATGGCTAAATCGGGGGGTGCAGACATGCATCTTCTGCAGCCCAGGGTCTGACCAATGACCCCGGGCTCCTAGTAGCCCTCAGTACCTGGTTGATCCGCCCCAGAAGTGAGGAAGTCAGCCTATGTGTCTGCAAAGGCTGACTTCCTCTATTGACTGCAATACATGTGTATTGCAGTCTATAGTGCTGAACCAGCAATCAGTGCATCGCTGGTTCAGGTCCCCTAGTGGGACATCACTAAAAACCACTGCAAGGCACAGTGTTCTACACCACTATACAGGCTCTCTGCAGACAGGAAATAGCTCTTTTTTAACACGATTCACCGTGATTATCGGATCGAAACGAATCATATCGGAAAAATCGGCAAAGCTGTCAAATCGAATTTTTTAAAAAGTCGCTCATTTCTAATTACCCTCACTGTCTCTACTTGCACACAACTTCCACACAATGTACAGAGATTTATCTCAGTTCCTCATTGCAGAACGGCATGCTGAGGGCCAGCCTAACGAGAGACTCTAGCTTGCTCTCCTTCTAACTCAGGGAGCACAAACCTCCTTACACTTCTACCTGCTACTCACCCAGGAAGGAAGAGACTAACTGACCCCTCACTAGAGGTTCCTCAGTCAAGGGTTGTAGCATAACCTTATACTGACAAGCAAAAGGGTAACAATGATTTGATCTTTTGACTTTCAGGCTCCATATCTCACCATCCACTACAGCTTCGAACATGAGACTACCGCCATTTTATAGACAGTCATCTTGGCTATCTCATACATAAATTTGACTTGCAACTATTGTTATGCAGATTCTTGTTATATAACTGGATTGTTACGGTTTTGCTCCTAAAAATCTAAATTTTATTATTTTGTAAATCCACCTTGGACTTTCAAAACTGCCTGAATCCTTCTGGGCATGCTCTCGATCAGATTGAAGCATATCTTGACCAAAATCTGATCCCAGGTCTCTGCTACACATTCCCAATGTTCGTGCATACTGGTCGACTCACTTGGGTACAAATACAGCATATTCTTCAACTCTACCCACTAAGTTTTCAATTGGATTGAGGTATGGGGACTGTGAGGGCCAATCCAGCACCTCCACTTCATTGTCATTGAAACATTTCTTAACAACTCTTTCTAATCTCGACAGATGCTTTGGGTCATTGTTCTGCATTGAGTAACTCATCTTGTAGAATACTCATATATAGCTCAGCATTGAGACCACCATCAATCCTGGTCAAGTATCCAATGCCTTTGGCTGTGAAACAACCCCATATCATCAGGCTTCCTCCACCAAACTTGACAATTCCATCAATTTCTCGATCTGCTAACCACCTTTTCCCTTGTTTCTTCTGGATCCTTTTGCACCCATTAAAGCCCAGTCTATTGACTTTCATCTCATCGCTCCAAATCACCAGTTTCCAATCTTCTACTGTCCACTTTTTGTACTTTTTTGCAAACTCGGGCCGACGATTCTTATGACAATGTTTCACCCTTTTTCGGGCAACCATTCCAAACTTGTGTAACACGCATGGCACAGTGACTGCATGGACGTCTGTGATCTCACTCTTATGAAGCATACGAGCCAGCTCCACTGCTGTGTTTGTCGCGCCAGAACTTATAGACCTTGTGATGCGCTGACTTGTTAACGGCAATATTTTGCCTGGACATCCACCTCTTGGCTTTTGAATGGATGGACGGACTTCATGTCATATTCTTCCAAACGTCATGGCACTCACATGATGCAGTTTGGCAATTTTCTTTGAGACCCTCATTCCTGCATGGTACAGGCCTGTGTCAGTGACTGCAACCCTCATTCCTGCATGTCCGACTTTGTTTCCGACGAAAAAAAACGGCTTTGTGGTGCAGAGGGTGTAAGCGCATTGCTTTAAAAACCCATAGAAGTGAATGGGTTTTTAAGCAAAGCATCACAAACCTTTCTCTATCCAGTCCCTATCCAGTTTTCCGACGTTTAGGTCGGATTCACAGCGGACGGAGTGCCGACGCAAGTGTGAACCCACCCTCAGTTGTTTTATGAGTAGCCAATTTCACCTGTCAGTATGTTTTTGGCATGTGGGAGGAAAGCAGAGTACATGCAATCATGGGGAGAACATACAAACTCCATGCAAATGTTTATGGAGCACATACAGGTTATGTTCTTTACTTTTAAACCTACGTTGGAAAATGGCAGACAAAATCTAAGGAGTTTACTATGGGAACACTGACAATGTTTGCTAGATTAGTGCTTATTCAGAAGTGTCTGGGCAAGACGTAAAAGTGTTGTTTAAAAAACCCCCCAAAAAAATTATATTAAAAAAATAAAAAAACAAGTATCTTGGCATTTGGCCAGGTTCCAAATATTTTAGGCAGAAAAATCAAACTCATATATGAGACACAAAAGAACAGAAGCAAAGTTTAGATTAGATTGCAACAACACTGGATGTTGTGAAAATACAACTGTGCTCATTTTCTTAAGACGTGTGCTGTGCCTAGGCTGGTTTTTATTACCATTGTCTTTTTCTTTATTGAATCACTCTGAAATTATAACTTATGACGATGACGAACCTAGTTAATGAACACACGCTCACATGGCCTTTTCCTCTAACCTGTTCTCTTCCCTGCTGCAATGGTGCAGTTCTACAGGATGGGTAAAGGGTTCAGGAGGCACAGTACTTCTCTGTGCTCAGAGTCCTTCACTCACATAGATGCTATTATATTTATCTGGCCCCACATCTCGGACTTAATATTTTTTTTAGCAGCGGACTAAATATTTTTAACATATGCAAACATGCATGAGTTAAGCTGCTACAGGTTCTGTGTACCAAGGCTGGGACAATGTCAGCTTTCTCTTCTGAAAGCATCTGCTGTCACTATCACTGTTGCTCCTTTCATTTGCAAGTTGGAATCATTTTGAGTGTCGTTTATGCTTTGACTAGTTCTAGAGATTCTTGTCTATGAATTTCAGTATTGGAGCACGCTCCACACCTGCTATTCTGAGAATGTTATTGAAATATTGCCCAAAATTATTTTACAGCTTAATAGGCATGGCTTTTGTCTAAGGCTAAGTTCACATCTGTGCCGGAGTCTCCGCTGGAAATCGAAAGAGAGAAAAGTCCTGCAGGGAGGACTTTTCTCTCTACTGGTTTCAGTATAAAAACGTGGGTAACCGCTGTTTTAGTGGTCTTGTTCTCTTGTCGTTCAGGTCCCCTAGCAGATCCAAACGACGGAGAGATGGGCGCAGATGTGAACGAAGTGTTAACTTTAGCTTAAGGCTGAGGCCCCACGTTGTGGAAACGCAGCATTTTTTGTTGCAGATTTTGTTGCGATTTTTTGAGCCAAAGCCAAGAATGGCTACAAAAGAAATGGGAAATATATAGGAAGTTCTTATATTTCTCCCTTCTGCTAAATCCACTCCTGACTTTGGCTCAAAGAATGCAACAAAATCTGCAGAAAAAAAAGCTGCATTTCTGCAATGTGGGGCCTAAAGAGGACATTTCATCAGCTCCAACAACAAGGTGGTGAGTCACACCCAATTGCCTGCTCCTGCCTGGCAACATCCACTTCACATTAGAAAGTCTAGTTAGCAAATCGAGCACCAAAACTAACTACAGTATACACACTGCTCGGGAATGGTGGGAACTAGAGTATAAATTCCAACTTTATTGGACTCAGTGGAGCAGCACCTATTAAATGATTCAACAAGTTGGATTTGGCTGAGGTGGGAGAAGGTCCTCTTTACATCATAGCATATTTGGGGAATTTATCAAACAATTTGCTTGTAGCAGCTGTAGATTACATTGTATGGCTTATAGACAGTTTAGGATACGCCAAATTTATTAAGAGACATACTTTATTTAAATAAATTTGATGCAAGGTACTCCAGTGCACTTCTGTTTAAAGCTGGTTGCACACGATAGTGTGCTAACCAGCTGTCGTGAATGAACGGCACGGGCGGCACACAGGAGACACATAGATGTCACCCGTGTGCCGCCCATTCACCAGTCATGCTTCCGTGGTCCCTTTCATTCAATGAATAGGAGCTGCGGAAGCAGGGCTGCAGAATCAGACTGGAATAGGACCTGTTCCATATTTTGCGTCCTGGACTGTTGGCCTGCACACGTGACCGTTTTAATTCATGGTCATGTGTACGGGCCTATAAAAATGAATTGGTCAGTGTGCTATCCTGTCAGTGTGACAGGTGAGGCTCAATCCCAGGCCTCAGCAGTCCCCTTGGGTGCTGACATCATTTAGAAGTCTGAAAGATGCACAAAGAGGAATGGGACCTGTATTTGATACCACAATGGAGCCTGGTAGAGGTGAGTACGATTGTTATGTTTACACACTTCACATGGGCCTCCACTTACTATACTCCAGGGTCCAAGGAGACCCCAGAGTACAAAAGGTTTGAGTTCATCTGAAAAATTTGTAAAAAATTTTTTTAACAAACCTGGCTCTTCATGAACTGGTTTGCTCATCCCTACTAGACATGTATTTGTTCTAACCTTTGCAACTTCTTCAAATATTTTAGTTACCTGCCTTTTGATCTAGTCCAGGCTTTATTGCATTGTGTCCCACGGCCGTCATTACTCTTCTTTGTGCATAACTTGACTTTTTTAGCTATTAACTAATATGACCAATTGTTATAGTATAGCAATTTTTTTACCTGAATAGTATATGTGTACATGCTCCACTCTCTGGTTCCTTCTTAGGCCTAGTTCTTAGGACTTAGAGCTTCCAAAATGATATATAGCTTACATTGTCCTTTACCAAACACATGTATTTCTCAATGCAGACAGTCAAATATCTCAAACAAACAGTGGGTAATATCCACAGTGTGAGGTCAAAATCTGTATACTCCTTGGGTAAATACTTACAATGGCTTTTGTTTGACCAGTACCTTCCAGTCCAACACATGCTTGTCAATCCTCTACAACAAATAATACTGTATGAAAAAATACAAGTATCTATGGCATGGATTGCTTCTTGACAGTGGTATGGTCACCATCTGGCCTCAGTGTGCTCATCCTAAGTCTCTGAGAATTTAGTGCAATGGGAAGAGGATGCATGCCAACTAGTTTGTATTGGCCCTTTCCTTTAAAGTTCAGATATTCAAGCATATTTTCGAACAGGAATACAGTACTTATGTGGTGTTGGTTTGTATATTTCCCAAGTGACATTTTGCTTGGTAGTCCCAATTGTCAACTTCACTATGGTATAGATCAGTGGTTGTCAGTTAGCAGCTATCAACCAGTAGACCACAATGCTTTAAGAAGGCAGAAGACATTGCAACTGATCAAGTAGAAAAAGTAATTGTGACTGCAATAATTTTTAGGGGGCCCAGAACATCTGAAATAGGTTATAAAAAAAAATCACATGCCTTTAGATTACATAAATGACAAAATGTACAACCCTATACAAAAATGTTTAGATCCTCAAAAAATATGACAGGCTTACGCTAAACATTTATGGTGGAAATTACTATGACGAGCATTTGACATGCTGATCTTAGTGGAAACTGACCTAAAGGAAGATGTGACAAATTTATTAAGAGGCATAGTTTCTTTCACCTGTCTGTGCAGCAGAAGGTAAAAGCTGTTGTAGATTTTACTATAATTTACACAGTTTCTGGTGTAAATTATAGTAAATTTGTCAGGCTGCCACTCCTGCTAATATAGTGTCACAGTGGGAGTACTACAAAAGACAAGTCATTTACTTTGCTTCATGTTTATTTAAACAGCCATGTATTATCATATTGGCACAACTTTATAAGTAATGTGCCTTTAATCGGAAAAAACATTGAGTTGTGAGTTACACTGACAAGCAAAAGGGCAACGATGTTTTGGCTTTGACTTTCAGGCTGCATATCTCACCATCCACTACAGGTTCGAACGTGAGACTACCATCATTTTATAGACAATCATTATAAATTTGACTTGCAACTATTAAGCATATGATTCTTGTCATGTAACTGCACTGTTACTGTTTTGCTCCTGGTGGTGGTATAATCTTTTTCTTCTTGTATACTACAAATTACATCCTGTTGTCCAGAGCTTGTTAAGGGAAGACATACATCTCCCCCATCCTTTGGTTCCTTACCAGGATCATTTCTCCTGGGCCCCACAAGAAATATATTTTTGCTAGATATGTGGCAATCGTCATGCCTTAATATTCAGATTCTAATTGCCTGAGGAAGGGCTCTCGCAGCCCGAAACATTGCTCTAGGCTCTTAAAATATCTACACCCTGTATGATATGATATATTGCTCTAACATGAAATAAAATAAAACTTACAAGCAAGCTCAACTACCTGGAGTGTTGAACATCCTTTAAAACAAATTACAACCTGGGCTCACATTCCCTAATAGCTCAGTGTGTTATTAGGTCGATTCCCAAGTGAAAGGTCACTGTCTCAAATCGAGAAGATTTCCCAAGAAAAGAGAAACAGCATCATCGAGCTCATGAGGGTTGCAGTCTTATGCAGATACAGGCCTGTGTCATGACTCTCTGGGATTCAAAGGGTTGTTGATTACAGATCCCAGGAACCACATCCCCCAAGCCTGTAACCAAATTGCTGATAACAGACAGGAACCATGATATGTGAGTAAATATTAATACAATAAATCTATATCTGGGTCTCGAATCATCACACCTCCCCTTTTTAGAGCGTGCACGGAGAAAGGCAGATCCGGAGATCACCTTCCGCAGGCACCTCGGTGGCCTCACCCCGCCAGGACCTGCTTTGGTCCCTGACCTGATTCCAGGCACACTGATACCCTTTTCCTATCCAGTCTGAGTGGAGACACTTGACTACACCTGACTATCTCCTGCTTGCTCTGGGTCCCTACCCTGAGTGCTGGCGTCCCTCAGATCCATACTCGCAACCGTAGGTCTTTGAGGTACCAGTTCAGAGACCCCACCCTGGTGGTCTCTCAGGGTCTCTCCTGCACTAGCTGCTAGTTGGGGAGAGTTCTAGGGGATTCCGCACCTCCCCCTTTGCTTCCATACTTGGGGACAACTCTGGTATTGGCACAGGTCTAACCGGACCCTGTACTCCCTCCCAGACACATTGCCCCCCTGGGCCTACACCCCTTAGGTCTCGGGGGTTCCTCACCTCCCCCTGAGCCTCCTCACATGGGGACACCTCTGGTTCTGGCACAGGTCTAACTGGACCCTGTCCTCCCTACCAGACACATTGTCCCCTTGGGCCTACACCCCTTAGGTCTCGGGGGTTCCTCACCTCCCCCTGAGCCTCCTCACATGGGGACACCTCTGGTTCTGGCACAGGTCTAACTGGACCCTGTCCTCCCTGCCAGACACATTGTCCCCTTGGGCCTACACCCCTTAGGTCTCGGGGGTTCCTCACCTCCCCCTGAGCCTCCTCACATGGGGACACCTCTGGTTCTGGCACAGGTCTAACTGGACCCTGTCCTCCCTACCAGACACATTGTCCCCTTGGGCCTACACCCCTTAGGTCTCGGGGGTTTCTCACCTCCCTCTGAGCCTCCTCACATGGGGACACCTCTGGTTCTGGCACAGGTCTAACTGGACCCTGTCCTCCCTACCAGACACATTGTCCCCTTGGGCCTACACCCCTTAGGTCTCGGGGGTTCCTCACCTCCCCCTGAGCCTCCTCACATGGGGACACCTCTGGTTCTGGCACAGGTCTAACCGGACCCTGTCCTCCCTCCCAGACACATTGTCCCCCTGGGCCTACACCCCTTTCCTCCTGTACTTGGGTGCTTGATGGGGATACCTTGGGCAAATGACAGAGATCATATTCCCCCAAACCATGCCCCCACAATACATTGACAGATAATACACTTGACATACCCCCTTCTTGGATCCCACCCCCAGCACCCCAGGCCATATGCACTTGGACCACGGGTACTCCTGGAATAGAATTAGACAGAAGAGACGTGCATGACTCATACCTCCCGGTCTCCTCCGGCTTCAAGGTGGTGAGGCTAGTCACAGCAGTCTCAGTACCGACTCCCAGTGGTATTGGGAACAGCTCAAGGGTCGGAACACCCTCCACCCTTTTAGCACTCTGGCTGCGGGTTAACGCCACAATACCAACAGTCCGTACCTCACCTGGATCGGCCTTGAGATCCCCGTGGTCTACCTGACCACCTGGCACATGGGCAGCAGTTGAGCGCTGATCTGAGGCACTGGGCGAAGTGGTTGAAGTCACTTCCAGTGTCTCAGAGGAGCTACCCTGTACATTTTCACAACAAGCACAGGCAATTACATTGACAGAACATTCATTAGCAATTGTTAATTCACACCGAGCTTCAGTGAGGTCTGGGGTAGACATGGTCACAAGCTGGGAGGGAGAAGCCCCCGCAGATGTGGGCGTGTCTACAGACCAGGTCTCACTAGCTCCTGGCACAGGAGTAAACAAAACATCATTAGCCTTTTCGCTGAGCTGGGATGCAGGCAGCTCATTAGCATTTTCCCTGTTCTCAGCTGAAGGCAACTCATCAGCATTTACACTGACTGCCATGGGAAGCATCTCAGAGGGGGGGTTAGAGGACCCCTCTGCAGATATGACAGGTTGGGGCAAGTTATCACAATTAACATTGTCATTATTCATAAACAGTTTATCACAGTAAGTTGGGGCACCCCCACCCCATATTGGGACACTATAGGTCCTAAATCCGTACCCAACAGTATGTTAGCAGGCAAATCAGTCATTAGTCCCACAGTCCGCATTCTTTTTCCCGCACCCCAGTCCAGATGGACATAAGCCATGGGTACAGTGAAGCTTTCCTGTCCAATTCCCCTCAGGGTTAGAGTTTTCCTGGGCATAATACTGTCCAGGAGAACAAATCCGGTTGCACCAGAGTAACATCCGCCCCAGTGTCCTGAAATCCCATGACCACTTTATCCCCCACAATCACCAGCTGATGGATGGCTTTGGGTTGGGCCCCCACCCTCCCAACCAAATACACAGATGAGCCACCTGCTGTGGCTTGGGAAGCAGGGAGGTTCTTAGGGCGGTTGGGGCACTCCGCCTTGAAATGTCCTGGCTGGTTACAGGCATGGCACCGCCGGACCACTCCTTGGGGTTGAAGGTGGTCGCCAGGGCGTCCAGAGTTCTTGGGACAGGGGAAGGACCACCTGGGGCATAGTTTGTGTCACCCAACCTGAAGACAAACGGCTGTGGAGAACTCCGGCCTGGCCTCTCTTTCCAACTTGAGGGTCTCTGCAGCGTTGCTCCTCCCTTGGTCTCAGGCGTCTGTTGGCAACATAGGAGTCAGCGATCTGTGCCGCTTGGTCTGCTGTCTTGAGTTCACGGTCACACACAAACTGGCAGACATCCAGAGGACAAACCTGGAGGAACTGGTCTTTTATCATAAGGTCCTCAAGCTCCTCAAACCTGGTAACAGTAATTCCTCTGATCCATTGCCAGAATGTAGTCCATAAATCGCCCACAACATCCGCATAGCTGCCAGTGGGATTCTGCTTTATATACCGGAGTGAGGTTATACTTTTTGATGAGGGCCTCCTTAATAATGTCATAGTCCCCATCCCATTCAAGTTAGGTCCCCAAAGACTTCCAGGGCTTTGCCCCTTAACCCTGGAGTCAGATACTGGGTCCACTGCACACGGGGCACATGGTGTTGCCGGTGGGTTGTTTCAAACCCCCGCAGAAAAACGTCCAAGTCACCATCCTTCTCCAGGACAGGGAAGCTTTCCTGGCGAGGCCTCTGTGCACGAACATCCTGGTTCTGGGAAGAGCTGCTAGCCCATCTCCAATTGATGCTCCCGCTCAGCCTGATGCTCTGCAGCAGCAGCTTCCCTCTCCGCCTGTCGCTCTGAAGCAGTGGCCCGACGCTCTGCAGCTTGCCTCTCCGCCTGTTGATATTGGAGGATCAACCGTAGGCGAGTGTCAAAGTCACTGGGGCCTAGCTGCTGTAAGGCCAGTTGCAAAGAAAAGTCCATTCCTCCCAGAGGGCTTGGGTTGCTCGTCCCTCCAGGCAGGGCCAGCCACTGAACTTTCTGGAGTGGCCATGATGCCTTGTCTCTGCACCTCAGGACTTTGCTCCGCCTCCTGCATGGCTGTGGCACCTTCCATATCAGCCATCTGTTGAAGCTCTCTGCTTCTGCTCCTCAGACCCCCAGCCATCCGCTGGAAGCCGTTGCCAAATAAAAGATAGGATAGAAAAACAGAGGGAAAATGAAGGGAACAGCACCGTGCCAAACTTTCACCGTATCTTATAGCTTGCCCTAGTACCGATTTTGCCGCAAATCCCCAGCATCTGAGTGATACCACACACACAAACGCTGTTTATCCTCTATCCCACAACACTGCCACCAATCTCGTCCTACCGGTACCCACTTCCGGTACACCTGAGATCACTTCAATTACCTCACACCCACCTCCAGTGAGTGTTCTGGGCGCTAAGGATAATACGAAAGGTGATCCTTTTAAATTTTATATATTTATTAACCCCTAAACGGGTCGGCACTAGACACTTAACACATACAGAGAATACATGTAGCGATTAGAAAGCAAATACAAGTGGAATGCAACATGACACGGTGCACAAAATAAAAATGGGAGATAACAGAAAGAAAAGAATATGTTACCAACACAAGTCTGTGATTGGGTCTCTGGCTCCAGGGTGATGTAGCTGATGAGTTCAGGGCACGTATCTTATAAAGTCCAATAGCAGATGAATTTCAGCAGAGCAAAAGGCAGAAGACAATTTCTACAACAAATAGTCCATTTCTCTGAGCCCATGTGCTGGCTTAGTGTACAGTCTTGAGCAAAGCATGTGTTTCCTACATGCGGTTATACCTCTTCAGGTTAACAAAATGAAATCAAGCCTCACTGCTAAGCCATATGGAGAGCACATGGTAGGAGTCTCCAACTTGACCTCCCCTTCAGGAACCGCACATGACAAAGGACAAAAGAGAGCGACTCAACCTGTACTGAGAGCTTTTACCTCCCCTGGTCTCCTCCCTAAGTGAGGTCATCAGGGGGAGGAGCCCTGCCCCCCTCTCTACATCTCTTATAATCATATTTCCTTTTATAATTCCTCGCCCGATGACTGTAGGGTCGGGCCGGCGGTATGATAGGATTCAGGGCGAGATCCCCAACACGTAGATTCCCAGGTTGGCACCCCATTTCCCTTTGGGTAAGGAGATCAGTGCCTGGACCTTTTCCGGGCTTTGAACTGGGACATGGGTGTATTTTGAGTGTGCGCCTTGACCTGATGCATCTGGGGAATTTATCAGGGCAACTGTAAGATGTCCCCCAGGCCAGATATTGTCATAAAACCATAATCCCTTTGAAGTATATTTGGCTCTGGCCAGTCTACAGATAGTATGCAGGGAGTTTCCCCAGCACATCCTATCTGCAGGACCCCCACTGGGTTAATGAGGGTTGCAGTCTTATGCAGATACAGGACTGTGTCAGTGACTCTCTGGGAATCAAAGGGGAACTACATCCCCCAAGCCTGTAACCAAATTGCTGATAACAGACAGGAACCATAATATGTGAGCGAATATTAATACAATAAATCCATATCTGGGTCTCATGTCATCACAGTCCCCCCGTGTGGTTGTGGGATTTTTGCTCACCGTTCTTATGATCATTTTGACCCCATGGAGTGAGATCTTGCGTGGAGCCCCTGATCGAGGGAGATTATCAGTGGTTTTGTATGTCTTCCATTTTCTAATTATTGCTCCCACAGTTGATTTCTTCACACTAAGCTGCTTGCCCATTGCAGATTCAGTCTTCCCAGCCTGGTGCAGACCTACAATGTTGTTTCTGGTGTCCTTCCACAGCTCTTTGGTCTTCACCATAGTGGAGTTTGGAGTGTGACTGTTTGAGGTTGTGGACAGGTGTCTTTTATACTGATAACAATTTCAAACAGGTGTCATTAGTACAGGTAATGAGTGGAGGACAGAAGAGCCTCTTAAAGAAGAAGTTACAGGTCTGTGAGAGCCAGAAATCTTGCTTGTTTGTAGGTGACCAAATACTTAATTTCCACCATAATTTGCAAATAAATTCTTACAAAATCAGACAATGTAAGTTTCTAGATATATTTTCTCATTTTGTCTCCCATAGTTGAAGTCTACCTATGATGACAATTACAGGCCTCTCTCATCTTTTTAAGTGGGAGAACTTTTGGTGGCTGACTAAATACTTTTTTTTCCCCACTGTATGGTAGATCTCTAAATACTACATATTATACAAAGATGGCGGGCAACACTGTCAGCTGCTTAATTGAGGCAAGTTAATGTGAGAAACAAGCCATAAAGTGTAAGTGCAGTTAAAAACACCTAAGTAACAGGTAATAACAATTAATAAGTAACATCCGTAATTCATTTGAAACAAAAAAAGAAAAAAAAATATATATATAAAATATATATTTTGATCTAAAAGATTTATCTCACAAAATCTTTTAGGCTAAGGCCCCATGTAGCGGGCCACAGCAAAAAAGTGCTGTGTGAAAAACCGCGGCGGCCGCATGACGGTTTTTCCCACACCACTTTTCACAGAAAGTCTGCAGAGGCTTCTTCTGCGGACTTTCTGCTTCCATTATACCTATAGGGAAACCCGTCAGCATTTCCTTAGGTATAATTGACATGCTGCAATTTCTGCATTTCTGCTGCATGTATTTTTCCACAATATGTTTGCAGGAATTGTAAAACGTTGCAGTTTTTGCTGCAACATTTCCACCGTGGCTAAACCTACGGAGTTTGCGCCACGTGGGCATACACATAAGATCACTGTGCTAACCAATATATAATATCGCTGGTTTCTCTGCTCCATAACTGATTTGCAGCACTGTACCATGTGGCCCATTTAAAGATTCATTTTCCAATAATACACTGATCTTGCCTCCCCCCCATACCACAGAACCAGAAATAAAAACTATTATCCCCCCCAGTACCATTCCTCATAAACCATGCTAGGCTTCCAGAGTGCATACAAGTAATTTAACATGGTATATATAGATGCCCTAAATTCCTTCTCACTTGTCCCTAACCAATATAATTGCAGCTGGTATGTTTTATGCATGTCAGGAGGAGAATGGCATAAGCACATATTCAACATCTCTGCTTGCAAGCAGAGAAGAAGCGGAAGAACAAGGGATAACCTACACATCAGCAGGGATCCATATGCACTGCTGAGGACCAGCTGACACATCACATAAATGGCACATCTGTGTCCACTGGTGGCTGCCTAGGAAGAGGGACATAGGATTAGTAGGTATGCACAACCACTAGAGGGTGATATTACACAGTTCAAAATTCTTTTTTTTTTTAAATTTCACAGAAATTTGTGTGTGGGTATCCCCTTACTAATGCCCCCATACCACTACTTTTTAATAAAACGTCCCTCTTCATATTTTTGTACAAATGCAACCAGACAAGGAAACCCTAAACTGGCCCATAATCCTGGAATATTTCACACAAACTGCAATTTGTATGACCTTTAGCGTTCACTCTTCTTCCTAAATATCTTTGTCATGTACATTCATTCACCTTGGATCTCAAGTCAGACACAAAGGAGTGAGCAAACTGGTCATGGAGTAAGAACCAGGCAGGCAGAGTTATATCAAGTTATTCCATACACTTACTCATTCATACTGCTTCCACGATCGTCTTGTTTATATACACAGAGTTTATAAAACTCACAATGTGCTTCAATAGTGCAGTTGTTTCTCAGACATTCTACAGAGGTGAATGTGAAAATTTTGCTACAGAAATATTCCATCAATGCCCTTAAGAGCAGTTGTTACAATACCACATTAAAATGAAAAAAGAATAACCTTTGCAGTTTTGGTGAAGAATGCATAGGAGAAAAATAACCTTTATGTGCCTGGAAAATGGTTTGCATTGATAACTGGTTAAACAAGGGTATTTTAGATTATTAACCTCATCTATTGAATCCAGATATAACTAAAAGGACAATTTTACTTCTCAGAGTCTAGTCTAGAACAATGTTAGAATTATGTCTTAATGATCTTAAACTATGTCTTCATATTTCCCCTACTGTTTTCTTCTAACACTTGCAAAGGAATCCTTGAAATTCTTGGGCTTCTATGGCAGCGGCCTGTGTAGCTGGACCAGAGTGAAAGGGTTTATTCATGGTTACCGCCCTGCCGTCTTAAATTACCACACCTAGGGCCTCACTTCTCCCTGGGCTGCTGTGTTTTTCTTTCACTAGAAGGAATCTCCGATTCAGTGTCTAGGTTTGGATGCGGGAAGATGCTGCACCTATTCTACAAGTTTCAATCTTAACTGGAGGTGCTAAAAAAGGGGGGGAAAAACCCTAAAAAATAACAAATAAATAAATAATATTAAACAAAGCATAAAATATGCTAATATTATGTCACATATTTAGTGACAATCACAATATTAGTAAGTCACTCAACAACAAAGGCCATCTGCTTCAGACATTTGACAGCGAAACCTTCATCAACGGGAAATGATCTGTTAATTGATAATCCTTTAGATTTAGAGCCAGTGATTGACAATGCCTGTAAAGCGCTGCGGAATATGTTGGTGCTATACAAGTAAAGCTAAATAATAATAAATAGTAACCCAGAAGTAGCTGCGTTTCCATTTGTGGGCATACATACTGCAATGACATTGAGAAGTCTTTTATAAGCAAAGAAATGACAAAAATATTCAGTGTACAAAGTAAACTTTATATTAGCTTAGCTTTGTGGTGCTTTAAACAGGACTACTTGAAATATACCCACTAACATACTTTACTAGATTGAATTTGTATGGGCATGTTAGACAAATTTAGGGACCAAGCATGGTGTAAAACTAGGCTAACTTATGTCCTGAAATCACATTGAGTGTTATGCACAGTTTATATAGCAAACTCCACAGTAAAATGTGTCAAATCCAGTTCTGCTTTATTTCACTGCTGAAGAGAACAATTGATAGTAAGATTTACTACAGTATTCACTAGCTTCTGTTTCTTTTTATAACTGCATAAAGCTGTCTTGGGTGTACTCCATCCCTAATCCTGAATACATAAAAATAGTAGGAAATAATACACAGATATGAAAGTGTTAGAAGCCTGTTCTGCTATTTAGGTTTCCTTGGCACCGCTTTTCCTGACACTTCTCCTATTGGTATACCTCTGCATCTGCGCTTTGTTCACTCACCTTTTTTCCCTTGATGATTGGGTTGCTCTTGTTAGTCATCATTTTTATCTTTATTTTTGATACAATTTTTTTATTTGGTTGCCACATCTCCCTGAAAACACAATTTTCTGTGTTTGCTCATGCATAGATGGTGTTTGGGAAATTGGGTTTTATGACTCTTTATATATAAAGAGTCTGTATATATGTCTGTACAGCACTGGTCCTAGAGACTTAGGATTCTGTAGAGTCTTTACAGAAGTGTGAGGAGCCAGGATGGTTGATAAAGAGTCAGTTTTGATATCGACTTCCTGACTATGCAGTATTGACAAGCATGACTTCAATTCATTGCATGGTTTGTATTGGTAAATTTGTCTAAGGTGCAGTTACTGGTAGGTGGTAAACCTGTACAGTTCACACAAAGCTAGTAATGGTGAGTGATACTTATTTACATGGCTGTTTCTGTGAGCATGGCTTCTGTACAGCATTTATGGGGCTGGTTTTATAGCATTGTTTAATCTTGTGCTGAAATTACTATACAGACTAGTTCATAAACTAGCACTAGTTGTGTTTGTCAGCATACCACCTCTCCCAGCAGGCATGACCGTCCAGTTAACTTTACTACACACTGTCTATTCCTTGCTAATTCAGTGTACCATTCATGTTACCTTCCTGATTCTGCTCCTACCAGGCCTGCCCAAAGGGCACATGTGTGCATCAGTGTACAGGTATAAAAATCTTCTTCACCTGTCACACCTAACCGGAGCAAAGGTTCCTAATTCTCTAGCATCTTGCAAAAGTGTATCTGTATGCATGTATGCTACCATTTTTACCATGTATAACCTTGGCTTGTGTTCCTTACCTTGTTTCCTGTCTGCTGAGCTGTACCATCAATCTGATAACCCATTGCTGACGCAACCTGTTTGTGACTACCACGCCTACCTGTACTGCCAAACCTTTTCACACTCTTCCTTTGCTTGATTCCTTCAAGCACTGCACCGTAATCCCTGACCTGCATGGTCTACTGTCACCATACCGGGAGCACTCCAAGGTAGTGACCTAGTGGTCTCCCTGCTGCAAAGTCCAGATCCTCATACAGGATTTAAAGGTTGAAGACGTGAAGATAGAGGGAAAACAGAAAATGCCCTCAGGAGTGGCCCTCAGTCAAACTGGTTTGGTGATGCAGTGGGTCCACAGCCTGCAAAAGGTTTTGGCTATTTGTTGTTTTATCACTTCTAGAATTAGCACTGAGACAGTATTATTGTGTAGGCCTAACACAGTCTGTAACTAGTGTTGAATCCAAATGAGTGACATGCGGCCAGTATCATTTTGTTTTTAAATATCACTTGTTTATTGTTGCTGGTTCTCTAGAGAAAAGAGACTATGTTCTTCAAGGTAAGTGCTAATATGTAACTAATGTCAAACTGACATTAAGCACCTCCTACAGGGCATCCCCTTTAACAGGGCATATATCCACCAATCAGCTTATTTCTTGAAATGTTCAGAACCCAACATTGCTAATAAGTCCACACATCGGGGAGTGCGCTTATGTTTGTAAGTCGTGACCTCTGAAATGAGACATGAAATACTGCCCTGCAAAGGTTGACACTAAGGATATTCCTATTATATAGTTAAGACCTCACATGTACAGCCAAAAAATAGAAGTAAAGGAGATTCATATGCTTTTACAATACAATAAATAGTAAAAGTACTAAATATGATAATGACATGGAATTGCAAAGCTTATTTTATTATAGAACACTTGCACAGAACATACTATTGAACTTTCATAGGCTTCGAGAAAGAAAGCTATCACCATGTTGAATTTGCACTTCTTATATCTCTGGTTGCCTGCGGCTAGACAATGCCCTGATGTATTCTGACACTAATATTGTCCCTACCTGACACACATATGTGTTGTATTCCAATATAGGTAGAAAACTTTCCAAACCCTTATATATTTTGTGTATATTTCATGAATGCTGGCTAAAAAAATGCATTTCAGTCCTGGTATTGAGAGAGCTGCCTATCTAACTGGAAATTATAGGAGGTTTCCCACATTTTGTAGATCATGAGCCATGATGAACTATAAAGGAATTTCCAGGATTATGACATTGATGACCTATTCTTACACTTAGGCTTCAAACTAAAGGTTTACAGGGATGCTGGATGCCAAACACCATCCAATCTAAGGATAGATCATCATTATTTAACTTCTAGAAAACTCCTTCAGGCTAAGGCCTCATATAGACATTATTATTATTATTTATAAAGCACCATAAATTTGATGGTGCTATACATTACATTAATTGCATGGTGTTGTACATTTGAGGGTTTATATACAATACACAAAGAACAAAAAGCAAGTACACTACTAACAGTGACCAACTGGCAAAGTGGAATTGAGGGCTCTGCCCGCAAGGGCTTACAATCTATGAGGGAAGGGAAATAGAGACAGTAGGTGAGGGTAGAGTCTGTTCAGATGTTGTTGTGGTGGCAGTAGTGCTATTGGAGGTTATAGGCCTTCTTGAAGAGGTGAGTCTTTAAGGTCTTTTTGAAGCTTATGATTGTGGGGGACAGTCTTATGTGTCGTGGTAGTGAGTTCCAGGGTATGTGGATTCACAGAAGTCTTGGAAACGGTTGTGTGAAGAGCAGATAAGAGCACAATGGAGTAGGAAGTCTTGAGAGGATCAGAGGTTACGTGTGGGCAGTTAGTGAGAGATTAGGTCAGAGATGTATGGAGAGGACAGGTTGTGGATGGCTTTGTATGTCAGCATTAACATTTTGATCTCTATCCACTAGGTGGTGGGTAGCCAGTGAAGGGATTTGCAGAGGGGAGCTGATGAAAAACGGGGAGAGAGGTGGATTAAGCAAGCTGCACAGTTTAAGGTGGACTGAATGGGGAACGAGAGCATTTGCTGGGAGACTGTGGAGAAGGGTGTTACAGTAGTCTAAGTGGAAGATTATAAGGGCATGGACTAGCATTTTTGTAGTTTTGTAGTTGCAGTGAATCAACCCAAGACTATTGTTTTTCTCCACAGGAATTCCTGGGTGGCTAGGCTGCAAAGGTGAACACACAGCAATAATTGACATGTTGTTTCTGCAGCATGTTGATGAGATTTCTTTAAATCCCATTCACTACACTGATACTGCACTTCGCAGCAGGTCACTACCTGTGATTTTAAAGCTGCTAACCAGCTGAAAGTACACAACATGGGGATGTGTTTTTTGTTGCAGATTTTGGTGTGGCTGAAGTCACTTTTGGAGCCACTCTTGTCTTTGCAATATCTTAAAAAAATAAATAAATAAAAATGCAGCTAGCTATTCCGCAGCATGTAACTTCAGCCTTAGGCTAAGGCCCCATGTAGCAAGACGCATGAAAAAACGCAGTGGAAACGCATCACGGTTTTTCCGCAGCGTTTTTCAATGCACTTTCGTGGAGTTTTCCTCTGCAGACTTTCTACCCCTATTATACCTATATAGTAAAGCATGCGTTTCTGCAGGTATAATTGACATGCTGTGATTTTCAAAAACGTGGGAGTTTTTGAAAAGACAGCTTTTCCGCTGCAGATTTTTTTCTATAAGGTATGGATGGGATTAGCCAGAGTCCCATCCACTTTTCAGGTACTGTAAAATGTGGCGTTTTTTTTTTTTGTTGCAACAGAAACGTTTTTGCAACGTTAACCTTAAATGGGAAAAAGCCTATTAACAGGAGTCTGACACCAGGAAACTCAGTATAAAACCAGCTACAGTGCATTGTAGGAGACATTATGCTAATCACCAGTATATCTTCAGGTAATTGGGGGTGTACCAGGACTCTCTGTATTCAGGTTTGAGAACCTGAGACCTTCACATGCCCAAATTGAACTTGAGCCACATTTGCATATTTCCTAAAACTGTTTTTTCAAGGAAATAGATTTTATCGGTTGACTATATAAAGGTCTATATCAGGGTACTCAGTACTACAATGCACTGTGGCTGGTTTGATATCGAGTGTTCTGGTGACAGATTCCCTTCAAAGAAATGTCCAGGTGACGTGGCTATTACCCTATTGACAACTGTCAAAAAGCTGAAAAGACCGCGGCAGAAACACATGGCGATTTTTTTCTGCAGCGCTTTTCACAGAAAGTCCGCAGAGTTTTCCTCTGCAGACTTTCTGTCCCTATTTTAAATACACAAAAAATGCCTGCATTTCTGTAGGTATAACTGACATGCTGGGAAACAGTCTCCTAGAAAATGCTTTGTCTCTGGGAACTGGGACTCACATTCATGCCTACTTTGATATATGTGGGCCAATGTCATTACTCATGAGGGCCACAAAGGAGCCTTGCAATATCTTTAGGCCGGGGCCCCACGTGGCATAAACAGAGCGAATCCCATGCCCACTTTGCGGTAAAAACTGCGCTGCGGACACGCTTCGATTTCCAAAACCGTTGTGGTTTTGGAAATTGCAGCATGTCAATTATACCTACGGAAACACCGGCGGTTTCCCCATAGGTATAATTGAAACAGAAAGTCCGCAGAGGAAACCTCTGCAAACTTTCTGTCTAAAGTGCTGCGGGAAGAACTGCGATGCGTTTCCGGCGCGGTTTTTCCCGCAATGCGTTTTTGCTGTGGGACGCCACGTGGGGCTTTAGCCTTAAAATGTAGGAATCAGTACTACTATAAAGCAGTCAATGTTAAGAGTCAGCAACACTTTACTGGAGCCAGCCTCTAATACATAAAAAAAAACCTTAAATAATAGGGACCAGTAGTCATTTTGGTGTAGATTATTTTTTCAATAGCCCCTTTAAAGTGAGATTGTATATAGTTTGCTGAAGTCCAGCAGTGTAATATATACCGGCAGACTTCATGATCACCATTTTTAAAGGAAGTAACAATATTGTATTTTCATCATTGGCATTGAACCAGAAGTTTACTCTGTAGTGTCACATCCCCATGTGTTGGTCAATGCGCTGTGTTTTTAACAGATAACTCACTGACCCATTCTTTTCTGTGGCCCCATACACATGACCATGTATTATCACAGGTCCATGTGGTGGGTTGTGAGCCTGGACACAAAACTCAGGACAGGCCTTATTCCTGTCTGTTCTGCATTCTAGGCTCATTCATTGAAATGTATGGAACCATGTAGGACATGGAAGGCTCTTCAAGCTCTTGGGTACCAATGCACAATCTGTAAAGAGAATAGTGGTATGTTTTATGTGGCAGAGCTACCTTTGGGACCCCCTCAGAGTCTAAGGCCCAGTAGCAACTGGTGCTACTGCACCCCCTATGGCTACACCCCATCTGTATGCTGTCTATGCCATTTTTTCATGGACCATCATGCACTCAGTAGTGTGCATGTAGCCTATCAATAAATGCTGGCTACATACAGTCAGCAGCAGAATCTATTCAACTGTATTAACTAAAATCAATGACGCACAGTCTTAGAAAGCTGAATTCTGAGTCTTTAATGACAGTTATCACTACTTTGATCACATGACAGATACCCAGTAAATGCTGATTTATTTATTTTTTATAGTATAGACTAGACGCATCCCACTAAAATTCACACACAATCTGTTGCGCGTTTTCAACAGACTATCTTTAGTCTGATCCACAGTTGTCCCATCTGGGAGATGTTTGGAAATCTGTAATAAATTTAGCTTCAAAAAGCATTTGTGTATTAATGCATTTGATAAAAAAAAGGGAAACAGAGAAGGTGAATTAGCGGCACTTAATCTGAAGCAGCAGTAGATACTGACAGATGACAGAAGAAGTGACATTGCAGCCTGGAGGAGGAGATCCATGGTTCAAGCAGCTGAGCTGAGCTTGAGACTTTTTAACTGTGTCTTCAGTCTTCTCAGCACTGTGTGCTACTGGCTGGAGCCACTGGAGAGGGCGTGAGCTACACTGCCGGAGACTGTGCTCAGTAATGAAGCTCTCTCAGTCTGTTCATACATTACTACGGAACTAGAATAACGCTGCTGTCCTTCAATCCCAATGGTTGCTGCGGGCGCAGGAGTGGGGCAGCCTGATAATAGCGTGCTGATGATAGCGTGCTGATGATGAGGTAAGAGATCTCAGCTTCCTCATCCACACCACCAGATCATGGAAGGTAGAAAGTGCTTGCAGTCTTAGCAGCTGGTGACGGCAAGGATTTTTTTTCTTCTTTTTTGAGTACCTTTGCTTAGCTCAAGATACGTTTCACCAATTTCATTGCCATTTGCAGGATCTGTGGCTGGATCTAGTAGTATTTGTTTTCTGTTGGCTCACAACGCAAAGGGTAGTACACTTTGTGAAGTTTCCATGAACAGCTCTGACAGGCAGCCAGTCTATGGCACCGGATGGCATAAGCAGTTATGTGGTTTACAATTTACATGAAATCCAGTATGTGAGTAAAATGCATGCAGCTGCCGGAGTGCTATAGTTTTGACAGTGTATAAAAAAATAACTAGTATGGTGTAGACTGGAGAACGTGTCTGGAATTACTGAGGACTTTCTTTTGTCACCTGTCATCTGCCTTTAAATGCCTTTGCACAGATACACCCCTTCCATGCCAGGTGGCATTCTGATTGAAATGAAGCCTATGTACCCATTGTCAATTCCAGATGACAGATTCTAAAGCATTGACTAGCTCCCCCTGCCTCCTATTTCGGAAGTTACTCCATTTCAGCTGTACAGCACTTCTAAGGATTTTAAGTTAACCCTTGAAAGCTTTTACAGTACAACAACCTATATGTATAAGGATTTCCTTTTAACCTCTATCATCGGAGCTGGTATAAGTTATGACAATGTGTTTGATCATATTTGTGAATGTTGAACAGCAATGATAGAAATATTGTGAGTTGATATGGGAGGGATGTCTTTAAATAGCCAGTCAATTACGTCATGTGATACCTAGAAGGATCTGAATGAATGAATGAACAAATGAATGGTTAAATGAATGAACCGTTCTTATTGCATACATAGCCTTATTTTAGAGACAAATGGAAAGTTTTATTCTTTCTTACACAACGTAGTGGTTTTTCAACTAAGGTTTCTCAACTGGGATGGCGTTTTCAGTTCTGTGCCTCTAGGCTGAAGAAGGGGAGTGCTCTCCGAATCAGCTGTAGGGGAAAGCAGCTGTCTTTGGAAGGGGAGTTCCTGACATTACTAAGGCGGGGTTCATACTCTACACTTAGGGGCATTCCTTTCTTTCTGCTACAGTCTGCGTTACTACCATTGTTAACCCCTGCAGCACCATACTATATGCAACACAAACCCTTTCCTACTGTCCCTAAAGCAACCAGGTGATCTCTTCTTGTTTACTGCAGAGGAATTTATTTCTCTAAAGTCACTTTTTCACTGCATAGTACTGGATTGACTCAGATCAGTTCATTTTGACTCTGTTCAGGTAGTTTGTTTTCCACTCCAGAAAGTAGCTGCCACCTGAAGCTGGTTGTCATCTAAGTGACTCCCTTGGTAAGATCCAGGCTCTTGGTAACTAGCCTAAAGTACGAAAAAGATACTCAGCAACATGTATTTTCCTGTTAAATTTTCACACTGGAAAAATGACAAAAAAGTGTTCCAAGGCGAGCTGAGGCGACCTGGTACCATGCAGTCGAAAAGGGGCTTAAATTCACCATTGCCTCTGTGGTTCTGGGCGATACGTAAACTTTAACAATCACCCCCACACAGGAAAAATTTGTGAATCTGGAAGGGAAAATAGATTTTTTTTTTTTTTGTCTGCTGGAACTGAGGGCCTTTTTTGTTTGATTTCTTCTGCAGATAATGACAGCAGTGAGCAGAGGTATTTAGACTAAGCGAGTACAGTGGGGTTATTCTCCAGGCACACGTGCAACCGTCTCTGTGTGGAACTCCTGTCCAAAGCATGCAATCTGCCAAGACAAGTACCATTCTCCCATAGTAATGGGCGGTATTACAGACTGGAGTACTTACCATGGGCTTCTTCAAGCCTATTAACCTTACACTTTCCGGTACTACTCCTGCAAATTAGGTTATGATTGAATACATTCAATTCACTGGTTGTAGCTGAATGATATTTACATACTGTTATACCCCGATTGCTACTGAAATGCTAACAGTACTGCCCCTTACCAAAGCATAGGTAGGTCTGCTTATAAGAAAGCTACTGGCAGATGAAACTGACAGTTATATTATGGGGCTGTTGCTTCTGGTATTTACTGCTACACAAGGCTGGATGTGTACACTGGATGCTGTCACTGTAAGACGAGGCACTTAAGTGAAATCCCATTCACTGTTGGGCAGAGTAGACTTTGTGGTTTCCCAAATTTCAGACTGCTTAACTCTCTCAGTGAGCCTGTTATGTCTTAGACTGGTAGAATATTATATAGAATCAGTTACGCAATGTGATACTTTTCCACTAATAAAGGAATATATATATATATATATATATATATATATATATATATATATATACTATTATTATTGCAAGCAGGATATAAAAACATGCAAAAAATGCAATGAAAGGCTTCACTGCTTATAAAGGATTTGGAGGCTTTGATGTTGTCTAATATGTTACTATAGGTTAGTATAATGTGATGAAATGTATAGAAACAATCGGCTAAAGTACCACTGCCAGGCACAGATACATAGAAACTAAAAAGATTCCAATCTAAGCAAATAAGAAATATCTCAGTTCAAAGAAATGTTAGGGAAACCACATGCACAAGTGTGTCATTACTAAACCACGGTCATTCACAACACATAATGTAAAATCTGAGCGGAAGGAAAGATAGAGCATGTATTCCACTACTCCCCCTCAGTGGAATTTATCAAGATGTAGTGACATTAAATACAGCAGCTTTTAGACTAATGTGGTATTGCCAAAGTAACTCAATGACGTCAAAAAGTAGTAACCTTCATTTTATACTGCATGCCCTTCAGGTTAACAATTACCAGAATATTAATAATACATTTTATTTATATAGCACCAACATATTTTGCAACACTTTACACATTGTGGGGTTCAAGTACAGACAAAAAGATACATTACAGCGTAATAGTCAATTCACACAATGGGACTGAGGGCCCTGCTCGCAAGAGTTTACAATCTATGAGGTAGAAGGGGCGGCATCGGAGGTAGCATTGCTTATACAATGGTCCAGACGTTTTTTGCGACAGAAGTTACTTTCATTACACATAAATAAAGCTGTATGAGCCATCACCAGTCAGTGTCCTTTAATGTGCAGATGGTGCCTGGACATATAAAGTTACAGTCCGATACGTCATCATATCCTGTACAGTAAGGCAGGAGCGTGAACTGAGGAGGGTTCATTTTAGGGATTCTAACTGCGGAAGGGTTTACATTAGGCCTGTCTGAAAAGATGTGTCTTTAGTTTGCTCTTGAAGCTGTAAAAATTGAGAGTTAATCTGATTGTCCGGGGTAGAGCATTCCAGAGAAGTCGTGCAACTCGGGAGAAGTCATTGAGTGAACGGAGAGCACAAGTTGGGCGATAGACAGAGATGAGGGAGGAAATGTAGGAAGGTGTAGCATTATGATGAGCCTTGTGGATGAGGATGATAAGTTTATATTGTATTCTGTATTGAATAGGCAGCCAATGTAGTGACTGACACAGACCGGAGAGATCGATGTAGCGTCTAGACTGATAGATGAGCCTGGCCGCCGCATTCAGAATAGATTGTAGAGGGGAGAGTTTAGTAATGGGAAGAACGATTAGTAAGGAGTTACAGTAGTCAAGTCGAGACTGAATCAGGGCAACAAGAAGCGTCTTTAATGTTTCTGTGGTAAGGAAAGGCCAGATTCTGGAAATGTTTTTGAGGTGGAGATGACATGAGTGTGTGCGAATGATTGGATGTGGGGGGGTGAAGGAAAGCCAAAATAACCCCAAGGCAAGCGGCATACTGCCTAGGAGTTATGGTCTGCTAGATGGTGGAAAAGGCAGTAGTTCCGTCTTTGAGAGATTCAGTTTCACATAAAGCAAAGACATGATATTTGAGACAGTCACTGGTGTTCTGTAATAGTGCAGGGGTGATGTCATGGATGAGGTATATAGTTGGGTGTCGTCAGCATAAAGATGGTACCGGAAGCCAAATCTGGTAATGGTTTGTCCAATAGGAGCTGTGTAGAAATAGAAGAGCAGGGGGCCTAGGACCGAGCCCTGAGGAACCCCAATGGTGAGGAGAAGAAACAGAGAACGCAAAAGATACACTGATATCATAGACATCCTTTCTACTGCATCTATTACAGTGAAGAAACCATGTTTGTTTTAAAACAATCGCTTTGTTCCCAAGGGTGACTTGATTTGTCTTGTGACATTTTGGATAAGGTTTGCATTACTGATGATCCAAAAGACTCCACACAAAGCACAGATTGCTTTACTGCTCCTCACAGTCTGCTCTCAAAGCAAGCTGGGAGTTTTGTGAGATGAGAGTAATGTTTTTCCATTTAGCATTTATTTTTCCTTTCGTTGTTCCCTCTCTAAGAAATGAGGTGTTCTGGGGTTAGCTCATAAACTTAAGGACAAGCAGCAGTGTCTGGAGCCAGTCATAACACAGGACACAAGTGCGCAGGCCTGACACACACATCACGTTATTTTGATTCCTGCCCCATATAAGTTAGATCCGAAGAATATGCTTCTGAGCAGGAGACCTTGACAGGAAAATAAACCCTAGAAAGATTTCACTAATGAAGGAAGCAAAACTGAAGAAAAGATCCTGGAGAGTATGAGCTCCTCCCAATGAAAGAGTACAAAACCCCCAGCTGCTATTTGGCATCTTGAGACTTCCCAGCTTTATGAAGAGGTCTTTTGCTGTAGGTTGTTTTGCATACACATAAACTATCATAGATGATCTCTAGAATTACCTTAGTAATACACCTAAGATTTGAGGCAGTGTCTAAGGCTAAGTTCATATGGCAGAAGTTTTGCAGAGGAATACAATGCAGAATTTTGCCTTCCATTCATTTCAATGGGAGGCAGACACTTCATTTTCCACTAGCTCCCATTGATGTGAATAGAAGTAGGAAATCTTTCTGCTACCAATAGGAAGATCTCCACAATGGATTTTGCATGGTGGGTTCCACCACAAAATCCACTGTGTGAACCTAGCCTAAGGTTACATTCTCAGGACCGTGGTGCAAAATGGCCATTTTGCATCTGAGGGACAACTGTTTTCACAGATCCCTCATTTGAGTGTATTGAGGGATCCATGAAAAAGGGATAGCATTGTTGCCTTGTAGCACTGGAGTTCTAGGTTCAAATCCAACCAAAGGCAACATCTTGTATGTTCTCCCCGTGTTTTTCGTGGGTTTCTCCCACACTCCAAAGACATACTCATTTAGAGTCAGTGGCCGACCATGTCTGTAAACTGATGTGGAATATGTTGACACTATAAATAATAACTAAATAAATAAATAATAAAATAGGACATGTCAAATTAATGCAGCCATGTGACTGCCGTTAAAAAATTGGCCATCATACAGAGATTTTCACTTTCGCGTGAATACAGGCTTAGGATAGTTTTATATAGCAGATTCATTGTAACTAGCGGCAATCAACAATATGCATTTCAATCAGTCTTCTGCTGCACCACGGATGCAATGAAATCTGAGTCCATGAAAAAAACGGAAGACATCCGCATGTTATCTCTTTTTCACAGACCCAGAAACAAGCAAAATAGAAAATGAAACAAAAAAAAGTTCATCTGCTTTTCACAGACATTAAAAGTGGACCACAGGCAGTATACCACCCTCAAATGAGCAGGGTAGAGTACTGTCCATAAATAGCTTGAACCTCACATGACTGCGGATACGGACATGTGAATGAGGCCTAGGTCTGTTATTTGTTGAGATTTACCCTAGGCTCATACATTCCAAAGAAAAATTATATTCTTTTTCAATAATAATCTAGACAAAAAGAGAGACAGGCCAGTATGTGTGTAACATGTATTTGCTGCCTTTTAGCGCCTACTGCTATTACATTACATGGCCCACAAACAGATAGTTTAGGTCTACATTTCTAAAAATCTGCCCTAGGGTATATCCCTCTCTTTTGACTTTGACCTTTAGTTTACCTTCTATACTTGGTTGCTGCCTCTGCCAGTCTCTGCCTTAGTGTCACTGACACAGCGGCTGTCAATTATAAAAGCCCCCACAAAGCTTGCAATCAAATTTATTTCAGAACAGGTTCAAATTTCGGAAACAGTAACAAAAAACTGTTTAATCCTTTGCCCATAGGCATTCACTATGTACTGTAAAATGAGGATGGAAGCTGCTTAGCTTAGAGGGTTCATTTAGTAGAAATACAGCTTCCGTTCCACATCTGTGTCTGGTCTGTGCCTCCCAGACCATGTCTGCAGTGTCTAGAATAGGAAAGACACACAGTGCATGTCATACCATACTTCTCCCATGAAATTGAGTTATTTCAAGTAAACTGTACACAGACATGGCATTCACTATGGCATAATCCACCTGATATCAGTCTTTATATTTAGTTACAGGGTTTTTCCCTCAAGCAATATAATTTCAAATACCTCCTTATACTCCTCCCCTCTATATTAGAACCTCTCTTCTGGCCTATTATTCAATTGCAAGTCTATTACTAACATGTCAATAGAATAGATCTGCAGTGTAACCATACTCTTCCAGGTGTCTTCATTACTCATACACTTGGCTGTGCAAACAGGCAAGTCCCAAGACCATTGACTCTCATGAATTTCATGAATTTATGGAGAAAGGACAACCTAATGTGTCATCTGAGTCATAAGATGCTACCATATAGCAGTTATACGCCCACTACATAAAGAAAACATACCATCTATTCTGCACTTGCACATTCTTTCACAGTTGCCAATAGCAAAATAAGATCAAAGTGTATAATCCGTTTGACTATTGAAAAAAATAAATAAATAAAATAAATTGATGCAAATCTCACTAGTCATAAACTCTCCTATTGTCCACGTATCCACTACAATGAAACCTCTTCAAAAAACCAACCCTTTTACTTAGACCACATTTTCTTCGACAAATATTCACTTTTCCATGGCTTCGAGAAGACAGTCCTTTTAGAAGACCACTTTTTACTGTAATTTTGGATGGTTGTCTCAGAGAGGTTTCACTGTATATCCACTGCTGGTATGAAATCAATTTACCCGTTCTCCAGTAATGACAGCGAGAAAGAAAATGGTTGGACTGAATTTCACAGAAGTAATGGAATAGGGGCTCTCAGAAAATGATACTTCTAGACTTTAGTCTGGCGGTGTTTCTGGAGGGGGACATTAAATTGTGGAATGGATGGGGACATTTTTCTGTGGACATACCATGAGATGGAGTTTGTACTGTGGGGGCAACTGGAAGGGGACTTTACACTGTGGGGAACAGCTGGAGTGGGACATTATAATGTGGGGGCATACCATGGCAGGGTTACTGTAGGGGCGTTATACTGTCGGGGGGAAAAAAGAAAAATGAATGTGAATGGGCAGAGTCTAATTGGAAGTGGATCGTGCCAAATGTGTCGCACATTCTGTCCCTCTGTCAGTCCTTTGAAAGTTGTGAGGTATGCTACAGTATGGCCATGTGACCAATGGAAGTGATGTCCCTGACCTCATTTCACTTTACTTGCGAGTTTTGGTGATAATTTGCTGTGTTTGGTAAATGTAAATAGTGTTTGCCCCAAGCTGGGAGCAGTATTACCCTTGCCCCAGTAATTAACCCCATAATTGCTGTATAAGCATTCCACTACAGTTCAAGAAAAATACTATACACCCTCTATAATAACTAATTAAAGAAAATGATGCAACCCACTAATTAAATGGAAATAAAGTCTGAATGACTCCCCCCCCCCAAGGGACACCCAGCAGCTGCTAGTCTAAAGCCAAGAACAAGAAACAGTAGCATTATGACCTATAGAAAGAGAAAACTTCTACTTAACTCTCAACTTAGCTGAATATAACTGTGTCTCTTCTTCTTGATTACTTGGGAAGCTACAGTATATGGAAAGGTATCTGCCTGAAGATGTTATTTTACAAAAAATAGATGTTATTTTACACAAAATACTATACACTTGTCAGCAAACAAACAAAATTGATGCATGTATCCCAGTTGCCATGGCTATGTACATATATAAACATAGAAATAACAGGTACAAGTCATATAACATGTATAAGTCATATATATAGATCACCAGGGTCATGGCAACCAAAAATGGAAATATTCTATACATTAATTACATTGCTGTTTTTCATTTAGAAAAGTGATTATCTGTGCATCACAGAGAAAATAGAATAATATGTTTATTATTATGTTTTATTTAAGGTTAGGCCCCATGTAGAGAGCTGAAGCCAAAAAGTGCTGAGGGAAAAACCATGGCAAAACGCATCACGGTTTATCCCGCAGCGCTTTTCACAGAAAGTCCACAGTTTTCCTCTGCGGACTTTCTGCTTCCATTATACCTATACGGAAACCTCCAGCATTTCCGTAGGTATAACTGACCTGCATGTCCGACTTTGTTTCCAGCGAACAAAACTGGATTTGCGGTGCAGAGGGTGTAAGCACACACCTGCGCATTGCTTTAAAAACCCATTCAAATGAATGGGTTTTTAAGCAATGCATCGTTAACCTTTCGCTATCCAGTCCCTATACAGTTTCCCGAGATTTTCAGTCGGATTCACGGCGGACGGACTCCGACACAAGTGTGAACTCACCCTTAAAGTGTCTCATGCTATTTGATAAATCTGGCGTATTCTTAGATTATGTAGTCTAAGTTTAAACCTTCAGTTAGTTGGCTTGAAAGTTCTTGCCACGTTTTTGCCGCAAGGAGGTACAACTGAGAGCACGCCCCTTTCCCACTAATCCATGCCTCTTTCCTGCAAAGCCACACCCATTTTCGGTCAAGTGTCTAAGATACTTGATAAATATGGTGTACAGCATGCTAGATAGTTTTTTTGTTTTTTTTTTGGTGCAAATTACACCAGAATTCTGCCACATTTTGCTTAATAAATCTCATTTAGTGTTTTTGGCTGCTGTGGAACAAACAGGCTGTATTTTACAGTCACAGTAAAGTGAAGAAGTCTCACAAATAAGGAGAAGTTACTGATTATATCAGATTTATGATCTAACTTAAAACCTATTAAGCAAAAGATGGCACAGCCTTGCCCTTGTACAGTATATGGGTGTAGTCTGTAAAGTAAGGCTTGCGGCTATGGAAGTGTATAGAGATAATCATTATCATTATCCAGTGTGTCGCAGGTTAGGTTAGGATTACTCTCCTGAAAGCCTCCCATTTCTTCCTTCAAGTGCTTATTTCATTTTCATTCACAGACCTTCCTGTTACCTTCTGTCAGCAGCAAATACTCTGAGCCTTCTGCTTTTAATTGCCACTTTGGGCCTAAATTGCAGTTTAAGGATTTTTTTCACACACAACCTAGTCCAGCTTAGTGAAGTCTGGATAAGAGACAAAGGAATAAACTTGCTTTGGGATATGAGGCCTTGTTTATATTCAATCCGGCTAGTAAACGCTGCACACATTTTAGCTGAATACACTCATATGGTTGGGGTTGTGCGCACAGAATGAGGAACACTTACAATGCTCAGCTGAGTATTCACTATGTTTCGCTTTGGACTGCCTTTTGACATTTACTACCAGGGCTTCACAGTTCTTCAGGCACGACCATCTATAGCCCTATTTGTGCAATTCTCCTTCAGCAGTTAACACAGCTGGGCACTACATCCAGCACAACAGGGGTTAGTAAGTGAAGAAGGCTTACAGCTCTGGGTTGTGGGTGAGGAAAAGCTCCTGTTTATTATTGGAAGGCATATTCTTTTTCCAGGCGAGAATCAGTAATCTCCAGCGTGCAGCCACTATGTGAGCTGACTGAACGTGAAGCCTTTCTTTTTCATTTATACAGGCCTCTTTTGTAGCGACAGGCTGACCCTGTTCCCAGTGGAGGGCAAAGCAGGATGATCTGAGCAAGGCTAAACCAAAGGAAGGTAGAAAAAGGTTCTGCAGAAAAACACTTCCATAAGATTACTGTTAAGATCTTTGTTAATACCCAGATTCCTGTCTGTGTCTCCACATATCGCTTCATCTGCTTACATTATTAGTATTGGATACAACTGCTGGTGCTATAGTTAACCATGTAAGGTACTGCGTTAAAAGGCACACACAGTGAATACAAAGGGTTTATTCAGAATTTCAATACCTATTAACAACCATCATATAAGTGTAGCAATAACAAAATTTGCCTAAAAATTCTTTTTTTTTTTTACAGTCTAGAATTATGAGTTTATGATACAGTGCTTTCAAAATGTATCTTAGAAGTGCAGTCTTATATCAGGGTTAGAAAAACTCCAATCACCTCCTTACTGCTGGGCTGGGGAAGGTATGGAAGTGCACTGAGCACATTTCTGAGCAATGGCATATTACGGTAAAGTGCTGGTGCAATTCATTCCACAGTAACATAATATGGTGCAGATTACTAGATGATACAATTTTGCAGGTAACGAGAAGGCTTTTATTACATTTCTAGCCTTAGAATGAGGCTATACATAGCATAGTCACAGCATGTTAGTTGCCAGCATCTAAGCCGCTAAGATATACAGTATCAGTGTAGTAGATGGGTTTAAATACCATCCACACATTGCTGAAAACCCTCCAAGAGCATCTTGAACTGTAGGCTTTGAACCCGCAGCAATTCAACTTCTTGCTGCGAGTTCAGTGATGTTTTCAACCTTTGCAGTGCATGTGGTCTTAACTTAAAGATGTACAAGCTGGCCGTACATAAAAATTAGCTGACCCTACCAGTTTTAAGTGTGCAAGAATAACTCCACTCTCTCTCAATGCAAGAAGGAAGGGGCATGTTGAACTTTAACATGATAGTACTTTCATTCCACGAGGCATAAGTTGTTGCCAAAGGTGTCTGACAACAACTTATTTTTCTCTCAACACAGAACTAAACATATACACTTATCCAAGGTGAGCGTGCATGGTTGTTGGCTGAATGAGTAATTGGCCAACAGCTCAGTAATGTTTATAACTGGCTTTAGTTTACACTTTTGTTGTGCTTGAGACTAAAACTAGGGATGAGCAAACCTCCCAAGATTCATTTTGTTTCGGGTCAGTACGAACCGGAAGTGAAATTATTATACTCTAGGATCTCTTCGGACCCCAGAGTATAATTGGTGGAGGCCCAGGGGAGGTGTAAAAAAAAAAAAATATTTATACTCGCCTTACTTTACCTTTTTTGGGCCTCTTCGCGGCCTATGGTGTTCTCTCTGTGTCACCTTGGTGATGTCATGCACCGGGGGTCACCACTGAGGCCTGTGATTGTTTCTCAGTAGTGACATGGACATGCTGGGCGTCATGACATCATGACACTTGCCATGCCCATGTCACCGCTATGTGACCACTCAGGTAGCAACTATCGGGGGGGGGGGTTGGTTGACATCACGCTATCGAGTGGGCATTTTTAAAAGCACTGTGGACATGTTGGAGGAAAGAAGAGGGTCCTGGGAATTGGTTCATCACTCTGTACTTCTATTAATAGAATAACAAAGTAGTAGTTTTGGGGATTGTTCAGATTTTCCAGGGGCCTTGGAAACAAAACTCACAATTGGTTGCAATCCGGTCATCATATTTTTGAATCTGGTTAGATATGTGTATTTTTTTTTTTCCAAAAACTAAAGGGATCCAATAAGGGGTAGTTGGGGATAACTTTGCACAGTTTATCTGGCATGAGAAAATTGTGCAAATTTTGGCACACACCATTTTATCAGAAAAATGTTTGTGAAATTTTTTTTTTTTTTTGTGTGGTCTTTTTAGCCACTTTTTAAGCATGCTGAGAAAAGTAAGTGGAGCTCAGTGTATGTGATTGGGGCCTCTAGCATCCTGACAGACTTACTATCATTTCCACCAATAATTGGCACAGATAATAGTATTAATCCACATTCCAATATAGCTGGCATAGAATTAATTTTGTTGCGCATGGACAGTCAACGATGTGGCAAATTTATGAAAAAGCGTGAGCCTTTTAATAAATGTGCTACATTATATTAAAGGGGTGGTCCACTTTTTTTTTTTTTATTGATGGTCTGTCATGAGGAAAAAGAGCTGATTAGCGGGTTCCTGAGCCCTCTAAGGTGATTGTATCAACTGCCAGTCTTAATAAATTCAAATCATACTGCCCAAATGACATGGCCCTTTCATTCTAGCAGCCTAAAGACATCTCAGCTCAAGGACCACACCAGTAACATTTTCAAACATGTCTTATAACATACAAACACCATTAATATGATGCCAGCCCATGCAATATCTATGGGTAAATTCTTAAATGCTTTGCTCCAAACTCAGGTCTGGAACTACAGCCTCTCATGTGGTTTCCTTCAAGCTGTGTCTTTACATCAAACATCAAAATAACATCTTGGGGGTCTGGAGGCTTAGCCTTGAAGGATAAATGTGTGTCTCATACTTCTTTATTCTCCTTTGTGGGGTGTCTATGAACTAGCTGAATAAAGGAAAATTCCCCAAAACAACAACTGGAATAAATCAGCAAAGTCAGCAGTTCATTCATTCAAGAGACAGTATATGGGCACAAGATGCTTGTTGGTCGACAGTTGTCTAAATATTTCCACTGGTTGATAAGAGAGCTTTAATCTGTAATTCCGGGTCGGTCAGAGGAAATGATCTGCTGAGTACAATTTAGTCTAAATAAATTTTTTGTTTTTCTACAGCACAATATTATTTTTCCTCCCAAAACTTCAATAGGAATCTTTACAATATGAAAAGTTAAGACCATTTCAGTCTCTTTCCATAGTGGAGATGTTTCATTAACAGCATTGATAAATACTTAGATTGTGTTATAAAGCTATATGTAATATTATAATTTTGTTGCCTTACTTTACGTATTTGTGATTTGCTCTATGATCCATGCACAATTTTTTAGGCAACCTATATGCAGCTAGTACAGATATCATTGATTGTCAGAAGTTAGTCAATATTTGCCTCTTAATGTCCTCACCCTAGAACAGGGGTCGTGAGAGTGGCACGCGAGGCATATTTCCCTGGCACGGCAGCCAAGTCCTCACCCAGCAGTTTCGATCAGACCAAACACGTCCGAAATGAAACTGCTATTATTATACTGTGGGGTCTCTTCAGACCCCCGAGTATAATAAGCGGAGCCTCCGGGGAGATGATCAAACATAAAAAAAACAATGTTAACTCACCTTCCCTGGATCCACAGCCTCCCTGTGCTCTTCGGGCGCTTCTGCCTGACGTAAGAGACCGCTGACAGGGCCTCGGGTCACGTCCGACGTCATTACGCATAGTGGCGCGACGTGACCCCTGAGACCGAATCAGCGGTCGCTGACGTCAGGGAGAAGCGCCCACACAGCGGCTGCGGAGCGCAGGAGAAAGTGAGTAAGAGTGAGTTCACACATGTCTGGCGCAGCTATCAGTTTCCCTCCAGTATGGTGCTCACAAGCCGGAGGTAAACTGATGCCTGCATGGATCCCATAGTTTTCTATGGGATCGGTTCTGGCACAAGAGGCATCAGTTCTGGCGCTGGATCTGTGCCTCAGCCGGATGGAAAAACGTTACCTGCAGCGTTTTTCCATCCGGCTTCCTTAAAATTTCATTAGCGCCGGGTGAAGATGGATGCGGCATCACCCAGCTTCTGCACAGTCTATGTACAGTAGTAAAGCCGGTAATTGCTGGCTTCACTACTGTACCTGAGTGAATTGCTCAGGATTGGTTAAAGCTATAAAGAAACACTTGGATTCATTTTAAAGATGAGAATCTCATCTTTAAAATGATACCAAGATCACCATGATTGTCCTTAAACATCCTGAGCGATTCGCTAGTGAAAACGATGTTCGGCATTGAAATCCCAATCTCAATTCCCGACATCGTTTTAACAGTGAATCGTTCTGAATCTGTCTATCATCTTTAAAATGAATCCAGTTGCATCTTTGTGGCCCTAACAGATCCTTAGAAATGGGGCTCTAAAAGTGTCCCCCCCCTCCTGCCTCAGGCAGCATCTTATAGCTAAGGAAGGAGGGGGGAGGAGGAGCTGCAGACTGCAGAGACAATGATAAATCATCATTGTCTGTGCATAAGCTGCAGATGACCCGGGGGGGGGGTAGCAGGGACGTTTGTCCATGTTATCCCCTCTCCTATCAATCACAGAGCATACTATACTTCTGCTCTCTGATTGTCACATAGAGGGATAATGTAATACCCCTCTGAGCCTAATCACATAACCAGGAAGTTTATTGGCGCTGTGACCCAGACATTTACCATCGTCCAGGTCGCAGCGCCAGAAGTGTCGCACCAAATACTTACACAACACATGCACAAAGTCACCAATAAAGTTTACATTTTTTCACTGTCCCTGTCCTGTCCATACCTGATCTTTATAGAGTAAAATACACCACCTGCCTCTCTAGTTATATCCGTTACATGCTAAAATAATAGCAATAGCAGGATAATACTGTGTGCAGGGGCCACTATAGAGGATAATACTGTGTGCAGGGGCCACTATAGAGGATAATACTGTGTGCAGGGGCCACTATGGAGGATAATACTGTGTGCAGGGGCCACTGTGGAGGATAATACTGTGTGCAGGGGCCACTATGGAGGATAATACTGTGTGCAGGGGCCTCTATGGAGGATAATACTGTGTGCAGGGGCCACTATGGAGGATAATACTGTGTGCAGGGGCCACTATGGAGGATAATACTGTGTGCAGGGGCCGCTATGGAGGATAATACTGTGTGCAGGGACCGCTGTGGGACATAATACTGTGTGCAGGGACCGCTGTGGGACATAATACCGTGTGCAGGGGATACTATGGGGCATAATACCATGTGCAGGGGCCGCTATGGGGCATAATACCATGTACAGGGGCTGTTATAGGACATAATACCGTGTGCAGGGGCCGCTATGGGGCATAATACCATGTACAGGGGCCATTATAGGACATAATACCGTGTGCAGGGGCCACTATGGGACATAATACCGTGTGCAAGGGCCGCTATGTCACATAATACCGTGTTCAGGGGTCGTCAGACTTACAGTTATTGACCGGCACTCCGAGTACCTCAACTTTGATTTTTTTTAATCGAAATCGGCACGCCGAACAAAAAAGGTTGCCTACCCCTGCCCTAGAATAAGGCTTTAAAAAAGTGTGACAATTCTAGTGTCCACTCTGAAGACTGCTAGACTGTACTCAAGAGCATAAGTAGTGGTTAGAGAGTGTTAAAAGGGTTTTCCAGGCATTTTCTATTGATGATTTACTCACAGGATAGCCTATTAATGGGGGAGTCAACACCCCAGCACCCCCACCAATCAACTGTCCTCAGCTGCCGCTGAAACTGTGTAGTGGACAGAACCAGAAGCAGAAAGCAGTGTCCAGTGTATAGTGACTGCTTTTGATTACTGTAGCTCAGCTACTATTCAAGTGAAAGGGGGCTGAGCCACATGATTCTGGCACTTCTACTACACAGTGGATGGAGCAGTCTACTTTTGCACCATCCACTGTATGATTTCATCACCTGGTTGCGACTTTGAACAGCTGACCGGGTATGGGACCCCCACTGATGTAATATGAATGACTTGAGGAGATTCCATCAATAGAAAATGCCTCAAGACCCCTTTAACTGCTGGAAGCACATGACACTTCATTATTAGAGAACACCTCTTGGCATTAGGGTATGTGACAGATTTCTCAGTCATACTCCTATATAGGTCCGTCCAATCAGCTACCAAGTGATGTCAGCTGGTTTGTTGCAGACACAACTATAGACTGATTCTTTTTAAGAATAAACAGGTTTGAGAATTACAGACGTTCTCTGTATCACGTCAGTTCAGTTTAAACTGAAAACAAATCCGATTCTAGGGCACACTGACAATTACAGTCTTTGGGTCAGGTCATGTATATCTAGCATGCAGTCTCTTTCGGAATTCTCTGATTTTTAAGTTAATGCCAAACTAGCACTAGGTGCAACCAAGGATTTCTGTTTCCTACTGCTACATTAGTATAAATCATTTCCTTGAAAACATCTTTAGGCTAAGTCCCCACGTAGAGTACCACGGCAAAAAATTGCTACAGGAAAAACTGCGGCAGAATTGCGTTTTTTCCCGCACCACTTTTCACAGAAAAGACTTCACAGGCTTTCTGCTTCCATTAAACCTGTAGCTTTTCCTTAGGTATGATTGACATGCTGCAATTTCCAAAACCTCAACGGTTTTGGAAATTGCAGCGTGTTCGCTGTATTTTTCCGCAAAGTGGGGATGGGATTCCCTAGAATCCCATATCCACTTTGCTGTGACTGTAAAACCGCAGCGTTTATGCCACGTGGGGCCCTGGCCTAGAAAAGGTTCTCTGCCCCCCCTAGTC
Source organism: Leptodactylus fallax (assembly GCA_947044405.1). Lineage (NCBI taxonomy): Eukaryota > Metazoa > Chordata > Amphibia > Anura > Leptodactylidae > Leptodactylus > Leptodactylus fallax. Next base: position 4,028,838 of record CAMRHE010000083.1, read on the forward strand.
ATTTTGATAATGATGACCTACTCACAGGATACCTCATTATATGATCAGTTAGGGTCTGACATTGGCCTCTGAACCAGTCATGTGATCCAGCCTCCTCCGGGACTGGAAGCTACCGTGACGGATGGGGCCAGAAGCAGCTCTGTTCCTATTTAATAGGACTAGAGCTACAGGCTCCATCCGTTATAGAGTGGTACTATGCTACTTCTAATACCTGAATAGGAACTGAGCTGCTTCTGGCACCGTCACTGTAATTTCTGAGACCCAGGGGCAGCTGGATCAGTTGATCAATGCAAGGTCCATTGGACTTCACCAATCAGTTACTGATGACTTATCCTGTGGAAAAGTAATCAGTATGAAAAATTACTGAAGTGAAGGAGGGAGTCAGAAAGATCCATAAGTATTGCAGAAGTAAATTTAAGAAACCTAAATAACAGAAAGTTGCTATACAAAGTATTTATTACAATACAAGGTTATATAATACTACACAGTTATTCAAGAGTACAGTCAAATTCCTCAATAGACAACATCTGGCTCCGATATTTTGGATCATTGCTTCTTTTCACTGTGGAAGGACTTTTATTCCCGAGCTGAGAGATGGAAGGGCGGAGATAGTATATCATACCACACATATACTATACTTTAAGCACAGCTTCTGATTGTGAGACTGCTAGCCAACACTAATAAACAGAAGCTTGTTTTATAGCTGCCATGAGCGGCTATGGATAGAGCTGCAGATTCAAGATGTCAGGGTACATTAGAGGAAAGATCTGCAGATTGTGGCCGTAGGAGAGCATTATGAAACTATTACCATGTGAAAATTGGGTACTAGTCATTGTATCATACACACTGCTTGCTAAATGCCAAGAAAACTGTAGTATCAAAGTATGAAATGTATGGCATATACTGATACACTGATAAAAGGCCCCCTTCAGAAAACTAGAAAGTGGGCAACCTCATATCATATCAATACCTGACATTTAGGAAAAAAGTTGTATTATATGGAAGAGGTATGATGGAAAACTATCATAATTACATATTAATATGTGTTACTATGCAAATATATTATTATTCCATCATATCTCTTTTCTGCACTGAAGATTCTAAATAGTGTAAAGTCACAGTACACAATGGCCCATGGTTCTTAGGAGGTGAAGAATAATACTTTGAAAAGGAAACCTTATTAGAGATGCATGTGCCTCACTTAGGCCAGGGGCCCCAAGTGGCATAGACGCAGAAAAAAAAACACTGCATTGTACTGGCTAGTGAATTCCATCCACACATTGCGGAAAAACATGTGCAGTGGACATGCTGCGATCACAGTCAATTATACCTATAGGGAAACCACCGGTGTTTCCAAAGGTTTAATTGAAGCAGAAAGTCCACAGAGGAAACCTACACGGGGCCTTAGTCTTAAAGTGGTTTTCCAGCAAGGCAAAAATTGGTGGCAGTGGACTGAACTGTTTGACACTCTTCCAAGGCTGTCAGTGGCCCCTGCTGATCTGTAATCCTGATCCCATCTTGACACAGTAAGAAATTCCTAGAAATTGTCTACTTCTGCTCCAGCCATTTGCTGCATGTCCCAACGATGAACAGCATCAGGACGCAATGTGGAGGATGAAGGCAAAGCTGAGAACAGGACCAGGGATGGGTAAGTGATATCAGCCATTACCTACTGAAATAGCATAGTAGGTAACAGCCTATTTTAAAAAAAAAATACATTGGGGGGCAGGCCCTGTAATGTCGCAGGCCCCATAGCAGCCACTACAACTGCTGTGGTGGTAGTTCTGCCCCTACTCCATGAAAAATACAAGTATTTACTACAAATACAAGTATTTACTACAATAGACATGTCAGACATTTTCAATGTGATGCGTTTTGGGCCTCCTGTCAAAAATCCCTGTGATATATTGATACAACGTAAAAGGATATGTGCTAACTGTGGGGATTCCCAACAGTAGCTGCTATTAGTTGGGGTTAGTACCATGCTATGATCCTGTAGCAAATCTCCGTCAGCCGCCTGGACTGATTTGTAACATTATAAGAGGCATCTGTTTTTTATATATGCAGTGTTTTAGTATTAGAGCCGGTTGTCTCTAGCATGATTCACATGAGATTTGCATCAGCATAGGTATTAACATATTGCTTGCCAGTATGCTTCAACATTACTTTGTGATCCAGGATAGTTGCATCTATGAAAATTGCTTTCTTATGTTTTCAGGGTGTTATATTAGTTTCTGCATTATAAATATGCTTTCTCTATATTTAGAAGTGTCAAACTTTATTGTGCACACAATATAAAGAATGAGAATAAGGCAAGCTAGCATATTATCCTAGTTCTATTTTTTTCTATGACTATCCTTCAGAAAACACCAGCCACATCTTTGCTGGCTTCCACAATTCAAAACATAAATGCTATAGCCTTTAGTATAGGACAATGTAGGCAATGTAGGAATGTAGCCACACCCACTTCTACTTTAACTCTGCCCATTCCCATCCATTTCTCTTTGTGCCCCCACACAGTATAATGCTCCTACAGTCACCCTAATGTGATATGCCCCCCACATTGTAATGTCCCCCTCCAGCTGTTCCAATTTAAGGTCCCCCTACAGCTGCCCCCACATTATAATGTCTTTCTCCTGGTGCCCCCATAGTTTAATGTCCCTCTCCAGCTGCCCCAGTTAAATGTCCTCCTTCATCTGTCACCACAGTTTAAAGTCCCCCTCCTGGTAACAAACAAACATAAAAAAACCTAATACTCACCTAACCCTGTTCCCTGCTGATCTTCTCTGGAATCTCTGCTCCTGGAGTCTTAAGGGAGCAGCCATCGCAATGTGAGTGATGTCATCACATCGCACCTACAGATCTCAAAGTAGGGTTGGGGACCAATGGTAAAGCACAGCCATTTTTTGATTTTCATTTTTTACTTCCTGCCTTCCAAAAGCCATAACTTTTTTATTTTTCAGTTCACAGATTTGTACGAGGGCGTAATTTTTGCAGGACAAATTGTACTTTAATATTCCATACAATGTACTGGAAAAGCCGAAAAAAATTCTGAATGAAGTGGAATTAGAGAAAAACTGCCTTTGCATGAATTTCTGACAAGCTTTATTTTTACCGTGTTCACTCTGCAGCCAAAATGACATGTTACTTGTATTATGCGGGTTGGTATAATTATGGTGATGCCAAATTTCTACAGTTTTTTTTGTTTTTTTTTGTTTTGTTTTTTTTAAGTTTAGTACCTTTAAAAAAATCCAAAACATTGAAAAAAATTATTGGAATTGCCATATTCTGACACCTGAAACTTTTTTATATTTCCCTATACGTGGACTTTTTTATATGCATAAGGCATCTTTTTTTTTTTCTCGGCTCATTGTACTTTTTGCTTATACCATTTTGAGGAATGTCTGATTTATTGATTGCGGATTAGTTTTTTTGATTTTTCTTCCCACTATGGCGTTTAACCATATGGAAAAAATATATTTGCATTTTCGGATGCAGGGATATCTAAAGGGTATGTGTTTTACATTATTATTTTAGTTTTTTTTTCTGATATAGGGAAATGGGGGGTGATTTGAACTTTTAATATTTTGTTTGATTTATTTATATTGTTTGTTTTTTTTTTTTTTTTTTTTTACTTTTTATTTTTAGATCTCCGAGGGGTCTTGAACCCCAGGGGGTCTGATTACTCATACAATACATGCATTACAATGCATTGTAGTGTTCCAAAGCAAAATAGCTATGCCCATGCACAACTGGTAAACCGTAGTCAGTAGCAACCATTGCGACAAAATATAGTTATAACCCATGGATGTGGACCATTTTAATATCAATAGATCGTTCAGGGTTTACTGACAATTGGATGACAGGCACTGCCATGAACTTGTTCATAAATACATATTAAAGGGTTTATCCAAAAGCTTAGGGTAGGTCATTAATATAAAATCAGTGAGAGGTCCAACACATGGGACACCCACTGACCAGGTGTTCTCCATACAGTGTATTCAGCCAGAAGGAGATGGCACTGTAGACTTTGTAAAGATCTGGCATTGCAACTCAGCTTCCTTTCATTTAAGAAGAGTCAAGAACATCTGCTTTACATAACACTCTTCATGGTAGAATTGATAAGACTGAATCTTGTTATTGACGCTGCTAACAGAAAGAAGTTCATAATGGCTCAAAACTCCTTATAGGAAATCTAAATCATTTTATGATGGTTAGCCCTTCAATCGTGCCATATGTTCTTTGAAAATAAGAATTAACAGTTTTGGTTCTGGAACAGAGGATTGTATAAATTATCAATATAACAGCGATTATATACTGTGATCTTATATCTCTGGGAGTTTTCTACCTGGTGGGGTACCAGCAACAGGGACTGTACCTTGGCTGGCGATGGATTTACTCCATTGCTTCTAGAGTTAATGCACAGAGGCTCTCCGCACATGGGGAGTAATATAAGGATGAATGCTTATAATGTAAGGCATATGCACAAGTCTGCAAAGGAGCCAATAAGAAATGCTTCCCTTTCATCCAGGATGTTTGTACAGATGTCTTATTTTTTAATATATCAAATCAAATTGAGAAACTCTATACTGCCTGTAAAAAGTAAAGAATGCATGTCTATTCTTTAGTCAGTCTTCACATCCTACATTGAATCGGTTGAGTACCAGCTTTGGTTGGTAACAAAACCAGAACAGAATGCACAAACAAGCAAAAAAAGTAGAGATGCTAGTGATGAATACCATAATAGTCATTCAAGCCTTTAAAGAAATCTTTAAATTGAAAGAATTAAGTGTGGAATATTCTTAGTAATAGTCACCATAGGGAAAAGATATACACTTCTGTAGCCACCAGAATGTGTCACTTGCTCCAGTAGTGTGCACTTAGTGATGTGGTATCCAGGCAAGTATTGTATTAGGGCAGTGTCAAAGACACCTGAAGCAGTTGGCATAGGGAACTTATCAATTAAAGAGCTGTCTTCACAAATATGATGTCTTCAGTGGAATAAAATATGTATCATCTAAAAATCTTAATATCTAAAGCAAAAATCTGATACCAAATAAAATAGGCACTATACTACCGCAGAAAGATTAGTAGTATTCAACAGTACTAGACAATAGATTTCTTCATTTAGGAGGTTCTTGCACTGCTGAACATAGTTTAGCTGTTCCTTTCTGGTGCTATCTCTTGAGTATTTTTCTCTATTTATTGAAGTCACAGTATAACACCTAATTTTACGGTTATCTTTAGCATGTATCCAGGAGGAATTGGTGAATTAAAAGAGTTAACTGAAAATGTACTATTGATAAGCTATACACAGATTGATGGAGGTCCAACAACCCCTTCGATCAGTTGATTGAGCACAAGAACCAGCTACATGGTGCATTGGCTGAAAGCAGCAGCTATAACAGCTCACTCCTATTCATTTCATTGGGCAGCAGTGACAATGTGACTTGAGTGATTTATGTCAATCTTCAAAAAAAAAAAAAAAGCATCCCTGCATGGTTTATAGCAATAAAATAGTGGCAGGATTACCCTTTCTATTAAAAAAATAAATTTTCTTTTCTGAGAAAGAAAATAAAAACATAGAAGAAAACCCCAAATAGTGAAAGCATAATTCAGAACAGCTACTCGGGCAGTGGTACCTGCGCATAGCACCAAATTTAAAATGTGACATGTTTGTGGCACTGATTTTGCACATTGGATGACCTTAGTTCAGTAATGGGTCTTAGTCCATCCTTGACTATGTATTTTTAAACTTCTAGCCCTTTTGCAGCTCCTACATGTTTCACCTGTCTTGTTACTGGCTCAGCGAGCAAACGGACATAATGGCAACAGACAGGAAGAAATATCAGCTGCGGTAACCAGGCACAGTCACTGCACAGAGTATGTCATTAGGCTTTTGACTGGTACACTATGACCTCCAACGACCTGCCATCTCCTAAAGTTAGGTAAGTATTATAATCACGGCACTCTTTGTGAGAAGGTGGTGCTCAGGAAGGGTTTCACCCCAATGACAATAAGTATATCATCCAGGCACTCAGTAGATATATTTGCTTCATTTGAGTATCATTGGACCTTCATCAGTTCGGATTGCCCAGGAATAAGGAGGGAGTGATGGAGTAGAGCTCCTCAATAAAAGAAGCAAATATACCTCCTGCATGCCTGTATTATAGATTTATAATCTCCTAAAGTTAGGACATCAAAAACCCTGTAAGGCTAAGGCCCCACGTTGCGGAAACACAGCTTTTTTTGTTGCAGATTTTGCTGCGGTTTTTTGAGCCAAAGCCAAGAATGGCTACAAAAGGAGTGGGAAATATATTGGAAATACTTATACTTCTGCCTTCTGCTCAATCCACTTCTGGATTTGGCTCAAAAACCGCAGCAAAATCTGCCACAAGAAAGGCTGCATTTCCACAACGTGGGGCCTCAGCCTAAAGCTCTTGGTGTGGCAATTTGGGTAGAAAGTAATAGAATCTTATATGTGCATTCAGTATAATTTCTTTGGTAAAAGCTAAACTCAAAACCACAGCCACTGTTCCACCCTGTTTGTCAGATTACAATGCGTAAACTACTCAACCTGTATAGTGTCAGCCTGAAATTAAGGCATAACATAAAGCTCACGATGAAAGGCGTTAATACTGGCTTCATTAAGTGTGAGGACACTGAAATTCAGCTTTCAGAAATATTTTCCATTATTTCATTTCTCTTTCTCATCAAAATTTCTGTATTTGGTCATATACGTAGCGAGTCGGAAACGCAATGTTTTCCAGGCTGCCAACAGTCTAGGGTTTCAGTGGAATGTAAGTGGAAGCAAATGGTTTAGTGGAAATTGCATTTACAGGGCTAGTTAACCACTTACTGTCCACCTTTTTTTATCAGATCTCTATAAATAGTAACAGTCTTACAAATACAGTAGCAGCATAAGAATAATAACATCTTTGGAAGCTAAACTCGCATGCTGTCCTGATAATGTTGAGAAAATTTACAGTTCCCTAGTGTTCTCCATCAGCATGCTAAATGCTACAACTTACACCAGTCTTTAATCTGTAAGCGGATCTAAACAATCTGCCATAAAATAGCTGGTAACCAGTAGAAAGGGAGACATATATTCAACTCTGGTAGAAGATCTTTCTTCCAAATAGGAGAAGGTTCTAATAACATATTGAAGAATTTCACTATGGGTAATTCCTTTATTTTCTACATACACTTATGTAGAGGAATACTATAAATAGAGCTATTAACATTTTAAATACCGCAGATGTTTCGGGCAATCCTAGCACCTGTACTGATGAAACAGAGATCATGGGGTGAAGGATTTTCCTGGATTCTTCAAAGTATTCTCATGAAATAGCACGATAGTCAAACTGCCACACATGAAATGGTGCTTGCTAGGGACCACAGACATGTTTAAATCTAAAGGCGTGTACCTAAAAATGAGAGGTTTCTAAGTTGAGCTGCCTTAATTGAAGGATACTACTTGAAATTATTAATAGGATTTCATTGGCTTGGCAGTCTTGATACCAGGTCAAAATCCAAATCCGTTATTCAAGATGCATCCAACAGAGCAGCCACAATCTGGAAATTTGTCAGTTATCTGTGTCTGACATATCTAAGGGGCTTGGATTGACCAGGGTACTGTGGCCTATTTGTGCACTCTCATGACGTAAAGACTCAAAGATAACCATACATACACTCATATTGATTTTCCTGCACTGTTTATACAGCTGGGAAGAATATACAGCGTTGATGTCTGTGTCTTCATTTGGCTGACACTTACCCTGTATAATTCACCTGGGGGTTTCTTTCCAGTCTTGGGTAATTAACTGCTTGGCTACTAGTGAAGTCATTAATGTAATACAGAACTACTTCCAGACTATTTAGCCCAGTGAGAATTATTGTCTAGAACTGAATTCAGAAACTAATAGCACATATATTTTTTTACCATTACCAAGTTTAGTTTTTTTTTCTCACAGAAGATAGGGGGAAGTCCACATACCAGACCTTTGACCAGAATTAAAAAGTAATAAAATCATGTTCAGATTTATCATCCTGACCAGTTACTTTAGGCAATCGCTAACCCTAACCCACTGCTGTAAGAGCCAGTTTGCACCTACTTGCTTTAATTTTACAAATAGACCAGAGAAAAAACTTCTTTCCATGGACAACACCAACACTTTCTTATCAGCACTAGTTTTTGAACAAAATGCTCACTGTTTACATAAGTAAAATTACTTCTAATATGTCCTCATATTTATAGCCAACGCAATCAATAAAATGTATACATAATAATACATCATAAATCAGACTTTACCAATTGGTCTTGCAGAATACATTTGACTATGGCTGGCGCCTCACATTCATTACAAATGGAGTTTTTTATGAGCTCAAAATCTGATCTGGGTATCTTATTTCTGACAGAAAATTTATAGGTACTATTAACTCAGGTTAAGATCTGCTCTAGAGGAGGCTCCATTCCATGTCTGCATTTGAATCCTCACATGTATTGTGTTAACCCAACAAATTTTGTACAAAAACTGAGCAGCAAATTAGAAATATCATTATTTTGACATTACGTGCATGGACAGCAGATTACTTTATTTTTTTCACCCAAGAAGCTAACAATCTATTTTAGAGTTGCAAACTGTAGGCTGTAGTTGGTTATAAAATGGACGGGGCCACATCAAAGCTCCCAGATCTGCATGGTCATTCTCTCTCAGTTTAAAAAGTCTTGTGATTACAAGTGTCTATTCTAGTTTTTAGATGTGGCCAAATTTATTTTCATCTCTGAATTACTGATAGGGAGGGGTGCGGCTGCATGTGCGTAGACTAAGATTTCAGAAACTCATAATATGGGGTTAGGGATGTATGTTGACTTCTATTCATTCGTGCTGTTGTCTAGTGGATTAAAATGAATAGCTCTTACAGATGTTGGACTACAAATTCCTTGACTTGTAATTTACTACTTCACCCAAAACGGAACCTTAGTAACACCTTTGGTAACAAAATGCAACAATTTGCAAGAATGTAAACATAACTAACAGCTGAAGTATTGCCTACCTAAGGCTAATGCCACTCATAGTGAATCTCAGCTAAAAATCCTGCAGAAAAAAAAACGCGCAGTTGACAAAAACACAGCAAAATGGATTGCATTTTTTACTGCTGTTCTGCTGTGCTTTGAATTCTTGCTCCTTATAAGTCTATGGGGGAACCGCATTTTCAAGGGTAAAATTAACATGCTGTGTTTCTTCTACAATGTAGGGATGAGATGAAACAAAATGTCAATTACTCTTGTGACTGTAAAATGCTGTGATTTTTTTTTTTTCCACTGCATTTCTGCAAAGGCCAAAGATGCTGTGTTTCCACGACATAGAAATGCAGGACAAACATTACGATAATGCAGTGTTTTTGGCTGTTGTGAAAACACAGCAGAAAAAAAAAATGCTGCATTTACAGTACAAGTAATGTGAATGAGATTCTACACATTGCGGAAAAAGTGGCTCACAGACTTATATGGGGTGTGAAGGTAAGATGAAAAACACAGCAGAAAAGCAGTGAAAAATACAAGAATTTTTTACAAGAGCACTGAAGCCTCTTCACTGCATAGCACACACAGTGTCATACACTGTATAGCTGCTAGAATTGCAGTGCAGTCTAATTCATCTGAATGGGATTGAGCTGCAGCATGGCCATGTGACCAATATGTGTTCATATCTTGTTTCATGATTTCCTTGGACATAAAAATCTGGAGCATTCCCTGAAATATACCACTGTATATGTATACTATGGCATGCAGTAACTCCCATTGTAAAAAAAAAAAAAAATATTAATAACATACTATTCAGTGTACATAGTTGTTTTTTTTTTTTTGCTTTACTTTACTATATCTTTCATTAAGGTTTTTTCAAGTTAATAAATGTAGGTTCCCCTCTCAGGACTTCCATATATTAGGCAGAAGGAAAGCAGCTGCAAGGAGTATTTCTTAGGGGCATTATAGACGAATATAATGTCTCCATATTTGAGTGACTGTATTAAGGCTCTGCCTCCTGGCCCAACTATGCGTGTACTGACCTGAACTTAGTGCATCATCAGTGGCGTAACAATAACGGTCGCAGGGGGTGCGACCGGGCCCCTTTGCAATAGATGCCAGCCCAGGGGAGGTGACTTAAAATAATAAATACTTATAATCACCTCTCCTGGGCTCAGCATCCTTTCCGGGGCTCTTCCGTCATGTGACTGAGGCCACACTGAGGTCTGTGATTAGGCCCCAGCGGTAATGACGTCAATTCGCCTCACGTGACCGCTGAGGACCAATCACAGGCTTTAGCAGTGACGTCTGAAGAGGGCCACAGATGCTGAAGTCAGCTGGAGCGAGGATCCCCAGGAGAGGTGAGGTAAGATGAGTATGCGTGTTTGTTATTTTTAATTACCTTCCCTGGGCCTCCGATTATTATACTCTGGGGTCTGAGGTGACCCCAAAGTATAATAATAGCACTAAAACGGAAGGGGACTGTTGGGAGCATATGATACTGGGTGGGGGCCACTGTGGAGCATATAATACTGTGTGGGAGCCACTGTGGAGCATATAATACTGTGTGGGGGCCACTGCGGAGCATATTATATTGTGTGGGGCCCCTTCACTATTCATATCACACGCCATCTATTTAATAGCAGCTGTGCACTATTATTACAGGCTATAATAACATTGGTGATTATAAAACTGATGCTGTGCAATGTAAATAGGGAAGGATTCATGGCGCTCACAAAAGCACCACTGTATCTTCAAAGAATTGATTAGCAGGGGCTCTAAGTGTTGGACCCCCCACTGATCTCTTATAACTCTTAGACTGTTAGGACCCTGCAGATCAGCTGTTTCCCACAGCACGCAGCTCAGTATTGTTTACATGCCGGGCGCTGCACTGCTTACTCATCATATTCTGTTGGTATATACTATATACATATATATGCAACAGATAAACTTATTTGTGTGCAGGAGGAGTTTACATCTATCTGAGAGTAGATGGCGATGTTATTAGTGTTATATGCTGAATAGAGTGTAATGGTATGCTATGTGAGACTTGTTGTACCTTGCTTTTTATCTCTCTATTGTTAAAGATCCTTTTTACTTTCAAGTTTTGCTGTGTTAACGTTTTGATGCTGTTTATCTCATGTTCTAAGAAGTGAATGCTGATTATCCCATATAATCTACTCTCAAGCTTCTTCTGTGACACAACTATGCAACAGGTTATGGGCCCAGGCATAGAAGACAAACAGACCCAGTGAATGCAAAAGGATTCTTCAGAACAATTCTCTCCAAACAAGTAAGACAAGTTAAAATGACCAGCAATTCAGAACTCAGACTTACAGTAGCCAAGCTGAACAATGAGAACTATCAGTTATGGAAGTTCAAAGTGGAGATGTTGTTGTCTAAAGATGATTTATGGGATGTAATCACTACAGATAGACCCAATGATAATAATGAGACATGGGATAAGAAAAACAGACAAGTAAGAGCTACTATCAGCTTATTAGTGGAAGATGATCAGTTAATCCACATAAGGAATGAGAATACAGCAAAGGGAATGTGGGAAGCATTGAGAAAGTTACATGAAAGATCCAGCTTAAATCACAAATTGTTTCTGCTAAGGAAACTTTACAAGATGAGATTAAGTGCACAGGAAGACATGCAGGAGCACATAAACTCCATGATGGAAGTGATAACACAGCTGAGATCAGTTGGTGAAGATATTAAAGAAAGTCATGTAGCAGCAATATTATTGTGTAGCTTGCCGGATTCATACACTGCTTTGATAAATGCACTAGAAACAAGACCTGAAGCAGACATTACACTAGAGTTTGTAAAAACACGACTCATAGATGAATACCAGAGAAGGAAAGAACAAACAAATGATTCCACAGAAAAGGACAGTGTAAATGCTCTTAAAATTACAGATAAGAGGACCTATAAAACAGAAACAAGAGAATGTTTCAGATGCAAGAAAAAGGGACATTTAAAGAAAGACTGTACTATATGGAAAGCAGAACAGAAGTTATACCATAAAGAAAGTAAACAGAAGGTGAAAAGCACAATATCTAACCCACATGCAGATCACTGGAATGGTACATTTAAAGTAACCGATAAAAGGTTATCAATGATTTGGTATATTGACTCAGGAGCAACAAGTCACATGACAAATAATAAGAGCTTCTTTACTGAACTTGATCTAAATAAGAAGGAAGCTATTTACCTTGCAGATGGGAGCAAAATAACCGTGGAAGGTACTGGACAAGGAATGCTAATCTATTCTGATAAATTTGGGCATAATTCAAAGATACTAGTAAAGGATGTGTTATATGTTCCAGGACTAGATGGAGGACTATTATCTGTAAAACGTCTAACAGCTAAAGGACTTACTGTAAGATTCAAAGATGATGAATGTACAATCCTAGCAGGAGACAAGATAATAATAAATGTAAAAGCAGGTGAACAATTATATCATCTAGACACATTAAAGGAACAGATTAAGTTATGTACACATGATCACAAGAATTGTATTCACATGTGGCATAGACGCTTAGGACACAGACATCCTGAGAGTATCATGGCATTACAGAACAAAAATTTGACAAAAGATCTGTTGATATCTGATTGCTCAATTATTGTAAGATGTGAATGTTGTATAAAATCTAAAGCTACAAGAGTGTCTATACCTAAAGAGAGTGAAACAAAAGGCACAAAACCACTTGACTTGGTGCATACTGATGTATGTGGACCCATGAAAGTAACCACATCAGGAGGTAATAGATATATGGTGACTTTTATAGATGACTACTCAAGATACACAGTCACGTACTTAATAAAGAACAAAAGTGAAGTTTTCAGTAAATTAGAAGAATACGTGTCAAAGTCGTATAATAAGTTTCAGAGGAAGCCAAACATCATTAGAAGTGATAATGGAGTTGAATTCACAGGACACCAAATAGAGAACTATTTAAGACAGAATGGAATAGAGCATCACAAAACTGTTCCATACACACCTGAACAAAATGGCGTAGCAGAAAGGAAAAACAGAACTCTGACTGAAATGATAAGATGCATGCTAACAGATTCCAAACTACCAGAGAAATACTGGGGTGAAGCAGCAATGACAGCTACTTATCTGCAAAATAGACTTTTTTCAAGAAAACTGAAAAAAAAACCCATATGAACTGTGGCATGGTAAGAAACCAAGTGTGAATCATTTAAGAGTTTTTGGTTGCAAAGCTTTTGTTTTTGTTCCAGAAGAGAAACGCTCCAAACTTCAAAACAGAGCCATAGAAGGAATATTTGTTGGATATAGTGACAACTGCAAAGGATACAGAATCCTAGATCCTAAAAAAGACAGAGTTACGGTGAGTAACAGTGTAACATTCATTGAAGATCTAAATGATAACATTATGACATCACTGGAAATGAGAAATGAGAGAGACAACAGTGATATAAGTGCAGGAACATCTGATGAAAAAGAAGTTGAAATTGATAAAGTTCAAAATACTGAAAGTGAAGAGATAGAACTACAGACAGACACAGAACCAAGACGTTCAATGACAGAAAACAAAGGAAAACCACCTGTACGTCTTTCATACAAGGCAAGTACAAATAAAGTATATGAACCTACATCTTGGGAGGATATATCTCAACTCTCAGAAGAAGAGGCCAATAAGTGGATAAAGGCTACAGAAACAGAAATGAAATCCATGCATGATTCAAAGACATGGACACTGACAGAATTACCAAAAGGGAGAAAAGCTATAGGTTGTAAATGGGTTTTTAAAGTTAAATACCAAACAGATGGCACCGCTGAACAATACCGAGCAAGACTCGTAGCTAAAGGTTATTCTCAAAAATACGGAGAAGACTATGATGAAACATTTGCTCCGGTTGTCAAGCATACTACAATCAGAACTTTGCTTGCGGTTGCAGCTACTAAAGGAATGGAATTGAAACATCTGGATGTAAAGACAGCATTTCTGAATGGAGATTTAATAGAAGAAATTTACATGGAACAACCTCCAGGATTCAAAGATAAAGAGAAACCAAACATGGTTTGTAAGCTACAGAAAAGTATATACGGTTTAAAACAAGCCGCTGAAGCGTGGAATGATAAAATCACTGAAGTGCTCATAAATGAACATTTTCTAAGAAGCAAAGCGGATCCCTGTCTATACACAAAGAAACTAGATGACAGATGGATCTATGTACTGATATATGTTGATGATATTTTAGTTTGTTTTGAAAGAGAAAGGGATGAAGCCGAAATACGGAAAATTTTGGATCAACACTTTGAGATCAAAGATCTGGGAAATGTGAAGCATTACCTAGGGATACAGATAGAAAGAGAAGAAGATGGGAGTTTCCAACTTAACCAAAATCACATGATCAAAGATATAATAGAAACATTTGGACTGAAAGATGCGAAACCAGTAAAGTCTCCAATGGAAACTAATTATCTGAAGGAAATTAAAAGTGAACAAAATATGTTACCAGATAATGAGCTATACAGAAAAGCAATGGGAAAATTACTATATTTAGCGACTGTTACAAGGCCAGACATTGCAGCAGCAGTAGGAATTTTGAGCAGAAAAGTGTCAAACCCCAATGAAATGGATTGGAAAGCTGTAAAGAGAGTAATACGTTATCTGAAAGGAACTAGCAACGTTAAACTGAAACTACCTGCAAGTGATGAATGCGTTTTAACTGGATATGTTGATGCAGACTGGGCTGGAGATCCAATTGATAGAAAATCTACCAGTGGCTATCTTTTCTTACTCTCGGGCGGACCAATTAGTTGGACTAGTAAAAAACAATCTATAGTAACACTATCGTCTACAGAAGCAGAATATGTAGCCGCCGCTCATGCGAGTCAAGAAGTTCTTTGGTTAAGACAACTACTAAGAGACTTAGGACAACAACAGTTAGGACCAACAACGTTACATGAAGACAATCAAGGATGTCTTGTTCTTGCTCAGATGGAAAGAGTTAATCCCAGAACTAAACACATTGATGTGAAATTTCATTTCTTACGGGATCATCAGGAACAAGGAATTCTGAATTTAGAATACTGCCCAACTGAAGATATGACAGCAGATATTTTCACAAAGGCGTTGAGTGCTGAAAGACACCAGAGACTGATGAAGAGATTATATTTAACTGAATAAGTTCTTACTGTTGAGAAAGGGTGTTGGTATATACTATATACATATATATGCAACAGATAGACTTATTTGTGTGCAGGAGGCGTTTACATCTATCTGACAGTAGATGGCGATGTTATTAGTGTTATATGCTGAATAGAGTGTAATGGTATGCTATGTGAGACTTGTTGTACCTTGCTTTTTATCTCTCTATTGTAAAAGGTCCTTTTTACTTTCAAGTTTTGCTGTGTTAACGTTTTGATGCTGTTTATCTCATGTTCTAAGAAGTAAATGCTGATTATCCCATATAATCTACTCTCAAGCTTCTTCTGTGACAGAACTATGCAACATATTCTTGATAATCGCAGTTGTGGGTACTACAGCTGTATCCCTTTCAAGTGTCTGAGATGCTGCTGCAGCACATGTTACCGTCACTATCAAGAATTTGCTGTAGGGAGGGGGTAGGGCGCCTCGGACAAAAGTTTGCGCCGGGGGCCACAAGACTTTAGTTACGCCACTGACATATGATAAGTTTTGGTCCGTAGATCCACGGTAGGGCTGGGCTGCAGAGCCATAATATACAGTCATATGAAAAAGTTTGGGCACCCCTATTAATCTTAATCATTTTTAGTTCTAAATATTTGGGTGTTTGCAACAGCCATTTCAATTTGATATATCTAATAACTGATGGACACAGTAATATTTCAGGATTGAAATGAGGTTTATTGTACTAACAGAAAATGTGCAATATGCATTACACCAAAATTTGACCGGTGCAAAAATTTGGGTACCCTTATCATTTTATTGATTTGAATACTCCTAACTACTTTTTACTGACTTACTGAAGCACAAAATTGGTTTTGTAACCTCACTGAGCTTTGAACCAGTTGTATCCAATCATGAGAAAAGGTATTTAAGGTGGCCAATTGCAAGTTGTTCTCCTATTTGAATCTCCTCTGAAGAGTGGCATCATGGGCTCCTCAAAACAACTCTCAAATGATCTGAAAACAAAGATTGTTCAACATAGTTGTTCAGGGGAAGGATACAAAAAGTTGTCTCAGAGATTTAACCTGTCAGTTTCCACTGTGAGGAACATAGTAAGGAAATGGAAGACCACAGGGACAGTTCTTGTTAAGCCCAGAAGTGGCAGGCCAAGAAAAATATCAGAAAGGCAGAGAAGAAGAATGGTGAGAACAGTCAAGAACAATCCACAGACCACCTCCAAAGAGTTGCAGCATCATCTTGCTGCAGATGGTGTCACTGTGCATCGGTCAACAATACAGCACACTTTGCACAAGGAGAAGCTGTATGGGAGAGTGATGCGAAAGAAGCCATTTCTGACAGCACGCCACAAACAGAGTCGCCTGAGGTATGCAAAAGCACATTTGGACAAGCCAGCTTCATTTTGGAAGAAGGTCCTGTGGACTGATGAAACAAAGATTGAGTTGTTTGGTCATACAAAAAGGCGTTATGCATGGCGTCAAAAAAACACAGCATTCCAAGAAAAATATTTGCTACCCACTGTAAAATTTGGTGGAGGTTCCATCATGCTTTGGGGCTGTGTGGCCAATGCCGGCACTGGGAATCTTGTTAAAGTTGAGGGTCGCATGGATTCAACTCAGTATCAGCAGATTCGTTGAGAATAATGTACAAGAATAGTGACGAATTTGAAGTGGGGGGGGGGGGGGATATTGGAGAAAGACAGAGATAAAAAAAAGCGGCCAAAACTTTGAGGGGGGTGGGGGGGGGGGGAAAAATAATGGTGGGGGGGGGGGGCGCGGCGGGCGGGGGGCTGAAAAGTATAGAGTTGGGGGGGGGTGAGGTGGGGGGGGGGGGGGGGGGGGGGGGGGAAAAAAAAAAAAGAGGGGAGGTGTTGTGTGTAGGGAAGGGGGAGAAAAAAAAAAAATAGAGGGGGGGGGGGGGGAGGAAAAGGAGGGGGGGGGGGGGGGGGGGGGGGGGTGTTGGTAGAGGGAGGAGGAGAAAAAAAAAAAAAAAGTTTTTTTGTTGTGGGGGGGGAGAATTGGAGAGGGGGGAGAATTGTGGAAATGGTAAAGGATTTTCTGTTAGTATAATAAACCTCATTTCAATCCTGAAATATTACTGTGTCCATCAGTTATTAGATATATCAAATTGAAATGGCTGTTGAAAACACCCAAATATTTAGAACTAAAAATGATTAAGATTAATAGGGGTGACCAAATTTTTTCATATGACTGTAGTCTCTTAAAAATGATGCAATAAGTTTCTCTGTGATAGCCCTTACTAAAATACTATATTGGATTACATAGCCAGCCTAATGCAGTTTATTGCCAGGAGAACACGTTCTATTTAAATAAAAAACCCCAAAAAACCCCACCTTTTAAAAAAAGTAAAAAAAAAAACAACAAATTTTAAAAAAAAAAAAAAAAAATTTTTTTCTAACCCTAAAAAAAAAAAAAACCCCCCCCCTTTTTTTAAAAAAAAACTGAGTGTTGGGTGCCCCCCCCCAAAACAGTAAAAAAAAACCGAGTCAACCCATCGTGTGTGGAAGGTGAAGCCCAACCCCCAAAAAACATAAAAAGACCGGGTGGGGGGTTTGAAAAAAAAAACCCCCTTAATTTCTTAAAAAAAATAAAAAAAACAAAAAAAAAAAAAAAAAAAAAAAAAAAAAAAAAAAAAAAAAAATACAATATATAAAACAATTCTCTACTCCCAAACATCTAAATTTCAATAAAGGGTATATCTGAAAAACACAGATTTTGCTACTATTTGTGAGATCAGATATTTAGCAATGATTTATGAATCAAAAGATTAAGAAAGAAACATGTCTTTAGCATTCCTCCATGACATGACAGAGCCTGAAAAATACCACAACGTCACAATATATGTGCACCCCTTCACATGCACAAATTACTTGTTAATGATGGCTTGGTGAAGAGGGCTCAAAGGGATTGTCCAAGATTTATTTAAAAAAAATAATAAAAGAAGGAAATGTCATAAAAAAAAACAAAAAAAACCTTACCTGGTAGATACCACCTCCCGCACTATAGCCCCCTTGTTTTGGCTGTTTTTGTTGACTTGTCTGACAGTGATGACATGCCATGCATCTGTTTGACCCCTGCGGCCAATCACCTGCCATAGTGGTGATGCCTGTGCATCTGGGCATGAGACTACTAAGGTCAGTGATTGGTTTTAGCAGTCAAGTATGCACACCATCACTGCAGGGCAAGTCAAAAAGACCAGCGGGTCTACAGTGGTAATGGATTTACCAGGTAAAAACACATTTCTACTCAGCACAGCAGCAGCATTGCACTTTGACACAAAAAAGTATGTTCAGTATTAAACAAGCAGACCCTACAAAAGCATATACATGATTTACAAGTGATTTTGGAGGTGGTAGTCTCCCTTTGTAGTCCCATAGGAAATACTATAAGAGGTCACTATGATGTTGTTATTCAAATCATGCAGATTGTTCCTTCATATTATCTAAATTCTTGGGTGTGACAGAAATGAAATCTGCCCTCTTGAGAAGTATTTTGTAGCCCTTGTGTCTGAATCTTGCTTTCAGACACAGGGAATCCTTGGTTGTTATCAGATAACTACTGTCTCTTTCAATTACAGCTGTTGAGTCAAGAGCTGTAGGCAATGACTGGGCTGCCAACATGTACCTTAAAGGGAACTCATCTACTCCATTTCCCCAATGAAACTGCTATTATTATCTTATGGGTCATCACAGGGACGAGAGCTAATGCAAGAAGTCAAGCTCTCCATTCCTCCATCCCAGCCCCTCTACTCTGATGGATGTCCCCTGCCTGTTTGCCTGGACAGCTTGACTTCTGCTTTTAGCTTTTCCCCATGACTCCAAAAGAACCGTTTAGCTTATTGAATAAAAGTTCTTTTAATGTAGGATTGTGACATTGGAAAAGCCTTATAAAGCGAACATAGGAGACCTCATGAGAGGGGTGGCAGTTTGAAATGTGAAATAGAGCTCACAGGTTACTGTAAATAACACTTACCATTTCTACAGTACTATTGAAGCTGAAAGTAGAGTAGAGTTGTAAAGTAGAGCAGGTGGTTGGAACTTGCAGACAGTTTTTCGCGTTTTGGCAGCGATATGCCAAGATGGGGATAGCTCTTTAATTCAAAGAAGATATATACACAATAATCATTTGTAGTCTACAAAAGTTGCAATTTTTGCAATTTTTTGAAGGTTTATAAAATTGAGAACTATGGTAACCTTCTGATAAGCCATGTAAGTATAGGATGGCAGGAGTTATGCAATTATGCCTGGTAGAAGGAGAAATAAAGAGGAAGTAATATTGTTGAAGTCATTTTGGTCATAGGGCACAATTTGGAAGGATGCAGAACGGTTTTCTTTGAGTTTTTGCTGATTTTCTTTCTATACGTTTTTTCTTCAAAGATATATATCTGATAGCAAGGTATGTGTACCAGCAACATAGAGAAATTCCCCAATAAAGAAATAAGTACACTTAAAAACTAACTTTTATTAATATGCACTAAAAGTATATAAAAGTATACTAAAAGTATATCTATAAAAGAAAGCACCTAATAAAGAGATGCCATACTACAATGGGGTCATATAAAGGGTAAAGGCAGCCTGCCTCAAATTAAGAGGCTAGTATGGTGATACCTGTATCACTTCACAAACACCCCTCAGTTATAAATTGCAATATATTATATCGGCCGGGCTGATATATTAAGTGCTCTATATTATACAGGCAGTTTGCACACATTTATGGTGTATTCTGCTTTGCCCTTATGCATGTGCCTCTGATGAGCTGGTGTAGTTCAGCAGAAACGCGCGTCAGGCAGGCTGGGAGTTAGGGCAAATACTCCTGTTGTAACATTTATGGTGTTTGTGTGTTTGTGGTATTAGGCAGTCAGCTGTGGGAGTGTAATGTAAGCTCCCTAGGTAGTGGCTAGTCAGACAATGTGGTCGGTCTTTTACTGACCTCTAGCCAGTTGGTGTATGTGTGTGTGTGTTATACCTCAGTTGATTTATCCTTTACTTTTCCCCTTCAGTGAACTGAGATCTAAATATTGGGTATTGCAATTTATAACTGAGGGGTGTTTGTGAAGTGATACAGGTATCACCATACTAGCCTCTTAATTTGAGGCAGGCTGCCTTTACCCTTTATATGACCCCATTGTAGTATGGCATCTCTTTAATAGGTGCTTTCTTTTATAGATTTATATACTTTTAGGTGGATATTAATAAAAGTTAGTTTTTAAGTGTACTTATTTCTTTATTGGGGAATTTCTATACGTTTTTTCTTCCCCTATGAAATGGGGAAAACTCTTTTCATTCCAGAGCTAAAATTAACATGCTTCGAAAACACAGCTTTTCCTCAACATATGGATGAGATTAATGAAATCTCATTCAGTTTGCTGGTACTGTAAAATGCAGCGGTTTTTTTTTTCTGCGCGTTTCTGCAGCAGCCAAAGAGTTGCATTTGTGCAACGTCAAGCCTTAGCCTTAATGTGCTTTAGGCTAAGGCCCAACATAGTGGGCCGCAGTGAGAAAGTGCTGTGGGAAAAACCACAGCGGAAAAGCAGCGCTTTTCACAGAAAATCCAAATTTTCCTCTGCAGACTTTCTGCTTCCATTATACCTATAGGGAAACCACTGGTGTTTCTGTACATATAATTGACATGCTGCACGTATTTTTCTGCAGTGTGTGGATGGGATTCATGTTGGGTCCTGGCCTTAAACACAGACACAATTAAAAGGAAACCAAGCACACAGACACTATGGGAAGATGAATTTAGCAGCATGCACAAGAGGAGCAACTGTTTATTTCTACAGCTTGTAATGCTGTATAATAATAAACTCAGCAGTATGTGCTGGAAGAAGAAAGATGTGGAAGTCTTAGTTTATCACAGTACAAAAAAGAGCAGAACCTACTTCAACAATTCTGTAGCACCAGCAAGAAGCAGAAGCACTCAGAGATATCTATAACCCACCCTTCACCTTCTTCATATAGACACTATATATTTGCCACCTCCACACAAAGTGCCCGACCCAGAGAGCTCGCCCACTCTCTGCAAAGATTCTACAGTATCTCCATTTAGTTCCTGTGTTTGCACATCTGTTAGTTGTGAAGAGTCCCTTCACAGGGAACATGTGAGGAACTGCTTTCATCCCTCAGCCCAGCGAGAGAGATAAATCAAACTGAAATGGTCACATAAAATATTCAGCTAAATAACATGCTCCAGGGAGCCCAGAAATGTCAACCTTTTTCCTGCCTTTTATCTGAAAATGCTGCTGGAGAGATGAGGATTCTCTTCCTGGCTAGATCAAGACTTTTTCATTTACAAATAGAAATGAGTACATGGCCCATGCAAGTAACGTTTTTAATTATCTTTATAGCAAAGTTGCTGAGACTTTTACATCTCTTAAGGCATTTTACAAAGTTCTTAGCAAACAGAAAAAAACATACGCTCACATTACGATCAAAATCGTACATAGTATAACTGTAGACATTTGCAAGTGATTCTCAGTGAGACTTGTGAAACGGGCAAAATGCAGGTGGCTGAAAACCGGTACAGCCACAAGAGCTAAACTGCTTTCTCTACACAAGCAAGGATGGAATGCCAGGCCTGGAGCAATATTTAATGTTAGATTGCAATGTTGCTACATAAACAATGGGGAAAATGTACTAAGCTACATGCGCCAGAATTCTAGCTCAGTTTGGCTGCCATACATGTGTGACTCATTTATTAATTCTTTGAAACACTTTTTCTGTTTTGCTTCACAAGGGGGTTTGCCTGAGTAAGAAGGGGGTGGTAGTTTAAGACATGACACTGTGTGTGCCAAAATTTGATGCAAAATTTTGTCACAAAGTAAGCCAATAGGTATTAAAGTTAGACAAACGTGTCTAATTATGCACCACATTTATCATACAGCATGATCCACAGTGGTAAATGGGGTGCATCTTTAGAATGCCTGGTTTACTATCTAAATATTAGACAGGATTAGTAAATCTGCTTCATGGCATTCAATCCAGCCAGCTGCAGTGCAAATGCGTGTCAGTCCAAAGTGCAACAAATATAAGATCATTTGTAGCCTTTGCAGTTTCCCCCAGTAAAGTTATATTTTACTGGCTAAAACAAGTACAGACGTGCACTAGAGATTCACAGTCCTGCATATGTGCCATAAAACTGCCAGCTCCATTAATTGGCATGGCCAAAACCTCATTGTGTAGCCATAGAGGCTGAAAACTAGCCCTGCTCCAATAACCTAGTACTTGATACAATGTATCGCCATAAGTAAAGGATAGTGGTCTGCAGTCAAAGATATAAGGAAAGATTTGTGCTGCTGTGTTTAGCTTGGAAACGCCTGGCGTATTTGCAGCTGGTTAACTGTTGCAAAATAGACGGTTGCTAACCTACTGCAATGTACGGTTGCAGTGCAACGAATGGGACCAATTCACATTGCACAGAAAAAGTCACAGAGGAAAATGTCTTGCAGTGGAGGTTTTGAATATGCCAAGTATGTTAATTACTGCTGCGTGTGCAGTTGTGGTTTTCGACCATTGCAATGTATGGGCTAAATGCTGGGCAAGCTGCCCAGAAATTGTGGATGAAAGCTGCAGGAAAAAACAGCCAATGTAATCTGGTTATTGCCATGGGTGACTCCGCTGTGGGGTGTCTGCTGCAGGAACCATCCTGTGTTGCCTTAGCCTAACTGCAGACACTCTTTAAACAATAAAATCCATATGATTCATTTGGGAAGATATCACTTATTTCCCCAAAATCTAATGATTTTATTGCTGAAATAAAACAGCCTAATGCCAATTTAGAAAGAAACAGCTGGTGATTAAAGACAACCTTCCTTTCTCTGAATCAGTAGTAACCACAATAAAATAAGTCATTCAATAAAGATGGTGTCTGGAATCCTCTCACCCTCAAGGCAGAAATTCTTTTGTCTTATAGTGAACACTGGCATAGAGCAAGAGAACAGACTGTTAGTCTAAGGTTTATGGTATTACAACATTCAGTCTCACATTGTGATATGTCATAGGCCACACACTAACCTATTAGTTCATGAACACACAGACATTGCTCTCCATCATCTCCAGGAATTCCCCACTATCGAGTGTCTAAAGTCAGGAATCCTATGGCTTATTATCATCATGACTGACCACAACTAATACCACAACATATCACCGTGTAAGCATCATACCACAGCATGTAATATGTAGGTGCTGAATGAAGAGCTCTCCTTTAATTAATCAATGCTTGGCAGTCTGATATCACTTCAGTGACAGATGTTGTAATTATACAAATGCCAGTCCCATTTCACACAACTCATAAACCCCAAATCATCCGACAGACAGGCAAACATTCAAAGGCACTTCTGAAGAATCAGTATACCTTCTAAATTATACACTATTAAAATGACATCAATGCAAAAAATAACAAAGGCTCCAGTTACTACACTTATAGTGTAATTCTGTTACATGTGGAGCAGGCTTGGCTATTTTCTGAACTCCCAAAGTAATAAATGGAGAGCGACATGCATGCACTGCCATCTCTCCATTCTTGACATCCGTCCTTGATATAGATGTGGGTTCCAGAGGCATGATCTACAATTATCACACATTTATAGCGCATCCTGTGTTTGATGGGAATTACCCCTTTAAGCCACACATGTTGGGTTAGCAGCGGGCATCTGCTGCAGACATCCTCCAGAGATCTTGCCTGTGACAAAAGTCAGCCAAAAATGGTTGTTGTTCTGCATCAAGCCAGGAATCCTAGGCTGTTGGCCCCAACTCTCAACATTTGTAGCAGATTAGTTACCAGCAATTTTACCAGCAACGTGTGTCCCCGCCTTAAAGGGAGTCTATCATTAGAAAAACACATTTTTAACTAATGGCACGTTGGAATAGCCTTTAAAAAGGCCATTCTACTGCTACCTTCCATTCTAAGCTTCTCCAAGCCGTTTCTGATAAAAATCTGTTTCTTTTGTTATGCACATTAGGATCACGGAGCACCAGGTGCGTTCCCCCTGTGCCCCGAGCCGCCTCCGCGTCATAATTCTCCACCACTCCTTAGCTGCTTTTGTTCACTTCCCTCCTCCTCTTCGCGGGAACTTCTGCCTTTCGCAGGCATTGGACTGCGCATGTCGATGTCTGGACGGCCATTTTCAGGTGGTCTGCTACAGGAGCATACTGTGTAGCAGACGACTGGAAAATGGCCGCTCGGACATGCTTATGTCCTGCGCTGCTTTACGCTCCTGTAGCAGACCACTGGAATATGGCTGTCTGGACATCGGCATGCGCAGTCCGATGCCTGCAAAATTTTATCAGAAACGGCGGGGAGAAGCTTAGAATGGAAGGTAGCAGTAGAATGGCCTTTTTAAAAGCTATTCCAACGTGCCATTAGTTAAAAATGTGTTTTTCTAATGATAGACTCCCTTTAAAGGGAGGCATCAGGTCCAGAATGCCTCCCAAACCAGTAATACTAATATCTAGGGGACTCACTTTAAAAGCAGCAGAACTGCAGAAACATACCTCTGTAGCCACAAACCAATGAAGCAATGCAATTACAATGGCAAATGACAAACATTTGTAATGCACTTTTCTTACGGAGACTCAAAACACAGGGAGCGTTGTGGAGTATGGAAGACAGTGGCTGCCGTACAGACGTTTGTTTTTACAGGAAGCCAATTTACCTATCAGTATATTTTTGACATGTGGGAGGATGTACCCGGAAACCTCACAATAAAATTGGAGAAAATACAAACTCCTTGCAGATGTTGCAGGACGCCAGTGCTGCAAGGCAACGGTGCTAACCACTGAGCCACAGTGCTGATAACCATCTTTTTATGGATATGCAAATGAGGCAAAATACACCAGGGAGGGCCTGATCTACCAACAGATAGCTATAACTGCCTTCATAGCACTGTTATGTTTGGGTTATGTTTTGTTTAGAAGGCATTTTGGTCCTGACAGACTACCATTAAAAAGACTCAGGCACCGCACACCACCTCCATATACTATAGATAGAACTGAATAGTTTAAAGGATTCCAGTGTTAAAAATCAATGATTGACCCTACGATGCATTGCAAGGACTCCTGAGTGCACACACCTAATGGAGATGACTTAACTTGTTCTCCCTCTGCATTGCAGGGCCTGTTTGCAGATGCACAACAGAAGAACAAGAGTGAGCATAAAGATAAAAAATTATCATCTTTTAGCCTATTCCCCTGCGGATTTTCAGTTTCAATTATACCTAGGTAGGTAGGTATAATTGACATGCTGCTATTTCCAAAAACGCAACAGATTTAGATATTGCAGTGTTTCCGCTGAGCGTATATTTCTGCAATGTGTGGATGGGATTCGCTAGACACACAGAATCCACTTTGCAGGGACTGTAAAACGCTGTGGTCTTTGCTGCGGTCAATCTGCAGCGTTTATGCCACGTGGGGCCCTGGCCTAAAGGTCCCCACGGGCTTTTTATACTCCCTTTTTGTTCAGAAATTCTCCAGAAAATTTGCTTATGACTCTGCAAACAGCTGTAATCTGTATCTGAATACTGAAAGATCAGGAAATTAAAACGATTACTGAGGGAGGAGTTAAATGAAGAAAAAAAAGATCATTCTGTTGGAGAGAACATAAATTGTAGCCTGTTTACTTCTGTAAAAACACATGTCAGTGGCAGCCACTGGGTGCTCTGCACACAGAGTACGCTGTGTGGGTTGACAGTGATGGGAAGTTGTGGCGTAAAGTGATCCCATCACCCAGAACACAGATCCTTTCAGACGAGCCATAAGCTGCCTCCACCCTTCCTCTGTCCCTCTGAACAGACCAGGCAGGTAATGATGGAACCATGCACCAATAGATTCAACAGATGTGGACAGTACAAGCTCATAGCTCTGATGATCTACTCACCATAGAGTAACGTTGCACTTAGCTTGCTATTTAACTTAAGGGAAGGATAGTATATTTACAAACTATTTTCTTTTTCTAAATGCAGGTCTTATACTTTGACTAAAGCTGAAAATAAACCCTCCCATATAGAGAAGTCTCTAACTTGCAGCACAACAACAAGCATTTTTCCTGCCTATAGGAAAATACTAAATGTAATTTTTTTTCTGTATGTTGCAAATGAAGTCTGACACCCAATTATAATGAACAGAAAATGCAGGATAATTTCACACGTTGCATTTTTTTGGATCATTCACCACATTTTATACACTACACATCAAATGTATAGTGGGGAAAAAAAGTATTTAGTCAGCCACCGATTGTGCAAGTTCTCCCACTTAAAAAGATGAGAGGCCTGTAATTGTCATCATAGGTAGACCTCAACTATGAGAGACAAAATAAGAAAACATATCTAGAAAATCACATTGTCTGATTTTTTTAAGAATTTATTTGCAAATTATGGTGGAAAATAAGTATTTGGTCACCTACAAACAAGCAAGATTTCTGGCTCTCACAGACCTGTAACTTCTTCTTTAAGAGGCTACTCTGTTCTCCACTCCTTACCTGTAGTAATGGCACCTGTTTGACATTGTTATCAGTATAAAAGACACCTGTCCACAACCTCAAACAGTCACACTCCAAACTCCACTATGGTGAAGACCAAAGAGCTGTGGAAGGACACCAGAAACAAAATTGTAGACCTGCACCAGGCTGGGAAGACTGAATCTGCAATAGGCAAGCAGCTTGGTGTGAAGAAATAAACTGTGGGAGCAATAATTAGAAAATGGAAGACATACAAGACCACTGATAATCTTCCTCGATCAGGGGCTCCACGCAAGATCTCATCCCGTGGGGTCAAAATGATCACAAGAACGGTGAGCAAAAATCCCAGAACCACACGGGGACCTAGTGAATGACCTGCAGAAAGCTGGGATTAACGTAACAAAGGCTAAAGTCAGTAACACACTATGCCGCCAGGGACTCAGATCCTGCAGTGCCAGACATGTCCCCCTGCTTAAGCCAGTACATATCTGGGACCGTTTGAAGTTTGCTAGAGAGCATTTGGATGTTCCGGAAGAGTATTGGGAGAATGTCATATGGTCAGATGAAACCAAAGTAGAACTGTTTGATAGAAACACAACTCGTCGTGTTTGGAGGAGAGTGAATGCTGAGTTGCATCCAAAGAACACCATACCTACTGTGAAGCATGGGGGCAGCAACATCATGCTTTGGGGCTGTTTCTCTGCAAAGGGACCCGGACGACTGATCCGTGTACATGAAAGAATGAATGGGGCCATGTATCGTGAGATTTTGAGTGCAAACCTCCTTCCATCAGCAAGGGCATTGAAGATGAAACGTGGCTGGGTCTTTCAGCATGACAATGATCCCAAGCACACCGCCAGGGCAACGAAGGAGTGGCTTCGTAAGAAGCATTTCAAGGTCCTGGAGTGGCCTAGCCAGTCTCCAGATCTCAACCCCATAGAAAACCTTTGGAGGAAGTTGAAAGTCCGTGTTGCCCAGCAACAGCCCCAAAACATCACTGCTCTAGAGGAGATCTGCATGGAGGAATAGGCCAACATACCAGCAACAGTGTGTGCCAACCTTGTGAAGACTTGCAGAAAACGTTTGAGCTCTGTCATTGCCAACAAAGGATATATAACAAAGTATTCAGATGAACTTTTGTTATTGACAAAATACTTATTTCCCACCATAATTTGCAAATAAATTCTTTAAAAATCAGACAATGTTATTTTCTGGATTTGTTTTCTCATTTTGTCTCTCATAGTTGAGGTCTACCTATGATGTCAATTACAGGCCCCTCTCATCTTTTTAAGTGGGAGAACTTGCACAATTGGTGGCTGACTAAATACTTTTTTTTCCCCACTGTACATCTGGTGTATGAACTGTGAAGCAAAGTATTCTGACTGAACAATTAATTTTCACCATCTGAAAACTTCCCTTTAAGGCCGGGGCCCCACGTTGCGAAAACGCAGTGTTTTGGCCGCATTGGAAATTCTGCAGTGGAAAAGCTGACATTTCAAAAACGCAGCATGTCAATTATACCTATGGAAATGCTGGAATTTTCCATATAGGTATAATAGGGACAGAAAAATGCTGCGGAAAAAAACGATTTTCTGCATGGGGCCTTATCCTAAAACACACATATCATATGAAGACCTGTTACTTAACAAGGTCATGAATCACTGTGTTACTTCTCCAATACAGTTAAATACTGTACTCCAATACAGAAAAATACATTTTCACTAAACACTATTACTAGTTCACTTATTTCTAAGATCATTTACATATAGATAGTATGGACAGAAAGACACATGCCCATCAAGTTCAACCAGGGAATGGGAATGATTGTGGAATGAAGGTAAGCTGTATAGGAATTTTCCCCACTATTGATCAAAAATTTAAAGTGTATCCTTTATATTTCCCATTCATTTTGTAGCTACTCTTGTAGCAAATCTGCAACAAAAAAGAAGCTTTTCCGCACCGTGGGGCATTAGTCTTTAAATAAACTGATTCAAAATAGAATCAAAATGTGAAATTCTTTATGGAAACCTCGGGCATCATGTCCTGCAGACTCATGAGAAGGGGGACCATACAGCTTGTTACCAGCCCACAGTTCAGAAGCCTAAATCTCTGATGGTATGAGACTGCTTTAGTAGGAAGTGGCATCTTACACACCTTGAAAGGCACTTTCAAGGCTGAGCAGTATGTAGAGGTTTTAGAACAACATATGCAAACCCAACTTTTTTGGAACTGGGCAGAGACTGCACTACAGTTGTTCTGGAAGAATAAAAATACTCCTCTTAACATTTTTGAGGAGTATTTTTAGCCAATTAGAGTACAAAATTGACAGTAATGCCAATAAATAATATATAGGCATGAAAACTGTGAAGATATTTTTGCAGGAATTACTAAAACTGTCTTCCATGCATAAATTGTGAATAGCTATGGGATGGAGAAACTCAGAGTACATAATGCTATAAAGGGGACAGTACTATTATGTGCATGGGGCGTGAAGAGGAATTCTGCTTTGATTACTTCGGATGGTCCAATGGCCCGTCCTAATTGACTTTGGGGCTGCAGCCTTCTTATTAATAACAAAGCTTTGTTCCCTTCCGCCAGTCTGTAAATCTGCCTGTACATCTGCCTGTACAGTAGTTATTGTGATCTCTATGCACAGAACAGTGCGCATTGTCATACAGGGGTAGCTGCATGTAGTCCAAACTGTACAGAGTCAGACACTGGCTCAGCCCAATATAATGTTTCTGACTCTGTGCTTTATTGCTTGACTATACTGGATTCACCTCACCCTGGGGCTTATTAATCCCAACAGATGTCATAAAATGGGAACCTGCAGAACATGAATTGAGTATAATGAACAAGTCACATAGGCATTAGTACATGGAGCTTATTTCTAACAATGCAATAGATTGCAAAGTACTTTTAATGTGGCCAACTTAGGGATGCTGCTGGCGCATGCCATTATTCTCAGTACCTTTACCAATGGCAGAGAACAGGTTAACCACTGCTGTAATCGATTAAAGCAATTTGACCCTGGTGTGTAGCAGCTCTGTCCAGTGTTAAATGACTTTAATCAATTACAGCATTTGTTAACCTGTTTTCTGCCACTGGCAAGGACCAGGTTAACAGATAATCAATTAAAGTCACTGAAAATAGCGATGTGCGGCTGTGGCAGCATCCCCAGGCCTGCTCTCCTCACATCAGACCCAGAACTGCCATGTACCTCACTTACTCTCTCTCTTCCCTGATCTGGTGTTTTGGGTTGCAAAGCGTGATCAAACACCACAACAGTGAAGTGTCAGGTGATCCAATGAGCAAAGGCACCAGGACAGCATGCGGCCTGAGTTTAAGCCCCAGGGGGTGGTCCTCACTTGTATGTCCCTGCAATGGCGGCTTCAGGTTAAATCAAGTGTTTTGAATGACTGACTGGTAAAGTCTCATATGAGTCTTTTTTTCAACTAGTAAAATTGCTTTTACATTTCCATTTATTGCACTGCATTTCATTCTAAGAAATCATCTAAACTTTTTTGGAAGCCATCACCAGTTACCAATGTTACCAGCTCCTAAGATCACTGTCTCAGAGATTAACCGCTCTTATAGTAAAATGACCATTGTGCATGAGTCTTTTAGCCATTAGCCTTAGCCAAAATAAAGTTTACTTCTACAGCCTAGGTTTGTCTAATAAGTTTCCTCACAATGCTGACAAAGCTCCTCAGAAGTTAAAATCCAATAGGAAGGCCATGGACTTTTATAATGCCTTTTTCAGCCTTGCTCAAGTACGTCATTTGTACATTTTGCTACTAAAAGGAAAATAACCAGACAGAAGGTAAGCAATAGGGTACCTAACATAAAGCAACCACACTATTGCATGAATATTGGTATTATGCTGTGGTCAGGAACAGGGTTAAGTAAAGCTTCTCGCACTGCAGGATTCACCATAACAGCCATGATCCTGTGGGTGATAAAAAGAAAGGGACAGTCTGTGTCGGTGATGGGAAGCCATACTGGTTATAGAAATGTGGTTTGGTGTCCTACTGCCAAGTCCACAGTGGCTTTTAACCTCTGGATTTTGAAGGAATAGCTATGAGTATAAGAATGTAGAATTTGTATAGTATGCTTGTAATGTTTTCCATTATTTATACTGGTCCCAGTGGCAGCATGTTATGTAGCTGTTGCATGCACTACGGCTTTTAAAATAAAGTATTCTCTCCTTATTTAGAGCAAGAGAAGGCTTGTTCTAACATAAATGGCTAAGCATTTGCAATAATTGAATTCACTGGTGTATTCCCTTTGATC
Source organism: Leptodactylus fallax (assembly GCA_947044405.1). Lineage (NCBI taxonomy): Eukaryota > Metazoa > Chordata > Amphibia > Anura > Leptodactylidae > Leptodactylus > Leptodactylus fallax. The sequence continues at coordinate 4,059,776 of CAMRHE010000083.1, forward strand.
CGCAAGCTCTGGTCTCCATATTGGAGATAAAAGCAAGATGCCTGCACAGTATACCTAGTAGTGAACTTGCATAATACCATCTATTCATAAAGGCAAAAATGTACCCACCCTATAAATGAACAAAGAACTTCTCTACAAGATATCAACAAAACAGGATGCAGAATACAATGTTTAAAGGCTCTTGGAATCATAAAAAGAAACATTTCCACTCACAATTTAAAAATACATTTAGACCCCATGCACACGACCAAGTTTGCATCCGATGTGGGGCCAAGTTTGAAGCGGAATGCACTCATATGACACTCTGTTTGCCATCTGAGTGCATTATGTGATACATTCATATCTGTGGGGGCTTCCGATCCATTCCGATGACACAGAGCAGGATAGGACCTGCTCTATAATCATCTGTGTCATTAGAACGGAACAGATCGGAAGCCCCCATAGACGTGAATGCATCACGGAATGTACTCGAATGTCACTCCAAGTGTCGTCCTACTGCATTACGATGCAAACTCAGCCCCACATCGGATGCACACTCAGTAGTGACAGTTTTGGAAATCGCAGCATTTCCGTTGTGCGTATTTTTCTGCAATGTGTGGATGGGATTCTAGCGAATTGCAGTTACTGTAGAACGCTACGGTTTTTGCTGCGGTGTTTATGCCACATGGGGCCTCGACCTAAAGAAGCAGTCCAGTAAAATCTAATTTTCTATCCCTCTAACTAGCATCTGATTGTCTGTCACTTCCAGATTTCTCTCATCTCCCTGCATTTCCGCATCTCCTCGCTTCCTGATCAGGCACAATCTTGTTTTTATATTTCTCCTTCTCTTTGCTCTGCTGTAAATCCCATAAGGCATCAGCACAGCATCACAGGGGCAGCTAGAGACTGTACTATATATACCTGCTGGGGGGCAGTGAATTATCTTTCTGTCTATATTCTTCTAAATAATCTAAGACACTTTAAGAATATAGTTAGGGAGGCCGAGTCATGACCTCCTTGTGTGACAGGAACTGTCTGTGCTTTTCAGTCGTTATGCAAAAGCAAGAAGGCAACACCATGAAGGACACAACTCCTACGACACATACCAGGCTTGACTGCCCAATGAATCTGCAGTTATCACTGAGAGATGCTATTCTTAACATTTGGCTAGATGTAATGGCAATAGAGGCAGGACAGAGCTGCCATGTCATAAAATGGCCATCAGTCCTATATCATGTGTCACACAGCTCACACAGATAGTGAATAGTAATAGTAATTTAAGTGGCTATAAGAACAAGCAGTATAAACATCAGATGTATACAATAGTTGTGTACTCCAGCTGTGCAAACTAAACAGCACTGTCTTTCCTGATCTCCCCTGAGGTGTAATACCAGTAAGTCCTTTTCTGTTGACCCCTCAACTACAGGTCAGAGATCACATGCTTGTCCAACGCTCTGGTTATTGGTGTTTGCTTTATTGCACAGTAACACAGAATTTGACACCAGTTAAATATATTTCTACTATGCATTCTGACTTACCTGCTTTCATATATTGCTGCTTAATCTATGGCCTTGTGACCGCACAATTCTGATTATTATCAATTTAATGCTAAGGAATGACTTTAATTTTGGGCATAGGGTCAAAAAGTGCTGTACGGGAAAGTCAACATCTACCTGTTAACCTGTAAACTACTCATAGGCCTCATGCACAAAGCCAGGACAGCTATGTTCTTCTATAGCAGGGGTAGGCAACCTTTTTTGTTCGGCGTGCCAATTTTAATTAAAAAAATCAAAGATGAGGTACTCGGAGTGCCGGTCAATAATTGTAAGTCTGACGACCCCTAATCTAAAACCATAACACAGAATTGCTGCCACAAGATGCTTTAGGACACATGCGTTTACTGCTATTTCCTGGGACGCTCCTGTACTTTCCAATTAGAAGCAATGAAAGTACATGTGGAGCCCCCAATTAGTGGTAAATGTAAGTGTCCAGGAGCACCGTATGGCGGCATCCTTATGGTGAATACACACTATGTATCTGGATGCAGATATAGTCTTAGGCCACTGGAACTTTTACTTCAATGTAAAACTGCGTTCACATGGTGCATTTTTGCACAAAAAAAAAAAATGCCTGTGTTTTATGTGCAAAGACACATCCTTAATGCAGAAAACACACCGTTATACAGAATAATGTCCCATAGCGGCCCCTGCGCACGGTATTAGGTCCCATAGCGGTCCCTGCGCATGGTATGAGGTCCCATAGCGGTCCCTGCACACGGTATTAGGTCACATAGCGGTCCCTGCGCACGGTATTAGGTCCCATAGCGGTCCCTGCGCACGGTATTAGGTCCCATAGCGGTCCCTGCGCACGGTATTAGGTCCCATAGCGGTCCCTGCGCACGGTATTAGGTCCCATAGCGGTCCCTGCGCACGGTATTAGGTCCCATAGCGGTCCCTGCGCACGGTATTAGGTCCCATAGCGGTCCCTGCGCACGGTATTAGGTCCCATAGCGGTCCCTGCGCACGGTATTAGGTCCCATAGCGGTCCCTGCGCAGGGTATGAGGTCCCATAGCGGTCCCTGCGCACGGTATTAGGTCACATAGCAGTCCCTGCGCACGGTATTAGGTCCCATAGCGGTCCCTGCGCACGGTATTAGGTCCCATAGCGGTCCCTGCGCACGGTATTAGGTCCCATAGTGGTCCCTGCGCACGGTATTAGGTCCCATAGCGGTCCCTGCGCACGGTATTAGGTCCCATAGCGGTCCCTGCGCACGGTATTAGGTCCCATAGCGGTCCCTGCGCACGGTATTAGGTCCCATAGCGGTCCCTGCGCACGGTATTAGGTCCCATAGCGGTCCCTGCGCACGGTATTATGTTCCATAGCTCTCTTCAGACCCCCGAGTATAATAAGTCCAAGAGAGGTGACAAACATAAAAAAACAATGCTACTCACCTTTTTCCACGCTCCGCAGCTGCTGTGTTCTCTTCGGCGCTTCTGCCTGTAGTCAGCGACCGCTAATTGAGTCTCTGGGGTCACGTTGCGTCATTATGCGTAATGACGTCAGACGCAGACGTGACCCCTGAGGCCCTGTCAGCTGTCAGAAGCGCCGGCAGATCTCACAGCCTCCGCGTAGCGCAGGGAGCAAGGTGAGTATCATTGTTCTTTATGATTCATCACTTCTCCTAAGTCTCCGCTTATTTTACTCGGGGATCTGAAGAGACCCCACAGTATAATAATAGCAGTTTCGTTTCGGCCGTGTTTGGTCCGATCGAAGCTGCTGCCGTGCCAGGGAAATAAGCCTCGCATGCCACTCTTGGCACGCGTGCCAGGGGTTGCCGACCCCTGTTCTATAGGATGTAACAGGTACACAGTGCTCTGCTGATCACAGACATGAGATAGTTATCAATCCTGATGGAAAATATAGGATTGTGCATAGACTGAAATTCAGTCTTCTCAATACTCATTTACATTGACAGCATGGGAACAGCCTGCTTATCATAAGGATAGATCGTCAATATCATTTGCCTGGAAAACACCATTAAGTTTCACATGTAAGATATCAAATGGATATTTTTAGGGTGTTATATTGATATGGTATTGCAGTGGGTGGACTTGTGGGAGGACTTGTGTTAGTAGTTTGCAAAATATTTACAATACAATGCTACCCATCAGGACTGATCAACTGCGCTCCGGTAGCATCTATTCTTTATGGAGTTTAGTTACAGTATATGACAAATGGGAGTGCTCACAAAATATGATAGACAGGTTATTCCTTCATGCCTTACAGATGGTAGTGTCAAATCTCAATGTTTCTGCTAAACTGGGGACAGCCTTAGCTATACTATTCTCTACACTTATGCCATTCTCTTTAACTCTTTCCATGCTAAGAGTTCCATTCTGGCTGTTCTTTTCACACTTTCCAAGACCTGTCAGTGTCTTTTCCCAGCCACATCCACATAACAAGGTGTGTGTGTTTTTCTTTAAGGGAGGGACGCCTTCCAATTAATAGAGGCCGTTTTTTAAAGAAGACCTTGTTGGATAAATAGACACTAAATGGAACGGCCAGACAGGAGCCGGCTTCAAATCTCTCGCTGCAAGCTGTGAAAATTGGCAACCGGGTCCGTTTTCCAGAGCTTGCCTGGAGTGTCTGTCTGACATCTGCGCATTTCTTAACCCCTGCTTAACCGCATTTTATCAACAATAACATAAGGGTTAAACATAAATATGTGAAGGCACGATCAGACCCATATTAATTCCTGTATGACTATATTTAAGACATCCTTTACTTTATTATTTTATATAAAACTATGCAAATAGGTGGAATAAAATATATAAAAATCTGAGCATAATGTAAATGGCCATAGCACAGTAACGCGGCACTGTGCAATGGGCACAAACATACTTTAATAGGAAGACACATGAGGTGGAAAATACATACTTGTTACTTGCAAACTATCTACAAAAGAAGCCGGATACACTGGAGCGAGGTGTGCACTTCCGCATACAGCTGGCCAACAGAAATGATGGGACATTTGTATTAGATAGACACATTCTCCATGTAACTATCCCTGATGACTGATCAGCACAGAAAGAGGGAGTCACATGTGGGTGCCTCTCCGATATAGCAGCAGAAATCACCTTTACTTTAGGGCCTAATCACTATTTCACACTGTAAAAGATGCAGTAGTGCTGCATACATGAAACAATGCTACAAAATTACTGAAATAATATTTTTGTAATTCCAATATTTAAACCTTTGCAATATGGAACCACATTTAAAATTCTCGCAGGCTAGGAAGGTTAAACATAGTTGACCTAGAAAGTGCCTTTAAAAGCCTTTACCTTTTAGTATGTGCAATTTTTTCTATATTTGTAGAAAGAAAATAACCATTTTAAGTTGAGAAATGCATCATATCCATCAGCAGCATTCAAGTTCTAGAACTACAGTTATAATAATGCCTTAACCTTATTGAGCTGAGTATAAAAGAACTCATAGATAAAATGAATTCATTGAAATTACACTAGCTCCCTCTGCAGGAAAGCCAAATAATTGCATTGCTGCTAAACCAAAGTGTAGTTTCCTGTCAATCTAGCGAGTGTTCCCATTTATTAAGTAACTACTCTAGTTGTATATAGACTGTCACATTGGCGATAAATAGCAAAAGGTTTGTGTAAAAGTTGCTGTGATTGACATACTGATGCAAGAGTTACCACCTTCATAGCATTGACTTAATGTTACCATAGAAAAAGCAAGATATCTCAATTGCATTTCTATTACAATCCATTTGCATTGGATTCATCAGTTCTGATTTGGTATTCTGTGCCTTTTAGCAATGTCTGCCATTTACAACTACCACTTCAGGGAAGCAGAAAGCCCCTGGACTCAATGCTATTCATATACAGTATGTCTTCACCAAGATCATGATATAAATGAAGAGATCAGTAGGTTCCCCTCCTGAACTACTCTGTGCTTCTTGAGGATATTACTTCTCTCAATTAGTTTGTAACTTCTCACTTGTCTCTATCCCCCCTTCCCACCATGAACCTTTGTTATGCAATTTTTATCACAAATTCATGCTTAAACTGTGCATGTGTGGCCACCAATCCATTCAAAGTGGTTGTGGGAGAGGGATCAGGAAATGTAAATTTTTGAGATAGGTCACGGTTTTGGAAATCGCAGTATGTCAATTATACCTACGGAAACGCCAGTGGTTTCCCCATAGGTATAATTGAAGTAGAAAGTCCGCAGAGGAAAACTCTGCAAACTTTCTGCCAAAAGCGCTGCGGGAAGAACTGCGATGCGTTGCTGCCGTGGTTTTCTCGCAGTGCTTTTTTGCTGCAGGACGCCACGTGTGGCCTTAACTTAAGGCAAATCCTGTGGATATACCATAAAGATACAGATAGGAAAACCACCACAGGGGTCTCATGACTTGAAATAAAGTAAATCTACAAATACAGTTATTATTCTGACAGTTCACATTATTGAGTTATCCATACCTACCAATACTCCATGCTAGGAACTTTTACATCAAGAAAGTATTGGACACAGCCACCAGAGTTCCCTGCTCTTCTGGCTGACCATGCACATTTCACCACGTCTTGTACTGGTCTGCCCATTCTGTATCTGTATAGTGTTGCACATGTGCAATGGGTAACTGTTCTGACGAGCAAACCACTTCTATACAAAGTCAGTGCTCAGAGCTGGGCATGTGCAGTAGGGCAGAGACAGAGGGTTATGTGGGTACGAGTTATAAGCCAGGAAATTTCACACTGATTCATAGGACAGAGGACAAAATATCCAGATGAAAAGGGAAGAATTTTTACATTTTAAGGCTGAGGCCCCACGTTGCGGAAACACAGATTTTTTTTTTTTTATTGCAGATTTTGTTGTGGTTTCTTGAGCTAAAGCCAAAAGTGGATTTAGCAGAAGATAGAAGTATAAGTGCTTGCTATACATTTTCCATTCCTTTTGTAGCCATTCTTGGTTTTGGCTCAAAAAAACCACAGTAAAATCTGCAACAAAAAAAAAAGCTGCGTTTCCGCAACGTGGGGCCTAAAGAATTATAAAGAATTTTTTTTTTTTAATATAGTGATTGATTCCTATCTTAGATATAATTAGTTAGTAAAATACAGTGTTTGTCAGGGAAACTGGGTTATAATAATAATAATAATTATTATTATTATTATTATTAATTATTTCTTTCTTTCTTTATTTATTTATAGAGCACCGTTAATCCCATAGTGTCATACAATACAAACCTTTGAAAAAAAAAAACTTAGGTCTCATGAACACAAACGTTCTTTTTATCCGCAATTGTAATGTACATGTAGTCTTACAGAAATACAACTAGTTTGCATGGACAACAGTATTTGTAGTACTCTACATACTATCTTCTTCTCAACTTTTTACCTACAGTCTTTCATGGAGCATTTAATGGTGTGATCAGTCACAAAATTTGTGAAATTTTGTTCTTTATTTTCCTCGAAGTTACTCTGATGCTTGAGTGAATTTGTGATTTATTATCATTGCATATGTAGCCCCCTACATCACTCACACAGCCCCTGAAAATCCGTCCACATGCAATGTACTGTGTGGCTTTTCAATCAGTATGGATCTTAATGTTCCATTCCACTAGTCTTTACAGGCTAATGCTGCACAGAGGATGCATTCTTCTACTGAGGTAAAAAAGCACTTTATGTTATCACAGACCCTCAAGCGGTGATCCACCAGGCTAACAAAAATACTTTCATACCTGACTTTTTCTTTGCAGTTAAACAGTTATAGTATATCTTAAAATGAGCTTCCGAATGAGTATTTTCATAAAATCTCATAAAAGCAATGGAGGAGTGTATCCAGCAGCTGCAACCATATCCAATGTGAGGTTCCAGTATTCCTGTCTCTTAGTGGAGAGACTACAGTGTAGTACATTTCTAGGAGGAATAGCAGAATAAAAGCACAGTTCTAAGAAGAGATGCTCCCAAATTTCCATTACATCCAATATGTTATTGCATGGGACATAAACATTTACTAAATCAAAAAATCAGGAGATATCAGGTTCTCTTTAGGGCAAGTTCACACAATGGATTTTGAGGGGGACCTGCCATGCAAAGTCCATTGCAGAAATCTTCCTGTCAGTGGCAGAAAGATTTCCTGCTTCCATTCACTTCTACGGGAGGTTTGGGCAGAATCGGCCTGAAGATGGAGCAGAACGCTTCTTCTTCTTTTCTTTTTTTTTTTGCCAGCTGATTTTATTCAGTTAGTGGAAAATGAAGCATCTGGCTCCAATTGAAATGAATGGGAGGCACAATTTTTGTGGTGAATTCCGCCACAAAAATTCTACCATGTGAACTTAGCCTTAAGGTGCAAAATACACATTACATAACTATCAGCTGAACAAATTTGGTCAACAGCATATACAACCAAGAGTATGTGTATATTTCAACATACAAAACTCTCCTTCCCTTAATATCTCTCATTCAGTGAGAGTCGGTGGCCTCAATATAGAAGAGATTGTCAACCACTCACACTTAGGTTTGGTTGGAATTCATCTAATGTGTATGGGCACATTTAGAGTAGGCTCACAAAAAAGATGTACATTGCTTTTTAGGTGAATATGCACAATGCAGTACAAGGAAAATATACTAGAACAAGAATGTTTGTTTATATTCAGAGTGGAAAAAAACACATTGTTTGTAAAGCACCCTTAGAAATGCTAGAATTTCCTAGCCCCGGATTTGCGTGAGATGAAAAAAGGTCCACAAAGATCAGATTTAGTCAAGAATACAGTCTGATGTCTACATTATTTTTACAGTAAATCTAATTTCTTTGAGCATACGGTACTGAACAATGGGGTGATTTATCGGTGGGCTATTTAAATTAAGGGGGCATGCTACCATAATAAACGCCACTTGTGTAAATACCTTTAAAAGGGAGCTTTCTCCTTAACCCAATCCTTTCCATAGGAAATCATGATCAGTGGAAAGGTCATTACTGTAGTCAAAAAAATTACCATTTTATGAGCTAGTCATGAGAATTTCCATTGCAAGAGTACTCAAGATTTAACCATATGGTTGGTTAACTTCACTGAAGAAAATTTTTATTTTTTTTTTTGCTAAATATAAAACTATTTTTCTGTGTTTTGTAATCAAACTTTTTGCACTATAGTATTTAGGTATAACAAAATCCACTTGATAAACACACATAAATGTAAGTGTGACCCTTGTGGTCAGCTGGAAAACCATATTTTTTAATATTCTGGCTCAGAAACTAAAAATGCCTGAATTTAAGGTTTGTTAAACAATGGTTATGGTCAAAGCAAAACATATGTAATGATCACCAGTATGATGGACCACTAAAATAAAATATTGCCTTACAGATTCAGTGCACGTGCTTCACTGCAGGTTCTATGTGCGTAAACCTACAGGGCAGGCACTGGTGGGGTATTCTCTTACCAAAGTCATTAAGATTAATGCAATAGATAATTTAGGAAGTATGTTTAGATGCAGCTGTCTGCACAGTATCAGCAGAGATATCACTTTACCCAGTGATTTATCAGAGGCTGCTGTAATAGAGCTTCCTGCAAAGAGAGAAGACATTTAACTCTTCATTGTGTGACACCGCAGTATGGTACCAAAATGACCAAATGTATGTCAGCACAGTGGTAAGATTGCAATTTACTTCAACAAATTTTCTGTCGAATCAATAGCAACTATGAGAATGCATTTAAATGAATCAAATGTACAGTTACAAATGTGCTACTAGCCAGCAGGCATGCACTACCAGATTCTTTGAATAGCTAAACTTTGACATTGGCTAAAGGAATTTCTACTCCACAGAGACAACAAGCTACTGCCAAGGTGAGCTGCTGAGCTGACAGATCTGTTAGACACTTAGTATGGCCCTTAAAGATTGAAGACTTCCAAGGGAACCTGCGAATAGCTTTCCATATATCATCAGACATAGGCTACATTACTTCTTTCACCTGCGCAAAAAGGAACCTTCTTTAATTTATAGCTTAAGGAATATGCAAATAAGACCTCCGTGGTGGAAAAGTACAACTTGCTCTAGCGCCACCTTTTGGAAGGTAGCTCCCTAATGATTAATGCATGGTTTTTCATAAAACCTTGCATAATCTGGGAATAATAGCCAAGCCAGAATATCTCCTCCAAAAGGAAGAGGGACCCATCTGCAGACAGCTGTTTTGATGTTATTGACTCTCATCAGTGCAGAGCAGAGTACTGGCTGGCTGTGTGAGAGGTTTAGATAAAGGACAGAAGGGGTAGTATCTCTTATTAGGGAGACGCCATTGTGAGGGTCTTATCAGACCATGGATGCCTTTTTGCCATGGCCGTTTTGCATCTGTCTGGAAATTGTTTTCACACATCAGTCAGAGACTTGAGTCTAGTGACAGATCTGTGAAAATGGTCAAAAATAGGTCATATAATTTTTGATGGTCCAACATTTTTTACATTTGTGTATATAAGGCCTTCCCCTCTCATAATTAAGCTTTATTAAGAATAAGCCACAAAGGATTTACTATCTAATTTTACACCCCAAATCTGCAGCGATTTACAATACATGAAAAGCTGATTCTTCCCTGACTGACTTACTGTCTCTTTTAGAAGACATAGACATTAGCTTACCTCTGTTTCACACTGTGTGGTTCCTGTTTCTCTATTTTGCTGTGTACTTCTGCTGTTGATGAAGTTGGGCAAACCCATAGGGCCGGCATGTCCCTTCTTCCTAGCAACTTGTAGGATTAACAAGTACACCTGTGAGCCTTTTCCAGCCAATCACAAGCAGTGCCCACCTATGTAGACCTGCTCAGCCCTCTGCACTGCTATGACCATTATATGTTCTACGTTAGCCAGTTCCTGCGAGGGTTTTGAGATTATATTCCTGTTTGATTTTTATCTATGTATTGACCTTGGCCTGTTTCCTGAATCTGCTGATTCTGTTCCTGACCTACTAAAATGCTGTGTATGACCCTTTGGCATCCTACGACTCTACATCTTCACTGCCTGACCTTGACTTGAATTGACCACTCTTATGAGGTCAGCTGACATTCCCCCGGACCACTCCTAGAGGTAGCAAGCTCATAGTCAGCCTGCGGCAAAAAACAGATTCCCATACGGTAGTTAAAGAGTGAAAACTGGAATAGATATTTAGTTAACGCCTTTGGGAGTGGTCCAAAGTCAAACCATTTCGTGGTACCGTCCACGATCCACTGTCCTTTTACAGTACAAAACAAGCACATGGAGTACAAAAAATTCTTCATGAAAATCATATTGTGTGCAGAATTTTAAATTACCATCATGCTCCTTCTGCTGTGGTTCTCATTGTGGATATCAACCACTTCAATATATTGTATGAAATCTGCACCAAACCCTGCATGAAATACATGCAGATGTTGCTTCAGAAATGTCTCTGATGTGCCACAGATTCAGAATCGCAGCTTTATATCTCAAACCCAATATTTGAATGAACCTTAGTTTGAAAAAGATAAATTTTCTATATGCTGCATAAGCATGTTCCCAAGAATAGCTTTGAAACAACACTTAAAACGTATGCTATGACTATGTGCCTGACGCTAGGTTCACGCTAGTGTTCCAGTTTTCATTCTTTAGGTCTCCTTGGAGACTCGAAAAATGGAAACCCTATCTGCTTAAAAAGCAGTTACCCGCGGAAAGCCGCAGACCCCATAGACCAGGGGTCGGCAACCCCTGGCACGCGTGCCAAGAGTGGCACGCAAGGATTATTCCCCTGGCACGGCAGCATAGTCCTCACCCAGCAGTTTCAGGGCCGAAAAAAAACTGCTAATTTCATTAGCATGGGGTGCTGCCTGAAGATGGATGCGGCTTCTGCACAGTCTATGTACAGTAGTGAAGCCGGTAATTGCCGGCTTCACTACTGTACCTGAGTGAATTGCTCAGGATTGATTAAAGCTATAAAGAAACACTTGGATTCATTTTAAAGATGAGAATCTCCTCTTTAAAATGATACCAAGATCACCATGATCATCCTTAAACATCCTGAGCAATTCGCTAGTGAAAACGATGTTCGGCATTGAAATCCCGATGCAGATCTCAATTCCCGACATCGTTTTAACAGTGAATCGCTCTGAATGTGTAAGGTCAATCATGGAGATCTTGGTATCGTTTTAAAGATGAGATTCTCATCTTTAAAATGAATCCAGTTGCATCTTTGTGGCCCTAAAAGATCCTTAGAAATGGGGCTCTAAAAGTGTCCCCCCCTCCTGGTTCAGGCAGCATCTTAGAGCTAAGGAAGGAGGGGGGAGGAGGAGCTGCAGAGACAATGTTAACTCATCATTGTCTGTGCATAAGCTGCAGATGAGGGGGGTAGCAGAGACTTCTGTCCATGTTATCCCCTCTTCTATCAATCAGAGAGCATACTGTACTTTTGCTCTCTGATAGTCACAAAGAGGGATAATGTAACACCCCTGTGAGCCTAATCACATAACCAGGAAGTTATTGGCGCTGTGACCCAGACATTTACCATCGTCCAGGTCGCAGCGCCAAAAGTGTCGCACCAAACACTTACACAACACATGCACAAAGTCACCAATAAAGTTTACATTTTTTCCCTGTCCCATCCATACCTGATCTTTATAGAGTAAAATACGCCGCCCGCCTCTCTAGTGATATCTGTTACACGCTCAAATAATAGTAATAGCAATTATCACTAGTATTATCACCATAATACCGTGTGCAGGGGCCGCTATGTGACATAATACCATGTGCAGGGGTCGTCAGACTTACAATTATTGACCGGCACTCCGAGTACCTCAACTTTGATTTTTTTAATCGAAATCGGCACGCCGAACAAAAAAGGTTGCCTACCCCTGCCATAGACTATAATGGGGTCCGCCAGGTTTCCACCCGAAATGTGCGGAGAGAAAAGTCCTGCTTGCAAGACTTTTCACTCTGCATATTTTAAGTGGAATGGAGGATGGAGCCCCAAAACTAGTGTGACCACAGCCTGATACACATAATATCCTTTTCACACTGATGGATTTTATCTGTCAATAAAGCCATTGATTTTAGATACTTGACTTACTCCCTATTTTCTAGAGTACTTTAAACCCATTTTATATTATGTAGAATTGTGAGTTTTCTTAAACTGAATTGTGCTAAACTATTCCAAATAGCCTACAAGCCACTAAGTGAAAGAGGAACCTATAGTTCAGTCCTACGGGATAAGATGTACTTGATAATTCCGTCTGCTGGTTCAATCATCACTATGTAAGAAACTTAAGGATCAATGTGAGCCACAATCTGTTCCTGAGAGGGGTCAATTCACAGTAGCAAGTCATTTTTTACAAGCAAGGCATAGACTTGGCAAGAGCCCTAAACTAAAGTCTGTCATTCTATATACTGTAACTTATTAAGACTGTAAAATAGAAAAGAACAAGCATTTGACAAACAGGACATGCTATGCTCCAACTTTATGAATCTTGAACATGCAACATTCTGAATAGATGAAATACTTATGCACATGCATGTATCAGGCTGAGGCCCCAAATTTTGGAAATGCAGCTTTTTTATTTGCAGAGTTTTCTGTAGTCTTTTGAGCCAAAGCCAAGAATGGCTAAAAAAGGAATGGGAAATATATAGGATACACTTATACTTCTACCTGATGCTCAATCCACTCCTGGGTCTGGTTCAAATAATGCAGCAAAATTTGCAACAAAAAAAGCTGCATTTTGGCAACGTGGTGTCTCAGCCTTATGAATGATTAACTATCAGTGTGCTGTTTGTCTATTTACTCTGTTTTGTTGAAATAAGCTGTCATATACAGTCATATGAAAAAGTTTGGGCACCCCTATTAATGTTAATCATTTTTAGTTCTAAATATTTGGGTGTTTGCAACAGCCATTTCAATTTGATATATCTAATAACTGATGGACACAGTAATATTTCAGGATTGAAATGAGGTTTATTATACTAACAGAAAATGTGCAATATGCATTAAACCAAAATTTGACCGGTGCAAAAGTATGGGCACCTCAACAGAAAAGTGACATTAATATTTAGTAGATCCTCCTTTTGCAAAAATAACAGCCTCTAGTCGCTTCCTGTAGCTTTTAATCAGTTCCTGGATCCTGGATGAAGGTATTTTTGACCATTCCTCTTTACAAAACAATTCCAGTTCAGTTAAGTTTGATGGTTGCCGAGCATGGACAGCCCGCTTCAAATTATCCCACAGATGTTCAATGATATTCAGGTCTGGGAACTGGGATGGCCATTCCAGAACATTGTAATTGTTCCTCTGCATGAATGCCTGAGTAGATTTGGAGCTGTGTTTTGGATCATTGTCTTGCTGAAATATCCATCCCCGGCGTAACTTCAAATTCGTCACTGATTCTTGTACATTATTCTCAAGAATCTGCTGATACTGAGTTGAATCCATGCGACCCTCAACTTTAACAAGATTCCTGTTGCCGGCATTGGCCACACAGCCCCAAAGCATGATGGAACCTCCACCAAATTTTACAGTGGGTAGCAAGTGTTTTTCTTGGAATGCTGTGTTTTTTTGACGCCATGCATAACACCTTTTTGTATGACCAAACAACTCAATCTTTGTTTCATCAGTCCACAGGACCTTCTTCCAAAATGAAGCTGGCTTGTCCAAATGTGCTTTTGCATACCTCAGGCGACTCTGTTTGTGGCGTGCTTTCAGAAACGGCTTCTTTCGCATCACTCTCCCATACAGCTTCTCCTTGTGCAAAGTGTGCTGTATTGTTGACCGATGCACAGTGACACCATCTGCAGCAAGATGAAGCTGCAGCTCTTTGGAGGTGGTCTGTGGATTGTCCTTGACTGTTCTCACCATTCTTCTTCTCTGCCTTTCTGATATTTTTCTTGGCCTGCCACTTCTGGGCTTAACAAGAACTGTCCCTGTGGTCTTCCATTTCCTTACTATGTTCCTCACAGTGGAAACTGACAGGTTAAATCTCTGAGACAACTTTTTGTATCCTTCCCCTGAACAACTATGTTGAACAATCTTTGTTTTCAGATCATTTGAGAGTTGTTTTGAGGAGCCCATGATGCCACTCTTCAGAGGAGATTCAAATAGGAGAACAACTTGCAATTGGCCACCTTAAATACCTTTTCTCATGATTGGATACACCTGGCTATGAAGTTCAAAGCTCAGTGAGGTTACAAAACCAATTTTGTGCTTCAGTAAGTCAGTAAAAAGTAGTTAGGAGTATTCAAATCAATAAAATGATAAGGGTAACCAAATTTTTGCAGCGGTCAAATTTTGGTTTAATGCATATTGCACATTTTCTGTTAGTACAATAAACCTCATTTCAATCCTGAAATAGTACTGTGTCCATCAGTTATTAGATATATCAAATTGAAATGGCTGTTGCAAACACCCACATATTTAGAACTAAAAATGATTAAGATTAATAGGGGTGCCCAAACTTTTTTATATGACTGTACATGCAACAAAACTGCACACTAATAGTCATCCATAATACATGCATATGCATAAGCACTTCATAATATAGTTTCTGTAAAGCCTCATGCACACAGTAGTAATAGGGGGAGGGGGAGTCACTTTAAACAATTATATCTGCCATTATAAAACATAAAACAGTGCATTTGGTGTCATATGAGATTGCAATGTTTTATGTATGTATTAAGTATTATTCTTTAGAATGTGAAAGTCAGGATCCATCAGGTTGAGGTTATTTGGTTGCGGTATGCTTGGTCCTTATCTATCCCTACTGAAAAGCTGCCCTGTCCTATAAGTTTTGCAGCATTTCACTGAATAAGCACAGAATGTATAGAATTCTGAATTCACTGAAAAAATATTTGAATGTAGCAAAAAGATTGCTTTTTAATTTGCTTTAAGCTTGCAGTAATAGAAATAATCACATGTAGGTATAATAATGCTAAGAGGTTGCTTTTAAGCAGGGAAACCAATACTATAACTTTTTATCATGTATAAATAGCAAAGTAATGGTTTCGTTTTACGGAGTTCACTGAGTGGTAAAATTGACGTGTTTCTTATGATGTTTAGGTCGGCATGATCACAGAGATACCAAGTTCATTTAGATTTTGTCATGTTTTAATACCTTTACAAAAATCTAAGAGTTTGAAAAATGCAAAAACATTTTCTTTTTTAAACTTTTTTTTATGTTTCTGTGTACGGAGCTGTGTAAGGCATCTTTTCTGTGGCACAAAATGTAGTTTTTATTTATACCATTTTGGGGAACATACGATGTTTTGATCACTTTTTTTCAAGTTTTTTTTTTAGGCCTACCAGGGGGCTTAAACCTTCCATCATTAGATAACTTGTCCCATAGACTGCAACTGTATTATTATTTATTCTAAGGGAGATTAATAATAATGATATGTTTGCTGAAAGGCAAGACATGCCAGCCTATTCTGAGGTTCAGTGGGCGATTTGAAAAATGGAACATTACTGATTTTTTTAATATAGATAACAACACAAAAATTTAAAAGACATCACTAAAAATTCTTAAACAATGAAAATGAAGATGAATATAGTTACTTGATTTCTTATGACACATATCCTTTTATTAGGATTCCCTGCAATGGTCAGACTTCTACCTTTTTTCTCACCATAAGATACAGCTTCAAGCCTGAAGTATGCTCTTTATGCTACTGAAAGGCTACAACTGTGATAATATGGCATGGGTAAGCCTGTCTTATTTTGTCTTGGCAGGAAGTCCTTGCAAATCTGAACAGACTTTATAGTTAAGCAGTATTAAGCAGAGTATAAGTGGTGGATTGTTGTCAAGCTAATATCATGCACACTGATTGCCTGTGGATTTAGTTATGTCAACTCAGCATGGGCTGAATAAGTGCCTACAGCTGAACGGATAGCATCAGACCTGCAATAAGAAATTCACAGGAAGGTTGTACAGTAGGGGGTGTTAAAACTAATGAAAAAGAAGTTTCATTTTACTTTTTCAGAATGGTCTAGTAAACTAGTAGCTCGTCTGAAATGGATCTCATTTTCTGTATACAGCAGAATCTCCTAATTCATTGGCAAACCATCCATTCATCATTGTGGCTTGAGACTGCACACAATGTACAATAAGACTACTTTGAGTGTGTTTATGTCAGCAACTTTTTTAATTACCCAAAACCTATTTCTGTAAAATATAGACCCTATATTGCCCAGATTGTCAAGACTGATTCTGGTCCGGTACAGGGACTCCTTGCAGCATAGGGATGTTTGGAATCCCAGCCTCCCCACAGCTTTACTGCCATTATTGTATATGGTATGGGAAGTATACGGTGAAAAAGGCAAAGACTCTTAGTATCATAGATCTTCTATAATGCAAGGAGGTACAGTCTCCGGATGAGATTCAGTTTGGGGAAATGTGAGCAATATACTGTCTGGATTTTCCAACTCATTTTCCCTTGTGTGTATGCTGATGAGGTTGCTGCTCTGTGACAGCTTGATTCATGTTACAAGCAGAAGTTTCTACTCATGACAATGGGGCTACTGAAAACATAATGGGCAGATTTATGAAGACTGACGTTCTTAACGTACACTGCCTCATAGCTGGCATACATTTCTCGAATCATTTACGACTGGTTTCTGGGTAAACGATAATAAATCTGGTGGGGACATTAGCCCAGACCCCTGCATGCTCTCGCCCTTTTCAAGAAAGTGGTGAAAGCGGTGCAGAAATTTAAAAAGTCACAATTTTTTTGCGCGAAACCCCGAATTACGCTAAAACATTGCAACTTTTTATGCCTTATGGCATACAAGGCATAATAAATCTGCCCCACAGTATTTACCAGCAGCCTCTACTGTTTGCTAACCACATTAACTCAACGAGAACCAGTTATTCTTATTTAAAATGTAATTGAAAGGTGAGGCGTTGAGCGTCAGCTGTCCAGGATACTATTAAAGGGGTTATCTAAGATCATAAATGCATGCAGCAGGGAAAGGCTACCTGGGCTAGGCTGTCAATCTATTTGTATATAGAGTGGCTGCAGCAATAACGTTACGTTGATGGGACTCCTGCAGTTACTCATCACTGTCAGCTGTATACCGTGCTGTCTGATTTTAATTTTATGATCCCAGACAAACCTTTTAACAAGATAAAACACCTGCGAACAAATTAACGCTAGAGCTGAGGCATGACACACATTAATCGTTATAGTGATCACATTAGTAACTAAATTATCAATTTTAAAATTATTACATGTAATACAAAAATTATGCTAAACATTAAAGCTTAGAGAGCTGTTTTTCTAAATTGTATTTAATGTCCTTCAAGCTTCATACTTGCACTGTGGGTTTCCGGGCTAAAAATATTGATTACTTATCCTAAGGATAGGCCATCAATATCAGATTGTGAGGATCTGACTCCCGACACTACCACTGATGAGCTCTTCTCAGTAGCTAATATAGCGGTCTGCTTTCTGCTCCATTCTCTGTGTTTCAGTTGATATATCCTTAGGAAAGGTCAATAGTAATTTTTGCAGTCCATAGCATCCAGCTATTATGGATTGTGTAAGCACTGAAAGGGCTATAAAACTTGCACAAGTGCTTGTGGCCTCTTTAAAAAGTTGTGGGGTCTATCGGGGTTCTGTTGCAGTATCTATAATTTTGAAAGAAGGAAAAGTACAGAGTGATAAGCTATTCTATCTGGCAAATGGGGGCATGGAATGGAGCCTCTAATGGTATTGTGAAACCAACCTATAGACAGATGGCATAAATTAAGTCTTTGAAAAATAAATAACTAAATATCATCATTAATTTTGTTTTGCTTTGTTTTGTATTTTAGGTTCATCCTAGATGTTTAAAAAAGATACACTCCACAATGAAGTCTAAGGAGCAGCAATGAAAAAAGCATCAATGGGGCTGTTTCTTTGATCCTCCGCCATGTATCTCAAAGAACGATCGTCTACAATCACTATGTGAAAATATGAGCAAGCAAAAGGTGACTGGTGCCACCTATTCCCTCTGAGTGGTACCATGACAAGGGAAACAAAGCCTGCGTATCCCATCAATGCTAAATCACCCAGCTCCAAAAATGACTCTGCTTTTGAACAGTTTGGCAAGAAGAATTCAGCAGATAGCAAACCAAGTGGGGAGTCAGAAAGCTCCAATAATGCTTTCATTTCTGACAAAGCATCTCTTTTAAATAGTCGAGAAAGAGAAAGTCACAGTCAAAGGGAAGCTGTGATAAGGCCTCAACAAGCAGGGAAAATAGACTTTAAATCTCTTCATAACAGGCCAAAGTTTTCCAGTGATACTACATGGGCTAATGGTAAAAGTATCCCACTCTCTCCGACAGGGAAGAGCAGAGGGAAAGACAAAAATAAGAGGTCTGGAAAGGGAGATCGCAATCAACACCAACTCTACAGACTCAGTATTAGCAGTTCCAGGTCCAATCCTACCATCGGGATTGCATATCCTCAGCAAAAGGTGACTCCACCTAAAAAAATAGAAGTAAGTCAAAGCCCTATCCCTAGAAATTATCGCTTTAATGTTTCAAGTGTTTCTGACAGAGAAGGAGAGGTCCATCAAGAAGACCGTACCTTTAACAGGTCTCACCCAGAGCCCAGTCCCAGTCTTACCTCCACAAGCTATACCTCACAAACCGCTCCGGCATCTAGGATCCACCAAGGCTTAAAGATCCAGCCGGATAATCTTCATGACACAGCTAACTCTAGTGGGCAGTTGCATTACTTGGAATATCAACCAAATACATGGCATCCATCTGATAAACACTTTACTGGTACCAGTGGATATGTCATCTCTAATCAAAAAGTATGTCCATTTCCAGAGGGCAACAAGTCAGACTATGGCTCTGTGTCATTTCAGTATCCATTTCCATCACTGCAGGAGCAGGTTGGGAACACATTCTGCAATAATGGGAGTAATCAAGACTTTATTGATGCTGCACTGGCTGCAAACCAGGTAGCACACAATACTTATTCCTTCCAGTCCTCATCACGAGAAGGACCAGAGGATTCACAGGGCAATGGATCCTTTAATACTGTTTTGCCAGACAACAGAACGTACGGAATACCTTCTCAGCAGGCTACATTCATACATACCCAACAAGGGGTTCAGCATTCACCCACACCCCCTTGTTACACGGGACGTAATGATCACATCTCTGATCACAATGGTGCTATTTCATCTACTGGTGCTTTCACTTCCTCTGGTGCTACAGAACAAACCCAAAGCACTTTTCAAGAAAACCAATCAATTTTTAATCCTAGTGAATTTAGTTTACACAGTAACAGTATGCCAGCATTAATCAATAAAAGGCAACAGCCATCTAAAGACTTTGTACATAGTCAAAGACTCCTGACTCCAGGGAGTACACTACGAAGGAATATACCACAGACTTCTCTAAACAAAGTGCACTTCCCCGGTAAGATCTACAGCAGTGTAAACACAGGATCTGTGCCTTTTGATAAGAATCTTTTAAGAATACCTCAGACTTGGGACGATGGAAGCAATAATTTTCCACCTTTGGACCAAAACTCTGCATCATATCCCAATGCTCCTGGAAATGTAATTCCATATCAGTGCCAGCCAAATGAGCAGAGACAGGTGTTGAAGAACCAGAGGATGCCTTGGCAGCAGAGTCTTAATACACCACCTACAGCAAACCAAAATCTGATAGAGCTGTCAAGGCACATCGGAAGTCAAAAATCATATCCACTCAGTAATCCTGACTGGCAAAACAATAATTTGATGACAAAAATTCCACCAAGTTATCATACAAAGAAACACTTAGTTGTTGAGGGGAGTCCCACACAAAGGGCTGATATGACTAGGCAAAACTATAGCTCAAATACAGAAATTTTGTACGATAACGCAAACAAGGACACAAAGGATACAAGAACTAAAAGTATTTCTTACGGTGTAAGCCAACCAATTCAACAGTCACGAAATAACTCCAAACAGCCACTACCATTGTCAGGAAAGCCTTTTGTACCTGAATCTCCCTATGAATCGCCTCTTTCCTCCCCTGTGACCAACCCTGTTTCTGGAAGTACCTGCTCATCACTTTCACCCATGTCAAGCAGCCCAGTCAATCCAGATGAGAATCAAGTTCCTCATACACTAACATCCTCACCCTATTTTCACCAGCCTTGTCAACCAGCTGAAAAGCCTTTCAGCATCTCTGATTCAATTAACTCGGGTTCATTTCTCTATCCCAATTCAGAACCTACCAAAACATACAATTACATACCAGATCCTTCTAAAGATGAACATGCATTCAAAAATCTACCAGAGAATCAATACCAAAAAATAGCCAACGAGCCAAGTAAAGGCTGCCTTGAGAATTTTGAAAGTGAGCCACCACCTCCTTATTCTTCTCACCACTTTCTTGCAAGTTCTCTTAGCAGTGCAAATTTGGACCAGCTTGATGTTCTTCTGACCTGCAAACAGTGTGACCAAAATTTTGGCAATTTGTCCTCATTTTTAGAGCACCGCCAGTACTGTAATTTGAATTCAACTATCCAAACTGAGATGAAGGATTCTTTACATGGAGGAGATTTAAGAAAGTCTTCTCTTGAACCATTAAAGTCCTCTCAAATACTACCAGGAATACCCTTAGCCAAATCACAAAAGGAATTTAATTCACATTTAACTGGATTCAGCAAAGACTATCTTCTTGAGAATGATGCCAAAGCAGATGCCAAAGATCCAATAAAAGGAAATATTTTACAAAATGCCACACCACATTTAATGCCTTTGACTGCCTGTGACACTTTAGAAATGGATGATGCAAAACTTGACAGTTTAATCATAGAAGCACTGAATGGCTTAGAGTTTCAAGCAGACAATCCTGAATTAGACAGCACCTTTATTGATGTTTTTGTAGACGACGATCTCACCACTACTAAGGCATGTAACAATTCCCAAAAGGTGAAAGAGAGTAAAGAAACAAAAAAAAGATTAAGTGTTGAACAAAAACAAGTTCACCATAACTCAATATCATACACATTGGAAGAAAAATATGACACAGATGGAACCCAACTTCAAAAGGATGCAATAAAAATGCGAAATGAACAAAAATGTACAGGAATAGGAAGTGCTCATAAACATTCAATAGACACTGAGTCAACAAACAGCAAAAATATCCCAAAAACAAATTTAGATGACTGTGAATGGCAGAAGACAGACAACAGTTCTAAAAGTACAACTTTACGTGAAATAAAGAAAACAGAGCTAAACAAAACTGATTTTGAATACACTGATGGTAGAGACATAAAATCATATGAATCCCAGCAAGGGAAAGTAGTGAAAAATGATTCAAAAGCTTCTTCCATCACAGAAACCCCAAAATCACGTAGAGCAGGCTTCAAAGACACTAAGAAAAAGAAATCTCATAGTGGGACCTGGAGTAAAGAGCTTATACACAAAATTGTACAGCAAAAAAATAAACTTCATAAGTTACATGTGAAGAGTAATAAAAATGTGCAATTTTCACTGGTAAGTGAGAGACTTTTTCCTCCAACAAAAACACATCCCTTTGGTGAATATGACTACATCTCAGATTCTGATGAAGAACTTGCTACTTCTTTACCACAAAACAGCAGGATGAAGTACAATTTTAATCGGGATATACAAGGGAGAGGAACTAGAACAAAAGTAAAGGAACCAATATGGTGTATGGGAGAGGCTACAAGATTCCAACTGCAAAACAAAGATTTGAGGAATACAAATAAAGAGACTTCAAACAGAATTCGAAGAAGAAACAGTCAGTCTTCAAACAGCAGTGACCAGAGCACTAGTATTTCAAGTGAGACAGGATCAAGTCCAAAAAGCACAGAGCGCACAGATTCTGAAAATGAACAGGAGTGTGTGCCTAGGTGCAAAAGTTTTAACACTCAACTGCAGAATAATGCAGAAAGAAACTTGATAAAGCCTCTGCTAAGAGAAAATCCACCAGAAACATTAGTACGCACAGACTTTACCAAAGGAACAAAGAAGTTTGGATCTGCTAAATTCCTAATGGCAAGTTCAAAAGTATACCAAAAGATTAATGAAACACAGTATGCTGAAAATGAAAAACTACAAGAAACCACTGATTCTACAAATAAAAACACAAGTAAAACACATGCAATTCAGGGCCTCAAGAGCGCTGAAGAGGAAAGACTAAGCACTTACCAAGATGCAATGGCAGCTAGCACTTTATCACAAAATAATTACCCATCTAAATTATTGGTAAACGTCGACGCTCCACCTCAACAGCATTCTTCTTTCAATACAAACTACCAAGAGAAACTACTAAACTCTATTTCATGTGAAATAAATCCAGCTTTCTGTGATGACACTGTCAAGTACTTAAACAATCAGATATGCAATGGCAGAAAAGACTTTTCAATATCAGTGCCATGCTATAATGGAGATTCATCAATGCCTACATTGCCGCAACAAAATGACAAATCCTTTAGAGGTGAATGTCAACAATATCCACACAATAAAGCTGTGCATAATTTATATAGAAATAATATTTTTTCAAAAAGCCAAAGCAGTGCTTCCACCGATATTGAACAGATATATACAACTCAAAATAATAACAATCATATGCATTCTTTTGAGGATAAATGTTCAGAACTGGCATCGTATCCATCTGACAACAATGAAAATAAAGTTTCAGCGGGTCTTTCATTTGATTCCTCCTCTATATTTGCAGAGCTACCCATATCCGACTTTGAAACCCCACTGTACAATGATGCTTCAAAAGATAACTATGTTGAATTTAACCAATCTAGCAAATCAAGCAACTTTGAACAGCAATTTCCAGAGTTTTTGCAAGAGAAAAGTTGGGATCTTATTGGAAGCATTGCAATGTCAACTGATAATGTTCCTCCGTTTAACGTACAAGAAAATCAAACCACAGACAAGTATGTTGAACACATACCAGTGTCATCAGAACAAATAACAACCCTCTCAGATTACAATGTAGCATTTATTAACAACATTTCAGAAGACGAACTAGAAATCAAAAGACTGGTAACAGAATTAGAAAGTCAACTTCAAACAAGCAAAGTTAATAATGACATGTGTTCAAAAGCATTGCCTACAGATCAGATCAACCAAGAGCTCACAGATTCCACTCTCACATTAACAGAGATGGCAGTCAATCCAATTGAAAGCTGCAGAAATAATGCATATTTTAATGAAATTCCTAACAATGTACACAACCCAAAACATGCAACACCTCAACTTCAGGATTCTCAACCACTTGCAAAAGTTGATAGAAGCTGTGAAAATCTCAGGAACTCTTGGACTAATTCAGTTCAATTTGATTCTTTCACTTCTGACATCCAATGCCACAAACAGAACAGTATGCTAAATGACACATCTTTGACAGAAGGACTGGGCTCATTGGAAAATAATCATAGCCCCTCTACTGACATGTCTGATGAGTGCCTGTCTAACATCTCAAGTCAGATGAAATGTCCAAGATATCCTCAACATGACGTTCTGAAAGAGACACTGGCCCCAGAAAAAGTACACCTATCTAAAAACAATGAAAATAAAGGTACTCATGAAAAAGAAAACCAGTACAATGAAACAAAAAGTCTGGCTGCCAAAGAACAGAAAGTTGAAGAGCGATATGATGATCCACCAAAGCTGGAACCTGTTCAAAGTGTGACAGAAATTGATTCTGATTTTCATTTGCAAGGTGACATCACTCCTGTGTTAAATATAAGTGATACTCCAGTGCACAAAAACAGTGCACCAGATGAGAGACTATGTGACCAAGAACTGCAGGCTACAAGTTCAGACACTGCAGCAGACACAGAATACAACAAAAAGCATTTAATGGTTCAGAATAAAGAAGGACTGCAGGACAATAACAATCAAAAAGACTTTGTCCTTCTTGACATGCCAGTCCTGGTAAAAGAAGAGAACACTTCAACAATTCCTGAAAAATCCTTAATTTCTAAAGAATCTTCAGAAAATCCTTTGCAACAACTGCAACTATTTGTGGCAAGAACAGCCAAAAACAATGAGGAAGACATGCTTATACCATGCTTCCCAATGCTACTAGCAGCTTCATCAGTATCTGATTCCAAGACAGAAGCAGAGAGTCATGTTTTATGCTCAGTGGAAAGTACATTAACTTCTATGGGAGAATCAGAGAAGAACTCCAATGTAGTAGAGCATACTGGGATATTTCAACTATCAGAATCATGCACACAGCAAGCAGACACAGTTGATCATGGAGGCTCTGACTGCTGCACGTTCTTGAAATCATTAAGCAATGAAGTTCAATGTGAGGACAAACAATCAAACTGTAAAGAATGCTCCGATCTGAGTGTTCTTAATGTTGTCACAGGTGGACTGGGAAATGAACCTGGCAGTCTGCAGTCAGAAAAGCTGTCACAGGTGCATGTAGACGATAATGGAAAAGTCAGAAGCTATGGAGAAACTGATGTTAAGAAATCATCATCTCTTATGAAAAAAGGAAAGTCAACTAGCACAAGCACAGCCTTTGACACTGAGTCATTCACACATACTAATATCACATGTACATTGATCGATGTTCAGAAACACTCATCTGATATTTCTGAAATGGACTGCCTACAAACTGGGACCTTAGAACCTAAAAAGCCATACATTTCCAAAAAGAATGATCTTGAGACAGCTGAAGTCTCAGGTTTTAGAACTTCAGAAAATAATCTGCAGCATATGAATATCCTACAAGAAACAGAACTATTTTTGGGAAGTGACACCTCAAAAGAAACTTCTCTGATGAGTGAAGATAAATGTGATGCTAGGATCACTGGTGACAAACCATCAACTCATTTCCCTTTACCTACTAATACTAAAGAAGTCATATGTAATAGTAACAATGACTATGAAACCCATCTTCTAAGCATACCTGCAGCACACCCTGTGTTGAATTTTGATCTGCTCTCTCATGCTTCGCTGAAGGAATCAATTTTGCCACAAAAACTTTTATACACATCCACAGATGATGGCTTGAGTTCTGAAGAAATAGATTCATTATGCAAAAACACTGAACAATGTCAAAATGAACAAGAATTAGCAAAACACTCAGTGGAAGATATGGATGTACAGCTTTATCTTCACAAAGACAAAACACTGACATTAGATAATACCCAAAAACTGGTAGAGGAGAAAGTCTTATTGGAACCAGTTGTTGAAGCAAACATAACACCATGTTTCTGCTCTGAATTAGTTTGTGTACATTACAAGAATCAACAACAAGAATCTGTTACAGATCTGATTCTTGGTTGTCAATCAACACCGACAAATGATAGCTATTCAATATATAATGGAGAAAATTCTAATTATTTAACGTTGCAAAATGACATATTTCCTGAAAGCTTACAGACACCTGTAGAGCCAACAATGTGTAACCAACAAGAGGAGACAAATAAGTGTGACTGGAGCAATATGCATGATGGCCCTAATATGGAACATGTATTTGCAAACAAGGAGGATAGGTCATCATCTACATTATGTGACCTCATGGGTATGGCCAATCAGGGGTTTGTACAGTTTAACTGTCAGAAAACTACAGATAAAATAACTGTACAATCAGTTACAGGTCTTCATAATGTGGATGTTGAAAACAAAATTTCGACAGATGAACCTGAAAATCGGTGTACCAATGATATGCACTCTGTCATAGATGGCGTTCTTCGAATTCTAGAAGGTGACAAGAGCAAGGAAATACTCCAGAGCATTGGTATTTCACCAAAAAGTAGTCCCATCAAAGAAAAGAAATCTGTTGGCTTATCACTAACCTGTGATATATGTTCAGTTTCTTTCCGTTCAAAACCTGGACTAACAAGACACAAGGCAGTTAAGCATAATGGATCATTGGCATTACAAAAAGATAGCGTGAATAGTGTTAAACCACTTAATGTGAAGAATGCAGTGTGTGAGTGGAACAGCACTAATGACAGTCAACACAATCTTGACACATCATCTCACAATATAATTGCAGATTTGCTAAACTCTGACAATAATCTTCAATCTCAGATCCTAATACCAGATGAAGAACAGAGACCCCTGACAACCAAAACCAGTGAAGATGCTGTTATTTGTAACTCATCTAGCAAAAATAAGTTGAATGGAAAAGTCAAGAAAAGAAAGCGCAAGTCCTTAAACAAATCTACAGATTCACAAATTCCCTCGGATGATGTCCTAAACATTCTAAAAACCAATATATTGAAGGCCATTGGACAATCAAACAACTTCAATTCTCCTGAGATGGGGTTGGAACAGTCCTTAAATAAAGACATGGTGCATACAGAAATCAGTTCAAAAACCATAAGCACAGAAACATACTCAACAACAATAACTATAGACGATGATGAAAAGCTGGTGAGTGATGTTCTAGACATGGAAATGAATGGAGAGAGCTTGCTTCAAGAACAAACGTGGGCAAAAAACCTGAACAGCCACAATGAGCACATTATAAATGACTGCAAAGTTCAACCTGTGGAAACCATGATGGCTAATGATCACGGTTTGTTAACTGGAGGGAAGGAGCATTCGATAGGGACTGTCGAAATGCAAAAAGAAATTGAATTGCCACACATGCCCAAAGAAACTGTAACTGACTTTCATATATTCTTTGATGATGACAATACATTTTCCCAATTATTTCCACGAGATGATCATTTCATTAGGAGAAAATGCACCCGCGTTTATGGGAAAAGGAACAAAAGACAAACTCCACCTTTTGAGTCAGATTTCAAGCACACAGATATAGCTGAACAATGCCATACCCCACAAATAAATTACGCCAATGACTATGGGGATATTTCACTTGAATCAACATTAGAAAGCAGCCATTACTCTGATCAAAATGAACACTTGGCACATTATAAACGCCTTAGTCCTTCAAAGGAAAGCAGTGAGGAGGGTGAAAGCAAAACACTCTCATTTGTATGCCACAATCAGGAGGGCATAAATGTACCATCACTTGCAGATCGGACTGAAAATGAGAACGACAGAGAGGTGTCTCCTCACATTACCCTTTACCAATCATCTAGTGAATCTTCAGATTTGTCAGTAGAAAAGAGCCCAGATACAACAGACTCACAAACTTTAGATATTGTCAACTGCACCGCCAGCGATGACACAGGTCTTCCTGAGGTCCCTACTATTGACATGAAGATGCTTAGTACAAAGTTTGACATGAGAGAACTGTCTTTTTTCAGTGCTTGTGGAGATGACTCCGACCAATCTGATTTAGATACATCAGATATTAATCAAATGCCAGAAAAACGAAAAAAGAATGGCAAAAGTAGATTCAATGATAAAAAGCAGACAAAAAATCACAATAATACAAAAATGAAAAGTAAAGACAAGCAATATAAATGTAAAGTGTGCTTTCAGTGGTTTCTGACTTTAGGTGAGCTGGATTTTCATAAGCTAACTCATAACCCTTCACCTCCTCCAACCTGTTACATGTGTGTTCAACGTAAGTTTAGTTCACGTGAACAGTTAAGAGATCACCTGAAAGACAAGCATGCAAAGAATAAGGCAGGCCTCTGGATTTGTGGAATGTGTTTAAAGGAAATCTCTGATGTCTGGATGTACAATGAACACTTAAGAGAGCATGCTACACAGTTTGCTAGAAAAGGACAAGCACAGAAATCTGTAATGGGCATTCCAGGCTGTTTCGGAGGTGACAATATGGTCAGGACTTTCCTTAGTACCTTTATATACAGAACACCTAGCACATTATCAAAGCTTTCAGAGGCAGATGATAAAGGTTCATCTCATAAAAAACAAGACCAGAATGAACACAAGGGTGAGGAAGAAACAATCAGTGAAAAAGAACCAGAGAACTTTATCCATGTTGTTCCTACTGCTCCAATCCAACAAGTAAAATTTTCAGTTAGTCCTTCAATGGACAATTCTCAAAAGGGGGACATCATTTCTAAGAATGCAGCTATGCATCCTCATTGTAAAGATCCCTCCAGAGATTGTCACCACTGCGGGAAGCAGTTCCCTAAACCTTTCAAACTACAACGGCATCTTGTTGTTCACAGTTTGCAAAAAATCTACCTGTGTCACAAATGTCCCAAATCTTACCAGGAAGCGCAGGAATTGAGAAATCATCTTAGTAGTGAGCATCAATTAACGGAAAAGTCTGAAATTAAGCACACCACTCTGTATGCATGTGAGCTATGTGCTGATGTTATGCATGTGATAAAGAAGTCGTTCATCTGCAGCACTTGCAATTACACATTTTCTAAAAAAGAACAGTATGACAGGCATATGGAAAAACATTTGATCGGTGGAAGTATGACTTTCAAATTTAGAGGTGTAACCAGACCAGCAATTTCTGGAAAGGATCTCAAGTTGAAAATAAAAGATTCTCCTGCATACAATGATACACCTCCTCCAAAAAAGATAAAGACATGTACTTATTCTCCTACGTGTGGAGATGTACCAATTGACCACAGTGATCTTTCTCAATACCCAAAACTGTCACCTGGTGTAATTTTTGATGAAATGATGGAACATAATATGAGAACCGAACATGAAAACACTGTAAAAATAGAGGAGATACTAATGGATGCACCATTACTCCAAGCAGAAGGAAAGGAAGAGCAGATTAATGGCATTGCTGAAGAATATCTATTGGCTCCTAAAATTTGTGATGTGAAAATAAGTGAGAAAAAAGATAATGACATAATTGGGGACACAGCAGAACTGGTAGAATCTTCTGGACATACAGAGAAAAATATTGCTTTTCCACAGGGTCATGCTGAATACACTGACATTACAGACATGGCAGCAGATGATCAACCAACATGTAAACTAGCTGAACCATCAGACATGCAAACCTCTCAAACAAAAGTAGACTATCATCTCACTGCAATGCTCATAGAAGAACCTGTAGAATTTTTTACTTCTGTTAAAACAATGCCACCATCTAATGACAACCCTGTAGATCTCCAAGTATTACTACAGAAAAGCATGGAGGAGGATAAAGAGGAAACATCAGGTTCACTTCCTCTCAACGAGAAATCAGTTCTGACTGATATAGAAACATCAGTAAAAAGTCTTAAAAAGAACAAGCCATCCATCCAACTAACAGAGACAAGTGTTCCAGAATGTCAAAGTGAAGACTTGCTGAAAATCTTTACACCAAAATTAAAGCCAGAAAGCTTTCTATCAAGGGATACTGATGGCTGTAATTTGAAGGAAACAAATGCTGCCCAAACAAAGACAGCAAAAAAAGATCTGACTGCAAATGTGTCAAAAAATAACACAGACTTTAAAATGCTTGACAAGATGTCTGGAGCAATATGCCAAAAACTACACCAAAGGAAACGCAAGGAGTACAAATTTTCTAACCATAAAGGCAATACAGCATCCCAAGAGAATCTAGTCAAGAAAAAAAAAGACCAAAGTGGTAGTGACCGGTAAAAGTGAATCTTCTGTAAATGTAAAAAAGTCAGAATGGATAAGTAGTCTTCTGGACACAAAAGATGAAACTTCAGGCATCCGGCCTCACCCCAAGCCACATACTGGAGGAATTGGTAGTCAGTTCAAAAAGGCTGTATTGGACACACACAACCAGAAGAAACTGAACTCTCAGTCTATCAATGGGGAGTACAAGAGTAAAAGAACTACTATTACTAAAAGTAAACATCAATTGTCACCAAAAAGCTCTACTCTCTCATCAAACAGCCCTTCACACAAACGTAAAATGGGGCACAACACAAAACCCACTGAGCCATCAAATTATAGGACCGCTGAATCACAGAATCATTTGTTAAGCCAACTCTTTGGACAGAAACTAACTAGCTTTAAAATTCCTTTAAGGAGAGATGTTACAGAATGACATTAGGTCATAATGTAAAGAAAGGTTATATACAAACATTTTTATTATTGATGCATTCCCTAAGCTTTGCCAAACTTGCACTGCCTCCACTGTAAATGAGTCCTTTTGTGCTGTAATCTACTTTGACGCCTTTGATTTGTTGTGCTATTGTTGGAACATGCATATGAACTACAGAACCAACGTTTTGGATTCTATGGACAAGCATACCAGTCAAAAGCTCTTTTCTACTGTTGTATATAGTTTCTGTATTGTTCAGGATGAAGAGTTGGGGTTAAAAGTTAAAAATAATTTAACCTGTGCTCTTCAATAAAAATAATAATAATTCATGCAAAACACAGGATCTCTCTGTAATTTGATTTTTTGTGAGCGCATATATATATATATATATATATATATATATATATATCAAAGAAAAAATGAAAGATTTAAAAGGTATAACATGGAATTTATATTGCTCAGTATTTCGATAATTTTCCAGTCCGCTAGTTATGATGACAGATTCCAATTACTACTTACACATGAAATGCAGATATGACATAGACATAAAATACAGATTTAGATGATAGACTGAGGAACAACATTAAGTTAGTATTGGTGTAAACTTTAATATGGATAAACCGGATCTATCAACTACAAAAGGGGGAAAAAGTAATATTACAGACAAGCTGACCAGTTTGTAGTAGACTGACTCCTTTCTACTTCTATAAGTTCTCTATTATATGTAGTTCATAGAAGCAATCATGTGTAATTTCCTTAGTCCAAAAAAGTGCATTATTGTGTAAATGTACTAAAAAATACACTGAATCAATGTCATGTAAGAAATGCTTTCTTGGCTTTGATGTATGCTGCCTATTAAGTTTCAATAACAGAAAATGGCTATGAGCAAAATCTAACTATTTAACTTGTAAAAACAATTATATTAAGTCAATTGCCTCCATACTGACACAGAACTGATAAAGCATAGCATAGTATATAACCTTTCTTCAAAAGCAGATACCACATTGCTGTGACCTGGGAACCCTAGTACATGAAATTGCACTAGTGAGTCACACGTAACTCACAATCACAGGAGAGAAAACGGTGACTGCACACCTTTAATGTTTGCCAAATATATTTATCTTTCTAGTTTCTAACAGTTTTTATGTGTTTTTATCATTGGGCAGAATAATTTACTTCTCTTTCTATGAGAGATGACACAAATTATATAAACTCT
Organism: Leptodactylus fallax; assembly: GCA_947044405.1. Taxonomy (NCBI): domain Eukaryota; kingdom Metazoa; phylum Chordata; class Amphibia; order Anura; family Leptodactylidae; genus Leptodactylus; species Leptodactylus fallax. The sequence continues at coordinate 4,091,311 of CAMRHE010000083.1, forward strand.
ATGTATTGGAAAAAAATTACAGCTCTGCCTTGTGAACTAATACACATCTGAAGAACTACGAAAACATTTTTTCACTATTTAAGTAACTCGTCATACTGTACAGAAAAGATTTTCCAATACTGTTTGAACATGTTTCAGGTAATGATTCAGATAGAAATAAAACACTCCTAACAATACATAAAATTTCTGTGACCACTGTAAAACAATACATTCTAAGTATTTTGCTACCCTTTTACTAGATAAAGTACATTTAAAATGTGCCTTCTCAGCTTCTGGTAATGCATTAATAAACCGCAATGCTGCAGACACTTCAGAAGAACTTGGGGTGTCCCATCTTTGAAGGACTTTATATTAATATTTTATTCTTGACAATCTTACTGTAACTCATCCAAACTTTTTGCTTAATGATATCCATGGTGCTATTTGTTCATAGTTCTATTAATGTGAAAACAAACTGAAATGTTCATTGTCCAGTGCCGGAACAGTGTTAAAAATCACTCTCCTTCTATCTAGCGTATGTAAGCCTATATGCAACTATATCTACTATATACAGAGAGACATGAAAACTCAGGTGCAACGGACAGTCACTCTGGTTCAGCTGAAAACCTCTAAGAGATGTTAGTATCCTAAAGCACTGATGTAGCTTGTGAGACCAGAGTACTATTCCAGCACAGAATCCTGAGAAATGTACCAACATGCAAGGCCTTAACTTGTTTATATGTATCATTAAAGAACATTGTATTGTATAAAATATATTCTAGTTATCTGGTGCAATGACTAATTCAAAAGATTTTATTTTGATATTTGTGTCCAAAAAAACAGAGCAGAAAGAGCATTATGCATTTTTATATCATTATTTTGTATGACTTAAAATGCCTCTTTATATTGTTGTTAAATAAAATTTAAGATGAAGAATCGCTGCCTATGCCTGAATGTCTTTATACACCATGAAGCACTTTCTTGTAACAAAACCTAAATTGTAGACTGTGGTGTTCACAGTATGGGAAATGTAGTTCCGTACGGGCAAAACAAGTAACAATGGGGCCCCATAGCAAAACTTGCAATGGGGTTCAACTCTACCATGACCACGTGAAAGAGGTTGTGCAAGACTTTGAAAACATGGTTGCTTTCATCATGCCCATTGGCCACACTGCAGCTCAGTCCCATTCATTTTAATGGGATGGAGATGTAGGATGGCCATGTGACCAACAGATATGATATCACTTCCTGAGAAGAAGAAAGCAGCCATGTTTTTGAGTCCTGCACAAACCCTTTAAGCAGCAGCATGTTCAGAACTTGAAAAGTACAGTGGGGAAAAAAAAAGTATTTAGTCAGCCACCAATTGTGCAAGTTCTCCCACTTAAACAGATGAGGCCGGCCTGTAATTGTCATCATAGGTAGACCTCAACTATGAGAGACAAAATGAGAAAACAAACCAGTAAATCACATTGTCTGATTTTTAAAGAATTTATTTGGAAATTATGGTGGAAAATAAGTATTTGGTCAATAACAAAAGTTCATCTCAATACTTTGCTATATATCCTTTGTTGGCAATGACAGAGGTCAAACGTTTTCTGTAAGTCTTCACAAGGTTGGCACACACTGTTGCTGGTATGTTGGCCCATTCCTCCATGCAGATCTCCTCTAGAGCAGTGATGTTTTGGGGCTGTCGCTGGGCAACACGGACTTTCAACTCCCTCCAAAGGTTTTCTATGGAGTTGAGATCTGGAGATTGGCTAGGCCACTCCAGGACCTTCAAATGCTTCTTACGAAGCCACTCCTTCGTTGCCCTGGCGGTGTGCTTGGGATCATTGTCATGCTGAAAGACCCAGCCATGTTTCATCTTCAATGCCCTTGCTGATGGAAGGAGGTTTGCACTCAAAATCTCATGATACATGGCCCCATTCATTCTTTCATGTACACGGATTAGTCGTCCTGGTTCCTTTGCAGAGAAACAGCCCCAAAGCATGATGTTGCCACCCCCATGCTTCACAGTAGGTATGGTGTTCTTTGGATGCAACTCAGCATTCACTCTCCTCCAAACACGACGAGTTGTGTTTCTACCAAACAGTTCTACTTTGGTTTCATCTGACCATATGACATTCTCCCAATACTCTTCTGGAACATCCAAATGCTCTCTAGCAAACTTCAGACGGGCCCGGATATGTACTGGCTTAAGCAGGGAGACACGTCTGACACTGCAGGATCTGAGTCCCTGGCGGCGTAGTGTGTTACTGACAGTAGCCTTTGTTACGTTAGGCTCAGCTTTCTGCAGGTCATTCACTAGGTCCCCCAGTGTGGTTCTGGGATTTTTGCTCACCGTTCTTGTGATCATTTTGACCCCATGGAGTGAGATCTTGCGTGGAGCCCCTGATCGAGGGAGATTATTAGTGGTCTTGTATGTCTTCCATTTTCTAATTATTGCTCCTACAGTTGATTTCTTCACACCAAGCTGCTTGCCTATTGCAGATTCAGTCTTCCCAGCCTGGTGCAGGTCTACAATTTTGTTTCTGGTGTCCTTCCACAGCTCTTTGGTCTTCACCATAGTGGAGTTTGGAGTGTGACTGTTTGAGGTTGTGGACAGGTGTCTTTTATACTGATAACAATTTCAAACAGATGCCATTACTACAGGTAATGAGTGGATGATGAGCCTCTTAAAGAAGTTACAGGTCTGTGAGAGCCAGAAATCTTGCTTGTTTGTAGTTGACCAAATACTTATTTTCCACCATAATTTGGAAATAAATTCTTAAAAAATCAGACAATGTGATTTTCTAGATATATTTTCTAATTTTGTCTCTCATAGTTGAGATCTACCTATGATGTCAATTACAGGCCTCTCTCATCTTTTTAAGTGTGAGAACTTGCACAATTAGTGGCTGATTAAATACTTTTTTCCCCACTGTATAAGATTATTTTGGTCTACTTTACATACAGGGATAATGCACATAGCAATTTTACGGTACAAATAATGCACACAGTAATGTCACAGTACCAGGATAATGCACACAGTGACATCACAGTAATAAACACAGTGATGTGGTTTCAGACTGGCCCATCAGAGTACCAGAGGGTCCTCCAGTGGACCAGAGCTCTAGCATGATAAAGGTCCAGTAGAAGACACCTGCATCAGAATGGTACTGTGGCCTATTTTCTAGAGTTTGGAAGGTGGGCCCAGAACCATTTTCTCTGGTGAGCCCAAGGAACTTCAGTCTGACACTGCATTGATATGTCTGTTACCTTGATAATTCGTAAGCACAATGGGCATAAGCTTATGAAGTTGGTAGAACAATTCACTAGCTAAAACACAAAAATCAATCCTACATCTAGTAACAGCATAAACATAAATCGAATTTGTAGCTCAGATGTTTGGTGTTTATTCACCACATTCTTTTAATTACAGTTTAAGAACTTATTCACACTGGCAGAGAGCACTACAGCTCTGTCAAACTTTATACATGGGGCTATTTCTCCTCCTAGAAGCAATGCTCCATCCATATGAAATCCATTAGGGTATGACACATTTTTTCCTGCTCGACTTGTACTTTCATTTCTCACTGGGTTTTCAAAAAATAAAAGCAATGATGTGATCATTTGCTATGTCGACTATCTGTTATGTTCTGGGGAACCAGAAGCCAGTCATACATTTCCCTTTCATTCACAATGCATTTAAACCTATTTTGGCAGCATACCTTATATAACAGAATAAATCAGGTACCTTGTAGAAAATGAGTAAAACTTAACATTTATTTACACAATTGCACCACTCTCCCCAGAGGGCAACACCAGAATCACCAGGCCAGAAGAAGTAGGAACTTCAAACTGAAATCTTAGGTTGGTTGTGGTTCAACAGATCAACCATCAATACAAACATACATGGATGGATCTTACCAGTTGACGAACTTCATCCTGCAGAATGAAAAAGGACAGGATGCACAAACATGGAGCTGAACATCACCAGGAGGTTGTTAGGAATGTACTCTCCATATTGTACTATAAACTACTTACCCAGCTCCCATGTATAGGTCCCGCCATGATATGGCAGCCCCCAGGCTCACCCTATAGCAATGCCCTAATGTAACCCTGTCGCTATATGCATTTCACCCCAGAGACACTAGGATTCATCAAGGGACACAGACTAGAGGGGCTAAATAAACTAGGGGTTAAATAGTTAAAGACCCCAGAGTATAATGATTGGAGGCCCCGGGGAGGTGACAAACATAAAAACAAGTGGTACTCACTTCTCCTGCACTCCGCTGTGACTCCCTCCTGTTTTCGGCCTTCAACAATTAAGTCACAACACTGGTCTGATCCATGTGACGTCTGTGACGTCGCTACAGAGGCTGAAAACAGCATGGAGTCGTGCCGGAGAGGGGAGTAACACTGGTTTTTATATTTGCTAACCTCCCCTGGGCCACTGATCTGAAGAGACCCCTGAGTATAATAATAGCAGTATTTTTGGGGGTTCACTCTTGCCACGGGCCCACAGCCTTACTTACCGATTCCCGCTACTGCTCACAGCCACTTCTGCTTACCCTTCTTCCCTCCAGGGGGCCCCAGCAATGTGATATGGGATGAACAGGGCCCCTTGAAGGGCAGAAGGGGAAACGGTGGCAGCCGTGAGCAAGAACGGGGATCAGTAAGTAAATAGGGTCTGTTACCTGCTGAGATTACACTAGACATTACACCTATTTAAAAAAAAAAAAAAAAAAAAAACAGCAGGGGCCCTCCCCCTAAGGTTGTGGCTCCTGTGGCAGCCGCTACAGGTGCTACAGTGGTACTTGTGCCATTGCCCTGACAGTACAAGGCTATGGAAGAGTGCTGTCAGGGTGGGCGTTCCTCACAGCCTAGCGATGATGCTAGTCTGTAAGGCTGGCCCTTCTGATAGTGGAGGGATATCAATGCTGAAACTGATTGCACCAATATCTCTGGCACAGTGGAGCATATCAGAAAAGCTAACAGTGTGCTGAATTCAGCGCACAGCCAGCTTTCTAGCTGTATATAATCTGTGTTGGACTAGGATTTCTAGGGCCCACCAGTGGAATTGTTTCTAGGGGTCCACTGCCAGGACCCCTGCAGATCAGCTGTACCGACACAGCGCGGCTACAGGTAATAATGCCATGCTGCTCACCTGCCATATGATGTGCACCACTGCATTACCTAAACCCACCTCTACACTACAGTATGTATGGCAATTGAGGCTTCTGGAATTGTTAACATAAACATGGCTCACACAACTATAGTACCCACAACTGTGGTTATCAAGAATATAGTGAGTGATCAGCACCCAGCATGGAAATAATACTGGGAGCTATTTGTTCTGGTAAACATCTGATCTGCGGGGTCCTAACAGTCTACCGTGATGTTTTTGCAAGCGTCCTCACCCCTTCACTAATTACAACGCACAGATCTGTTTTATAGTGACCATGCAATGTAATTACAGCCTGTGATAATATCACGTCTGCTATAAAATACATGGGTGTGATGTAAATAATGAAGGGGCCCCACACAGTACAATATGCTTCACCGTTGCCCCCACACAGTATAATATACTCCACAGTGGCCTCCACTTAGTATAATGTTACACAGTGGCCCCCACACAATACAATGTGCTCCACAGTGGCCCCCACACAGTATAATGCTCCAGTGGCCCCCACACAGTATAATATGCTTCACCGTAGCCCCCACACAGTATAATATACTCCACAGTGGCCTCCACTTAGTATAATGTTCCACAGTGGCCCCCACACAATACAATATGCTCCACAGTGGCCCCCACACAGTATAATGCTCCAGTGGTCCCCACACAGTTTAATGTGCTTCACAGTGGCCCCCACACAGTATAATGTGCTTCACAGTGGTCCAAACACAAAAATATGCTCCCCACAGTGGCCCCAAACAGTATGCTCCCAAAAGTCCCCCTTAAGCCGCTTCAGGTGAACCCCACGAAATTTGACAAATATTCGTGAGGTTCGGCACTCTGATTAGTTTTAGTGCTATTATTATACACTGGGGTCGCCTCAGTATAATAATCGGAAGCGCATGGAAGGTGGTGGAAAATAAAAAACACTTATACCTTACCTCACCTCTCCTGGGCATCCTTGCTTCATCCGGCTATCTTCACCATCCTCTCCGGTCCTCTTCTGCAAGGAGAGTTCATGCGCCCCAGATGTCACTGCTGGGGCCTGTGACTGGGCCTAAGCAGTCACGTGGGGCGCACTGACGTCATTATTCTGGCACGCTCCACGTGACTGCTGGGACCCTATCACAGGCCCCAGCAGTGACGTCTGGGGCACGTGACCTCAGTCACTAGCTGGAAGAGCCCCTAAGAAGGTGCTGGGAGTCATCAGAATCCCGGGAGAGGTGAGTATAAGTATTTGTTATATTTAATCACCTCCCCTGGGCTTCCGATTATTATACTCTGAGATTTGAGGCGACCCCAGTGTATAATAAAAGCACTAAACCAACTGGGCTCACCGGTACCCCAGTGGGCCAGTATGACCCTGTATATAATACTGCCAATGTCAGAGCACATGAAACGTCCTCTTTAAGAATCTCCCCATGTCAGTGAGGAAAAGTAAATTCTGAACTCACAAGCTTCCCATCTTAGTCAGAGGCTGGGGAGTGAAGGCACTACTGTTAGCTGGTGTCACACAGTATACCTTAGCAGGATTTCCTGAAGCATATTCTGACAGAAGACTCTCATCTATGCCACTCGTCAAGAATACAGCAGTGTTTGTTGTTGTTGTTTAAAGGGAGTCTATCAGGTCCAAAATGAATCTTTAATTCTATATGCAAAGCATATGAGCTGTTTGGTGCACTTGGGTGGGGTCACACTTCCACCCATTTTGTTTTGTTGTCGCCACCCAGTGCTGCAACCATAACAGAAAGACTGACATATCCCATGGACAGCAATTTACAGCAACCTCTAAAGAAAATTGTGTTCCAGCAGGTGTGGCCCTGCATGGAGTGCACCAGACAGTTTATTTGCATATGGAAGAAAAGTTGAATTTCAAGATCACACTTTGACAAAAGTAAGATATGTGTAGTAATGTGAGTAACCATCCGTATAAGTCCCTTTAAGGATGAGGCCCCAAAAGCTACTTTTTTTGTTGCAGATTTGTTGTGTTTTTTTTTTTTTGAGCCAAAGTCTAGGGTGGCTACAAAAGGAATGGGAAATATATAGGAAGTTCTTATACTTTTTCCTTCTGCTCAATCCACAACTGGCTTTGGCTAAAAAAAAAACGCAACAAAATCTGCAACAAAAAAAGCTGTGTTTCCGCAATGTAGGGCCTCAGCGTAAGCATATAAAAAAATTACGACTGCTATGGGTAACAAGATCACTTTTTTACATATTCATGAAAAGCATATCAGTACACTACATCAACTGTCATTGCTAGGGCTCCACTCACAGTGCGCTCAATCCTTTATCAGGATTTCCTGACATATAAAGAAAGCTCTGAACTATGCCACTCATGATGCATATAACAACATAAACCATAGCCTCCTGTGTTATTTAAAAAAAAAAAAAAAAAAAAAAAGGATACCCCACTATATACTGAATTTCCCCATTGTGGGACTATTAAAGGACTATTATATACTTTTTGCAGGATGCCTATGTCTATAGAAAAGCATTGTTGACTATGGTTTTCTATCTAGTTAAAAAAAAAAAATAATTATACTGATATACTGACATATAACAACCAGGAAGTGTCTAAAATGTCATTCTTTTGGCCTCAAGTGTATAGGAGTCAATGATATGCTTGATATATGCACCAGGAGCATAACGCTCCTAGCGTTCCAGTTTCCTAGCGTTCAAGTTTCTGTCCTTCGGGTCCCCATGTGCCCCCTGTCCACTTAAAAGACAATAGACTATAATGGGGTCCAACGGGTTTCTGACGATTTTATACTGAAACCAGCGGAGAGAAAAGTTCTTCTTGTAGGACTTTTCTCTCCGCCGATTTTAAACAGAATCTGGGAAGGAGTCTGTTACAAAGACTCAAATGCTAGTGTGAACCTAGCATAAGACTAAAACATTATATGATCATAACCTGATGTCATTTTATAGACACCTTTTCTCTGAGAATTGATGTGTTTTGTAAGTCAATCATTTGGGCAGAAAGGGGATCAATGGAACTGGAAAATGAACAACACCTTTTCTATATCTTAAGCTTCAACATCAGCAAAAATTCTTTTCTACCAAGTTTTTATGCTACAGATGTGTTGATGCTGTTCCAGTGTTAATATCTTATAGTTCTGAGTAACCACATTTCTTATCTGTATCCCTATACTCATCCGTCTGGTAATTGAATAACATTTTAACAATATAGATGACAATTTCACTGCTTGCAGCAAGAATTTAGCAGACCACAAGTAAATTCAAACTGAGATATAAAGTAGAAAAAAGTTAAAAGAGAAACAAACAAATCTCTTCTTTTATCAGATTTCTTTCCCCAGGTCATTAAAATGGGAAAGTGATTAGAAGAAAGGTTGCAATGTAAATAGTGTAAATAGTGTATTAAAACATGAACCCTGGTAAAACTGATTTCTACAACATAATTGTCCACTGGGTGGTGATGTTGCCCTTTATTAACAAGTCTAGCTCCTTATATGCTCCTATTTGAAACTGACAAAACAAAGATAAAAATTACAGAGTCAAGATGTTTTAAAAATGATCATTATCAGTTAATGTGAAGAATGTAACAACCGGTTAAGAAAGTAAGAGTGCATGTGGTGGATGTAACATATAGCATCAGGTGCAATAAATAAAAAAAATGGTTTGTCTCTAGCAGTCTGTATAAGATCTTGATTATTTTATTCCATCCTGTCTTAGGCTGTTTCTGAAGTGACTCTACTGTTTGTCCATTGTTTCATAACCTAGATGGAACAAAGTAATCAAGATTGTGGGCAGAGCATTGGAACCAAACCATATCTGTTTTCATCTACTGTGGTAACAGTGACCGATGTAGTTACCTGGACTCATTACACCGTCCTATATAGAGAGGAATTTCCTAGATTGTTTGATGAGCAGGCTGACATTTTTTTTTAAATATAGTTATATATAAAATCTTTATTATTACAGATAGGTCATGCAACCACCACCCTCCCCGATCCCCCCTTTACTGCAAAAACTGTGAATTTTGGTGAAATTGCCGGATCTCCCAGAGATATCCTCATTAATATTCTGTGCACTGAGGTGATGTCACTGAGCACTGAATACTAATGAGCCGGGAACGAGGTGAAAGAGGCTATTAATCATATGACTGGGTGAAGAGACCTGAAAATGGGGAAAATCCCAGAATGTGTCCATGTTTTCACTCTCACAGTAAATAAACTAAAGTATACTTCGTTCAACCTAGTCAAGCAGATGATGATATTTTACATCAATGTGCTTAGTTATTGCACTAATTTTCTCAATGCTTGCAAGTTTAATGCATTCTTGTTTGTCTTCTCAAACTATTGTTGGTTGACTTAATGGTTTACCAAGATCTTCGAAGAGTTGATTTAACCACGTTACTTCTGGACTGATTGACTTGACTGGTACACTTTTCTTTGGAAACATGTACAAATGTCTTACTTCCAAATATTCATACAGTATGTGCTGTAGTTTATTCTTCTTGTTATTCCATTGCTCCTGTGGATAGGTCAGCAGTATGAAAATTCGATTTGGGGCCGGAAAACCCCTTGAAGACTGGAAGATGAAATGGCAGTCTTAATAAATTTCCCCCATTAGGATTTGGCAAGAAGAGAACAGCTACTTATCAGGTACATTAAAACTAGAAGGTGATACCCTGTCCCTGACTTCTCTTCTCTCACTGACTAATGTTTTCCCGCCCAAGAGGTGCTAGGTATTTACATTATCAGCTAGGTTTTAAGCATACAGTTGCTGATAACGTCACCCATTCAGCTCCTCTATAGCTCTAACTTATTAATGACAGTCTCAGCTTTAGGGTTACCACCTTTCTGGGTCAACCAGTATTTCACTTTTACGCTCTCTTTCTCCTTGATGTCTTAACTTCTCCTTTGGCAGGACTACATAACTCCTCCTTCACCCCATAGACTATAATGGGGTCCGCCGGGTTTCTGCCTGAAAAGGGCACTTGCAGTGCTTTTCTCCACATTTTTTAAACGGGTTCGGGGACAGAATCCCTGAACATAGTACAAGCGCTGGTGTGAACCCAGCCTTACCAGGCAGCATGTTATAAAGAAGGAAGAGTTGAGCAGATTAATGTATAGGCTTGTGTTGTAAGACTCAGTATATTTAATTCATTGAAATCTCTGTTCATGCTTTGCTATAAGTCAAAGACACATGACACAAGAAAGAGCAGATAGTTCAATGGATATATGAAAGGTTATACTGATTCCACCATGTAACAATTTTCAAAAAAATATTTCTTCCAAGTTGTTAAGTGTGATTTCCTGATTGTTTGTACCTTAAATGAATAGAAAAAAAAGTTATTATTCCCTGTAAACTTTGCTTTTGTGGTCAGCACAATGATATTTTGAAATTGATCTATTTTTAAGGATATTCGCAATATTTCAAGATACTTAAGAAGCTTCTGGAATTGTGAGAACTATCAAGAAGTTTCTAGAACTGCCCAGAATTATCTAGAACTTTCTGGGACTGTACAGAATTGTAGGTAGCTGTATAACTACAGTTATATAGAGCCACTATAGCCCTTCCTGAGAGATGGAGAGACAGGATCTAATTGATTGGGATTGCATAGTAAGTGGGCAATGGCCATCACAGACAAAGGGGAATTGACCTAGACAGACAGGTGTGAATTCAATATCTATTCAGATTCTGATAAGGACAGTATTCACACTTCACCCCACACCCATTACAGGAGGAGCTTAGGAATGTAAATGTATATATTGTGTGTTACTCTGGTACCGGGTGATCAATCTTGCTCTGCTGAATAGTAAGTACACTCTTGAACTTTAATACTGCATGGAATAAAGACCATTTTTATCAAGTTTAGAGAGACATCCTTTTTTCCTTACAGTTCACAGCAACTTAGTCAATTTAGATGGCATCAAGAGGTTGCATACATCCAACAGACGCATTTTGCTACGTATGTGGCCAGTTTATAAAGACAAGAGCGAAAAAGTACTCTGTGGAAGCATCTGCTAAGATGTGTGAGGACTACAAAGCATACTTCGGCATGCCTGTTGGTGACCAAGACAAACCATGGGCTCCTCATTTCACATGTGAGCACTGCAAAAAAACTCTTGAAGGTAAGTGGATAAATGCTACTCTCTTAAATAGCAGATTAACTGTGTTAATATTATAAATATCACTAGTCATTAGTGTGAAATAGGCCTAAATCACATTCTCAATCCAAATATTATTTTGTTTGCTTATAGGTTGGTACAGGGGACAGAAGAGAGCCATGCATTTTGCTATCCCAAGAATTTGTCGTGAACCGACTGATCAATCACTCAACAAACTGCTACTTCTGCATGGTGGACCCTTCCAAACGTCGCACTGCCAAAAATGCACCGCCTGTAACTTATCCTGACATTCCGTCATCTATTGCCCCAGTACCACACTGCCCTGAACTTCCTGTACCAACACCTCCAGACAGAGCTACATCACCTTCAAAAGAAAGCAGCAGGTCAGACATCGAGGAAGACGTTGAAGATCACGATTTCTCTTCATATGCAGATGAGGAGCGGAAGCCATACTACCCTAACCAAAAAGACCTCAACGATCTGATCAGAGACCTTGGTCTCACCAAGTCCAACGCTGAACTTCTGACATCAAGGCTCAAGCAATGGAACTTATTAGATGAAAGCGTCCAAGTCACAGATCAGAGGAAGCGTCACCAAGTTTTTTCCATCTTCTTCAGTCATCAAGATGGACTGTGCTTCTGCAACAATGTGGCCGGTCTATTCGAGGCTATAGGTATCACCTGTAACCCGAATGAGTGGCGCCTCTTCATAGACACCTCATGCAAGAGCCTCAAAGCCGTGCTCCTTCACAATGGGAACAAGTATCCGTTTCTTCCTGTAGCTCACTCGGTGCACCTAAAAGAGGAATACACCAGTGTCAAGATGTTGCTAGGTGCCTTGAAGTATGATGAGTACGGCTGGGAAGTTATCGGAGATTTCAAAATGGTGTCATTCCTGATGGGCCTCCAAGGTGGTTTTACTAAGTATCCTTGCTTTATTTGCCTTTGGGACAGCCGGGATACTGAAGCGGACTATCACAGGCGGGACTGGCCTCAGCGGACAGAGTTCACTGTGGGGAAGAACAATGTAAAGTGGGAGCCACTGGTGGACCCACGCAAGGTGCTGATGCCACCACTACACATCAAGTTGGGGCTCATAAAACAATTTGTCAGGGCTCTAGATAAGGAGTCGAGAGCTTTCAATTACCTCCAAGATCTTTTACCTAAGCTGTCTGAAGCAAAGATCAAAGCTGGTGTCTTCGTCGGACCACAAATCAAGAAGATCATAGAGTGCAGTGAATTTCCCAAGAAGCTGAATAGGAAGGAGAGAGTAGCTTGGAACAGTTTTGTCGCAGTGGTTCGCGGCTTCGTAGGCAATCATAAAGATGAAAACTATGTACAACTGGTTCAGACTCTGATAAAGAACTATGCTGCAATGGGCTGCAGGATGTCACTCAAAATCCATAACCTTGATGCTCATCTTGATAAGTTCAAAGAGAACATGGGAGCTTATTCAGAGGAGCAAGGCGAGCGCTTTCACCAGGACATTATGAACTTTGAACGCCGTTACCAAGGACAATATAACGAAAACATGATGGGCGACTATATTTGGGGATTGATTCGTGAAACTGATTTGCAGTATAGTCGTAAATCTTGGAAAACCGCACACTTCTGAACAGTTTTTGGTAATCTGTGTAAATTTGCAATGCATATAGTGTTCTTAGTCTGACTGTATAAATGAGAAGATGCAAAATCGTCTGTTTCTATAGTAAAAATGCATAATTTTCATTGCCGTGGTCACAAAAGCGAAGTTTATGATGAATGTAAGCAATTTTTAATTTGTTTTAGACATAAGCAATTGGAATATAACATTTAAAAGCTGGGAACAAAATTTGTGTTACATTCTCTTCCCAAAGACCTATATCTCACTCTGCTCAGTTTATCCTGCTCTATAACATGCTGCCTGCAGATTGCAATGCATTTTCCTGGTGACAGGTTCCCTTTAAGATCAATGATGTTCATGTATGTCATCATTAGAAGGTAGTTCCCACAAAATGCCATACATGAACATCATGCACAGAAGCAATGACTAACAACTGGGCTCCTAGTATTAAAGCTAATAAAGAAAATTACTCAACAGTAGAGATTAATTAGGGAGAGAATGGTACAGGGACTTATTTGATGTGTACCCTGCTAAGAATTCTGGGTAAGGTATATGCAAATAAGATGTATTAAAAAGAGGACTTTGCCCGTATCACCACTGATTGGAAGGTAGCTCCCTATAGATTAGTAACTGGTTTTCAAAGACACCTAAGGGCATAATCTGGGAATAACAGCCAAGCAGGTATAGCTCCTCCAAAAGGAAGCTGTTTCAGAGGAGAGACATTACTACATTTGATTCACGTTTAGACCTCGCACACAGCCAGCCAGAAATCTGCTCCTTCCAAAAGCCATAACTTTTTTATTTTTCAGTTCACAGAGCAGTATGAGGGTTTATGTTTTGCAGGACAAACTGTACTTCATAAGGACATAATTTAATATTTCATACAATATACTGGGAAAAAAATTCAGATTGAAGTGGAATGAGAGAAATCAATTAGATTGTGTCACTTCCTGGGTTTTATTTTTTTAGGGTTCACTATGCAGCTAAAGTAACATTTGACCTATATTCTGTGGGTCAGCATGATTATGAGGATACTATATTTATATAGTTTTGATTATATTTTAACACCTTAAAGAGAGTCTATCATTAGAAAATCACCTTTTGAACTAATGGCATGTTGGAACAGCTTTTAAAAAGGCTATTCTACTCCTACCTTCCATTTTCTTCTTCTCCTCGCCGTTTCTGTAAAAATCCGTTCATTGCGATATGCAAATTGTGCTGCGTGTAACAGACCACCGCAAAATGGTGGTGGAGCATGTGCAGTCGGTTTATAGCACAATGTCGTATGCCTACGCAAAGCAGAAGATCAAAAGAACATGAAGAGGGGCGTGTACAGAACTAACTAAGGGGCAGCGAGAGGTTATAATGTGGGGGTGCTCGGAGCACAGGGGGAATGCCCAATGTGCTCCATGAGCGTAATTTGCATATTGCAATAAACAGATTTTTACAGAAACGGTGGGGAGAAGAAGAGAATGGAAGGTAGGAGTAGAATAGCCTTTTTAAAGGCTATTCCAACGTGTCATTAGTTCAAAAGGTGATTTTCTAATGATAGACTCCCTTTAAAAAATGTAAAAATGTAAAAAAGTAATACACCTGAGTGACTGCCATATGTACGGTGGATGTCAAGAAAGTTTTTTTTACTTATATATTGATGACCTATCCTTAGAATAGGTCATCAGTATATGATTGGTGGAGGTCTTACATGCAAGACCCCATAGATCAACTGAATACCAAGCGATGATGTACAGGGCCAATTGAAGGCTAACTAGGAAAGAGGAGGCCACAAGCAAGAGTGGAAAGCAATAAGTGAATGCAACCAGCTTCTCCTTGGTCCTGTGTTCCGATTGTTAAAACGGATGGTAGAACCAAGTAACACCCCTGACCCGGTTCTGCTACTGGTAGAGCAGGAAGCTATCTATATTTATATGGGTAGACCATAAAAAATTAAGCCCAGACAACCCCTTTAATAACCCCTAATGCCTTACATTTTATTGTCCCTCCCACAGAATATTAGCCCCCATCACTGCTTCCACACAATATAATGGCCCCATTACTGTTCTCCATACAGTATGGGGGACCAATGAAGACGCCACTCTATAGGGGGGCACCAGTGAAGTGGCCATAAAAAAAATTACGCCCAAGCAACCCCTTTAAAGAGGTTGTCAATAAATTGGAGCGACCCATGTGGTGACCAGGCAGGTATAACATTAATAAAAAAATAAAAAAATAAGCATACTCACCTGTCCCCAGCACCCCGATGTCCCTCACCTGTATCTGTTCGGTCGATGGCACAAGACTGAATGGATACTGGTGGTGGACAACGGAGTGCAGGGAACAGGTGAGTATGCTTTTTAATTTTTTTTATTTTACACCTCCCACTCGCCACATGGGTTGCTCCAGTTCCTGGACAAACTCTTTAAAGAGTTAACCCATCTTTCTAATATTGTCCTTATGATAGGCCATCAATATTGCATCTGCAGGGGTCTGACAGCCAGGACCTCTTCAGATCAGCTTTTTCAGGACATTGCGGCTACAGGTAATGGTATCAATCTCAGGATCCATGCTGCTCACTTGCCATACAGAGTGTAGCGGTGGGTTTAGGTAGTGCAGTGGTGTACTTCGTATGGCGGGTGAGCAGTATGGCCGTGCTGTCTTGGGGTCTAATTTGCCAGATTTGCCTACAGTCAGCTGTGACACAGACAGAAGCTTAAATTATCATTCACTGCTAAAGAGGCGACATTGGGCAGCAATTTTAGAGGACACTTGTGGCTCTCTGTAAACAAATTTCTGCATTTCTTCATCAGGTTGTAACCACAAACGTATGCATCTGCTCCTATGAAATGCTTCTACACAGCACTATTATTGGTCCTGGAGGCATTTTAGACTTGACACATTCCCTTAAACGTCCCCTGCGCGTGAAGGTGAACAATGGATGTGTAACAGACTTTTTTAAACGTCTGTCATACCTCTATTTCTAGAACAATGGAAGGCAATGGACACGTACACATCTTTTTTTTTTAACTTACTGTGATTAGCATTGGCTAAAAAATAGGGCATGTCCTATGGGTCAGTTTTTAACATTCATTTTTCGATTAATGTATCTGTTTCACTGACGTTAAAAATGGATGAGTTGTGATCGTCAAAAAATATAGATGAAGTTCGTCTTTTTTTAATTGACAGCTAAAAATGGATGACAAACTAATGCAAAACAAATGTTTAAAATGGACACATGGCCAGAAAATGGATAAAAAATATGTGACACACTGATGGATTATAGATGTTAAAAACTGACAGTTTGATCCATTTTTAACATCTGGGTTTTTTTTTCATCTGTCGCATGCATGAGGATTAACCCTTGATAGGCTGTTAACAGATTAAATGATTATAGTTTATTTACAGAAATCGAGGTGAGCTCTTTAATCTGAGATGTCCACATATTGAGCTGAACAAATAGACCAGAACTTGCATCCATGTTCCCAGGCTTCTGTCTCCACTCAGCAGTATATGGGGCCTCATCAAAGTCAGTGATATTGGGATCAGGCTGATATATCTGTGTGGTTGGCAACTGAAAGGAAGCATTTAGGCGATTTAATTGATGCGGCAGTACCAGTCGGGAATTGCTGTCAACATGAGATAGTGTTACAAGAAGCTCGTCCGCTGGGGACTTGTAACTAGAACTTGCTTGGTTAATTAGATTACTGGATAGAATTATGCTCAGGGTCTTCCTTTTGTTTGGGGAGGTTTAAAGAGTTTCCAGTCCCCTTCATCTAGTGCTTTGCATGACTGAGATAAAACTGGCTGAAGAAACATCATGCAGTGGATTAGTCTCAAGTAATTTGCCCCTAAATCTCACTGGATTTTTTTCAGTATTTGGTTGTCTGGCGCATAAATCCAAAGCATATGATAAGAAATATTCAATTGTTTTGAAATATACAGTATTATGCGTTTCTTTGTTATAGGTGTGGGCATTTTTTGCATGAGGGTCATTGCAGTCATTTCAGAACAACAGAGTGGATCTATGTAAAATAATGGGGCGTTCACACACTATCATTAGTAGTGTCCGTTGCCAGCATCTGTTACAAAATGTTAACAACGGACACTAACAGGACCATCATAAATTCATTAAATATCCCATTGATTTCAATGGGATTTTATCTATTGTCTGTTAGTATCCATCACATGTCCTTTTTTTTTTTTTTGCAGACATAAAACCTTTTGTGTCTCTTCAAAATAACGGATTCATGATGGACGGCAAGTGTCCATCATTTTTTAACATTAATGTCTATGGCTAATGGACAGTAACAGATGGGCATTTTTTTCTGCGCATGGTCAGAAAGCAGAAACAAAAAAAAGCCAAAAAAAACAGATAGTATAAAAACGTACATTAACGGACACTAACTGATGCTAATATGTCAGTTTTTTTAAACGGATCCATTATTGTCTGTTAATGTCTGTTATGATAGGTGTCTGTTTTTGGGGGTTTTTTTTAAACGGACACTATCAGAACAATGGTTAAATATTGGAAAAAGCAGCCTTTCCAGCAACAGCAAATATTTTCACAGAAGAGTGAGCCTTTATCTTGTGGTGAGCCTTTTGTGGGAACCGGGTCGGCGTTGGGGGGGGCAAACTGGGCAATTGCCCAGGGTCCCAAAACACACAGGGGCCCCCTGCCAGTGGCATACTTTCCCTATTATGGGGAATACATATCGGGAGGACACCATTGGCAGCTACAGCGTCTGCTAATGCCTGCTTGAAAACCTTCCCGTGACTTAGCAGCAACAGCTACCGCTGCCATCTTATAAAGACCTGTCTGTGCTGCCTTAACTTCCCCCCTCCCCCTCCTCCTCACAAGCAGTGACTCATCCATCAGATCATAATCTATGGGGACAGGGAGAAGTCTGCTGCGATGTAACAGCTTCACTTCTGACAAATGTAAGTGTATTTTTTGGTAAAATATGTATATATGTGTACATTTGTTTACAGTATGTGTTTTGTATACTGTGTGAGTACTGTATGTTTGTATACAGGTATGTGTGAGTATATATGCTATAAGTGTGTATTTATGTGAGTATATCTATACAGATGTATTTATGTGAGTATATATAGTATTCATACATTCATATAAGTTTATGAATGTATATATATATGTATATGTGCGAGAATATATGGTATAATAATGTATGAGTGTGACTATATATAGTATATAAATGTATCTCTGAGTATATATAATATATGAATGTATATCTGTGAATATACTGTATATGGTATATGTATGAGTGTGTAGGTATATATAGTATATAGTGTGTGGTATATGTGTGAATATATACAGTATACTAGAATCCCATCCACACATTGCGAAAAAATACACGCATTAGACATTGCCGTTTTGGAAATTGCAGCATGTCAATTATATCTACGGAAACGCTGGCGGTTTCCCTAAAGGTATAATGGAAGCAGAAAGTCTGAAGAGGAAAACATCTGTGAAAAGTGCTGCAAGAAAAACTACGATGCGTTACCGCTGTGATGAACAGTATATTGAAATGATACAGTGCCTTGCGAAAGTATTTGACCTCCTTGAACTTTTCAACCTTTTGCCACATTTCAGGCTTCAAACATAAGGATATGAAATTTTAATTTTTTGATGAAGAATCAACAACAAGTGGGACACAATCGTGAAGTGGAATGAAATTTATTGGATATTTTAAACTCTTGTAAAAAATAAAAAACTAAAAAGTGGGGCGTGCCAAATTATTCGGCCCCCTTAAGTTAATACTTTGTAGCGCCACCTTTTGCTGCGATTACAGCTGCAAGTCGCTTGGGGTATGTCTCTATCAGTTTTGCACATCGAGAGACTGAAATTCTTGCCCATTCTTCCTTGGAAAACAGCTCGAGCTCAGTGAGGTTGGATGGAGAGCGTTTGTGAACAGCAATTTTCATCTCTTTCCACAGATTCTCGATTGGATTCATGTCTGGACTTTGACTTGGCCATTCTAACACCTGGGTACGTTTATTTGTGAACCATTCCATTGTAGATTTTGCTTTATGTTTGGGATCATTGTCTTGTTGGAAGATAAATCTCCGTCTCAGTCTCAGGTCTTTTGCAGACTCCAACAGGTTTTCTTCCAGAATGGTCCTGTATTTGGCTCCATCCATCTTCCCATCAATTTTAACCATCTTCCCTGTCCCTGCTGAAGAAAAGCAGGCCCAAACCATGATGCTGCCACCACCATGTTTGACAGTGAGGATGGTGTGTTCAGGGTGATGAGCTGTGTTGCTTTTACGCCAAACATATCATTTTGCATTGTGGCCAAAAAGTTCAATTTTAGTTTCATCTGACCAGAGCACCTTCTTCCACATGTTTGGTGTGTCTCCCAGGTGGCTTGTGGTAAACTTTAAACAAGACTTTTTATGGATATATTTGAGAAATGGCTTTCTTCTTGCCACTCTTCCATAAAGGCCAGATTTGTACAGTGTACAACTGATTGTTGTCCTATGGACAGACTCTCCCACCTCAGCTGTAGATCTCTGCAGTTCATCCAGAGTGATCATGGGACTCTTGGCTGCATCTCTGATCAGTATTCTCCTTGTTTGAGATGAACGTTTAGAGGGACGGCCGGGTCTTGGTAGATTTGCAGTGGTCTGATACTCCTTCCATTTCAATATGATCGCTTGCACAGTGCTCTTTGGGATGTTTAAAGTTTGGGAAATCTTTTTGTATCCAAATCCGGCTTTAAACTTCTCCACAACAGTATCACAGACCTGCCTGGTGTGTTCCTTGGTCTTCATGATGCTCTCTGCGCTTTAAACAGAACCCTGAGACTATCACAGAGCAGGTGCATTTATACGGAGACTTGATTACACACAGGTGAATTATATTTATCATCATCAGTCATTTAGGACAACATTGGATCATTCAGAGATCCTCACTGAACTTCTGGAGTGAGTTTGCTGCACTGAAAGTAAAGGGGCTGAATAATATTGCACGCCCCACTTTTCAGTTTTTTATTTTTTACAAAAGTTTAAAATAACCAATAAATTTCGTTCCACTTCACAATTGTGTCCCACTTGTTGTTGATTCTTCACCCAAAAAATTTAAATTTTATATCCTAATGTTTGAAGCCTGAAATGTGGCAAAAGGTTGAAAAGTTCAAGGGGGCTGAATACTTTCGCAAGGAACTGTAAAGATTAGGCCCAACAGCGAGATGCAGCTAAAAAACACTGTGGAAAAAATTAGCAGTGAATCACAATGCTTTTTTCCACAGTGTTTTTCATTGAGCTTTTGATGCATTTTTCCCTGCACTTTCTCCCCTATTAAATATATGTGGAAATGCTCACGATTGCGCAGCTAATATTAACCTGCCATGTTTTTGGAGCACACGCATTTCTGAACTTGCAGCTCTGCCACATCTTTTTTTTCCTGCAATGTGTGGATGAAGTAAATTGATTACATTTCATTCATTTTGCTGGTGCTGTAAAACACATATTTTAAAAACTGTGTTTCTGCAATGTGGGGCTTCAGCCTAAGCGAAGGCCCCACATTGCTGAAAAGCATCTTTTTTTGTTGTTACAGATTTTGCCAAAGCTAGGAGTGGATTGAGCAGAAGATAGAAGTATAACAGCTTCCTGTATATTTCCCATTCCTTTTGTAGCCACTCTTGGCTTTGGCTCAAAAAAACGTAGCAAAATCTGCAACAAAAAAAGCTGCATTTCTGCAATGTGGGGCCTCAGCCTGAAGGTTTTTTTTCAAAAATCTAAATTTATAACAGTAGCAGCAAAGTGGATGAGAATTAAACACATCCCATCCAGGCTCGCCGCAGCCTCATGTCAGCTTATGCTGCAGGTCATTCTGATTGTTTTTTTGTTGTGGAGTAGATCAGCAAAATCCTCTGCTGGTTTCCTGCAATGGGACATTTAACCTATGTGGAAGTATCTGCAGTCTGTACGGAAGACTAGGTACGGGAATGTCAGCAGTTTACTACTATATACTCTCTCTACAAGTTGTCTTGTTGAATCTCATTGTGAAGTGTCACCCTTGGTAGCCTGAAAAAGGGTGACTTGATGCTGCAACGCCCACCACTACAACCTATTTAAAGAGGACCTTTCATGTCCTCAGAGATGGGTGCTATTACATACCACTAGAAAGCCGACAGCGCACTGAATTTTCTGCGCTGCCAGCTTTCCAGGTATGAGCCCCGATGCTGGAGATATTGGTGCCATTAATTTCGGCATCAATATCTCTCCACTGTTAGAAGAGCGGGTCTTACAGCTCAGCATCATGCATGGGCTGTGAGTAATGCCCCCTGACTGTACTCTTCCATAGCCTTGTATTGTCAGGGTGGCGTTCTTTACCGCCCAGCGATGACGCTAGACTGTAAGATCCACCATTCTGACAGTGGAGAGATATCGATGCCCAAACTAACTGCACCAATATCTCCAGCACCATGGAGATTATCGGCAAAGTTGATAGTGCACTGAATTCAGTCGGCTTTCTAGCAGTATATAATACCGTACATCTCTGGGGACATGAAAGGTTGTCTTTAATGAGCTAGAAAGCCGACAGTACTCTGAATTCAGCGCACTGTCAGCTTTCCCGTTATGTGCCCCAGAGCTGGAGATATTGTGGCGTTAATTTCAACACCGATCTCTCCCCACTGTCAGAAGGGCATTCCTGACAGTCTAGCTTCATCGCTGGGCTGTGAGGAACGCTGGACGTCAGGCATAGTGGGGAGAGATCAGTGCCGAAATTAACGGCACGATATCTCCAGCTCTGGGGCACATAACGGGAAAGCCGACCATGCGCTGAATTCAGCGCACGGTCGGCTTTCTAGCGGTATATACAGTGGGTACAGAAAGTATTCAGACCCCTTTAAATTTTTGACTCTTTGTTTCATTGCAGCCATTTGATAAAAGCAAAAAAGTTAATTTTATTTCTCATTAATGTACACTCAGCATCCCATCTTGACAGAAAAAAACCAGAAATGTAGATATTTTTACAAATTTATTAAAAAAGAAAAACTGAAATATCACATGGTCATAAGTATTCAGACCCTTTGCTCAGTATTGAGTAGAAGCACCTTTTTGAGCTAGTACAGCCATGAGTCTTCTTGGGAATGATGCAACAAGTTTTTCACATCTGGATTTGGGGATCCTCTGCCATTCTTCCTTGCAGATCCTCTCCAGTTCCGTCAGGTTGGATGTTGAACGTTGGTGGACAGCCATTTTCAGGTCTCTCCAGAGATGCTCAATTAGGTTGCGGTCAGGGCTCTGGCTGGGCCAGTCAAGAATGGTCACAGAGTTGTTCCGAAGCCACTCCTTTGTTATTTTAGCTGTGTGCTTAGGGTCATTGTCTTGTTGGAAGGTGAACCTTCGGCTCAGTCTGAGGTTCAGAGCACTCTGGAAGAGGTTTTCTTCCAGGATATATCTGTACTTGGCCGCATTCATCTTTCCTTCAATTGCAACCAGTCGTCCTGTTCCTGCAGCTTAAAAAACACCCCCATAGCATGAACCTGCCACCACCATGTTTCACTGTTGGGATTGTATTGGGCAGGTGATGAGCAGTACCTGGTTTTCTCCACACATACCGCTTAGAATTAACGCCAAAAAGTTCAATCTTCGTCTCATCAGACCAGAGAATCTTATTTCTCATAGTCTGGGAGTCCTTCATGTGTTTTTTGGCAAACTCTGCGGGCTTTCATATGTCTTGCACTGAGGAGAGGCTTCCTTCGGGTCACTCTGCCGTAAAGCCCTGACTGGTGGAGGGCTGCAGTGATAGTTGACTTTGTGGAACTTTCTCCAATCTCCCTACTGCATCTCTGGAGCTCAGCCACAGTGATCTTTGGATTCTTCTTTACCTCTCTCACCAAGGCTCTTCTCCGACGATTGCTCAGTTTGGCTGGACAGCCAGATCTAGGAAGAGTTCTGGTCGTCTCAAACTTCTTCCATTTAAGGATTATGGAGGCCACTGTGCTCTTAGCAACCTTGAGTGTTGCAAAAATTCTTTTGTAACCTTGGCCAGATCTGTGCCTTGCCACAATTCTGCCTCTGAGCTCCTTGGGCAGTTGCTTTGACCTCATGATTCTCATTTGCTCTGACATGCACTGTGAGCTGTGAGGTCTTATATAGACAGGTGTGTGCCTTTCTTAATCAAGTCCAATCCATTAAATTAAACACATCTGGACTCCATTGAAGGAGTAGACCCATCTCAAGGAGGATCAGAAGGAAATGGACAGCATGTGAGTTAAATGAGTGTCACAGCAAAGGGTCTGAATACTTATGACCATGTGATATTTCAGTTTTTCTTTTTTAATAAATTTGCAAAAATATCTACATTTCTATTTTTTTCTGTCAAGATGGGGTGCTGAGTGTACATTAATGAGAAATAAAATGAACTTTTTTGCTTTTAGCAAATGGATGCAATGAAACAAAGAGTGAAAAATTTAAAAGGGTCTGAATACTTTCCTTACCCACTGTAAAACTGCATATGCATGAGGACATGAAAGGTCCTCTTTAACCCCTTAACAACGCAGGGCGTAATAGTACGTCCTGCGTCGCATGACGATGTATGGAGAGCGCTCAGGAGCTGAGCGCTCTCCATACACCGCGGGTGCCGGCTGTATAATACAGCCAGGACCCGCAGCTAACAGCAGCGATCGGTGCCTGCACCGATCACGGCTGTTAACCCTTTAGATGCCGCGGTCAAACGCGACCGCGGCGTCTAAATTGCGGAGCCGACAAGGGCGCCGCCATTTTTACCTCATCGCCGCCCTCCGGAACGTCATCGGAGGGCGGCGCTTTGTTGCCATGACAGCCGGGAGCCTATTGAAGGCTCCCAGACCTGTCATTTCAGTATAGCTATTACACGATGCCAGAGGCATCGTCTAATAGCAGTGAAGGCATTTTGCTATTCACTACGATACAGTAGTATCGCAGTGAATAGTATGATCGATCAGACTCCCTAGGTTTCAAGGTCCCTAGGGAGTCTGATCATACAAGTAAAAGTATAAAAAAAAAAGTTTTTAAAAGTATGTAAAAATTTAAAAAAACACAAAAGTTCAAATCACCCCCCCTTTCCCTAGATCAGATATAAAAGTAAATAAACAAAAGTAAACATAAACACATTAGGTATCCCCGCGCTCCAAAATGCCCGAACTATTAAAATATTAAAATATTTATCCCATATGGTGAACGGCGTAGCGGGGAAAAAAAATCAAAATGGCCAAATAGCGTTTTTTTCAACACTTTGTCTCCTATAAAAAATTGAATAAAAAGTGATCAAACCATCAGATCTTTCCCCAAGTGGTATCAATAAAAACGTCATATTGTCCCGCATAAAAAGACGCCTTACCCAGCTCCATACATGTAAATATGAAAAAGTTACAGGTGACACAATATGGCGATGCAAAATTTTTTTTTCTATTTAGCAAAGTTTCTAATTTTTTAAAAGGTATCAAAACATTACAAATACTATATAAATTTGGTATCGCCGTGTTCGTACTGACCCACAGAATACAGGTAACATGTCATTTTCACCACACAGTGAATGGTGTAAAAATTAAACCCATATGAATTTGGCGCAAATGCAGTTTTTCTCCAATTGCACCTCATTCTGAATTTTTTTCCAGCTTCCCAGTACATTGCACAGAATATTGAATAGTGACATTACAAAGTACAATTTGTTTCACAAGCAATAAGCCATCATGTGACTCTGTGAACTGAAAAATGAAAAAGTTATGGCTCTTGGAATGTGGGGAGGGAAAAACGAAAATGCAAAAACAAAAAATGGCCCGGTCATTAAGGGGTTAAATACACTTTACCTGCATCAGTTTTCTGGTCGTCCAGGACCATTGTCCATCCAGGAACCTGCAGAGGTGCTGTGTATGTTATTGTAAGGTGCCGGCACTCACAAGTGAGGAGTACATGGCTCCTAGGAACAACATGGTTGCTGCAGCGTACTATTACAGTGCAGGGCATGAAAAGGTTAATTGCTGGCTGGTGTTATGATGGGGCATCTGCAAATATAAGAAGGCTGGTTGTGTTCTCCATATGGGGACTGGAGGAAACTCTGATAGTAGTGAAGTGTTGAGGCTCTATGAGAGGAACATTATACAGTAAAAGTAACTATTTGTGGATTACACTATGAGGTCAGAGGGGAATCTGGCAGTAAGTGGGTGATGTGACAGTATTTAGTCCTGATATAGCGGTCAGTGGGTGACGTGACAGTATTTAGTCCTGGAAAAGTGGTCAGAAGCTGACGTGACAGTATTTAGTCCTGATATAGCGGCAGTGGGTGACGTGACAGTATTTAGTCCTGGTATAGTGGTCAGCGGGTGAAGTGACGGTATTTAGTCCTGGTATAGCGGTCAGTGGCTGACGTGACAGTATTTAGTCCTGGTAAAGCGGTCAGCGGGTGATGTGACAGTATTTAGTCCTGGAATAGCGGTCAGAAGCTGACGTGACAGTATTTAGTCCTGATATAGCGGCCAGTGGGTGACGTGACAGTATTTAGTCCTGGTATAGCGGTCAGTGGATGATGTGACAGTATTTAGTCCTGGTATAGCGGTCAGTGGCTGACGTGACAGTATTTAGTCCTGGTATAGCGGTCAGCGGGTGACGTGACAGTATTTAGTCCTGGTATAGGGGTCAGCAGGTGATGTGACAGTATTTAGTCCTGGCATAGCGGTCCTATTTGATAACTCTGTATGTATATAAATATTTTTTAGTGTGTAGGGAAGGACATATGCCTTGTTGACTATGTTGTAGGTACAATATTTCAGCATTTGTTTTAATTTTGCCCCATTTTGTCTAAAACCAGCCCTATGTGGGAGGTATTTAATGGGAAGATTTCCTGACGTATCTTGCACATTTGATGGAAGACCTTGATTTATGTCACTGCATTCTCAAATAGGGGCTTACATCATCCATTGGCCACAGTGTTAAAAAAATGCAGTCGCATTTCGTATAGATGTATAGTGCACTCTACTGTGCTTTATTATATAGTTAAAAAATAAGGTATACCAATGTTCAACAAAAATCCGACCAAAAAACATCTGCAAGGAGTCTGTATGTTCTCCGTGTTTGCGTGGGTTTCCTCGGGGTACTCCGGTTTCCTCCCACATTTCAAAGACATACTGATAGGGAATGTAGATTGCGAGCCCTATATGGGACAGTGATTGAAAACATCTGTAAAGCACTGCAGAATATGATGGTGCTATATAAGTATGCAAAATAAATAAATAATAATAAAGCCGTATGGCCAGAGAGTGTGCATAAAACCATAAAACCTAGGGCTTAAAATCAGTCTGCATTGGGCCTAACATGTCAATTTCTGCATTGGGCAGTTGAGAATGAAGTAAAGTCCATACTTTCTAACAGTATCTCATCTGTTGGGGTCTGACACCCAAACCGCACACAGATCTGTTGGTCTGGCAGCACCCCAGGCATCAGAAGCTGCTGCAGAGGACAGGGAGCAGAAGCAGTCTGCTCCTATTCGAGTAATACAGACCCATCCACTGTACAGCAGTGATACTAGAAAACTACAGCTTCCAATACCCAGAGACTGTTGGAAGAGCTGCTCTGTGCAGGGCCTGGGTGTCAGGTCCCTACAGATCAGATACTGACAACCTATCCAAAGGATAGGTCTTCAATACAAAACATGCATTATAAAAACATGCATTGGAAAAAACCCTTTAACCTTACATTGATTAAATAGATCATGATTTTGATTTTAACTATTGTTTTTTATCATTAGGTGCTTTCCAGGAATAACTAATGTGAAACACAAGATTTACAAAGTAGTAAGTAGCATTTTTGGAAACAATCAAGAAGTTTGTCAACAAACAATGGCTTACATCTTATTTTTCAGATGATTTTGTGAATCAAAACTCTTGTTTAGAAAAATATTGGCCAGTAGGTGGCACCAGGTCACTGGACAATCCTTGTTTTACTGAATTTAACTTGATTTTGTTTAAAAAACACAAGTAGTCATTTGTGGTTGCACAGTTTGTATGATGACTTAGTAAGTTGATTTTCTTTATTCCTGCTAATGTTAAAGAGTTTTAATATTAACATTCTATTCTGTAAATCTGTGTAATTGTAAAGGAAATCTTATCTGGCTTGCTTAATTGTTTTTCTCAGAAGATTATTATAATGGCTGCCTTTGGTGTACTAAATCACAATTGCCAGGGTTAGTTCATTGTTGTGGTTATAGTGGGTATTTTTTTTATTGACTTTTTGCCTTCATGAGTAAACTCTTAGGCTAGGGTCCCACATAGTAAACAACAGCTAAAAACGCAGTGAAAAATCATTGTTTTTTTCCATGCTGTTTTTCATTGAGTTTTTGCTGGATTTGTCTCTGCAGTTTTTCTTCCTTTATCAAACATATAGGAAAAACACATGCTGTGTTTTTCAAAAACGCAGCTTTTTCACAGCCCTTTTTTTTGCGCAATGTGTGGATGCGATTAACCAGAATTTCATTCACTTTGCTGGTACTGTAAAATGCAGTGCTTTTTCAGCTGCAGTCAAAAACGCTGTGTTCCAGCACCATGGGGTCTTAGCTTTAGCCAGTGAACTGCAAATTTTATGTTTATTTTTACAACACTGAAATGCTTCAATATCCACAATAGAGGAAATATCCAACCACAATAAAAGGTTCTTTTCGCTACGTTTTTCCGCATCATTTTTTTAGTTGCAGATCATTAGGTTCTGAAAAGCAGCAGAAAAAAACGATACATTTTACTGTGACTGAGATTCTGGTTAATCCCCACTGTGGAAAAGCTGTGTTAACAAAAACAATAATAATAATAATAATAATAATAATAGTCCTTTAATAGTCCCACATTGGGGAAATTCAGTGTGTTACAGCAGCAAAGATAAGATAAGCAGATACAAATACAAATACAACATGTACAGGAATGTTCCAAGGTGAGAGGCATTACATTAATAGCAGACAGACAGATAGGAAGTAGCAGGGGGGGGGGGGGATTTAACAGGCAGAGAGATATTTCAGTTCTCTGTATGTAATGATCTCCGCTTAGGTCGGTGTTGGTTGTACAGCCTAACCGCGGTGGGGAGGAAAGACTTCCGATAGCGCTCCTTCTCACACCTAGGGTGGAGCAGTCGGTCACTGACAGTACTGCCCAGCGCAATCACAGTCTCATGCATAGGATGGGAGTTATTCTCCCGCATGGAGCTCACCACGGACAGTATCCTTCTGTCACCCACCACCTGCACTGGGTCCAGTGGGCTCCCCAGGACAGAGCTGGCCCTTCTAATCAGCTTGTCAAGTTTATTTCTGTCCCTGGTTGATATACTGCTCCCCCAGCAGGCCACTCCAAAGAAGATGGCTGATGCCACTACCGAGTTGAAGAAAGTCCTAAGAAGTTCCCCCCAGGATTCCAAAGGCTCTCAGCTTCCTAAGCAGGTAGAGCCTGCTGTGGCCCTTCCTGTACAGGGCCTCCATATGATCTGCCCAGTCCAGCTTATTATTAAGGAGCAGACCCAGGTACTTATAGGTGTTCACAATCTCGATGCCTGTCCCCAGGATGTCCACTGGTTTTGGAGGGCATCTGCCTTTACGGAAGTCTACCACCATCTCCTTGGTCTTCCCCGCGTTAATCTTCAGGTGGTTCCGGTGGCACCAGTCCACAAAAAACCGGTTCAGTTCTCTGTACTCCTTGTCATCATCGTCTGTGATGAGGCCTACTATTGCAGAGTCGTCAGAATACTTCTGTAGGTAGCAGCTGGATGAGTTGCACCTAAAATCAGCAGTGTACAGTGTGAAGAGGAAAGGGGCGAGAACCGTACCCTGAGGTGCCCCCGTATTACAGATCACGGTACCTGACACACAGTCTTGGGCTCTCACGTATTGAGGTCGATTTGTGAGGTAGTCTAGGATCCAGTTGGAGAGGTGGTGGTCCACTCCAGCAAGGCCCAGCTTGTCTCTCAGTAACCTGGGCTGTATGGTGTTAAAAGCACTGAACATTATTCTCACCGTGTTCCCTGGTTTTTCCAGGTGAGACAGAGCCCTGTGCAGAAGGTGGATGATGGCATCATCTACCCCAATGCCCGGTCGATAAGCAAACTGGAGAGGGTCCATAGCGGGGCTCACTAGAGGGCGAAGATGTGTGAGAACCAATCTCTCTAAGATCTTCATCAAGTGGGATGTCAGTGCTACAGGTCTGTAGTCGTTGAGGTCCATAGGGTGAGGTTTCTTTGGAACTGGTACCACACAAGAAGATTTCCATAATTCAGGGACTATTTCCTGCCTCAGGCTCATATTATACATATATGTAATTATACCACACAGCTGGTCCCCACAAGTCTTAATTAGCCTTGCACTGATGTCATCTGGCCCTGCGGCTTTCCTCACCTTGATCTTTTTCATCTCCTTCCTCACCTGGGCCCGTGTGAAGGTCAGACTGTGGTCAGATAAAGACAGATTTCTGGATTTACTGGTCTGTTGGGAAGTAGCCACATGGGGTGAATGGGGTGAAGTCATTGTGGTGAGGGGAGCTGAAGGACATTCTGGGGTGGGAGGAGCTGGTGTGTGATCAAATCTGTTGAAGAATAGGTTTAGTTCATTAAGCCAATTAACATCTGCCTCAATCTGGCAGACCGACTGTTTATGACCCGAAATTGACTTAAGCCCCTCCCAGACCCCACTTATGTCTTTTCTTTCCATTTGCTTTTCCATTTTTTCCTTATAACTGGCTTTTCCTTGCCTGATTAGATGCCTCAGCTCCTTTTGTACTTCCCTCAACCCCTCCTTATCTCTTGTCCTGAATGCCATCTTTTTCTCCTTAAGTAGTGTTTTTATATCAGCGTTAATCCATGGTTTGTTGTTGGAGAAGCACCTCACCACTTTTGTGGGTACTGTGTTGTCCACACAAAAATTTATGTAGTCCGTTATGCAGTGTGTGAGTCCTTCTATATCTTCTCCATACGAATCCTGCAAAACTTCCCATGCGGTTGTGTCAAAACAATCCCTCAGAGCCCCACCACCCCCCCGGGCCCAACCCCCCCCCACACATTTTTTAAAAAAAAAAAAAACAAAATTACCCCCAAAAAACCAGAACATCCTCAATAAATAATTAAAAAGGAAAGAAAAATGCAACAAAAATGCAATGAAAAATCATGCGGAGAAAACACATTATGTTTTCACATGCATTTTTTTTTCCGCAGCTGTTTTTAGCTGCATTTTGCTACTTGGGGTCTTAGCCCAGTGATTCTGCACAGTTGGGATTTTTTCTGTAGCCCCCACCATTCCTGAGCAATCATTGCGGTTATCTTTGGTTCTTAGGCTGCTATTTAGTTCCTGTACTGTCGGGGGGGGGGGGGGGGGGGGGGCTGTGTCAGGCAGGAGCAGGCAAAGGTGTGACTCTGAGCTCTGAAATTGGCTGTCACTGATTGGAGCTCTGAATCACGCCCTCCTGGTCTGACTCTTCCCTTACGTTACAATGCTTAAATAGCACATCAGGCGTCAAAGCTACCTGAGCTTGTTGTTCAGGAATGGTGAGGGCTAGAGAAAAAATTCTAACTGTGCTGGAGTCTATTAATAGACACTAAGAACTTGAATTGGTGAAAGTGGTGAAAAGTCCTCTTTAACGCTAAGGCCCCACATAGCAAAAAAGCATTGCGGTATAAACCGCGGCAGCAACGCATCACAGTTTTTCCTGCAGTGATTTTCACAAAAGGTTCACAGAGGTTTGCTCTGTGGACTTTCTTTTTCCATTATACCTCTAGGGAAACCTGGAGTTTCCGTAGGTATAATTGACATGCTGCGATTACCAAAACCGCAACGTTTTTGGAAATTGCAGCATGTCCACTGCGCGTATTTTTGATACTTTTTTTTTTTTTAATATTATAATATATACATATATTTGAACCCCATGGGGTCTGATCACTAATGCAATGCATTGCAAAATATCAACATTTGTATGACAGGCTGCATAAAGTCTGTCATGAATGGCAGACTAGCCTTGGCGCCTTAAATAGGCCGGCAACTTGATGGCAACATGATGCATCAGTCAACATCGACCGATGTGCTGGGGGCCTTAACTCCTTCACGCATTCTCACGTACATGTACGTGGGAGAATGTGGTTAGTTACCGCATCCCCACGTACAGGTACATGATGGTGATCAAGCGGGCTCAGAAGCAGAGCCCGTGCGATCACCGCGGGAGCCTGGCTGGATAACACCGATCCCCGCTGTTTAACCCTTAAGATGCCGTGGTCAATAGCGACCACGGCATCCAAGGGGTTCCGCCATCTTGCTGCCCCCCCCCCCCCGGCACCCCCCGCTGCGAGATCTGGGGGTGCCGATAGCTATAATCTTCAGCCTGGGGTCTGCCAAGCGACCCCAGGCTGCCTGGAGACCCCACTACCTGGTTGATCCTGCCGAGACCTGCGGAAGTCAGCGCTGTGTTTCCATAGCGCTGACTTCCTGTATAGGCTGCAAGACACTTGCATGCTTGTGTCTTGCAGTCTATAGTACTGTGCCAGAGATCACAGCATCTCTGGCTCAGGTGTCCTAATGGACAATTGAAAAAGTAAAAAAAAATGAAAAAATAAATAAATAAAGTATGTGAAAAAAAAAATTATAAAAGAATAAAGCCCCAAAAATTCCCTTTTCCTATATAAAATGAATTATATAAAAAATAAACCTAAAAATTAATAAAAACAATACATATTTGGTATCGTCGCGTCCGTAACAACCTGTACAATAAAACTGAAACCATATTTAATGTACACGGTGAACGTCGGGGGAAAAAAAACTCAAAAAAAACGCCAAAAGTAATGATTTTTCGCCATCTCACCTTACAAAATATGCCATAAAAAGTGATCAAAAAGTCATATGTACCCCAAAACAGTACCAATAAAAAGCACATTTTGTCCCGCAAAAAATACACCCTAAACCAACTCTCTAAACTGAAAAATAAAAATGCTACGCATGTTAGAAGATGGAGATGCAAAATAAATTGATTTATGTCCCCAAATGGGTTTTTGTTCTGCAAAATTGGTATTGCATAAAAAAAACAGTATAAATGAGGTATCACCGTAATCGTACCGACCCGCAGAATAAAGATAACATGTTACTTACGCTCTACGCTGCATGGTGAAAAATTTAAAAGGTAAAACGCAGTGCCAGAATTGATGGGGTTGTTTTTTAATCCACCAAGAAAGAGTTAATAAAATGTATTTAATAAGTTGTAAGCACCTAAAAATGATGTCATTAAAAAATACATCTCATACTGCAAACAACAAGCCCTCATATGGCTACATCACCAGAGAAATAAAGAAAATATAGCTCGTACAATGTGAAGACAAAAACACCAAAAAATCGCCAAATCATTAGAACATAACTGGCTGCGGCAGGAAGGGAATGTATAAGCTGTGCGAGCATATATCAGGGGACAAACCAGATTTAGAGCTTACGAGGGATAATAAACCAGAAGTGACCCCCAAAGTGACCTCCCCAATAATAGGAACTACTGGGGAAATAGTAGGGAATTTAGTGTACCCAATGTACTACGCACAGCTTACATATTCACTTTTCCCCATCCGCTGTGCAGTCACGTCTGGGATACTAATGCTCACTACACCCCTTGATAAATTCTTTGAGGGGTGCACTTTTCAAAATGGGGTCATTCCCTAGGGGATTCCACTTTACTGGTACTTTAGAGGCTCTGCAAACATGACATGGCATCCAGATCCCAAACATCTGAATCTGCGCTCCAAAAGCCACATAACGCTCCTTCCCTTCTGTCCCCTACTGTGTTCCCAAACTGCAGTTTATACCCACATGTATTACACTTGTTGTACCCAGAATAACGTACTTAATGTCATATGTGGGTATAAACTGCTGTTTGGGCACAGCTGAGCACAGAAGGGAAGGAGCGCTATTTGGTTTTTGGACGCCATTGCACTTTTGCAGAGCTGAAATGCCAGTACAGTGGAATCCCCTGACATGTCACCCCATTTTGGAAACTACACCCCTGAAGGAATTTATCTTGGGGTACAGTAAGCATTTTTAACCCTCAAGTGTTGCTATAATTTATTATCCATAAATGAATACGCAGCTGATGGTGAAAGGTGAAAACGACAATTTATCCAAGAATACGACATTTCAGTGCGTAATATGTTGTGCCCGGCTTGTATCAGAGATGAACACTCCAAAATCTGTTGTGCCCGGGATCCCCGCTCACCAGTTTTTGGAGTGTGTGTCTGTGCAGATATAAACTGGGCACAACATATTGGGCACTGAAATGGCGTATCTATAGAAAAATTTCATTTTTAACTTTTCATTATCAGCTGCGCATTCATTTCTGGAAATTAAAAGAATGCAACACTTAAGGGTTAACAATGCTCGCTACCCCACTTGATAAATCCCTTGAAGGGTATAGTTTCCAAAATGGGGTGACATGTCTGCGGATTCCACTTTACTGGCAATTCATGGGCTCTGCAAAAGTGGCATGGTGTCCAAAAAGCAAACTGTGCTCCAAAAACCAAAATAGCGCTCCTTCCCTTCTGTGCCCGGCTGTGCCCAAACAGCAGTTTATACCCACATATGGCATTAAGTACGTTATCCTGGGTACACCAGTGTCATACATGTGGGCATAAACTGTCATTTGGGCACACAGCAGGGCGCAAATGTGAAGGAGCGCTATGTGCTTTTGGAGCGCATATTTAGATTACATTTTGACGTCCCTAAGTCAATAAAATCTGTGAAACAGCTGTGAGGTCAAAATGCTCACTATACCCCTAGATAAATTCTATGAGGGGTGTAGTTTTCAAAATGGGGTCACTTTTTGGGGGTTTGTATTGTATTGGTACTTTAGGGGCTCTGCAAATGCGACATGGCACCTGAAAACTATTCCAGCAAAATCTGCCCTCCAAAAGCTAAATAGCGCTCTTTCCATTTTGAGCCCTGCCATGTACCTATGCAGCAGATTGCAACCACATATGGGGCATTTCTGTGTTCAGGAGAAATTGTGTAACGAACTTTGGGGAGCGTTTTCTTCTTTGTCCTCTTGTGAAAATGAAAAATTTGGGGCTAAATTGGCGGTTTATTGGAAAAAAAGTAATTTTTCATTTTAATGTCCCAATGTTAATAAAATTTGTGAAACAGCTGTAGGGTCAAAATGCTCGCTATACCCCTTGATATGTTCTGTAAGGGGTGTAGTTTTCAAAATGGGGTCACTTTTAGGGGGCTTCCATTGTATTGGTACTTTGGGGGCTCTGCAAATGCGACATGGTACCTGAAAACTATTCCACCAAAATCTGCCCTCCAAAAGCCAAATAGCGCTCTTATCATTCTGAGCCCTGCCATGTACCCATACAGCAGATTACGACCACATATGGGGTATTGCCGTGTTCAGGAGCAATTGTTTTGCAAACTGTGGGGTACTTTTTCTCCTTTGACCCCTTGTGAAAATGAAAACTTTGGGGATAAAGTGACATTTTAGTAATGTTTCATTTATACATCCCAGTGTTAGCAAAATGTGTGAAACGGCTGTAAGGTCAAAATGCTCTCTATACCCCTTGATGAATTCTGTGAGGGGTGTAGTTTCCAAAATGGGGTCACTTTTTGGGGTTTTCCTTTGTATTGGTACTCTAGGGGCTTTGCAAATGAGACATGGCACCTGAAAACTATTCCAGCAAAATCTGCTTTTCAGGCGCCCAGTGTCGCTCCTTCCCTTCCGTGCGCTGCCGTGTGCCCAAACATCAGTTTACACCCACTTGTGGAGTATTTCCGTGCTCGGGAGAAATTGCATAACAAACTGTGAGATGCATTTTCTCCTTTAACCCTTTGTGAATGTGTTAATTTTAGGGCTAAATTAAGGAATTAGTGGGAAAAAATTAAATGTCTAAATTTCACCTCCATATTGTTTTAATTCCAGTAAAATGCTTAAAGGGTTAACAAACTTCCCAAATGTTATTTTGAATTATTTGAGGGATGCAGTTTTGAAAATGGGGTCATTTATGGGGGTTTCTAATATATAGGCCATTATAATCCTCTTCAGAACTGAAGTGGTCCCTAAAAAATTAGTTTGGGAAATTTTCTTGTAAATCTGCAAAATCGCTGTTACACTTGTAAGCCTTCTAACATCCAAAATAAATTACAGGACGATTAAAAGATGATGCCGATATATAGCAGAGATATGGTAGATAATATGTATTAATGTATTTGGGTGGTATGACTATCTGTCTGAAAAGCAGAGCATTTCACATTTTGAAAATTGCGATTTTTTTTCCAAATTTCCATCAAATTTCCTATTTTTTTATAAATAAATACAAAAATATTCATTAGTGTTTACCACTAACATGAAGTACAATGTGTCACGAAAAAACAATCTCAAAATCATTTGTGTAAGTTAAGTCGTCTCAAAGTTATTGCCATAAAAAGTGACACATGTCAGTTTTGAAAAACGAGGCCTGGTCCTTAACGCATTTTTGGGCTCGGTCTTGAAGGGGTTAATGCCCGTGATCACTGCAGGCTCTGATCGCGGGCATTAGCACTGTGTCTCTGCTGTATAATACAGGAGAGACTCGGCGGCTATTTAAATACCCAACATCAGCCAGTCCCATTGTGTGAAGTGACTGTTTCTTTGTAATGCATCTTTTTTGTCAGTACTTGAACCCTACAAATTGTACAGTGCTGCGGAATATGTTGGCGCTATATAAATAAAATGTATTATTATTATTACTACTATTACGGCGGATGTCGGGTGGGGCTTAAAGTCTCAGAATTTGCCATACTATTACAGCGGATGTCGGGAAAGGATTAAATACTTTAAAGTTTGAAATTAACTGTCTACATCTGCACAAGTACACATGAATAAAAATAATAATAATAATAATCTGGACAGTATGCAAAATTACAACAAAGATTGTAAACACATCTATAGCTGTCTTTGGGGTCGATGTCGCATGTGATATTAAAGGGGTTGTTCAGGATAAACTTGAAATTAACTCCTAAACTGAACCCCCTCCCCAGCCTAAGTTCTAATTTACTTATATTAAAAAAAAAATCTATAATTACCCATATGACCGCCATGTGACCGCCCCAGGGACACTTTCTGATAATCCGGTGACGTTCCGTTTCACCGCTTGTGATGATTCCGCTTAAATATGGCTATAACTCAAAGATGTATTTTGATCTCTGGGTATCGTATCTCCCTCTTACTTTTCTTTACTCATAATGTGCGCAGCCCTAATCCTAGTTGTATGTTATCAGTAGAGGCAACAATATAACAATAGGGCTTTGTATCCATCCCAGAATAGCTCTATTGTATTCCTACACAGCCCTGAGTGATCAAATAAACATGCATTGTTCAGCCTGGGCTGTTAGATCAGACATGGTTGATAACATTGTATCATTTCACTTAATCCTATCTCTTTACAAAGAATCTGGACTTGAGTGCATTAATCAATCAGACTTGCTGTCGCCGGGGACCTCATTCTGGGTGGTATAATCAAGGGTATAAAAGATGAGGTAAGAGGTCAGTGGGAGGAGATTGGGCTGAGACTACAAGGAGAATACTTTGATGAGACTACAGAGAGACTATTGGATATACTGTGAGAAGCATGCAGGCTGGAATGCTGTGTTGATGCTGCTAGAAGCCTCCACTGGTTATTCACACATACCAGAGCATGTGTGAGTGTTGGACTACAGAACCACATCAAGGAGATGTGTGGTAAAGTAATCATTTCACCTTTATTCCCTTTTATTTTATTGCACTGTATCTTGTAACTAGTAACTGTTAATGCTTGTATATATCTACATATCTGTTCTGAACTGCATGTGTTAGATGTTAATACCGACCCATCTAGGGGTTAATAAATATATAAAATTTAGAAATCATGTCTTGTATTTATCTTGTGAACCCAACACTCACTTGCGGTGAGTGTGGTTTTTTATGAAGGAAGACTCAGGTGTGGGCCAAAGCGGTGTTGGCGCACTGAGGATCTTTCACATTGGTGGCAGCGTAGTGGGATCTTAGGATAAACAGCGTGTGTTGGTGACCTTTATCACTCAGACGCTGGGGATTATGGTAATCCTATGAGACAAGCTCGGTATTAAAGCAAGCATTAAGATACAGTGAAAGTTTGATACAGTGCTGTTCCCCTCCCTTACTCTTTGTATTCTATCCTATCTTTTATTTGGCAAATACCAGTGGATGGCT
This sequence comes from Leptodactylus fallax, assembly GCA_947044405.1. Taxonomy (NCBI): domain Eukaryota; kingdom Metazoa; phylum Chordata; class Amphibia; order Anura; family Leptodactylidae; genus Leptodactylus; species Leptodactylus fallax. The sequence goes on from CAMRHE010000083.1 coordinate 4,128,327, forward strand.
AGTGGGCTCAGAAGCAGATCTCCAGAACTGCAGTACCAGGCTTTTGGAGATCCTGAGCGTATGGCTGAAATGGAGGCAGCCACAGCTATGCAGAGAATCGAGCAGAGTCCTGATTTTGGGGCTAGGCCAGGAAGTGCAGCAAGCAGCCCGGTCCCAAGGATTACTTCACCAGGAGGGACCAGTAGCCCCAGCCTTGTCAGGGGAATGGCTTCATACTGGCAAATGGCCCTGCAGCAAGTAGGCACCAGTGATCCTAACACATACCTGCAGATGTTGTGCCGTTTTCTGGAAGCTGTAGAACAAGAATGGCAGGACACAGAACGGCAGGCAGATCGTGAGGCAGCAGAACGGCAGGCTGATCGTGAGGCAGCAGAACGAGAACGGCAGGCTAAGAAACGGGAGGCTGATCGTGAGGCAGCAGAACGGCAGGCTGAGCGGCAGTATCAGCTTGAGCTCAAAAAGATGGAGCTCTCCCAGCAGGCACAAACCACCCCTGCGCAAACTCCAACAACCCTGCAGAGACCCTCAAGTTGGAAGGAGAAGCCAGGCCGGAGTTCACCACAGCCGTCTGTCGTCAGGTCGGGTGAGACAAACTATGCCCCGGGTGGTCCCTCCCTTGTCCCAAGAACTCTGGGCGCCCGGGTGACCTTCCCCAAACCCCACGGGGAGGTGCGTCGGTGCCATGCCTGTAACCAGACAGGACATTTCAAGGAGGAGTGCCCCAACTGCCCTGAGAACTTCCCTACTTCCCAAGCCACAGCAGGTGGCCCATCTGTGTATCTGGACTGGAGTGCAGGAAAAGGAATGCGGACTGTGGGACTAGTGACTGATTTGCCTGCTAATGTACTGTTGGGAACTGATTTAGGATCTATGATGTCCCAATATGGGGTGGGGAGCACCCCAATTTACTGTGATAAACTGTCTATGACTAATGTTGATAATGTGTCTGTCATATCTGCAGAGAGGGCCCGTAAGCCCCCCTCTGAGATACTTCCCATGGCAGTTAATGTAAATGCTAATGAGTTGCCTTCAGCTGAGAGCAGGGAAGATGCAAATGAGCTTCCTGCAACCCAGCTCAGCAAAAATGTTATTGATGCTTTGTTCACCCCCGTGCTAGGAGCCAATGAAATCTTGTCTATAGACACACCCACATCTGCGGGGGCGTCTCCCTCCCAGCTTGTTAATCTGTCTACCACAGATCTCATTGAGGCCCGGTGTGAATTAACAATTGCTAATGAAGGTACTGTCAATGTAATTGCCAATGCTTGTTGTGAAAGTGTACAGGGTAGCTCTTCTGAGTCACTGGAACCGACTTCTATTATTTCGCCCAGTGCATCCGATAAGCACCCAACTGCTGACCATGTGCCAGGTGGTCAGGTAGGCTATGTGGATCTCATGGCCGATCCAGGTGAGGGACGGACTGCTGGTAGTGCGGTGTTAGCCCGCAGACAGAGTGCTACAAGGGAGGAGGGCGTTCCGACCCTTGAACCGTTGCCTACACCACCTGGAGTCGGTGCTGAGACCGCCATGACTAGCCTCACTCCCTTGAAGCCGGAGGAGTCCGGCCGGTATGAGACATACACGTCTTTTCGGTCCAGTTCTATTCCAGGAGTGCCCATGGCCCAAGTGCAGATGGCAGGGGGTACTGGAGGTGTGATCCAAGAAGGGGGTATGTCAAATGTATTACCTGTCAATGTATTGTGGGGGGATGGTTTGGGGAAGCATGATCTCAGTCATTTTCCCAAGGTATCACCATCACCCACCCAAGTACAGGAGGAACAGGGTGTAGGCCCACAGGGGCAAGGCGTCTGGGAGGGAGGACAGGGTCCAAACATACCTGTGCCAGAACCAGAGGTGCCCCTAGGTTTGGAAGCAAATGGGGGAGGTGCAGAAGCCCCTAGAACTCTCCCAACTAGCAGCTAGTGTGAGAGAGACCCTGAGAGACCGCCGGGATGGGGTCTCTGAACTGGTATCCCAAAGACCTGGGGTCATGAGTGTGGCTCCACAGGATGCCAGCACTCAGAAAGCGGACCCAGAACAGGCGGGAGGTAGCCAAGTGTACGTGGCTCAGGCCCTGAGCCTTAGAAGTGTCCCTAGTCAGACTAGAGAGCCAGAAGGGTCCGGCAGCTATGTAACATGCACCTTTCTTTTGTCTCACTCCAGCCAAGAGTTCAGAGATGCTGTCCAAGCTGACCCTAGTCTGGACATATTGAAGGCGCGTGCTGCTCAACCCCCCTCGGAGTCTGACAAGGCCCGAGTCTGCTGGGACCCCGGGGGGGGGGGGGGGTGAGGAAGCCTTGGGGCCAGAGCCTGAGGAGCTGAAGCGGCAGAGGTGCTCTCAGAAGAGGGGCACAGGCCCCTACTTCCTACAAGCCCCATCTAAAGGGGGAGGAGTGATGATTCCGCTTAAATATGGCTATAACTCAAAGATGTATTTTGATCTCTGGGTATCGTATCTCCCTCTTACTTTTCTTTACTCATAATGTGCGCAGCCCTAATCCTAGTTGTATGTTAGTAGAGGCAACAATATAACAATAGGGCTTTGTATCCATCCCAGAATAGCTCTATTGTATTCCTACACAGTCCTGAGTGATCAAATAAACATGCATTGTTCAGCCTGGGCTGTTAGATCAGACATGGTTGATAACATTGTATCATTTCACTTAATCCTATCTCTTTACAAAGAATCTGGACTTGAGTGCATTAATCAATCAGACTTGCCGTCGCCGGGGACCTCATTCTGGGTGGTATAATCAAGGGTATAAAAGATGAGGTAAGAGGTCAGTGGGAGGAGATTGGGCTGAGACTACAAGGAGAATACTTTGATGAGACTACAGAGAGACTATTGGATATACTGTGAGAAGCATGCAGGCTGGAATGCTGTGTTGATGCTGCTAGAAGCCTCCACTGGTTATTCACACATACCAGAGCATGTGTGAGTGTTGGACTACAGAACCACATCAAGGAGATGTGTGGTAAAGTAATCATTTCACCTTTATTCCCTTTTATTTTATTGTACTGTATATTGTAGCTAGTAACTGTTAATGCTTGCATATATCTACATATCTGTTCTGAACTGCATGTGTTAGATGTTAATACCGACCCATTTAGGGGTTAATAAATATACAAAATTTAGAAAGCTTGTCTTGTGTAACACCCCTTTTGCCACCCGCCTTGCCTGGGGTGTACGTGCTTGTTCTCACCTCTCTATAGCGCAGTGCCTCCACCCAAATCTTGCTTGAAGCTCTCCGGGAATGCAGGCAGTTGTAGTACTTCTGCCAGGGGCTGACTTGGGAAACCCCTGCCCGAGCTTAGTACACACTCCCCCAATTTGAGGATGACACAAGTATGCAACCAGTTTACACAAAATACTAAAATTTTATATTAATGCAGAAATATAAACAATTATATTGCCGACACTCCCCCTAGTGATCTTGCTGCAAATGACAGGCCACACTTATCGCAGAATGTCTGTAAGTGACTCACTCTCTCTCTAGCTAGCTAGCTGCAGTACTGAAAGGGGTGGCCACCATGTATTGTCACAGTTCAATCGTTGGGGCCCAATCGTTGGTGCACATAAACGGCATAAACGTATTACTCCTCACAGCAACAGTTCAGTCACTAATACTGGAACAACCACAACAAAGTTCCCGGGGGTACTCACTACCTTGGATCTTTATCTCACAGGAATCCATGCAGGAGCATTCACATTAAGGCGAGGAAGGGAGCATGGAGGTGCTGGCATTCTCCTTCTGTGTGGATGCAACTGTAGTCTCTCACAGTTCTGGTTGGTCTGCAGACAAGATGCTGGAACAGTAGTCACCTCTCTCTCCACCAGATGCACAGATGCAGCAGGATCAGTCAGGCTCTGAAGACACACAAGCCTCTCTCTTTCCTCTCTCTCTGGCCAAGATGTCTCCCATACTACCTTCTTTTCCCTCTCCTGCTTCTCTTCCTGTGTCCGCCCCGCCTCCTGCCCCCTTGATGTCATACAGCCTGTGCTGTGTGTTAAAGAGGAGTTCCTGTCGGCGGCACTGTTCATCTCTGGAAGATATAGAGGAATGCGTGATTGTGCTCTGTCCATAGCATCCACAACACACAAAGTGTCCCCTGTGGGGGTTACACTTGTATTTATCTTGTGAACCCAGCACTCACTGGTGGTGAGTGTGGTTTTTTATGAAAGAAGACTCAGGTGTGGGCCAACGCGGTGTTGGCGCACTGAGGATCTTTCACACCGCTTCTGAAACAAAACGTCACCAGTACACCCCCCCAACCCCATCAATACTTATGTGCCTTCCTGTCCCGGAACAGCTCCTCCCCTCTTCCTCTCTGCAAGCGCTTGTGCAGTCTGCAGGTGCCTGCAACTTCAGCCTGTGCACAGTGAAGGAGAAAGGAGGAGCCATTTCCCAGAAAGGAAGATAGGTAAGTATGATGCAATTGGGGAGGGGACTAGTAGTGGGCAGGATAGCTTAGCTAGGGAGATGTGGGGGCGGGGGGGGACGCTAGTAGTTGGCGGGATAGGTTAGTTAGGGAAACAGGGAGGGGGGGTGTAACAGAGTGAGAGAGGAGGGGGGTCTGAGTGAGAGGGAGCTAGTGTGGAAGGTACATGGAAGCTACACAGCACAAAGTTACACCATGTTCACAGATGCAGAGGATACCAGAAGCTCCCACAAAGATCCAGAAATCACTCAAAACACTGCTAAAGGTATATGGGTGCACTTATTAACCCATTACTAGCCCTAACAGACCTATTTAAAAAAAAATATTTGCCCGGAAAACCCCTTTAACATGCGATATAAAGTTGAGCAAGGTTGGATTTCAGCCGCAGTGGGTTGCATGCAACATCGTACAAATGAATTATTTTTTGTTGTGTGACTATGGTGAGATTTTTTTTTTTTTAAGCTGCAATTTTTATTGAAGAAAAATAATTTTTTTTCAAAAAAAATACAAAAACATGAAGTCAGAAACAGTGGCCAAATAAAAAGGCAAAGAGGACAAGGGTGGAAAAGGGGAGGAGACAAACACAAGACATAGGGACAGAACAAGAAGGGAAGAGCAGGGAGGGAGAAGGAAGGAAGTCAAGAATCAGAGACCCTGTAAAATACAATACGTGTCCCAGGGGGTCCAGATAGATTGGAAAGCCTCTAGGGCCGTGATGGCGAACCTATGGCACGCGTGCCAGAGAGGGCACGCAGAGCCCTCTCAGTTGGCACACGCGCCGTCGCCATGATCGCTCACTAACGGGGAATCCAGTATAGGAATCCCGGTTAGCGAGCGATCGTTTCTTTCATCTGTATGTGCAAATGTACATACGGCTGAAAGCTGTCACTGTAGGCCGCGGTCCGCGGCTTACACTGACTGCAGAGTGTGACCTCTGCCCCGACGCAGGCGCGATGACATCATTCATCAGCGCCTGCGAACAGAAGAAGGAGGACGCTCTTCGTGGGACTGGGTGAGTAACAAACTACTGTGTGGGGGCCTGATGTGAAGCATCTAATACTGTGTGGGGGACACTGAAGCATCTAATAACGTATAGGGGGACACTGAAGCATCTAATACTGTATGGGGGGAAACTGAAGCACTAATACTGTATGGGGGACACAGATGCTTCAGTGTCCCCCACACAGTATTAGATGCTTTAGTGTCCCCCACACAGTATTAGATGCTTCAGTGTCCCCCCCCATACAGTATTAGATGCTTCAGTGTCCCCCATACAGTATTAGATGCTTCAGTGTCCCCCCCATACAGTATTAGATGCTTCAGTGTCCCCCATACAGTATTAGATGTTTCAGTGTCCCCCATACAGTGATATATGCTTCACAGTGGCCCCCACACAGTTTTAGATGCTTCGGTGTCCCCCACACAGTATTAGATGCTTCAGTATCCCCCATACAGTGGTATACGCTTCACAGTGGCCCCCACACAGTTTTAGATGCTTTGTGTCCCCCATACAGTATAAGATGCTTCGGTGTCCCCCCATACAGTATTAGATACTTCAGTGTTCCCCCCATACAGTATTAGATGCTTCAATGTCCCCCATACAGTGGTATATGCTTCACAGTGGCCCCCACACAGTTTTAGATGCTTCAGTGTCCCCCATACAGTATTAGATGCTTCAAACACTGAAACATCTAATACTGTGTGGGGGCCCACTGTGGTGCATATACTACTGTGGGGGGGGGGGGCCAAAGTGGAGCATATAATACTGTGTGGGGGCCACTGTGAAGCATATAATACTGAGTGGGGGCAATTCTGGAGCATATAATACTGTCTGGGGGCCACTGTGGAGCGCATTGTACTGTCTGGGGGCCATTGTGGAGCACATTGTACTGTCTGGGGGCCACTTCAGAGCACATTGTACTGTATGGGGGCCCTTCACTATTTATGTCACACAATAAGTATCTGTTTTATAGCAGACATGTGATATTATTACAGGCTGTAATAACATTGCACGGTCAATATAAAACAAATCCTCATTAATTTAAGGTTAAATTGCCGTTTTGGCACTTTGCGATAATTTAGTGGGTTTTGGGTTGCAGTTTGGGCACTCGGTCTCTAAAAGGTTCGCCATCACTGCTCTAGGGTGTCATTAAGACTGGCAGTCAGAAATTCAAGGCTCCGCATATCTTTCATTCTAGCCAGGAGCTCCGGACCAGACGGAGGAGTCACACTCTTCCACTTTCTAGCAAAGATACAAGAAAAGTCTGGATGCCTTTTTTTCCTAGGTGTCTAGGGGGGAGGTTCAGGAGATAGATGAGAGGGTCGAAAGGGACCCCCTATAGGAAGAGAGCATCCGTCAAAGCCTTAACCACCATCCAGAAGCCCAGAATGAGGGGACACGATCAGAATATATGATACAGAGTGCCCACTGCAGTGCCGCAGCGCCAGCACCCAGAAGGGATTGCCGGATTCAAGGCATGTAGGAGAGCAGGGGTATGATACCAGTGCATCAACAACTTGTACTGGGTCTCCCTAAAGGTCACACACTGAGAGGACTTCTGAGCATGAGAACACACAATCTGCCACTGCCCTGGGGATATAGATCCACCCACTGCCTCCTGCCATCTAGACATGCAACGGTGAGAAATGGGAGAGCCAATAGCTTGGGAGGAGAGGAGCTGGTAAACCAAAGAAATGAGGCCCCTAGTAGACGTGCCCTTACGGCAAATCCTCTCAAAGGCAGTGGGGATAGAGACCACAAGGGACCCATGGAGAGAGCGGACAAAATGAACCACCTGAGAGTAGTGAAACCACTCAGTGGTTGGAAGATTTAAGTTTGTTGTAAGATAATTAAAGGGCCTGAGCTCCAATGTCGCTGGATCAACCATGTCAGCAATCCAGAAGAGGCCCGCCTGAGACCACACCCTGACCATAGCGGAAGACAAACTCTCCAGGAGAAGGGGGTTAAATAAAATGGATACCACTGAGGAGCGCGGGGACATCATGGAAAACTGAACACAGCAGGCAGACCAAATAGACCTGGTGAAGCGAATGGGACCAAGTAAATAGGGGGCGGAGGGACAGGGGGGAGCCGACCCACAATAGTGCGATAGGATGCATGGGTGCAAGCCAGAGCTTCTCAATCTCAACCCATTTGGTGTATGCCGGTATAGCCGCCCAAAATGGGATACAGTGTAAGTGGGCCGCCCAATAATAATAGCGAATAGAGGTAGTTCGCCACTGAAAATCATAATTCCCATGTAGGAGAGGAAGGAGATCCTGTGGCATATTGAGAGGGAGTGCCTCCGTTGTCAAGGGGTTCAACTTATATCTGGAGAAATTGCTATAAGTCTCCAGCAAGCGCAGTAAATTAGGGAGGGTGGTGTGAGGAGAGGTAAGAGTGAGGAGTACATCATCCGCAAAAAGGGAGACTTTAAATTCCCTGTCCCGGACTTTAATACCTCTAACATCAGGATCCCGCCGGATCCCAGCTGCTAAGGGTTCAATACAGAGAGCGAAAATGAGGGTGGAGAGTGGACAGTCCTGCCTAGTACTATTACGAATTGGTGAGATTTTTAAATCGCACAAGTGCCACCATGTAGTCCTAGTCTCAACTCACAGAATGTCAATGATTGCTGAAGGCTCTGCCTGCAGCTTTCAGCCTTTGCAGTAGTTCCTGCAGCTCAGCTTTGGCAATAACCACCTGATTTCAGGTGTTTTTTAATGCCAGGGCCATGTAATCTGAGTCAGGGTCAATGTCAGGTGGTGTAAGATTTGAGGTTGGCAGAAATGTACTAAAAATAACCAGTGGTTGCTTTTAAAGTCTTGTGGGCCCTGGTGTTTGTCTAGGGCCCCCTACCCCCTCCCTACAGTGTATTCTTGATAGTGATAGTTATGGGTGCTGCAGCGGTATTTCAGATACTTTAAAGAGATACAGCTTTAGTACCCACAACTGCAGTTATCAAGAATACGGTGAGTGAGCAGCGCAGCGCTAAGCATGTAAACAATACTGAGAGCTGCATGCTCTGGGAAACAGCTGATCTGCATGGTCCTAACAGTCTAAGAGATGTAATAGATCAGTGGGGATCCAATACCCAGGGCCCCTGCTGATCAACTCTTTGAAAGTACTGTAGTGATTTTATGAGTGCCATGACTCCTTCACTATTTACATTGTACAGTGTCTGTTTTATAATCACCATGCGATGTTATTACAGCCTGTAATAATAGTGCATGGCTGCTATAAAACAGACGGCATGCGATGTTAATAGTGAAGGGGCCCCACACAGTATAATTAGCTCCACAGTGGTCCCCTCACAGTATAATATGCTCCACAGTGACCCCACACAGAAAAATATGCTCCACAGTGGCTCCCACACAGTATGATATGCTACACAGTGGCCCCTACATAGTATTATATGCTCCACAGTGGCCCCCACACAGTATTATTTGCTCCACCTTGGCCCCCACACAGTATTATATGCTCCACAGTGGCCCCCACACAGTATAATATGCTCCACAGTGGCCCCACACAGTAAAATATGCTCTACAGTGGCCCCCACGCAGTATATTATGCTCCCCACAGTGACTACACACAGTAAAAAATGCTCCCAAGAGCCCCCTAGAGCCACTTCAGGTGAACCCCACGAAATTTGATGAATATTCGTGAGGTTTGACCCTCTGCTTTGGTGCTATTATTATACTCTGGGGTTTCCTCAGGCCCCAGAGTACAATAAGTAGAGGCACAGGGGTACTGATTAAAAATAACAAACACTTATACTCATCTTGCCTCACCTCTCCTGTACGTCTTCTGTCCATCTGGCTCTCTTCAGCATCTTCTTCAGTCCTCTTCTGTCTGTGACTGAAGTCACATGGGGTGCGCTAACATCATTATGGGGAGGATGCTGAGGACTGTAAGAAGCCCAGGAGAGGTGAGTATAAGTATTTCTTATTTTTAGTCGCCTCCCCTGGGCAGGCATCTATTGGAAAGGGGCCCAGCAACATGCCGGCCGTGGGCTCCTTACCCCTCTAGGCCCAGTCGCTGTGGCACCTCTTGCAACCGCGATTGTTACGCCCTTGACGACAACGCTGTCTTCAAAATTAGACTCTTCTGTATCAGGGGAAATATTTCCTTTTTATAGTCTATTCCTCTTTTGCATTTTTATCACTAAGGCTAAGACCCCATGTGGCGGAACGCAGCTAAAAAACGCTACGGAAAAAATAGCAGCAGAAACACATCACTTTTTTTTTTTTTGTAGCGTTTTTTTATTGTGTTTTTTGCTGCGTTTTTCCGTGCGGTTTTACTTCCCTTATTAAATATATAGGTAAAATATGAGCGTTTCCACAGGTAAAATTGACATGCTGCGTTTTTCAAAAACGCAGCTTTTCTGTAGTGTTTTTTTTTTCCGCAATGTGTGGATGGGATTAGCCAGAATCTCATTCACTTTTCTGTTACTGTAATATGCAGCAGGAAAAATACTGCATTTCTGCAACGTTGGGCTTCAGCCTTAGGCGTTTTTTTTCCGCAGTGTTTTTCTTTGCATTTTCGCAGAGTTTTCCTCTGCGGACTTTCTGCCCCTATTATGCCTATACAAAAAACGCCTGCATTTTATTATTCGTATTAGCCAGAATCCCATCCACTTTGCAGGGACTGTAAAACGCAGCCTCATACAGTTTTTTCCCACTAAATCAGAGGAGCTTTGCCTGTTCACTCCTCCTCACTGCCATGAAATATTCTGATTTCTCTGTAATATGGCTTCAGCACTGGATTTGCTGTAATCCTTATAAAAAGCAGCAGATGATCTACTAATAGACTCTACTACCATAATTCTGTTTTTATAGCATTAGAACAGTTTTGTGTAATGAGCGCTGCCACCTCTAGACCCTATTTACTTGTTTTGAACTGTTCTTATAACTCCAGACACAGGGGAGGCGTTCCTATGCTAGCCTTAATAAAGCACTAGACTGGCTCTAGGCACCTTAATTATTAAGGGGTGCTGGCCTACTAAAAAATCAGGTGTACTCCCAGGAACTGGCATAGATGGTGCGAGTTATAATAAATGTATTTCTCTCCGCAACACTCTGCCCACTTTAGCATTAAATGGGCAAATATGTTGGGCATTAAGGAGGCCATTGGTTAGGTGACTGTGTGTTCTACACATGTACCACCCAACATCCCCTCCATACTAACTGCGACTATCAGAGCAATAGTGCTACAAGGAGAAGACAGCACTGAAGCATGGTGAGGTTAAATCAAGCAAACACATGCCAACAGAAGTGTGAAGTTTATTAGCTTACAAATAAAATAAAAATTTATTAAATACATTTTATGTCTGGATTTTGAAATACATGAAAAATCTATCCATGGCTGCAAAAAATGCAGCAATGCTCAATCTTTTTGGAAGTTGCAGCCAAAATCACCATGTAGTCCTAGCCCAGCTGTCCCCAGATAGTATCTAGTATAACAGCTCAGCTCTATTGAAATAACTGGAGCCTAGCTGCAATACCACATACAACCTGAGAACAAGCGTGGCACTGTTTTTGATCAAAGCAGCCATGTTTTTTAAGGCAACCTCTTTAAATAGAACAAAATTGAAAACTCTACAAATATCTCAATTTATGTATTTCCATATTTTTATTTTTTGGTTATTTTCTTTTAATTGTAGACATTGTCTGTGATGGTCAAATATGGTATAAAACCAGGTCAGCTTAAGAGATTCTGGATACTGTGCCCATGTCAATAAAATCTATTTGGAATTCTCCTATCACTAGTTGCCCAGACAGCAAGAGAGGGAAAACATGCTTGAGGCGACTCCCAGTTTGATGGGCTGAAAGGGAATTAAGTCCTCTGTGTTGTGCACACACCAGCAGACCATAACATTCCTCAACCAGTCCCACTCAGTTCTTTAATAATATCAGCACAGACTAATTGGCTCTTATACAAGTGTGCAAAAGTATGTAAGAGGTGTCAGCCAGAGCACAATAGCAGCTGCGCTTCCTGGGCCATTATCTCCTCCCTGCAGACCTGCTACTCATTTCTCTGCAAAACAGCATTTATTTCCATATATCTGAACAATAGGCATGCAGATAGGAGTGCAGTAGGAAAAACACAGCAGGAAGGATTAACCATTGCTGTGAATATGCTGTATATCTTAATATGCTCTCGCATCCCATTCATTGTTGTGGAAGTCATTAGCGCCAGCACTCAACCAGGGATGAATTAAACTAATGGAAGCAGCTCCGTGGATCTGTTATTGTGAGAGGCGATTCACAAAGAGGTCGGTTCTTATCCAGTGAAACTTATTTCCAGATATCAAAATGGGACAGTATATACAGAATGTTACATTCCAGCTCAGATCTTTTTAACCCTCTCCCAAGTAGAATGTTTTTTGTTATATGGTAGTCATTTTAGGGCCTCTTGGGACTTTTGTTATGTGGTCCTCCTGAGAGTAGTCATTAGATTAAGCATGATCTTTATCTATTTGATCCCAGAAGCAGAAGATGGCAAGCCCACTTTTACATACCACAGCTAATTTTTCAGATGTAAGGGTCCTGTAAGGTTTTTTTTTTGTCTTCCCAGAAAGAGTTAATCAATGAGATATCTACTGCACAATAGTGTCGTTATTCAGAACACCATGTGGCAGTGACCTTAGCCTCATTACTGATTACCCTGATCATATGGGCACAACTCCTAAGGCTAGATTTACACGTCCAAGATTCACCTAAGTGTTGGCTGGATTTGCCAGCCTGAACTGCATTACGGGAGCGGGACTCCTAGCATCCTAGTTATCTAGGATGTTAGGAGTGCCTGCCTCCCAGCGACATACTGTCCTGTACTATAATCGGTAGCACAAGAAATTAAAACCCAGACAGGGAATGAATCTCAAGGTGTTGCAGGCTGTCTGCATTTTAAATAGATTGCTGGACCTGGCAATGCAAATACTGCTAGCTGAAGAAGGACAACTGCAGCTAGATGTTGGGTGGTCATGTCCGAAATCAAGAAAAATGGAGGATGCTGACATCAGGCAAAGACACAGTTGCCCTTTGGGATGTGGTGATGGAACTGGAGGGTGAGGTGAGCAACTCTTCCATTTCTAATATCCACATTCATAGATAAGCTGATCAAGATTCCACTAGGTACAATAGATCAGGGCAATGATAGAAGAAATCCAGGACATGGTCTGTTTACTGCAAGCGTTTAACTACACTAACCTATGGTCACTCCTTCTGAGCAGCAGATATGCTCTGAGGTGTAGATGGTGGCCCCTCAACACTACCATCACTTACTATTTATAGTGCTGCTTTACTCTTATAACTCATCCCTCAGGCTACATGCTCACAACCGTAGTGGTTTTTACTGTCTATAAATACTGATGCGTAATCTACAAAAAAAAAAAAGTCCTCATTGTATCAGTCTGTCAACTGCAATTATGTATCTGCAAAAAGACTTGTATCTGTATCTACCCTTACACTTATATCTGTTAGTCTGTGTCGTAAATATGGACAAGAATAGGACCTGCTCATAATTGCAATTGCAGAAAATATACGAAAAAAAAAACTACAGTCGTGTGCACGAGGCCTTATTGTCAGCAGTCCTGCTGAATCATTTGAAGAAAAATATGTAATTGCATATTTTCTGAATATATTATAAAATTACTAAGAAACTTTCTGAAACTTGCAAATTCTTTGTAATTTCTGTGACTTCAGTTTTCAGATTAACTACAAATTGAGACTCTGGGTTACTTTGCTATGGGTACAATTATATAAACTTCAAATCCTACAGATGTAACAGATTCGGCTGGTAGGAACTGATTGTTACTGAGGATCGTGTGTTACTCTGTATCCATTTTACAGATACTGTGTAGGTGTGTGTGTTTTTGTTTTTTTTTTTGTTTGTTTTTTTGTGTGGAAAGTAACAATTGCCATTTGCAGGTCCTCTGGTTATTCACTTCTGCTCCTTCTAAAAGCAACTGGTGGTTATGTTATCATTGATCAACTGATAGCATCTTTGTCTGAAACTCACGAAAAATGACCTTTTAAAGAATGACGAAGTGATAAAAGCAGAGAACATAAACATATTGTTTGTTCATGAGAAGGCGGCAGAGGTGCTTTCAATACACAGCATAAGACATTTGACATATTCTATATCATTTTAGTATTATTATAAGACAATACACAAACTAAATATTGAATCAAATCTGATGCCACTGTTCTTCAACCCCATGTTCCAATCAAGATGTAGTAGGGAAATTTTCCTTGGTTAGAGGGCCATGGATGACATTAGGTTTCACCGTGTCCTACCTGGAAGATACTTGCCTACTCTTGAGTTATACATCAGACACTCCTTGTGCACTTTTTCTTGACTGGAATACAACCAGATACACTTGCTCCAGTCCTCTCCTACACCTTTTGAGAAATTGTTATTGGCAGGCTTCCCTCCTGCCCACTCTATTTCCCTTTTGCACAGTTACTCCAAGACACTAACACTGAAAACCTTGGGTTCATTAGGGATTTGGAAAGAGGCCTGGGAGTAATACTGTCTCATTCAGACCAGCAGAAGGCCTATAGCTACACCCATATGCTCCCTAATGCACCGTAAAAAAAAACAAAATATGATGGTATCAGTTCCTGATCAAATTACATGTCCTGTTCCTGACGTTTGCTGGCATTGTAGCAATAAGAAGGGTATCGTGCTCCACATATGGTGGAGTTGTTCTAGCATATGACCATTTTGAGATCAGATCTTCTCCCTGCATCAGTGGATCACAGATAACCATGTAGAACATATACCACAGATTGCTCTCCTTTCTATACTCTCAGGGCCTATCAGAAGGGTAACCTTCTCTATTTCTGCACACTGTGGTGTCATACCATGTCAAAGGCATTCAACGCATACACCAATGTGGCTGGCAGAAACTACTTGCACTGTATGAAATTCCTGTCCGCTGAATACTTTGGCTCTAACTAAAATTTTCTCAAGATTTGGCAAACCTGGATAATTTTTATGTACTCGTTAGAATTCCATGCCTTATTTGCTTAAAGTCTCCTTCTTAGTGCTGTGATGCCCTATACTATGACCCAACATAGCCATCAGGCACCCTGGTATTGTCATTATTTTTAGTTTTCACTTCCACCTTGCCAACCCCTTCTCCACCTGGTTTTTTCTTTTCCCCTTTCTTGTTACACTTCTTATCCTTCATTCTGTGTCTCTTCCATGTCCTTTTCCTTCTTTCAAATGTTTCTGTTATCTTTCTCTACAATCTTAAACCTTCTCTCCATTCAGATGGTCTGGTAGCCAGGGTCATGGAGTCGGAGTTGGGCCAGTTGTGGGTGGAGTTGGAGTTGTAGATTATACAATTTGTTGATATTGTATAATTAGATGCATAGCAGGCTGCACATATTTACTGTACTTTCATAGGCATTCAATCACTAACTTGTTTTGTGAATTCTCATAACAATGAAATATATGATATCTACTGCTTTTGTTTGACTATGGCTGTTGCCATTTATGAAAGAGTTGGAGTTGGAGCAGACTGAGGAAAAATAGAGGAGCTGGAGTTGGTGGTTTATTCTACGGATTTTACAGCCCTGCTGGTAACCTCACTCCAACTCCTTCTAGCGTGGTCATGCTCAACTATTTGACATTTTATACTCCCAATGGTTTAATAGTCTTATGGTTCCATGGTATATGATACTGGAGGCCCAAGACTGAAAAAGAAAATCAAAAACAAATACTGTTCTATGGTCCTTCCTGATTTATTCTATAGTTTTATGTGTTGTCTTACTGTTATATACTTTATAAAAAATGTCTTTCATAACGCAAACTAAAATCTAATGCTGCAAAGGATGCAGGGGATGAAGACAGTGTAACCAGAATAAGCTGGTGTGTGTTTGTATACGCACACACACAAGTAGTAACACAATTTCTGACCATTATACAATGGTGAGTCAAAAACTGCTCACACTTCATTATATTAAAACTTATGTTGGCCGCACGGTCTTATCTGCATTTTCTATACGAGGTCACTGCTTCTTCAGTCACTGCAGTGCTTGCTAAACATGTTACATCAGTTCACTTGTGACTGCACTATGAGAAAAAAGCCCCACTTGTGCTTTACACGAAAGAAGAGCAGCGTGCAGTGATTCATTTTTGTGGTTTGAGGGTGTGTCTGGTGATCTATAGCCAAGACTTTGTGCACAGTATGGAGAAAGTGTTTTGTCATGAAGAAGTGTGTATGAATGGATAGAGAGGTTCAAGGAAGGTTGCACAAGTGTCAGCTATGAAGAGGGACGTTGCACGTAGCATTGAGCTTGCTTGATAGACAAGTGGTAATTATGTGCTAAATCATTTTGAAGTTTCATGTCTGATGAAAACTTGAAGAAAAGCGTGCATTTGTGGCTCGCAGGTCAGCCAGAAACATTTTTGAATGAGGAAATACAAAAGCAGGGAGATTATGTTGAAAATTGATGCATTTGTTTTTCCTGAAAGTTGATCAAATAAATTCTACAGCCAGTGTGGATAATTTTTTTGACTCCTCGTATAGCACTGCAGGCTATATCTCTATATCTGCCATGGCATGTTCAATAGATGCCAGCCATGGGGAGGTGATTAAAGATGGCGCCGCTGAAGTGGCTGCCTGTTAGGCAGCTCTGAGACTCTCTCTCTCTTATTTTTTTCTTTCTCTGTCTGTTTTTTATCTCTCTACTTAATGGACTTTACACTATGAAGAAATGAAGAAACAAAGACTTGGAATTGGACCTTTGTGATACTTTTTTTTTTTTTTGTTTTTATCTGTCTTTTTGTCCTGCTGAAATGGGGTCTCTTGTGTCTGCAGGCATTTCTTTTGTCTACACAAGAGAGAAATTACTGCAGCTTAGAGTCACAACAACAGGGCTGCATACCATTTGCCCACCCATCCCCCAAGAACTCTGGAGAAAGAAAAAGCGGGGTAGGGGCTGCAGAGCAGGAACTCTTCAGAGGATTAAAAAGAGGCGTTACCGACCAACTGTTCCCTCCATCATTATGGGCAATGTGAGATCTCTTGCAGACAAGATGGATGAACTAACAGCGCTCACCAGGCATCATCAGGAGTTTCGGGTGTGCAGCATGATGCTACTTACAGAGACTTGGCTCACTGAAGTTACTCCTGACTCTCTGGTCTCCTTGGATGGTTTTAAACTCCTTCGGGCAGACAGGACAAGGGAGAGCGGTAAGAGGAAAGGAGGGGGGCTAGCAATGTTTGTGAATAATAGATGGTGCAATCCTAGGCACATTGTGATTAAGGAGCAAACTTGCTGTAAGGACATTCAACTATTAGCTGTGAGCATGAGACCTTTCTATCTACCAAGGGAACTATCACATGTCATCGTGATAGCTGCATATGTCCCCCCCTCTGCGAAAGCTGACGCTGCCTGCGAGGTCCTACAAGCCACGCTGAGCCAGTTACAGTCTCAGCACCCCCAGGCCCTCCTTCTTGTGTCTGGCGATTTCAACCACGCCTCTCCATCATCCACACTTCCCAGTTTCACACAGTATGTAACCTGCCACACAAGAGACAACAAAACACTGGACTTGTTCTTTGCCAACGTGAGGGAGGCATATAACTCATCAGCCCTACCGCCCCTGGGAAGATCGGATCACAATCTAGTGTATCTCCAACCTGTGTACAAGCCACTTGTACGTAGAGAACCAGCTGTCACCCGCACAGTGAGGATATGGTCCGAGGAGAGTGATGAGGCTCTGAGGGATTGTTTTGACACAACCGCATGGGAAGTTTTGCAGGATTCGTATGGAGAAGATATAGAAGGACTCACACACTGCATAACGGACTACATTAATTTTTGTGTGGACAACACAGTACCCACAAAAGTGGTGAGGTGCTTCTCCAACAACAAACCATGGATTAACTCTGATATAAAAACACTACTTAAGGAGAAAAAGATGGCATTCAGGACAAGAGATAAGGAGGGGTTGAGGGAAGTACAAAAGGAGCTGAGGCATCTAATCAGGCAAGGAAAATCCAGTTATAAGGAAAAAATGGAAAAGCAAATGGAAAGAAAAGACATAAGGGGGGTCTGGGAGGGGCTTAAGTCAATTTCAGGTCATAAACAGTCGGTCTGCCAGATTGAGGCAGATGTTAACTGGCTTAATGAACTAAACCTATTCTTCAACAGATTTGATCACACACCAGCTCCTCCCACCCCAGCATGTCCTTCAGCTCCCCTCACCACAATGACTTCACCCCATTCACCCCATGTGGCTACTTCCCAACAGACCAGTAAATCCAGAAATCCGTCTTTATCTGACCACAGTCTGACCTTCACACGGGCCCAGGTGAGGAAGGAGATGAAAAAGATCAAGGCGAGGAAAGCCGCAGGGCCAGATGACATCAGTGCAAGGCTAATTAAGACTTGTGGGGACCAGCTGTGTGGTATAATTACATATATGTTTAATATGAGCCTGAGGCAGGAAATAGTCCCTGAATTATGGAAATCTTCTTGTGTGGTACCAGTTCCAAAGAAACCTCACCCTATGGATCTCAACGACTACAGACCTGTAGCACTGACATCCC
The DNA here is from genome assembly GCA_947044405.1 of Leptodactylus fallax. Taxonomy (NCBI): domain Eukaryota; kingdom Metazoa; phylum Chordata; class Amphibia; order Anura; family Leptodactylidae; genus Leptodactylus; species Leptodactylus fallax. Next base: position 4,146,335 of record CAMRHE010000083.1, read on the forward strand.
ACTTGATGAAGATCTTAGAGAGATTGGTTCTCACACATCTTCGCCCTCTAGTGAGCCCCGCTATGGACCCTCTCCAGTTTGCTTATCGACCGGGCATTGGGGTAGATGATGCCATCATCCACCTTCTGCACAGGGCTCTGTCTCACCTGGAAAAACCAGGGAACACGGTGAGAATAATGTTCTTTGATTTCTCCAGTGCTTTTAACACCGTACAGCCCAGGTTACTGAGAGACAAGCTGGGCCTTGCTGGAGTGGACCACCACCTCTCCAACTGGATCCTAGACTACCTCACAAATCGACCTCAATACGTGAGAGCCCAAGACTGTGTGTCAGGTACCGTGATCTGTAATACGGGGGGCACCTCAGGGTACGGTTCTCGCCCCTTTCCTCTTCACACTGTACACTGCTGATTTTAGGTGCAACTCATCCAGCTGCTACCTACAGAAGTATTCTGACGACTCTGCAATAGTAGGCCTCATCACAGACGATGATGACAGGGAGTACAGAGAACTGAACCGGTTTTTTGTGGACTGGTGCCACCAGAACCACCTGAAGATTAACGCGGGGAAGACCAAGGAGATGGTGGTGGACTTCCGTAAAGGCAGATGCCCTCCAAAACCAGTGGACATCCTGGGGACGGGCATCGAGATTGTGAACACTTATAAGTACCTGGTTCTGCTCCTTAATAATAAGCTGGACTGGGCAGATCATATGGAGGCCCTGTACAGGAAGGGCCACAGCAGGCTCTACCTGCTTAGGAAGCTGAGAGCCTTTGGAATCCGGGGGGCACTTCTTAGGACTTTCTTCAACTCGGTAGTGGCATCAGCCATCTTCTTTGGAGTGGCCTGCTGGGGGAGCAGTATATCAACCAGGGACAGAAATAAACTTGACAAGCTGATTAGAAGGGCCAGCTCTGTCCTGGGGAGCCCCCTGGACCCAGTGCAGGTGGTGGGTGACAGAAGGATACTGTCCGTGGTGAGCTCCATGCGGGAGAATGATTGCACTGGGCAGTACTGTCAGTGACCGACTGCTCCACCCTAGGTGTGAGAAGGAGCGCTATCGGAAGTCTTTCCTCCCCACCGCGGTTAGGCTGTACAACCAAAACTGACCTAAGCGGAGATCATTACACACAGAGAACTGAAATATCTCTCTGCCTGTTAAATCCCCCCCCCCCCTCTGCTATGTCCTATCTGTCTGTCTGCTATTAATGTAATGCCTCTCACCTTGGAACATTCCTGTACATGTTGTATTTGTATCTGCTTATCTTATCTTATCTTTGCTGCTGTAACACACTGAATTTCCCCACTGTGGGACTATTAAAGGACTATTATTATTATTATTATTATTATTATTATTATTATTATTATTATTAAAAATAATAAATGCTTATACTGACCTCTTCTGGGCTGACCATCCTCACCATCCTCTCCAGGGCTTAATGTCGTCAGCATGCCCCACGTGATCACTGAGGCCCAATCACAGGCCCCAGCAGTGACATCTGAGGCGTGTCACCTCAGTCACCAGGCAGAAAAGGATGATGAAGAGGGCCGGACGGAGCGAGGATGCCCAGGAGAGGTGAGGCACGGCGAGTATAAGTGTTTGTTAAGCTTTCATGACCCACTCGGTCATTGTTTTGAGGGTCAATGTCCACAATCTAGAAATGCATCAAGGCCAGGTGCTTTCCAGTACTGACATCACCTCATGGGTGCAGGCACAGGTTCAACACCAGGCGGAACCCATCAGCTTCCTCTAGTTCTTTCACAATGCACTAATTCCCAGTGCTAACTTCACCACGGCAAGCCATTGCTTCCATTCCCCCTCCCTCATTTCATGGATGTAAGGTGAAGCGCACATTGAGTGGTACTGTTGTACATGCTGGAGTGTCAGTTTGAGTAGCAGTAAATGATTTCTGCATGCAGCAAACCACGGAAACAAAGGAGTAGATAAGTGGGAGAGGAAGAATTGATCACCTTGTGATCACATTTGGAAAATAGTTTAGCTTATTCAGCCGGCAGGCTAGGCACACTGATGGTGTGTCGCCAATTTTTCTTGAAATTTTGTAATTGTCACTACTTGGTGCTGCATGTGCACCTATAAAGTGGCTTTTTCTACTCTCAATTCTTTATTACTTTTCAACTTGCAGGCACACTGATGGTGTGCCACAATTTTTTCTTAAAATTCAGTAAATTTTCATTCCGCCAACATGGTACCACACTATTGGCATAATAACAAGAAAATAAAACACAAAACCCCACCATTGCTTCTTCCAATACCAATACAATGTTGGTGTGGCATTCTGCTCCCATACAGGGATCATTTAGGTGGCTTTTTTTTTTTTTTTTTTTTTCATCACTTTCCAACTAGGCACACAGCCACAAACTTGTCTCCCAAATAACAAGCCCTTGTAGCACTTACAAGTCATGAAAATGGGCTAATTTTCCTATAAACCATTGATTTTTGTTGTATAAGTATCATGTATGTATAAAAAGGTCAAGCACCTTTCCTCAAAAAAAGTGTAATTTTTAAATCTTAAAATGCCTAAAAAAAAAGCAAGTAGTACAGTGTATCTACTGCTTACTATCCATTTTTCCATAGACATACATGTCACTTTCATTTTGACAGAACTTTGTCTGTGTTTGCCTTAGAGAGCTAGAAATTGTATATACAGGTTACTAGGAGCCCTGACAGTGTCATACACTAAGCCAATAGAAGCTGTGGTTTGTACTGAACTTGTTCGACCTGAAACTAATCTTTGGACCAAACCACCAGAACCCAAAACAAATTTTCAGAGGTTCGCCCATCTCTATGTGGCAGCCCATCTCAACAATGGCTTCCCCTCCGTTATTGGGATTGGTTGGGACTGCAGTAGTCATAATAATAATAATAATAATAATAATAATAATAATAGTCCCACAATGGGGAAATTCAGTGTGTTACAGCAGCAAAGATAAGCAGATACAAATACAAATACAACATGTACAGGAATGTTCCAAGGTAAGAGGCATTACTTTGATAGCCGACAGACAGATGGGAAGTAGCGGGGGGGGGGGGGGAGTTAACAGGCAGAGGGATGTTTCAGTTCTCTGTATGTAATGATCTCCGCTTAGGTCGGTGTTGGTTGTACAGCCTAACCGCGGTGGGGAGGAAAGACTTCCGATAGCGCTCCTTCTCACACCTAGGGTGGAGCAGTCGGTCACTGACAGCACTGCTCAGCGCGATCACAGTCTCATGCATGGGATGGGACCTCTTCTTCTGCATGGAGCTCACCACGGACAGTATCCTTCTGTCACCCACCACCTGCACTGGGTCCAGTGGGCACCCCAGGACAGAGCTGGCCCTTCTAATCAGCTTGTCAAGTTTATTTCTGTCCCTGGTTGATATACTGCTCCCCCAGCAGGCCACTCCAAAGAAGATGGCTGATGCCACTACCGAGTTGAAGAAAGTCCTAAGAAGTTCCCCCCAGGATTCCAAAGGCTCTCAGCTTCCTAAGCAGGTAGAGCCTGCTGTGGCCCTTCCTGTACAGGGCCTCCATATGATCTGCCCAGTCCAGCTTATTATTAAGGGGCAAACCCAGGTACTTATAGGTGTTCACAATCTCGATGCCAGTCCCCAGGATGTCCACTGGTTTAGGAGGGCTTCTGCCTTTGCAGAAGTCCACCACCATCTCCTTGGTCTTCCCCGCGTTAATCTTCAGGTGGAGTCATGGACATCATCTTGTATTCCCCTAAATCTGTACCTTTTTGCTTGAAATAAAGTAGCTTTTTTGGTTAGCACTGCTGCCTTGCAGCGCGGGAGTCCTGGGTTCAAATCCTGACAACATCTGCAAGGAGTTTGTATGTTCTGCCCTTGTTTGCGTGGGTTTCCTCCGGGTACTCTGGTTTCCTCCCATACTCCAAAGACATACTGATAGGGAATGTAGATTGTGAGCCCTATATGGGACAGTGGCTGACATTGTTTGTAAAGCGCTGCGGAATATGATGGTGCTATACAAGTAAACATAATAAATTAAGCTTTTTTAAGGATGTTGAGTGCCACTTTTTCATATTGTCATGGGACTTCATACAGCTGAGAACCACCTTAATCCGAAGCCTATGAAGGTTCTGGTCTTGGCTAAAACAGCAGAGTGCATTGTGAACAGTGGAGGAGAATACCAGCATCTTGAACTCCTTCCTTTTTTTAATATATTCCAAAAATTACACCTTCTCACGTTTGATCAATGTGCCATAATAAAATGTTTAAATGGAAAAACTTAAATAAGCAGAACAGAACTGGTGAAATCAGGCAAATACCCAATTGAACCAGGTATGAACAAGAGTCAGTGGCCACAAATCATAAGTGAGATGAACCATGGTAGGCCGCATTCCAATTATAGGCACAGGAAGCAGACAGAGGATCATATTGTCAATCTGTCTAATTTGAGAGCAGGGACATAAAGAGATTTTTCCAGGACTTTCAAACTGATGACCTACTCGGTACCCACAAGGATTGGTTGGTGTATGCGGCAAAGGGACTCCTTGAGTGCTGCTTTTTCGTTACAAGCCAGGTGAAGACACATTCATTGGGCTCATGGTCTTATTGCATCTCAGTCTTATTCAAATGAATGGGCTGAGCTGCGATGTACAAATATATGGCACTGTGCTAGGTAAGAATAGAAGAGGCTGCAGTGCTCACCTGAATGCCAGAGTCTCTTCTAACAGCTGATTGGCAAGGGGCCCACGTGTCAGACCCCAGTCGATCTTTAATTGATGACCAATTCTTAGGATAGGTCACCAATTTTGAAGCCTTGAAAACTCCTATAAGTACTGGAGGCAGGATGTTTTTGTGTAAGCCATAACAAGGATGGGGCCCCATTTTGTTTTGTCATGGGTCCACTTTCATATATTTGTGGGGAAGGTTGCTCGGTAGCAGCAAAGGTGCGGACCCAACCAGTCAGAGACAGGGACACACAGATTTGGTGCGACGAGGTTTATTTAAAAAACGGCAAAAATAAATAAACCTTCACGTCATTTACAAAAATAAAATACAGCATTAACTTCAGGCAAAGGAAAGAAAACAAACTTTTGCTCGTTCGAGCTCTAAACTAACAGTATCAAACTAACTATACGTGTGGCCTACTTCTAGCCACACGACAAACAGGACCGCACAAAAGGGGCTCACCAGGCTTAGAGTAGAGGGACAGACACAGCCACCTTCTCTCACTCCCAGGGTCTGCCCTGAAGTGTAGGCTCTGTAGCCTTTTTTGGCCCCGTGATGAGGCTAGGACTCACACCTGAGTTGAGGCCTATTCAAGACCCACCCTGGACCAGACGTATGTTTAAAAACCTGGGGCTGATATACTGTGCTTCCAGCACTTGTCCAGTCACCTTCTCACAAAAAAAAAAAAAAAAAAAAAAATAGGTCTTTGTGTGTATGTATTTTCCTGGGCAGAGGTATGTACAGTGGTCTGTGTCAATTGTAAGAATCAGTCTTGCACACAGGAATATACTTCATCTGCTCATTTTTGTACTCCAGTAAATGACCTTAAATGTTTCCACAGAGTTAAATGAACCTTTATCCTTGTCGATGTCTCCTCTACTGATGTGATGCAAATCTATTTTTTATTATACTTTTTTCCCCTTCTATCCCATAGAAACCTAAAGTAATTTTCAGCTGCACAACCAACAATAAAACTAATCTTTATAGTTATTTTTTTCATCATATCTGAAGCTTTCAGTGCAGGCGCTCATGATTGGCAGACACTTCCCTTTGATGTTGAATTATAATACTTGCACAGAAGAGTCAAATAGTGCCCTGTGCAATTTAGAAACTCATGTATTGCCGGAGGAGACGAAAAAAAAATTCCGGTGCTTTTTATCCGGTGGTTGTAAAACTCCATAAAAGCATTAATGCTAGTGAAAGCTGGCAGAAGCAAGCTGGATTGTGGACTATTGGTATGTAAAAATAGGGACAAAGCTGCTCGTCTGCTGCCCTGAATGAGAGGCATTGAGAGTCTATGGGATCCATTTTCTTCTTAATCTTACCTTGTTAAACATTTGCAAAAAGCATCATAGGATTAAAAAAAATCAGCAGTTTAACCGGGATGGATTAGCATACAGCATTATATAGTCATAAATGGGCGGGGGTGCTTTTACCGCTCATTTCAGTTCTAGCTGACCACTGGGTGACACACAATGCAGTCAGCTCCAGCTTTTTTGTAAGCCATTCTCATAGTTGTCTGTAGAGGGATATATCTATTAATAATGGCATCTCTTATAGTCACTTAACCTTTACAGCAAAAAAGGAAAAAAAATGCACATGTGACTAAGTTCCTGGTGTGAAGTGTGTATTTTCACTTTCATACTATACATAAAAAGAAAAATGGTGAATATAATTTTGTGTTCCGAATGATGATCACATATATTTGTCAGGTCATTCAGAAACCTTAACAAATAATTCATGTAGTGATCTCATGGGTATTATATGACTCATGATGACAGTGGTTGATGCAAACTCTGAATTATGGGCTATGTAATTGTAGGGAACTGCCATTTCTACTAGTATATAATGTATCTGGCTTCTTTGCCCCTGCAGTTTGGCTTCAGAGACCCCAGGCATTCAGTGCAAGTTTTGTTTTGTAAATACAGTGAGTCAGACACATGTGAGGCATTGATGCTGGGGGGAGCGATGTGAGCAGAGCTGCTGAGACAGACATGTTATGTCTGGGGGAGTCTAAGAGCCACTTGTTCCTCTTTACTTCACAGTATATAGTTAGGTATGTGTTACCCCCTATATACTCACAGGACCTAGCTAGTAACCGTAGTTAGGGATCAATATATATATATAGTTCAGGGCAGTGATAGGTTAGGCTTCCAAAGGCCAACTAGCTAGTTAGAGGCCCGGTGGCACTAGTAGTTTAGCTGGCAGGTTAAGGACTCAGTGTTAGGGTAGTCAGGCCTGCATCTACTGCCGCCACCGTCGCCCTGTTTGCTGCCTGTGAAGAATCTCACCATCATCATCATCATCTCCTGATCGGCTGTCTGTCATCTCCTGGAAGAATCCGAGGATCCACAGTCATCCACAGGGGCCCCTGCATCTCTTCTGTTGCCTGGAGGTATTGTGCACTGGACTCTTGCTATATATCTATATATATACCCGGGTATATAACCTAAGACGGTTGAGGACTTGCTGGTTGTTGTAGTATTGCTGCGTTCTGAGTATATTGTATGTATGTATTATTACCCTGTTGATTCTTATAAAGCTACTGTTATAACCTTATGTGTATTCTTCAGACTGTGAGATTAGTACAGTGATCCTTGTTAAGGCTACTAACTGTACCTCATGGGTAAGTCCCAGGAAGAGATCCTCCCTGTAATACAGAGGCTCTATCCTGGGTGGAGGCACTGATATATTTCATATATGTTCCCACTCTTCCCTTCAGCGAAGGCTTCAGGTCCCATTATACACACAGGTCAGCGCCAGAGTCTGTTGCAGGAGGGATAATACTCATACCCCCCCCCCCCAAATAGGGCTACATAATCTAGGAGGTTACATCATTCTGGCTCATAAAGAGTGAAGTTCAACTTGCATAAATATTGTCAACAGATCTCACCAATGTGGATAGGACCCTCTGCCCATAATGTGTATGAATGCAGTCTGATCTTCCATTGATACATTCTGTCAAGTGATCAACGGTCAGACAGGTAGGATTTTTACTCCTATGGAGAAAAGCCTCACCAGTGATGATTTGCAAGTGCTTATCCTGTCACATTTGAAACAACATGCATGCTTGAATAAGTCCATCATGTTTACTTATGGGTAGCCAGGAAGCATGGTTGTTATGTTATGTGTATGGGCAGCTTTAGGCTAGTGCTACAGAGATTATATGTTTGTATTTTTTTTTTCATGTATGGCTGACAAATTTTGTTTTGTAAATTTAACTAGAAACGTTTTTGTAATGCAGTTGGCTATAATGGGAGTTGGTAGTCTACATGGAGCCATCCCTGCCCATAATGTATGGTATAACGTGGAAGAATACTTGGTGTTCCAGTTTCTTTTTTTTTTTTTTCTCACAGGTGACTTGCAACTGTTTTCTACTCTGTTGAGCTAACTCGAAATGTTATTTCTAGATTTGGCCATATTAATTTTTGGCTGACAATAGGTTAATATATGGTTGGCTTTATAAAAAATAAATGCACTGAAAAGTTCATGCTGTTTGCATTGTGGACATTCCATGGACTTTGATACATTCCTATTAAATTTGACCATTTCAGTAATTACTGAATCTGTGTGCATTGTAATGGAATATGTTGGCACCATAGAAATAATGGGTTATGGGTTTCTGTTTTGTCCAGAATATCATTGTCATACCGTTTAATAACCTGCTGGTGTCGCTGTTGCTCTTGATGTTAGTGGGAGTTTTCATTGATAGTATTGTTTCCACAATATTATACAGTATATGTGCCTTGTAAGTATCTTCTGAATTCCATTGATTATTTCAGTACACCATTACTTTTGACATAGAGGTTGCCAAAAAAAAAAAAAAAAATTTGGTATTGCAGCTCCATTCATGGGCACACCAGACATAGCCTCTGAACAAGAGTAGTGCTGGAAAAAAAAAAAAAATAGATCCTTTTGTATAATCTCATAAAGTCCTTTTAACTTGCATAAGTAACCATATGTTTTGCTGATGGTGCCCCATTGCATTGAAGTCAATGGGAGCTAAACAGCAGTAACTGAAACCAGTCATTATATAGGGCATTGAGCCAACTGCTTTCAACCCAGTGTTTGTATATTGTGTGGGCATCTAAAGCAGCCCTGTATAGCTGATCCATGCGGGTGCCGCCTGTTAGCCCCACATGATCACTTATTATAGACCATAAAAAATAATTCTTGGACAACTTCTTTAAGCTGCTGAGCTGAACCAGATGGACAGTGACAACACCCTTTAAGTTTGTGATCCTATTATTTTACCAGAGCACATTGTTGGGTCCAGTGCAAAGGTTTCATAAGTGGCCCTCTCGCCCAGGGATGAACCTAGCCTCTCTGTTGAGGTGAACTATAGAATGCTTCCCCACCTCCAAAAGAAAGATACCCAATGCATTATACCCCCACACATTATACAACCTCTTTTTTTGGTATCCACACAGTATATGACCCCTTTTTGTTTTTGCCCCTCACAGTATGTGAACCCCTTGTTTGCACACAGGACACACTGTACTTGGCGCTGAAGAACACCAGGACACTGGACATTGTGTCCTGGTGTTCTTCAGTGTCCTGACGTAAATGCAGTACCGCTACCACTGCAGTTGCAGTCAAGACATACCGTTCAGTACAGGGTGTTTTGAGAGCATGGATGATGAAGAGGAAGGCACCATAAGCCCGATTTATACTGGACAAAAAATTTTTACAAAATTTTGCTTCCTTGAAAATTTCAGGTGAGTATGATAAACCCATTCAAGATAAGAAGAAATATAATTTCGGATAGTCTGTATCTCATGGAAATTTTGAGAAACATGAGGTTAAGTGTTAGTGATTATGATGCATGTAAATGTTACCAGCAGCATTAGTTCAAATGAACGAAAAGTGTTTTGCTGCTGATAGTCAACTGGTTACAGATTGGCCACTTCCTTCTACTGTAATGTGACTGCTTAGCACGGCTGTCCCATTTGGAAATGAAACAGCAGTACTTGGTATATATTCGAGATGCAGTCCAAGCAGCAGTGCCACTACTTTTAAATCTCCACATATGTTCCAGTTGTAGTTGCTGTACTTGATATGTTTCAACAACAGTTCCATGTTCTCATATGTTTCTTTCATGTGTGCAGCATAGCCAACAGGTATTGAAGAATGAACATTACCATTGTGTAACAAGACAGCCTTGAGATTTAACACTGAGTCAATAAAGAGACGTCACTGATTCGGCTCATGCACAAATCGCATTCCTGCGCACAGTATTATGCCCCATAGTGGGCCCTGCGCACAGTATTATGCCCCATAGTGGACCACCCATGAACGATTATACTCTGGGGTCTTTTCAGACCCCAGAGTATAATGATCGGAGACCCAGGGGAGGATACAAAATTAAAAAACAATGCTACTTACCTCTTCCTGGCTCCGATGCACTCCATTGCGCTACTTCAGCCATCTTCAATGTTGGACTAGATCTCGCGTGAGCCAGGCCGGTGTCGCTACGCATAATGACGTCGGCTGAAGCCTGCGGAGCGCAGGAGAGGTAAGTAATGTTGTTTTATGTTCCCTCATGTCCCCTGACACTCCGATCATTATAATCAGGGGTCTAAAAAGACCCCAGAGTATAATGATAGCAGTGTTTGTGGGGTTCGCGGTAGTGGCTGCCACAGGGCTCCGGGCCCCTTAATGTCCTGGGCCCTGTGGCAGCCGCTACCGCAGCTACCCCGGTATTTACGCCCCTGCACACAACCCAAAGCTGCGAACAACCTGTCAATGTCTGTGCAGAAACACAGATTGTCAACCTGTTCAAAAAACTGTGTTAAGTCATCTTGGTGGCTTCTAAAGCCTGAAACTTTTGTACCAGGTGACAGCAAATGCCATCCTTGAAGTCTTGAAACCAGTAACTCTGCATCTGCTTTTGACAAACGTAAGTCCCGGTGTTCTGCCCAATGGATCAGAATCTGATGTTAAAAGTGTATAATCTCATTTTACATACTTGTGTTAATGTATAGTCTAATTAGGTTATAGCACCATGTAGTGGTCTTTCAGTTACATTACCTGTTGAATTCTCCTTATGAAGCTATTGCATTATGGGAGCTACAATGCACTTTGGGTAAAGCAAGGCATTCTGGGAGCAAGAAACCTGCCCACAAGACATTGGGATGCCATCTCTTGCACTACTCCACACTTGAGCTCCATTATCCTTGTGCAAGCATATCTGGTAGGAATTGTCTTATTCCTATGTGAATGTATGTAGTGTTCAGGACTGTTAGTGAGCCATGTATAGCTTAATCAGGATGTATTACTGTTAGTTATATGTGTATATGTATAGGCTTCCATCTTACCATGTGCTTTCACTGTTGATTTTAAGTGTCATGGCCATGTATTCATGCTCAATACTTATACCTATACTTTTGTATTCTTATAGTTTTACCAGAACATATCAACATATCATATCAATATCATCATCACATTACTATATTTACAACCTGTTGACCAATAAATTCTTAGACTACAGAAAAAACAGTCTTGTTTATTTGGAAGACAGAGAAGGTTTATGCTGTATGTCAGACTGCACACTGAGAGAACGTGTAAGAAGACAGAACACCCGGACCAAGTCATTCAGTTCTGGCTGTGTTATAAGATGAGGCTCACCAGACATACATGGCTCAAAGTGTGAATCAGCGTCGTTTCCCATCTCTGACCTATGGACTGCAAAATCTTCATCGGCTGCCTCCTCTAGGCTCCATGTCTCTGGTGGCTTTGGTACTGGAAGAGTGTCATCATGTAGCACTGGTCTCATTGCTGAAGACAGATTGGGATATTCAATGCATTTTTTATTCTTAGCAGAGGGACAGCAAACGGCATTGACTTGCGGGAACCTCTCAGCCAACCTCTAAGATCAACAGCACATCTTGCACAACAGATGTGAGGAGCCCAGAATTTGTCTTGATCACCAATCTTGCATCCAAAGTACCACTCATAGGCTTTCATAAGAGCTGTCATTGTGCGTCTTTGAGGATTAAGCGTGTACTCGCCACAAATGTAACTGAAGGTATTGTGATTGTTCCGACACTGCATTTTGCCAGCAGATTAAAAATATTGCTCTTAGCATGTTTGAGTAGGATTTTTAGCCAAGGAGGAGTATGAAATTTGCAGTAATGCAAAGAAGTAATACATAGGCATATATAATGTAAAGAACTTAAAGAGGACCATTCACATCCTCATTCACCTGCGGTTTTATATACCGCTAGAAAGTTGACAGAACGCTGAATTCAGCACACTGCCGGCTTTCCCGGTATGTGCCCCGGGGCTGGAGATATCGGGAGTCGTAGTTTCACGGTTCACCGTAAGAAGGGCGCTCCTGACAGCCTAGCTGGGCTGTGAGGAACGCCCCCCCCCGACAGTATTTGCCCATAGACTTGTACTGGGGGGGCGTTCCTCACAGCTCATCACTGGGCTGTAAGGAAAGGCCCCTCTGACAGTACAGCACTATGGATGAGTACAGAGAGAGGGGGCGTTCCTTACAGCCCAGTGATGAGGCTGAGCTGTAAGGAACGCCCCTCCCCAGTACAAGTCTATGAATGAGAACTGTCAGGGAGGGCGTTCCTCACAGCACAGCTAGACTGTCAGGAACGCCCTTCTGACGGTGAACCGTGAAACTAAGACTTTCTAGTGGTATGTAAAACAGCATATACATGAGGACGTGAAAGGTACTCTTCAATGTTAAGTTATTTATGCAGGGGAAACATTACAATAACTTCCATGCATAAATTAGGCAGTTCTAACAGTAGTGATTTGACTATTTTGATTTTTTTTTTTTCTCTGTACGGAATACATATTTGTATGTTTTAATAATGTGGCTATTTTAGGATATGGGGATACCTAACGTGCCCATTTATTAATTTTGTATATTAATATATGTAATCTCTTAGATGGACTGATATTCCAGCAACCCAGCACCTTGGTGTTCCCATAAATGCTGATTTTTTTTTTTGATTTTTTTATTTATTTATTTTTTTTATCATTATTATTTTGTATCTTTTAAATTTTACTGTAATTTATTAATGGGAATCAATGAACTTACTGATATTGTACTGCCATTCAGTGATAAATTATGTGGATATAAAGTGCCCAAATATTACACCCACATGACTACCCATGATCTATAAATTTTACACAATTTTTTTGCATCATGCCTACATACATGTGCAGATTATATTTTTACTACAATAGTGCTATTTTCATTTGGTCACTGCTTGGTTGGTTGGCTATTTTCATTCAGAAGCCACGCGCTTGACCTCACATCACCTATGCATTTCTCCTCCCAGATGTGGCTGCTAGACTCCTGTATGGCTGATAAATGGGTGTCCAATCTCAATTGGAAGCAGAGGGATAGATTATCTGTTTGACCCACATAATGCGTCTTTAGGTTTTTTTTGAGGTATTCTTGATGTTAGGTATTTTGGAGGTATAAGACTTATACACTGGTAATAATGAGACAGACACACATTTTGTTAGAAAAAAATTTTGTAATAATTGTAATTGTCAGGCCAACTTTTTGATTAGGTCCTAAAAGGAGAAGTAATATCCCAACCCTTGTCTCCTGAAGAGTCATCCACCAGCACTCAAGAGAGGAAAAGCCCCTGTGGAGTAAACCTCTGGGGAACCATGGCTGATGGACTGCCCTTCCCTCTGGGCATTAAGAGGCTGTAGAAAACAAATAACTGTATTACAGCAGGCAATGTTGCCTTTGCTACAGATGACTGAACATGAATTTGCATAAAGCGCAAAACGGTAGACTCTTTTATAGGGGAGAGTGATTGGGCAAACAAGCGTTAATGTCAGCGCATGTTCTTCACTCTTGGGCAGTGTAAACAGGGCACCAACCAGCCAAAAAAAGAGTAAACACTTGTTTGTTGATAGGATTTAATTTAATGTTTGTCCAAAATGTATTGACTGTCCAAGGCAGCCTTCACATATGTGCATGTAATGACTGTCTATCACTGCATATGTCTGTGCAATGACTGTCTGACAGGCCTTCCTAAAGTCTCCGCAGTGCCTGTCCGAGACTGCCTTTCCAAATATGTACACAGTGACTGTCCGAGAGAGCCTTCCCAGATGCCACAGCAGTGACAGTCTGAAACACCCTTCCCAAATTCTGTAGAAAATATTTTACTTAGTTACAAAATTGTTGGTGATGGTAAATTTGAAGTCATAAACTGAAGAACCAGTAAGGCTGGGTTCACAGTAAGGCCATCTCTTCGTCGCAGAGACCGCCGAAAACAGCGGAGCAAAAAGTCCTGCACCGACTGTCTGCTGGGGGTATGCCAGGGCCGGCGTCAGCACCCGTCATACCCAGGCAAGTGCTGGGGCCCCAAGCTCCTGAGGGGGCCCACTCGGCAGCGGCATAACAGTACGGGGCCTGTGGCCAGCTGGAAATAGCTGGGGTCCCGGACCACCATGATGGCGGTTGGGGAAAGCCTAATGCTAATGGAAAGGGGCCTGGCGATCGCCGAGCCCCTTTCCAATTGATGCCAGCCCAGGGAAGGTGACTAAAAAAAAAAAAAAAAAAAAATACGTATTACCACCTGCTGGGGCCTGTGATTGGGCCCTAGCGGTCACATGGGGCGCATCGGGGTAATGACGTCATCACTCCCCACGTGACCGCTGAGGCCCAATCACAGGCCCCAGCAATGACGTCTGGGGTGCAGGACCTCAGATGCAAGGTAGAAGAGGACCGAGGAGGATGCAACAGACAGCCGGATACCCAGGAGAAGTGAGGTAAGGCGTGTATAAGTGTTTATTTTTAATCACTTCCCCTAGGCCTCTGATTATTATACTCTGGGGTCTGAGGTGACCCCATACTGTGTGGGGGCCACTGTGGCGCATATAATACTGTGTAGGGACCATTGTGGAGCATATGATACTGTGTGGGGCTACTGTAGAGCATATAATACTGTGTGGGGGCCATTGTGGAGTGGCACTATTAACAGTATCGGGCCCTGTTCACACATTGGAATCTGGCACTGATTTTTTTTTTTCAGTGGATTTCGCCCCTAAATCAGCAGCAGATTCCTCCATCATTCATCCTCCTATTGAAACTAATTGGAGCAGGAATCTTGCCACAGATTCTGCAGCTGATTCGGAGGCCACAGCTTGAGACTCACCACTGGTTAGACTCATTCATTTGGGCCTAATCAGCAGAGGAAAGCTGCAACAGAATACTGATGCCCCACACTGTGAGCCAGGGGCAGAAAATAAAGAAGGCAGATGTCCGCCTCAAATTCCTTTTTACTTTCCGATGTCTGAACAGGTTGTATCTACTTGTATGGAATGGACTGTATTACAGTCCACTCCAGTAGGTCTACCTCAGCAAAAAACACCCAATTTTGATTTTTTTTTTTTTTTTTGCTGCAGTGTGCATGAATTATTCCAAAAGGGGCCCACTGGGACTCTGTTGCCGAAGGGCCCACGCAAACCTGGAGCCGTCCCTGGTGTATGCCATTTCCAAACTGAAAATGGCAGACATCCAGCATACCCCATTATAGTCAATTGGGTCCGTCGATCTCCGTGTGTAACTGCTGTTGTAGCAGTCCGGCTCTCTGTCGTTTGGGTCCAGACCTAAGATTTTTTTATAGACTTTAATAATAAATGACTCCTCAAGACAACCACTATCCATATGCCTCATGTGACTGACCAGTGGTCACATCGGTTCAACTGATGGCCGTTAGGGAGGAAGTTGTTGTATCTAAGTGTTCCTGCATCTAGCCTAAAGATGATTTCCACCTCCCTAAACCTCTCTAAATATTCTAAACAAGGGACTGTTGCTTTTTGCCCCTACTGTCTACCTGGCAGCCACTAGCCTGGTAAAATGAACTGCTGGCCCCACTTAGCTACATCCCTTCACCTATTTCATATTCTTTACACAATGTTCCAAATTATTATGCAAATAATATTTTCTCATATTTTCCAAAATTACCTATATGAATTGCAGTCATTGTAATTTTCCAGTCATCAACCATTCGAGTATAATTGAAAGGTTTTTTGAACAAACTGCCTATGATAACAGTATATTTAAAAAAAAAAAACAAACTCAAAATGCATGTTTTAAATTATTATGCACAGCAGAATTTGCAACCTTTTCATTTTTATTAAGAACAAAAAAATGGTCATTGTGAAATTATAAGCATTAGCAGGTTATTACAAACTGAAATCAAACAGTTTTCAAGCCAAAACTTTATTCGAGGTGATGTTACATTTGCACATAGGACCCCTTGTTCGAAAGAAGCTTCTGAACTCTCTCGTCCATTGATTTTGTCAGTTTTTGGATGGTTTCTGCTTCAATTGTTTTGCATGAGGACAGAATACCCTCCCAGAGCTGTTGCTTAGATGTGAACTGCCTCCCGCCATCATAGACACTCCTTTTGATGATGCTCCAGAGGTTCTCAATGGGGTTGAGGTCAGGGGAGCATGGGACACACACAAGTTTGTCCCCTTTTATGCCCATAGCAGCCAGAGATGCAGATGTGTTATTTGCAGCATGAAACGGTGCATTATCATGCATGAAAATGATCTTTCTGCGGAATGCATGGTTCTTCTTCTTGAACCATGGCAGGAAGTGCTGTTTGAGAAACTCCACATACATTATGGAGTTCATCTTTACCCCTTCAGGGATCCTAAAGGGGCCGACAATCTCTCTCCCCATGATTCCAGCCCAAAACATTACTCCACCTCCTCCTTGTTGGCGCCGTAGCCGTGTTTGCATGGGGTGTCCATCAACAAGCCATCCTCCACTCCATCCATCTGGACCATCGAGCGTTGCACAGCACTCATCGGTGAACAAAACAGTTTTGAAGTCAGTCTTCATGTATTGTTTGGCCCACTGGAGCCGTTTCTGCTTGCGTGCAGTGGATAGAGGAGGTCGACAGGATGGCTTACGCACAGCTGCAAACCTCTGAAGGACCCTGCATCTTGTTGTTCGGGGGACGTTGGAGGCACTAGCAGCTTCAAAAACTTGTCTGCTGCTATGACAAGGCATTTTTGAAGCTGCTCTTTTAACCTGACGTAATTGCCTGTTGGAAAGAGTCCTCAATTTTCCCTTATCAGCATGCACACGTGTGTGCTGTGAATCAGCTACATACTTCTTGATTGTGCGATGATCACGATGAAGTGTCTTGGCAATTTTGATTGTAGTCATGCCTTGACCTAAGCACTCCACAATTTGTTGCTTCTCAGCAGCCGACACATCCTTTTTCTTTCCCATTTTGGCTGAAAATGTAGGCTCCTTAATAATGTGGGACAGCCTTCTTAAGTAGTCTTGCCTTTAATTGGACACACCTGCCAAACTAATTAGCACAGGTGTCTGCAATTGCTTTCAGTGATATAAAGAGCCCTGACACACATCACCATCAATGAGTTTAACTGACAAACAAAAAAATTCTTACCTTATCACTCCTAAACACTTTTTGCATAATAATTTGGAACACAGTGTAGTTTACTGACCTTGCTTTCCTAAGTATATCATGGGATATCTCAGTTACTCTCTAGATAAATTTGGATGGATCGCAGAAGCTGCAGCTGAAGGGTGTGCATCTCTGTGTCAACAGGACAAGACTGCAGCAGGTGCACTGTGTGTGTGTAGAATACAAGTTGTGCAGAGGCGTAGCTAGGGGTTCAGCACAGGGGGGTGAACATGTCCAAGTGGGCCCCCTACTTGGACATGTTCATATACTGATACCATCAGTATACGGTGCGCGTATAGTGGTATATGGCAGCTCTACACAAGGCTCTGTAGACAATTTAGGTGAATACAGGGCATTAACATTTAGTGACTTACAGGTGACGTCTCTGACTAATTGTTCACATTCCCCATCTCTTTCATCTGGACGGCCATGACCACTTCTTCCAGTCTCTGTAAAGTTTGCAACACAGACATCTTTAGCTCCTCTTATTGATCGCGGTTCTTCCTGCAGCACTTTGCACGGAATGTTTGCAGAGCATTCCTCTGTGGACTTTCTGCTTCAATTATATCTATAGGCAAACCGCTGGCATTTCCGTAGGTATAACTGACATGTTGTAATTTCCAAAACTGCGACTGTTGTGGAAATCGCAGCGTATCCGCTGCGTGTATTTTACTGCAAAGTGGGGATGGGATGGAGGCCCCATGTGGCGAAAACCCACAGAAAAATCCGTGGTATTTTAGCAAATCCCATCCACACATTGCGGAAAAATACGTGCAGCAGATGTACTACAATTTCCAAAACCGTTGCAGTTTTGGAAATTGCAGCATGTCAATTATACCTATGGAAACACTGGCGGTATCCATATAGGTGTATTAAAAACAGAAAGTCCACAGGGGAATCCTCTGCGGACCTTCTGTGAAAAGCGCTGCGGGAAAAACCATAATGTTACTGCCGTGGTTTTTCCTGCAGCGCTTTTTTTTGCTGGAGCCAGCTACGTGAGGCCTTAGTCTTAATAAAGCCCAAGTGCCACTTTAACTAAATTAATTGACCCTCATATTATGCCCCTGATTCACCCTGACATAAATACTACATCTCTAATGACCCCTTATATCAATGACCACCCCCTTATGTTCATAATGCCTCCTAATATAAATGATGCCCCCTAATGGCCGCTTATATAAATAACCTCCCACTTGTATTAATAATACCTCCTAATAACCCTTATATAAATGACCCCCCCATCGTCATAATGCCCCCTAATGAATCCTCCCTTATAGTTATATTTCCCCCTCCTAACCACCTCTTATACATACCTTCCAACTTTCAAAGGACAAAAGAGGGACAAAGTATACGGCTTGCTATGCGTGCCACGGCAAATTTAGCTCCACCCACTTCTACATTGACTCCGCCCATTCTCATCTATTTTCCCATGCGCCCCCACACAGTATAATGCTCCTACAGTAACCCTAACATTATATGCCCCCACATAATACTGTGGGGCAATTGGAGGAGAATATTATTAAGTCCCTCTAATCGTGCCCCGGTTTAAACTGGTATACACTAGAGGGGGACCTTAAACTGGGGCAGCTGTAGGGTGACATTAAACTATGGGACAGTTGGAGGGTGACATTAAACAGTGGGGGTAGTTGGAGGGGGACATTAAACTGGGGGCAACTAGAGCCAGACATATCCCCCTCCAACTACCTCCCACGGTTTAATGTCCTCCAGTTGCCCCCAGTTCAATGTCACCGTCCATCTGCTCCCCCAGCTTAGTGCCCCCCTTCATCTGCACCCAGTTTAATTGCCCCTCCATCTACCACCAGCTTAATGTCCCCCTTTATCTGCCAGTTTAATTGCACCCTTTATCTAGCTTCAGTTTAACTGGCCCCTGCATCTGCCCCCAGTTAGCCCCTCTTGCTCACACATGCTGTGTCTGTCTCTTCCATCACTCTCTGTTCCCAGCAACTTTCTATGTAACATCACACTGCCCCGCAGTATCCAGAATAGCTCCGCCCACGCAAGAGTCTGATCACATGGTCATGACGTCATCAAAGGTCCTTTACCCACTAGGATTTAGCATTTACACTACACTAATAAAGTTTAACAGCAAAACACTTCAGGGACATAGCTGGACAAACTGCAAGCTATGTGGGACAGCTGTGTAAAATCGTGACTCCCCCACTGGGAGCTATGCTGTTAATATACCCAGAAAAAAAAAATCATACTCACCTACCTGCGATGCTGATGAATGGAGCTGCTGCCTCTTCCCGGTCCACGCACAGGACATCTGTGTCTGAGGGCGGGCGGCGCGATGTTGTGACGTCATTGCGCCGCGCGTGCTGAGAATCAGGTGATCGCAGTGTCTTGTAAACCGCAGGCCTGTATTGGCTTGCGGTTTACAATACTGTTAAGTTGCAGGAAGCGTGTCTGCAGACACCGATCTAGTTAGAAATAAAGGATGTATTAATGGCGGCCCCAGGGTGGGCCCCAAAAATTCAGTGGGCCCGGGGCAGCCGCCCCCCTCTCCCCCCCCGCTAGCTACGCCTCTGAAGTTGTGGCATTATGGCATCACATCATGAGCTAACAGTTGATGTTGTTCTTAGTAGCTGAGTTCTGATTGGCCACTGTGGGCAGTATATTGTTATTGGCTGAGCTCTGGTCACTGAGCAGCAAAAGCAATATTACTGTTTGGGCACATAATCTGCAGCATATTACAATCTTGTATAATTGTTTAACTCTCATTGGCAAAGAATTCTGTTGCAAAGCTGCACCTAATTCTGTGACAAATCCAGATGTAACACAATCAGATTTTACTGGAGTTCATCTCCATTCTGCACCCAAAAATACCATCTTATTGTACTATTTTCATAAAGTACACTTCTTTCCAAGGGGCTGTCTAGTGAAAAGTGGACTGGTGAAAAATAGGGGATCAAGCTTCAAGGATTTCAATTGTAACTTATGCTGTAAAGTAAATGTCATATTACATTGTACACATTCAAATGAATTTCTTATCTTGCTAACTCCATGAGAGAAGGAGGGCCCCAATATAGTAGCAGGGTTGATGTCAGCACCAGGCTTACCCGGGCAAGTGCCGGGGGCTCACTTGACTGTGGCATAACGGTACGGGGCCCGCGACCAGCTGGCAATGGCCGGCACCCCAGACCACCATGATAGCGGTCGGGAAAGCCTGGTTGTGGGGCACGTGACCTCAGTCGCAAGGCAGAAGAGGATCGAGGAAGATGTTAAAGACAGTCAGAAGGAGCAAGGATATACAGGATATTGTGAGGTAGGGTGAGTATAAGTGTTTGTTTTTAATCACTTCCCTTGGGCCTCTGATTATTATACTCTGGTGACCCCAGAGTATAATAATAGAACTGACTCTAGGAGGGGGGGGGACTCTTGGGACACATAACACTGTGTGGGAGCCACTGTGGAGTATATAATACTGAGTAGGGGCTACTGTGGAGCATATAATACGGTGTGTGGGCCACTGTGGAGTGGCATTATTAACAGTATCAGGTCTTGTTCACACGGTGGAATCTGACAGCGGATTTCGCCCCTAAATCAGCAGCAGATTCTTCCCTCATTCTGCCTCCTATTGAAACTAATTAGAGCAGGAAGCTGGGAAAAAAAAGCATCCTGCTGGATCTTGCCGCAGATTCTGCAGCTGATTTGGAGGCCGAGGCTTGAGACTCCCCACTGGTTAGACTCTGATATGCTGATACTCTGCACCATGAGCCGGGGCCAGAAAATAAAGAAGAATCCGAGGCAGATGTCCGCCTCAAGTTCCTCTTTACTTTCCAATGTCTGAACAGGTTGTTTCTACGTGTATAGAATGGACTGTATTACAGTCCATTCCAGTAGGTCTACCTCAGCAAAAAAAACACCCAATTTCGAAAAGTGTTTTTTTTTTTTTTTTTTTTTTCCTGCAGCGTGCGTGAGTTACCCCAAGGGCCCACACAAACCTAGAGTCGACCCTGTATAGTAGCCCTAGTTAAGCTGGTGTTAAGAAACGCAGGGGAACCCTTCTATGTAGTTTCTTCCTTTTTCTTTTCCATCTCCTTCCTTCCATTCCTCCAGGAGCGGACACAGAAAACTGAGGGTCAATGTGCAAGAACATTTATGGCTCCCTTGTTTTCCAACATCACATAGAGCACCCTATTGCAGTCAACTAGTCAGTTTTGAAAAACGAGGCCATGTCCTTAAATGGGGCAGCGTTTTCCTCAACGGTTTTTAAAATTGCAGCATTTCCGGTGGCAATTTTTTTTTTTTTTTTTTTTTTTCTGCAATAAGTGGATGGGATTAGCCAGAATCCCATCCACTTTGCAGGTACTGTAATACACAGCATTTTTTCATAACGTATTCGCAATGTGGGACCCTGGCCTTAGGTAGTTTTTGGCTGCATCATTAAGGGGTTAATAAAAATAAAGTAAACAAACATGTTAGGTATCCCCACTACCCAAAAATAGTGTTATTTATTCCCTACAGTTAATGCTGTAAAAAATATATATATCGTAATGAGCAAATTAATGTATTTTGGTCACCTTGCTTCCTCCCCCAAAAATAGCAATAAAAAGTGATCAAAAAGTCATACATACCCAAATCTAGTATCAATAAAAACTACAACTTGCCCTGCAAATAAAGAGCCTGAACAAATCTATGTCAACTAAACAGTAAAAGTTTAAAGGTGTCAGAATACGGTGATCCCAGCAAAATCGTTAATTTCCAAAAAATTACATTTGATTAGTATATGCTATAAAACATAATTAAACCAATATAAATATTCTGTTGCCGTAATTGTAATGACCACCGGACAGAGATGCTATGTCATTTCTAATGCAGACTGAACGCTGTATCAACAAAATGCAAAAAAAGATAGAATTGTGGGTTTTTTCACACAGACCACCAAAAAATGTTAATAAAAGCTAATCAAAACATTACATGTACACCAAAATGGAGCCAAATAAAAGTACAACTCATCATGCAAAGAATAAACCCTCACATAGCTATGTTGACAGAAAAATAAAAAGGTTACACGTTTTGGAAGGCGTAAATGCTGCGATTTTGACGAAAGGCGTTTTACAGAACCTGCAAAGTAGATGGGATTCTGGCTAATCCCATCCACACAATGCAGAAAAATATACACAGCGGACAAACTGCGATTTCAAAAGCCATTGCGTTTTTGTAAATCGCAGCATGTCAATTATACATACGGAAAATGCCAGCATTTCCGTATAGGTATAATTGAAGCAGAAAGTCTGCAGAGGTAAGCACCGCGAACTTTGTGAAAAGTGCTGCAGGAAAAATCGCAAAGCGTTCCCGCTGCATTTTTTTCCCCACAAAGTTATACAATTTTCCAATCTAATTTCTGAATAACACTACTTTTTTTTTTCGAGAATGGCGGCGAGCAGAAGATAAATAAAGGTAGTAGTAGAATAGCCTTTATAAAAGCTATTCCAATGTGGCTTTAGTTAAAAAAAAAAAAAAAAAAAAAAAAGTGTTTTTGCAGTGATAGACTCCTTTTAAAATTTAAATCCTTCTCCTCCATTCAGTCATCTATAATAGAATGTGTTGGCAGAAAACAACAATACACACCCAGTAATCCACTGTGTCAAATGAACTGCCTCCTGGCCAAGTTGCTGTTGGTTTAGCCGCTATCGTACCACTTGGTAGATTCCACTGCTTTTAGGCAACTGATGGCTTGTGCTCAGCCTTTGATAGAGAATACCAGTCAATCAGCTGCTATTCCTCAAAGAAAGCTACCCTTGCTTTCTGCTCTCACATGCAAGAAACATTGTGGCTGCATGCATTTGGGGAATATAGCATATGCTTCCTGCAAGGTGCACATCATAAACTTGTTGATACAATGTTTTGTAAAAATGTATAGTGGCTTTCAAATGATGGTGTCCAGGAAAGTGCTAGCTCATTTTAGCCATTCTTATGATAAAGAACACATCCCTGAACTTGTATTAATAGAATAATGTGCCTTTGGACCATTTGATCTACAAAGATTCAGCTCAGTGGAATTCCACCTTGCATATGCTGAAGTGATGTATGAGCAGCCTAAAGTGTTCAAAGATTATATTATGATCCAGACCACCAAAACAAGGAACGAACATTAATCTGAGCTCAGGCAGTGCCAGCTAATCAGGGAAACATGTTGCGTGCTCAGGCCCCTTGAAGAGGCCACCAGATTTGTGAGTGGGGACAACAGTGGCATCAATGATGTCATCCCCTGATATTTATTGAAGCAAATGCTCACACACCTTGCCTGCCACCATGTGGCTATTTGTGACCTGCATGAATGATGTTGTATGCAAAAGGAAGTAGGGGATTAAGAATTTAGACTTGAAGAAGATAAGATGTTGGTGGTAGAGGGCGATATGGTATTTTTAAAAGCACAGCTAAGGGACAAGTTTGACATTCATTGTGGCAGACATGACAATGATGATGACACTGGCCGTGAACAACCATCACAGTCTGGAGCAGAGAACAAAATAACTGGGTTCTGGACACTGCATCCTAAGGATAGGTCATCAGTTGAGAGGTCTTGAAAACTGCTTTAGGCTAAAGCCCCATGTAGCAGGTGCAGTGAAAAAGCGCTGAGGAAAAACAGAGGTGGAAACACATTGTGGTTTTTCCCGCGGCAGTTTTCACAAAAAGTCTGCAGAGTTTTCTCTTTGCAGGCACTGTAAAACGCTGCGGTTTTTGCCATGGTGTTTCCGCCACAGCCAAACCACAGCATCTATGCCATGTGGGGCCCCGGCCTTAGGCGAAGGCTCCACGTTGTGGAAACGCAGCGTTTTTGTTGCAGATTTTGATGTTGGGTGTGTGTGTGTTTGTTTTTTTGTTTTTTTTTTAGTGTAAGTCAAGAGTGGATTTAACAGATGGGAAATGTCAAAGCGCTTCCTTTATATTTTCCAGTTCTTTTTAAGCCACTCCTGCCTTTTTGGCTCAAAAAACCACAGCAAAATCTGCAACAAAAAATGCTGCGTTTCTGAAACGTGGGGCCTCAGCCTTAGGCCACACACTTTGGAAATGTAGCATGGGTAGTGCATCAGGAAAAAATACTGTTTCACAGTCCCAGCTAAATGAATAAGATTTTAGTTAGGCTAAGGGCCCACATCGCGAATTGCTGCTGAAAAAAAGCACCAACACCATTTTTCACAGAAAGTCAGCAGAGGAGAACTCTGCATACTTTCTGCCACTATTATACCTATACGGAAAACTCCATTGTTTCCGTAGGTATAATTGACATGCTGCATTTTTCTGTAGTGTTTTAGTTGCGTTGTACTACGTGTGGCCTTTGCCTTAGGCTGAGGCCACGCATTACAGAAACACAGTTTTGTAGCTGTTGCGGAAACACTGCCTATTCAAAATGCAGTGTTTTACAGTGTCAGCAAAGTGAATTTTTTAGTTCTCATCTCTACAAGCAGTGAAAATGTAAATGTTTTTGTGTTTGCATTTTCTGCTGAGGTTTTATCCGTAGTGTTAGCAGCATTTTCCTACATGCAGCCCCTAAAGAGCGCACTGAATTGAATTCATGAAAGTTCTTCCCTTCTAGATATTCCACTATCAACTGTAAGTGATATGATTGAAAAGTGGAAGAGTTTAGGAACCACAGAAATTCAGCCATAAAGTGGCAGACCATGTAAAGTTTCCGAGCAAGGTTGTTGAGAGCTAAGGCACATGGAGGAGATTTATGAAGAACAACGTTTTCATATTTCCTGCACTGGTGCAGGGTAAACCCCTTTTATGAGGAGGTATACGCTGGTGGAGCATGTGTCTGATTTAAATTAAATAAATCGGGCACACACTCTACTGTAATGGAAAAGCAGTGAAAAATTTTAAAGGGGTCTGAATACTTTCCATACCCACTTAATTCCCCCCATTGTATCTAAGTAGTGCTCTCCCCCAGACAAATTTCAGGTTTAAAGGACCGCCATTGTCTTGTTGACGGTGGAAATCATTAGTTATTAATTCTAGAGACCAATGTACATACATGGTTTAATTGACACCACTGAGGCTAAATCAGATGCAAAGATTATTGTTAGGGACAGCAAAGGTTCCCAAGTATGTTGCAGAGTTTCTAATTAGAGATTGGTTAGCAGGCCTGGAGAAGACAATCACACGTACACCATTGAGTATGGGTATCAAGTGGATGTGTTCCATCGTTTATTAGAAGTGCTCAGCTTTATATAGGGTTTTTCTGGCTACATGCCAAATCATTACAAGATTTATAGATTTCAATTACCGTTATACAAAATACAGATAAACATCTTGTGATACAGATAAACATCTTGTGCGGCAAGCGTGAAGAATGTGCCAGCTGGATGATTTTAGAGGGGTCCCATGAGTAGATAAGAGACTCATGTACGCATTTTCCATGACAAGCTCGGGCATGTCTCCTGCACCCTTCTTTGTTGTTCTGGCTTATTATTAATAACTTGTGCAGTTATATAAGTGAATAATTCAAAATGGAGGACAGACACAAAATGGCGGAGAAAGAAAGAGAATTAACCCTATCAATTAATATCTGTCCAGGATGTAATGCCCATAAAGGCACTTGCACGCATAGCTCTTCAGGTGCATTGGTCCATATTCATTGTTTTCTTCTACACACTGGGCTTCCGCTATATACTTCCCTGAGGTCTGTTTACTGGTCAAATAAATCTTTACCACCAAGTATGGTAAGAAACTCTACAGAGTTTCAATGTATTATACCTGGAAAAGTATGATATACTGCACAATTGAAAGCATCCTCTCTATGGGTCAATGTGAAAACACCCACAACATCTATAAGCTGATTTATCTTTGCGTGTGTTAAAGAGGACCTTTCATGTCCTCAGGCACATGCGGTTTTATATACTGTTAGAAAGCCGACAGTGCACTGAATTCAGCATACTGTCGGCTTTCCCGTTATGTGCCCTGGAGCTACAGATATCAGTGCCGTTGCCGATTTCAGCCCACTGTCAGAAGTGTGTTCCTGACAGTCTTGCTGGGCTGTGAGGAACGCCCTCTCTGACAGTACTCGTCCATAAAACTATACTGTCAGAGGGGGCATTCCTGACAGTCTAGCTGAGCTGTGAGGAACGCCCCCCTCAGTACAGTGCTATGGACGAGAACTGTCAGGGAGGGCGTTCCTCACAGCCCAGCTAGACTGTCAGGAATGCTCTTCTGACGGTGGACGGTGAAACTAAGACCACTGATATCTCCAACCCTGGGGCACATAACTGGAAAGCCTACAGTGCGCTGAATTCAGCGCGCTGTAGGTTTTCTAGCGGTATGTAAAACCGCATATACATGAGGACATGAAAGGACCTCTTTAAATTGAATAGAGTGTGAATTAATATACAGGGGACACATCTACTTTTTTGTTTGCTAAGTAATTTAGTATGTATCTATATATCTGACATTTCTTGTTTATTGTTCTGGCAGTGTTTGATTTGCACTTTATATGGAATGGACACTTTATTAGAGACACCCGTGTTGTAGCACATTGGACTTCCTTTGGGCTTCAGAACTGCAGCAGTTTGTTGTGGAGAACCCAAAGTGTGTCAATAATTCATCCCACTGAGCACTATAATTCCATCTCCACCAGCCTAAACTGTAGCTACTACTTTTCTACTACTTAGTGATCCAATTTTTGAACTCTTTTGACCACTGGAGACTTGCCCTTCTATTTCCCTTGGACTGAAATGACACTTGAATTGGTCACCCGCTTTTATATAACGTATCCAGATAAGGAATGTTGAGTCGTGTATTTGGACACAATAGTTGGGTCGCCAGTGTTGTATTCAGCAGTTTGCTTGACTGTGCTTCGCCTGTTCATCAAAACAATTTTTTACATCCTTCTCTGTCCCTTTTCATTGACTGGTTGATTTCATCCACAGGATTTCCATACCATGGATTGTGTTGCTCAGTCGCATTATTATTGGTATACTCTTGACACTATTGCACAAGAAAACCCAACACAGTTGTCAATTTTTGAAATACTGCCCCTGGCTTATCTAGCACTGAGGACCATGCCTCATTTGAAGTTGCTCAGGTAGATAGATTTTCCTACTCTAATGTAGATTCTAATGAATCCATGTAAAACTTTCTTACTTTATTTCATGCTGTACTCCATAGGTTGAATTTATTAAGATGTTCAGTATGCCAAGCTTAAGGAAGTCCCTGACTAGTGCTAGTATTTTTTCAGTATGAAAAATCATTTTGGGCCAGAAAACTCCTTTCCTGACTATTCTCATCTACACTTGTCTTGATTGTGCCCAATCTTGATAAATGCCCCCATTTGTCCAATTCCTTTCAGCAGGTGCTGTGATTTTTTTTTTTTTTTTTAATCAATTCTTTATTTATAGCAATAAAACAAGGTGCATATGACATATACATTCATTAAAACGGAAATAATACCATAAGGGAAGAGACAGATAACGGCTACTACCCAGCAAAGATTTTTTATTTTTTTTTTGTAAACACTAATACAGAAGATAGACGTGGACAGAAAGGGGGGAGGGAACAGGAATGACATGGTTGAAGACATGTATGTACATATGCCGCAACTCAGATGGAGGGAATCGGAGGATGGGAGGAGTAGTGGCGGATGACATGCCACCAGCTAGGCCGAGCACACTCAACCATGCACCCCAGCCCCACTCCTGGGCCGAACACCGCTGAGGGGGTGTCCTGCAGCACTACCTGATGGTGGTGGTAGTAGCTTTCCCCGGGGTGCTTCCAGTTGGAGAGTGGATCTCTCTACATTGAGCCGGTGTGATGGTGTTCAGAAGGGCCCTGATGTTAAAGCAGGAATAGCCAGTAGTGCAGTTGAAAAGGATAACACTTTACTTCAGCAACTATAAAAGGTACAACAAGCAGCTTCCAAATGGGGGTAGTAGTCTCTCAGTGCCTTGGTCTTAGGAGGGTGCCCAGAGGTGATAAAGGCTCTAAGGAAAACTTCACTCCAACTACAACTCCTATCATGTGTCACTACCAGTTGTGGATACTGGGGACTGTAGTGTAGGGTAGTCCTGACAGAGATTTGGTTACCTTATGCTAAGGTCCCAAGTCAACTCCTCCTGTCAGCGTACTCCACTGCTCCTCCTGGCACAGAGTCCAAAGTCCTGACAGCCAAACTCCCTTTCTCAGGGCTGTCTCTAGATCAGCCTTGGGCAATTCTATCCTCCTAGAGGCTGTATGTATGGCTGTTTAAGTCCAGTCTCAGTGCTGGCATGCACCTCTGCACACTGCAGGAACTCAACTGCTACACGAACAGAACTGAACTGAGACTTCAATGGCCATCAAGGAGACAAAAGTCTACTTCAACCCGCCCAGTGACTTGTAATAGGCCAGGGCTGTACCAAGGGGAAGGTTTGAAACACTGGGGGAACCACAGGGGAAAAAACAAGGAAAGCTGCAAACAATATATACAATACATAAAACAGCGGACGGGACATACCAAAACAACCCAGAGGCACAAGAGACAAACACTTAAAGCAGTAGCACTCTGGGATGCTGCACATATATGCGAGGCCCTGTTTTTGAAAGTCAATAATTTACATCATATACAGGTGCATCTCAATAAATTAGAATACCTTTGAAACGTTTATTTCTTTCAGTAATTAAATTAAAAAAGTGACCACCTATATTTTCTAGATTCTTTACACACAGAGTGTTCTATTTCAAGTGTTTTATTTCTGTAAATGTTGATTACCTGTAATCCATAATGAAAACCCAAATCTAAGAAAATTAGAATATTGTAAAAAAGTTCAGTATTGTAAATTCAGTGTGTCACCTGCCAAGGTTTCCTAAGCCTTTAAATGGTCTCTGTCTGGTTCAGTAGGACATACAATCATGGAGGACTGCTGATTTATGAATTGTATTAGCGAATCACTGAAATGAATGAACGTTTCAAAAATATTCTAATTAATTGAGATGCACCTGTACACAGCAACAGCAGACAGTGCCACACAACATGGGCTAAATATGGCCTTACATAAAGATGAATAGCAGCCAAAAACACCAATTTCAGTGGGACCAGTTAACCATCCAATGTGTATGTAGCTGATCCTTTTTTTTTTTTTTTCCCCTCAAGGGTGATGAGTTCCCAGCACAGGTACTTCCCCCTTTCAATATTGAGAGCACATTCATGCTCAACTCAGTCAAATGCTTAAGGTAGCTGAGAGGATTCTGTTGACAGCTATGTAGCAAACAATGTAGACAACAATGTAGCAAACTGTATCACACATTATAGGCCTAGATACAGACACTCAGCAGACAGACTTACACATTATAAGCTCGGATACAATAGTATATCCGACAGAAAAACAGTTCTGGCGTCTCAATAAATCAGGTGCACGCCTGTGCGCTAGAATGGAGATGTACAAACTGGTGTAGAATTCCTATATAACTCATCCCAGGAAACTGATGTGAGTTATAATAAATATGTCACGTTCACTTCCTGGACCGCTCCACTCACATTTGCAGAAGGTGGTGAGCCGGGAGAACGAGGAACGTACTCTTTCTTGCACCAAATGTGTGCCACATCATGACACATCTACACCAGAAAAATGGCTAGGCTGTGTTGATAAATTCTCCCCAATGACTCATACTACCCAAACACATAGTTCAACTATACAACCTTATGTGTGGTTGTCACACACAGGACGCTGTTTGCTATTTACAAAGGAATGATAGCTTGTTCTTTTCACAATAGCGTGCCTATAGTGAAAGAAACGAGAAGTGACTTGGGTGTATGCAGCAGATGGTGATATGATCTTGTGAAGATAACATCTTTTCATGCAGTATTTTCTATGAGCTGATTCATCTGATCTGAGAGTCTAATGCATCAGCCCCATACAATAACACAGCAGGAGGAGATGTTATCTACAAGGAGATGTTATCACACATTTCACAAACCTAAGTGCATTGGGACAAACAAGTGCTCTGTACACATATGTGTGACCCTACTAGGTGCAGAGTGTGAAGAACACTGACAACTCAGAATGCAGGCTGCTGTCTTCAGAAACTGATCCACACTTCCTTGTAAAGAATTCTTCCATGGTTTTAATAATGACTGTGTTCCTTTTATATGCAATAATATGTCGATAATTTAACCAGCTGGGCTCCTGTAACCCTCCAGTCTCACAGCGCTCACATTTATCGCTCTCCCTCCACTCCTGCTAAACTTTAATGAGCCAAACACGTCAATAGTTTAGGAAGTTTGTCCAACGCACGGATCCGTAGCTCATTTACGTATACGAAAGTCCTCTATTCTAGAGCATTGTGCATGGGCGGTGACATGTCTGTGTTTAACAGTGGGAGGGTTTAATGGCACCGCCTCCCTGGCTGTGGCCACGCCCCGTTTGGAATGTTGCGGCTGGTTTGATACATATCAGCGTTCCATTGAGAAAAAGTAACCATCCCAGCGTCTTATCCAGAGAGAAAAATGTAGACGGATATGCACTCCCATATAACCATCAATAAACCCGTCAGGGGAGGGTGCCTGGGGTACTGGAATCACCACATATCAAATTAGAAAATCAACTCCGGTACTCCAAAAATTGAAAAGATAAAAAATAATTTTATTATAACATCTTAAAAAATGTAAATAATCAATCGGCAATGTATCAAACTTGATCACATGTGAGTTAACACTGGAACGTTTCATCAGCAGGATGTCTGTAACAGATGACAATATTTACAATAAAATCACTCAAGATGTCATATACTATACAATATCTCATGACTAGATCCATATATAAATGGCACAATAATAATACAGTATATAAGGTGAATTTTTATAAGAGGGCTATTATGTAGAAGGGAGGAACTATTTATAAGGGGGCTATTATAAGAGGAAATTATTATATATAAGGCGGGCTATTATTTATAAGGGAAGAACTATTTATAATAGGCCTATAATAAGGGGGACATTATATGGGCGACTACTATAATGTGGACTCTTTTATTTATCAGAGGGAAACTTTATAAGGAGGGTATTTGTTAAAGGGGCTATTTATAAGGGGGAACTATTATTTATAAAAGGGCTAATATTGATAATGTAGACTATTATTTATAAGGTGAACTATTATTTATGAGGGGGCTATTACTGATAAGGGGGAACTACTAGTGATATGGGACACTGTTTATAAGCAGGGACTATTATTTATAAGGAGGTGCTATAATAACTGATGAGGGGTTGTGAAAAACTATTATGCAGTACAAAGGTGGTTATTTGAATTGTGTGTGGGCATAAGGGGGTGGTGGTTGTTACTGTTGTGGGGGCAGAAAAGGGGAGTTATTAAAGGGGCTTCCACTGGAAATATGATGGCATTGTTGGTATATCAGCATTTGGGGCCCTGCTTTTAATTTTGCCCAGGGCCACAGTTTGTCTAAAACCGGCCCTGCCTAAATGGGGCACTTTTGCCTGTTTGCAGTGCGGTCAATGCACTAGTATTATCAAGGGAGACATCGTTCAACACCCACACACAGGGAGATCTATTGCAATTAAGGGTTATTTTACCTTTGCTTCCTCTTACATTGTCTACCTGTTGAAGTGCCCGTGTGGTCTCGCATATGTTGGGGAGATCAAAGCACAAATCAGATATTAGATGTGAGAGGTCTATTCTTCCGGTACCTGATCACTTTGTTAGGATGAGACATGCCCCTTCACAGTTGAGATTCCAGGTGTTGGATCATGTCCCCATGCCCCGTAGGGTAGGGGACATATCCGAACTTTGAAACCACATGAATCATATTGGATTCGGACATTACACACTTTGGCACCAGGCGGTTTAATGTGATATGTTTATTTTCTGATGGGATTGCCACTTGAGCATATGGGGCTTTGTTCTGCATAGCTGTGGATATAAAAAATATTAATCTAAATTCTATTCTCATTATAGATCAGATCTTGAGACCTTATTTCTACATATACAATATGATATAACTTTAGTTGGACACTATCTTTAGAATGGAACTGGGTCATTGTTTGGTTGATTTCCACTTCGTTAACATCTAGTAAGACTGACAGGTTGTTGTAATTGATCATATCTGTCCTATATGTTGGGCTGGATTAATATGCATTAGGCTAATAACTTCCCACTCTTACTGCTCTGATAGTATGCTGCATCCCCTTCTTTTTTGCTTCATGGGTGTTTAAATATCATTTATAGGCATGCTGAGACTTGTGGTACTAACCATTAAGCCCAGAGCACTACAATAGCTATCTCCACATAAAATGAACTACTGCACATGCTCAGACCTCTAGTGTCATGTGATCAGCAGTACAAGGGCGTCATATGACACTGGTGGGCGTTTCTCAATGCACTATATGACTCCCTGTTTGTAGTGTGCTTCAGTCGGCGGCTGAATGATCCTGTGTGCAGACCTTGGTGAGTTAAACCTATGCCTTTAGTCTCATTTTGTCTTGACATCTCTATATCATGTTTCATATTCTTTTCTGCTCTCTCTCAACTTAGTTTGACTACTGTGACTATTTAGATGTATAAGTATTTCTTGCTTCCCAGTGATTCTGGGGTTATATACCAATGCCTAGTTCCTATAATATGTATACTCTGGAGACACTTTATTCTCTGCTGATTGGACAGTTTTTGACCTACTTTCTTTATGATAGTTGTGTTATTATACATTGAGTTTATTTTGATCTCTTATTATTGTCTATACATATAATATTTTTGTGCTATTTATGAGATATTGTATAGTATATGACATCTTGAGTGATTTTATTGTAAATATTGTCATCTGTTACAGACTTCCTGCTGATGAAGGTCTTATCTTGGACCGAAACGTTCCGGTGTTAACTCACGTGTGATGTCTAATCAATTTTGATACATTTCCGAATGATTATTTACACTTTTTTAAAGATGTTATAATAAAATTCTTTTTTATCTTTTCAATTTTTGGAGTGCGGAGTTGATTTGATTTTCTAATTTTTAGCTGGGGAGAAGCTGAGAGCAGAGCCTGGCCCACGGGAGCAGCCTGTGTCCTGTTGCTGCTAGCACCGTTATCTGCCCTGCACCTGTTCTCCAGAACCAGAACCCCTCAGCTGGACCGTGGACTGCTGGTAGCTCAGGTCTCTGCTTGCTTGTCACTGTCTGCAGGATTGGACATCTCTTACTTGGTGGTTTTGTCCAGTAACCCTGTACCCTGCGGATTACACACCTGGAGGCATATATGACATTAATGAGACAAGAATATTTGAGAGCCGAGCCATTGAGAGGGCATGTGAATGAGATGCTCTTGGCATGAGACCTACCACAGCTTGCTGACCATACATTCATTCATTCATTCATGTTACTGATGGCACTACAATAACTATTAGAGGGACTTGACGTTACCTCTGGCAAGTACAAGAGAAGAGCCCACCTCTGGTGGGAACCATCCATGTGGATCATTTGCCTGAAGTTCAGTGTGGTCTGTTGCTAAAGCCAAGGGCTGAAGTGGGCATGAGGACAGTGTGATCCCTCCTAGCCCATCACAGAGAGATGTCCAGGCGAAAACAGAGTAATCCCAGGCAGATTAAACGTGAGTACTGTGCTTGCTGCTGGCATCTGCCTGCACTGCTAGAAAAAGTGCCAAGTTATCTCCTCATGTCCATATACCCAAGGCAGGAGCAGGCATAGCTCTTCTTGTAGTGGTATATAATGTATATGGGCTTATCACAGTGCATGGCTATCTTCTTGTAGTGGTGTATAATGTACATGTGCACTATTGATACATGGGCTTGTCACAGTGTAGAGTTGTGACATTTTGTGGACAGGATGCACTATGGAGACTGACAGTGGGAAAGATGTCTAGTTCTTCTGAATAAATTGTGTGCTGGACTTCTCTTCACAAATGTCTGTAGAGTGCACCCTGGTGCCTTTTAGTCCCACAAGACAATTTATTAGCATCTATACCTTTCACATGTCAGAACAAATGGTGCCTTCTATGCCCCATGTTATAGGCTTCTAGCATGATTCACATTATAATCAGTTGTAGCCGAGGTGATATCTGACAATCAGCATTGTCTATTAGATACCAGCTAACAATGAATTATAGTAAACTGGCATTTATTTTGGCTTTACGATTGTCAAGTTGTGCTTGAGGAACTGAAGCTTCCATCATACCCTGGCAATTATTGTTGGCATGGTTTACATTTCCCTTTTTGGTAACACGCCATTGGTACATGTAAGTTCTTTTAAATGGTCATACAGTATGCACTGTCCAGTAGTTTTGACACTATTGCAGATGATGGTATGTGGGGAACTAGTCAGTAAGTGTGGTTTTTTTTTTTTTTTTTTGTTTTTGTTTTTTTTTTTTGTTTTTTTTTTGTTATATTCTGGTGGCAATACTCTTCCTAGACGATTTCATCAATATTTTCCTCAGATGCCTAATACACTGTGTTATGGAACCGTTTCTGACAGGTATCAAAATTATCCATACTACACTATGCCCACTTATTCCAGTGTCGTGGAACCTGTGTCTCACTAACTATTGAGAGACCACAAACCTTTGCATGCTCAGAATATTCATGCTTTACTACAGTTGTTGGGACATAGGTTGCAAATCAATTGTTTATACCTTCCCTTGATACAGTCCGAAAAGTCCTAAAATAAATATATATATTTGCCACATATCATTACTTTGTAATGCCCAAACAGCCTGGCCACTTGTAAAGGTGGGTTTTTTTTTTCCTCTGTTGGGCGCAGTACACACTACTTGACACGTTGATAAATATACTCTGATTATCACTTGTCAACACAAAGTGCCAATAAAAGGTGAGCTGTTTATAGCTGAGGTTTGCTGAAGGTAATTTTGTATTTGTGCATTCTGTGTACCTAGGAGAAACTGGCAGTGAGGCCTTAACACAATGGCACAAAGTTTATTTTGTTTTTATTTAAACTGTTGGTGGCTGCCGTGTGTAGCGGCCTCCCACATTTATGCCCCGAGGGCAGTCTGTGAACCCTCCAGAGCCTCCTGTGTGAGATTTTGTAGACAGACTATCATCTGCTTCTAGTCATGTGTTGAGCTTCGTCATCAGGGTCATTAATAATGTCATTTCATCACCCTGGGAAATCAGGCGGTAAGGGCAGGGTGGTGATGTCAGTGGACATTAGTGTCTACTGTCTAAGAGGTCTTATTGATTATTAGTAACCCTGTGATTGGAAAATACACCTTATTTCTATTTTATTACTTGTCTGTAGCACCAACATATTCCATTGTGCTGTAGACAGATTATCATCATGAGTTACTGTGTCCATGATATGACAATCTACTTCCCCTTTAGTTCCACGCTGGAACCATGGCATCCATGGTGGCCTGAGGTCACCAGTGTGATATACGGCCAGGGATCAATGACTCTTCAAATGATTTTCCTCAGTTTTTCTCTTTAAGGGCTATTGCTGTGTGTATGCTATTAAAATGATTGATCCCCATTGCTGTAAATTTTCTTAGTCACTGCTGCATGAGCTGATTATAACATTTCAACTACTGTACTAGAGAATGCTTGTCTTGCAGTGTGCACAATTCTATAAACTAGGGGAGAAAAACTGCATTTGAAGTGTCATTCCTATCCTTTCAGGCGTGAGCATGTCCGTCTAACACACTCTATGATGTAAAATGTTACTATTTATATGTCAGCTTTAAAGAGACAATTTAATTAAAAAATGTTATGGCATATTGCAGCGATAGAACATACCATAACCTTCTGGTTGTTTGGGGTCTGACTTTCCAGAAATGTATTGAGCTGTGTTGCAGTTTCCTGCATAACTGATAACCTGGAACCCAGGTATGTAGTGAAACACTGAAGGAGCTACAGCTGGAGTCTGGGCAGTTAGTCCCCACCTATTAGTGGTCACATATCCCAGTGATGTGTCATCACTTACTAAAGTGGAAAAGCCTTTAATATTCCTTCTGTGTGCCTGCAGATAATACTTAAAGATTCTTGCCCAAGGATATTGTATCTAGTGCTCTTAGATATTGTGTGTACATTAACATAAGTTATAATTATTTATGGTTATCTATTTAAAACTTTTTGGTTAAGATTTCAGCACGATGGTTCAGTGGTTAGCAGCAACACTGAAGCCTTGAGTTCGAATCCAACCACAGACAACATCTGTATAGAGTTTGTATGTTCTCCACATGTTTGCTTGGGTTTCCTCCAGTTTCCTTGTCCTCCAAAGACATTCCGGTAGGGAATTTAGATTGTGATCCCTATTTGGGACAGTGAGTTCTATAAAGTGCTGCAGAATATGCTGGTGTTCTATAAGCAGAAAAACTAAATAAATTGCAGTAGACTGTAGGAGTCAATTTCAGCATTCCAGGAGCTACTGTGACTTTAGTGGCCTGGCAAAACTATCTTTAATAATAATAATAATAATAATAGTCCTTTAATAGTCCCACAGTGGGGAAATTCAGTGTGTTACAGCAGCAAAGATAAGATAAGCAGATACAAATACAACATGTACAGGAATGTTCCAAGGTGAGAGCCATTACATTAATAGCAGACAGACAGATAGGACGTAGCGGGGGGGGGGGGGGGATTTAACAGGCAGAGAGATATTTCAGTTCTCTGTATGTAATGATCTCCGCTTAGGTCGGTGTTGGTTGTACAGCCTAACCGCGGTGGGGAGGAAAGACTTCCGATAGCGCTCCTTCTCACACCTAGGGTGGAGCAGTCGGTCACTGACAGTACTGCCCAGCGCAATCACAGTCTCATGCATAGGATGGGAGTTATTCTCCCGCATGGAGCTCACCACGGACAGTATCCTTCTGTCACCCACCACCTGCACTGGGTCCAGTGGGCTCCCCAGGACAGAGCTGGCCCTTCTAATCAGCTTGTCAAGTTTATTTCTGTCCCTGGTTGATATACTGCTCCCCCAGCAGGCCACTCCAAAGAAGATGGCTGATGCCACTACCGAGTTGAAGAAAGTCCTAAGAAGTTCCCCCCAGGATTCCAAAGGCTCTCAGCTTCCTAAGCAGGTAGAGCCTGCTGTGGCCCTTCCTGTACAGGGCCTCCATATGATCTGCCCAGTCCAGCTTATTATTAAGGAGCAGACCCAGGTACTTATAAGTGTTCACAATCTCGATGCCCGTCCCCAGGATGTCCACTGGTTTTGGAGGGCATCTGCCTTTACGGAAGTCCACCACCATCTCCTTGGTCTTCCCCGCGTTAATCTTCAGGTGGTTCTGGTGGCACCAGTCCACAAAAAACCGGTTCAGTTCTCTGTACTCCCTGTCATCATCGTCTGTGATGAGGCTTACTATTGCAGAGTCGTCAGAATACTTCTGTAGGTAGCAGCTGGATGAGTTGCACCTAAAATCAGCAGTGTACAGTGTGAAGAGGAAAGGGGCGAGAACCATACCCTGAGGTGCCCCCGTATTACAGATCACGGTACCTGACACACAGTCTTGGGCTCTCACGTATTGAGGTCGATTTGTGAGGTAGTCTAGGATCCAGTTGGAGAGGTGGTGGTCCACTCCAGCAAGGCCCAGCTTGTCTCTCAGTAACCTGGGCTGTACGGTGTTAAAAGCACTGGAGAAATCAAAGAACATTATTCTCACCGTGTTCCCTGGTTTTTCCAGGTGAGACAGAGCCCTGTGCAGAAGGTGGATGATGGCATCATCTACCCCAATGCCCGGTCGATAAGCAAACTGGAGAGGGTCCATAGCGGGGCTCACTAGAGGGCGAAGATGTGTGAGAACCAATCTCTCTAAGATCTTCATCAAGTGGGATGTCAGTGCTACAGGTCTGTAGTCGTTGAGGTCCATAGGGTGAGGTTTCTTTGGAACTGGTACCACACAAGAAGATTTCCATAATTCAGGGACTATTTCCTGCCTCAGGCTCATATTATACATATATGTAATTATACCACACAGCTGGTCCCCACAAGTCTTAATTAGCCTTGCACTGATGTCATCTGGCCCTGCGGCTTTCCTCGCCTTGATCTTTTTCATCTCCTTCCTCACCTGGGCCCGTGTGAAGGTCAGACTGTGGTCAGATAAAGACAGATTTCTGGATTTAATGGTCTGTTGGGAAGTAGCCACATGGGGTGAATGGGGTGAAATCATTGTGGTGAGGGGAGCTGAGGGACATGCTGGGGTGGGAGGAGCTGGTGTGTGATCAAATCTGTTGAAGATTTATGCATAATTATGGATATCCTAAAAGGTTGGCACTAGTAGAAGATGTCTACCTGGCTTTTGGAATGCCTATTCCCTGGGTTACTCTTCTTACATGATGTAGAAAGTGCATATAAGGAGATCTTTGGCTTGGGTTCTGTCTTGATGGGACAAGCCCATGCAATGTTGCAGCTATCCTGGCAAGTAGCTGATCTCTTGGTGTCTGACTACTGGTGCATACACATTTTCCCCCTATAGATAATTGATCACTAAAATTAATTAGTGGACATAGAGTATATGCTCAATGATCATGTTTTTGAAAAAGGCATGATGTTAATTTTACGTACAAAAATTTTTTTTTACCTGTTTCCACACCACATAGCTTTAGTTCAAAGGGTTTTTTTTAAAGGTGGTCCTATTTTTAAGGATGGGGCATCAATATTAGATTGACTGGGATCTAACATCTGGGACCCCAGCTGATCAACTGTTCTCAGCAGTCGCTATATGGAGGACAGAGGGGGGAAGGCAGGAACCAGTGTTCTCTGTGTAGTGGCTGTGCTGAGCTACTGCAGTTTCGCTCTCACCATTCATTTGTATGAAAGCTGGTGCAGTAACTATCCCATGGCCAATACATAGAGGAGAAAGCTAATTGTTTCCTCCTCATTTTCTCTATATAATGACACTAACAGCTGTATATCAGCTTGACAGCCTAACCATACCCACTCTTCAGTCTTGAAGTGAACAGTGTAAAATACAAAATGTTGCTAACCTTTTGTCAGCTAAACCCAAAATGTTGCAAATCCCAGTTTTGTGAGTTTTTAGTGCCGGAATTCTTGAGTGACTTCTCCATGTTACACTTTTTGGAAAGCCTTAGGCCTTATTCACACGATAGTGTAAAGCGGCCATTTTAAAGATCATGAAAATTTTTGGGTGTATTCACGGGTCTGTAAATAAAAAAATAAAAAAAAAAAGTCAATGGATCCATTTTTAACAACCATACATGGGTTGTTTTGATGGCTGTTAAAAATGAACACACACCCATTTTTCATGGTCTTTTAGCATGTGAAAAGCTGATCTTTAGGACCTATTAGACAACCCAATTATCAGGCCAATTAATGGGGAAACAATCGATCCTAGGACCACCACTGCTCTTCTTCTTTTTTTTTTTTTTTTTTTTTTTTTTTTTTTTTTTGTAGTGCAGGGGTGTTAACGGCTCCTATTCAACTTACCTCTCCCTGCTCCTGGCCAGGGGGCCTCCTGTACACCGCACATTACGTTATTGCGACATGATGTGTGGTGCACAGGGCCCAGGCTGCTGCGAGGAGAGGCCACAAGCGAGAGCGGTAAGTGATGCTGCCAGGTTCTCCCCTGTTTTAACAACCGGATTGAAAAACCAGGGAGAAGTGGCGCGGCCAACCTGGTTTTGCTGCTAGTAGAGCAAAAAGCCACTTGCTTCCTGCTCTACCACTCAGACTTGTAGGCCACGGGCCACATTGAGTCTGTGGCCTACAAGCTATGCACCAATACTTACCTGACTGCTGTCCGGTGCCTTCTGCTTCTTCCTGCTCCAGGCGCACATGACGTCACAACAGTGCGCCTGGAGCAAGAAAGAGCGGTACTGGGGAGCAGACAGTTAAGTAATCACCCAATACCCCTATGCTGTTTGGGTAGCATTGCTGGGCCATTATATTGTAGGGGGGTGCAGTTATGGGGGCTAATATCCTGGGGGACATTAAAGGGGTTGTCCAGGATAACATATTATTTATTTATTTATTTTTTTAGGCCGGGGCAGGTAAAAAAAAAAAAAAAAAAAACTCCCCAAAACTTACTCTCCTCTCACGGTTTGGTCCTGCAGCTCTGTTGTTTCCTTCCCACTGAAGGTGACTACCTGTACCAGTGAGGATTTCCGGCTAAGGCAGGGTTCACACTACCTTTGGAGTCCTTTATGAAGGGGTCTGTTTAAAAAAAAAACAAAACAAAAAAACGGACACCTATCATAACAGACATTAATGGACTCTAACTGATGTTAATGTGTGTGTGTTTTTTGTTTTTTTTTTTTTTTTTTTAACTGATCCAATTAATGGTTCAGTTAAAAAAACACACATTAGCATCAGTTAGTGTCTGTTTTTTAACACTTGTCCGTGGTTGTGTGTTTTTTTTTTTTTTTTTTTGTTGCTCCTTTCTGAGCATGCGCAGGAAAAAAACGGACCTAAAATAACGGACAGTAACTTATGGTTATCAGTTACTGTCCGTTACCCATAGACTTCAATGTTTAAAAAATAACAAGAATCCATTTTTTTTCAAACTGACAAAGTCCTGCATGTAGGATTTTTTTGTCCACGAAAAAAAAAACGGACTTCTGACGGATTTGGTGTAACGGGACACTAACAGACACAATATAAAAACCCATTGAAATTAATGGAAATTTTAACAGATTTCTGACGGTTCAGCTAGTGTCCGATGCGAAATTCTTGTAACGGACAATAGCAACGAACACTACTGACGGTCACCAACGGTAGTGTGAACGCCCCCTAAAGAAAACAGTGGAGCTGCAGGACCAGACTGTGCTGGGAAGACAATCTTTAAAGTGTGGCACATTAGGGGGTTATATTAAAGGGGTTGTCCAGGCATAATTTTGTTATGGTTTATCTTCAGGATAGGCCATAAATACACAGATGAGTTGAATCCTGGACATACCTCCCACCGACTGGGACGGTCCCGCAGAATTCGGGAAGGTTGGGAGGTATGCCAATATGGTGTAGTATACAGTGCATGTCACATATAGGAGAGAACACCATGTGGCTTATTGGCTAAAAAGCCACAGGACGTCACCATGGGTATGATTGTGACCATATCAACCATTGAAGTGATTCTTGGTTCACGAATATGGTCAGAGTCATTTTGCAAGATATCAGGTACAGTGTTTATAATATGGTGGTCTGGTTATAAAGTCACAGCAGTTTAGAAATGCTGATTGAGACAAAGGTCAGAAACAGATAATATTCAGGTTTGGTCAGGTTGTAACCTATTCCAGCTGTACATATGCAGTTAGAGTACATACAAATCATGCCAGGTTATAACAACACGGTCCATGTCACTATATAGAAGAAGATGTAAAGGTTATACATATATAATTATACACCAGAAGTTACCTAAGTTATTGCAACATGGTCCCTATTATTATCTATGATTAAACATAAACTATACCAGTTGGACATATGCAGCTATAGACAGAATATGTCCATTTTTTACCAGAATGGTCCATATCACTAGATATATATAATATAATACCGGAAGATGCATGACTTATACCAGCTGTGTGTATATAACCATTTACTGAAAGATACCCAGGTTATACCAGCATGGTCCATAGAACTATATATAAGATGTTTACATACTCTTCTGTAACTGTTTCATATCACTATATACATGAAAATATAGACTTTAGCACTCTATATTACATGTTTATTCTATATTACAGCTTTTGTTGTTGGGATACAACAGTGAAAATACTCCTTACTTGTCAATATCTGGGACAAACATGTCAACTAACCATAAAACATTTACATTATCCTCAGTAAATTGGAGACTGAACAACCAAGAGCATTTTTCCAGTTTGTGTTTAGCTTTTTGGACTCTCCTCCAAAAGGATGAAGCAAGCGGCAGGAGTATTGCATATACATACGGTCACATGTAACCTTATCTCCCCAGTCCAGATACATGGAGTTGATGGAGGCTGCCTGGACTCCAGGAGCTCATTACTCTGCTTGCTTTTATGCAGATTATTGTGATGGGGGGGGAAGGGCTGATGTGAAAGGTGAGAAGCTACTTGTGCATCTTCTGAGGCCCCAGTTCCCACCCAGATGTTGGGCAGGATAAGAGCCAGAGCTATGATCAGCAGGCAGATAAGCTTAAAATATCCTATTATGCAGTCACATCCTGATAGAATCAGTGTGTCGGGACCGGCCTGAATGCAAGATCTTATCTCCTGTGACTCTCACATTCATTGTATTAAAAGGATCACGTGTGTTGCAAAGTATTTCTTCTGAGATCTCGCAGCTGCTGTGATCTTATCTCCCCCTCACTAGATATTACTTTGCAGCCAGCAGACATATAGGGTTTTTTCCTGATGATGATTCTGAGCATAGATAACAAGAAAATGCAAAATGAACTGGACTCTCATTGTGGGAGCAGATGGTAGAATGGAATTAGATTGCGGGTTCCAATAATAATGTTATGCTGCTAATCTTTCTTGATAACTGGGGAGGGGGGAGTTGGTGTCAGCTGTGTGATATGTGTAGACTTTGCCTGGGTGATGGGTAGGTGGTGGGGGTGACCTGCTTCTCCCAGAACTTTCTGACAGTGTTCCATGGGCATCTCTACCTTGTTTGCTCTGCAGAGATCTAGGCTGCAGATAAGGAACTGATTTGAGGATGACAGAAATAACTGCCTGATAAAACTGGTTTATCTGACGGGGGAAGTAATTGCAAGCCTGAAGTTCTATCTACCTGTCTGGGTTTTTCCAGAAGCGATTATTAAATTGATAAATCGGAGTCTCTCCCTCTTTGCTTCCCATTTTTCTCTCTCATCTTCACTTCCCAAATCTTTCATCCCATTTCAACTTCTGCTACACCTTTTTAACCCCCCCTCTTTTATTTTTTTTTTCCTTCTTTCTTTCATTCTTTTCCTTCCTTCTTTCCTTCCTTCCATGTACTCCATTTGAGTCCGTTCAGTCATCTCCTCGAGAGCAAAGCTTTGGTGCTTAGCTTTGTAATAAGGAATGGTAACCATGTCTATTGTATGCCAACGAGGAACTTTTTGTGCCAGCAGGCAAGAGGTTAACGTGCCTCCCACGCGTTCGTTGTACCAGGTCTGCCAGGGAGGGGGGTAGCCACACTGTCTGCTGTTACGCTTTTCAAAGACTCAGCTGCTGAAATACAATACTGATCTGCATTGTGATAAAGGTAAGGTTCTTACGACAGGAAGCAAAGCAGGTATTCTGCAGCCAGGCCAGAGTCCCTTGGCAGGTACCATCTGTTGGACAAGGGATAATCCTATGCCATGTGAAAAGCATACCTAAAAGGTGATGGGACTTGACCAATGTCACTTATAAGATTAAAGGGGCTGTCCAGGAATAGAAAAACTTTGTTGTTTCTTCCTCAAAACAAAACAAAAACGTACCTCACCTGCCCACAGGTTGCATCTAGTAATGCAACTCAATTACAGCAATCCAGAGACAAGGACTGGTATGGTGGTGTATTGGAAGAAAGTAACCCTGGGCAAACCCTATACACAGTGCTGCACTTCAATTTTCAATGTCTTTATTTTTTTGGCATAGTAATGTACCGCGCTGGTTGTGAAGCCCTTTTAGTCATAAAGCACTACCAGCCAGCCTCATACTGTGTAATAATCTTACGTGGGCAGCACGGTGGCTCAGTGGTTAGCACTGCAGCCTTGCAGCGCTGGAGTCCTGGGTTTGAATCCTGCCAAGGACAACATCTGCAAGGAGTTTGTATGTTCTCCCCGTGTTTGCGTGGGTTTCCTCCGGGTACTCCGGTTTCCTCCCACACGCCAAAGACATACTGATAGGGAATGTAGATTGTGAGCCCTATATGGGACAGTGATTAACAATGTCTGTAAAGCGCTGCGGAATATGATGGCGCTAAATAAGTAAACAAAATAAATAGATGGATAATGGCCTCCACTGAAATGTGTGTGACAGTTTAATGACTCCAGCTATGATGTTTTTTACTTTTATTAAAATAGATTAATTATTGATCATGGTGTCCCGCCAACTTTTCCGGTTGCTCAGCAGTTGTAGTCGTCTTGTATTGGCAGTGCTACCTGTGTTGGTTAGATGGTCACTTGATATATTACCATCTTTGACATGGATCTTTCCTTTGAATGATAGATGTTAGTTTTACTTATTATGACTATGAAGGCTGTTCTTATATCTGATTAACTTGTCATGTTGTCAATTCCCTTTTGAAACTTAGAGCGTAGCAAGATTTTATGAAGTGATGAAAGCACATAATAAAAAAAAATTATATTTAACCTTTTAGGTTCCCATGATATTAATTTGAATAAGTGCCATAATAATTTAAGTGTGGCTTCTCACACAGCATTTTTTTGGTAAAATACCACCAAAACAGTCACTGGTAAGGATCTGGTCACTGATTGGTCTTAGCGGACATGTGAGGCGCAGGACTTCTGGCAACTTCCATGTCTAAATGGAAACCAGCGGCAGACAATGGAGTCCCTTTTAACCCTTTTAAGTTACAGGACCAAAACCTGAGGTTGAATTACACTGATATCCGTTTCTTCTGATTTTAGATGCAGTGTTATAGTTGTAGGCTTGTATAGAAGCAAGTCGCCATCCACTTCAATATCTACATCCTGCTTAGCTTGAATAGTGACAGGTGTCTGTACTTAACTGTAAGTGGTAATTTGGATACATACAAGATTTCCTCACCATGACTGTAGTTGACAGAAATTAGAAGAAATATGTCATCAGAATCTTAAGTGCAACCCCAAGGTTTGGGCCTGTAAAGAAAGGCCAGAAAGCTAACAGATCTCAACATAGAACTAC
The DNA here is from genome assembly GCA_947044405.1 of Leptodactylus fallax. Taxonomy (NCBI): domain Eukaryota; kingdom Metazoa; phylum Chordata; class Amphibia; order Anura; family Leptodactylidae; genus Leptodactylus; species Leptodactylus fallax. Next base: position 4,191,176 of record CAMRHE010000083.1, read on the forward strand.
ACTAAATTATTAAACTTCTATTTCAATGTAGTTTAAATTAAAAAAAAAAAAAAAATATATATATATATATATATATATATATATATATATATATATATCTATATATAAAAATTATTTTTTCTTCTTTACAGGACTCCAGATGGTGACCAAAATGGACGCCAATGCAACTTAGTTTGCAAATGGTGCTTAAACTTTTTGGCATCAAGACAATCTACTGCGTGGAGTCAGCCACTGGGGAGCATTATACTGTTTTTCTAGTGGCTCCTAGGCACTGCATTAATCAGGTGGCCATGTGTTCCTATAACAATCCCTTGCGGGCAGGGCCCTCTATCCCACTGTGCCAGTTGGTCACTGTTAGTATTATCCGTTTTATATATCTTGTGTACCGTATGTAACTCCTCAAATGTAAAGCACCATGGAATTAATGGTGCTATATAAATAAACAATAGTAATAATAATCACACATTTTATACTTCCTCATAGCCCAGGACTTTAGAGTGGGGGGCCTACAATCTGAACCACAATCTTGGTATGTTATCTTGGTAATCTTTTAGTTTCTAGGTTAGGTTTTAGGTCTGTATGATGAATTCTGTATGTCTGTACATAAATGCTGTGATTATAAAGATTATCATCATCATATAGCACCAACATATTCTGCAGTACTTTACATTATATAAGGTACATATACAAACAAAATCAGAAATTACAGAACACTCTAAACAATTGAAAATGTAGTGCGGGCCCTGCCTGCAAGACCTTACAATCTATTGAGGAAATGGGGCAACACAAAAGGTGAAAGTGCCTGTACAGTGGTCCAGCTATCTTATATTTAAAAGAAACAAACAAACAAAACAAAAGGGTGATGTCACTTCCTATGAAAGTGCAATATTATGGTCAAGGACTTTGTTTTGATCCTGTGGTGCCACCACATTTGGCTGCTGTTTGCTCAGTACAGGAGGTAGATGGGGAGGGGGGGGGGGGCTCAGTTTCCCAGTCCTTTGTTCTTATTGTTGTCAGTTAGATGGAACTGATAAGAACAGGGAACTGATCAGACTGAAGATTAGTCAGGGAGAAAGACCTTTTCTATATTAAGAATTTATTTGTTCATTTTACGTTTAACTCATTCAGAGCAGAACTTTGTGTAAATGGTTTAAAGCTAACAGTAAGAAATCCAGAAGTCAAGCAGCAGTTGAATAATGTTGTTCCTGTTGAGGAGAGATGTGCTGGTGGTATTACAGAATTGCTGGCCTCCATATAAAACTTTGATTTTATATTTGTCCCTTTTTTTCTTTTTCCAAAGTATCAAAGCAGTCTGGTAATGCGTATGTCGCCTATTATTTCAGACATGTATTTATAGTGACTTTATAGGATGCATACATTCTTCTGCCTCTTTGTGGTTAAGTTCAGCAACAGGTCATAGTTCATAAGTTATTTAATTTTACCCTCGTGTAGTCAGCATTGACCAATAATGGCAAACCTCTTACTAGTTAGTTTTAATGCCCCTATATATTATAGCTGGCATATTGAAGCATTGATGCCACACTGTATTAAAGCTAGCGCATGGCGAGCAGTGATTGCGCTATTTATTATAAACTTATGATGAGTAGTGGTGATATACACACGTGGACAAAATTGTTGGTACCCCTCGTTTGATGAAAGAAAAACTCTCACAACGGTCACAGAAATAACTTGAATCTGACAGACTGGAATTTGCCAGACTACATGTTGACAAGCCACAAAGCTTCTGGGAGAATGTCCTATGGACAGATGAGACAAAAATCGAAATTTTTGGCAAGGCACATCAGCTCTATGTTCACAGACGGAAAAATGAAGCATATCTTGAAAAGAACACTGTCCCTACTGTGAAACATGGAGGAGGCTCTGTTATGTTCTGGGGCTGCTTTGCGGCATCTGGCACAGGGTGTCTTGAATCTGTGCAGGGTACAATAAAATCTCAAGACTATCAAGGGATTCTAGAGAGAAATGTGCTGCTCAGTGTCAGAAAGCTTGGTCTGTCGCAGGTCATGGGTCTTGCAACAGGATAATGACCCAAAACACACAGCTAAAAACACCCAAGAATGGCTAAGAGGAAACATTGGACTATTCTGAAGTGGCCTTCTATGAGCCCTGACTTAAATCCTATTGAGCATCTTTGGAAGGAGCTGAAACATGCTGTCTGGAAAAGGCACCCTTCAAATCCGAGACAACTGGAGCAGTTTGTTCATGAGGAGTGGCCAAATTACCTGTTGAGGTGCAGAAGTCTCATTGACAGGTACAGGAATAGTTTGATTACAGTGATTGCCTCAAAAGGTTGTGCAACAAAATATTAAGTTAAGGAAACCATCATTTCTGTCCAGGCCTGTTTCATGAGTTTTCTTTTTAAAAAAAAAAAAAAAAATTGTTGAAGCATGGTTGAAAATTAATGTCTGAATTTCCTTTGTTCATTTTCATAGAATTTTTATATATTATTACTTTTGTCAGATTCAAGTTATCTCTGACCATTGTGGGTTTTTCTTCTTAATCGAGGGGTACCAACAATTTTGTCCACATGTGTATCACCCTGTATGTCATAACAGCCATTATATATTACGCTTGGAGCATGTGAATGCATAGTTTTAAGTCCTCTATCCCCTTCATGATCTGCAGTATTGCATAGCCAGAAAGAATAAATATGGTTACCAGGACCCTGCACCACCAAGACCGAAAAACAATGCTGTGTTTGGATACCTGATCATGGTTTTATATCTCCCTCTTTTCATTAGTCTTATTGTGTGCAGTGTGTGTTACACATCTTGGTGGTTGAAAGAGTGATGTGGACCTCATATACTTGTATGCCAGGCTCCTGCCTATGTGTACGTTGTGTGATATGAAGTATGTGGCATCGGTAATAAAAGCCGTGGGCTGGTCCTGATCTTTTTATTCTAGAAGTTTAAATGGTTTGGCTCCTGCCCATCAACCATAAGGGGCTCTCTGATAGTTTACTTGATGATCCTTCAAATACGATTTGTCTCATAACCATCAGCAATAGATGCTTCACAAGAGTTCCGCTATATGAACCTTCCTATTACTTGCTCTTTTCAGAAATTAAAATCAATTTGTGTTGGTATTGGGTTTGTTGGGGTTCATTGAGCAATTACCCATGTTTGCTTATATAATGCATCATGGGCTAATAAGGAATAATGTATGATGTGTATAGGCTGCATATGCTTTTGTATGCCAGTTATAGTTGATGTTCCATTCATGGGTTGTCTGCCATCCTGGTTCTTTCTCCTCCCTCTGATATGGTTCAGATAACGCAGCCTATATTTCCAGTTATAGCTCCAGTTTTTTCATAGACAGACAGACAGACAGAGGGAGTGCAGACTCATCACACTGCACTTTCTCATAATCCCATCTAAGGGCAGCAAGTGATAGGATAGATCAATGACCGGGAACGTCTGTCCCCTAACTCACACTGCAGAGTATCAGTGTGATACTAAGAAAGGAATATGCAAATGAGTCCTCCTTGGTGGAAAAGGGGAACTTGCTTTAGTGCCACCTTTTTGAAGGTAGCTCCCTATGTAGATCAATGTCTAGTTTCCCAGATTGTCACTAGGTTTCAGGAAAACTAGGCATTGATCTGTAGGAAGCTAGCGCAAGTTCCACTTTTTCTATCAAGTAGGACTTATTTGCATATTCCTTTCCGAGAGTTCTTAGCAGGGAATGCATGGTTTAATTGATACATAATAGGTGATAGTTCTGGCAGCTGAAGAATTTTCTATCAACCTTTGAATGGTATTGGGCTAAGATATTGAGCAAAATAAAATATGCCAAAGTTGCTCCCCCCCAGTATAGAAATATTAACATAGAACATTCCCATAAAGAAACTGATCTTCCTCTGTAGTTCTTATTCAAGTCTTTATGTTGGATAGGTTGCAATGGACCTGTATCTCATGGTATTGTAATAATATACGGACTTACTTTTATGAAGCCATAATGTAAATAGAGGCAGTGTCTAGGGCATGGCAACCCTAAAAGGAACCTGAAACTAATAGTGGGTTCTAGGTTTCTTTTACTATGACCCTGTTATGTTGCAGTTGGTTGTGTAAATCTAAGCACAAGAAGCCAGATTTTGCCAACTGAAGCCGAATGTTTCCAATCAACTAAAAAAACTAGAAGAGGAAGCCTGAAGTCAGGTCTGTTCTCAGGAGTTGGTTTGCCTGTTTTTCCTCTCTGCTCAGGCTCTTGACTAGATGTAAATTTCAGATAAGTTCTATGGGCTGATCTGCTCTCTGATAAAGATCTCTCAGACAGATAAAGGACCCTTATCTCCAGCAAGCAGCCGGGAGAAGGATTCAGCTATAATAACAATCAGTGAATAGAGGCAAAGACACAAGGGCTCTGCTGGGTCACTGCATAACCATGATTAATGCCATCCACTCACTTATCAGCGGGAAGGAGGTGATTGACTACTGATGGGGGTGGGGGGCGCTCTAGTACGTAATTTGCATATAGTATATATTTGTACATCACATCTGAACACTCTTGAATACTTGCATGTTCTGTGCCTCATATAAGCCTTTGCTCTGCAACACTTCTTGGTTGGATGCTTGGCTTGTGGTGGAGCAGGAGTGGTTGTCTTTGGGGTTGACTTATGGCCTTCCTGCTGCACACCACCAGGTACACTGGTTATGTTTGTTTTTTTTGTTGGTTTGTTTTTGAAGGAATTAGAAAATTTGCAAAAGGCTCCTATACACTCTAGAGCAGGGGTAGGCAACCTTTTTTGTTCGAAGTGCCGGTCAATAATTGTAAGTCTGATGACCCCTAAACTAAAGTCATATACCACAAACCATAACACAGAAGTGCTGCCACCAGATGCTTTAGGACACATGCGCTTAGTGCTTTTTCCTGGGACGGTCCTGTACTTTGATTAGAAGCAATGAAAGTCCATGTGCAGCCCCCAATTAGTGGTAAATATACGTCTTCAGGAGCACCGTATGGCGGCATCCTTATGGTGAAAACACACTATGTATCTGGATGCAGATATAGTCTTAGGCCACTGGAACTTTTACTTTGTTGTAAAACTGGTGCATTTTTACAAAAAAAAAAAAAAAAACAAAGCCTGAGTTTTCAGTGCAAAAACACATCACATTGCGTCATTATGCGTAATGACGTCAGATGTGACCCCCTGAGGCCCTGTCAGCTGACTTCAGACAGAAGCGCCCAAAGAGCACAGAGAGGCTGCGGAGTGTGGAATGGTGAGTACGTTGTTTTTTATGTTTTATCACCTCCCGGTGGCTCCGCTGATTATATTCTGGGGTCTGAAGAGACCCCACAGTATAATAGCAGTTTCGTTTCGGCCGTGTTTGGCCCGATCGAAACTGCTGGGTGAGGACTCGGGTCGCCGTGCCAGGGACATATGCCTCGCGTGGCACGCATGCCAGGGGTCGCCGACCCCTTCTCTAGAGGAAAGTCAGCTGCTCACTATCTTATCTGTATAGGGGTCTCCTGACAGATGTTGGAGGTAAAGAATGGGGGGCATGTTTAATTTCAGCTGTCTTTCCTTTTTCCCAGGAGCCATGCAGCAGCTTACTACCTTCTCTCCATTCAGAGCACATGGCCAAGTGTACACATGTATAGGAGGGTTGGCCTAGCTAGTGTTTAATCCACAACTTTCTGAAATGTATGGGCAGCTTTCCCTTCTGGGATATTCAGTCTTTCTTTGAAAACCCATCAGCAAAATAAAGATTGATTTTATTAGAATGTTTTCTGCTGCTATGGGGAAATAATCCTATAATTTTTGTAGGGAACGTGTGTGTGTGTGTGTTTGTTTGTTTGTTTGTGGTTTGTTTTTTTAAATGCAGTTATATACTGGTATTTAGTCCTTGGATATTTCCAGGTAAGATCCATTGAAAGTCCAGTTCTCTGAAGTCTGTCATGTGAGGGAAGGAGTGTCAAGGTATATTTTGCTTCATCAGAGATAAGCAGCATCAGTGCATCCTCTCGGCCACATTTTTCTGGGAAATGTGCACCACTGTACAGTGTGAGAGTCCTGCTGATGTTTGTGACCAGCTAATATTACTCTAGTACATGGAACAAATCTTACCTTTTAAATGTATAATGCAGGTCTAATATACAGCAACATAAATCTATCTAGCTTGACCGAAAATCATAGATAAGATGCTATCTCTTATTATAGGTTCTTCCTGTTTAAATAAAGAGTAAAAATAAAAAATTGCTGCACATTCTGCATGGTGTATTTTCTTGAAGGTGCTATGTATAACTTTCCTTTATGGCTCTCTTAGTGGTGAACCTAGCCTCTTTGTTGCTTGAGGCGCACTATAGAAAGATGCGCCCCCCCCCAAAAAAAAAAAAAAAAAAAAAAGAGTTTCCATACTACTATCCTCACATGCTGTTATCGTCGCACAATATACACAATACACAGTTATAAAACAGTTTTTAAGAATTCTTCTTCCTGTATTACTTTATTATCAGATCAACAACACGGCATTAACAATGAAAGTAACTTCTCACATCTTCTGCTTGGTGGATGGACGAGCCCACGTCGCTCCCATTCTCTATAATAGGAGCCCTGCAGATAGCTGAGTAATGGATTTCGGTTATCTTTGGCACTCCCATTGAAGTGAATGAGAGCCCCGCTGGTTCGTCCATCCACCATGTGACACACCTATATTCAGGCTGGCTGTGGTCAGGCTGAATTCCCACCCAGTGGGGGAAGAAAACCCAATTCTCAGGCTCTATGGGGGTCTCATCAGACAGACCCCCATCAATCAGGTATTTATCCTCCTATCATTTAGGTGAATACAGGGCAGTACCATTTTGTGACTTACAGGTGACGTCTCTGACTAATCCTTCACATTTCCCTTCTCTTCCCTTTGGACCGCCATGACCACGTCTTCCAGCTGTGACTTGTCTCTGTAAAGTTTACAAAACAGACATCTTTGGGTCCTGACTTTTCCAGGCACCTGACTCGCATTATCCTCACCTACACAAAGCCCCCATAATGTTGCTACCCCCAATTATATAATCTATATAACCCCCCATAATGAATAATACCCCCAAGTGCATCTTTATATTAATAATGTCCATGTGAACCCTGTATAAATAGTGCCCCTTATTAATAATGCCTCAGGTATTAACTAATTAAAAGGTTTTTCAGGTCATTAATAAACTAATCAGTGGGGCTCAAAAACCCAGGAGCCCCACTGATCAGCTGTTTGAATGGTACCTGTGTAAGCGCCGTGACTGCTTCTCTGTTTACATAGTGTCATTCATCTCATAGCAGCCGTGTCGTGTAACTACAGCCTCATCCTATACATGTCTATGTGACAAGGCTGGAATTACATTACACGGTCACTATAAACAGACAGCGTATAATATAAACAGGCGCCATAGCCCCTGTTTATACCTCCCCACTTACACATACTATAAGGTTCCACAGCGGCCCCTGCACACAGTCTTACGACCCACAGCCGCCCCTGCACACGGTATTCTGCTCCGCAGCGGCCCCTGCACACGATACTCTGCTCCCCAGCGGCCCCTGCACACGGTATTGTGCCCCATAGTGGCCCACCCATGAGCTATTATTATACTCTGGGGTCTCTTCAGACCCCAGAGTATAATGATTGGAGACCCAGGGGAGGTGACAAACATAAAAACCAGTACTACTTATCTTTCCTGGACACTGGTGCACTCCCTGCAGCTTTCGGCCCTGTTTAATTGCGCACAGACGTCACGTGATCAGGCCGGCGACGGGACCTGATGACGTCACCAGAGGGCCCAAGCTTGCTCAGTGACATAGGATCACAGCCGAGGTGAGTAGCATTGGTTTTTATGTCCCCTCACCTTCCCTGGGTCTCCGATTTAATATATTCCGGGCTCTGAAAAGACCCCAGAGTATAATAATAGTAGTATTTGAGGCCCGCGGCCTCATTTACTGATGCCCGCTCACAGTCGCTTCCTGTTCCCCTTCTGTGTCCCATAGCAAAGGAGAAAAGTTGGTGGCCACGAGCAGGCCGAGGGTAGGTAAATAAATAGGCCGTCGCCTGTCGGGGTTACTCCAACAGGTAACAGCCTATTTATATAAATAAAAAACTTATCCTTACCTACCTGCGATGCCTTGATGGAGCCGCCGCCTCTTCTTGTCCGTGTCTCAGCGTAGGAGGCGCGATGACGTCATTATATCGCCTCCTGCGCTGAGATGTGACGTCTGGTAAGCCAGCCCAGGACAGACCCCGCTCAGCGTTTTTTTTTTTTTTTTTTTTTTTTTTATATATATATATATATATATATATATATATATATATATATATATATATAAAGCGGCCTGTCCTGGGTTGGTTTACATTTATGTAGTAAAAATGCTGCCCCCCCCAGACGGTCAGTGCCGCCTGAGGTGGCCGCCTCACTTGGCCTCATTAGCGGTGCGCCCCTGGGCTCTCTATGTGAAAATAAACCTATATGAAGAGATTTAAAGGGGTGTCCAGACACACATTAATTTATTTATTTTTATATTGCTGTTTGTGGGTCAATAAACATAACAAATGTCTCCAGTGTTAGTGGGTCCGTGCGTGTAGGGTCACCACTGAGGCCTGTGATTGGCTGCAGCAGTCCCCTCGCACAAACAGGACATCACTGGCAACTTCAGCCAGGGTACCTGTATACAGAGAACAGAGCTCCTGCCCCTAAAAAATGGAGGCCTGGGGAGATGTGAGTACTGTTTGCTATGTTTTTATAGGCCCAATAGCAGCAGTTTTGAATGGTAAAACAATTTCTCAGAACACACCTTTTAATAGTATATAGTTTCCCTTTTTGCAGTCTTTCATCAGATTGAATTCCAGTGTCTGTTTAGGCTAAGGCCCCACGTAGTGGGCTGCGGCAAAAAAACGCTACAAGAAAAACCACGGCGGCAACGCGTTGCAGTTTTTTTCTCGCAGCACTTTTCACAAAGTCCACGCACATGGTCAAGTGTACACATGTATAGGAGGGTTGGCCTAGCTAGTGTTTAATCCACAAATCTCTGAAATGTATGGGCAGCTTTCCCTTCTGCGGACTTTCTGCTTCAATTATACCTATAGGAAAACCACGGGCGTTTCCATAAGTATAATTGACATGCTGCGATTGCCAAAACTGCACCGGTGTCGGAAATCGCAGTGTCTCCGCCAAGCATATTTTTCAGTGACTGTAAAACGCCACAGCAAACCATGCCGTTTACACCTTGTGGGGCCCCCGGCCTTAATGTGTTTAGTGGTGTGTGGGGTTTTTTTTTTTTTTTTTTTTTTTTTTTTTTTAAAGCTCAGTTCTAGTTCTTGCTACATGAAAACAATCAACAAGCTGCTGTTGACTGATCTCTATTTGGTATTGGTGATGACGGTGTTGGGCTGTGAGTCTGTTTGGTTTATTAACACTTTAATAACCCAGGTATTGCAGCTGATTAACCTAGAAATATGCAGTGACTCAGCAATGGTTTGTCACAGGTTAGAAGGGGGAAAGAAAACCTGACCGTAGTTATCCATAGTTTTTTTCCATTTCTTCATTTTGATGTTGCATTTTGTGCACACAGCTGAATCTATAAAACATCCATACTATTTCTTTGTATGTTCCTAATTATATATGTAGGCTTGTGACACAGAATCTGTGAGAAAAGGAATATGGATGTCATTCTCCCTAAATAAGTCCCTATAATGAGGCACTGTGTGTCAGCACACAATGCTTATGGAATCATAGGGACTTCCTGTGCTACCATTCATGGCTTGTTGTATATGGTATTGCCATGTGTATGAAGTGTTAGACTGGGGGCACAAGTGGCTAGTGAGGTTAGCCTTCGCAGAGTCGCTGATGGTTAAACCAATGTGAATAACAGTAGAAATTAAGTAGATTGGATTTAAACAATTCCCATCTATACTCTGCAGAAAAACCCACAGTGCAAAGTGTTTTGTGCCACTAAAGGTGACATCTGTTTTAGCCGCTGGAGTTAAACTGGCTGGTTTTCGCTATGAAGGGGATATCCCACAGCACAGACTGCCATGTGTGCGGCGGTAGTCATAATCAGATTTCTGTTAAAAATGAAATAGATGCGTTTAGGTGGAGAACCTCTTTATTTTTCCTACTTCTGACTACGTTTGCTACTGGTACTACTTTAATATGCACTAGGGATTGGAAGGAAATCTTGCTCAGTGTTCTCAAATTATCACCAATCTGAAAACCTGCTTCCTGCCAGAAACATTTGGGATAAGAATTTGGAGCAGTTAAATGGCATTAGCAGACATTGCTATTTCTCTTCCCAGGTACATGTGAATGTCTGGTAATGTGATTTAGTGCTGCAAAGAGTGAAATGAGACCTGTGTATGGTTGACCTCAAACTGAGCATCAGGTGAAAGCCGCATATTACGTTTTTCTTCTGTCAGAGGAGGTTTATGATTTTTTTATTTTTTTTTTCTCTTTTCTACTAGAGCAGCTGTTCTGAAAAACTATCCATTGAAAATCCATTTTAGTTGCAAATTTCTAACTTTGTATCATGTCATGTGGAAAATTCTATGCTAACTTGTATAAAAAAATAGTCACAATAAGAACTGGAAAGGTTGGAACATGGTTGAAATGTAGTGGGCACGAAATGTGTAAGCACCAAAGATTTTCTAAATTCTCATTCACACTTTGCACCTGGAAGCCTTGACTTATCCGACCAATTATGTTTCTTGCAAATCAATTACCACAAATTCCCATAAATGTATGGAAAACAATGCTACACAACCTACACTCTTTTAGGACAAAATAACTTCAAAAATTCCAAATAATTATTGATAATCTAATAGCAAAAAATAGACAAAAACATTAGTAAAGAATATATTCTATTACTTCTTAAAAGTCAAAGCTATATCGTATATGAGTATAGATTTCATAGGAAGTCTTCCTGGGCATTCTGTTTTATACAGGTAGTGTCTGATTTCTCTTGTGGTAGGCTGTGACTTCAAACAATGGTTATGTATCCTACAATGTGCCAATGGTGCTTTAATGTCTTCTTTGTGGTGCTTTCAGGTAGCTGGTTGCCCAAGAAGTTGTTTGTACCATGTAAGTGCAGCACATACTAAACAGTATATTGACACTGTTGATTCTACACTGTGGAATATGTGGGTGCTATATAATGTTGTGTGTATGTTGGTGTCAGAGAGAGAGAGAGAGAGAGAGAGATATGTTTGTGTGTGTGTGTTATATATATATATATATATATATATATATATATATATATGTGTGTGTGTATATATATATCTATATATATATATATATCTCTGTGGAATTACATTAAATCCAACACTGTCATAGACATGAGCATAATGCTGCAATGATATTTAGTATTGTAGTATTATATTTAGTATTGGTATGTCTTTTTGTTTTTATATGGATCGATTAAGAATTGGCGCCAAATAAATGTTTTGGAATATACTGGTGCTTTGTATGACCCTTTGCCATTAAACACTTGGATTTTTTTGCCCCAGCTGCCTCCCACTGGTAGCGCGTAGGGTTAACATGCTGTATCAACGCAAATGGCAATAAGTAATCTCCTTGATTTTCTAAATACACTGGATGCTTATTCACTCTCCCAGTCGTCTCGCAGCCTTGTGTCCCTCTGGCTCGAATCAGTCTCCCTGATAAAGCAGAAAGTTGAACCGGCCCCATTACTGAGCTGTGATGGTTGCATTGATAAGGCCTTGATAATGGTGGAGATAGGCAGGCCTCGCAGCCAATCTCTCTGCTGTTCCTCCTATTAACATTCCCCACCAGTGCTCGGCCTGGGAGCTGCCTATCTGCTCCGTTTCCACTCCTCCACCAGATAAGGCTGGAAACACTGACTTCATAGCTCACTGATTAAAGTGTCTGGCTTTCTTGATAATACACAGATAAATTATGTTTTTCAAAGAGAGGTAAGGAAAGGGAGTGAAATAAAATAAAAAGGACATTTTTTTTTTTCCATTTTGCCTGATCCACATGTATTATAACAATCCACCCCTCCTCTCCTCCAACATAACCCCCTGCACTGAAAATGCTGATTTTTGACGCAAGCAAAAGGATATTGTAGTAGACCAAGTGCACCATTTGTAGATTTCTGATGGAAAAGGAAATATGTCATCCGTGTAATTTGCTATTGCAGCTTATATGTAGGTATATGGCACCACAAGGATCTTTTGCAGTGCAGAAGGTATATTTTCTTATACTGACCAGTTCACACTCTAGTCATCTTGTTTTGTCATGGGTATCAAGAAAGCTGGGTGACCACTGTTAGCTATGATAATAGAATTGTTAACTCAGCTTTCCCGAAGAAGAATTTTATCTTTTTGTAAATGGCTTGGCATCCTCATGGTCACAAGTAAGAGTTGGGCACATACTCCTGAACAACAAATTTTGTGTAATGAAGTGAAGTTGCTTTTTAGGAGTCTAGGAAAGCTGGGTGTCAATCCTTTTATTAGTAACAATATCCTAATGAATATAAATACTTGGTACAGATGATGGTGCTGTGTACAGTGTTGATCTGGATACTTTGATGCTCCTATTAGGATTCTTTCCTGCCAGGAAACTGTAATCTCTTTGCCATGTACCAATCTCTGACTGCGCCTCGGCCCTTGTCATGATGGATGGCCAATGCCTCTCGGTGTTTCTTGCTTTCCCTCCATCTTCATTTACCTTGTGAGCTGTGTCTGCTGTGCCAGCCCTGTATATTTTAACTCCTTTATTTTCCATGATGTCACACCTAAGCCTAATGCTGGAATAAACTGACAAAGCGAAACTGTGTGCTAGTGCCCCATGAAGCTAGCCATAGATGGACGAGCACATTTACCATCACAAATTATAATTGTTATATACTTCTCACAAATGGGAATGCTTTTCTTGAAATTGTTAGAGGTAAATGGAAGACAAATCAAAGTTTGTGTTTTCCATCATTCACAATAAATAGAGATCATTCATAAAATGGGAAATTTATTGGTGCTTTCCAGCAGCTTTGGGAAAGAATCTAGACATCTGTGGCTACCTATATGTATCAGGTGTTAGGTTATAGTCACTCATGCCATCCATTTTTAATCCCATAGGTGTTTTACCCAGCAATAGGGGGTGCAGAGGTTGCGGGAGAATGTTTGTTTTTCTCAATGTTGTCAGTGTCCTTTGGCTCAGTGTAATCTTATCATAAAATATTAGCGCGAGCATTAATGTCCTTTTATGCTGATAAACAGATTGCTTTTTGCTTGCATTTCCTTTTCAATGGACAATGGACTTTTCTTCTAAGAAAAAAGGTAGCTGAAAAGCAACTGTTAGATTTAGGTATTATAAGAATACACTACATTTATGCGTGTCTTTCTGTGCATGTATAATTTTTTTTTTTTTTACACTCCTGTATTACAGAATTGCCATTTTAAAGCCTTATGAACCTGAGCAGCCAAATCCAAGAGTTATGTCGGCCATATTAATCAAATTTCTAGGTTTTTATGCCTGTGCAATGGCTAGGTGACAACTAGTATGTGTACATTTATGTTCCTAGTGTTGCAGCGTTTTTTTTTGGGTTTTTTTTTCTTCTGTGGCTTGCACAAATTTGTGTCAAAAACAAGTTATTTGCTGCAATTGTGCAAAAATTGTGATTTGCTTGGGGCATATGGAACCTTTTTATAATTCTACTGTCAAACTCCTAAACGGCATGAGTAGCTTTGTTTTCTAGCTTTACTGAAGTTTTCCTAGGGCCTGGCAAAGCAGAGTTATAACCCTTTGCTGTAACAGCGGCCAGATCCGTTTTTCTTTCCCAGAATAACAAAACAGGACATTATTACAGAATGATACGGATTTTATTCCGTTTTTGATCAGGTATAAATGTTTACTTCTATGCGGATATGCTTGAAAGTGCTGCTTACTGTCAGATCACTTCTGGACTTTGGGCTTGCTACTTTAAGTTGATCATAAGATGTTAATTTTTCAGGGTCATATAGACCAATGAGTGGTGTCGTGGGATAACTCAGAATCTCAGAACAGAAGATAGCTCTGTGGCCATAGTGCTGACAATTCACACTGAGTCACCACTACAGCTTGCAACCTACTCATTTACCAGAAATAATGCATTGATCAATCATAGTATCCCTGATATGTGAAAGGTGCGTATTATGAGGCCTATCTGATAATCCAGACAAAACTAGGATCTGATAAACCCCACTGTTTTTATGTAGGCTAGTAGAGATTTGGGTGTAATTGCTATTGTTTGGCAATAATTTGATGTCTTTAGCTAGCTCGCCCTGGTTGCACCTATGTAACTTTGTGTGAGATTTTTTTTTTTTTTTGTGTGTACCTCAATAGCCGTGTAAATTCAGTAGTAGTTTGGTCATTTTCCTTTTTGTGGGAAAAACTATACGATTAAAGGATTCATTAGCTCTGGTGCATTTCACGACCAGTGCATCTTAGGCTCTTGTTCACATCATGATGGAGTATACTTACATTTTATTTTTTTTTTTTTCAGTGGCCCGCTGCATAGGGAAGCACAGTCTACTGCACTTTCCTATACTGTTACATAGTTATGCCAACACGTAGCCAGGAAAGCTGTTGCATTTTGCCGATAACTCCTAAGAACTGACCCTTTCTATATCTTCAACCTGTCACTTATTGCATTATCTAGATATTCAGGTCTTTTCATGAGCTCATTATGCCCGCTCATAGGGTTGGCTGAAGAACTGGACTATGCGTGGTCAGAAGTCATCTGGCCCAGTCCTGACAGATTCTTGGCTAAATTTAAAATCTAGTCTAGATGTTGAGTCTGAAGTTTTCTTCACTATCTTTTCTTTATGTACATCACATCTGATGGAATCTATTGTGAACTGATGAACAGTAGTATTTACTGGATATGTGACAACAATGGTTTGGGACTATAAGCCCTGCATAGTGTGGCTAAACTTGCTGGGACTTGCAGTCTCCAAGCTCTTGGAGATGTACGTCTCTGCTGAGCCTGGCTATAGATGACTGATATTATATCATGTAAGACAGGCTAAATGTAGATGCAGATTGGCTGAGCTCTCAGGACTCTCGCTGCTCGATAAATCCTGTTCCACGCAATTCCGCCGTGTGACGTGATAATATCTCTCAGGAGCTAATGTTACCCTCTCCATGAATATAATTCATTGTGCTGTATCTGTGCCTTGCCTAACCTCAGCTCCGGGGCCAAACTGTCTCCATGTAAATAATACATGTAAATCTGTAAGTGTGGATGTTTATGTGAGAGACTGGGAAACCTTTTAGTGAGGAAGCCATATTTACTGTGACCTGAGCCAAGTGCATGCAGTTCAGTACCTGACCTTGTTGCTTTCCAAAATAACCATCTGTAATGGAGATACTGTGACACAGATTTAATAGCTTGTTTTTAACGTTATACATACTAATCTGGGATAGAAAAATGTACTGTTGTCAAAATGGTATGTTGTTCAAAGTGCTTTGGCCTACTCCACTGTACCCCCCCAAAAATGCCCAAACCACTGATGGGAGGTGGAGTCAGAGTAGGAAAAAAGTTACTGACTCTGGCTTCAAAATAAAATGATTAATTCATTTCTATTATATTACTCAATTATTATTGTATAAGTAATTAGATATAGTTTGTTGCATAGTTATCTTCATAGGAATTCAATTCTGCTTTTGTCTAAGCTTGGCTGCCAGCCATTTATGAAGAAGTCTGAACAGGAGTTGGAGTCGAAGTTGGGCTGTGGAAAAATAGAGAAGTCTGAGTCAGTGGTTTGTCTTACCGACTTCACAGCCCTGAAAGTTTCCCTCAGAACTGCCTTTTGAAGCAAATGTTATCCCTTTTAATGAACCTGTATAATTAGGGGGTGTTCACATGTAGGAATTTGAGGCAGAATCCACCTGAAATCTGCCTCCCATTAATTTCAGTGGAAGGCAGTAGCTAATTTATTTATTTTTTATTTATTTTTTCAAGCTAGCAGAAAAAATAGGTGTCTTGCTCATTCTTCAGGTGGATTCCACCTGAGAACTTCCATTGAAATAAATGGGAGGTGGAAAGTACACCTTTTTTGTCTATGTGGAATTTGTCAAAATCCGTCTTGCAGAATTCGGAATTGGGCCCTGCCCAATAAAAGCAAAATACAGTGACATCAATTGACATCTCCATCAATTGAAATCTTCAAGCGGAAACTGGATAGGTATATAGCTGGGATGTTTTAGGAATTCCTGCTTTTGCAGGGGGTTGGACTCGATGGCCCTTGAGGTCCCTTCCAACTCAAACAAACAAACAAACAAACAAACATGCTTCTCCAAATTTTGCTTCAAAATCCTCGTCGGTTTTTGACAAGCATAAAAAAAAAAAAAAAAATCTGTTTCAAATTCCTGAAGCAGAAATTCAGCATCAAATTCCTACCTGTGAACTCCACCTTTATTTGCTTCTTCTGAGGAGACCAGCTTAAATCAGTTGTAGTGTACTTATTACATAAAATACTAGACCTTCTTACATGGCCTGACCACTTTATATAACCATAATAACAATGCTACTTTTTATATCTGGAACACTACACCCCCCAACATAACCTTTACCTCGGTAAATCGGCCAGTTCTTTGCCGTTTCAGAAGTGACTGTGGACAACGTAAATCTATTGTACACTTTGTACATAGAACAGATGCAGCTGCTGATGCCATAAACGGAACAGTGACATTATTCTATGGACAGTGACGGTGAGTTTGATTTTCCCCACACACAGCTGCTGTCATCCATGAGCTCTGGCTTATAAAGGGAACATGTCATCTGTATCTCACATACAGGTGGAGATAAATAAAAATAAATACATTTTTTATTTTTAAAGCGCCAACATAATATGCAGCGCTTTACAAATCCATAGGTGACACTACATGTGGATGTATTATATACTAAAATATAACGCATACTGTTTAACTAATTTGTGAATACACTGTATTGATTACTTCTGTTTACAATACGACTATAACCCCTATCTTCCATCAGCTGAGCATGCTGGGAGATACAGCTGCTCCCATGGCAGCCGGTGATGTGGCACTTTATTAACCCCGTCCATGCTAAAGTCTTTCAGCCTGCTAGTCACAAGACACAATCCACAAACAGGGGAAGTGTGGAAACTTATTATCTCGCGCCATTACAATTAATCTTACACTTATCACAGGGCGATCATTCCATGTTATTTGCACCTCGGTATCAGAAGCAGAGTAAAGTTCAGCTGTAAGGCTTTGGTCCAGTCGTGATGGGGCTCCTCAAGAGGAGGGGGGAAGAGGGGAGGGAATCGAAGGGGAAGGGAAGGGAAGATAAAAAGCCAAGATAAGCATGGGGGCTGTTTGGTGTAGGAGTTCTATCAATGTTATCTATCTGCCTGTTCTCACTCTTCCAGTACTGCTGTTGTTTTTACCTTATCTCGCTCCACCAAAATGCCAGGAACAGAGAATAGCCACTCTGATAATTCATGGAGCCCATGATAAAATGTTAACAATAAATTAAGAAATATGCAGCTGCTTTCTCTCTCTCTGTTGCTCTTTGTTCTCTAACAAATTCAGCTTATGTGCGTTAATAATTGCCGTATAAAAATCCATAATACATTCTGCCTTCCAATTGTACATATTTAGCTTGTGCTGCAATGAATCTAAGTGCAGAAAAAACATATGTCTTGTACAGGAAATTATATATTATAATTTTATAGGTTCTTGCAGAAAAAATATTGATTTTAAAGCAGAGACTGAATCTTATGCAGTCCTAGATGCTAGGATTTATGACTTAGATCTTGTATTGCGCCATTTAGATTCCATAGCTTTTTGTTTTTTGAAGTCCCACTTCAGTGGCAGTGCAGGGCAAAAGACTAACAGTTGTCTTGGTCCCCACAATCCATGTAAAGAGGACATCCCCAAACGCGCAAACTACATTGCACAGCGGTCACTTGATTCTCCACTCAAATATATGTAACCATCAGCGAAAAAGAAAAGTCAGCCAGCATGTAGCAATAAAGATTGAACTTATTTTATTAAGCCAAGTGACATCGCGTATCAACTCACATGGGGCTTTTGTCAAAGACCCCTATGTGAGCCAATATGTGGTGTCGTTTGCCCTAATAAAATAAGCTTCATCTTTATTCCTACATGCTGACTGACTTTCCTTTTGTCTGGGTTTCCATCTACTTGCCATGTTACAAGTGACACCAAAATTGTGTCTCAATATGTAAATCTATATTGGTAGCTCTTTAAATGTCATGTAATATATGCTCTGTGAGACTTTTTTCTGTGTATTTTGCTTTATGCACATCTGGTTGCATATGTCTGCATGTTCTGTCAGCCATAACTTTAAAACCGCCTGCCTAATACTGTGCTACCAGAACAGCTTTGACCCATTGAGGCAGTGTCTCCACAAGATCTCTGAAGTTGTCCTTTGATATTTAGCAGCAGATTCTTTATGTCCTGTAAGTTATGAGGTGGAGCCCCAGTGGATATGGAGATATATATATATATATATATATATATATATATATATATATATATACATTACAGCATATACTACATATTTTCAGTTGGATTGAAATCTGGGTAATTTGTAAATTGAGTCAACACCTTGAACTTTTGATATTTTTGTAAAACATTCATGAATAATTTGTGTAGTATGTCCGATACCATTATCTTGCTAGGTCACTATATTATGGAAATTTATTCACATAAAGGAGTGTGCATTGTTTGCAACAAAGTTTTAGATGGATGGATTCTGGAATTCACATGTATGTTACATTGACATGTGCCAAGGTTCAGGCATCACACTGCATCCACAGACGTTTCTACTTTCCTTAGTACATTCTGGTGCCATCTCTTTCCAAGGTAGAGATGCACATCCAGCCTGCCATTCACATTATGCCAAAGGACACATGATTCATCAGATCAGGCCAGCTTCTTCTATTGTTCCATAGTCCAATTCTGATTCCTATATGTCCTTCTGTTGCTGGGCAGGGGTCACCATTGGGTACTCTGATTTGCAAGGTACGATGCACCTAGATATCTGTCCTGACCAGTATTAACATGAACAATTTAGTGCTACAGTACCTCTTCTGTACAGTACCTGTTTTGGTAGGTATTAACTATCCACTGCATAGAGGGAACACATCACAAGACCTGCTGTTATAAAGATGCTCTGGTGCAGCTGTTGAGACATCACAATTTTGTTCTTGTCAAAATTGCTCTAATCTTTACGCTTGCCTATTTTCCTGCTTCCAACACATCATCATCAACAAACTGCATACTATATCTCCTTCTTTACTGTTATGAGAACTTTATGCTCACACCTTGAAGCAGCTATATGAATAGGCAAGCCATACATTGTGAAACTCTGTCCATGTCATAATGGTTATCTGTGCTAGGAGTCCCTGCGTCCCAGCGACATACTGTCCCATATTATAATCGGTGAACGGGTGAAACATGGTCGTGTGAATTTAGGGTAAGAGCTTACATGAGGTTACATGTCATTTTAAAACATATGAAGTCTATTTTGCTGGACATAGATAGCCATGTGACTGGACCCATCGAAATTTATAGGTGTTAAAACAGCCATGTAATAGCGGTTTAAAAAACGTCTGTTATTAACTATCGTGTGAATAAGCCGTTCAAGTGACAGTCACATCCCTTTTTCACAGATGTTTGTCAAAAAAAGCAGGGGTTGTGCATAAGGTCTAACCATTTTCATCTATGTAGGGTTGCTTATAGGTATAGTTCTGGTTAATGGGTATGAGGGCTCATGCCCAAGTTTCACTGTTTAAACCCTTTGTGACACCTGTTTCTCAAGCAGTAGCTAATAGTTATTGCAGATTTATCTCGGCTGTTTTATCAAGCAATTTTTAATTCCTGTTTTGTACTTTATCTTCGCCACCTCTGCCCCATAAATCTATCACTACTGAGAGGACCAACACAAATTTCTTCCTTTTTTTTTTTTTTTATTTTATCTTCCTTGTGTGTCCTATGTAGTAAGTGTGATGTTTTTCTCTTTGCTCTGCCTCATTCTCTTCCTTCTGCACCCCCCCTTCCTTTCCCCCAGCCTTGCTCTGGAGAACGTGGGCTCACTATTAGTATTAGTAATTGTGTGCCGTGAAGTGTAACAATCTGCTGTAATCTATCAGACTTTTATCTGCTTTATCAGAGAGTTGAGAATGGCCGGGCCTGGAGATGGCGCCATGCTGCGGAGCTGATAAAGTTTCAGAGTTCAGGCAGTGATGAATGTTGAGTGAGTACACGCCAGTTACATGGGATAGAGACTTGGCAAGGAGAGCATTTTCGTCTGAAACCAATCTCCTAGATATCATTGGAGCTGTTTTTTCTCAGGCTCCCTCTCTCTGCATCCTACCTCTGTCTCTCTATCTTCCCCCCTCTTTGTCTCCCTCCTTTCTTAGCAGTTTTTTTCTTTATCTTTCCCCCCCACATTATCTTCCTGCTCCGTCAGCGTGTCTCTTTTCTTATTGTTTTGCGCTGTCTCTTATGACTTGCAGAGAATGTGCCTCTTTTCTGTACTGTCCATTCATTTAAAAAGGTTTGGCATTTGGGTAAATGAAGTGGGGGGAAGGGGATCTATTTTTGTAAAATTATATAAAATATTGTCTTCGTGTCCATCGAATTTATAGGGATTTTATTGAGTAACCATACTCTGTGGCACTTTGACTTTCTCTTTTTTTTTTTTTTTAAGTTGGAAGACTTCATCTAGATCACTGGTCTATAACCTGTGGAGACTCCCACCGTACCCTGAGAATTGCAGACTACAAGCACAGCTGAAAATCGACGTTCCATTTATCATGAATAAAGGGGAGGGTCACATGATCACTAGGAACAAATTGTGTGGGGCCTGAATATTGATATGTGTGACAATGTATGGTTTTAGGCTAGTTTCGCGCTAGCTATACATTTTGCACACTAGAAAACAGATTGCTGGCGTCCATACTAGTGTATTTCTGATTTCTGTGTGTTATCTGGGTGTCACCTGTTTTATTGAAGGGGGGAGGGCGTTGCTGTCAGATGCAGTCTTTATTTTTTAGCAACCCCCTAGCAATAGCACACAGATGAAAAACAACGGACGAGTGAATTGCCCCAGTGATTTTAATGGGTCCATGTGCTGTCTGATTTTGTTCACGGATATCACATGGACAAAAAATGATATTCTGATAATTCAGCACTTTTAAAGGCGTTCTCTCATGAAGGCCACCCCTTTTTTGGAGATCAAATGTTTTAGTGCGCTCATTTTCTCATAGATGCATTGGGAATTCTAGAGAGAAGCTCTCCATTATGGCACATTGAGGGGGATACCAAGCAGAGGACTTTCTACTCTCATGTCCTTATTAAAGTGGGTGGTGGCTCTTGTAGTTCATGAAGTCTATGACATACCATGTACATATACCATCATGCTTCTATGTGTGGTTTGCTACTGCCACAGCGTCTCGAGATGTCAGGGGGGACTTTTAGCCTTTCATTTATAAATTGCTGCAGAATATGTTGGCGTTCTATAAATAAAATGTATTATTTATTATTATCCTTTTAATCTGCCATAGCATTATTTTTATCACATGCCTGAATGTCAAGATTTCCAAAATGAGGCAAACTTTCAGATAATGTAAAGACAAATTATTACCCATTATGCAATTTTCTGAAAAATTTAACTTTTTTTTTTCTTTTGATCGTAATTCTTAATCTGTTATCTACATTTTAAAAGAAAAGAGAGCTTTCTTCCTCTTTGCACACGTCTATCACTGTCCACACCACACATGTGAATGACACCACCTGCCTTGGCTATGACTTGGCACATAATCACATGTCCTTCTGAAGCAGAAAAGGTGCTTCGTTACATCCCAACCCCATCTATGCCCCCCTTTAAAAAAATTTTTTTTTTCCATCTGCCGTTTACTATTTTAATCTTTAAAATTATTAATGACAAGAGGGCAATGAAGTCGCCATAGCAACTGATAGAAAAGGTCAGCAGAAGTTTATCTTATCTGGATAGAAAAGGGTTACTAATTAGAGGCAGTGCTCCGCATTAGGACAAGGCCGAGGACACTATCAACCTTCTACACCAGATGTACAATGCAATCCATCTCAAGGGGCTGCCTGGAATCCTCCACAGTGGGGTGGGCTCTGCTAGGATACTGCAGTGTTACATGAGCTGAGGTATCATGGAGATTCCCAGGCGATTTATTACTGTTCTGCAGTATTATCTATTCACCATCAGATCCCCACAGTATGATAATAAAATAAGCATCACAATATTGAACATTTCTGGCTACCATGAGGAGGTTGACATTTTGAACCTTGTATGCCCATCATTGAGGTGTGTGAATTGTAGATAGATGGGAGCTAAATCATATTAGAGACCATGAACTGTAATAAATTTAAATGAAAAAAGAAACCCCAATAGTCGGCATATTACCCTAAAATAAACCTCTGTATATTCATGGAGTTGTGGTGTTCTGTCTAGCCATATTTGTAAATGCTCTTACAGCAGTATCACCCACCGTTTATAGAGTCCATGATACTTCTTATACATCCTTTTATTGCCATATGGGTACAGTTCAGCAATCGGGTAAATCCGGGTCACAACTATAATAGTTGTTATAATGGTTGGCTTTCTGGTTACAGGTCATGCCCCCCCACCCCCATGCCAGATATCCTGATGTAGTGATACATTTTATTTATATAGCGCCAACATATTCCGCAGCACTGTACAATTTGTAGATGTATTAGTTTATATATGTATTAGGCCAACCAGTGGAGCAATGTTTGCTATTTATCAGTGTTATTTGCCAAGATATTATGGGTCTTTGGCCCCTGTGAAACCACAGCCTCATACCCTCCCCTCCCCTTCAGTGTTGAGTAACTGAAGGTCTTTTTACTTTATAGAAGAAAAGGAGGTTTGTTGAACATTTATTTATTTATATACATCTGTTAATTATAGTCAGGTGTGTAGAGAATTCCGGAGAACGCCTGGAGGAACCAAGATCATCTCCAACAACAGTTGTGCCTTTATATCTTTCTCCTTTATAACTTAATAACTTTTGAGAACAATACATGTTTTATGCAGTGTATTCTGATCCATTCCCTTCCTCCTATTCCCACTAGATGATGTAATTCACAGAACCTTCAAGGCACAGATTCCTATTTGTCTTTGTTAATCTGTCAGACCAAATTCACCTGCTATATCTGGGTTCCATTTGTGCTCAGTTCATTAGAGAATAACCTATAGGTTACGTTATTGGGTAATATAGTGGCATGCTTAGGCCTGTGGACACCAAGTATGACAGCATTATAAGAGGAACGACTGACATCCATTACATATGGATGGAAATGTGGTGGTTCTCAGAGACCTCTGAAATAAAGTAGTTATCGTTGGGGACAGGAATGTTTCTACTTGTCATGTCACTAATTCTTCTGAATAACACTGCAGTCAGCATGAAATTAAAAAGGGAGGTAACAAAGTTTTGTTGTAGCATCCCTTCAATAAGTTGCAATTTAAAGGGAGTCTATTGCCTTCCTATAACCATAGTAGCCACTTTCTACAGATGACTGATTGTAAATCTAGGAGTCATTATGCACTTTATGAATGAAAGCACATAAAGGGAGTCCACCACCTTCCCACTCTCCTCATGTGCTAATAGTTTTATGCACTGAGGACAGGACTCAAAAACAATGGGAGCACTGCTTTCTTCCCAGGTAGGACGGGTGATGTCATAGCAGTGGGAAAATCTACTCTCACTTCATGAAGTGGTGCAAGTACAAGATTGTCGGGGTCTGAGTGGCAATAGTAGTGCTCCAGCAAGCTGATGGCCTGCCCCTAGTGCACAACTGCCTCATTTGCATATTACTCAAAGTTGTATTTT
Organism: Leptodactylus fallax; assembly: GCA_947044405.1. Classification (NCBI taxonomy): domain Eukaryota; kingdom Metazoa; phylum Chordata; class Amphibia; order Anura; family Leptodactylidae; genus Leptodactylus; species Leptodactylus fallax. The sequence goes on from CAMRHE010000083.1 coordinate 4,215,040, forward strand.
TTATTTTTTTTTTCTCCAAATCTACAAAATTGCCATACATAACAAAGGTATCTTTATCATGTGCTGTATAACACAGCTGAATAAGATTCCCTCTTACGTGTTTTCTTTCATGAAATTCATAATGGATTCTAGATTTTACCATCCGTCATCTGTAGCAAGTGACGACTGTTTCTCCAGGATTTTGAAATCTGGGTAGTGTTGCCTATTGGAGGTGGAGGCCTATGACTAGGCAGCTCTCCAAACTTGTGCCGAAAGCAGTGTTTTCTTATGTAATTTGTTAAAGTGAATGGTTAACAAATTACTGTGGAAATCCCTTGTTTAATATTATTTAGACATCTATTATATTGTAGAACACTAATGCAAAAGCACTACATGTGACCAAAGTAGTATGAGTTACATTATACTGTATATATTGAGACTTGTGCGTATTGAGAGCATATAAAATAAATTGTGCAGTGACAACTTGATGAATATTTTCCATACTATCGGCTATAATTTAGATATGTATTATAAAAAAAAAAAAGTTAGGGTCTTCCATTTTAGTGGCATGTCCCCTGTTCCCTACGAGGCCAGGACTGGCCAGTATGGAAGTGCAGAGGCTCACGTGAGCACTGTGGCTGTTCACTGGCCTCATTGGTATAATGTGGGGTGCCAGAGACGTATCATCAGTGACCTCACTGGTACCACACCTGTGACCACTGAGACCAGTGACTTAATGCCATGGTCACGTGTCCTGGCCAGTGCTGCCACCAGAGATAACAGGGGACATGTCACCCACTTTTTTTTTTTATATATATAGTTTACACCACTCTGACCACTCCATGGTCTTCCATTTATCCCAGGAAACCCTGAACATTGAACGTTTTCTTCAATGTGGAAAATTGATCCTTTCTTGAAGACTAGCTCAGTAAATGCCACAATCACATCTTTGCTGTCCAAAAGGAGTTATGCCCTTTGTATAATACAATGTATTCTTGTTAGAAGGCTCCTTCTATGGTCAACTGAACATAAGGTTTCCCACTGCTGAGACCTCTTGTAAGCAAATGTAAAATGAAAGTGGTGTGTCTTTTTTTTTTTTTTTTTTTTTTTTTTAATTTTATTTTCAGCCCCAAATGGATTTTCATACTGATGACTAATGTTGCGGATGTGTGTGATCTGTAGGGATCTAACACTTGGACCCCACTCAGATCAGAATTTCTGGAAGCCTCCAGGCCCACGAAGTTACTACAAATGTCTAATTTCTCTAAAGTGCCACTGCAAGTCAAATGTGGCAGTACATAATTTACAGATGTGCCTAGTACTCCAGAGCAAGAGATGTGCTTTGTAGCCACTATCCTCATGTGCTAATAGATGAAAGTCCTGAACATAAAACTTCCTTTTATTAATGCAGAATGTCCTGAATGGTTATTGACTTCTAAACCAGACAACCCTTGTAATGCATCCTACACGAAAGTAGCCATTAGTCAGAACGCTTTAGTAACCCAGATAATGGTTGATTTTGTAAATTCTGGTCAGCATAGCTCCATCTGTGTTCTTTAGGCACGTCTGCCTCGAATCCTGTGTTTACCCACAATGAAAACAAGACACAAGTAGAGCTAATTGTTATGGATCTGTACACATTGCTACAGGCTCAGATCAGGGGAACCGTGGCCATTGCTCTTGTAAGACTATTAATTCTCAAGCCGAAGATCACATAAAAAAGTTGGAGCAGCCTGTTTGTTTTAAATGGTGTTAAGGTGGAAGTGATCTTTTATAACCGCAGTAATGCCATGTTTATTCTGCAGGAGAGGAAAGCCTCATAACTCACACCCTTGTGCCAGGCGGACTGTGTGTCTGCTGGAGATTATGTCCCAGTTGTGGTCTCTCTGCAGATAACAACTAAACCCAGCGCTCTCACTTTATGAGGCAGTAACCAGATCTCTTGACAGATAAATCCGGGGAGCTGTGGTTATTACCAGGTTAGTTTCTTTGGCAAGAAAATAAATCTAAGCATCTAAGCACTTCGGGATGGTTAACCCCCTCTCAAAGAGTTTTTCGGTGTAATAATCTGCTCTTTGTGCCTTATATATTTAGTGTAAATTCTTCTTCATAGTCAAGATCTTTGCATGGAAATATTTTTAGTAGTATAATGTTGTACCGTGTTAGACATTGAAAGTAGTGGAAGAGTGAAGTAATCAGGCGATACCTTTTACAGGCTAACTGGAAATATTTTTTTTCTGTGCCTGAAAACTCATCCTGACATTATATTCTCTACAGTTTATATTAAAGGCTAGTTCAGATTGGTTAGTAATTACAGGAGGTTTGTGGCACCCAATGAACTTACGCTCAACTTCTGCACCAAGTCTCAGTCCCATGCACCAAATTAAATTTTAGCTTTTTTTTTTTTTTTTTGTGTGTATAAATGGTTCAGCATTATATAAAATGGAAAAGGTAAATTCACAAGTAGTGCCAGAGGTTTAACTTGAAGCTTATTGGCCCCAATGCCAAATATGTAATGGGGCCCCCCATTTATCATGTGTTCTCTATAATAGTGGTGTCTTACGTTGTAGAGAGGCCTTTGAGGCTCCTGGGCCCCGTATTGATTGCTACACATTTGTTGGAGAAATTTATGCAGTTCCTAAAATCCATTATATAAATATATACACTATTGGATAAAAATCAGTCCATGGTCATGTGATGAGCATACAGGTGCACAGCTCGTTGCAATTGTACACCTATGTGCACATCACATGACCATGGACTGATTTTCATCCACTGGAAGTAAAGAATGAATGCTAGCAACCAGAGCTCTAGAATACCATAAGTAATTGATTCAAAAAATACAGCATATTGGAAAATTGGTATACCTTTTCGTTATAGAAACAATGACCTCTGTTTGCTGAAACTGGACAACCACAAACCCAGGAATGAACTAAGCAGAAGGTAGATGTAGAAGTACTTTATATTTCCCATTCTTTATGTAGCCATTCTTGGCTTTGGCTCTGGCTCAAAAAAAACACAGCAAAATCAGCAACAAAAAAGTTGCATTTCCGCAACGTGGGGCCTAAGCCTAAAGGTGGTGACACGTGAGGTACCTGATGTGGCTATAGCTGCTTCCATTCCCACGACTGTGGGTGTTTTCATTTTCGGCAAGTGAAAGCACAGATTAATTTCAGCCGGATTTAATTTCTGTCAAGGTAACAGTAAACTGCATGGTTAGTAAATAAATGCAGATGAAATTAGTCTGTTCTGTCACCTACAGAGAAGTGACTGAATGCATCTATAGGGTCTGAATCTAGCTATAGCAGCATCAGTTACCTTTTGTGTTACCATTTAGTTACCCTTAGGGTGATGTCATATAGTTTACTGAATACACTTAGAGCTGCAGTCAGTTCTGGTGTCACAGGAGACGTCACTAATAAGTAAGTGACACACTGATTAATTCCAGGCTATTTCTCATTACCGAGGGGGTCACACACTATGTACCTGGATGTAGTTATACCTGCAGTCAGTTCTGGGGTCACAGGAGATGTCACTAATAAGTAAGTGACATTCTGATTAATTCCAGGTTATTTTTCATTACTGAGGGGGTGACACACTATATACCTGGATGTAGTTATACCTGCAGTCAGTTCTGGGGTCACAGGAGATGTCACTAATAAGTAAGTGACATTCTGATTAATTCCAGGTTATTTCTCATTACTGAGGGGGTGACACACTATATACCTGGATGTAGTTATACCTGCAGTCAGTTCTGGGGTCACAGATGATGTCACTAATAAGTAAGTGACACACTGATTAATTCCAGGCTATTTCTCATTACTGAGGGGGTGACACACTATATTCCTGGATGTAGTTATAACTGCAGTCAGCCTGGAATCAGAATGTCACTTACTTATTAGTGACGTCTCCTGTGACCCCAGAACTGACTGCAGTTATAACTACATCCAGGTATATAGTGTGTCACCCCCTCAGTAATGAGAAATAGCCTGGAATCAGAATGTCATTTACTTATTAGTGACGTCTCCTGTGACCCCAGAACTATTTCTCATTACTGAGGGGGTGACACACTATATACCTGGATGTAGTTATAACTGCAGCCAGTTCTGGGGTCACAGGAGACGTCACTAATAAGTAAGTGACATACTGATTCATTCAGTCCCATGTGCCTCAGCACAGCATTACATGGGCAGCTAGAGTTACCATCCATGCCTGCTCAATACTGTGTACTTATCCTCTACTCTATGTTATATTAAATAAGATTAGATACATAAGTATATAGTTAGTGAGGCTGCTTCTTCATCTTTATTATAACTCTGACAGAAGCCAGTCTAGTCATCAACAGTAATTGTGCTAAGAGTTTGTGTTCTCCCGTGTGAAAAGCCTGTGTGGTATAGTACAGGCAATTTCATCACACAGTAAATTTGGGTGCCTGTATAAATGAAACATGGATTCCCACAGACTCCAGTAGAGAGAGTATGTTCACGCAATTTAATTTTGAGAGGAAATTGATTTGGTTTTTTATCTTGGATTCCACTTCAAATCCTGGTCCTGTGTAACATGTCATGGATAACTGAAGCAGAGCTTTGACTTTCCACCACAGGTATGCTTGCTGATTACCCTCAGACATAATGGGATTAATATGGGGCAAAAAGATGGTCCAGCTGTCAGTTATTCCTTCAAATTTTTTAACATGAACATTTGGACTATCCTTAAAGAGTTATCACCTCCCCCAAGTATATGCAACTGCCACCCCCATTTTGCAGAGCATATTACAGTGATAAACAGCATACCTTTGTTATATATGTCACTCAATGTTATGTATGCCAACCTCAATCCTAACCTGCAAACTGTATTTAAGTACTCTTCTATGTGCGGGGGGTTATGCTTCTTCCAGACCTTTGGGGGGCAGTATATGATGCAATGCTTTTGTAATGCACTGCCTGTGCAGGCCATCCATTTGGCTTAACACATGACTGTAATTACTATTTTTGCTAGCGATTACTAGTGTCTAGGTAAAGGGAGCCTACTACCTCCCCCAAGCAATTTCAGCTGCCACCACCTTGTTAGTCAGGGCTGCTTTAACCATATAGCAAATGTTGAACCCAAAGTGGACCCTATGGCAGCAGAGGCTCCTCTTAGCCATCCTAGATCCAGCAGGACAGTCCCACATTTCATGGGTCAGGGAGGCATGTTGAGCACCAACTTGGAAAGAGCCAGAGCCATTGCAATGGGGCTAAGTGAGTGTGTATGTATTTATTTATATATATATTTTTGTATATACTGTACTGTGTGATGGGGAATTTTACTGTGTGGTTGACCACTGAAGGGCATTACATAGTCTGAGGGCCATTATACTGTACCGGGGCCACTTGGGGCACATTATAATATGTGGTGAGAACTAAGGAGGAATCACTATTATGCTATACAATGTTCTGGGACTCTGTAGGAATAGGCTGGGTCAAAGGGGCCATGGACGAGGGCAGGAGCATGGCTTAATTTGCTGCAGTATTACCACACTTCTCTGTTTTTGTGTCCTCTGAAAGTTGGGATGTTGGTGATTGGAGGCGGGGTGGCCCATCTATGTGTTTAAAAATGCCCTGATTACAGTGATATGTATGTCACTTTTGTAGATTTGGAGAAAAACAACTTTGATGCAAAGAGGTAGTTGGTGTACTGGGGGCGGCTTTCGGCTATAGCAGCACTGCTTTTGCTGGTTACGTAGGATGGGTGATAGCAATGGGAGGATGAACTCTCTCTACACACGGTGGGGGCGGGCAGGCAGGCAATGGTAGGGGTCTGAGTGGCAAGACCAATGCTCCAGAGAGCTGAAGGAACGCATCAACTGCAATGGCGAAGAACAGTAATTCGGCTATTTTGTTTTTTGGGTTTTTTATAGCTACAGCATTCACCAGATGGGATAAATATATTTTATATTTGTGTGGGTGTTTTCAGAGATAGGGATACTTAATGTGTGTGGTTTTATTTTTGTTCATTTTCATATGTGATCTTAGGAAAGGTGGGTGATTTGAACTTTTTAGAGGTGTGTGTATTTTTTGTAATTATTTTTGAACCCTCAGACAGCATGTAATAAGTTTACTATTGATAGGCCTGGGAGCCTTATGTAGCCTCTCGCCTGTCATAGTAACAAGTCACTATCCCCGGATCACACTTTGGGGGCCACCAATCTTAAGCAATATGGCGGTGCCTGTATGCTGCTGCTCCTCAGATGCTTCGATCATAATTAATTGTGGCATGTGAAGAGTAAAATGCCAGAGTTCAGACTGCGGCCATTGCTGTGGTTTCTCTGTATAACATTAGAAGTCGTGAAGGGGTTAACTGCGTATAGTGATTGATATACTTAGTCTGATTTAAGGTGCTATTACACATGCCATTTATACTTGTGTTAACGCAGGTGCTGTTTTTTCTACACCAATGAAAATGATCGAAAATGCTAACACACAGTAGTGGTTTAAAAAAAAAAAGTGTTCATAATAACGCAGACGCATAATAACACTCTTATGCTGCCTGAGGGCTTGATAGGAAGCATCTGCCTACTAGATACTGGTTTTCCTCAGTCTAATGTGAAGATGAATTCAGGGTCATGGCCTATGGAGGAACTAACAGTCACTGAAGAGGGTGAAAACCAGCCATTATCTGCTTATTTCAAGTCACTTTGTGGAGGGGATACATGCTTCCCCTTCATTCCCAAGAGTTCACTAATCTCTGGACTGCTCTGGGTCATAGGCATTGAAGTAAATGTAAGAAAAATATATAATGTGTGTGTGTGTGTGTTTATATATATATATATATATATATATATATATATATATATATATATGTGTGTGTGTGTATATATATATATTACACACAAAATATATATATATATATATATATATATATATATATATATATATACAGTACAGACCAAAAGTTTGGACACACCTTCTCATTCCAAGAGTTTTCTGTATTTTCATGACTATAAAAATTGTAGATTCACACTGAAGGCATCAAAACTATGAATTAACACATGTGGAATTATATACTTAACAAAAAAGTGTGAAACAACTGAAAATATGTCTTATATTCTAGGTTCTTCAAAGTAGCCACCTTTTGCTTTGATTACTGCTTTGCACACTCTTGGCATTCTCTTGATGAGCTTCAAGAGGTAGTCACCTGAAATGGTTTTCACTTCACAGGTGTGCCCTGTCAGGTTTAATAAGTGGGATTTCTTGCCTTATAAGTGGGGTTGGGACCATCAGTTGTGTTGTTCAGAAGTCAGATGGATACACAGCTGGTTAGTCCTACTGAATGGAGTATTAGAATTTGTATTATTGCAAGAAAAAAGCAGCTAAGTAAAGAAAAACGAGTGGCCATCATTACTTTAAGAAATTAAGGTCAGTCAGTCCGAAAAATTGGGAAAACTTTGAAAGTGTCCCCAAGTGCAGTGGCCAAAACCATCAAGCGCTACAAAGAAACTGGCTCACATGAGGACCGCTACAGGAAAGGAAAACCAAGAGTCACTTCTGCTGCAGAGGATAAGTTCATCCGAGTCACCAGCCTCAGAAATCGCAGGTTAACAGCAGCTCAGATTAGAGACCAGGTCAATGCCACACAGAGTTCTAGCAGCACACACATCTCTACAACAACTGTTAAGAGGAGACTGTGTGCAGCAGGCCTTCATGGTAAAATAGCTGCTAGGAAACCACTGCTAAGGACAGGCAACAAGCAGAAGAGACTTGTTTGGGCTAAAGAACACAAGGAATGGACATTAGACCTGTGGAAATCTGTGCTTTGGTCTGATGAGTCCAAATTTGAGATCTTTGGTTCCAACCACCGTGTCTTTGTGCGACGCAGAAAAGGTGAACGAATGGACTCTACATGCCTGGTTCCCACCGTGAAGCATGGAGGAGGAGGTGTGATTGTGTGGGGGTGCTTTGCTGGTGACGCTGTTGGGGATTTATTCAAAATTGAAGGAATACAGAACCAGCATGGTTACCACAGCATCTTGCAACGGCATGCTATTCCATCCGGTTTGCGTTTAGTTGGACCATCATTTATTTTTCAACAGGACAATGACCCCAAACACACCTCCAGACTGTGTAAGGGCTATTTGACCAAGAAGGAGAGTGATTGGGTGCTACGCCAGATGACCTGGCCTCCACAGTCACCAGACCTGAACCCAATCGAGATGGTTTGGAGTGAGCTGGACCACAGAGTGAAGGCAAAAGGGCCAACAAGTGCTAAGCATCTCTGGGAACTCTTTCAAGACTGTTGGAAGACCATTTCAGGTGACTACCTCTTGAAGCTCATCAAGAGAATGCCAAGAGTGTGCAAAGCAGTAATCAAAGCAAAAGGTGGCTACTTTGAAGAACCTAGAATATAAGACATATTTTCAGTTGTTTCACACTTTTTTGTTAAGTATATAATTCCACATGTGTTAATTCATAGTTTTGATACCTTCAGTGTGAATCTACAATGTTTATAGTCATGAAAATACAGTAAACTCTTGGAATGAGAAGGTGTGTCCAAACTTTTGGTCTGTACTGTATATATAAAGAATCTGTAGTTCTTAATCTGTTGTCGACTACAACTGCTAGAATTCTATGACATTCTTTGGTTTTCTTCTTTGCTGAGCGTTGTACTGTGAGCAGTTGAACAGCTTCAAGATCCAGATCACTAATGAATTCAGGATCCTCAACCAATCCTTAAACCTGATGAAACCAGGTTCCTCAACAACTTGTATGTTTTGTGGGCCTAGAAAAAATAAAATGTATGATCATTATTGGAGCTTGTACTGTGTGAATGGCCTTTGGGCTCAACCTTTTTGCCCTTTGTTATCTCTTATTATAAGCACCACAATTGGCTCTACAGCCCAGATTGTATCATTTGTGGTAGATGGAGGACAGGAAATGCTGAGTGCATTTGGAAAATCTTCCTCCATTCTTCCTTCCTCATCTGATTCTGTACTATCTGCCTTTCTGATAAGTTCTGGATTTATTTTCTTACTTTTTCTTGTCTGTATAAAACAAAGTATCTGTTGTGCAAGGAGTATAACATGTTTTTGTCTTTACATTACATTAAATTCAAAGTTTAATAGGGGTATTCTATTAAAGTATAATGATTTTTATCCAGCCTCTGTAAACATTTTTCTCCTAAGGCCTCATGCACATTGCAGAACAATTCCCTCTGAGCGTATGTACAGTACATCAACAAAATCAGGTTACTTTTTTAACCCCTAGGGAGCCTTAAAATAATAAACAATGCATACTCTCCTTTCTATTTGACCAGAGATCCAGCGGGGAGTTTCTGTTTGGGTCCCGTTCTCTTTCTACCTATGCACTATTCTGTAAGCCAATCAGTGGCTCTGTTTAAACAGATCATCACTGCTCAGCCACTGATTGACTGATGGGCTCGTGTTCAGGTCAAAGAACAGGAAGACCAGGACCTGGACGGAAGATCCCTCCAAATGGACAGGTGAGTGTACACTGTTTAAAAAAATGAAACACCCCTATAATGTGTGTTTGTGTGTGTGTGTATAGATAGATAGATATATTTTTATTTTTTTTAACAAAAAAAATCCATTAACTTTTTTTTTATTTTTTTACAAAAACAGTGGCATGTGGTAATATATCCTACAAATGTGTTGAAGGGGCAGAATCTTAAAGGGAGTCTGTCAGGTCTAAAATTCCTCCCAAACCAATAATAGTACCACGTAGGAGCCTTTAATAGGAGTAGACACATACCATTGTGGGCACAAACCGATGAAATAATATGGAGAGAACAATTTTTTATTTTTTTTTTAATGGATATGCAAATCACCTGACAAGTGCACTGGGGGCGGGGCAGTTTGGGAGATTTGCCTACAGACAGTTGTGACACATGAAGGCTGAAAATGTCATTCCTTGCTACGGTGGTATCATTGAATTGTGAATCCAGTTGGGAGTTAAAGCACTTGCGGCTGTCTGTGAATAAATCTGGCACGTCTGGTCCACATCCAAAACACTTGATTTACTTTTTTGTGTATCCATAAAACAATGTTTTTCTCTGCCTTATAGGTTTGTGGCCAATGAGATGTGCTTCTGTTCCTACTAAAGACACCTACACAGTACTATTATTTGTTTGGGAGACATTTTGGACCTGACACTCCCTTTAAAATTTGGTGCATTCTATACACAATTATCAGGCATCTTCATTGATTGGATGATCTTATCCAATTCAGAGGCCACTGGCTTATTAAAAGTGAGAAGAAATAGTGGACATAAAATGCCTTCTTTCATTATTTGTTGGAAATGGGTATGTTTTACTAAGCGCCACTATAGATTGATAGTAAATTTACATCCTTGATCATTTTATGTGATTACTTTTAGACTGCTTAGCAGGTCACCTTCGTTTCTTTTTTTTTTTTTTTATAGCTTTGAAAAGAATCTGTCACTAAAAATATCTGAAACTGGAGAATCAGTTGTATACATATATACATACAGGAAGGATCAATATCTCGCTACATTGCACTTATCACATGTCAACTTAATGCAGATGAGACTGTAAACCAGATGGAGTAAGTTCAGTCCATGCCTGGAAAGTTTTGGCTTGGTGTGCCCAGGTTGCCTTCCTGTAGGTGTCATCTAGGAGACAAATAAGGAGGCATATGTTAAGTTTGTCATGCATGTTGACAGTCTGTTCTGCCTAAGAGGATGTGATCATGACAGCCACACCCTTGAGCACCAAGTATTACAACTGTGGCTGTGACTTTTCCCTTCACACAGTAGGGGACAAATGTCAAAGCTGTTGCAAAGCGTCATGTTCTTCAATTTTGAATGTGCTAGCATAGTAAATCCTAATAATTTTTGTGTAACTTGTTTTCTTTTTTGCAAATAACTCTCTAGTGAACTCTCTGTGCAGATACCTCCTGCCCAGGCACCCAAGGGTTAAGTGGCAGTGTATGTGTGTGGCACAGGAGGGCTGTAGTAGATAGCCATATCGATGGTGGGGGTGCAGTACTATCCTTCTCCCATGATCTCCAGACTGGTGGGAAAGTTCGGATGTGTTACTATTTTCTGTTATCGGCTTTTCTTATCGGCCTGCTCTTGTCTGCATGCCTGAGTTCTGATACGGCGTGGTCTTTCACTTGCCAGCCTGAAATTCTTTCTCTTTAAACCACTTTTTTTTTTTTTTTTTAATTTAGTGGATAAATGAGGAGCATTTCTGAAACGGTTTATTATTTCACTGTTGAAAGAAGTTAATGCGACCTTTAATTTTGGTGAAGCGCTCAGACAATCACTTGGAATCCTTTTCTCCTTTGAACCGTGGCTTCCCCCATCCTTTGTTCCAATCCTTTTCCGTACCCTGCCCTAACCCCTTGCCATTGACTACTTGTTCTGATCAAGGTTCCCCCTCCAAGGTGATTGGTTTTAACTCTTCAACAACCAACCAGCTTGGTGACTATAGATGGGGCCACCATCTCAGTTTACATGTAAACTGTCATCCACACTTTCAATATTCCTAATAGCAACGATGACAAGGTATGCAGTGATACATATAAATGTATAAAATCATTGCTAGGCTTACAGTCCACTCAGGAGTCTAAGGAAGCCGGTTTTTAACCACTCTGTGAGTTGTTATGGCAGCCATGTTGGTTGTCACCCAGTATTTCCATATTTCAGTATGGACATTTATGTAAGCAAGTTTGCTACCCAAGAAGCTGGGAGACACAGTTCCTTTTTTTTTTTTTTTTTTTTTTTTTAATCCTGCTTTTAATATGGAAGATGTGTCTGGAGTCTTAATCTACACCCACCAGCATTCCCCATCAGTTTGTCTGCCATGGCATGCTGGGAGTTGCAGTTTCACAGTAGCTGGTCAGACCTGAGCACACACCATCACTGCAGAGCTTGTAGTACTGTAGAATGGTGATGGGATTTAGGGATAAATTGTATCTCAATCCATGAAGTGAGCTGTAGAGAGCTGAAAGTGCTTGGAATTCACATTGTGACAAGAGGATAATTTGACCTGATCAGAAGACTGGTGTGGCCCCTTACTCATTTGTTCAGCAGTATATACCTTTTTCCTCCTCCTCCTCCTCCTCCTCCTCCTCCCTCCTTCCTCCTTCCTCCTTCCTCCTTCCTCCTCCTTCCTCTTCTTCCTCTTCCTATATAGTGCAGTATAGATTTTTATATTTTATCTTTATGGATGATCTTATTGTTCTTGAGGAGCCAGAAGTGTCTGGTAGCTCCACCCCCTTCTTTCTACAGGGGTTTAACCTGCATATTTTATGTGCCTTTTTCATGTTAATGGGGGTGTGAAGGGCTATACATGTAGACAGCAAGTAGGTTTGAACTTACACGCGTTGTCTTTTTGTTATAGCCTGGTATTCTAACCCTTTTTTCCTCCAAGCCAATCCAGAGTGTCCATTTTGCTTCTTATTGGACATGTAGGTAAAGATATTAGACAGGTGCCAAAAATGTAACACATTTCCCAACATATAACAGCTGATTATTACAGATCAGTTCAAAGCATTATAATTCTGAGCAATAGCCATAATTTTTGTCATACCATGTACAAAATCATTTATGATCCGCTTCGCTGGTCCACTCTATTTATATTCGACTCCATGTAATGAAAGGTTGATCAGATTGTCTCCTTTCTGGACATTTCATTTTATTGTGTTTGTCTCCTACAGATGTGAACAGATGTTCTATGAGATTTATCATAGGTTTATCATTGAAAATCATGGATATTTTTTCAGCCAAATAATGTGAATGCAAGGATTTTAATTTGATAACTTGGTTGGATTTAATTCCTGGGATGCCGTTACTGTGACAGGGCTGTGGAGGGGCACATATTTTTCCTCCCTCATTATAATAATATAATAATAATAGCAAGGGAGTTCGTGTAATGGTTTGAGCTCCCCCTCTTCTCTACATTTCAGTGACTGGCCGAGTAATTCCATTTTTAAACCATGAAAAAGGACGCTGATGAAATTCCACTATCAGCGACAAACCAATATGCAAAATATCTCTCAGCAAATCAAATGGCTATTATGTGCTCATTCCCTTCCCAGCGCATTTGCTTAATGAAGAATAGACAGATCAGTCTGTCGGAGGATGCCTGCGAGAGGTGATAAGTGCCAGCTATCCCAGCAAAGTGAGCATAGACGAGCATTTCTCTCTGCTCCCTCCCTCCCCCCACCCCCTAGCCTTGGCAAGTTGCTTCATATTGGCAGGCTTGGTGGCTTTTAGCCTAGTTCTTGCAAATGGACAATGGGCACTAACAGTGGCCAATGGCTCCAGCAGCTAAAGCTTGATAATATGTAAAGGGGAGAGAGAGTGCATTCCTATGTTTAACCTTAAAGGCAAACTAAAAAAATATTCATGAAGTCAGGCACTCTGTTCCCAAATTAGGTCTTTTGAGGTTTTGCCAAAGGCAGGATGGCAGTAGGCACATTGCGTCTTGATCTCTTATCCTGTGATATAGACTGGATACCAGGGATACTGTGTTGTTGCTATAGAGCTGCTACTGAGCTCATTATAAGAAAATGAGAGCCCCTAGTCAGCAATCACAAAGCCTGCGAAGACACGCATCTTTTTCACCCACAAACATTTAACACCTAGTTCTTATGCCTAATAATTATTTACTGTGCTACATGATATCAAAACTAACTACATTTATATGTGTTCCAGCTTAGTTCGTGCATTCTCAGAAATGGTGCTCAGAGTATTCGCAAAGCTTGGTAACCACTATACCATGGGGTAGTGTTCCACCATTGGTTGTGTGTATGGGGCCATTACTTTTGGCTGTTATAGACAGTAGCAGTTCATCAGACAGTAAGCTCTTCAGGACATTTATAGCATTGTTCTTTCCCATTGAAATGAAGGCTTTATGTGATTTGGTCTCATGCTGGACTGTAGTAGAACGTCAAGGCGGTTAAGACAACAGCAGGCAGCGTGAAAATGGAACGGGATGAAATTTGGGTCAGATATCAACATTTTTTTTTTTTTTTTTTTTTTTTTTTAATGTCTGCCAGAAGACTAAATTCATTGCATTGATCTTGGGCCTGAACGGCAGGCGTTTGATCTCAGATTGTTATCAGGAGAGAATTTAAAGTTTGCTGAAAAGATCCTTTGTTCCCTAACCGGGGCTCTTCCATTATCCTCTGAGGGCACTTTTCATGCACGCTGTTTCAGGGGCAGGAATCTAGATGGGGTGTGAAAATATTGCTTTTATAAAATGTTAATTAACCCATCTTTGGCTTAAATGACTGTATGCGGCATAGAGAATATGTCTTTCTTTTACATATTAGGGCCATGTAGCGTAGGATGAAGGATATCTAGATGTTTAGTATTCAACTATTAAAAGGTGATGACGATGGGTTGGAGGGCTCCTGATACCTAAACTTAACAAACTTCAAGCATTTGTGGCAAAGTCAGCGGTGGATTTAGGAGAAGGGAGAAGTATAAGTGCTTCCTTTTATATTTCCAATTCTGATTTTGCTGCTTCAAAAGGAATGGGAAACAAAAAAAGCAGCTTTTCCACACCGGTGTGGCTTCAGCATAGTTGAGAAATCCAGCTAAATATGCTGCTAGAGCGTTCTGATGTATGAAGATTGCAGTCTAAGGCCAGTTGCAGACGACCGTGGCCGTGGTCAGTGTGTTATCCGTGTGTTTCATGGATAGCACACTGACCCATTCTTTTATATGGGCCCATACATACCGTGAATTTCACAATCCTGTGTGCGGGCCGACAGTCTGGGCTGCAAAATATAGAACAGGTCCTATTCCTGTCCTATTTTGCGGCCCTTGCTTCCGTGGCTCCTATTCATTTAATAAAAGGAGCCGAGAAAGCATGGCCCATGCATGGGCGGCACACAGGTGACATCGCCGTGTGCCGCCAGTGCTTTTAATTCCCAGCCGATTGTAGCTCGGTCGTCTGCAACTGGCCTCGCTCTGAGGTCATTAGATTTCAGTTAATGCATAATCTTCATTTGCATATCTCCCAACTTTTTGAGCTTTTTTGATTATTGGGTGAAAGCTTAAAATTAGTTTACATTATCTATATGCTTGAGTAGGTTTTTGTTAAAATATTGGAACAAACAATCTAGGCATGTTGAGGTCTAAAATACATGAAATGAAGAAATACAGTATATTATGTAAGATGGGGTATATTATACAATCAGAGACCAAATGGATATAGTTTCAGGAACAATATAGTCAAGTTTCTGAAAGCACATCTATTTCCTATATCAAAACGAAGGACATGTAAGGCGCAAAGAAGGACTTGGCTCAAAAGAGGGACACTTGGGTCTAGCCTTGTAAAAAATTCTTGGGTTCCAAATAGTCTTGTATACTTCTACATTGGAGGCTTCATTAGGAACCTCTGTCACAATTCTGGTCAAAAATGCCAAGCCCCATCTGATGAATCCTATTATAGTCATTGGCGTTTGGTGTCATTTCACACCCCCATGTGTCCTATTTTTCTGAATTTTTATTGCTCCCTTTAGTCTACTTACCTGCGATCTTTTCCTATAGCACCCGTCATTGCTGCCATAAGCACCCGTCATTGCTGCCATAAGCACCCGTTATTGCTGCCATAAGCACCCGTCATTGCTGCCATAAGCACCCGTCATTACAAGACGTGGTGCCTGTAACATTGTAGCATGTGTTAGATGATTGTTTAGGATTCACATTAATATCACGCTAAGCAGAGACTCCTCTTAATTCTTGTCCTTTGCTGCCTGCTAGCCCATTCTTTCCTCTCCATTACGTACCAGTTCCTCTTCATTCCCTGGCAAGAAAGGCAGGCCACGTGACCAGGCAGCCACGGGTTAACTTTATCAGACACCCAGGAGCCGTGCAGCCGTGAACGAAGAAATTAGCTTAACGATGTTACATTTACAAGAGGAGAAAAGCGATTTGTTAGCTGCTGATTGTTTCTCAGCATTATCAGTGCAGACTTTAATTGTGCTGGAACTGAAATTAGCAGAATTAGAAAAATTGCCTGTGCAGGGTCTGGCAGTGGCTTTCTCCACGCTCATTGTTGTGCGCTATGTATAGATTATAGAGCCTTTGTTCTCTCTGCGTAAATATACATGCCTGCAGTCAGGGAGCCTCTGAGGTCTGAATGCTGCTCTGCGCTCTATCTCATCCCAAAACCCAGGCTCAGAAGAGCTTCAGCTTCCAACATCGACATGTGTGGCTGTCTCCAAGGAGTATTTGGGTCATGACCTAGGCTTTGACATTACTCAAGGCCGGTTGATCATTGTTGCGAAGTTGAGAAAAGCAAAATGATCCAGTTGTACCAACATCTCCTATAATACAATGAATAAATCAAACCCTAAATGTGAAATTCGCTCAGTTTCCCAATGGCATACAAGATGCCGATCTGCTTACAGATTGAACACATCAGGTCACTTATCTCTAGTTTACCTGCTGTCAGTTTCTGGTGTATCTGGTTAGTGTAGACCTTTCTGTAGTTGGTTGGATTCCAGTTACATTTTCCATATACATTGTTCGTAATTCAAAGTTACAACTTGGGCTACATTCACCATATCGTTGCTTTCTATCTTTCTGATCTGTCAGAGGAACAAAACCATGTAAAGAAGTTTCCCTTACTAACAGATACATTTGTATTCAACAAATTTGTAGAAAAAAAGCAGAAACCAGATGGAAGAGACCTTCCTTTTTTACTTTTAACGTTGAACTGAATTATGACTGATATATATGTGGAAAGTCTTTGGCCTTATCCACATGACAGTGAAATTGTATAATTATGTTTTATGTTATGGTGAATATTCATCAGGTGTCATGTGACACAAGTTATTATACATGCGTGACATCACTGCTTTTCAAATAAGGTTAAAATATATTGTATCCAAACATTGCTTTAATGATTTTGTTTTCCAATCTAAAGTTGATGTTTGTTTTTTTTATTTATTTCTTGAAAGGTTCTCTTGGTGACATGGAAGAGACAGATGAGAACTTACAAGCAGAATCTGCCCTTTCTGAAAAAGAAGAAACAACCTCAGAACCAGAAGAATCAGCAGATTGTGGCTCCTCCAGTACATCGTACAGTGACTGTGCTACAGGTGAGTACTACTACTGTTTCAGTGCTACAATGTTATCTATAATTCACAGTCTCATGATACATATTTTTGTGGCTTTTATTTAAATTTTCAAGGGTCATCAATTTAACTTATTTAACATGTTGCATTTCCTCTATTAGTGCAAAGGCTCTGGCTACATACTTGGACAAAATTGTTGGTACCCCTCGTTTAATGAAAGAAAAACCCACAATGGTCGCAAAAATAACTTGAATCTGACAAAAGTAATATATAAAAATTCTATGAAAATGAACAAATGAAAGTCAGACATTACTTTTCAACCATGCTTCAACAGAAGCATGGCCTGGACAGAAATGATGGTACTCTTAACTTAATATTTTGTTGCACAACCTTTTGAGGCAATCACTGCAATCAAACGATTCCTGTAACTGTCAATGAGACTTCTGCACCTCTCAACAGGTATTTTGGCCACTCCTCATGAGCAAACTGCTCCAGTTGTCTCGGGTTTGAATGGTGCCTTTTCCAGGCAGCATGTTTCAGCTCCTTCCAAAGATGGATTTAAGTCAGGGCTCATAGAAGGCCACTTCAGAATAGTCCAGTGTTTTCCTCTTAGCCATTCTTGGGTGTTTTTAGCTGTGTGTTTTTGGGTCATTATCCTGTTGCAAGACCCATGACCTGCGACTGAGACCAAGCTTTCTGACACTGGACAGCACATTTCTCTCTAGAATCACTTGATAGTCTTGAGATTTCATTGTACCCCTCACAGATTCAAGACACCCTGTGCCAGATGCAGCAAAGCAGCCCCAGAACATAACCGAGCCTCCTCCATGTTTCACAGTAGGGACAGTGTTCTTTTCAAGATATGCTTCATTTTTCCATCTGTGAACATAGAGCTGATGTGCCTTGCCAAAATTTCGATTTTTGTCTCATCTGTCCATATCACATTCTCCCAGAAGCTTTGTGGCTTGTCAACATGTAATTTGGCAAATTCCAGTCTGGCTTTTTTATGATTTGTTTTCAACAATGGTGTCCTCCTTGGCCATCTCCCATGAAGTCCACAACGATGGATGGTGCGATCTGACACTTATTTTCCTTGAGCTTGAAGTTCACCTTTAATCTCTTTAGAAGTTTTGTTGGGCTTTCTTGTTACCATTCGTATTATCCTTCTCTTTGATTTGTCATCAATTTTCCTCCTGTGGCCACGTCCAGGGAGGTTCGCTACAGTCCCATGGATCTTAAATTTCTGAATAATATGTGCAACTGTAGTCACAGGGACATCAAGCTGCTTGGGGATGGTCTTATATCCTTTACCTTTAAGATGCTTGCCTATAATTTTCTTTCTAAGCTCCTGAGACAACTCTTTCCTTTGCTTCCTCTGGTTGAGTGTGGTACTCACCATGTCACCAAACAGCACAATGAGTATCTGTAGCCCTATATACAGGCCCACTGACTGATTACAAGATTGTAGACACCTGTGATGCTAATTAGTGGACACACCTTGATTTAACATGTCCCTTTGGTCACATTATTTTCAGGGGTACCATCATTTTATGAGTTTTCTTTTTTAAAAAATTCTGTTGAAGCATGGTTGAAAAGCAATGTCTGACTTTCATTTGTTTATTTTCATAGAGTTTTTATATATTATTACTTTTGTCAGATTAAAGTTATTTCTATGATCATTGTGGGTTTTTCTTTCATTAAACGAGGGGTGGCAACAATTTTGTCCACGTGTGTATGTAGTTGATACACTGTGACAAAGTTATCAGTTTATTACACTTTCAAAAAAACATACATAATGTGCCACTCTTCCTATTTTAAGTTGCATAAGGCCAGTTTCACACTTGCGTTGGGCTCTCCGTCGTTCAGGTCTGCGGAGGGACCCCAACTACGGAGAGCTGGACCACTAAACCAGCGGTTACCCGCGGACCCCAAAGACTATAATGGGGTCTGCCGGGTGTCCGCTGGGTTTCTGCCGTTTTTATTCTGAAACCGGTGGCGAAAAAACTCCTCTGTGCAGGACTTTCTTCTCCGGCGGTTTCTGCGGTGGAGTCTCCAACAGAGATGCAGATGTGAACCTAGCCTAACATGTATTAAATGTGATTCTCTTTAAAGGGGTTTTCCATGGGGACTTTTTTTATGGCATATGCCCTTAATGTCTGAGAGATGTGGGTCTCTAAAATGGACCTTCTACCAAGCACTTCTGTGGGAATTATGGAAACCGTAATAGTTAAGAGAGCTATGCTTTCTGTAAAACCCGACCACTGATATGGTAAGGGAGATTCAAGCAATGGAACCTGTAGGCAAACTCCTCTTAAAGATATATTATACTGCCATATTTCTTGTTTACTCTGTGGAGATCCCCGGATACTAAACTAATTGATTTATTTGTGGTTCTTGGCATCAAAACTCCCTTGTTTTCCCTGTAATGTTCCTGTTATGACCAATTATCTGTACTACCAGGAGAACAATGCAGTCCAGTGCCACAGTCCTTGGACCAAGAACTGGAAGAAACAGAACCAATGGCGAACCTATGCGAACTCACTAAGGAGCCTTCACCTTCAAGTATCTCAGGTAACCAAGGTAGATTACAAGCTCCTGATGACAGAGCAATAGATTTGCAGTTTCAGGTTTGAATCAGAAGGAATATTATGTCTCCTTAGGGAGACTGTTTTTGCAGGCCACCTTACATGCATGCTCTTCTAGGATTTCTGGAAAAGGAATATGCAAGGAAAGGAGAGCTTGTATGCATATTCCTTTCCCAGAATTCCTAGCACAGCATGCATGGTCTGTTAGACTCCCTAAGGAGACATGGTACTCCTTCTCACCCATGTCTGACCTCTCACCCAGCCAAACTAGTACCCTGCTTTGCGCTGATAAGGGACAATAACGCAGAAACAACTGTCTTGCGGATACGTTTTTCTTCCTTTTTGGAAGAGCTGTTCTGGCTTTGCTGTAATCCCAGACTATGATCTAGATTTAATAGAAAACTAGGCATTGATCTAGAGGAAGCTATTTGTGAGTTTTCCTTTTTCCATCAAAGGTGAATTGATTTGCATTTTCCTTTCCTAGTTTCAGGTTTGTCATTTGTATACAGAATTCTTTGTGCAAGCTGTGCTATGCCATTATCAGCTTATCACTGGGACCTCTCAGACAGAATGGTAACCAGATTTTTAAAAAACACAAAAAAAAAAAAAATCCCCAATCCAATCACGGTGATCCATTCAATAGTAGATTAATGGGGACTTTGCACTAAAGGGGATTAGTGAGGACTCCTTGTATTGGCATGGAAAACATCTTCCAGTTCCATTGCTGCAGACTGTACACTGAGAACTCTATCCTGAATCTTTCTTTTTATCACAGATTGATGGTGAGTGGTTCACTGGACAATATATGTGAACCTCTGATATTAATGTGTAAGGGGTGTAACCCAGGAAACTGCACGTAACACAGGCTCAGTATGTACTCTGAAAATCTGTCATGTGACAGGTATTGATAAGAGTGGTATGGATATGCTCTACAGATACAGCACTGCGAATCATATTGTGTTCTTCTAAAATCTATTACCGCTTACAATTTAAAATGGGCAAGTGAATGTCATAAAGAGGGATATCTGACTTGGGATACCCTGTGTGAGGCAGACTGAGTCTCTCCTTGTATTACTTGGTCAGATTTTACTGAATTCAATGGCTGTAGCCAATGCAGCAGAAGTGGCCAGATGCCATAAGGTTAATAATGATGATGATTTTTTTTTATTTATGGAGTTCCAATTTATTCCTCAGCACTTTACAAATCATAGGGTTCATGTACAGACAAAATCAGACATTACAGAGTAATAAATCAATTCACACAGTAGGAGTGAGGGCCCTGATCGCAAGAGCTTACAATCTATGAGGTAGAAGGGTTGCGAAGACACAAGAGGTAAAGGTACTGTATAGTGGTCCAGGCTTTAAGCAGGGCTATATGCAAAATTGTCTCAAAGAAAGCGTTTGTAAAAAAAGAATCATTATTATGCATTGGTCAAAGCCAGAACATAGTGCACACTGTATGTTTACCCCATTCTCGTAGATTCTATTACAGCAGGCTAAGTAAGGATGTGCCTGCTGGTGATCAGGAAAAAGCGCATTGTGATTCTTTTCTCCCAAACACTGGCAACCATGTCCTGTACTGTATTGTCCAGCCTGCCCTTCCTGGAGAGATTGCTAGCTAACAGTAGTATTAGTCAACAGATGGTTTCTCCCAGTGCTTGGACAAGTTGGGCAGACTGTAAGTAAAGCATATGGCTGCTCGTGTTTATGAAGAAAGGCTGCTGCGTCCTCTACCCAGCAGAGTCTGCTTTACTATATACAGTCTCGAAATAATACAGTCACCATGAAATACCACTATACAAGGGGCAATAAGACCTCCACACAATGACCACACCTTACACATACTGACTGAATGATACCTCTAAACCAAGACCACATATTTACCCCCACACAGTGACTGAAATAACAATACTGCTACACTTCTACACTATGACCCTTAGTGCCCTCCACAAAAATAAAGTACCCCTTTATTGCCCCTATACAGTGATGGTGTCCAACACACAAAGTGCCCCCACACTGTAAAATTGGCTTTGAAAAAAAATTACATTACTCACGGGAGCAGATGCTTTCAGGCTGCAAGACTTTTTGGCCTGTGGCCTGCTCGGTCAGCAGCACAACACAGACTGGTAAGATGACTTCACTGCATCATGTTGCCTGAGCCTTGTACAGTACAGTCCTGAAGTGATCAGTATGGTAGTACAGGCAGCCAGCAGACATGGTTGAGTGCCTCAGGATGCAAGAGGGATGCTTTAACTGCTCAACCCAGGCCTATGCAGTCGGTAGGCCAATCCACCATCTCAGATTCGTCTCCTTTCCACAGCCCGTCTGCGACTCTAACTCCTTTTGTTAATGACTGACCGTCATTAACAAGACAGAAGAGACATAACCCTCAATGACGCCAGACAAAATCCGATCAGGAAGAGATAGAAGCTTCTTATAAGAACCTTCAACTGCTGGACAAGAAAAGAAAGAGATATGTGAGAGAGGTGGTCATATATTAGTTTTATATAGGCAGGGACCTTAGATTCACAGAACACAATAGATAGTTTACAAATGTTCATATAAATTGTCTGAATTCCTATGAAAGTAAATTATGCAACAAGCTGTGCATCTGAATAATGATATAATATCGGTATTTATATAATATAATATAATTTATAATTACTGAGACTTTAGATTAAAATTATTAACTTTTTTCTGACTCCAAAGTCCACCCAGAACTAGCCCTGACTCTGACTTCACAACTCCCACTCCACTCCTGGTGAAACAACCCGCTCGTATATACTTCTGACATTAAGGGTATGTTCACACAGTTTTTTTTTTTTTTTTTTTTTTTGCAGGCTGAAAAAATCTGCTACAGGAATTAGGAACAGGTTTTTTGACGTGTGTGTGTGTGTGTGTGTGTGTTTTTTTTTTTTTTTGTTAAATGATGCGGTTTTTGTTGCGTTTTTTTTTTTCTGTAGTTTTGTGCTCCGGCACACTGTATGGACTTTTGAAACCGCGTCTTGTTCCACCTCCCATTGATTTCAATGGGTTTTACAAGGCGGAATCTGTCTGAAGATAGGTTGTGTTGCGCTTTTTTTTTTCTCTTGAAATTAATGGGAGGTGTTTTATTAAGGCAGATTTTGAGGCGGAGTCCTCCTCAAAATCAACCTGCAAAAAAACTCTGTGAACATACCCTAAGAGTCTTCATGCAATCCTATATCCTGTAGTTCTTCCCTACCTGGTATGGATCTATAGCATGATTTATTCCTAAACCAGGAACATCAGGATAGCGTTTCAGAAGAACCAGGAAGAATGACCCACCAGCAGTTGTAGAAGGAGAGTGGTGTTTAGGAACGTGCCTAGTACTACAGCACTCTATAGTGTACACTGCATGTATGGTAAAAGTACTGGATGATACAACAGCAGGTAATGTGTTCACTTGCTTGAGTTTAACATTGCGAAAATCTTACCACTGTAAGCTTGAAAACACAGTAAAGGCATCCACTGCTGCTTTACCTGCTCACTGTAACAGTACTTTATATAACACAAGAGTATAGACATACAAAGTGCAGAAAATGCAAAATAAATTGAAACAGGTGGAAAGTATCTAAGGAGGCAGATGTAGGTTACCAAATACTTTATTCAAACTACACATTGTGGCACTGGTCTGGCACTGCAACACACAGTAAAACCAAATTTCTTACCAGACTGCGTGTTCTGGTTGTAGCAGGAATTCTAGATTATAGGGTGCTGGGCTAAAATAATTTTACAACCACTTTACTTGAGGTCATATGGAGCTTAACATAGCTGACATGTCTGCAATCTATTAGAACAGTACAATAATTGAGAGTCGATTCTGAAATATCTTCTCCATTGGTAAAAAAAAAAGCTGAAAAATTGATAGCAATTATGTCCCTTTACAATACACATTGACTGTGTAGTGTGAGTGAGGCTGCTGCTCCCTGGAAAACGTGTTGGGGTGCGGTCCTAATTCTTATCGATCTGATGGTAATCATGCTCCTGGCGGCTATTAATAATTCTGACGTCAGCTTTTATGGGCATTATCGATCTCAACTGTTGTGGTTATCGTTGCAGGACAATATGCAAACATGCACTTTGTGCAGTAATCAGCAGGACTGTCATATGCAGATAGGCTTATCATGCCATCTTTAACTGCTGTTAATGGGGAGAAATATTATCAGCTCAGTTGCTAGGAATAGGCTGAGTGAAAAGCCCAGGCCCTGCTCTCTGTTTAACCTCTAAGCTGCTGTGGTGCTTGATGGGAAGGTTGGAGGCTGATAAAGAGATTATGATGATTATGCATGCTATTTGTAGTCAAAATGGATTAATTATATATATTGGAAGTTTATGGAAAAATAATTGTTTCTGAAGCACACAAATGTCAACCAAAAAAAAAAAACCATGGGCATTTAATGAATGCACATATAAAGCTTATCCTTATATATAGTAAAAAAAAAACTGCTGAAAGACCAGTGGTTAGCACTTTTGCGTTGCAGAACTGGGGTCCTGGGTTCGAATCCGATCAAGGATTCTGCATGGGGTTTGTATGTTCTCCGTGCATTGCGTGAGTTTCCACTGGAGCTTAGATTGTTGTCTCTAGTTTGGACAGTGAGTGATGACACTGGGGGATTTATTAAAACTGGTGTTTCTTACGTCAGTCTTCATAAAGGCTTCGACTGGCTTAGGGCATGACTGATTTATGAAGAGACTATGTGCGTCTGAATGTAGATTTTACGCCATTTAGGAATTGCCATAGATTTCTATTATAACTCCCTCTAGAAAACGATATAATAAATGTCAGGCTGAGGGTGCCCCCAGCATGACCCGCTTCACCCATATTCGCAAAACAAGGTTGTGGTGCATTTTTGGCACATTGTCTGTAAATCTCTGCAGAATATGTTAGTGTTATATAGGCAAGAGATAAATAAAATAATCAGGGCTGTGAAATCGGTACCAATCTTGGGTGAAGTCGGAAATCAGCTTAAATAAATAATGAATATTTTTAATTCCATTATACAAATTTTCATATTGTGTCATTAATAATAGGAATAGTTCCTTAACATATGCATGTTTCTTATTTATTTGATCAGGAATTCAACCACTGGCTTTTTAATGAATTAGACGAGTGTTACAGCTTCTGACTGATCATGACAATCAGCCATTTATGAAGGATTTGGAGTTAGGTTGTGAAAATATAGAGTAGTAGGAGCCTATAGTCTGACCTACCCGACTCCACAGCCCTGAAAATAATAAATCTCTTCCTGTAAGGATAATGTCTTCTAAAGTAGGCACTACTAGATGCACGCACGTCAGTAATAGCAAAAGGCCTCTACCTGAAGAGTG
The DNA here is from genome assembly GCA_947044405.1 of Leptodactylus fallax. Classification (NCBI taxonomy): domain Eukaryota; kingdom Metazoa; phylum Chordata; class Amphibia; order Anura; family Leptodactylidae; genus Leptodactylus; species Leptodactylus fallax. Next base: position 4,240,006 of record CAMRHE010000083.1, read on the forward strand.
ACTATAGACTCTAAAATAATCCATCCAAAAGTTATGGTCAGATTGGCATAGTCCGATATTCGAGCTTTAATAATTGCCTGTCATGGCTACTATAAGGACCATGCAGCGCAAAATGGGTAGTGATTTATACAAAGCACCACCTGCTTATCTGAAAACTCAGCAAAATTCCAGCTTCTAAAGACCAGATTGGATGGTCATGGAAAGGAATAAGGACTCATTCACACGACACGTCCAGCACACTGCCCCATAGTCTTTAAATGATCTATTCACATGACTGTTTTAACGATCTGTGTGAACGATCCCATAAAAAATTGTGTGCTATTTCTTGGGCTGAATTCAGACTGTTGACTATGAGGGATTACACTCGGGTGTACACTCAGCTGTGAAAAAGTACTTTCTGACGGCCGAGTGCAGGGCACTGTCATGTGAATGTAGCCTTAGTGAATTCTCTCTACATGGTCTTCTGTTCTTGTAAAATTCAATATTTTAGTTCAAGATTATAAAATTTTATGGATTATTGGAATTTCACCCTAGCTGATCTGCAAGAAACAGAAATAACAGGATTGTTATTATAATGGAAACCTTAACCTAGCATGGATAGTGTTATCCATAATCATGTAAGACAGATGATATGTAAATGAGAAAATATACCACTGCTATCTGATAATGTGATGATGATGATGTGTTTGCAATAAATTGATACAGAACTCTTGCTTTCTTTCTTTCTTGGATGCAGCTGTCCAGTCTCCAGAGGGTGAGGAGAGTCTGAATTACAAAGCATCAGAGTCTTCGCCAAGCATGGAAAACATGGAGGAGCCCTTGAGGTGGAACGGTCCAGGTTTGTGTCACTGTGGTTTTTCCCCTGTACCAGGAACTTGTCATGTGACACTGTTCAAAAATGTACTAGTTGGAAGGTTTCTAAAATGCAGTTAGCTTGCTAGTGAGAACTGCAACACCAATGACTAAAGATGGCTATGTACATTAGTATCTTGCCAGACTCCCACAACATATGTATGCTGGGCTTGGCCAAGTAGTGCATCTGTTCTGAGTGGGGAAAGAAGAGAAAATCTGTGCCAGACACCACTGGCTGTGGCTTATCTACCAAAGAACAAAAGGATCAGGCAGGTGAAATCCAAATTTATCTTCCCCCTACATCTGCAATTCAGGAGAGTTTGGAGGTTCACATACACATTAGATGCTAAACTGGTTCAGCCAGTGCTAATCTAATGTGTTTGGCTTGCTTAAAGCACAGAGCTGTATCCGAACTTAAACTGACTATACACATTAGCTGTATGTTTGCTGATGACCTGTGTATGGGGTCCTCCTGACAGCACATTTGGGGGGAGGGGGAGATAAGAATTTGTCAGTTTTTTTCTTTTTAATGGTTGGTTAAAAAAAAATCCATCACAGGGAATTGCTGTAAAATTGCTTGCTGTGAAAATGTAAATTAGGTTGTTAGGTTTTTAAAAAAAATAAATAAAGGTCATAATTTTTTCCTTAAATTCCTCTTCACTACATATATTCCTGCTTGCTGGTAAACCCTCTTGTATACAATCAGAGACTGGAGAAAAAAACAATGCTTCTCACACCCAAGAGTTTAAGATTGTACATAATCTAGATAATCCCATGTTTGCTAAACAGCCTGGAGTTCAGCGTTATACCTGTAACCTGGCACTGACACATCGTAACAGACCATCAGTGTTACTGACAGGGATGAACTAGAAAACCATGGGGCTCCATAGTACAACTTATAATGGGTCCGCACTATACCATGACCATCTTAAAGGGGTTTTCCAGGCAAAAAATGTTTTGTTTTTTTTAAAAAAGGTCTGTTAGTGCTATTAATGGGTTGATAAATGCACCCATATACCTTTAGCAGTGTTTTGAATGTAGAGGTGGATTATTGGCAGCAGATCGCAGAGCAGCCTGCAGTCAGAAAAGAGGGAGGAGCTGTCGCGCAGGATGTAGCCTGGAAGGTAAATTTGATGGAGTGGATGGGAGGGAAACGGAAATGGGGAAACGGATCGTTACCGTATAACAAGCAAATGTCCCTGGGGCGGTGACATGACTTTCCCAGGGATATGGGTAAATATACATTTTTGATTAATTGTTATTTAGAAAGTAGGAGGGTGTTTAGATTAATGTAGGAATTTCCATTTTTCCCGGACAACCCCTTTAAGCAGCCATGCAGAACTTAAAAAATATCTGATTTATGTCACAGTAGAGGGAGATTGTACACAATGATGTCAGAGTATAGTGATGATATACACTGTGAAGTCACACAACAGAGAACAATGCACACGCTAATGTCACAATGCAGGGATAATGCTCACTATGATATCATGCCACAGGGATAATTCCAGCTATCACTATGAAAGTAATTATGATATGCTATATGCATTATGATGTCCCAGTAATGTACATTAAGTTTTCCACATCCCCTTCCATCATACATAGTTATCACTAATTATCCCTAGGTCTCTGGTAATGGGCCCCCTTAATTGTTGGGCCCATAGCAGGTGCCATGTCTGCTTCCCTGGTAGTTACACCCATGCTGATGCATCCAGTCAAGCCGGTTCTCTGTGATATAAATTGATGGGTAGAAAACCTCTATGAATAGTATTAGGTTTGTATAATTTTTTTTTTTTCTTCAGACTTTGCATGACTTTCTCATTTTCAATGACTGCAGGTAGTGATGACAGTGTATTAGAAAATTCTATTCTGCACTTTATTTACACAAAACCAAGAACCACTTTAATGCCTCCCATTTCAGATTGCTCCACTTTCTCATAGACATATGGCCTCACACACTTTTTAGATTCATGCACAGAAATGACCGTGCGGGGATTCTGGTAGCGGAACTGTCCATGGAGTGACAGAGCTGCACTGGAATGCTCTGGAATTCTGCAAGATAACATAAACAGGAAGTGGAGTGTCAGATAGGAAATAGGTGGCACGTACGCAGGCAGATGAAACCCTAAGACTCTGATTGTAGGTAGCAGTTGTCCATAGAAAACAACTGGACAGGATGGGTTTATAATGTTTCAGCAGGCCAAGAAGTCTGTCCAAGCTGTCTGTATTGTTTGAGCTTGCTGTTTGTCAGCCTTTACAGTGTCCACACTGATCATATATGCTAATTGGCCTTTTTTTTTTTTTTTTTTTTTTTTTTTGTGAGATAGCTATTCCACTCCGAAAATACTTGCATACTGGGCTTGGCCAAGTGTGCATGTTTTCTCAGTAGAGAGAAGGGAATAAGCCTGATCTCTCTGGCAGTCATATCTCCCATGAGGGCAGAGTTCAGTTTGTCTTTCTTTTTTCTTTGGTGGGAGGGAATTTGGGACATCACTATATAGTTCAGATGATGCTTGGTGTGATTGGATTGTGTCACCTGACATCTCACCCTTGCCTCATACAATTGATCTGATTGGCGGGATTACGCATGGCACCCCTCTGCACCTAACTAATGACTAAACTGACACATGCAAAGTTCACAAGATTAGCTAATCGCCTTGCTTGATTAATTGCTGATCAGTGATGCTGTGTGGTAGATTTCCACTGGCACGTTCGGTGTTAAAGCATCCAGTTCAGATACTAGGACTGTGCAATAAACATGTAAAACACGTCAAGTGATAGTTACCCACAGAAGCTAGCATTGCTGCTTACATTAAAAACAAGACCCTCTTTCACATTAGGTCTCTTGTTGCTGGATTAACCCACTGCAAGCTGTCTGGAATACTACGGTAGTTTGCCTTGGAACGGCAAGCCTTACAAAGCATCCCAGTAAAATTGGTGGTTCAGTTGTTCAAGCACTCTTTATGGGGACTCTTCCCTATGGTGAATAGACTGTGGGATCAGTTCGGAAGCCCTTAAAAGACCCTTGCCACTGTTTGGTATTACATCCTTGACTATAGCAAGCAGAGAGTTACTTTTTACCTGTCCAGTGCCCTTCCAGCACTTTTATTTTGGTTGTGTCATGGAGCCGACATGCATTTTCCGTCTCTGTTATGGTTACCGCATTGGATGCTGCACATTCCGTGGGCACGGACTGTGCCAGGTGGCAGTTGAGAGCCTTGTGTAATTGTCTGTTGTGAAACTTCATTATCCAGGTTTAAGAACAATACATCCAGCAAAGCCTAGGTCTTAAAGGAACATGCATTGCTGGTGTACAGTGGAATGCATGATGGGGGTGCCAATTCCTGTTTGTAAGTTATATCTTGAATGAATTCTGGAGTTCTACTTTAAGGGACTGTATACATAGAGTATGTTATCTGCACGTGCAGTGATCACAATGTACTGTTGTCTTGTTTTTGCCATTTCAAGCCAGGGAAAGACTAGAGGTGCCTATACCCATAAAAGAAGAGTTGGGGCATAGTCAGCCACTTTCTCTTACGTGCAAGGGGGTGTCCCAACAGATGGGGGGGGGGGTAAGAAGGCTTATGTTGAGATAAGCAGTCACCAGAGATATTTAGCAACATCTTACTCTCCTGTCCCTGTTTAGAACACATGTACATTCACACGTGTATAGGGATCATGTGAGTCTGCATATGGCCAGCATAACTGTATGACATATATACTGGGGTTCCCCCCAGTGCCTTGTTAATTTGTGAAGGCATTGCATTCCCCATACCCTCCTGTTTCGCCCACATTCCTCAGCTGCACATCCAACCTGTCAGGTTTTTTTTTTTTTTCCATTTTTAATGCATCCTTTCCATGTAAGAGATCTTTCCCTATCGTGTGCCTTCAGCCTTGCTGTGTTCCGGTAATTGGAGAGTTATTAATTTCTATGTGGTTGGGAGTAGATGGCAATGCCTGTGATGAAATGGAGATAGGGGACTCCGCTCACACATACCCGACTGATAGGCTTTCTATCTGCTCCTGTGCAGACTGTGCACTTATCAGGGACAGCACTGGTGAAAAGACCAGAGAAGGAAATGGAGGAGATGCACTGTATTTCTTTATTTATCATCCAAATCCTCTGTACATGCACAGTGAAGCATAGTGTAAATGCGTGAACTGTGGAATTACATTCAGCGCCAAAACCACAGAAAATGGTCAGTTTATCCCCTCCCAGCTTCTGCCATTCACATTCTACACATCTGTATTCTTTAGGAGCCTGCAGCCTTTGGGGGCATTTCACGCCTCCTGTGTCTTATGTTCTTCTAATTCAGGTGCAGAAAACTGCACAAATGATAACTGACCCCATGATGTTCATGAAAGTTGTCTTCTGTAAGAAACTGTGTGAAATAGTGAAACACCTCTTTCTGGTAATTCACATGTGTAGAGTAAAGCTACAGCTTTTAGAGCATAACCATATACACCATTTCCTAGTCATAGACACGACACGACACGACACGACACTACACTACACTAATAAAGCGAGTGTTGCCAATACATTATTAACATAAATTCATGAATGCAGTGGCTCTACGGATCATTAGAGATCATCTGAAACAAAGTGATTTTCTTCATTCACCATGCTTTAGTCTAGGGCTACATGGCACACTTTTGTTGTTTGACAAAAAAAAAAAAGCAATTCAATTCTATGGTGTTGCATGCAACACAAGACATGGTGCTACTGTGATGCCACAGTCGTGCAAAAATCCAGCCTTGTTCGGCATGTTCGAATGTTAATGTCACATGCGGCATCGCATCAATTGTGTCGCATGCAATTATTTTATAACCATTGCTGAAATTTTGTATACTATCCAATTATTTATTTATTTTTATATTCATGTGTATTTGTGCAAGTGTAGATGGTTAATTACATTCTTTGCTTGTTTTGTTTTGAATTACTTTAATCGCACACATATCACAAAATCGCATTGTGCGGCATTCGCGTGATTTTAATGCGATTTTTGATTGTGTGACAAGTGTTGTTGCTCTGTAGCCATAGCCTTACACTGCATTACTACTCCATTAGTACACAGCTAGGATCAGAAAGTCTGGTTTCGGTAAATTATCTTTGTATCATCGCCATTATGAAATTCGCACTACTATTTCATCAGATGTTCTGGCTGCTGCTCTGCCCCTTCCCAATTCTTTACTATGTATTATTTTTTTCTGATTTACATGATGCAATTTTCATTCTCATTTGGAGACATGGGATACTCTGTTTGGTGCATGACTTTTTTTTAAAATATTTTTTTCTGCCTCTGCTATAGTCACTTTGCCTGCACCCTCTTCCCCAGACACTATAGGGCCATCCACATCAGCCAGTGTGGATTAGTTTACAGAAACCCCTCTGCTGCTCTGCTAGCAGTCTGCCCCCACCTTTGTCCGCCCGCCCGGCATTTCTGCCTCACATTGAGGCTCTGGTGAATAATTTAGGCTCAGATTGCTATCTCAGTCCCATAGTATTCTCCATCTCTGGAGCAGCCATGGGATCCCTGCTGTTTGCATTGCACAGCTTGTAAAACATGACCGGGAGCTCACGCGACGTCTACTTAGGTGACATTTGTGGAGAGAGAGGCATTTGATACCAGCGACCATTCCAAAAACAGCTCTGAGGCACTTATGTTAATGCTTGATGGATACAAGAGCTGCTAAACCTGCACAGTACCTGACATGTGTGACTGGGGCACAGACACCAAGGTGTAGCCTGGATTAGAACAATGGGGCAGATTTACTAATGAAAATGTCCCAAAATTATGGAGCAATGTGCACCAAATATATGAATGAATTAATACAGCCTTAATTAATTAAGGCTGAGGTCACACACTGCAGAAAAGCAGGGCTCCTGTCTTTGGCTTATAAAACTGCAACAGAAAGAGCAGCTTTCCCATAATGTGTGGCCGCAGCTTAATTGGTGTTTTACTTAACGTATAAGTAAAGGCATTGGTGGACACATGTACTACATTCAGATCAACCATGTGGCCGTACCCTTATACTACATAAAAGATGCAATCAGCTGACCAATGAGTTTTTGCTTGTTGGTTGCCTAATCCTGGGTTTTTTGTTTGTTGTTTTTTTTCATTGTAGTAATGACTATTCATTTTTGCTATGTATTTCAGATGTAAGCTAATGACCATTAAATTGAAAACCAAAAAAAATGCAATAGAAATGCACCATTTGAACCCAGCCTTAGGCTTTATTCAAACGTCAGTGTTTTGCTTCAGTAATTGTTGTATGAGACAGTTTTGTGTTTACCTGTTCCTGGTTTTGATGCAAGACATTGGACAGTGTAAATAAGACCTCATAAGAAGTTATCAGGAACGAGCATTCCTAGGATGAGGTGTTCCCAATAATTGCCCTGATTATAAGTTTGGGTTCACATGGCGTTTGTTGAATTGCGCACGTTATTATATTTGCAGTAATTCATAACACATGTTACTATGCAGTTTGCCTGTTTGCTTACAATCATTAAACTGAAAACCTCTGGTTTAATGGGCGAGATGTATTGTAATGTGCTACTTATTACTGCAATTAAAAAAAAAAAAAGCATGCAAGGAGGTCTTGTTTGTATACCCCTTACCCAGAATTCTTAGCAGGGCATGTATGGTCTATACATCCCCTGTGTCCCCATTGAGACACAGTACCCCTTCTGAGCCACATTTAGACCTCTCGCACAGCCAGCCAGTACCCTGTTCTACATTGAGGCAGTAACCTCGAAACAGCTGTCTATAGATGGGACTCTCTTCCTTTTTGAGGAGTTATTCTGATTTTGCTATTCCCAGTTTATGCTCTTAGTTTTGGTTTGTTTGTGTTTTTTTTTTATTTTTATTTTTTTTAAACCATGCATTAATCTACAGGGAGCTACCTTTCAAAGGGTGGTGCTAGAGCCTTTTTCTTTTCCACCAATGAGGTCTTATTTGCATGTTGCTTACCTAACGCCAGGAATGAAAATATAGTTCTCCAGTGCACAGGTGGAGGGAGAAGAGAATGGGTCATATGTGGCTCTTGTAAAGATGGAATGTTCTCAGGAGCTCTGACAAATGTGTAATCCAAATACATGAAGAGTTCTGTACAGTAAGGAAAAAATGAGCTCCTTTATAAGTAGCTCTCCCTGTATAACACATACCACATACTCTCATAGATGGCTAGCTCCATATAATACAGGCCTTCTGGCCTTTTGTTTTGTAATGGAAAGTTCTGGGTTACAAAGAGGAAAGGCCTTTTTAAACAGGCCAACCTGGGAGACAGTGATCGGAAACACGTTAGGAGTGTTTGTTCCCAATCGTTGCCCACTCCTAGAAATGCTGTAGATCAACATTACTGTGTGTGGATCATCAAATTGTTCATTCTCTTACAGTATGCATTGGTTCTATCCACAAGAGGCTGCTGACAATCTAGCATTTTTCGTGTTACATAACAGATGCAATCGCCTACCAAATGAATGTTTGTTCACATGTTGCGTGATCTTTCACGCTTTTAGGCTGAAGCCCCACATTGTGGAAAAGAAGTTTTTTTTTTTTTTTTTGTTTTTTTTTTACCTGTTTCAGATTTTGTTGTGGTTTTTTGAGCCAAAGACAGTAGTGGATTCAGCATAAGGGAGAAGTATAAGTATTTCCTATTTATTTCCCATTCCTATTGTAGTGACGCTTGACAAAAAAAAAAAAAAACGCAGCAAACTCTGCAACATAAAAAACAGCTTTTCCACAACACGATGCCTTAACCTTATGGTGGTCAGATGTTCAGGTTTTCATATGCAGTTTTTGAAATCAAAACTAGGAGTGGATTGAAAAAAAGAGAATTAACACCTACTTCAATGCTCTTTCTTTATTATTCTTAACTGGTTTTGGCTTAAAATGGCATCTATTGGTTAAAAGTAAACCACAGTGGATTATGGATCAATGGTTTGGTTGATGAGCATTGTAACGGACTCCCAGAAGAAATATGAAGCAGTCTCCATGGATAATCCTACCTGGATGGTTGTACATGATCATGCCCATCCGATAATTGACATCCTAGTGGAGATGCCACGTGGAATTCCTTATCTCTCCCCTCAACCCATCCCCTGTTCCCTACCCTCTCTCTGTTTTGTCTGGATGTTATATCAGTCTTGTCTGTGACAATTCTGTGTTTGTCTATGTGTTCATTCTTGGTCTAGGTACTCAGCTTATTTTCTGAGTTTCTTCTTTTCATGCACCATTCAGAGTATCCCTCTTGTTTCTTCAATACTTTGATAATGGTTGACAGATATGTGCCATCTGATGGAAAATATCAAACTTTTTACGTTAGTCTAAATTTTGTAATGCCTCTTATTGTATATGCCCAAAGGTTGCATTTTTATGCATCTAAAAATTGAATCTGTAAAATCATGGAACAATTATTGGGAATGACCATTAAAGTAAAAAAAAAATTTTGTGTGTTTTTTTGGTTTTTACATTAAAGTAAAAACAAAAAATTCATATTGGTTACTGCCTGTAACTTGTTACTAGTAGCACAATAACTCTCAAAATCGATAAGTCACAAGCAGTAATCTATAAATCTTTCACTTTGTTAGTGAGAACACCAGTGGGCTAGCACTGTAGCATTTGTCTTTACTATAACTCTTTCTGGAGCATTTAACTTCTCATTTAGAGAGTTTAAATAAAAATGTAAAGAGGGACATAACTAGGAAAGATGGGGTCCATAGCAAGGTTTTGACTGGAGCCCCACTTGGTATAAAGCCACTTTTATTAGCCCCACACAGTATAATTCATCCTTTACTAATATACTCACACACTATACAGACTCCCATACAGTAAGGACCACCATAAAGTTAGTACCCAAGATCTCCTCTGCGATGCCCCCCCCCCCCCATACATTGTCTGCACTTGCTGTGAAGGTGTTCTCTGTTCTGGTTGAAGCCCTTGATCTTCCAGCACCTCCGGGGTTAATTTTATGTGACTTTCAGCAAGACAAGTTTAGGCTGGGAATTAAAGAAGAAGAAAATATAACTGAATTTTTATCTTTGGAATGACCTTGTTTGCTGGAGGGTTTGACTGCTTAAAATTCTGATATGCAAATAACTGATAACTATAATCTATAATCCTCAACTTGGTCGCATTTACAGATGGAGGACTGGTTAATTTGCTTTTATAAATTGATGAGCAAACGGTTCCCTGAAAACTCCAACCCTTAACCCCGGAGCCGCAGACACACACGCACTTATGGGAATTTACAGGGCAGAGTACACACATGATGCCCTGTAATTCACTGTGAAGCGCATTTGCCACCTAAATCCTTGAGTCATCCTTGTCTGTAAAGTTTATTCGCTTTTATCTCTTTCCTTGAAAGCTGGGTAACAAACAACATGAACACGGCTTCGCCATTACATGGGTTTTGCTCCACTTTTCTAGAATCTGGAAGGGTAAATCTGCTCAGCCATGCATCAGTACAGAAAAGGGTAAGCTGCATAACTAGGGAGATTTCGCCTTAGAAAGCTGGGTAACGTGCAGACATATTGGAGTGGGATGTATTTCTCTAATACTTTGGGGAATAGCCCTTTAACCCTTTTATTACGTAAAGGTGAAAGTTGATCCCATGTATTCCATATAGATTTTCCTTCCCTGAATGTCATATATTGGATGAGTCTTCCTCAGCTTTGGTTCCATTTTCTCTTTCTCTACATTTAATGATCTGTTTTCCACTTTTTTTTTCTGTTGCGTTAATGAAATCCATTTTACTGCATCGTGTCCCTTTTTATGGGCTTTGTTATTTTGCCTGGAAGCATAAAAATTAAAAGTTCATTACTGCACACAGGACAGAGATGTTATCAGGATGTATCTCCACTGGCAAGGAAGAACGAATTGCAGCGGATTACTCAGCCATGTTTTTGCTCTCAGTATGTGATGCCAGAGCGCCAGGATTAGCGCTTTACCTCTTAGGCTACCATTAAATTTATTGGATTGTAATTCATAAACTTTTATCCTTGAGCTTTCCAAGTTTCTTGATGACTTGGGGTGGGGGGGTTAACCATTTCCTGCAGCAACATATTAGCGGTTTACAAGTCTACTGCAAGTTGGATCATGCACTTTATATCAATGTGTGTGTTTCTTTTTTGTTTTTGTGTTCGCGCGTGTGTGTGCGCGTGCGTGCGTGTTTTTGTTTTTTTATATATATATAAATACTTAGGGAAAGTTAGTTACTATTGGGTGTCATCCTGTAGAATTTACCTTCCTGAGAATGAGGATAATGTGGTCATATTACACCTGTGGTTGTGTTTTTTTTTTTTTTTTTGTTTTTTTGTTAAAGCTATTGATATCTTTCAGGATGTGTTTCTGACTAGTGGAAGTCCTCGCCTACATCTTGAACAGAAAGGTGCAGTACGTTGTCTTAGGTTGTCAAGTTTGGGTAGGACCCTGTACAGTAGTTGCCTGATAACCATATTTTTCTTGAGTGTCGATTAGCTATTTGTTGTTTGTAATCCTCCTTAGGGGACGTTCACACTACCGTTGGTGACCGTCAGTACTGTCCGTTGCTATTGTCCGTTACAAGATTTTAGCATCGGACACTAGCTGAACCGTCAGAAATCCCTTAAAATTTCCATTCATTTCAATGGGTTTTTATATTGTGTCTGTTAGTGTCCCTTTACACCAAATCCGTCAGAAGTCTGTTATTTTTTCGCGAACAAAAAATCCTACATGCAGGACTTTTTGTCCGTTTGAAAAAAAACAGATTCTTGACGGACAGAAAGTGTCCGTTATTTTTTGAACATTGAAGTCTATGGGTAACGGACTTATAACGGACAGTAACTGACAGCCATCAGTTACTGTCCGTCATTTTATGTCCATTTTTTTCCTGCGCATGCTCAGAAAGCAAAACAAAAAACGGACAGTGTTAAAAAAACGGACACTAACTGATGCTAATGTGTCCGTTTTTTAAAACTAATCCATTAATTGGATCAGTTAAAAAACGGACACATTAACATCAGTTAGTGTCCGTTAATGTCTGTTATGATAGGTGTCCGTTTTTTTTTTCTTCTTTTTTTTAACGGACATCAATGGTAGTGTGAACCCTGCCTTACTTTGCTGTTCTCCTGCCACAATCCTTTATACTGCAGCTCTGCTTGACAGTGCTTTGCAAGTGTATTTTTATTACAGTAGTCTGATCCTCTGCTGAGAGAGATTTTAAACTGTCTTGACACCCTATATCTGTGCCCTAGTGGAATAATGCAGATAGACTTCTGCTTTAAATCTGCCTCTTTTGCCTTATTAGCAATGTTTAGCAGTTTATAGGGAGCGGGCATGTTGCTCCTGTTGAGACCTCCTGTGAGGCCTGTTTTCTATGCCTCCTTATAAGGTTTTCAGTTCCAATGGTAACACAGTTATACTGTTTATAGCAACTTAGCCCTAGAGGGAAAAAAATGTTTTAACCTACACGGATTTGGTTCCATCTTCTCTGTTTTGTCTGAGCTAGATCATCTTGCCCCCCCCCCCCCCCCCCCCCAAACCTGCCCAGATGAAATATGCTTGTGCCCCCCTCTGTTGTTCTGGTGTGTGTGTGTGTGTGTGTGTGTGTGTGTGTGTGTGTGGTTTTTTTTTTTTTTTTTTCGGCTTCATTTACATCATGAACGTCCGAGGAATCCTTTCCTCTCTCCTTAGAATGTACCATCTACTTCCCTGGTGTGTGAAAAAGTCCTTCGTGTTTAACTTTATTTTCAAAGCCTTTTCATTAAAATGTGATGAAAACCGGTTTCAGTTAATTTTATCTCCCCCCAGTTCTCCTGCCTCCCTAATCTCCAAATGCCTGGAGTTTGGGTAAAAACCTCAAGGTCTTGCTATCTGTGGGACCAGAACTCCACACCACGGAGGCACAGCATGTTCTGATGGACATGGGAGGGAAGAGATGCTGCTGATAAAGTCACTTTTTTGGTATGTGTGGGTGGGGAGAATAATTTAAGTTATTTTGCTCTTTATCAGACTGAGCTTGCTTTGACGGCAGATAGAAGTATTTGTTTTAGATTAACACTCTGGGGCAGATATATCCAAACTGTCTAAAAGAAAAACTATCCGTTGTTGCCAAAAGCATTGTGACCTACTTGTATCTTTTATGTGCCTGACCAGTTTACAGGGCTTTTCCCACCAAAATATTATATGCCATGTCAATAGGTAACATTATAAAAAATTACTGGTATGAGTGGAGCTTCTGGAATCCCCACTGATCCTGAGAAACAGCCAGCATCCTTATCACAAAGCAGAAGACAACAGCTAGGGTGTCATGGGTAGACATGCACTCATTTCCACTGTCCTAGCCCCATTGGCCAGTTGCACATTCTAGACTCCTTGTTCTTGAATATAATGCAAGTACATCAGTGAAGACTGACACTTTTACTAGTGCTATTTTCTCTTACTTTGTGAAAGTCTGTACAACACTTTTTTATAGATTTGTCTGGCATTTAGAGTATGTGGAAAGCCAGGTACCACATGGACTTTGATCACTTCTATTACAGGTTGGCACCTAGCATGTGTTGCTGTGACTTCTGTAGCTATCCTCTAGGTTATTTTTTTTTTTTAGCTTTTGTAAACCTCTTTACCCTATTATCTAGTAACATTGTATCCAATGTGCATACTTGTAACTCTTGCATATTTCTGATTATGATGAAGTCCCCTGTTAGTAGCCAATATCACTCATGCAGGCACTTGACCAAGGTCAATAGGCCCAGACCCCTTTGAGTGTCCCAAGCTTTGCTGACAGCTGGCTCTGACAATCTGAAGTCCCATTTTTCACAGTCATCCTCTGGCTATCAGCAGCTGGGGTGACATCAGAGATGTGGTTCCCCTTTTCCGGCACAGGATATCAGGACTGCTCATCATATCTGGCACACAGCTAATCGCTCTGCACTTGCTTCCTTCTCCCGCCACGGTTTCCTGGGAATAGAGTGTTTGCTATCCTTGGAAGGCCAGGCCCCCCCACCCCCCAGCAGTGTATTCGGCTTTCTGCACCAGAGAGCAGGTTCAAGAGATATTCTGCTATAAAAATGGAGATCTTCATGGAGGGTCCCTTTGAAAGAAATTTTTTTGTTTTGTTTGTTTTTTCTCCCCATCCTTGTCAAATTGTAAAGGTAATCTGTAGATCCAATGTTATGAATGAAGCCTATTTATGTATGTATAATTACTGAATTATATTGTTCATTTATATCCTATAGTGAAGGATATAGACTATACAGTGCCTTGCGAAAGTATTCGGCCCCCTTGAACTTTTCAACCTTTTGCCACATTTCAGGCTTCAAACATAAGGATATAAAATTTTAATTTTTTGGTGAAGAATCAACAACAAGTGGGACACAATTGTGAAGTGGAACGAAATTTATTGTATATTTTAAACTTTTGTAAAAAATAAAAAACTGAAAAGTGGGGTGTGCCAAATTATTCGGCCCCCTTAAGTTATTACTTTGTAGCGCCACCTTTTGCTGCGGTTACAGCTGTAAGTCGCTTGGGGTATGTCTTATCAGTTTTGCACATCGAGAGACTGAAATTCTTGCCCATTCTTCCTTGGAAAACAGCTCGAGCTCAGTGAGGTTGGATGGAGAGCGTTTGTGAACAGCAGTTTTCAGCTCTTTCCACAGATTCTCGATTGGATTCAGGTCTGGATTTTGACTTGGCCATTCTAACACCTGGATACGTTTATTTGTGAACCATTCCATTGTAGATTTTGCTTTGTTTGTTTGGGATCATTGTCTTGTTGGAAGATAAATCTCCGTCCCAGTCTCAGGTCTTTTGCAGACTCCAACAGGTTTTCTTCCAGAATGGTCCTATATTTGGCTCCATCCATCTTCCCATCAATTTTAACCATCTTCCCTGTCCCTGCTGAAGAAAAGTAGGCCCAAACCATGATGCTGCCACCACCAAGTTTGACAGTGGGGATGGTGTGTTCAGGGTGATGAGCTGTGTTGCTTTTACGCCAAACATATCGTTTTGCATTGTGGCCAAAAAGTTCGATTTTGGTTTCATCTGACCAGAGCACCTTCTTCCACATGTTTGGTGTGTCTCCCAGGTGGCTTGTGGCAAACTTTAAACGAGACTTTTTATGGATATCTTTGAGAAATGGCTTTCTTCTTGCCATTCTTCCATAAAGGCCAGATTTGTGCAGTGTACAACTGATTGTTGTCCTATGGACAGACTCTCCCACCTCAGCTGTAGATCTCTGCAGTTCATCCAGAGTGATCATGGGCCTCTTGGCTGCATCTCTGATCAGTCTTCTCCTTGTTTGAGATGAAAGTTTAGAGGGACGGCCGGGTCTTGGTAGATTTGCAGTGGTCTGATACTCCTTCCATTTCAATATCGCTTGCACAGTGCTCCTTGGGATGTTTAAAGTCTGGGAAATCTTTTTGTATCCAAATCCGGCTTTAAACTTCTCCACAACAGTATCACGGACCTGCCTGGTGTGTTCCTTGGTCTTCATGATGTTCTCTGCGCTTTAAACAGAACCCTGAGACTATCACAGAGCAGGTGCATTTATATGGAGACTTGATTACACAGAGGTGGATTATATTTATCATCATCAGTCATTTAGGACAACATTGGATCATTCAGAGATCCTCACTGAACTTCTGGAGTGAGTTTGCTGCACTGAAAGTAAAGGGGCTGAATAATATTGCACGCCCCACTTTTCAGTTTTTTAGTTTTTACAAAAGTTTAGGATAACCAATAAATTTCGTTCCACTTCACAATTGTGTCCCACTTGTTGATTCTTCACCAAAAAATTAAAATTTTATATCCTTATGTTTGAAGCCTGAAATGTGGCAAAAGGTTGAAAAGTTCAAGGGGGCCGAATACTTTTGCAAGGCACTCTATATGTTACATTTGTATGTGTTTATGCAAGTAATGTCAAGGGGGGGGTCAGAGGTGAAAATGTTTCTTCCTGGCATACTGCCAAGGCAAGTTTTATTGTTTTACAACTTGGGAAGTCAGGCATAAGATGGTGTGCCCTGGACAGCGACTTCTGCCATCTGTGAAGTATTCTCCTTTCCCAAGTCGTAGATGAAACCAGACATTTCCCAGGTTGTTCAAGATGTGGGAGGAGGGGGACACTCTTGCAGAAAACGTAGCTAAGCACAAGAGACTGGATACCTTGGAACTGGTGTTACATCTGGGAGCCAGAAAGGAAGCTGGGTGTGCCCATTTTCCATCAGAAGAGATCCTCCAAGTTCCATTGAACCAAAAGGAACTAGGTTATTAGGTTTATTCCATGTTTCTCCTTTTTGTTTTAAAACTATTTTGATGGTCTCATTATCTATTATTATTTTGCTTACTTGTATAGCACCAATATATTCCGCAGCACTTTACAGACATTCAGTCACTGTTCCATATAGGGCTCACAATCTACATTTCCCTATCGGTATGTCAAAGGAAACATATGCAAACATGGGGAAAACATACAAACTCCTTGCAGGTGCTCGTTATCTTGTTTGTGTATATAATATTAATGTGCATGTCCGACTTTGTTACCGATGATAAAAAAAAACTGCTTCGTGGCACAAAGAGTGCAATCGGACACCCGCGCATTGCTTTAAAAACCCATAGAAGTGAATGGGTTTTTAAGCAATGAGTCTCGAACCTTTCCCAATCCTTTTTTTCTGACATTTAGGTTGGATTCGCAGGGGAATGAGTCTGGGCGCAAGTGTGAACCCACCCTAAGCAGGACAAAAAATATCAATATTCACAGGCAGCAGATCGTTCTGTGCAATATGGGCTGATGGCAAGAATTGAAAGTACATGCTATCCTGTGTAATGGATCGGCTTGGCTCATTTTGTCATTGGTCAGCACCAATGTCTGAGGCCGGATTTACATGGCGTATTTTTACTGTAATGAGTAGTACATGTAACTATACATCTCACGTATATGCTTAAGACAATCACATTCATGGTTTACTGGCATGATAAACCATGGTTGTGTTTTGTTTTTTTGTGTGCCTGTTTTCATGGATCCCTCCATACACTGCAGTGTATGAGGGATCCGTAAAAACGCCCACTCCTCGGGTGCTAAAAGGCTGTGAAAAATGGACCAAAAGTGCACCACAGTCCTGTGAATATAGGCTAAGAGTGAAATAAGAGTGACCAAGCTCTTAAAATCACTTGCACTCAGTCTGCTTTTGTGAGGCTGAGTTATATACTATACGTAACCCATGTTGTCTGTGTGGTCCTTTGTAGAAGAGGGCTATTCTAGTTCTCTTAATATCACAATAAAAATGAATTATCAGCATTACTTCTCTGCTGGTTCCACTTTGTTCTTTGTCCCGCTCCCCACGCAGAAAAATTCTACATAATCCAGTTGTACTCTCTGTGACGCGTTCCTTGTGGTGCTGAGATCTCAGAGCTATTAGTGGAGGTCACAGTTCAGCACTGATAAACATTTCAGTTTGTGCTGTGTCAAAAAAATCAATACATGTGAATTGTGATTTCCATGCTTTGTGATCTCCGATGAGGTGAGAGGGATGACTGCAGACACAAGACCCTGAAGGGGGCTTATTGTTATGCCTTCAAACTCTGAGACCTAAATTATGGATATCTCATTGACTTCCCCCTCATACCTCGTCTACATCCAGCCATGGGGAATCTTATGAGTGTCTCAGCACTAACACACAATCATGTACCAAAGCTTCTAAATAGAATGAAATTATTAGATGCCAGATTGACAAAAACTAGGTGCTCGCATGTACTCTGCCTATGCTGTCTAAGCAAATTTCCCTACATTCATCGACTGCAGAGAAATCTCTCACAATTCAACATAAAATAGCATTTACATCAAACCATGGCATAGGTAGTATTAGATTCATAGGGAAAAACAAAAAGTAAAAAAAATATTTTGGATGTTTGGTGTCCAAATCGGAGTTGAGATGTGGTGCTGATAATACTTTATCCAGATTTTCACAGCAGATTTTATCTGTTTCAAAGCAAGGGGTGAAATTGGGAACAAAGGGGGGTGATTTATGAAGACAGATGTAGTGGACCCCAGTCTACATATCTGTGGCGTCATGTGCATTCTCCGGCAGGGCTGTACGTCATAGTTTGTGTAGATGTCGGGAATCTTTTATGCCTGTAAACTGGCATAAATGCTAAATCCACATCTTGCCACTTCCCACACCCCTGTTTTAAGTGGCAGCAAAAAAGAAAGTCGGAATTTTTTTTGCGCTAAAACTGACTTGCGTAAAAAACGTGCAACTTTTTAAATAACTGACATACAAGGCATAATAAATCTGCCCCAAAATCCACAACAAATCCAAGACCGAATCTGAAAATGGATTTGTAGTGAATTTTGGTGTGGAAAATCTGCAGCAAACACTTTTATCTGTGCACATAACCTAATAGACTGTAAAACTGTTTGAAGCTAAATGTAATATGTAAACAGCTCCACATAAAGGTTTTCTTGTGGATCGAATGATTCCTATTTATCTGCTGTGACACAAGATGCTATCCTAGTTATTTTGTTTTGAATCCATTGGCGAGCCCACCGCTAAGGCCCTTTTATCCTGTCTTTAGCACATTCATGATGAGCAGGAGATGTACAGAGCTGCATTCAAGCATGTGCAACTGTATGGGAGTTGTCCTGAAGTTGTACAGAGCTGCAGTGTTCCCTCCATGCTCACAGTGCTGGAGGGAACACTGGGAATTGTGGTGATCCAAGTGAATGATAAATGCTAGGGGCTCAGGTCTCTCATTAGAAAAGTCCATGAATGAGTGGTGTTCAGCATTCTTGGGCATCAAGGGATGCTGTCCCTTTAACTTGGCTGTTCCTGGCACTTCCCCAGGACGACAATCCCTTCTTCCTTCATGCTCCATCTGTCACTTGGGAAGTGTAATTGGACAGTTAGTCCTCTGCCCGTCTCCATTGTTTCCCTCTACCTGGGCAGTTAATTACCTGATAGGGAACACCAGACTGGTTCTTTTTATATAACACATAACTGCCCCAGAGCGAATACTGCTGAATACAACCCTCCTGGGAATTTCCTGCACTATTACCTCTTCGAAATTAAGCCTTCAGCTGTGGATCCAATGAAAGAAATTCCTAAATCTGTGTATCTTTAGGTTGCCTTCAAAAACTTGCAGTTTTGATGATATTTTGCAAAAAAATGTTAACAAACAAGGCATTCAGGGATGTTGTGGTCACAGCAGAAGGATCTGCTAGAAGTCTAGACTGAAAATATGCAACAAAATCTTCTACAGATATTTGCCATGGGTAGGACATGCCCAGATCTGAAAATGTATATCACTACAATTTGCTGCAAGTTTCTTCTGCTACATGTGAATCCCCACTTTCTTGCATTTATACAGTGACCCTACCACTATATACATCAAGTTTAATGCATCTTTAATATACACTGCAATTTCCTTGCTGACAAGGGAATCCTGTACTTCCCTACTACCCCTAGTGGCAAGAGTGAACACTACACTGCCTACACTTGTTTTCATTGTCGATACTGGCATCCATGTCTTACAAGTTAAACCCATTGTCTTATTAGACCAAGACACGACCATTGCACCTCAGTGTCCTTCTGATCAGTCAGTGCTGCTTGTAGTCTCCATTCTCCAGCACTAAGCAGTGTCAGCATTATAAAAAGTCTTCCAGTGACCTTCCGCCTCTCCCAGGAAACCCGCTAATAGTGTGACTCTCCTATTATTTCATTTCAGAGTGACTTATCAGTAACAAACAGCCCCAGTTACCTGCAACATTTACTTAATGATTCCAGTGATAGGGAATAGTCTGATAATACGCAGACCAGCTGGCTGGCGCTGGCCAATCAGATGCTCGCCTGCGATGGGAGATTAGATTACGGGGCCTGTATTTGTTGTGGTTCGGAGTCACCGAGAACCAACACTATTGATACAGAGATAGGATTCAGAGTGGACTTTGCCTCCTGTGATAATCGGGGGAAAAAAGATTATTTTTAACTACTAGCTCACTGAGTGCTCTTAATATTAATGACTGCCACATCAGCTTTTATTTTCACCAGCTCAGGAAAAAAAAACGCCATCAGGAGGTTTAGAGTATAAAGGTCTGGGGGTCACCCGCATGTGCATGAGGTAACACGGAGTCTCCGGTTATTAGGCCAACTCTAATATTGCTGTAGAAGTCTCTGTTACAACACAGAGGGTGTTTATATTTTACAGCATGACTGAACGCAGCCTGGCGGAGACACTGCTAACCGGTGATGTTACATAAATGTATTTGTCTCTGTGAAAGCTATGTCACAACCAGTATGGCTACAATAACCGCTCCCACGATTTTCCACAGTCCCTGCAATAACTGTGACAATTGGGTGCTGTGCCGATTGTTATCCAGCTTTCCCTTTGAGATTTTCATTTTAGGGAGAAATCTATTTGCTATTGTTTGTGAATCTTGTGCTACAATAATATATAAAACTGCAACTTTCTCTGCATAACTGCCTGTATATTTCTACAGGCTACAGCTATCTTTCCTTCTTTTCTCCTATACAACTGCAGTTTTATACAGAGAAACATCCAAAAGCTGACAATCTAGTCTGAGGTCTCTGCACCTGGGATGCTTGGGCCTGGGAACCTAACTGCTGCAGTTGCTACTGTGCCGTGGCCCTGTTTGTTAGCATGTCCTCCAGCTCATTCAGGCAGCCTTATCAGTGGCTCTGTGTATTTTCCTTGGTGGGGTTTGATATAGAGAAGATAGATGGATGTTTTGACATGGAAAGTGTCAGGCCTGGAACCTTATCAGTTGGATATGAGCGCACCGACCTCGCTGCTCTTATGTTAACCTTATGTTAACAAAGGATTCACATTATTATTATTGCAAGCTCAAAATTACAGCTAAGCATATAATAACTAAAATGGCATACACTGCAGATACCTGCATAAGGGAATATTTGTCATTGCTGTGCATGCATTTATTTCTCTGTATGATGATTGATTAGTATATTAGTTTAATATTTAAAGCAGTTAATACCCTTGTTCCGTCAACACCAGTTACTTTAGTAGCATACAGACCTCTGTGACAGCTGAGGCCCAGGACTTTAAGAACTTTTTTTCCCCCATATTTGGAGGTTTTAGTTTATGATGGGTATTTAGACATATGTAGAATGTATGTTACTGATGATAGTATGTGAATATAGCAAAGGACTACAACATACTTGTATCAGCATAGTCAATCTGTTTTTTTTGTTTGTTTTTTTTTTTCTCCACAGAGGAGCTGGTTTTGGAGATTCCATCACCCGATGGAGTGAGTCAGGTTCGAGCAGAGAACAACATCCTCAAGGGCTTTAATTGGGGGGCCATACAGAGGAAGCTTCAGTGGTGCCTCCTCTTCTCCAGACCGAACAGATATGGTAAGACATGCAATAATTATACAATTGTTTTATACCGCAGATGGACAGGGTGAAGCATATGGGTGAGCATCTTCGCTCGGCACCTAGTTCTGGAAAAGGTCCTCTTTTTAAATTATTCACTCCACCCCACACCACCTCCAACAATTCCAGCTCTTTACATCAATTAATAGGTGCTGCTCCGCTGATTCTTGCATAGTTGCTGCTAGTTTTTGTGCCAGATATGCTATATAGACTCTGTACTGTCAGGAGGGCGGTGTCAGGCAGGAGTAGACAAGGGGTGTGATTCTGAGTTCTGACACTGGCTGCCTCTGATTGGAGATCTGAATCACACCCCCTGCCTGACACTGCCCTTCTGACATTACACAGCTTACATAACACATCAGGCACCAAAACTAACTGCGCTTGTTGCACGGGAATAGTGGAGGGTAGAGAGAAAAATGCCAGAATCTGTGAAGCAGCGAAGAACTAGAATTGGTAGAGGTGGTGAAAGGTCCTCTTTAAATATTGTCTAAAAGTACAATACGTAATGGGGTTTTCTGACTCAAAAACTATGTAAATATATTTTTAAAAAAAACAGGTCCTCCACTTCATTGGCAGTAACCTAGTTCTTGCTGATGACGTTCTGTTTGGGATCAGGTCACCTCTAAGGCCAGTCAGACATATGTTATTTGTGTACTAGCCACTGCTGAGACCAGTTATTGGCTGCCATGATGAACTAGGCACAACTGGGATGTAATCATGGACTGGTAACTGAGGCATCAGGCTGCCACTGCTAGAACCAATGACCTGTTAAAGGTGAGTTATCTTTTTATTCACGGTTTTCCAGTATATATGCTGGACAACCCCTGTATCCTATTGAGAATGCTGCAATTAAAAATTGTTTCGCTGGAAACAAAGTCAGACATGCAGGATTTTGTTTCCAGCGAAAAAAAACTGGATTCGCGGCACAGAGGGTGTAAGCGCACACCCGCGCATTGCTTTAAAAAACCATTCAAATGAATGGGTTTTTAAGCAATGCATCGCTAACCTGTCGCTATCCAGTCCCTATACAGTTTACCGAGATTTTCAGGCAGATTTGCGGCAGACGGACTCCATCGTAAGTGTGAACCCACCCTAAGAGGTTAAACACAAATCTAATCCTGCCCATTGCAGCAAGAGCCCATTTGTATATTATAGCTGGCTTCTGCTGGAGATGACATAGACTTATTTTATGAACCTGTGCCATTGGAATAAATGTATGCCATTAACCTCCTCCTTCTCATGATGTCAATGTATGAAGTATTGGCTGGAAAAGGTTAATGTTGTTCTGGACACAGTATTTGAAGATATTGCATTCCTATGAAAAATTGGATTTACAACTGTAGTTTTACCTCAAAGGTGGCCATGTGCCTTGGATAGCTGTCAGCCGAACTCTAGTTTGGCCAGGCAGACACTTTTTGGTGCCAGCTTATTGAGAATCGGGTATGTTGAAATCTAACATGTCGATCCTTCTTTCTTTACAATATGTACTATCAAGGGAGGTTCAGGACACACCTTTAAAACATTAGATGATTGGCCAGCCCCTACTAAAATGTGTGTGCTTGGCCATTGTCTGAGTCTAGGTTCACATCTGCGCTCAGAGATTCTGTTCCCCCACTCCACTTGAAAAATGCGAAGAGAAGTCCTGCTTGCCCTGTTACAGATTTTGCACTGGAGCCCAGGAGCTTCAAGTTGTGTTTCTCTCTGTTACTTTGTTACTGTTTATTTTAAGCAGCTGCCCAACTTGTGAACACTTTTATTTGCAGTTTCTAATTCAAAATGTAAGAATTTGGTTACATGAACATTGGTCTCCTGTATAGTTTTCTCTCTCCCTCACCCATGTCATGTGGACATATTCAATGCCACAGGGGGACTCCATGAATATTTCTATCCTGTGCCAGAATATTTGCAATGTCCCAATTAACCTCATGACAACAACGACAAGAGAAACATTTAGTTCTTGTGATTTTCCAGATACAATTTTTTTTTTTTTCTTGTGGGTGGAGGCAAAAAGAGGTTATAACATGAATTTCTGCTTATAGGGTGAAATAAACTAAATATAACACAAAATCTGAGCTCGTCTATCTTGCACAAAAGAGGGGGAAGAAGGGGGGGCGTTATCTCCTCTGCTTTAAGGTTAAAGCTCGAAATTTTAGACGAGAGCAAGCTGGGTTTGTGATAGCGATTGAGCCCGTTATCTGCTCAGAATGAAATCCTTCATTAACCCCTTATCTCCCCGTTCGGGGTGTTATGATCTTATGGCGCCACTAGTCGAGACATAAGACAGCCAAGTGATTGATTCCTCTCAGATAATGTCCTGCCTTCCCGATACTTCATTTATTGTCTAAATATTTTCACTGGTGTTTTCAACGTTCACCCCAGCCCTTATCGGGTGTCTTGATGCTTTGCAGCTCATCATTTTCCCCCTCTTCCCTGATATCAGTACAGCCCTAGGAGAGGCAGGATGGAGAAGGTCCATCCTTAACACTTTAAGTATCTTTAAACTTCCTCCTCTGCTTCTCTCTCCCACTTGGCAGAAAACCATTTTCTCTAATTGTCGCACATCCTCTGATGAGATAGCTCTGTTCTGTAAGAAACTAGCAGGTTGCCAGGCTGTAAATTAACTCCTTCTCTACAGGCACTTGCAGGGACATTTATATCCCATCTGGAATTCTAAAAAATCTACTTAAGACTTCTAGCGCTTGCTACGCAGAAAACCAAGTTTTCCTTGGTATACACAGCTCCAAATTGAAAGCATATTAAATTATTTGCCATTTGGTATGGAACAGTGACCCTAATGGCCAGAGATTAACCACATCTTGCATTTCAATCATGTGTGAGAAAATAGATGTCTAGTGCATTATTTTATGTCCATTAATGTATTTGTCATTAGGGTGAAAGACCTAAAAACCAATTGCACTAGGCTCAAAATGTTCTTATATTTTATAAATTTGGTGATGTTCTTGTGCTCCTTAGTGTTATAATTGCATTGAAATGACACATTCTCAAACGCTATGTTTCAGGCTGCACTTGGAACTGTGATGCCAAGAAGTGGCTGTGACCCTATTTACAGGGTGCACTGGAACAACATAGATTTTTAAATTCTTTGTAATTTTACAAAAGATAATTAAGTTAAATTGTTAATTAAACCTGATTAGGGTATTGCAAGTATATTTGCAATTGCTATGGTGCCTATACCTGTAATCGAGTGCAATTCCTATATGGACACATTTCAGCACAGCTTGCCTCATGATGCAGACTTGTATTTGGATTAAATGTACTATTGGGATAAATCAGTGCTGTGCTATGAGGCACACACTCCTGCAATGCCAATATCTATTGCACACCAAGCTGCAAAATTCACTTTTTTTTTTTTTCAGAACTCAGTGTAAGTAGATAGGCTGCCCCCTCCCTCTTCAGTTCATCCTCTGCAGCATTTCTGGAAACTGTGCCAGGCTTTAGAAGCCCCTTCCCTGGATAAGCCATGCAGCGGATGCAGTCTAGATAGAGTTTCTGATGGTATCAGGCAAAGTTCAGAGCAAAGACACTGACCTCTTTGTTTCAGAAGAAAACAACACATCTTGTCACAGACATTGAAGTGGAGGGGAAGGGGGTGGTTTAAAGAAACAGCTTCCTTGTACTCTACTCCTGCATGCCCTGTAAGTAGATTTCCATCCCTTCCAGGATCCCATGAATGAGCATTTTGAGTACTTTGTACACGTTGATTTATATTACAAATATGCTTATGTAGTATATCCCATAGCCACATATAAGGTTCTAGTAATGACATCTACAGAGAAGCATTTTCCACCATGTCCTATAAAAAATGTTTCCTACTGATTGTCAGCGCACACACTTGTATTATATGTGAATTTAAGGTCATATTAAGTACCACAGTGACAACCAATGTGTACAATGATGTGGTCTGTGGCCATAGTGGTGCACTGCTTTGTGCTCATAATGACAGTATCTCTTGTCTTTATGCTACACTGGCTTCAGTCCAGCAGAGAAATGAATACTATAAGTAATACAGGGTGACTGTTATGGACGATGGATGTGTGAAGATGCAAATAACTAGTCTCTTCTCCCAGAGCAGAAAACTATTCCCCCCCCCCCCCCTCCCCGTTCTTCCTAATTGGTTGTGACATCACAGCTGCTGTACTTTCTATAATGCATTTTGAGCAGCATCAGGGGAAGGTGAAAAAGGCAGGCAGCTCGTGTTTGACAATGAGGGCTTTTCTGCATCATCAGCAGTGCCCAGCTCTTTATCGTGCCGGGAACACGCGGCCCATCGCAGTGATAAGCCAGAGCTGACTAGCGCCAGCACTCTGTGTTCGAGGGTCTTAGAAATATTGGAAGGAATAATTAGATTTCATATCGTTACTGACGCAGCCATCTGAGGATCAGGCAGATTAATTTCTCTTTCTCTGCACTCATTAATATTCATTAGAGACATGGAAGGACTTGGTCCTGAGCAGAGTGGATTCTACGGGAAGCCGCAGGGCTCACAGCAATGCGTCTTTTGCAATGTTGAAATGTTTATGGTTCAAGTGGTTTTGTACTGGGACTTAATGCATCGGATTATTACTGCATAAATCGCTGAGAGCAATTATTAACCCTATTATTGGCTACTTTGTGAGAAGTTATCATTTTGTCCTGTGAATGTGACTTGAGACCTAGAATCTACATTGTGTCAGTACCTTTGTAATGTTACAAGTGTTTACACCCATAAGTGGCATATTTTGTTGTGTCAGTGCTTCAAGGCCCATTGAACACATTGATGAGGTTGGTGTGGAGGTCCACCTGACAGCATTAAACTGGTTGCAAAAATTTTAGAAAATGTCTGAGAATCACTGAGCGTGTTAAATCCAGCACTAAGTGAAGCGCGGTGACATTTCTCAGAATAACACTCCAATTGTCTGATAAGTCAGGGTAAAGAACAGCACTCCATGCATCTTGATCTACAACTGAAGGATAAGATTGCCACCTGCTGGCCACTGAATGTATTGGCATTTAAAGGGATTGAGTTTCTGACTACTTCATGACAGAACGCTGCTGGTTCCAGCAGCACAGAGAGTATTTTAGAAGTTTGCTGCATTTTTGGGAGCAGTCACCTGCACCTCTCATTCGGATACCAGCACAAAGTGTGCCAAAACGGGAGTGTATATTCAAGCCTTTATAATGAGATTTTCTTTTGGTATTGGATTTTGTAATGGCCTCTCTCATGTCTCTTAGAACACCTCCCTATCTCTGGAAGTGGATAGCAACTGTTGGCTGAAGAATTTAACTCTCGTCCCTTGTGAGCTGGAAGCCAACTCCGTTATATATCGGAAAGGTTAGAACCTTGTGTCTCATACTATAATGTATTAGGTCACTGCTGCTATTGCCTGGAGACTCTAAACAGCTTTTCTTCTGTCCAGGTGACCAGATCTGGTGCAGGACCTCACAAGACATACAACAAGGAGAGGTCATAAGAGCCTTCCTTATGGCTGAACCTCAGGCTATCCCCAACTTTAAAATAAAAGAGGAGCCCTGTGAACCATCCCAGGAGACCCCTACCCACACAGAATTTCCTCTGCTCCCCCAGCAAGCTGGCATGGCTGCAATACTGGCTACAGCAGTTGTCAACAGTAAGTGATGTGTTTGTCATACACAACAGAACAGCATATCAATACATCAGTGATGTCATCAATTTCTTGTGAATTCATGAGTGTACTTTTGGAATACACAAAATACCTGATACAAATACCATCACTTTTAATCAAGCTGAAGCTGCATTTCGGGGCAGAATATTTGCAGTTCTGTATCGGTGTCATCATACTTCTTATTTAAGGAAACTTGTCACGTTAACAGTGCAGTACAATCTGCAGACAGCATGGTATAGAGCGGAAGGCCTTTCCTGTATGAGTGTGCATAAAGAGATAGTTGTCAGTCAATGTGTAAGACCACCCACTGGACTCCTAAACATAAGAGCAGGGGGTTTAAAGTAATAAATTACAAGTTATGTAAATTTTTACTCATAAGACTGTAGCTGTATATCAATCTGCTCAATTTCTTCTGCTCTATAACTTGCTGCCTACAGACTGGGCTACATTTTCGAAATGACATATTCAATTTAACTTCAGCATTTGCAGACATCAATGTTTCCCTCCTAATGTCTTTTGTTGCATGTCTTTTTCAGAGGATGTGTTTCCCTGCAAGGACTGTGGCATCTGGTATCGCAGTGAGCGAAATCTGCAGGCACACCTCATGTATTATTGTGCCAGCCGGCAGAGCTCCACCTCTCCATCAGTTGAAGAAAAGCCCAAAGACTCCTACCCTAATGAGCGGATATGTCCTTTCCCCCAGTGCAAGAAAAGCTGCCCAAGTGCAAGCTCCTTGGAGATTCACATGAGGAGTCATAGCGGTATATACATTTTTGAAATTGATTAATTTAAACCATAATACGTTGTAATCCTTGTAGTCTCTGAAGAGATCCTAACCTGTATATTAAAAATATATTTTATAAATTCTTTATTTAAAGTTTAAACATGAAATGAATCAGAACAGTATAAAAAACCGGTGTCCATCCCCAGCATGCAGGCTGGGTCAGGAAGGACTGCACACACAATATAAACTACCAAACTGATCGTCAGAAGGATGAAATATGATGTAGAACATACAATTAGGAAGGATAGAAGCTCCAAAAGAGAGGAAGGGGTGTGGGGGTGCTCTTCTGGTCAATGTGGCCAACAATAAACCGAGTGGGTCTGCAGAAGAAGTTAAGGAGAGAATGGCTGTGTATTCATCAGTGGCCATAAAGTGAACCCAGTGGAGCCAGGTTCTTGTGAATAAAAGCTAGCGGTGATCTCTTCCAAGAGCATAGTCTCCCACAAATTTATACATGTAAGGAGGGAGGATCCAACCACCACCACATTGCTAGAATTGGAAACGTGGCTGGCAGGAACATGGCTGGGGAATACAGGAGAGGGAAGTTGGTAAACTGCTAGACCCTCTGCTAAATACTAGCAGGCAGGTATTCTCATCTGAAGCTCCAAATAACATCCTTCTGATGGGGTCTAGAAACCTTTCGACTACATGTAGAGACTAAAAACCTGTCCTGACCTAATAATCACACCTGACAGTTTGTTACAGTGAGCTAAACAGCCTCGACTTCAGACTGATTTACTTTACAAGTGTCCTCAGAAAATAAATAATTTAGTCCTGATAAGGAAAGCACAGAATGGAAGAATTCAGGTGAATTAAGGATACCATAAAGTGGAGCTCCTCTCTAGATCACATCAGGATGACAACATAAGACAATTCCAACACTACGAAATGCAAAATGTGAGCAGCCTGTTTTAACCCTAGCTGCTCTGACAACTGGGGACAGGCATCTGGAAACTGGGGGGTTAATCTAAAGCTTCTCATTGCAACAATCTGATCTGAGAAGTATTTTGCGCTCCAGAGAGGGAGATATTTAATCTGCCGCCTCTGTTTTGTAATAGGCTCCAATCCATTTGTTCAAAGTGTCCCCTTCAGATTAATAGCATCATAGGACGTTATCTCGCCATCTTAATCAGAGTGCAGCGCACTCCTCTCTATTAGTACAAGTGGCTAGCGTTGCTTTGTGATAACAAGGAGCCCAAGGTGGTGCAGCGAGAGGCTAAATAACTTGAGACGCTTATCTTTTCACAGGCGAGAGACCATTTGTGTGCCTGATCTGTTTGTCCGCATTCACCACCAAGGCAAATTGTGAGCGTCATCTGAAGGTTCACACAGATACCCTAAATGGTAAGTAATGTGCAGCAGGTTGGGGGAGTCTTAATAGAAATCAATTCTCCAATTATTCCCACAGGAAAAGCAAATTATAGGGTTTCCCTAAGGTCAGACATAGCAGAGGCAAATTGGTCATGTGCAAAATGATACATTACAATGTCATGATGATTTTAGGAAATGGAACTTGGAAGCTCATGCGCCCTCTGTTGGATGTAACAGATCCTCAATTTGCTTTTGACCCACTGAGTCTTGAGACAGCAAAAGGGATTTTAGCCAAGCCAATTTCACTCATCTGCATACAGCATACAGAAAACGCATGAGGGCGCATGAGCTTCCCAGCTCCTTTTCCCATAATGCCTTGTGATATGTAGATGCTTAGTAGAGGGCAAAAGGCAATTCAAAACTCTACACACCTTCACTGGTGCTCTCCCCAAGGAGAGAGATTCCCTTCCATGATGATTTTAAGCAGATGACATACTTGCTGTACTTTCGTTTGCAGGTTTTTTGTTAATAACATAAATGGAGATAACGGAACAGCACTGCCCATTCACTACAGTGTAACATCCATAATGCCGAGTTTGGATTTACTTTAAAATAACAGTTTTATCTATAAAAGTTCACTAAAACTATTACTCTGTAGTAATGTAGAAAGTGAAATTCCTTTTAATTAACATTTTCTTATCAGGATTTGTTATCCCTACTCTATAGTCTAATTTAACCATCAACTTATCTCCTGTTTCCAATCTTCTCATGTTCTAGACCAGGGGTCGGCAACCCCAGCACGAGCAGCCCGAGTCCTCACCGAAACGAAACTCTCCTTCCCTGCGCTCCGGAGCTGCTCCGTTCTCTTCAACACTTCTGCCTGATTTAAGAGACTACTGATAGGGCCGCAGGGGTCACGTTGGCGTAATGACACAGAGATTGAGACCCAATCAGCGGTCACTGACTTCAGGCAGAAGTGCTGAAGAGAATGGAGCTGCTCCGGAGCACAGGGAAGGGGAGTAACATTATTTTTTATGTTTGTCTCTTGGCCCTCCACTTACTATACTCTGGGGTCTGAAGAGAACCCACAGTATAATAGCAGCTAGTGAGTGGCACAAATTGGAATATTGTGAAAGTTGGAATATTATACTGTGTGGAGGGACATAATACTGTATGCTGGTGCTGCTATGGGACATGTGAACGCAGATTTACATCGAAGTAAAAGTTCCAATGGCCTAAGAATATAGCTGCATCCAGATACATAGTGTGTTTCCACCATAAGGATGCTGTCATACGGTGCTCCTGGACACATACATTTACCACTAATTGGGAGCTGCACATGTACTTTCATTGCTTCTAATTGGAAAGTACAGGAGCGTCCCAGGAAATAGCAGTAAGCGCATGCATCCTGAAGCATCTTGTGACAGCACTTCTGTGTTATGGTTTGTGGAATATGACTGTGGCACATGAATATATGACTTGTGGTACATGAATTACAATTATTCACCAGCACTCCAAGTACCTCATCTTTGATTTTTTTCATTTAAATCGGCACGCCGAACAAAAAAGGTTGCCTACCCCTGTTCTAGACTATAAGACTGAGCTAAGCACTGACTTGTCTTCATAGTCTAGAACATGACAGGACTGATGCTGGATAAATAAGTTTTATATATTGGAAAGAATACCTGTGCATACCTCCCATCACTGCTCTTCATTTTCTAAATTTCTTTTATCCATTTCTAGGTGTATGCCATGGATGCGGCTTCATTTCCACCACCCGTGACATTCTCTACAGCCACTTGGTGACCAATCACATGATCTGCCAACCAGGATCCAAGGTTGACGTGTTTCCCCTTGTAAAAACACTACCTACAGTCAAGTCTGCGGCCTCTGGTGCGTGTATAGATGATCACTAGATGTCTCTTTAAGAACAATGATAAATAGAATAACTACTAATTTCCCATTTATACATCGGTTAACCCTTTCTTGCTGCAGTCATTTTCCATTTTATGATTTTCGTTTTTAACTCTCCACCTTCCAGAAGCCTTAACTTTTTTTTATTTTCCACAAAGCTGTATGAAGGCTTATTTTGTGCAGGACAAATTGTACTTCCTAGTGACACCATATAATAATGGAAAAAAATTCAGGTGGAATTGAAGAAAAATCGCATTTTTGCCACTTTTGCCAGGTTTAATTTTTGCGGCATTTAATATGCAGACACATTCCTTATATTATTTTAGTCGGCATGATCACAGCGATAATAAATATATGTAGTATGTTTTAATACCTTTACAAAAAAATCAAACTTTCAAAAATTATACAATTTTTAGTCAACATATTGTGATACCCGAATCTTCTTTGTTTCCATGTATGAAGCTGTGCAAGAGTTTATATTCTGAGATTATTTCATATGGCAAACAATTTAGTGGTGCTAAATAATATTTTCATATTTTAGTAGTTATTTTGAAATCTACTGATTTTGAATTTTTAGGGGTTTTTTTTGTATTGTATGATATCATTGTATCTCTATTGAGGCCTGCCACATTTCTTTAGGATTAATCATATGGCACACTTGTAAGCACAGCTCAGTCCCATTCATCTTTTCTCTAGTTCTTGTGCACTTGGATACAATGTATTATTCCATGTTGTTAGCAAAGGGGCTAACTGTAGTGCTCTTCAGAGGGATAAGTAACAAGAGGTGATTATAACACATCAGCACTGATCTGAAATGTCGACTTTAGCATTAGTGGCAGCTGGTCCTTTAAGAAGGTGCAAAACTTCTGGCAGGATTCCTTGTACAGGATTTCCAGTTAAGAAAATGTAATAATTGTGATTTTCTTGAAATTACCATTTGCTTCCTCTCTAGTAATAAGATGTTCTTTCATTTCCACAGTGGTAAATCAAAGCTCTTCCTCCAGTCTTCTAAAGTGCAGCTTGTGTGGATTTTTGGCAGACGGCCTGACCAGTCTCCAGCAACATGCCATCATGCACACTACATCTCCCATCCCCATCAACGCACAGTCTGTCCAGTCCCCACCTGATCCAGAAAGAGAGCAGCCAGCAGAAGTCCTGAAAAATGGTGATGCTACATCTCCAATATCATCTCTGTCAGGAAATGAGGAACCTCCACTCAAAATCAAAATTAAAGAGGAACCAGAACTGCTAATTCCCATCAGTGAGTCTAGTGCTGCTAGCTCTGAGACCACAGATGCAGCAGCTCTGGTGCCATCCCCAGCTGTCAAAGTAAAGACGGAAATCTCAAGCCCCACACCTGGGTCTAGTCCTGTCCCCAGTGAGTCTGGAGCAGCAGCAGGTGGTGGCACAGTCATCATGCCACATTATGTCTTTGGACATGAAGTAGCTCCTGCCATTGTACCACAAGCTTCTGAGATCCTGGCAAAGATGTCGGAATTGGTGCACAGCCGGCTGAAACAAGGGCAAGCAGTTAGTCCGGCTGGCTTTTCAGGAAATGCAGCACCTAAGGGTGCTACTTGTTTTGAATGCGAAATCACCTTTAATAATATTAATAATTATTATGTGCACAAGAGACTTTACTGCTCGGGGCGGCATGTGGCAGAGGAAAGCCCGGCCAGTGGCCGCAAAATTAAAGTTACACCCATACGAGCCACAGTGGCCCCTGGCACTTCCACTTTACCCCCTGTTGATGATCAAGGGACAGTCCCACCCCAGGAAGAAGCTGGAGGAGAGAGTGCCCCAGTTGTATCAATTAAAGTTGAAGAGGGAGTTGGCACAGAGGGTGAACCCACTGGCAGTGGGCATGTTAGTGAAGGCAGCCAGAGTCCTAGCTCCTTAGATGACACAGATGAAGATCCAACCCGCACAGTGTGTGAGGCATGCAACATCCGATTCAGCAGACATGATACTTACGTGGTGCACAAACGTTACTATTGTGCCTCACGCCACGATCCTCCCCTTCGCCGGACCGGTATCAACAAACCTGGGCCACCATACACACCTCAGCCCACTCCACGAACACGCAAACGACGAAAGCTTTACGAGATCCATGGAATGGCCCCTGCAGAGGTGACTCCTTCAGCATTACTACCGCTAAACAGAATAGAGGCCCTGCCCATCATACAAGGCCTCATACCAGCTCCTGCTGTACCCTCCCCAAGTTCCAGCCCTGATGCTGCTGATGGGCCAATAGACTTGAGCAAGAAACCTCGCCTCCTTGTTGAAGCTCCAGTGCCATCACCAGCTGCAGCAGTGGTCCCGTTGACAGACTACCATGAATGCACTGCCTGCCGTATCAGCTTCAATAGCCTTGAAAGCTACCTGGCACACAAGAAGTTTTCTTGCCCTGCAGCTCCTTTGCAACAGAAAGCTCTGCAACAACTTCAGAAAATGAAAACTCCAGTCAACACAGCTGCAAAGATCGGGGAAGACATAGTGAAGGTGAAAGTAGAGAGACAAAGTCCAGGATCTGTAAACGACGCCACCCAGTCTATTGCCGTGCCCTTTACCTCTATTCCAGACACTAAAACCATCTTGCAGTACCCCCCTGCAGCAGAGGCATCTCCATCATCTACAACATCCTGCCCTTACTGCCCTCCGAATGTGGTTATCAGAGGAGACTTACTTGAACATTTCAGAAGTGTCCATGGTCTACTCTTGTCAAAAGCCACCCCAGCTCATCGCCTACAAGGCACATTCATGGAAGTAGTTCTACCTGCAAGAGCACAACCAAGTACTACATCAGAGGGTAGCTTGCCCAGTCCTCCCGTGTCATCTACTTCTCCGTTACAAATGCCAAGAGACAATGCAAACAGCAAAGATGCCTCATCACCATCATCCTCTGTCAATGGTAGTCCTGTTTCAAACTCCACGCCTCGGCCAGTGTTAAGCAGCACACCACGGCCCCTGTTGCCAAATTCTCCAGCTCTCCCTCTAAATCCTTTGGTGGAAACTCGAAGAGAAGATGGACTGAGGGCAACTACCCTTGCATTCTTGCCTGGGGATAAAGCAATGCAGCCTCCAAAGCCAGGTTTGTCTACTCCATTGCCAAATGGCAACCACAGGTACTGTCGCCTCTGCAACATCAAGTTTAGCAGCCTGTCTACATTCATTGCTCATAAAAAATACTACTGTTCATCACACGCAGCAGAGCATGTTAAATAACCTGAACTGGAGACTTGTGAGAATTTGTGGCAGAGCTCTAAAGTGACCAAGCGATCTGTGGACAGTGAGGATCGTTGTGACTCCAGGAGACATCTGTGCTTCAAGGGTAGCCACAGGATCAGAAAATTATTAGTAAAGGATCCGCTGTCATATTGACACTTAGAATGAATTTGTGGCACTGCCAGGAAGCATGGCTGTAGTTAAATTTAACAAGACTCCATAGAGAGACTATCCCAAGAGGGCATTAGGGTGTGCTGCCTCCTGTGCCCACAGGATACACAGCTTCTTTCCCCGGATCTGTTCAGTGACGACAGTATGCATTTCAATCCAGGTGCCCCTCCCCACGCTTTTCAGACCCTTTCAGAATTGCACTGTCTGTCACTACGACACAAAAACTGTAAGACTGTCATTCCAGTTTATGTAGTGAACGCCTCCTGATTCTGAAGCACAATAACTGTTACAGAGAATGAAAACCATGAAGACAAGTGTGTGTCTTTGTTACAGGGCGGGGGAAGGGAATACCTTTTTTCAGTAAGTTATTTTTGAGATGTATTTAAAACAAAGGTAAAAAGATCTACTGTTTTTTCTTTTTCTAGTGAAAAGTTCATAAATTTTGAAAAAATATCTTTCAATGTTTCCAGCAAAAAAGGTAAAAAATAAAAATAGATTTTATTGGGGGAGGGGGAAATACGGTATTTCCGCTGGGACCATTTTTTTTTTTTTTAATATTTTGAACAGTACCCCAGATCTTGTCATAAGGGTGACAGGTAAGGATATTATGTGCTACATTAAGGGAAATCGTTTAGTTTAGTTTAGTTTTTTTTTCTGGTGGGGGTGGGATGCGTTGTGTCTGGGATCCGGATTTCCCCCCCCCCCCATCTGGAAAGCATTGCTGTTCATACACAAGGTCAGTGTTGTTTCACTTTTCTTTATCCAGATACTGTATGTTGCTTTTGTTTCATTTTGCAACACTGGCTGTCAGGTACTGCAGCATGGCAGGAGATCTATTTAATCGAGAACACTTTGTATCCCCCATTAATATGAAGGTAAATGGTGTATTCCTATAGAGTTAATAGGAGCTCTACAATTTGGAATGTTCTAGATTTGTCAGAAAAAAATTAGGGCACTTAAAAGTTTACAAAGCGCATTGTGTCCTAGAATTCTGTCATGACGCCACAGTAATACAGAGGAGGGCTGGTAACAAGCATCTTGTTAGGTAAAGGAATGGGTTGGTTTCACCCTTTGCCTTCTGGTCCCTGCTCCACTTTTTTTTTTTTTTTTTTTTTTTTTGTATTTTGTACATGGCATTATATACATGACGAAAACTGGAAAACCAACAAGTTGTGTTTAAAATAGTCATTTAAATATATTTATATATTAATATAGATACCAAGAGCACTGATTTACAAATAAACACACATTTCTGGTGACTAACAAGTGTGTATAATTGTGTACAGAAATAAAGCCTGTGTATATTGTCTCTTCACGTCGCATTGTTCTTGTGTTCATCTCCTCACATTCCATTACTGCTGACACTTAGCTTCTCAGTATTAGCTGCATAAAGTCCAGACTTGGAATGGCAGCCAGAAGTGAAAGGTTCATGGGCCCTGGTGTATCTTAGGTCCCCCACCATCTTACCGTACCCCAACTTTCCCCAACACCCACCTGCCTCACCTTTCTTGAATGGAAAAGCAGTCAATGTTGGGCACATATGGCATAAAGTCAGACCAGAATAGTTTTTTCCCCCAATGGAGTCGAACTAATTGGGTGTTAGAAGGACCCCTCAGCCTGCTGATTGTTCTCTCTTAGTTGTCATGGTCATTGACTTGGGCATATTAAATGATTGGAGTTATCCTTGATCACAGTTCTTTAGCCCACACCATATTTCTCTTGCTCCTATCTGCTGTGCCATGGGGTTAAGGCCGGGTTTGCCCGCGGTGTTTTTCAGTCACAGCAAAGTGAATGGGATCTAGTGAATACCATCCCCACTTTGTGTTAAAATACGTACTGCGGACACGTGGTGATTTCCAAAACCATTGCAGTTTTGGAAATCACAGCATGTCAATTATACCTATGGAAATGCTGCCGGTTTCCCTATAGATATATTTGAAGCAGAAAATCTGCAGAGGAAACCTATGCGAACTTTCTGTCAAAAGTGCTGCGGGAAGAACCGCGATGCGTTGCTGACGCGTTTTTGTTTGTTTTTCTGCCGTGCTTTTTTGCTGCAGGACGGCATGTGGGGCCTTATCCTCAAGGACAATTTCCATCTTGGAGGTTTATAGCATTTCCATATCAAAGAATCCTCATCAAAGAATCTATGGGGCTGATTTGTCAAGACCAGCGTTTTCCATGCAAGTCCTGATCATCCCAGCCCCTGCCAGAATTTGCGCCAAATTTATGAACTAGGTGCATGCTTCATCACAAGGTAAGCACATGCCCTGAGGTCTGTGCATCTAAACAGAATCTACAGCAGCTCCTTGCTGCTATAGATTTCTGGCCTCATTTAAGATAGAAAACTGGCCTGACAATGAATTTGACTGGGCCGATGGTCCCACCCATGTCATTGTGCTTTCTTTGAGGAAAATGTCGTGTGGAGCACAGAACTGTGAGAATAGTTGCCTTGTTTACCCAAAAATGTGCAAAAAAAAAAAAAAATTACTTTGTTTTTTCATGGCTTACATTATTTATTTGGTTATTTTATGGTTGGTTACACGGTGCTCGTCCCTTTCTGTAACGCCCATGTAACTAAGTGATGTTTACATGGACAGCAGCTGCAAAGAAGAGGTGAATAAGGGTCATGAGACCCTGATTCTTGAGTTAGGTGCCGGTCTCATCTCTGGAACTGTCACACACATTTATGGTATATCATCTGGCTGTGTCACAAGTGTAGGATGGAAATACTTCTTTAATTACACTGTAGTCTAGAACTAGATTTTGTGATGTTGCTGCATAGAACCACTGGGGGCCAGCAGAGAGCTGCATACAGTTTTTTACTACTATATCTATAATATAAAACAGGAAAAATAGTGTTACTGTGTTAACCAGGAAAATCTCCGTCTTGTTAAAGCAGATAGGGCAACATATCGTACAGCTATAGGTCTGTTATGCTAGTAACCAAAACAGCACCAAAAAAAGAGCTAGCCTGATGTATTTTCTTGAACACTGCTCACAGTTGACTGACGGTTTATAGGAGCAAAGTGCTAACGCCACCTGCCTCCACTCCTTGATATGGTGATTGACAGGTTACTGTTTATAAGTGTATTCACAGCAGCGTGTCAGTCACCACCTCTTGGGGTAGTGGGAAGTGGAGTTAGCACCATGAAACTGGTGTATTCAATGATGGCTGATAGCAGCCAAGTGCACAACATATTTTGTGCACTTTTTAGCTACTAACAGGATAGACCTGTAGCTATTATGATTTTATTTGTATAGGGTAGCATATTTAATGGACATATCTGCTTTATGGGCCACGAAAAATAATTTACTACCTATCTTCAACTGTACAATAATAGAGGATCCAACAGCTGAGATACCCAATGAGCACAAGAATGTGGGTCCAGCTTTCCCCCTTTTGGATATAGTATTGGTTACGTGAACCCAGTACTGCTCCATTCAATGGCTGAGAAGCACACATTGTACTAAAATCTCTCCTTGCAAAAGAGGGACATCAGAGCCCTGTTCTCATGATGATTGGTGGGATTCCAAAGGTCTGACACATAGCAATCACACATTTATCACACAGCCTATGGATAGGGGATACTTGTTTTTTTGTTGCTCATCTATCCTAAATACTGGTGTAAAAAAAAACAAAAAACATTTTATTATAGAATATTGATAATTATAATATTTTCATTTACAAGTATTA
Organism: Leptodactylus fallax; assembly: GCA_947044405.1. NCBI lineage: Eukaryota > Metazoa > Chordata > Amphibia > Anura > Leptodactylidae > Leptodactylus > Leptodactylus fallax. The sequence continues at coordinate 4,277,982 of CAMRHE010000083.1, forward strand.
ACATCAGATGTTACAAAAGTAGTCAAACAATGCTAAGCGTACAAACACAACTGGTGACACAGCTGGTAAATAGACATAGGGACAGATTTGTCATGCCTTATACATCAGTTTTCTGGCAAAATTATTTATTTATTTATTTTGTGCAAATCTGTGCAAAATTTTTATAATCCTTTGTGGTTTTTGTGCCATCCTTGACACTTTCCCAAAAAGGGTATGTGGCCAAGGGTATGATGGCCTCCGCCTGATTTATCTTTTTTGCCAGAAATCAGTTGTAAATGATGGAAAATCTATGCTATGCGCTGGCGTAGATTTCCGTACAGGCGCACGGCCCGGTTTATGGCCCTTCAGCGGTTGGGTTATAAAGAGTGCTGTTAATAATGCCAGTGGAAAGTAGAGATGGGCGAATCGGTTGGTACATGCCAGGTTCGACCCCCGAATATTTCAAATTGCTAGTTTTTTTTTACAAAACTGAACAAATGGAGATTTATCTCAGACTAACTAAAACAGCCAACACAATATAAGCTGGGGTCTCTTCAGACCCCAGAGTATTACAGGTGGAGGCCCACGGGAGGTGTCCGGCACTCGTGTGATGTCATCAACCTGGGCTCAGCACTGAGGCCTTTTATGAGGCCTCAGTGGTGACCAGGGCACACCGAATGTCATGATGCTCAGTGTACCCATGTGACCACTGGTGGCCCAATCACAGGCCTCAGTGGTGACCCCTGGTCCGATGACTTCACAGAAGAACGCCATACTTCACCAGGAGAGCCACGGACGCCACAAGGAGAGCCAAAAGGTAAGGAAAGGTGAGAATTTTTATTTTTACACCTCCCCTATTATATTCTAGGTGTGAAGAATGTTGAACTTGTTCGACTCCAAACTAATCAGGGACCTGAGCCACCAAACCCGAAACAAATCTTGAGAGGTTTGCCCATCTCTACTGGAGAGATACAAATTGGAGATAACTTGTACTACAGAGGTAGTCTGTACAATTTCCTATTGCAAAAAGTGGTAAAATCCTTTTTAAGTCAATAGGGTAGATTTATAAAAACTGTCTAAAAGTAAAATGGTCTTAGTTGCCCATAACAATCAATCATAGAACAGCTTTTATTGTGTATTCTGCTCCTGAAAATGAAAGCTGCATTGTGATTGGTTGCTATGGGCAATTAAAACAGTTTTTTGCTTTTAGGCAGTTTAATGAATATTCTCCCAATGTCTCTGCTTGTGTTCTTCATATTGATCTCTAGAGGGCAGTGTTGTGTCACTAGTCCAAGCGGTTTCCAAGAGCAGCCTTCCTCTAACATAAAACAAGAGCAAAATATTTATGATCTATGTAGAAGAATTTTGTGATCATTTTATTAATGATATTCCTATTTTGTGGGTGTCTGATTAGTCTCTCATCTTTATGTATTAATAAATAAAGCAAGAAATACAGGAAATATTTAAGTAAAATGTCAATGATCAGAGACAGGTCACTGTGTTAAGTGTCTGACTGCCCTATATTGACACCATGTTAAAATGTAGATTACAACATGGTCACCTGCGTTCATGCTTGGATATTAAATCCAGCACGCTTGCTCATCTGCCAGCAGGAGTGTACATTCCTGTATTGACTTCCTGATAATACTATTATGTTCTATTAGAGCGACTCATTATTGTAGTAATAATGACAGTATAATTGTATCTATTATTGCTGATTACATTAAGGAGGTGGGGGACTGCGGGATGCGGAGGCAGCGTGATATTCTTTCTTTTATTCATTGTTAAATGGCGCTTTTGTCTTCAGATGAATCTGATTATCGGCTTGTGAGCGCCCTTCGGTGATGTTTATTAAATCAAGGGCATTATGGTTTAGTCGAATCTTTTCCTTATCAGTGTGTATTGGCCTTGGCGCCATGTTTAATACAACAGTATAAAATGCAGGTCGTTATCCGAATCTATACATTGGCTATACTGTTATACAATAACATTGAGACAGGCATTTTGCTACATTTTTGAGCCAATGCCAAGATTCAATTCAATAGAAGTGTATATAGTTGCAATGTCTGTCTCACATGGGTTTCAATAACACATTGAATTCAATGTGTCTATGCACATTGCTGTTTTTTGATGGTCCATTGTTCATAGCCATCCAAAAAACTTGCATGCACTATCTTTGTCCATCAAAACGGACATGGAGAGTGGCATGTGAATAGACCCATTGAAATTCATGGGTTCTATGATGGCCATTTCAAAAACTGCCGTCACATGGCCATTATTCACAGCCATCACATTCACATTAATGGCATCTGTGGACTTGCATGGACACACGACCACATTTCACGGACATTAGGTCCATGAAAAATGGTACGGCTGTGTGTAGAAGGCCTGAGCCCATTCTTTATATTTACCATTGATTTTGAATCCTCTGTTTGCTGTCTTTTTTCAGTCAAAGTTAAGTCTGCACCACAAAAACCAACAAAAATCGAGTATTGTATAAGAGTAAAAAAATAAATAACAAAAACACTGCAGCTTTTTTCCAGAAATGGCAACAATCCTGCCCACCGATTGTGTTGAATATTATAGCTCAGCACCATTGTATAGGATTGAGCTGCAATACTACATGCAATCTTTGAGCACATATGGCACCCTTGTTGGGATAAAGTAGCCATGGTTTTCTGGTTATCTAATCCTGAACAACCCCTTAATGTTTCATCATGTATGTAACATGATTTATATATGTATCTCTCTTTATTCTTCATGTTGAAGAATCATCTGGCGTCATCCTTAGAAAAATTAGGTAAAGTCTTAAACTGGTTGCCCACTTTCAGACCAATATTGTGAGACCAATTGTTTGTATTATAAAAAGTTCCAATATACTTTCTATATCAGACAGATGTCTGATTGTTGTGCTGTGACTATTACGAGTTGTGCACCTGTGTCATCACATGACCATGGACTGATTGATCTATTGGGAGTAAGCGGAATAAATGACAACAACGAAGCAAAGAGCTAGAAAACTGTGAGACATTGATACAGAAAGTATATTGGAAAAATATGTCTCTCAATATTGGTCTGAAAGTGGCCAACCCCTTTAAATTTGCAGAATTTTGCAATGACAGTGGTTCACGTACAGCTAACTGAAGCTTTATAGGATTTTGCAATCTCCTAGGTAACAAAATGTTGTCACTAATTCTAGGATTTGAAATTCAAAACAAGCATTTATGGAGACAGCGGCAGGCAATCTGCTATTGTGCTATTGCTTGTTAATCATATTTGTGTGTATTGTGAAAGCATCTTTCCAGACACAGTTCAAGGATTTTGTAATTCATGCCCACATAAATTCATCTATACTGGTCATGTAATTATTCTACATATTCTAACATAACATATATAAACAGCCAAGACACTGGTGATAAAACACTCAAAATGTCTCACCCAAACCATAAGAAACAAAGTATCCAATGAGAGGAGTCAGAGATGTGCCATCAACCTAAAGGCGGTGGCATTAGACTTACCATATTTCATGCTCACAACCAAACATTCCCAGATTGCTGTATAGCAAGTAAAGCTGTTCATAACTATCAGCCAAATCTTCATAAAGTACATGGCTATCATGTTTTAAAGAGGACTTTTCACAACTTACACCAATTCACTTTCTTAGCGTCTGTGAATAGGTGCTGCTCCACAGGTTCCAGCCAGTTGGATTTTTTTTTTCTCTAGCACCCACCATTCCCAAGCAACAAGTGCAGAACTTCAGTACCAGCCTGTACATTCCCCTGCTTAACCTTGTGGACTAGGAGGTCCTGCCCTGCCTCCTCCGACTATTCTGCCTTTTTCTTCTTCCCTGCAGTTTTTTAGACTCGGAAGTTTATTACTTGTTTTTAATGGCAGGGGAGGCTGCTGGGAGTCGGCTCTGGCCTGACATACTTGGTTCTCTCTTATCCACCTGCTTCCACAGCTTCATCTCCCACTGTACAGGGGCGCATTGCCGTGGCTCTCCTTGCTCTTATACAGCACAATACTATAGTTAAATTTACCTTTTCTCTTTACACTTTCTCTTCGCATGGAGTATCCCTCCCTGAATTTATTGATGTCCTTTGTCATGTTTCATTTGTTTTGTTGTTTGTCTTGTCTTCCCTCTCTCCCCTCTGTTCTTCCCTGCGTTTGCCAGGATTTGCTTTTGCCTGCCCTGCGTCTGCTCTTACGACTTCCCCAGACTCTGCTCCGTGCCTCTGTGGGATGTGCGGCTCCCTGGTCCATGGTGGTAAGCTACATTGTTTAAGTGTTGTTCTTCCTACTCTTACCCATGGCTAAGATTGTATCTATTAACATCAAAGGTCTTAATGTGAAATGAAAAAGTGGCGTTGGCAGAATTACGCGCCCTTAAGGCAGATCTTGAGTTTCTGCAGGAGACCTATTTTAACAGTTCTTGCAATTTTTTTGCCCTTCGCTTTTATCTCACTCACTCTAAGAAACGTGTGGGGACAGCTATTCTTATTTCCTCATCCTGCCATTTTGAGTTGGTCTCCTCTATTCTTGACACCCAAGGGAATTGTGTCATTCTCCATGGGAAGCTTGAGGGCCAGCCTATCACGCTTTGTAATCTTTATGCCCCTAACTCTTCCCAACCTAATTTCCTTACTAAGGTCCTTAATAAAGTAGAGGCTGTCCCTCCCTGCTGCTATCTTCATTGAAGGGGACTTTAATATGTCTTTTTCAGACTTCATGGACCGTCACTCCATGTCAGGTACTTCCTGCCTCCTTGCCCAGTGTAGACTTTGACCACTTTCGTCACATCATTCGCAGATACTCCTTGTATGACTTATGGAGGATTGATCACCCTGCGGACCGATCGTATACTTTTTATTCTCCCCAAACACCAGTCCCATACTAGAACTGACTTTTTTTTTCAAGATGCTTCTATTAGATCTATCACATGGTCTGATCATGCACCAGTCTCCATAGATCTGCATGCTCGCTCAGTGTGTACTAGAGTTTGTCATTGGCGGCTTAATGAGGGCCTACTTCAGAGGGTGCAGACTCGTGAAGAGCTCTGTACCCATTTCAAAGCTTTTTTCAAACTGAACGAGGGGTAGATTTTGTCAGTGCTGACATTGTAGGATGCCCAAAAGGCGCTGACTGTATCTTCCTGGGTACTTGTCTGAAATGTGACGACAATGTGCACCTCGAGGACCTTCGAATCAGACTCCGTCGCACTGAAACCCGCATGACGTCCCACCCAATGGATAGCCACCTTTAAAACTCTAATTGATCTTTGGGCACAGATTAGAGAGATCCTTTTACAGAAGACAACCAAGTTGCTGCTCTGTACTAGACAGCGCTATTATGATAGGGCTAACAAACCTCACACCCTCCTAGTTCACCAACTGAGGGACTGGGCGGAGAGGGGCACGGTCTATGCCCTGTGACATTCCAATGCTGCTGTTGTCTACGATACCAATGACATTGCGCACCTGTTCCACATGTTCTATTCTGACCTGTACTCTCTTCAACCTGACCTCCCTCCTGTCCCGGAAGCGAAAGCGCACCTGCTATGTGACTTCTTAACCTCTTGCCACCTACCTACTCTCTCCTCCAATGACCTTTCTTTTCTAAATAAGCCCATCACTACAGATGAAATATCCCAAATGATTAAGGAGCTTCCCAATGGGAAATCGCCTGCACTTGATGGCCTTACTTACCTTTATTACAAGGTGTTTGGTGTAGAACTTGTTCTGCTCCTTTTATCCTTGTTTACTACCTTCATTTCCGGTGAGCCAATCCCTGATTCCCTCTCCCATTTCTTCTTCACTCTAATCCTGAAACCTGGTAAAGATCACCTAGTTTGTAGGTATTATAGACCCATCACACTCTTGAAGGCAAATCTCAAGCTGTTTACTAAACTTTTGGCTTCTAGACTTAATGTGTGCCTTCCATCCTTGATCCATAAGGATCAGGTTGGCTTCGTCCTTTGTCGTCAAGAGGGTAAAAATACTAGGAGAACAATTGATCTTATTGATGTTGTCTCCCGATCTGATTCTGAACTCTTAATAATCAGCTTGGATGTGGAAAAGGCGTTCGACTGAATGGGTTGTTTATGGCCTTGGCCACTTAGGTCTCCGCAGCCCCTTCCTGACAGCGATTAAGGGTCTCTAATCGTCCTTCTCCAAGACGGTTAAACTCCATCATGCCTCTTCCCCCCCCCCCCTTTTCGCCTCCATTATGGCACGAGGCAGGGTTGTCCACTCTCCTCTTTGTCCTCTGCATTGAGCCCTTAGCCCTTGCGTATCCACTTGAAACTAGGATATATCGGCGGTCAAGATACGTAATCGGGAATTTAAACTCTCCCTATTTGCTGATGATATTCTCCTGACCCTTTTCAATCTTCACACTCTTCTTTCTCATTTTGGCCGTCTCTCTGTCTACAAGGTTAATACCTCCAAAACAGAGGCCCTACCTATCCAAATTTCCCCCTCTAGCTTGGCTGGCCTTCAGGCTTCTTTCTTTTGAAGTATCTGGAAATCTATTTCACCAGGTTGTGTTCTCAATTGTATCAGGCAAATTTCCCTCCCCTCTTCAGGCACATTTGAGTCCTCATTACTAAATGGCTGTTGGCCTGAGTTAAGTTTAGTCAGTCTAGTGTGTGCAGTTGACTGGAGAAGGTGTGCAGAGCTTGCCTGCCACAGCCTCTGGACTCAGGGTCAATGGTCGCCTTCACAGCCCCAGGCTCGTCCAGAGACAGCCCTGAGCAAAGGGAGAAGTGCTGTCTGTATCTTTTGGACTTATTCGGTGCTGTGCCAGGAGGAGCAGGAGAGGACCCTGACAGGAGGAACTCGTTCGGGCCTAGTCTACAGGTAACCAGATCCCTGTCAGGACTCCCTGTGACTCCATCCCCAGTGTACCTGGCTGGGAGAGGCATGAGAGGAGGAGTAGTGGAGAACTATACTGCAGAGCCTGTATCATCCCTGGGCACCCTCCTAGTACAAAGGCCGGGGGTTGGGCACTGTAGAACTACTACCCCCATTTGAAAGCTGCCGTTACCTTTTGTTCCTGTTTCCAAATAAAGGCTGTTTCTGGTTCACCTGCACCACTGTCTCCTGAGTCGTGCCTGTATCACCATCAGGGCCCTTCCAACCAACACCAGAGAGGAGAGGTCCCCTCTCCAACTAGAGCGCCCCGGGGGAAAGAACTACTACCACCACCATGGGGTAGTGCTGCAGGACCCCCCTCGACTTTGTCCGGCCCAGGAGTGGGACTGGAGTGGTTGGTGAGCGTACTCTGCCTGCTAGGTCGCACAGCATCTGCTACTACCACTCCCATCCTCCGCTCTCCTCCATCTGGTTTGTGGCACACCTCCCCTTATTGCTCAGAGCCTACCTCCTCAACTTGCCACCATGTTGCGCAAGCACTCTTAGACTCCTGATTCTTCTCCTCACCTCAGCCAGGTGCCTGGTGGCCAAACATTGGAGACAACCTGCCCCTCCCGCCCTTGAGGAGCTATACTCTTGAATAAGAGATCCCCGGTCTTTGGAGTACCTTACTGCCCTACTGAACCATGAGGAGGAAAAGTTTCACATGGTTTGGAAACCGTGGGACAAATTTTGGCCCACCCAGGCTCTCTAATTATTCAGTGCCCTCTCCTCCCTCTTTCTGGCTGTTTTTCCCTCCCTACCCTGTTGTTTTCGGTCTCGTGTCTCCCCGCCTGATTTACTTTTGTTTCCTATGGGTCCGTATAAATGTTAACAAAATAAGGCTTTGTTTGGAGCTTTTGTCAACAGTTATGCAATGTACCCCCCAGTGCCCCCACATGTAGTATAATATCCCTCTAAGTGCCCCCATGTGTAGTATAAGGGTCTGTCAGTGCACCCACATGTAGTTATACCTCACACTGAGTTGAATGGCCCATTCAGTGCTCCCCATGTAATATAATGACCCCCCACATGTAATATAATGGCCGCCACAGTGCCCTCGTGTAATAATATGACCCCCCACGCTCAATGATGTCTAAGGAGTGAGTGGTAAGCTGCATTTATTACTTACCACCAGGGAAGATCCTCATCTTCTGGCCTCCTGAATTACGTTAGGGTGTACCCACATGACCACTGAGGCCCTCATCAGTCCCTGACATCATTCAAGAGCGCTGGAGCCCAGGAGAGAATAACATTGTTTATGGTTTACTGTACTCCTCCCCTGTGCCTCTGCTAATTATACCCCAAAGTAAAATGTTAGTTCATGGGTTGCAAACCCCTAAAACTATTAGAGGATGTTCTCACCACAGCGTGTACCCCTGGAGATAGCATTACGTACCCCCAGGGGAACACATATACCTCAGGTTGAGAACCACTGGCCTATAGGCCTATACTATCTGCTAACCTCCTAATAGTTGGTTTAGTTTACACCAGAAAAATGTACCAAAATTTGGCACACCACTTTTAAGTACAAGTTGTAAAATTTTCTTAGAAGCACTTGATAAAAGTGGCAAGGCAAGTTAAACAGTTTTTTTTTGGTGCAAGTTACGCATTTTGCATAGTGTAGCTCCCTCAGTATTCCAGATGTGTTCTCACTTGAGCTCTCAGTTCTATAAAGTGGGATTGCTTTCTCTCTCATTCTACTGGTTATACATCCAGCTATACAGATGAGTATCCTACTTGCTTTCCCTGGTGCCTGGCTACACTGTGTACTCATTTTAAAGCTGTTAGTTAAGAAGACCCCTGTCTTCTGAAGATCAGCCTAATACAGAACTGCCAATATGATGCTCATAGGGTTCCTTCTCCCCAAGTGTTTTTTTCATACTTTGAAACACTGGGGAAAACTTATTAACCCATCTACGCCAGTGTAAAGGTGATGCATCTTTGGCTCATGGTCCTTTCTTGTGCCAAAGATACACCACCTTGTTCCTTTTGCGCAGAGACCAAGTCAAAATAAATTCCCCCAATTAAACTTCAGTCTCCATTGCTTGAAACATTCATCCATTAAAGCTTTTCCCATGTTACCAACAATTTCAGAAATAATAGCCTTATTACACACTTTTGTGTCAGTGGAAAACAGGCAGACCTTACCTACCAAATCTTCTACGTTACTTACAAACATGTTAAGATTAAGGTCCAGTCACAGACCATGGAGGTACACACTTCAGGTACCTCTCCTAAGAGTGCACACCATTAACAACACCACCACTGATATCTATCCTTCAGCCAACTGCAAATCCACTGAACTATCCAGGGATGAAAGTGTGTACATTTTTTATTTTATTTTATTTTTTTATACAGCATATTTTATAAAACTACTGTAGTTCCTTTTAGCAAAAAAAAAAGTTCTAAAGTTTTCCCTAGCAATGTAATAATGTTGCTAGGAAGGTCCATCCCATATTCAACCTGTATTGCCAGTGTTGAAGTCCAATATTCAGCAATTTATGTAGCAGCTCTTTATGTGGCACAATATCAATGGTCTTGCTGAAATCCAGGTAGGCATTATCCACTGCGCCACCTTCAACCAACACTTCCTGTGTCAAATTCTTAGAATAAGCATTTTTTAAATTATATATCTCTAGACATATAAAATTTAAAAAAACATATTCTTTCTACTCGCATCTCCATAACTCGTACAGCAGACTGGACTACATCTTCCTATCCCGCTCCCTGCTCACACAGGTGACTGCAGCCAACATTGGTAAAACCTTCCTCTCTAACCACACCCCTGTCACCTGCACCATCAAACCTCCCCCCCAAACTGCCCTAACTGTTGGAGACTTAACGAGTCGCTCTTGCGTGATGCTGAGTGTCTGATGAATCCAAACCAATCCATCTCAAACTTCAGAAGATCACCAACAGGAAGATACCTCTCTCCCATTAAGTGGGAGGCCCTGAAATGTGTCCTCCGAGGGATTCTAATAAAACATGGAGCCAGAATCTAACGCGAGGCTGGTGCAAAACTTAAATCTCTCCTTCAGTTCCTGCGTACTCTGGAGGCACAACACAAACAAACCCTCCAGCATTCCACCCTCACTACCCTGATGGCGACACGTCAAGAGATCCATTCTCTCCTTGAGCATAAGCAACAGCGGCTACGTCACTTAGTCCAGCATTCTTTTTAGGAATGGGGTAATAAGGCCTGCTAGCTTTTAGCTCAAGTGGTGCGGGAATGTCAGGCCACCTCCCATGTTATGTACATTAAACAATCTTCCGGACAGACCACCCATCTTACCTCGGACATAGCCCTGGCTTTCTGGGACTACTATGAAGCTCTCTACAACCTCCCCCCGCCCCACACCACTAACAAGCCCACCCCGTAACTCAGCTTCTCACTATATATTTCTGACATTTCTTTGCCCTCCCTCACACCAGACAAAGCGTCCCTCCTGGATGCCCCGTTCTCACAAAGTGAACTGGAATTAAGAATCTCTGCCAGATCCCTGTACCCTTTTGAACACTTCTGCGTTTCTATTTCCATAACCCCCCCCGGGACCCGTCTCAACCATCTATAATCTATTTACAGCTGTCTCGTGTGACTCTTTCCCGTATTTCGCAGTGAACTGGGAAAGGGAGCTTGGTAACTCCTAACAGCCAGAAGTGTGGCTATCTGCTTTCCAAGAATGCCACAAGTTTTCTATCTTGTGCAAAGTACAGGAAACTAATTATAAAATACTCTCCCGCTGGTACAGAGTTCCATTTGTCCTCCGTAAGATTTTCCACGCCACTTCAGATCTTTGTTGGTGATGCTCGGCTGACAGGGGTATGATCCTGCGCATCTGGTGGAACTGCCCTCATCTACATCCGTTCTGGCACAAAGTCTGTAGGGTCATCAAGACAGTCATTGGCAATGCAATAAGGGATGGACCCCACCTCCCTTCTCCTCTCCATCTTCCCTCGCCGGATTCAAAGATATGTCCATAAGTTGGTAGGCTTTCTGCTGGTGGTAGCCAGGACCATCATACTCAGGCTCTGGAAGTCCATCTTAGTTTCCTCTCTCTGATTGGCTTCAAGAGATCCTGCATATCCATCACATGGAGGACGTGGTTGCGGAACTCAAGTCAGATGACCGCTCTTACCAGAAAGTCTGGCTCCCCTGGAATACCTCCTACTATTCCACATCCTTCCACAACTCCTCAACCTAATTCCATCTCCCTCACACCTGGGTCTGACCCCATCTGCCCTTTCTTCTTCCTTCCATTCTTTTTCCTCTTTTCCATATTTCCCCTCTCTCTACCATGTCCTGGCTCGCATCACAACCCTTATTCTATGCAGGGCTATGCCCAGTGTCGGACTGGGATGTCTAGGGCCCACCAGTTGAATTGTTTCTGGGACCCACCGCCAGGACTCCTACAGATCACCTGTACTGACATAGCACGGCTACAGGTAATAACAATGCCATGCTGCTCACCCGCCATACGATCTGCACCACTGCACTACCTGAACCCTCCTCTACACTATGTATGGCAAGTGAGCAGCATGGCTACTGTAATTGTTAACATTAACATGATCCATACAACTATAGTACTCACAACTGCGGTTATCAAGAATATGATGAGTGAGCTGAATAGAGCAGTGCAGCGGCCAGCGTGGGTGTTCTGGTAAACATCTGATCTGCAGGGTCCTAACAGTCTAAGAGATCAATGGGGTCTAACACCCAGGGCCTTTGCTGATCAACTGTTTGAAGGGACTTTTGTGAGTGCCCTCACCCCTTTACTATTTACATCGCACAGATATGTTTTATAGTGACCGTGCAATGTAATTATAGCTTGTAATAATAGTGCATGGCAGCTATAAAATAGATGGGGTGTGATGTAAATAATGAAGGGGCCCCACACAGTACAATATGCTCCACAGTGGCCCCCCACACAGTATAATATGCTTCCCACTTTGGCCCCAATCAGTATAAAATGCTTCAAGAGTCCCCATTAAGTTGCTTCAGGCAAACCCCACGAAATTTAACAAATATTCATGAGGTTCGACACTACGATTTGTTTTAGCACTTTTATTATACACTGGGGTCACCTCAGACCCCAGAGTATGATAATCAGAGGCCCAGGGGAGGAGATGGAAAATAACAAACTCTTATACTCAACTTACCTCACCTCTCCTGGGCATCCTTGCTCTGTCCGGTAATTTTCAGCATCCTTTTCGCTCTTCCAGCCAGTGACTGAGGCCACTCTCCCCAGACGTCACTGCTGGGGCCTGTGATTGGACCTCAGCAGTCACGTGGGGTGTGCTGACGTCATTACAACAGTGCGCCCCACATGACTTCTAGGACCCAATCGCAGACCTCAGCAGTGAGGTCTGCGGCATGTGAACACAGTTACTGTCTGGAAAAGCCCCAAAGAAGAAGCTAGGAGCCGTTGGAGTCCCAGAGAGGTGAGTATAAGAATTTGTAATATTTAATCACCTCCCCTGGGCCGGCTACTATTGGAAAGGGGCCCGGTGTATATAGACATCACATAATGCCTTTCCATTAACAATATGTATAGCGATCGGGGAACCAGGCTTTCCCCGATCTCTATCACAGTGCTGCGGGGCCCCGGCCATCTCCAGTGGGCCCTGTACCACTCTCGTTACCCTTCCAGCTACCAGACCTCCACTGTTATTAAAAAAAAAAGCAGTGGGGGTCCGATAGGGTCCACTAAAGCCACGGGGCCCATCGGTTGATTCACCGGTTCCCCGGTGAGCCAGTTCAACCCTTGCTCTGCTGTGTCAGAGTGTATTTCTCCCATGCACTCTTCCCTCCCCTCTCTCTGCATTCATCCCCCCTCCCTATGCTCCTCTTTAAACCCCCCCTCCTAATGTTTATTCTTCCAATGTTTCAGCAGCTATGTTCATCTGCATTGTTTGTTTGTTTATTTTCTCCTTTATCTGTATTATTCTTTGGAAAATTTAATAAAACTTTTAATGCAGAAAAAATTTAAAAAACACAATTGAAATGTCATTTTCTCATGACACATTTCTGTTAATTGACAAATTCAGCTCTGCCACATGCATGAGTGGAAATGTGTAAACCAGTAGGGGCATTTTCTGCAGCATAGATTTCGTGGAGGTGCTTATGAAATTGAGGAAAACAAATCTCTTCCCAATTATTTTCCATCCAGCAGAGATTATATTATACAGAGGTGGTCACAGCAATTGTGGGGACAAACTTCACTGGATGAATCATGTGCTTTACTTCCATTCAAAGACAGACACTGCTCTTTTATCTACAGTACTTGACAGCTTCATCTCTCTTCTAAAGTCAACATAGATCATAGCGGTGAGAGGAAAGTCATAAAACATTTATGATTTTTCAAGGATTGGGGAGGTTGATCTTTCAGTACATTAAATGTTATCAGAAAATGGTCTGTTCATCGGTGTTATAAATCAGCATAAGGCCTGAGGGGAAAATCTGGTTTGGAGGTTCACCGACTCACAGGCTGGCTCACAGTTTGCAAGCAATTAAGACATATTGGGTGAAGTAGTTTGAGATTTGAGTAATCATATTCTATGGACCGGCCAATAAGTAAAAGAGGAAATTCTGCAAAATGGTTGCTCAGTTTGCATTAAACAAAACGGACATATTAGATGAGAGAACGTTGGAGAACGATCTTGAGAAAAAAATTATTGTACTGTGCTAACTGCTGAGGAAAATAATCACAAGTTATCCAGATGCCTGTAAATAAAGCTTAAGGCTAAGGCCCCACTTGCGCTAGGTTCACCCTAGCAGAAACCCTATCTGCTTAAAAAGACTTAAATAGACTTAGGGTGGGTTCACGCTTGCGCCTGGACTCCGTCTGCCCCGAAGCCGTTTTTTTTTCTTTGGAAACAAAGTCGGACATGCAGGACTTTGTGTCTGACGAAAAAAAACGGCTTCGCGGCGCAGAGGGTGCAATCGGACACCCGCGCATTGCTTTAAAAACCCCATTAAAGTGAATGGGTTTTTAAGCAATACGTCTCAAACCTTTCACAATCCTTTCCCTATCCTTTTTTCCGACATTTAGGTCGGATTCACAGCAGACGGACTCCAGGCGCAAGTGTGAACCTACCCTTAAATGTTAATGGACCGTTTTTTAACTGATCCATTTAATGGATCAGTTAAAAAAAAAACGGACACATTAGCATCGGTTAGGGTCCGTTTTTATACTGTCCGTTTTTTTTTGCTTTTCTTTTTGTTTCTGCTTTCTGAGCATGCGCAGAAAAAAACGGACAGTATAATGGACACCCGTCCGTTACCCATAGACTTTAATGTTAAAAAATTACGGACTCTTGACGTCCGTCATGAAACCGTTTTTTTCATGGACACAAAAGTCCTGCATGTCAGATTTTTTTTTTTATCCGCGAAAAATAACGGACAAGTGACAGATTTGGTGTTAAACGGACACTAACGGACACAAGATAAAATCCCATTGAAATGAATGGAAATTTTAACGGATTTGTGACAGTTCTGCTAGTGTCCTATGCTAAAATCTTGTAACGGACAATAGCAACGTACACTACTGACAGTCACCTGCGGTAGTATGAACGACCTCTTAGTCTAAAATCTAATGTCTGTGGCCAGCTTAAGTTTTTACCACCTTTTAGTTGTCTTACTTTGAGCCAGAATTTTATGACACAAATCTAGTACACCTTGGCATAGTTAAGCCATGCCCCCTGGGCAAAGGAATTTTAGAAAGCTGCCCAGCGTTGCCTAAAAAAACTATAGTGTGTGTTTTTCACATGTGAGGGTTTGTTACAAAGTATCCAGTCTAGACAGCTCTTAGATATATACACATCTTCTCAAAAGTATTTATTATATAACAAGCATAGCTTGGATAATGACAAAGTAAGTATTCGGTAATGCATAAACACTAGGAGATACAAAAACAGGATGGAATATAACAATGAAATACAGAATATAATTAAATCCGGGTAAAATGTATCAAGCTGGGGAAGTGTCTATTTAGGTTACACTTGTTTAGACTGAAAACACATGTAGCAAAACAATAGTTGTGAGAACAATTAGAGTAGGTTCACACACTGCATTTAAAAAAAAAACCCCCAAAAAACACAAGTTTTGCAGTTTTGTCAGAAGTGGATGCAGCAGGAAGGAGAAACTTATGTTC
This sequence comes from Leptodactylus fallax, assembly GCA_947044405.1. Lineage (NCBI taxonomy): Eukaryota > Metazoa > Chordata > Amphibia > Anura > Leptodactylidae > Leptodactylus > Leptodactylus fallax. The sequence continues at coordinate 4,293,025 of CAMRHE010000083.1, forward strand.
TTCCTCCTTATTTCCCATTTCATTTGAATTCTCTTCTGTCTTTGGCTAAAAAAACTGAATGGAAATCTACCACAAAAACTGTGGCATTTTTCCCAAAGAATTTTGCATATGAAACTACCCTGAAGCTAAAGCCCCATGTAGCAAAATGCAGCAAAAAAACACTGCGGGAAAAAAAACGCGGTGAAAATGCATCACAGTTTTTTTCACAGCGTTTTTCATTGCATTTTTGCAGTTTTCCTCTACAGACTCTCTGCCTCTATTATACCTGTACAGAAAATACCAGCATATCTTCAGGTATATTGACATGCTGCGATTGTCAAAAAAGTGTGCATTTTTGTAATCGCAGCTTTTCTACTGCAATGTGTGGAATGGATTAACCAGAATCCCATTCACTTTGCAGGTTCTGTAAATTGCAGTGTTTTTGCATTGTAGGGCTTCAGCCTGAAAGGGGCTTTCTAGACTTTATAATTGATCACCTATCCATACGATGGGTCATGAGTTGAAGAACGGCACGGGTCTGTCACCCAGGAACCGTGACAATTAGCTATTTGAAGAAACTTGGGCGTTTAGGTGAGCGCTGTGGCCTCTTCACCACTTATCGAGCGCAGCAGCATACAATTGTGTAGTGGCTGTGCTTGGTAGGACAAGTGCGAATTATTCCATACATTGATTCAGATGCAATGATTATCAGCAGCACATCCATGTTTAGACAGTATTCACATGTAAGTGTTTTGCATCAGTGTTTTTGAAAGCCAAAACTAGGACTACATCAAAAACATAGAACAGATGCAAATCTTTACATTATACCTTATGGCTGGTTCTGGACATAAGGTTTTCACCCAAGAAAAATGACCTACACACCTGCTGTCAGCTGCAAAACTGCACATATCCCTGTACTGAGGAATACTGACCCTCAAACACTCGCTCAGTGGATCAACAAGGTCAGTGAGCTATACAGAATGAAGGAACTGATCCATTGGGAAATACGTGTAGAGCGACCTTCTTGAAAACATGGTACCCGTGGTTGTCCATTAGACTAAGGTCCCACGTAAGGAAACGCAGCTAACAAATGCTGCGGGGAAAAAAAAAAACGCATCGGAAACGCATCATATTTTTTTCTGCAGTATTTTTCATTGTGTCATTGCTGAGTCTCTCAATGAATTTTCTACCCTTATTGTACCTATATGGAAAATGCCAGCATTTCCACTGGTATCATTGACATGCTACAATTTGCAAAAACACGGACCTTATTGAAAACACAGCTTTTCTGCAGCAATTTTTTTCCTGCAATGTGTGGATGGGATTAGTCATAATTTCATTCACTTTGCAGGTACTGTAAAATGCAGTGTTTTTTTCTGCAGCGTCTCTTCAGCGGCAAAAATGCTGCATTTCCACAATGTGGGGCTTTTGCCTCAAACAGACCCTCACATAGGCTTTGTACTTATTCCACTTGTAAATACACTACCCGCTATCCCAGTATATACATCATTTAGTTCAAAATACGTATCAAACTCTATAGATGCCTTACTACGTAACCACACAGTTTTTCACAACTTTTGCCACACCCATCTACCGCCAAGTTAACATGTTGTTACCATGTTTATTTGTTATGTGATTGTTTATATTATTGTTTCTACCTTCTTCCTCTCCACCTTTCCCTTTTTTTTAACCCACTATTCCCTTCCCCACTGCCCTAATATGACACAGGTGCGGCGGAAATCATACGGCATATGTCAGAATTTGGTCTTCATTCTAATGACCAGGTTTATTGTACAGTTGGAAAAGACAAAATGTGAGTACTAACTAATGTTTGTAAACATTGCTCTTTGTATGCTTATGTTCTCAATAGAAATATCAGATTTGTGGGGGCCAACAGCTGATATGCAGAGAATGAAGCAGGAAGCAGAAAGCTCTGTTCCCATTCAAATGAATAGAAGCTGATCTGCAGTAACCTGGTTTGGTCACTACACAAGGAACAGCTTTGTCTCCTTACTGTCAAATAGCTGATTGGTGAAGGTGTCAGGTGTTGCATCCCCACTAATCTGGTATTGATGACCTATCCTTAGACTAGGTATTCAATATTTTTAGCCTGGAAAACCACTTAAGGCTGGGGTCCCACGTTGTGAAAATACGATGTTTTACAGTACCTACAAAGTGGGTGGGATTCTGGCTAATTCCATCCACACATTGCAGAACAACATCCACAGCGGGAATGGTGCGATTTCAAAAGCTTGTGTTTTTGCAAATCGCAGCATGTCAAGTATATCTACAGAAATGCTGGTGTTTTCTGTATAGGTGTGATAGAAGCAGAAAGTCCACAGAGGAAAACTCGGACTGCAGACTTTCTGTGAATTACGCTGCAGAAAAAACCTTGATACGTTTCTGCCATAGTCTTTTCCACAGAGCTTTTTCTGCTGCGGCTCGCAATGTGAAACACCCAGCATAGCAAAATGCAGCTAAAAAAACGTAGTGAAAATGATTTGTGTCTTTTCTGCAGCATTTTTCACTCAATTTTTGCTGCGCTTTTTCTCCTTTTTTCCTTCCTATATTAAATATATAAGGAAAATGCTTGTGATTCTGTAGCTAAAACTAAGCCTAAATTCACATCTGCTGAAAATTAGCAGAGAGAAAACTCCAGCACAGAGGACTTTTTTTTCTCCGCTGCTTTACGGTGCATACCCAGCGGACCCTATTGTAGTCACTGGGGTTTACTGTCTCCGTGTGTAACCGCTGTTTAAGTGGTCCGGATCTCTGTCGTTTGGGTCCCCCGGCGGACGCAAACGGTGGAGAACAGCACTCGTGTGAACCTAGCTTAACATACTGCATTTTTTAAATCACAGCTTTTCTTTCTGCAATTTATGAATGAGATTAAAAAAATTTTTCTGCTACATATAGTTTTTATTGCAGTTTCTTAATTTTACAGGTGAAAGACAATTTGTTAATTTACTGTATTTCTCCTCTAAAATAAAAAAAACTGCACTAAAACTCACATCAGAACAGCATGAAATTTATTTTGACGCAGGTTTTAAAAGCGCCATGTATAGGTACCCTAAGTTTGAGGTCCCACCTTGTGAAAAAGCTGGTTGTTTTTTTTGCAGATTTTGCTGTTTTTTTGGGTTTTTTTTATAATCCGAAGCCCAGAATAGTTTCAATAGGAATGGAAAATATATAGGAAGCTCTTATACTTATCCTTCCTGCTAAATTCAATCCAGACTTTGGCTCAAAAAAATTCAGCAAAATCTGCAACAACAAAAAGCTGCATTTCCGTAATGTGGGGTTTCAACCTATAAGGTACTATTACTGGTTTTGGCTTCAAAAGCTGCATCTGAAAACCTGAACATGTACACACACCCTTCATGGACTGCCAAACAATGAGGCACCAGCCACAAGCTATGCCATCAATGTTTCTACTTCACACATTGAAACAGTTATTAATACTTTCCTGGTACTTGGTACTCGCTGCATGGTTTTGCAGTTTGCGTTGTGGCCAGTAACAACTACCAGGCAATAATCAATAAATGTGAAGTGAAACATTGGAGTCTCAATTCCATGTGTGGATTTCTCTGCATAGTGTTACTTTGTTAGTCCAGTACAGTAGCAATATCGCTGTTTAGGACAAAACTACATTATAAGTCACTATGATGCGGTGAGTTCCATTAACTTCCCTGTGGGAAATATGGCCTGCACACAGACTGTTTTTCACAGACAGAACACAGTTATGTGAATAAGGCTAGGTTCACATTAGCGCTCACTATACGTTTGGGGTTTCCGTCTCCGTACCCGCTTAAAAAATGCAAGTAGGACGTTTATCTCCACATTTTTCGGGCAGAAACCCGGTGGACCCCATTATAGTCTATGGCAGGGGTAGGCAACCTTTTTTGTTTGGCGTGCCGATTTTAATTAAAAAATCAAAGATGAGGTAGCTCGGAGTGCCGGTTAATAATTGTAAGTCTGATGACCCCTAAACTAAAGTTATATACCACAACCATAACACAGAAGTGCTGCCACAAGATGCTTTAGGACACATCTGTTTACTGCTATTTCCTGGGATGCTCCTGTACTTTCCGATTAGAAGCAATGAAAGTCCATGTGCAGCCCCCAGTTAGTGGTAAATATAAGTGTCCAGGAGCACCGTATGGCAGCATCCTTATGGCGAATACACACTATGTATCCGGATGCAGATATAGTCTTAGGCCACTGGAACTTTTACTTCAATGTAAAACTGCGTTCACATGGTGCATTTTTGCACAAAAAAAATTGCTTGTGTTTTCTGTGCAAAAACACATCCTTAATGCAGAAAACACACCGTTATACAGAATAATGTCCCATAGTGGCCCCTGCACACGGTATTATGTCCCATAGCGGCCCCTGCACAAGGTATTATATCCTATAACAGCCTCTGCACATGGTATTATGTCACATAGTGGCCCCAGCACACGGTATCATGTCATATAGTGGCCACAGCACACGGTATTAGGTCCCATAGCGGTCCCTGCACACGATATTAGGTCTCATAGTGGCCCCAGCACACGGTATTATGTCATATAGTGGACCCAGCACACAGTATTATGTTCCATAGCGGTCCCTGCACACGGTATTAGGTCCCATAGCGGTCCCTGCACACGGTATTAGGTCCCATAGTGGTCCCTGCACACGGTATTAGGTCCCATAGCGGTCCCTGCACACGGTATTAGGTCCCATAGCGGTCCCTGCACACGGTATTAGGTCTCATAGCGGTCCCTGCACACAGTATTATGTTCCATAACGGTCCCTGCACATGGTATTAGGTCCCATAGCGGTCCCTGCACACGGTATTAGGTCCCATAGCGGTCCCTGCACACGGTATTAGGTCTCATAGCGGTCCCTGCACACAGTATTATGTTCCATAACGGTCCCTGCACATGGTATTATGTTCCATAGCTCTCTTCAGACCCCCGAATATAATAAGTGCAGGACCAAGAGAGGTGACAAACATAAAAAAACAATGCTACTCACCTTTTTCTGCGCTCCACAGCCGCTGTGTTCTCTTCGGCGCTTCTGCCTGTAGTCAGTGATCGCTGATTGGGTCTCTGGGGTCACGTTGTGTCATTATGCGCAGGGAGCAAGGTGAGTATCATTGTTTTTTATGTTTCATCACTTCTCCTAAGTCTCCGCTTATTATACTCGGGGGTCTGAAGAGGCCCCACAGTATAATAATAGCAGTTTCGTTTCGGCCATGTTTGGTCCGATTGAAGCTGCTGGGTGAGGACTCGGGCTGCCGTGCCAGGGAAATAAGCCTCGTGTGCCACTCTTGGCACGCGTGCCGGGAATTGCCGACCCCTGGTCTATGGGGTCCGCAGGTTAGCTTTCCGTTTTTCGGGTCCACAAGCAGACCTGAAAAACACAAAGCCGAACGCTAGTGTGAACCTAGTGTAAGCCGGAAAAACTGCAAGAGAGAAATAAACTTGAATTTTGCATTGGTAATCTATGTAAATGATACTATATACTGCAGGAAATTGCAGTTTTCCAACCTGAAAAAATTCACATCACATACACTGACAGAAGAGAGGGAACAACTTGTTTATCTTTATTGTCACATGTGACCGTGGGCGGATTTCAGGAGTGAAACAATGGGCAGATGTAATTTCATTATGACATATCACAGGATCTGAAGTTGCATTATAACAAGTCTGAGCCAGTTACACATCCCAGATCAATTACCACTGCTGGAATAAATACATTTCCTTCCCTGTTACCTGGAGAGAAGTCATAGTGAGAGCAGAGAGCAAAAAAAAAAATATATATTTTTTTTGTTTTTTTTTTTGTTTTTTTTTTAAATGAGACTTCTGTAGAAGATCAGGAATTCGGCTCAGGTGAAATCTAGAACCTAAGTACATTAGAACTACCACCCCACTGCCCCCCAATCCCTCTAGCTTTACCTCTGCTAAAAAAAACTCAGGGTCTATTTTATGGACTGATCTGTGTGAGGCCCCACGTCACACTATATAATAGTAGAAAATACATATTAACAATAATTACTGCTAATTATTTCTAATTAGGTTGTAGACCGTTCTGTACTTTTGTGCTTATATACTAAAACAGAAGTAAACAATCTGTCCTTAGCGCAGTGGAAAAATATTATAACGTAACATTTTCTTCTTATGTGAAGCTTTTAGAAATTATGCAGGAGACTGCAGCAGTAGCATTTGAATGAACTTTCAAGCATTGTGTAGGCCTGGTTACTTTCGATAAGAGGGTCTCCCCGCTGCCTCTGGCTCTTGTACCTGGGAACAAGCTGTGGACAGCATGGATGAGAACCTCTCCGATTACTACGCATTATGGAAACGCAACAATGTCTGACACAACAAAGGAAATTCTGCTAAAGGAGAGAAAGAACACAACGTCCAGAATTTCTCCTAATCAGCCCTACAAGACGCTGAAAGGAATAAGAGGGGTCCTGGGGGCCAAAGAATATAAACTTTATGTTACTGAACACCTATAGACTGGCTGCTGTTAATCTGCTGATAACATTGAAAGCTGTAATAACTTTAGATCTAGATCTATCCTTGACTGCAGAGCTGCTCTAGGATAGATATGATCGGAAATAATCAAAACTTGGAATCTCTTCTGGCCAATTGTTAGAAATCCTATACAGCCTATTCACTTTCTGGGAAAGCAGAGTGGCAATCAATAGGTGTTTCATTACACCTGTGGTAGAGGAAGCTCTTCTTTTTCACCCTAGTGAATAGCAAGTCAGTCCAATTGTGCACTATTACCCATTATTACACCATAGTAGACAGGTGTGACATTCAGAAGTCTGGGAAAGCTGAGTGACAGTTGTTTTAATACAAGGCGACTGTCATTTTCACTAACATAATACAGTAGGCAACATTTCCTCCTAGCCACCACTAGAGGGAGCATACTATATACTGTGTGTATGGGTTTACATAACTCCCCACTGATTCAATGGGAGCTGTGTATATCTTTATGCAATGAGTGGATTCTAGTGGTTGCTGCAAGAAAGTAAAAATGTAGTATTTGACGCCTGTATGAAAAGAAAAGAAAATTTATTCTTACAGGTAATTTTTCTTCTAGGAATCCTTCATAAAAATCAGGAAAAAAAAAATCACAGAAAAACTAACCTTTAAATGGAGGGGTCAGACACTCTGCTCACTTTATACATGGTGGATGCCTGTTGCGTTATACAGCAGACACCTGTCAGCAGTTTTCTCATGTGTAGATCTTTCCAATGCCAGTAATTTAACTCATCAGATGCTGCAGTCAATTGTGACCACATTGTCTGAGCAGTTACACAGAGTGAGGGGCCTACCTATGTGCTCTGAACAGCGCCCCCCACATTATGCAAAGAGTGATGAGTATCAAATCAGTCACAGAGTGCTAGTATCTACCCAAATAATGGTAGAATGCACATTGATCAGAAACATAAGAAAACTTCAGGGAAAGCAACTGTGATGATTCCACTTAAATATGACTATAACTCAAAGATGTATTTTGATCTCTGGGTATCGTATCTCCTTATTACTTCCATTTACTCATAATGTGCACAGCTCTAATCCTAGGTGTATGTTGTCAGTAGTGGCAACAATGTAACAATAGGGCTTTGTATCCATCCCAGAATGGCTCCATTGAATTCCTACATAGCCCTGGGTGATCAAATACACATGTATTGTTCAGCCTGGGCTGTTGATCAGACATGGTTGATAACATATAAAAGGCATTGTGTCACTCCACTTGGTCCCATCTCCTTACAAAGAATCTTGACTTGAGTGCATTAATCAATCAGACTTGCCATCGCCGGTGACCTCATTCTGGGTGGTGTAATCAAGGGTATAAAAGATGAGGTAAGAGGTCAGTGAGACAGACTACAAGAGAATACTATGACCGACTACAAGAGAATACTATGATGAGACTACTAAGAGACTACTGGGATATACTGTGATGAGCATGCAGGCTGGAATGCTGTGATGCTGCTGCTAGAAGCCTCCACTGGTTATTCACACATACCAGAGCATGTGTGAGTGTTGGACTACAGAACCACATCAAGGATATGTGTGGTAAAGTAATTATTTCACTTTTATTCCCTTTTATTTTATGCGCTGTATATTGTAACTAGTAACTGTTAATGCTTGCATATATCTGCATATCTGTTCTGAACTGCATGTGTTAGATGTTAATACCAACCCATTTAGGGGTTAATAAATATACAAAATTTAGAAAGCTTGTCTTGTATTTATCTTGTGAACCCAGCACTCACTGGCGGTGAGTATGGGTTTTTATGAAAGAAGTCTCAGGTGTGGGCCAAAGCGGTGTTGGCTCACTGAGGATCTTTCACAGCAACCTACAGTATATAACAGGGGTAGGCAACCTTTTTTGTTCGGCGTGCCGATTTTAATTAAAAATTCAAAGATGAGTGCCGGTCAATAATTGTAAGTCTGACGACCCCTAAACTAAAGTCATATACCACAAACCATAACACAGAAGTGCTGCCACCAGATGCTTCAGGACGCATGCGTTTACTGCTCTTTCCTGGGATGCTCCTGTGCTTTCCGATTAGAAGCAATGAAAGTCCATGTGCAGCCCCCAATTAGTGGTAAATGTAAGTGTCCAAGAGCACCGTATGGCGGCATCCTTATGGTGGAAACACACTATGTATCTGGATGCAGATATAGTCTTAGGCCACTGGAACTTTTACTTCAATGTAAAACTGCATTCACATGGTGCATTTTTGCACAAAAAAAATTGCTTGTGTTTTCTGTGCAAAACCACATCCTTAATGCAGTAAAAACACCGTTATACAGAATAATGTCCCATAGCTGCCCCTGCACAAGGTATTATATCCCTGTGAAGAATATCGCCTTGCCCAGCCGCCTGGCACGCCTGCGATCAAACTTCTTTCTTAACCTCCCACGCACACACCGTGAGTAGACCGGGTCATAGGATAAAAACGAAACGAGCGATATAAATTTTATATATTTAATAACCCAAGTGGGTCGGTATGGATTAATAGCATATACAGAAATATACAATATTAATATGATCAAGCATAAACATACAAGCAAAAGGCAATGATACAATACACCAAAATAAAGGGAAATAAAGATTAGAAAAAATACCTGAGCACACAGCTTTGTCCTAGCTGTCTCTCTTACATGCTCAACACAAAAGACTCGTAGTCCGTTTCTCTAGGCCACAGCAGAGTTTTGGGCCTAGGGCGCAAGCTTAAGCAAGTTGCATAAAACAATCCTTCTACATGCTGTCCAGAACTAGGCCCTCAAAGCATTCCTCAGTAAGGCAGGCCCTCATCTTCTCCCAGATCAGAGCTCCTTACTGCCTCTTTGCTGAATGACCCCAGAATCCAGGTCTGCCCACAGCATATGGCTAGTGCTCCACCCACCCCTTGCACCCAGGCAGCCCCCCTTCTCCCACCTTTGCAGAACCCTCGGAGAGAAGGGTGAAGTTAAGGCTTGCTATCCCCCATCCCATCTGGCCAGGGATAATAAAAGTGCCTGGCTATAGCAAGCCATCTCCAATGAACACACATAAAACCAGTGAAGCGTATCGTCCAGCAATGTGGACTCAACTAAAGCACCGCATTCCAAGTGGGGGAAGGACTGACCTAAGCAAGTAAAACACACTTCCAAGAAAGATATAAAACTGAGGGTCGGTTCATCACACCTCCCCCTTTTAGAGCGTGTCGGGAGGAAGGACGATCCTAAGATCGCCTTCCACGGACACCTTGGCGGCCTCACCCCGCCGGGACCTGCGCTGGTCCCTGACCATATTCCTGGCGTACTGATACCCTCTTCCTCTCCTGTCTGAACCCCCCCCCCCCCCCCCCCCACACTAGCCGCTAGTTGGGAGAGTTCTAGGGGATTCTGCACCTCCCCCTCTGCTTCCAAACCTAGGGGCACCTCTGGTTCTGGCACAGGTATGTTTTTTACTTATTTTACTTTTAACATGCATTGCTATTAATCACACCATATTAATCTGTTTATCAAAGTAATTGTTAGATAATTCATGCACACAGTGCTGGCCAAAAGTATTGGCACCCCTGCAATTCTGTCAGATAATACTCAATTTCTTCCAGAAAATGATTGCAATCACAAATGCTTTGGTAATAATATCTTCATTTAATTTGTCTTCAATGGAAAACCACAAAAAGAATTGTCAAAAAGCCAAATTGGATATAATTCCACACCAAACATAAAAAAGGGGGTGGACAAAAGTATTGGCACCCTTTGAAAAATCATGTGATGCTTCTCTAATTTGTGTAATTAACAGTACCTGTTACTTAACTGTGGCACATAACAGGTGGTGGCAATAACTAAATCACACTTGCAGCCAGTTGAAATGGATTAAAGTTGACTCAACCTCTGTCCTGTGTCCTTGTGTGTACCACATTGAGCATGGAGAAAAGAAAGAAGACCAAAGAACTGTCTGAGGACTTGAGAAGCAAAATTGTGAGGAAGCATGAGCAATCTCAAGGCTACAATTCCATCTCCAAAGACCTGAATGTTCCTGTGTCTACCGTGCGCAGTGTCATCAAGAAGTTTAAAGCCCATGGCACTGTGGCTAACCTCCCTAGATGTGGACGGAAAAGAAAAATTGACGAGAGATTTCAACGAAAGATTGTGCGGATGGTGGCTAAAGAACCTCGACTAACATCCAAACAAGTTCTAGCTGCCCTGCAGTCCGAGGGTACAACAGTGTCAACCCGTACTATCCGTCGGCGTCTGAATGAAAAGGGACTCTATGGTAGGATACCCAGGAAGACCCCACTTCTGACCCAGAGACATAAAAAAGCCAGGCTGGAGTTTGCCAAAACTTACCTGAGAAAGCCAAAAACTTTTTGGAAGAATGTTCTCTGGTCAGATGAGACAAAAGTAGAGCTTTTTGGGAAAAGGCATCAACATAGAGTTTACAGGAAAAAAAAAAAAGAGGCCTTCAAAGAAAAGAACACGGTCCCTACAGTCAAACATGGCGGAGGTTCCCTGATGTTTTGGGGTTGCTTTGCTGCTTCTGGCACTGGACTGCTTGACCGTGTGCATGGCTTTATGAAGTCTGAAGACTACCAACAAATTTTACAGCATAATGTAGGGCCCAGTGTGAGAAAGCTGGGTCTCCCTCAGAGGTCATGGGTCTTCCAGCAGGACAATGACCCAAAACACACTTCAAAAAGCACTAGAAAATGGTTTGAGAGAAAGCACTGGAGACTTCTAAAGTGGCCATCAATGAGTCCAGGCCTGAATCCCATAGAACACCTGTGGAGAGATCTCAAAATGGCAGTTTGGAGAAGGCACCCTTCAAATCTCAGGGACCTGGAGAAATTTGCCAAAGAAGAATGGTCGAAAATACCAGCAGAGCATTGTAAGAAACTCATTGATGGTTACCGGAAGAGGTTGTTCGCAGTTATTTTGTCTAAAGGTTGTGCTACCAAGTATTAGGCTGAGGGTGCCAATACTTTTGTCCGGCCCATTTTTGGAGTTTTGTGTAAAATGATCAATGATTTGACTTTTTTCATTCTCTTTTGTGTTTTTTCATTGCAAGCAAAATAAATGAAGATATTATTACCAAAGCATTTGTGATTGCAATCATTTTCTGGAAGAAATTGAGTATTATCTGACAGAATTGCAGGGGTGCCAATACTTTTGGCCAGCACTTATATATATATATATATATATATATATATATATATATATATATTAATGTAATAACACTGAAGATCTAACACTTTGATACAATGCAGAGTAGTCAGTGTACAGATTGTATAACAGGGTACATTTGTTGTGCCCTGAAAATCATTCAACACATAGTCATGAATGTCTAAACCTCTGGCAACAAAAGTGATTACACCCCTAAGTGAAAATGGACAAATTGTGTCCAATTAGCCATTTCCCCTCCCTGGTGTCATGTGACTGGTTAGTGTTACAAGGTCTCAGGTGTGAATGGGGAGCAGATGTCTTAAATTTGGTGTTATCCTTCTCACACTCTCTCATACTGGTCACTGGAACTTCAACATGGCACCTCATGCCAAAGAACTCTCTGAGAATCTGAAAAAAGAATTGTTGCTCTACATAAAGATGGCCTAGGCTATAAGATGATTGCCAACACCTTGATACTGAGCTGCAACACAGTGTCTAAGACCTTACAGAGGTTTAACAAGACAGGTTCCACTCTGAACAGGCCTAGCCATGTTCAAGCAAAGAAGCAAGAGTGTCCATGCTCAGCGTCATATCCAGAGGTTGTCTTTGCAAAATAGACGTATGAGAGCTGCCAGCGTTGCTGCGGAGGTTAAAGGGGTGGGGGTTTAGCCTGTCAGTGACCAGACCATACAATGCTGCATCAAATTGGTCTGCATGGCTGTTGTCCCAGAAGGAAGCCTCTTCTAATGATGATGTACAAGAAAGCCTGCAAACAGTTTGCTGAAGACAAGCAGACTAAGGACAAGGATTACTGGAACCATGTCCTGTGGTCTGATGAGACCAAGATAAACTTATTTGGTTCAGATGGTGTCAATCGTGTACGGTGAGGAGTACAAACACACATGTGTCTCACCTACAGTCAAGCATGGTGGTGGGAGTGTCATGGTTTGGGGCTGCCGGCTGTGGGGAACTACAGCTCATTGAGGGAATGATGAATGCCAACATGTCATGTACTGTGACATACTTAGCAGAGCAATATCCCCTCCCTTCAGACACTGGGTTGCAGGGCACTATTCCAACATGATAACCACAAAAAAAAAAAACACACCTCCAAGACGACCACTGCCTTGCTAGAGAAACTGAGGGTAAAGGTGCTGGACTTGCCAAGCATGTCTCCAGACCTAAACCCTATTGAGCATCTGTGGGGCATCCTCAAACAGAAGGTGGAGGAACCCAAGGTCTCTTCTATCCACCAGCTCCGTGATGTCGTCATGGAGGAGTAGATTCCAGTGACAACCTGTGACACTCTAGTGAACTCCATGCCCAAGAGGGTTAAGGCAGTGCTGGAAAATAATGGTGGCCACACAAAATATTGACACTTGGGGCATAATTTGTCCATTTTCACTTAGGGGTGTACTCACTTTTGTTGCCAGGGGTTTAGACATTAATGGCTGTGTGTTGAGTGATTTTCAGGACACACCACAATTTACACAATTTACCCTGTTATACAAGCAGTACACAGACTCCCCCTCTCTAGATTGTATCAAAGTGTCAGATCTTCAGTGTTATCCCATGAAAATATATAATGAAATAGTTACACAAATGTGAGGGGTGTATTGACTTTTGTGAGATACAGTATGTCCCTATGTAACATGTCATTACATGGAGTGATTAAGCTATCTTTAGATGACCCTGTAAGGACGTGACATCTAATAGTTTTGTAGCCATGTTCATAGTGTATGTTAATGCTACACTAAATACAGATATAGCTGTGCTATTAATATTCAGCAACCTAAGGGAAAACCACAGCACATTGTGCCAAATGAACAGCTCAGCTCTGCTACATTGATGTGCTCATACGTGGTGTGAACTGATGATAGCACTGCAGGAAGGTCTAGTGTGCGCCCCTTTGTCTTCTGTCCATCTGTGGCTTGAAATACCCCAGAAAATGGGGCATAATGGTTTACAATGGGGCCTAATGGCAAAATCTGGGAAGGAGCTCCTTAGCTATTTCCACTCCCATTAGGAAATAGGGGTGTAATAGATATTATAAATAAACTGCGGGTATTGTCTGGAACCTTCTATGATCTTTCTGTTCATTGTATCTTTTGCCATTTCCTATTGATTCCTCAATCTTTCCCTCCCCTTTGACATGTCCCATTATCAGTTCACTGGTTCTGATCTGGCCTTATAGTTCAATTCCCCCTGTGTATCTTACCTCCAGCATAGGAGACAAGTGTCTGACTGCTGGGGGTCCCACCAACACAAACACACAAATGGGTGTCCCGTGTCCTCTCTTTCTTACACGTGTATGCTGCTTCTCCATTCCAAGTATATGGGGCTGGCAGAGACAGCCAAATGTGTGACCACTGCTCCATTCAAACAGAGTATGTAAGACCTCAGGCTCATGATTAATTGGGGTCCAAACAATGGACCCTCCAACCATCAGACACCTATCACCCATCCTGTGGATATATGTTTAGTGTTAGTTATGGGACAAACCCTTTAATACTAGAAGTTGCCCCCTCAGCTACTTGGCACAATACCAGTTGCCAAGTCTGTTACCCTTGTAGTTATAACCTTGGCAGTAAAGAGACCTTTATCTGGGGTTGGGGGTATATTATTGGCTTTGGCTATACAAGACTACCGTATAGGGTTATAGGCTCTCTATAACTAGAGAGCTGAGCCCTAGAAGAATATACATAGAGCTAACATTTACATGTGATCTATAAAGCCGTAGTGATTAGGCAGGGTAGAGGCAGTGGTGAACCTAGCCTCTTTGCTGCCTGAGGCAGACTATAGAAAGACGCCCCCCCCCCAAAAAAAAAAAAAAAAACTGAGTTTCCATGCTACTAGTTTAACACACTGTTATCGTCGCACAATATACACAATACAAAAAGTTATAAAACAGTTTTTAAGAATTCTTCTTCCTGTATTACTTCAGTATCAGATCAACAACACGGCATTAACAATGAAAGTAACTTCACACGTCTTCTGCTTGGTGGATGGACGAGCCCACGTGGCCCCCATTCTCTATTATAGGAGCGCCGCAGATAGCTGAGGACTGGACTTCGGCTATCTTTGGCACTCCCATTGAAGTGAATGAGAGCCACGCGGGTTCGTCCATCCATCAAGTGACATGCCTATATATATGGCTGCAGCCAGGCTGGATTCCCACCTAGTGGGGGGAAAAACCCAATTCTCAGGCTCAGTGGGGGTCTCAGCAGACAGACCCCCATCACTCAGGTATTTATCCTCTATCATTTAGGTGAATACAGTGCAGTAACATTTTGTGACTTACAGGTGACGTCTCTGACTAATCCTTCACATTTCCCTTCTCTTCCCTCTGGACCGCCATGACCACTTCTTCCAGCTGTGACTTGTCTCTGTAAAGGTTGCAACACAGACATCTTTGGCTCCTCACTTTTCCAGGCATCCAACCCACATTGTCCTCACCTGCACACCCATTCTGCTGCTACCCCCAATTATACAATATATGATATAACCCCCCATAATGAACAATACTCCCAAGTGCATCTTTATATTAATAATGTTTGTGTGTACCCTGTATAAATAGTGCCCCTTATTAATAATGTCCGTGTGTACCCTGTATAAATAGTGCCCCTTATTAATAATACCCCAGGTGTTAACTAATTAAAAGGTTTTCCAGGTCATTAATAAACTAATCAGTGGGGTTCAAAAACCCAGGACCCCCACTGACCAGCTGTTTGAATGGTACCTGTGTAAGCGCCATGACCGCTTCTCTGTTTACATAGTGTCATTCATCGTATAGCGGCCATGTAATGTAACTACAGCCTCGTCCTGTACATGTCTACAGTATGTGACAAGGCTACAATTACATCACACGGTCACTATAAACAGACAGCGTATAATATAAACAGGTGCCATAGCCCATGTTTATAGCGCTCCATTTACACACACTATAATGTTCCACAGCAGCCCCTGCACACAGTATTACACAGTATTATGGCCTGCAGCGGCCCCTGCACACTGTATTATGCCTCTCAGCGGCCCCTGCACACGGTATTATGCTCCATAGTGACCCCTGCTCACGGTATTATGCCCCGCATTGGCCACTGCACATGGTATTATGTTCCACAGCAACTCCTGCACACAGTTTTATGCCCCATATTGGCCCCTGCACACGGTATTATGCTCCATATTGACCCCTGCACACGGTATTATGCTCCACAGTGGCCCCAGCACACGGTATTATGCTCCATAGTGGCCCCTGCACTGGTATTATGCTCTATAGTGGCCCTTGCACTGGTATTATGCTCCATAGTGGCCCCTGCACTGGTATTATCCTCCATAGTGGCCCTTGCACTGGTATTATGCTCCATAGTGACCCCTGCACCCGGTATTATGCTCTATAGTGGCCCCTGCACTTGTATTATGCTCCAGAGTGGCCCCTGCACAGGGTATTATGCTCTACAGTGGTCCCTGCACAGGGTATTATGCCCCATAGTGGACCACCCATGAACTATTATTATACTCTGCGGTCTTTTCAGACCCCAGAGTATAATGATTGGAGACCCAGGGGAGAATACAAACATAAAAACCAGAGTTACTTACCTATCCTGGACACCGGTGCACTCCTTGCAGCTTTCGGCCCTGTTTAATTGCGCACACACGTCACGTGATCAGGCCGGCAACGCGACCTGATGACGTCACCAGAGGCCTCAAGTTTTTTTTTTTTTAAACGGGGTGTCTGGGGGTTTAATAAAAAAAAAAAAAAAGCGGCCGGGGGGGGGCCCGGGGGGGGGGACCCCCCCCTCTTTGGCGTGGGGGGTGCTCTTCACGGGAAAAATAAAAGGGGGAGCACACGGTATTATGTCATATAGTGGCCACAGCACATGGTATTAGGTCCCATAGCGGTCCCTGCACACGGTATTAGGTCCCATAGCGGTCCCTGCACACGGTATTAGGTTCCATAGCGGTCCCTGCACACAGTATTATGCCCCATAGCGGTCCCTGCACACGGTATTATGTTCCATAGCGGTCCCTGCACACAGTATTATGTTCCATAGCTCTCTTCAGACCCCCGAGTATAATAAGTGCAGGACCAAGAGAGGTAACAAACATAAAAAAACAATGCTACTCACCTTTTTCTGTGCTCCACAGCCGCTGTGTTCTCTTTGGCGCTTCTGCCTGTAGTCAGCGACCGCTGATTGGGTCTCTGGGGTCACGTGGCGTCATTATATCGTAATGATGCCAGAAGTGACCCCTGAGGCCCTGTCAGCTGTCAGAAGCTCCTGCAGATCGCACAGCCACAGTGTAGCGCAGGGAGCTAGGTGAGTATCATTGTTTTTTATGATTCATCACTTCTCCTAAGTCTCCGCTTATTATACTCAGGGATCTGAAGAGACCCCACAGTATAATAGCAGTTTCGTTTCGGCCATATTTGGTCCGATCGAAGCTGCTGGATGAGGACTCGGGCTGCCGTGCCAGGGAAATAAGCCTCGCGTGCCACGGGTTGCCGACCCCTGGTATATAATGACCCTAAACAGACCAAGTGGAAGAATTGCTGCCCACTCTTGACTTTAGCTTAAAATACTGCAACACAAAAGCATTTCCTATTCATTCTGCAGCAGCACAGAAGGGTCTTTATCCCCGCCTTTAACTCCTCCCAGGACTGGCCCACCTACTTAGCAATGAGACAGTTAATTAGCATATTTAAAGGTATAAGAACCCCCCTCTTCATTATCTCTTTGTGTTTTGTTTGTTTACTTGACTTAAATTGGGTGGGTATGCTGTGCTGCTTTAGGACCGAATTTTGTCTATTTTCTGCAACGTGAGGCCTTAGCCTAAAGCTGTTTTCCACATTTGTAATCAGTGCTAGACATGTGTCAAACACAAGGCCTGTGGAGTCAATCTGGCCCTCCAGGTCATTTTATGTGACCTGTGAGGTCTCTCACTCTTTCATTTTCACTGGAGGAGGAACCCAGCGCTTGGCAAGTGGACTGGCACAGCAAGCGGGGAGCGAGGACCATCTTGGTCACAGCACCAACTCAATTTGCAGTAGTTCAGTCCGTAAGGTATCATCTTTGTGTCTAGACTCTGTTTGTAGAAGTTACACATCAGCTCACAAGGTATCTCATTTGGGGATGCAGGACTTGGCAGTGGAGGTGCCAACAAAGGAATAGGACCACCTTAACACACAGAAGGACACAAATTGCTGTAGTTCCAAATCAGGCGGTTTTCCAAGTGGACTTGAGAAATAATGTCCAAGAAGAGAAAAATTGATGAAGTCCATTAAATGAAAGATGGGAAAGAAAATAAATTTTGTGCTTCAGGGAGAAAAATCGGTATGTCTTTTGTGTTATGAGGCAGTGTGGTTGGTAAAGGAGTACAATATACGTCAGTATTTTGACACCAAACACAACCCTTTGAAGGCAACCATAATCTTGATCTGGTCCTCAGTGAAAATGAGTTTGACACCCCTGGTATAGACAACCCACTGGGAGGTAAATACAACAGCACAAAACTCTAACTTGAATGGATAGTTTTCTACAATGTATCACAGTCTGGAGTCCAGGCTGTTTAGCTCAGAGAGAAGTGTCTAGATAAGGCTACGTTCACATCTGCACCAGTTGCAGGGCTGGCCTAAAAATCAGCAGAGAAAAAAGTCCTACACGGAGGACTTTTTTTTCTCTGCCAGTTTCAGTTTTAAAAAGATGGACACCTGAAAGACCCTATTATAGTCAATGGGGTCCATCGGACCCTGTGTGTTACCGCTATTTTATTTCGCCTCTCCATTGTTCTGGTTCTCTGACAGACCACAACAACAGAGCCACAATGCTAGTATGAACCTAGTGTTAAATGCAAGTTTAACCAACCCTAAGCTGTAAGAAGTTTTAGGTTAGGGAAAGTCTTTAGCCTTCTGCTGTAAACAGAATGTTAAGAATGGTGAAGTAGTATTTTAGAAAACCTCACTTTACAACCAGGTTGTTCAGTTCAGTCTGCTACAAGATTCTTATCTGCCTAGTTTTTGCTATTTTTTTTTCCCCTACAACTATTTGTTATTCCAGTGGTTTTGCTGGATTAATCTATCGCTGTGCTGTAACTCTGTGCCAGTCTCTTGTATTATTTGTATGATTCTTCTGTGCCAGTCTATTGTGTCAGAACAAACACACGTTATGCCAACATACAAAGAGTAATTCTATAGCACCATGTCTTAGCTGCTTTATGCCAGGATAGCACAATGTCCTCCCCCAGTTCAAGATGCCAACTTTTCCCCAATGTATCATAAAATGCAGTGTCCATCAGATATGGTGGAAAAGCAAATGCCTGGCACCTATTTAAGCAGCAGAATTCCATTATCTAACACCACAGCAGTCAGTGTTCATAGGCAGGGTTGGACTGAAGCACCAGAGTATCAGAGGATCCTCCCACAAAGATCCAGCAGAAAATAAGCCCTTTTAGAAGTGTCTCAGGATCTAGGGTCTATTTTCCATGGTTTATTCATAAGTAACCATTTATTAACCTTCACTGATGGTATGCATCCCTCCCAACCTTCAGAGAACAGAAATTTACATATATTAACCCTGCCTATGCCCCCTTTTACCCCACTAAATCCCACTGTATACCTGTCCACACAGCAAAGAAGCCTCCCTACTGTCCCCCACACAATATAATACCTCCATTTAGTCCCTTACCTGCAATATAATGCCCAGTGTGCCCACCCACACAGTATAATTTCTCCACAGTACCCCCACACAATATAACACCCCATCAGTTTCCCACACAATATAATAGCCCCCTGAATTCCTACCCACACAGTATGTCCCCTTAGTACTCCTGCACAGTATAATGCTAACTTAGTTCCCTCCACACAGTATAATGCCCTCTTAGTTGTCCCCACAAAATGTAATACTCTCTTAGTGCCCCCCAAAGTGCACCCACAAATTATGACTCTCCCTTTAGTGCTCACGCAGTATAATGAGTCCCAGCCCGACACTGCACATAGGCATCTCCTTCTATAAACTATATACAGACAGTGATATGCCAACTGGAATAAAACATGTTATATATGCTCGGGTCGAGTTTTATCTAGCTTTCCTAAAAGGAAAAATAGACTATGGGGTAATATTTCTACTGTATAACTAGATTTGCAAAATATGTATCTGTTATTATAGATCGAGGTCTCCAACTTGCAGCTGCTTGGAGATGTAGTTGGACACCACTGTTCTAGAGGGTTATACTCATCCTTGTATTCCTGGCTGATTCTCTGCATATGGGATTAGCTGGATTTAGCAGAAAGTGGATTTTGTGAGCATATTTTGATCTTGGCAGGAGACTGATGTAAAACACCAAGATCAGAACCTTCAATGAAAGTGGCACCAAGAGCATAAGGGATATTTAAATTAATTTATTCTGGCCAGAGGACTCAGCATTACTCTAGATTTATATCTTCCATATTGTTTATGGCTGAGAATCAGGAGTATTAAATGAATACTCCATATAAAACCAATTCACTGTTATGCCTAGTACATGATCTGGCAAGCACTCTGATCAGAAAAAAAATGTAAAATACTGTATGTGTCCCTTATTAAAGAATACAAACAGCACTGTTTGAATCTGCCTTGTATGAATTTCCATGTGAAAAAAGAAAGCTTCCTTCTGTCATGCACCGGTTTGTTTTTGGTGGAAAAAAGCATAGCAGTCTGTGTTATTTTTTGTGTCAAAAAAGCAGACACACATGCACCCATAGTGTTCCTGCACATTATAATGTCAGCCTCCACAAATTACAATGCCGTCTTCGTGTCCCCACAAAGTATGATGTCCCCTGTGCCACCTCATATTATCAAGCCCCCTTAGTGGCCCCCACACAGTATAAAAAAAACCTCTTAGTGCCTCCACACAGTTTATCACTCCTTTTGGTGTCACACAATATATTGTCACCTTGTGGCTCCCTTGTGTCCCCCACATAGTATAATGCCCCCTTAGTTCTCCCCTCACAGTATAACAACCCCTTATGCCCCTCACATTAAAATGCCAAAAAAAGAGTAATGTTCACCTTTCCCCATTCCCACAGAGCTGGTCTCCTCTGTTCTCTGCAATCTTAGGTGTGATTACATCACTACATCATGCATGCCTGCATCCAAGTCCCCAGCAGCAGTGATCACGGGGGCAGAGGCGTAGCTAGGGGTTCAGCACAGGGGGGGGGGGCGAACATGTCCAAGTGGGCCCCCAACTTGCACATGTTCGTATACCGATACTATGAGTATACGGCGAGCATATGGTGGTATATAGTGGCTCTACACAGGGCTCTGCAGACGATTTAGGCGAATACAGTGCAGTAACATTTAGTGACTTACCGGTGACGTCCCTGACTAATCGTTTACATTCCCCGTAACTTTTATCTGGACAGCCATGACCACTTCTTCCAGTCTATGTAAAGTTTGCAACACAGACATCTTTGGCTCCTCACTTTTCCAGGAATCCAACCCACATTGTCCTCACCTGCACACCCATCCTGCTCCTACCCCAATCATAAAATATATGATATAACCCTCCATAATGAATAATACCCCCAAGTGCAACTTTAAATTAATAACTTCCCTGTGAACCCCTTTAAATAGTTCCCCTTATTAATAATGCCCCAGGTGTTTCCTAATTAAAAAGAGAAAAAAAAAAAAAAAATGAGGTTCCAATACCCAGGACCCCAAAGATCAACTGTTTGAATGAACCGTGGTACCTGTGTAAGCGCCGTGACACCTTCTCTGTTTACATAGTGCCATTCATCTCATAGCGGCCATGTAATGTAACTACAGCCTTGTCCTATACACATCTATGTGACAAGACTGGAATTACATCACACGGTCACTATAAACAGACAGCATATGATATAAACAGGCGCCATGGCCCCTTCATACAGCTGATCAGTGGGGAATCACTTATCTCTTATTGATGATTTATTCTGAGGATAGACCATCAATAAAAATGAGCTGGAAAACGGCTTAAGGCTAAGGCAAAAAACAGCTGTGGGAAAAACCGCGGCGGCAACGCATCGCGGTTCTTCCTGCAGCACTGTGCACAGAATGTTTGCAGAGGTTTCCTCTGTGGACTTTCTGCTTCAATTATATCTATAGGGAAACCGCCGGCGTTTCCATAGGTATAATTGACATGCTGCGATTTCCAAAACTGCGACTGCAGTGTATATTTTACTGCAAAGTGGGGATGAGATGGAGCCCCATGTGGCGAAAACCCACAGAAAAAAACGTGGCATTCTAGCGAATCCCATCCACACATTGCGGAAAAATACGTGCAGCAGATGCACTGCGATTTCCAAAACCGTTGCAGTTTTGGAAATTGAAGCATGTCAATTATACCTACAGAAACACTGGCGGTTTCCATATAGGTGTATTGAAAACAGAAAGTCCACAGGGGAAACCTCTGCAGACCTTCTGTGAAAAGCGCTGCGGGAAAAACCGCAATGTTACCACCATGGATTTTCCTGCAGCGCTTTTTTGCTGCAGCCCAGTACATGGGGCCTTAGTCTTAATAAAGCCCAAGTGCCACTTTAATTAAATTAATTGACCCTCATATTATGCCCCTCATTACCCCTGACATAAATACTGCACCTCTAATGACCCCTCATATCAATGACCACCCCTTATGTTCATAATGCCTCCTAATATAAATGATGCCCCTTAATGGCCCCTTATATAAAAAAAATCTCCCCCCCTTGTATTCATAATGCTGCCTAATAACCCTTATATAAATGACCCCCCCATCGTCATAATGATAATGCCTCCTAATGAATCTTCTCTTTATAGTTATAATTCCCCCTCCTAACCACCCCTTATATTATTAATATACCCACAACTGCGCTAAAAAAATGAAAAAAAAAAAAAAAGTCATATTCACCTAAAGGCGATGCTGACGAATGGAGCCGCCGCGGCCACTCCCCCCCTGTCCACGCACAGGACGTCTGTGTCTGAGCACAGGCGGCGCGATGTTGTGACGTCACCGCGCCGCCTGTGTGAGAAGAAGACATCGTTCTGTGCTCTCGGGGACTTGTAAACCGCAAGCCTCATGTAGCTTATAGTTTACAATACTGTGACGTTGCAGGATACGTTTTAACTAGATCGGTGTCTGCAGACACTGATCCAGTTAGAAATAAAGGATGTATTAATGGCGGCTCCGGGGTGGGCCCCAAAAAGTCAGTGGGCCCGGGGCAGCCGCACCCTTTGCCCCCCCACTAGCTACGCCTCTGCAAGGGGGCGAATACAAATGCAATCAGCAGTGGTTTGGGGCCAGTTAGATACCTCCCAACTATGCCATATTCAATGTGACAGTTCCCATATTCGAATGCTGTCTCTCAGTCCCAGGTGGTGGGCAGCATGTCTGACTGCACTTTTTTTCTGCCTCCTCAGGATGAAGATAGATTTGAATACAATAGTGAAGCAGGGATCTGTCAGAAAACTGCTCTACCATTCATCACTTGGTGTTGCCATCTGTTTGGATGCAGGCAGGGGCAATGTGGTGATATCACTACATCACGCCTACTGCTTCAATTCGCTGAGAGCAAAGAATGAGTGGGTCTGTGGAATCCACTCTGGGGAAAGTGGGTATTTTTTTTATTTGTTGGTGTTGGTGCAATTAGGGAAGCATTTTAGTGTGTAGGAGCACTAAGGGGACATAGTACTCTAGGAGCCATAAGTGGCGTATTATACTGTGTGGTGGAACTAAAGGGGCATTATATGGCACTAAGGAGTTATTATACTGTGTGGGGGACACTAGAAGGTATGCAGTTAAGAATATCTGTGTTTTAAATAGGCCGGGGGAGGTGAAAAAAAAAAATCAATCATACTCCCTTTTCCCTAGTCCTCTATAGCCTCCCAGCATGGTCCAGTCCTGCTGGTCCATTGTTGTCTTACGGTACTCGTGACATGACCGCTGAGGCCAATCAGCAGCCTCAGCGAAGGACACATGATGTCACTACTTGTGACGTCCCACTAAGGCCAATCAGCGGCTTCAGTGAGGAGTTTCAATTTTTGAAGACACTAGAGCAGCAGGACGGACCATATTGTGACTGCCCTTCATATGGATCACAAGCATCTATTGTCCACAGTTCATTTATTACAATTCCATTCCTGGATGCCGAAAACCTGTGAATGACTTCCCTTTACATAACCAGTACTATGTTATCAAACAGGGTGGGGGATGGGCGAACCAGCACCAACCAGGATAAAATCTCTGTTAGGCTAGGGACACACAGGGGCGTAACTACCGGGGTAGCAGTGGTAGCGACTGCCACAGGGCCCGGAACATTACGGGGCCCGGAGCCCTGTGGCAGTCGCTACCGCGAACCCCACAATCACTGCTATCGTTATACTCCGGGGTCTTTTGAGACCCCCGGAGTATAACGATCGGGGGCCCAGGGGAGGTGAGCGAACATAAAAGAACACTGGAACTCACCTCTCCGCAGGCTTCGGGCCTGTTTGGTGACGTCCCAGACGTCAGCCGACGTCATTATGCGTCGCGACGCCGGCCTGGATCGCGCGAGATCCGGTCCGACATTGAAGATGGCCGAAGTAGCACACGGGAGTGCACCGGAGCGAGGAAGAGGTAAGTTGCAGTGTTTTCTATGTTTCTATCCTCCCCTGGGTCTCCGATCATTATACTCTGGGGTCTGAAAAGACCCCAGAGTATAATAATCGTTCATGGGTGGTCCACAATGGGATATATAATAGTATGTGCAGGGGCCACTATGGGGAATACTACTGTGTGCAGGGGCCACTATGGGGAATACTACTGTGTGCAGGGGCCACTATGGGGAATACTACTGTGTGCAGGGGCCACTATGGGGCAAACTACTGTGTGCAGGGGCTACTGTGGGGCAAACTACTGTGTGCAGGGGCCACTATGGGGCAAACTACTGTGTGCAGGGGCCACTATGGGGCAAACTACTGTGTGCAGGGGCTACTACGGGGCAAACTACTGTGTGCAGGGGCCACTATGGGGCAAACTACTGTGTGCAGGGGCTACTGTGGGGCAAACTACTGTGTGCAGGGTCTACTGTTGGGCAAACTACTGTGTGCAGGGGCTACTGTGGGGCAAACTACTGTGTGCAGGGGCCACTATGGGGAAAACTACTGTGTGCAGGGGCCACTATGGGGCAAACTACTGTGTGCAGGGGCCACTATGGGGCAAACTACTGTGTGCAGGGGCCACTATGGGGCAAACTACTGTGTGCAGGGGCCACTATGGGGCAAACTACTGTGTGTCGGGGCCACTATGGGGCAAACTACTGTGTGCAGGGGCCACTATGGGGCATAATATTGTGTGCAGGGGCCACTATGCTGCATAATACCGTGTGCAGGGGCCACTATGGGGCATAATACCGTGTGCAGGGGCCACTATGGGACATAATACCGTGTGCAGGGGCCACTATGGAGCATAATAGTGTGCGCAGGAATGCGGTTTGTGTGTGGGGGGGGGTTGGGGGCGGCGGTTTGGGGGTGTTGGGGGCGGCGGCTTGGGGGGCCCCCATGTCAAATGTTCGTTTGATTGGGGGGGGGCCCCATGTCAAATGTTCGCCTTGGGGCCCAGCAAATTCCTAGTTACGCCACTGGACACACAGCACAAGTTTGCAGTGGTGGAAACGCCGTCGTCTAACCTGATGTGATATACAGTAGCAGTGTAGTGAATGGGATTTAAACAACTCTCATCCGTGCACTGCAGAAAAATCCCACAAGGCAATGTTGCTTTCACCTGGTTTTTGCTATGACCGGGTTCACTTTAGGATGTCTGCTATGGACATTGCACAGCAGAACCGTCCTCTGGGGCCTTAACCAAAGACAAATTTAACATAGGTCTATTAAAATATAAAACAAATTGTCGATTCTGGGATTCTATAGAAACATGATTAGATCCTGAGAATGGGAAGGAGGGGGTGGGGGGTGTCCATTGTTTTCCTATACTCATAACACAAGTGGTAACTCCCTACTGCATGTCACAAAGCAGCAGGTATCATTGTGTACAGTGCCAGCGGTCAACACCATCTGTACGAGTTGTGTTTTGTGTGGCAAATTCAGCCCTCATTAAAATCGATAGGTGCTATGGCAACTGCAACCGCATCAGGTGATCAGCTGAGTATTAGCCAGAGTAGAAAAGTAGCCCATTTGTCACTGAATATTCACTACAATGGGAGGCAGATTAACCCCTGCTTGTCCAGCTCCTGCTGATCATATTCATACAGAAGCTGTGGAGGGAACTTTGCATTTAGAAAAATTCTTACTGGAATCGCATATATAAGCATACAATTATTGCAACACAGATTTACACTTTATAGCAGTTTTCATCCTAGGCTACATGGTATTGAATATAATGTACAAACTACAGTGAAGAGTGACACATATGCAGACCAGTCATGGAGAAAATGAGGGGGATGCATGTCCACATCAGAGCACAGATTTATACAGATGTACATCAAAGAAAAGGGTATGCAGGGAAAAATACAACATATTGGTGGGAACATGAAAATCTCAACACTGCGTAATGACCACCAATACAGCACCAAAATACTTAGACTTCTTGTTCCCAGTGAGCTCTGCTGAATACATACAAGTACATATTCTGTGACATGTAGCAGAGCTGTTTGGGTCAATATGGCCTGTGTTAGGGACTTTAATGAGTTTTTATGATGTGGTGATGTAGGGTTTGTCAGTGTGTGAGGCTCAGCTGTGTATCAGCCACAGGGTAATTGGGAATTAGTGGAGGGTCAGCGGTTCTCTAAATATCATTTCTCGGCCTGATAACTGGACTTTTCAGCTCCCCCTTGATGTCTGTGGCTGATCATATCACTAACTGAGAGATCTTAACCCGTTGTTACATGGACACATTATTAAGAAGCCATCCATTATACAATCTGAAATTCTATAGATAGACAGCAATGAATAAGATACTTTGTACCAATCAAGCAACCTGAAGAATGATGTATGAGGTGCAAGGCATAAGTAGGTAGGGCTTGGGTTAAAGGGGTTTAATCATTGAATACTGAAAAACTCAGCAACTTTCTGTACCTTTTGTTTCAATTTCAATCCATTTTCAAGATCTCTCTTGTGTGGGCGGAGCTATTCTGGATACTGCTGGACAATGTGATGTTACACAGAGGAAGCTGCTGGGAACAAGAGTGATCGAAGATAAGGATAGAAGAGACAGCATGTGTGACCAAGAGGGGGGAACTGGGGGCAGATGTAGGTGGCAGTTAAATTGAAGGCACATGAATGGGAAATTAAACTGAAGGCACTTTAACACTAGAAGTCCCAGAAATTTCGAGCTCCCCCTTGAAGTCCAAACTGACAACTCTGATGGCTCCAATTAGCATTTCCTTTCATTTGTAAATGTGGCCATTGTCTGAGAAATCTGCAGGGGGGAATTGTGTTGATCCACCTCAGGTCTTGTAAGAGAGTGTAAACAAAAGAATGTAAGCTGCTCCTGAGTGTCTGCCCACCCCCCAGCTGCATTGTTGTGCTGGGAATATTTGCTAACACCTTAGCAAATTTGCATGCAGCCTTTTGTGCTGTGGGGGATGTGACTGCTTCTCAAAGTAGTCTGCGACTTGAAATCAAAGTACATCTGTAATGTCCTCCCATATCTTGGCAAGGACCCCAGTCGTCCCAGCGGGGAGAGACTGTCCGAAACTGTAGTGATGAGGCTGATGGAATCATTCATGGACAAGGGCAGAACTGTAACCACGAACAATTTCTTTACATCATTGTCACTTGCACAATGACTGCTTAGCCGGAAAACCACTATCCTCGGCACAGTCAACAAGAGTCGCCGGGAAATTCCTCAATCCGCTAGACAGATGGACCGCACTGAATTCACCACTCAGGTGTTTTCAACCACTGGTGCCACACTGACAGTGTATGCACCCAAACGAAAGAAGGCCGTCTACATTCTCAGCAGCATGCACAGCGTGGTTGAGACTAAGGATACCAACAAAAGGAAGCCAAACACGGTCACACAATACAACCACACAAAGTGCGGTGTGGATGTAATGGACCAAATGGTGCGGGAGTACAGCGTGCGTGCAGGAACACGAAGATGGCCATTCGCCGTGTTCTACAACATGATTGACATGGCAGCACTGAATGCTCATGTTCTTTATCAGGCATGCACTGGGGTGCAGGAGAGACGGGTAGACTTCCTGGTTGAGCTTGCAAAAGAGTTAGGTGGCTCTCGTGACTGAAAAGAAGGCACGCAAGGAGAAACTCCTTCAGCAACAACCTTCCACACCCAGCCCTGGCAAAAGGGCGAAGTGTCAGGTCAACCATCGATGCACGAACAATTGTGCAACTGAGAGATGTGTTTACTGCTACAAATACACGTGTGGCAATGTACCAGGGACATACCCAGGCAGTGCCAGGTATGTTCCGACAGTGCAGACAGACTGCTGAGTGAGTGCTGAAATGCTAGTCACACAAGAAGGACATGCCACTCACACACACACACGCAGCCCCCCATAGCAGCCTATTGTAAATATGTGTGGAATTGTTTTATTCCTTGTATTTTTTTTATAATTTTCATAACAAAAATAAAAAGCATGGAAACAAATAACAGTTGTTCTTTTGTATATTTACATTTTTGTATATTTAGATTCAAGTCAATGGGTGCAGAAAAAAAAAAAAAAAAAAAAAAATAAATAAATAAATCGCAAAAAAAATCACAGCTACTTGCGATATTTTTGTGATCTGTCCCATTGGTCATATAGATCACTGCTCTGGGATTTTTTCGCACGAAAAAAAATCGCACAAAAAAAAAAATCGCAGGAAAATCGCACCTATGAAAAAAATCACACGAAAAAAAAATCGCAGGTGTGCTTGGTGCCATTGAAATACATTGGCAAATCGCAGAAAAAAATTGCATCGCATTGCGATGCGATTTTCGCGCAATTTTTTTTCGCTAGTGTGCTTGAGGCCTTAGACCAGGGGTTGGCAACCTATGGCACGCGTGCCACTCTTGGCACGCGAGGCTTATTCCCGTGGCACGGCAGCGGACTCCTCATCCAAACACGGCCGAAACGAAACTGCTATTATTATACTGTGGGGTCTCTTCAGACCCCCGAGTATAATAAGCGGAGCCCCCGGGGAGATGATCAAACATAAAAAACAATGTACTCACTATTCCACGCTCCGCAGCCGCTCTGTACTCTTCGGGCGCTTCTGCCTGCAGGGGCCACTATAGAGCATAATACCGTGTGCAGGGGCCACTATGGGACATATACCGTGTGCAGGGGCCACTATGGGACATATACCGTGTGCAGGGGCCACTATGGGACATATACCGTGTGCAGGGGCCACTATGGGACATATACCGTGTGCAGGGGCCACTATGGGACATATACCGTGTGCAGGGGCCACTATGGGACATATACCGTGTGCAGGGGCCACTATGGAGCATAATACCGTGTGCAGGGGCCACTATGGAGCATAATACTGTGTGCAGGGGCCACTATGGAGCATAATACCGTGTGCAGGGGCCGCTATGGGACATAATACCGTGTGCAGGGACCGCTATGGGACATATACCGTGTGCAGGGGCCACTATGGGACATATACCGTGTGCAGGGGCCACTATGGGACATATAACGTG
Organism: Leptodactylus fallax; assembly: GCA_947044405.1. Lineage (NCBI taxonomy): Eukaryota > Metazoa > Chordata > Amphibia > Anura > Leptodactylidae > Leptodactylus > Leptodactylus fallax. Next base: position 4,322,295 of record CAMRHE010000083.1, read on the forward strand.
TGCAGGGGCCACTATGGAGCATAATACCGTGTGCAGGGGCCACTATAGAGCATAATACCGTGTGCAGGGACCACTATGGGACATATACCGTGTGCAGGGGCCACTATGAAGCATAATACCGTGTGCAGGGGCCACTATAGAGCATAATACCGTGTGCAGGGACCACTATGGGACATATACCGTGTGCAGGGGCCACTATGGAGCATAATACCGTGTGCAGGGGCCACTATGGAGCATAATACCGTGTGCAGGGGCCACTATGGAGCATAATACCGTGTGCAGGGGCCACTATGGAGCATAATACCGTGTGCACGGGCCACTATGGAGCATAATACCGTGTGCAGGGACCGCTATGGGACATATACCGTGTGCAGGGGCCACTACGGAGCATAATACCATGTGCAGGGGCCGCTATGGGACATATACCGTGTGCAGGGGCCGCTATGGGACAAATACCGCGTGCAGGGGCCGCTATGGGACAAATACCGTGTGCAGAGGCCGCTATGGGACATAATACCGTGTGCAGGGGCCACTATGGAGCATAATACTGTGTGCAGGGGCCGCTATGGGACAAATACTGTGTGCAGGGGCAGCTATGGGACAAATACTGTGTGTAGGGGCCGCTATGGGACATAATACCGTGTGCAGGGGCCGCTATGGGACAAATACCGTGTGCAGAGGCTGCTATGGGACATAATACCGTGTGCAGGGGCCACTATAGAGCATAATACCGTGTGCAGGGGCCGCTATGGGACATATACCGTGTGCAGGGTCTGCTATGGGACATATACGGTGTGTAGGGGCCGTTATGGGACATATTGCTGTGTGCAGGGGCCGCTATGGGACAAATACTGTGTGCAGGGACTGCTATGGGACAAATACTTTGTGCAGAGGCAGCTATGGGACAAATGCCGTGTGCAGAGGCAGCTATGGGACAAATGCCGTGTGCAGAGGCAGCTATGGGACATATACCATGTTGAAGGGGCCGCTATGGGACATAATACCGTGTGCAGGGACCACTATGGGACATTATTCTGTATAACGGTGTGTTTTCTATATTAAGGATGTGTTTTTGCACAGAAAACTCCGGCTTTGTTTTTTTTTTGTGCAAAAATGCACCAGTTTTACATTGAATGAAAAAGTTCCAAATATAGCTGCATCCAGATACATAGTGTGTATTCACCATAAGGATGCTGCCATACGGGGCTCCTGGACACAATAAATTTACCACTAATTGGGGGCTGCACATGGACTTTCATTGCTTCTAATCAGAAAGTACAGGAGTGTCCCAGGAAATAGCAGTAAACGCATGTGTCCTAAAGCATCTGGTGGCAGTACTTCTGTGTTATGGTTTGTGGTATATGACTTTAGTTTAGGGGTCGTCAGACTTACAATTATTGACCGGCACTCCGAGTACCTCATCTTTGATTTTTTTATTAAAATCGGCACGCCGAACAAAAAAGGTTGCCTACCCCTGCCTTAGACAAATGCTTCTGGTCATTACTCACAGCTGTACCTTGCTCTAAAATTTCTAATTCTATTTAAAATATATAAAAAATGATTAATTGTTTCAGTGCTTTTTTGCTCAAATAAAACTAAACTAAATACATATGTATAGTCTTTATATTATCAAATACAATAAACTGAATAGAACTAACTAGAAACTAAATGGCTAAACTCAATGGAAAACAACAACCTCCTGTGGCGTGACAGTAATGGCCTTAATTACAGAACAAAAGACGGTGATTATAGGATGTTAGATAAAATCCTTCAGGTCATTCGACCCGTCTCTGGGTTCCAAAGGTAGAAATGTTAAATGACCCCTCTCTGGGACTTCTAGTGTTAAGGGGGCAATTAAACTGGTGGCAGATAAAGAGAGACATTAAATTGGTGGTAGATGGAGGGGCAATTAAACTGGTGGCAGATGAACGGGCAGTTAAACTGAAGGCAGGTGAAGGGGGGCATTAAGCTGGTGGCAGATAAAGGGGGACATTAAATTGGTGGTAAATGGAGGGGACAATTAAACTGGTGGCAGATGTAGGGAGACATTAAGCTGGTGACAGATGAAGGGGGGACATTAAATTGGCAGATAAAAGGGGACATTAAACTGGGGCAGATGAAGGGGGCATTAAGCTGGTGACAGATGAAAGGGGGACATTAAATTGGTGGCAGATGAAGGGGGGACATTAAGATGGTGGCAGATAAAGGGGGACATTAAACTGGGGCAGATGGAGGGTGACATTAAACTGGGGGCAGATGGAGGGTGACATTAAACTGGGGGCAACTGAAGGAGGACATTAAACCGTGGGGGGTAGCTGGAGGGGAACATGTCACCCTCCAGCTACCACATACTTTAATGTCCCCCTCCAACTACCCCCATAGTTTAATGTCACCCTCCAACTACCCCCACTGTTTAATGTTACCTTCCAGCTGCCCCAGTTTAATGTCCCCCTCTAATTTCCGCCAGTTTAAACTGGGGCACGAGGAGAGGGACTTAATACTGTGGGGCAATTTGAGGGGAAAATTATAATGTGGGGGCATATAATGTTAGGTGAAGAATGTTAGTGACTGTAGGAGCATTATACTGTGTGGGGGCACATGGAAAAATAGATGAGAATGGGCGCAGTCAATGTAGAAGTGGGTGGAGCTAAATTTGCCGTGGCGCACATAACGCACCGCATATTTTGTCCCTCTTTCTGTCCTTTGAAAGTTGGGAGGTATGCTCTTCTGTGAGATAAGCTTCCTGAACTCTATAGTAAGAATAAGGCCTTCTGCACACGCTATATAGGTATAGAACCTACTCAATATTTTGCGGCTCTTCACTACTGCCCAGAAACAAAGCCGCAAAACCAGCTATGTCTATGGGCCCATAGAAATTCACTTGTCCGTACTTTGATCCACAATTGTTCACACAGTGGATTTTGTTTAAGGGATGCAAAATACACCATGGAAATCTTCCTGCTATTGGTGGCAGTGGCAGTGGGAGGTTCAGGGGTAATCTGCCCAAAGATCACATTGAAATCAATAGCATACAGATTTTTTTCCAGTGGACTGTGCCACAAAAAATTCCACTGTGCAAACTTACCCTAATACATTTTACGTGCACCTGGACAGGAGACAGGCTAGCACTGTTGACATGTTTGACTCTCAGAGAATTGTCTACACTGGAGTACATACTTTCCCAGAAATGCATCAGGTATTTGTTACTTATGCAGTTTCCATTGGTTATTGGAAATTGACCTATGCTGTAGAACTTCTGACTCTGACTGCTGCTATGGCCTCTTGCATTTTCTATTCATGTTTCTGTCTGTTCTGGGATATTCCACTAATATCAGGTGTCCTTGGCGGATGGATCATGTTGTAATAGTCACGGATTCCCCATTAGTGGTAAGTGGTTTATGGACAACTTTGCTCCTAGAAGGTGAGGGAACTGCTTTTGATACCACTGCTGGTATCACATTCCCACAGTTTCATTACATGTCACTTTACTGAAACAAACATGAGACCAGAAACAGCCCTGGCGATCTGTACAAATCCCTGCAGAGTTTAATTTTAGTCATAGAAGTGACTAATCAGATAACAAGGCGATGGTGAAGCCTCTGCCTCCTCTGTTCGCTGAACTGGAGGCTAATTAACCATGTCCTGCCAACTGGCAACATAGACACTAGTTACTCTGAGAGGCACAAAGCTATAATACATAAGAATAGTGATATAATGAATACAATAAAATTACTGTAATCCAGCACTCACAGGACAGATACATTGCCAGACTTTCTAAACTACACTCCTCAACATTGAAATTGCAACACCAAGAAAAAAATCTTTGAATTATGGAAATCACAGGATCGATAGACATGTTAATGATATGCAAATGATTAAAAAAAAATGGAACAAAAATATTCAAAACATCTCAATTTATTCGGTATTGAGTATGATCACCACCTGCAGAAATACAAGCGCTTACACACCTTGGCATGCTATCAGTAAGGTTATCAATGGTTATCTGAGGAATGTTATGTCACGCTGAATGCACTTGGGAACTCAAATCATCAAGACTGGCAATTGGCAGCTCCCTTTAGGCTGAGGCCCCACCTTGCGGAAACGCACCGTTTTTGTTGCAGATTTTGCTGCGTTTTTTTGAGCCAAAGTCAGGAGTGGATTTAACAGAGGGGGGAACTTCTAGGTTCTTCCTTTTATATTTCCTATTCCTTTTCAAGCCACTACTGACTTTGGCTAAAAAAAAATGCAGCAACAAACATCTGTGATTCTGCAATGTGGGGCCTTAGCCTTACAGTGGCTGACCAATGATGTCCCAGATGTGCATGATGGGAGACAAGTCTGGAGACACTGCAGGCCATGGTAGCACATTTAGGCCTGGTATTGTTCTATTGAAAATTTCTCCTGAGAAATGGGAGTACCACTGGTTCCACAACCAAATCAATGTAACACCGAGCTGTAAGTATGCCTAAAGTGAAAACTAGAGAGGCTCGGTGTGACATTCCCTTGTAAGGGCTCCTTCATGGCGTTGCCAACATGGTTTCAGAGTAATCTCTGGCTATCACTGTATCCAAGACAAAAATGGGACTCAAAGCTGAAGAAGCTAGACCTCTATTCCAGCCTCTTCGGCCATTGCTGTCTTGCTGTTCACCATGATAGCCTTTGCAAGCAGTGGCGTAAGATCAATAGAAGACTTGTAGCTGAATGTAATGTATTGGGGCTCTCGCAAAAAACATAAACCACTCATTGTATACCAATTTTGTAGGGTATCTGTACACCTTACTCACTATTCACATATCCATGATCACTCCGCTTCCACGCTTCCTTCAAACTCCCCTATCACACTTCCACACAGATAACTGCCACCATTCCCCACTTACAGCAGGCGAGACACCAATATACCCAAACCATGCACAAATAGCTAACAAGCCTAAGGGATATTTACTCTCTTCTGAGCCCTATCTCGATTATCTATGGCTTATTTTCCAACAACAAAAATGAGCCTCTGCCATTGTTCTCTTCTGCCTGGGAGAAAGAGCTTGGGACTTCCTTTTCACCTGATATGTGGCTCTCCATTTTCCAGTAATTTCATAAATTTTTTATCTCATGTAAAGCTCAGGAGTCCCCTCACGAGATTTTTCCCTCAAAACCAGATCATTGCTGGAGATGTGCCGATGGTCGGAGTACGATGCTGCACGTCTGGTGGAATTGTCCTCTGCTGCATCCCTTCTGGAATAAGGTCCTTAGAGTGAATGAATCAATGAAGTCACTGGCGTTGCACTGAAGGATGATCCAGCCTCTCTCTCCTCCTTTCCATTTTTCCCCTATAAACACCGAAAGCACACCTGCAAATTGAGTCTTGAATTCTGCTTTTCGCGGCCAGGTCCATCATACCCAGGTTGTGGAAGTCCACTTTGCCCCCAACATTAGGAGTTTGGCTCCCAGAGAGCCTGTACTTGCAACCTATGGAGGAGCTGGTCTTGCACTGGATGATAGTGCACATCAAAAAGCGTGGCTTCTCTGGAACACTTTTTATTACAGTTATCTTCTGTATTGTATTTAGTTATTTGCTGCTCTGCTGCATCAGAGCTTTATGTTCCCAATCTTCCTCTTTCCACTTGTGTCCTACCTACCCCCCATGTACTGTAATCCCATCCTCCCTCCCTCCTTGTTCCCCACCTCACCACGGTTATGGAAGCTCTTTTAATTAGTTATGCTTATAATGTATGTTGTTTTATAAAATGTCAATAAAACTTTTAATGAACAAACAAATTAAATAAGAAAACAAACTCAAATATAAGACATAATAGACACATAACTCATAGCATGATATATACATACTGTATTTCATCACACTGAACATCTGGCTTGTAGCCCAATGTTGTGCAAATGGCAAATGCTTTCAGGTTGTGGAACAACATGACATTGGCACTGAGGATGTTGTCTCAACCTTCACCTCACTTACCATTGCTGCGGCTTCTTTTTCACCCCCCTCCCCCCATTCTTATTTTACCTAAGAATGAAGACAACACAAGTTAGGTTGGATTAAATGGCCACAGCAGCCATTTTATTACAATAACAATACAAATATAAATATAAACCGCATTTTATACAAAAATGAAATAAATACCTTAAAATAAAACTCCTCAAATAAATTAAACAACAAATTATATACCAATTTAAATAACTATCAAATTAAATAACAAATAACCCCACCTTTCCCTGATAAACATCTCTCTATATCTATATGCTTCTTGAGGGGGAGGTCCTTGGAGCTACATAGATCTGGCCGCCAAACTGTCCATCATACCAAGTTACCCCCAGCCGCAAAAACCACAGGCTCGGGGGCACCATAAAACACGGATGGCGTATCTACACATGTATAACAAAAACCACTCCCCGGGACACCACCCAGCAGGAGCCCAAAAGCAGCCAGACCAACCAGAATTGTAGTTAATTATTGGGGAAACTTCCCCCCATGTTTCCCCCACCACCGAATTTCAACCAACTCCAAGGACCCCCACCCCGCCACAGCGCACACGCCTTGACCCCCTCAAGGATGCGTGCCCCCCACCAAGGCAAGAGTGCGTTCGACACCGCCTTGCAGGCCCAAGGCCCACAGATCTGTTCCCACTGCATTAAGGTGAACCCCATCGGCTAACCAAAAACCACCCTGCAAATCCTCCAACTCATGATACCGAACCGCAATGCCACCATGCCTGACCACAAATGCCCCAATGGTCCTATTAACCTTGGCCCTTGCCCGATTAACGCTAGGCACCGACCTGGCCCCCCTCCACGAATGCCGAGGGACAATATCCGACCACACCACCACCACTGCTGGACACTCCACCCACAAGCGCAACAAATCGTGCTTGACGTCCCTCACAAGTTCCCGAAAGGGGCGGGCACACAAATCATTCCCACCCAGATGCAAGACCAGGACATCAGGGGGGCGATCTAGGCGAATGTACCGGAGAAACTCACGCAACATATGACCCCACAACATGCCCCGAAATCCCAGCCACTGAACCACCGCCACCGACCTGGGGAATCCTAGTTGCCGACCTTGGGGGCACATTTTCGCTCTCTCTGCCCCCCAGTGGACATAAGAATTCCCCAAAATCCACACCAGACGGAATGGATGACCTACAAAAACAAAAAACAACCGAATCCGCACATCAGCCGAGAAAAAGAAGTGACAACCCTTACAGTCCTCCACGTCCCGATAACAGGTCCCCCCTCCCTTTGTCTTACTGGAGATAAAGCAACACTACAACAAATGGGGGCGCACATATGAAACGAAGCGACGCGATTCCCATCTGCCAATCCGACACACCGCCTCTGGACCCAACCCCCCACACCGAGGCCTCGGTAGCAGCACCAATTCTAAACGAATGTGGAGCAAAAACCACCAAGCATTTCCTAAACATCCACGTAAACTGATAACGCGATAAAAATGACCCATCCAAATGGCACAACAGGAGGCCAGATTGCCCCTGTCGAAGGCCGCTAAAAGTTTCAAAACACCTCACCGGACACATATTGGACGAGGTCACAGGGAACAAATGGACTCTCCGACCCTTGCCTGACTGGTCTGTCTTAGATCTCTGTATAACAAACTGAACACCCGGCCCCCCCATGACACGTCCTGAAATAAGACACCTCCTGCCTTCCTCTTACACGGGGGCACCAATTCCCCCACCCTCAAGGCCCCAAAAAATGCCCACGAAAAAGCTAACTGAAACAAAGCAACCTCGAACGGCGAAGAACATGCCCCCCCGCAAAGCCTCACCCAGACGTTCAAGCAACTGAAAAGAAACAGGCCTGCGCCTGTCCAGGCGGGACCGTCCCTTCCGGAAACCCTGTAGTGCCTGCAACACCAAAAATTCCTTAGTGACATCCCCCATCCCCTAAAACGAAAACCAAAGGCCAAACCTGACTCCAGACGATTCATCCTAGACACAGACCAACCCGCCAACAACCCCCGACCTATCATCACCAGCACTGCCGTGCGTCTATCACCATCCGAAGAAACACCCCCCAATTCGCCTGCCACAGCCTCAAACTCCCTCCATGCCACCTCATATGCTTCCCTGGTACCATCCGCTAAGGAAGACTGAATCAGCTCACCCGCCGCGGCAAGACCACGCCCCACAGGTGATCCGGACATGGGATTCCAGTGACATCCGCCTCGGGGGCCACCTGCCGAAACCGCTCCCACTGAAACCGAGAAAGAGAGTCGGCAATTACATTGGTGACACCCGGGACATAAACAGCCACCAGCCAAGCATTCAGAGATAAGCAACGCAGCACGCAGCACCAAGTGCCGCAACAGGCGAACCACCCGGGGGGACGAGGCTGTCAACGAATTAATGGCACCAACTACGGACTGATTGTCGCAGTGGAAATGCACCTTCCTGTTTCTGAAACGATCCCCCCAAACCTCCAACGCCACCACAATAGGGAATAATTCCAATAAACACAGATTCCGAACCAACCCCTGCTCCACCCAATCCGCTGGCCACTGGTCCGCACACCATTGTCCACTGCAAAAAGCCCCAAAACCAACCGACCCGGACGCGTCTGTGTATACTGTAAGTCCCAATCGTAAATGTCAGCCACGGGCGACATAACCAAGGAGCGGCCGTTGTACATACCCAAAAATCTGGCCCACACCTCTAAGTCATCACTGTGATCCCTCGTCAGCCGTATAAAATGCCTGGGCAACGACACCCCCGCCGTAGCACCCGCCAAGCGCCTGCAAAACACACGCCCCATTGGCATGATCCTGCATGCGAAGTTGAGCTTTCCCAATAGCGACTGCAAGTCCCGAAGCGTGATCTTACGTAATCTCGCAGCCCGTTCTACCTCCTGCCAGAGCGTGACCAGCTCAATAGTGATACCCAGAAAGCTCAAGCACATGCATGGGACTTCAGTCTTACCTGGCGCCAGGGGGACCCCAAAATGCGCCGCCACCCACTCAAGAGACCGAAGCAATGAATGGCAGACGGGGGAGCCAGCAGGACCAAGGCACAAAAAATCATCCAAGTAGTGGATAACAGACCCGACACCCGCCAGGTCCCTCACTACCCACTCCAGGAATGAACTAAAGGCCTCAAAGTAGGCACAAGAGATCACGCAACCCATAGGGAGACAACGATCTACAAAATACGCCCCCTCCCAATAACACCCTAAGAGCCGAAGGCTCTCAGGGTGAACCGGGAGGAGGCAAAAAGCCGACTCCACGTCCGTCTTTGCCATCAACGCCCCTGCCCCATATTTCTGCACCCAATGAACGGCTGCGTCAAAGGAGGTATACACGACAGAGCTCAGTTCTGAATGAATACCATCATTAACCGACCCCCCTTTTAGGTACGACAAATGATGGATGAGCCTGAACTTGTTGGGCTCTTTTTTGGGCAAAATCCGCAAACGGCGTTGAACTAAAGGGGCCCGCCATGCGCCCCAAGGAAACCTCCCTGGCCAATTTTTCCGTCACCACCCTCGGATGCCAATAAGCCGACACCAGATTCCTCGTGGACAGAGAGGCCCCCTGAAGCGCAGACGGGATCCGAAAACCCTGCCCAAAACCGTCCCGCAACAACTGAGCCCTAAGACGGTCTGGATAGCGATTAAGATAGGGCTCCATCTCGAGTAGCTTCACCGGCGTCAGCCCCATGGCCAGATGCCCCTCCCGTCTGCCATCTCTTCCCTCTTTTAAAATATTTGACGGAACCGTGGGACGATCCCCCGCAAGCAGAACACGAGTGCTTAAACTTACAGGTCGTCCCGAACTTGCACTGGCCTTGGTTAAATTGCCAGCAAAATCCTGTCTTACCCCAAGCCCCCTGCCCAGTTGGGGACTGACTGGCGGGGCCGGATGAACCGGCCACTCCCTGAAAGGGCTGCCCAAATCGGGGAAGGGGCCATAACTCTCAGCCACAACCCGATATCTTTTTGATCCTACCAAATAGACGGGCGGATCGCCCTGCGCTGACGGAACTGATCATCATAGCGCAGCCACGTCAGACCCCCATAAACCCAGTAAGCCTCCCCGATAGCGTCCAAGTAACAGAAGAGCCCCAAACAGTGTTCAGGAGTCTTCTCACCAATAACGCTGGCAAGGATAGCGAATGCCTGCATCCAATTAGTAAACGTCTGCGGGATTAAGCACCAATGCCTCTTTTCCTCCTCCTCCTTCTTGCTCTCATCCCGCTTCCCCTTGTCCAGGCTGAATTTGGCTAACGGTAGTAAGGAAAAGATTTCGACGTATTCATCATGCCAAATCTTATCCTTCACCTCCTTCTTTAAATGAGCTCCCAAGGGACCCTCATAGCACAAGTATACCTCCCCCCCTGGCTCTGTCATCTAAACGAATACCGTCCCCCTCCTTTTCCATCTGGACCGACACTTCTACCCCCGCTTCTCTACGAACCAAACTATCCGACGGCAAAACTATTACCGGAGGGGGTGGGGATCCCCCAACCCACGCCGACACCGAGGAACCCGCCTCCCCCTCTTTCCCCTCCTGACCGCGACAATACATCACGAAGCCCGCCTAACAGCGACCGCAGCTCCTCACCTAAACCCACTGTCGCCGCCTGGCTATCCCCAACCCCCACGTCGGGTCCCTCCCCGCACGCCTGTGATCTAAACAACGCCGGCACAGAACCAGACAAAGACAAACACTCACCCGGCTGCGCAGAAGCTGTGATCCCACCAGCCGCTTGTCCAGAATCCACTCGACGAGACGCATCCAGGAAGTCGTCACCATCGGAGTCTTGGTCGTCGTCACCGGCCACCGCGGCCCTGGAACAGCCAGCACACGAAGAGCACCCCTGCCTGGAGGCCGATACAAGCTCTGATGAGGACCGGTCAGGAGACCGTCCGCCAGAAGCCATCCGCCGATCCATAGGCACCGAAGTATGCCTGGCCGCTCCGGCAGACCGCCGTGAAGAACTGGGAGGCTTCAGACGTCTGCTCACCCGACTAGCAGCCCCCCCGACCGGAGCATCGCCAGTGGGGGCTTCCGTATCCATGGCTGCACTGGGAGGAGGAGTCAAGGTGGCAAGGGGGAGGGGCCGCTCGGACCGCGTGCTCCGCCCCCTCCCCACCGCTGGTCCCGGCCGCTGAGTTGGATGCCTCCCAGGCCAGGAGCCTCTGCCCGAAGCTGCAGGGCGCGCCCGCTGGCCTGGAGGGTCCCTAGAAGGGTTCTGCAGCCGACGCCGGGACCTAGGTGCCGTATCCGGGCTCAAACGCTCCGGCGGCCTAGCTCGACGCTGCCACCGAGCCGAGGCCACGCCCACTGGAGCCATGGAAGGAGGGGGTGAAGCGGAGGCAGCCGGCGCCATGTCTGAACCAGGGGAACACAGCGCCGGAACGATGGGGACCGCGTCGACGATCCCCTGCACCTGCTAACGCAAACAAGCAGCGTCTACGAAGCCAGCAGCGCGGAGCTGCCCAAGGAGGACTTCCAGATCCGACATCCCACAGATAAGTATTGCGACCTGACCCGCTCTGTTCCTCCTTCACCGCGTTACTGACCGCGGGAAGCCCACGCCAGTCCCCTATAACCCCTCTCCCTAGCTACTCCCGCCATGGCTCTCTAATAACCCCTCCCCTAGTAACCTGACGACAACCCCGTCAGGCCCTGTCATGGCGGCCTCCCCCCATGTTTCACCTGGGTCCGGCCTTACTCTTCGCTCCCAACCTTAGCAGTTTGGCTCCAAGAAATCCTGTACTTGCAACCTATGGAGGACCTGGTCACAGTACTTGGACCAGATGATAGTGCACATCAAAAAGTGTGGAACACTTTTTATTACAGTTATCTACTGTATTGTATTTAGTTATTTGCTGCTCTACTGCATCAGAGCTTTTTTCAGTCTTGGCTTTGTATGTGATGTCCAATATCTCTTGCAGTACAGTATTAATCACTATGCACCAATCCGATCCATTCCAATCTATCTGTTAATGCAGAGGTTCACCTCCATGCTGTTCTAGCTGTCATTCCAGTTTGTTGTTGTTTAACAATGTTGAACAGTCCTGACATATCAACCTAGGCACATAGTAGTCTGCTAAAGCAAAGGTCTTTCTGTTCAAGGATTCTGTCCCTCATTTTGTGACAATTTTTGGTAACTGCACATTGACAAGCAGGAAGTATCGCACAATCATCCCACAACATTTAAGGGTGGTTTAACACTTGCGCCCGGAGTCCGTCTGCCGCGAATCCAACCTAAATGTCGGAAAAAAGGATAGGGAAAGGTTTTTTTCGTCGGACACAAAGTCCTGCATGTCCGACTTTGTTTCAGACGAAAAAAACGGCTTCGCGGCGCAGAGGGTGCAATCGGACACCCGCGCATTGCTTTAAAAACCCATAGAAGTTAATGTGTTTTTATGCAATGCGCTTCAAACCTTTCCCTATCCTTTTTTCCAACATTTAGGTCGGATTCGCGGTGGACGGACTCCAGGCGCAAGTGTGAACCCACCCTAATCTGATTTTCTGAGGCTTCATGTGGCTAAAATATTTTGCTTTTAATCTGTCTTTTATGGCCCTCCCACATGTCACAGATTGGAGCTAGAAGCTTAAAAATGTCAGATGCAGATCTTAGGGACACTTGCCATCTCCTCAGTTTGCATAACCTTATGGTGTTTAGTTTTTGGTGTTGAAATTTCAATGTTAAGGAGTGTATAAAACATTTTTAAGAAATATTCTGCAGAAGTGGGACACACATTAACACAACTCATATGGCTGTCATTAAGGCATACACACACACCACACACGACCATAGTTTATTTCAATATATTATCCACAAATAGAGGTCTGCAATTGCGGATAATATATGGGCCCATACACACATCCGTTGTTTTTGTGGCTGTGTGTCCAGGTCATAAAAAATAACCAAAAATATGAAGCAGGTCCTATTGTGGCATCCCAGAGCTGGCTATGGCTGGGCTGAGGGTGATCTCTGTGCATTGTAT